>OZ020605.1:31783421-33055554 GCA_963971545.1 Philophylla caesio
AAGGGAAGTTCATTATCTCTCACATCGCTAGATTCTTCGACCCAATCGGATTACTCAATCTACTCATTGTCACCAGCACAATACACAGATACACTTATTTTGATTTCAGGGTAATATAGAGTAAAAATCGCTTTTGCTTTTCTTCTTCATCGTCATTTTTTAACAGGCATCATGCGACTTGACGTATCCGACATATAAAAATTGTCAACAACATTCAACACGTTCGGCTGTAAAGAGCGGCCGTTTTTTTTATTAGGGCTAGAAGCGTATCCAAGTGATTAAATATTTTTTGGCGTTCCACGCTGTTCGACGAGAAACGTTAACTTCTCTGCTTCTTATTTTCCGCATACTCCATTCTTTTGGCAAAGTGGTAAAAATTTGTAGTTTTTTCGCTTTCGTAGTAGCTTTTGATCAAGCAGTAAAAGACTCTTCATCTTGAGATAGATTAATATCACTTCTTCGATCTGAAAGCATATTTATACTCGTATAAGAACATTACTTACATTTTTATTCACATCATGGTTTTTTACCATCAATCCTCCTTTTTTTAAATTTTTCTGTACACACTTTATAATCCGAAAAAGAATTGTTAGAGTCAGAGTCTGATGATTCACTAAATGTCGGGACTGTTTTGTTAACATTTTCGGTGCTTGGTATTTTTTCACTATTTGGAAGCGAATGCTGGCCCAACAATTACAAATAAAAATGTATAAAAAGGAAGAGCCAGCCTTATACAAACAAATTCTAACAAAATAGAAATTGTACAAACAACAACTACACAGTCAAGTAGAAATAGCGGCAGTACAGCCGCACTTGATTGAAGTAAGTTGTGAAGGGAAAGCAGGAAAAATAACAACAGCTCACACAGCGTAAGCTTAGCTGAATGCCTTTTGCTGCCGGCTTAAGTATTGCGCATGTTGTTGCGGTTTCAAATCCCGCAGAAGCCAAGTAGAAAGAAGTCTGATGAGGAAATGTGGTGATTTTCGAAATATGTAGTACTATAACTTTTACCGCTTTGAGTATTGTTGTTTTTTTCCTAATAATTTTCCAATTAACCAATCGGCCTTAAAGCTCAAAAATATTCAAAATAAATAGTTATATGGCCCAACAATAACAAATAAAAATGTATAAAAAGGAAGAGCCAGCCTTATACAAACAAATTCTAACAAAATAGAAATTGTACAAACAACAACTACACAGTCAAGTAGAAATAGCGGCAGTACAGCCGCACTTGATTGAAGTAAGTTGCGAAGGGAAAGCAGGAAAAATAATAACAGCTCACACAGCGTAAGCTTAGCTGAATGCGTTTATCTGCCGGCTTAACAATTGCGCATGTTGTTGCGGGTTCGACTCCCGCAGAAGCCAAGAAGAAAGAAGTCTGATGAGGAAATGTGGTGATTTCCGAAATAGTACTATAACTTCTACCGCTTTGAGTATTGTTGTTTTTTTCCTAATAATTTTCCAATTAACCAATCGGCCTTAAAGCTCAAAAATATTCAAATTAAATAGTTATACGGCCCATCAATAACAAATAAAAATGTATAAAAAGGAAGAGCCAGCCTTATACAAACAAATTCTAACAAAATAGAAATTGTACAAACAACAACTACACAGTCAAGTAGAAATAGCGGCAGTACAGCCGCACTTGATTGAAGTAAGTTGTGAAGGAATAGCAGGAAAAATAACAACAGCTCACACAGCGTAAGCTTAGCTGAATGCGTTTAGCTGCCGGCTTAAGTATTGCGCATGTTGTTGCGGGTTCGACTCCGTATTGTTGTTTTTTTCCTAATAACTTTCCAATTAACCAATCGGCCTTAAAGCTCAAAAATATTCAAAATAAATAGTTCTATGGCCCAACAATAACAAATAAGAAGATATTTTATTTGATATGCATATTTGTATAATCTATAACATATATATGTTGAGAAAAATAAAAAAAAATAAAAATTATGCACATTTTTTAATAAAAACTACATTTTTCTTAAAAAAATACGTTATTCACTATGTGTAAAAATAAGTCTGTCTAAAAGCCCACAAAATACCTTTAATTTGATGTATAAAAATACTGTTGATGGAGTAGCCGATGATACATATGTATATAGAGTTCCGTTGAAAAAAAAAAATGGATCGCATCTCTATCATGCAAAAATATAATTTGAATTTTTTGGCCGATAGAAAAATAAACAATTGTATATTCAAAATTATTTTTATCGTCTTTAATTACAACTTTGGGCCAGTTCACGACAAAATTCAATTATTTTGTATTTGACATTTTCGTCTTTTTTCCATTGTTGAAATTTTTTTGCAAAAAATGTATTTGTCATCATTTTGCTTGTGTGTTGTTATAATGAAAGGAAATTGCGTGTAAAAAATATTCAAAGCGTCGTTTATCTACGTATTATAATGCCGGCTCCGAAAGTTTGCTATAATCCTCTGCAGAAGAAAAAACACAAGCGTGTTACGAAAAATCTTAAACTCGTAAATGAAAACTGGAAAGCAGTTTTCTCTGCGTATATTGATAAATATTTATGTCACTCGTGCAGACGGTCTATTTCATCGCTGCATTCGCTTCCAAATAGTGAAAAAATACCAAGCACCGAAAATGTTAACAAAACAGTCCCGACATTTAGTGAATCATCAGACTCTGACTCTAACAATTCTTTTTCGGATTATAAAGTGTGTACAGAAAAATTAAAAAAAAGGAGGATTGATGGTAAAAAACCATGATGTGAATAAAAATGTAAGTTAATGTTCTTATACGAGTATAAATATGCTTTCAGATCGAAGAAGTGATATTAATCTATCTCAAGATGAAGAGTCTTTTACTGCTTGATCAAAAACTACTACAAAAGCGAAAAAACTACAAATTTGTACCACTTTGCCAAAAGAATGGAGTATGCGGAAAATAAGCAGAGAAGTTAACGTTTCTCGTCGAACAGCGTGGAACACCAAAAAATTATTTATATCACTTGGATACGCTTCTAGCCCTAATAAAAAAAACGGCCGCTCTTTACAGCCGAACGTGTTGAATGTTGTTGACAATTTTTATATGTCGGATACGTCAAGTCGCATGATGCCTCTTAAAAAATGACGATGAAGAAGAAAAGCAAAAGCGATTATTACTCTATTATTACCCTGAAATCAAAATAAGTGTATCTGTGTATTGTGCTGGTGACAATGAGTAGATTGAGTAATCCGATTGGGTCGAAGAATCTAGCGATGTGAGAGATAATGACTCCCTTACTCAGCTTCGATGACGGTATGTAGCGAAACAAAAAAATGTCTAGCGATGAGGACCAAATAAGACCCAGTGCTATGATGGCCTGGTTTATTGAAATTATCAGCCAAGTTGATGTTGCTGGGTATGCACCATACTATGGTGTCCAGTGGTGTGTGTGGCTGAAATATTGTTGTTGTATTCATGATGAGTGTACCATATCTCGTATTGACAACTATGCTGAGTGTTGAGCGCGTATCCCTACCTTTCCAATGGAAGCTTTTTGCGATGCACGCGAACAAGCGGTGTCAAGCGCTCAGTAATGAAATGCAACTGCGATGCAGAACCAAGCAGTGCGATAGTGAAGATCGTTGTACCCGATTGAATGTCATTGGCGAGGCGAAAATTGTGGACTGGTTGTGCTTGCTGACGTGCGGTGCAATAACGTATGATGATTTGCCCGACAAACTTGACATCTATGAATGGATGGACAGTCTGTCGACGAATGATTTGGCCCCAAACAGTTTAAGCAGAGATATCAATCCTATTTACAGACGCTTTTTTAACTATGAACCACAGAAAAATTTTCAAGAATGGTGTTTTTGATATAATCGAGTTTTAATTATTCAAAAAATTGCGTAAGACGTGTTGCTTTAAAATCACGCTCTGCTTTAAAACTTTCAGCCACATTTGTTTTTGCAAATCAAAACATATCTCATCATTTGTCCTAAAAACAAGAAAAATCGTATAAAACTTGATTAATACTTTTCAACCAATTTGCCCTGCATGAATTGAAATATAATTATTTATTTACTACTCGACTTTAAAGGCCCGATTATATATGCACGTAAAACTTTCGCAAAGTGGCTGGCAATATAAACCAATGAAATGGATAAAGCGTCGCACATACATAGGGCTCTGGTGGGCTAAAGGGTATATGTCACATATATTAGAATCCAATCCAAAACGTCGAAGTCAAAACATTAGGGGTATTCAGGATCTGTGTATTTGCCTTTGTATATTGCATTCGTGGTTTCTGTGGTTTTTATAGCAAATGTAGTAAAAATCCAACAATAAAATATACGTTCCATTTTAAATACAAGAGTGCAAGCTGTGGTTGTGGTTTTTCTTTAGTAAATTTCTCACAGCCGATCACAACAAAAAAGATGAATCGACGAATCATCTACAAATAAGTTAGTCGAATAAATAGATATTTTTGTGTGTATTAAAGTTTATCGTTTATCTTAGCAAATTGATTGTTACAATTATTAGTAATACAATATAATATTTTCGATTTTTCGCCTTTTCGCGACATATTACGCACTTTTGTTTATTTGTTGGTGGCACATACATATGAACTCGTAAACCATCCGTTCGGGAAATTTTACAATGACACGAAGACAGATATTATAACAGGGTGTGTTCGCGATTTACTTGTGTTATTCCGAATTCGTTGTAAAAATAGTAAATATTAATACGAATATAACAAATCCCGAATATTCCTATTTTTTCATAAGTTCTCCAAACCAAGATAAAATGCAAACTCAACATTAAAAAAGTGGAGAGCGAACTTACGATGCCTACTCTCATTGCAAGAAACTCTTGGTTAGGAATTAAGACTTGAAATGGAAGCTGGTTGATATACGAGTCATTGCTTTCATAATACCAAATCCTACTTATGGTGCTATAGTGTGGTGGCAAGACAGTTATAGACTAAGAAGCATACACAGGTAGCAGTATTTTTGGGTATAAGGATAACACAGATAGGTAGAAGAGAGTAGCAAGTTATTCTGAAAGCCAGGCAGCACTCTTAGCTTTAGTATCCCATGAGCACAAAACGAAGTTCATGAAAGAATGTAAAACGGTGTTTCCACGGCAAGTGAATCACGTGCTTCACTATTTGAATTACGAATGGCCAATCACTCCATTTACCCGACACATTCGTGATTCGTTTGGCATATCAGTTGCTGTTGTAATACGTACATACATACTTTTACGTCTTCATTCACTACAGATATGCCCAACAAACTCTTTCACATGATTATTTTCTTCACAAACTCAACTTTTGGAACCATTTAAGCATTTAATTTTTTGATGTATGTTGGAACGATTTTCCGTCATCCCTTGTCAAATTTGGTTTTGTGACATACCGGTTTCGGCGTTGTGTCATCTTTAGTGTCGTTTTCGTTCTAAGTAATTAGTGTTAGTTGTGCTGTATTTATTGCTGTCTATTGATTTTCAGGTATTGGATTTAGTTTTGTGAGATGTTTGCAATTTTGGTACCTGAATTTTATTTTGTATAAAATTCTGTTGAGTGAGTTTTTTATTCTTCGGTTCACTTCGGGTTTTCTTTATACAGGTAGAAGTCGGTTATTTTAGTTTTGTGCAATATTTTGTTCTGGTTCTATGTGTTGTTGTCTGTCTTTTTACCTATGCTATTGTTCTGTTCTTTGTAAACCAACTTAAGCGGTTCCAATATTGCGTCGGAATAGGTACATATGTGTTTGCTCGTTTATTACTCTTCCATTAAAGGTTCTTTGCTTATAGATCTCCATGTTTTCGAGTACGTTCAGGCGGCGTCCCTTCTGTTGCACATGAAGTAGTTTGGCTGTCTTCTTAATATTTTCTGGTGGACATTTATTGCTGAACACGTGGTTAGCGAAGTTCGATTCAGGTACAGTGGTCGGCTTTCGTACCTTTTTGTTGTAGTTTGCTATATGTTCGCGGAATCTTATTCTAATTTTCCGTCCTGCTTGTCCTATGTAGCTGTAATTGCATTGGCAGGTCAGCTTGTATACCCCTTGTTTGTTAAATGTTTCTTCGGTATCGATGCTGGTTCGAAGCAATTTTCCTAGGTTATAAGTTGTTTTCAATGCTATCTGGATGTTTCGTTTTTTGAAAAAGTTTGCCAATTTGTATGTGTCTGTCCCAGTATAAGTTAGTACTGCCCATTTTCTTTTGTCTTTCTCTACGTCGTTTTTTCTATGTCTGGCTTTATTTTGTCGGATTTTATTCAGAACATTCTTTTTGTATCCGTTATTCTCAGCTATATTGTATATTGTTCTTAGTTCCATCATGTATCCTTCTTTTGATAAAGGTGTATTTTTCAGTCTATTAGTTAAATGTCTTAGGGAGGCCATTTTATGCTGTTGAGGATGGTTTGAGGTATTGTGAATAAAGGTGTCCGTCAGAGGATTTAATCTATCTTGATTGCTAGATCCAGATAGTTAATTTTTCCATCCATTTCTTTTTCCATCGTATATTTTATGTTTCCATGTTGTTTGTTTAGATATTCTAATATTTCTTCCTCATTGTCGTTCTCGATTACGCAGATAATATCATCAACGTGTCTGGCATAACATGTTACCCCAAGTTTCATAGTTAATTCTTTCATGTATTTCTGTTCTAGGTTTTGCATGAAAACCTCCATGAGAATGGCCGAAGTTGGGGTTCCCATACCCAGTTCGTTTGTTTGTCTGTATATTTTGTTGTTGAATTTAAAGTAGTTTTGTCTGAGCGTGGCCTTAGGGTGTTTGTTTTCTGTGTTGTTATAATTATGTCTTTAGTTTTTTCAAGTAAAGTCTTTCGTACTATGTCAATTGTCTCTGGAAGGGGTATCGTAGGATAATATCAAATGATACTAATTTCGTGTTTTTTGTAATCTTTATTGTCCCAAGTTTCTCTATGAGGTCTGCCGTGTTGGTTATTGCGTATTGGTTATTAAGTTTCAACGTCTCTTTAAGTATGGCCTTTTGGAGTTTTGAGTGCTTGTAGCCAGGCGCCGATGTGTAGTTCACTATAGGTCTCACTGGAATATCCGGTTTGTGTATTTTTGGTTGTGAAATTAGTGGAGGTGCCTTCTGGTTCATTTGGCTTAACGTATGTGCCATACCCTGAGATATAATGTTAGTTGCTCTTTTATGCTTCTTTTAATTTCTATTTGGTAATTGTCAGTTGGGTCTTCTGTGATTCTTTTGCATTTCATTTCAGTAAGTAATTCTTCCGTTTTCTTTATGTATGCTCCTTTTTCGATGAGCACTGTCGTGTTACCTTTGTCTGCTTTCGTTGTAATAATATTATGGCTAGTTAGTTTTCGTTTTAACTGCCTAACCACTTTTTCATATACTAACACTTTTTCATTTCTGTTTTGTCGCTTTTAACTTGATTCTCAATTATTGCCCTGCACATGTGCCTCGTCGAATGCTCTTGCTCTTCACTTGGTATAGGCTGTATTGCGACCTGCGCGTCTATAATTGCTTGCTCAGTTCTATTTATTATGTTTCTTTCTCTAATGTTATGTTTGTGACCCTTCTCTAGTATTTTCCTTTCTTCTATGTTGATAGCCATATCTGTTATGTTTACAAGCCGTGCGTGAAATGTATTTTCTTTTTCCTTGTTTTTTACTTCTTGAAACTCTGTTAATCTTCTTTTGCAACATTTTATATTTTGCCTGCATTTGCTGGTCTATTTCTTCTTATCGAAGATATCCATTAAAATATCTGCTGGTATATTTTCTGCTAAACGTAGGTGTATGGATAGGAGTTCTGCGTTTGTTTGGTCCTTCTTTGCGTTAAGATTTCGAAGTTCGTTCTTAAGCAGGTATATTTCGGCTTTCTTGATGGTTCTCCTATTTGCTTGCGCGTTTATTTTTATTTTGATTTGGGGGAATTTCGGTGTGACATTTAATGAAAAACATTGTGTGTTAAACCATATATTTGCCTTGGTTGTGTACATTTTCAAGAGTCATCGTTGGTAAACTAATATTAGTCCGCTAGTGTTTGTATTATACGCCAGTCAGCATTATCTGTATTGTGATTTTCTTCTGATTTTCGGACAGGGTGAAAATTCAGGTACAAAAAGCATAAAACACCACAATTGCAAACATCTCGCAAAACTGAATCCAATACCTGAAAATCAATGGACAGCAATAAATACAGCACAACCAACACTAATTACTTTGAACGAAAACAACACTGAAGATGGCACAACACCGAAACCGGTATGTCACAAAACCAAATTTGACAATGGATGACGGAAAACCGTTCCAACATAACTCAAATTTCCACCCTTTCGGAAAATCAGAAGAAAATCAAAATACATTTCAACTAGAAAATTTTGTATGGGGAATCAAGTGGATTCGGTTCGTGATTGGGCCATGAGCCATGATCGGTCTCGAGCCATAAAAATATCAATGGATTCAAGAGAGCAGACTAATAGCGTAAAGCAGAAGCGTTGTTGAATGAGTGCTGGGGAACCCTCTAAGAAGTATGCAAACGTTGCGCAAGGATGTGTGCGCGCTACACTGCAAAAAACGAATTGCTTCCGCTATTTTGGATTTTGGATTAAAAAAAAAAACAAAGTATTATTGAAACATATAATGTTTTGTACTTTTTTTTGGCTTATCGTTTAAATGTTGCATAGAATATCTTAAATTGTGTCAACTTTTGTGCGACTGTTGGGTTTCAAATTGTATTATATTCTTCGTATAATGGCGTTCAAAATAGTTTTTTCTAATAGTAACTATATTGTGTAAGCGTATGATCTTGTGCTTTATAAAAAAAATTCAATAAAAATTTATTTTCCTATTCGACCTTAAACATTGTGCGCAAGTGAATTATTTTTCGTGTACAAAATTTGGTCCGCTAGTGAGAAACAGTCTTGCTTGCTTGAAATTTACTGCGCAACTGACTTAGGCTTGGGCAAAATATTTTGATATATCGAATTTCGAGATATAGCCGAATTTCGGCTTTTGATATCTGGAAAAAGTCCACTCATTCAGGTGCATTCTCGTATATCACAAACTGTACATGGTTTATCTTTCACAAGAAATGGACTCCCTGTTTGTAAAGAGGAGATCAATCATTTTTTCTGTGTGTAAAAGTCAATTTTTTATTCATTGCGAAAGATCGACATATGTAGATCAACCAACTGCTTACTGTTGTAATTAATAAAAATATTGACTTTTACACACGAAAAGGGTATACAGAAAAAATGATTGCTCTCCTCTTTATAAACAGCGAATCCATTTCTTGTGAAAGATTGTATGGCCATCGGATTTCGGATCATGAAACTATTTTGTTTACAATTAAGTTGAAGAAATAATTTCAAATGAGAGCACGAAAAATTATAACCTCTTGAAAACACGACACAAATGAAAATCTCGGCAATCTAACTTTTGCGATATTAAAATCCTTTCTATCGAAAATAAATTAGTATTATTTTATAATCAAACACTTTTTGAACTCTGTTGTCCTATAACTTAAAAAAGGCCTCCGTTAGGACCTTTTGCAGGAATAAACGAATAACTGTGCAAATTTTAACGTCTTTACGTGCTGTGATTCGGACGCTCTGCGCGGACATAACCAAATAGCGGTCCATTTTTATATATGTATAAAGATGAAAAATTTACAGTTGCGGTCAATATAATAGGAGTGCATATACCAAGCTTGTTAAATTTTTAAATTTGATCATATATTCTATATTATTTTTAACTTATTGTACAATGTTGCTCCTTAGTAAGCGCGCAACATTCAAACTCGTACTACTACATAAATTTATATTGAAATCGCCAATAAAGATGACGTGATCGTCGGTTATACAATTATTATTTAAAATTGCGTGTAAATATGAAATAAAATCGGCATCACTCGAACTATTGGAATAATAGAGCAGGTCAATTTGGTATATTGGATATATTTTTAGTTTTTAGTATTATACAGCAGACATTTTTATTAGAAGCATAGTTGCAACATGTTATATATTTGATTTGTTTGATTTGTTACGTCTTTAGTCGCGCAACTTTCTGAACAAAGAGCCAAACGTAGTTTCTTTATTTCTATTAGACTCTCTAGATTACACATGTTAGCCACGATACTATTGATGTTTAGGTAAATACAGTTTAGTTCGTTTATTGTTTGTTGTTAGATTCGTACTTTAATCTTAGACTGAGCGTGTTTTTTTGGCGTAGAATACGTCTTACCTTACGGTATGGGCACCCATGTCAGATTGTTATTGTTGTAATCTCTATTTCTTTAATTATAAGGAAACGGCGAGATAAATTTTTTTTTAAATTTTTTGTAGTCAAATGAAGATGTTAGCTTTCGTTTGACATACATTTCATATTGGTTGATATATTCCTAATATTTAAATTTCTCAAATGAAAATTTTATAAACACATCCAAACAAATATGTGTGTGGTGTTTGGTTGAGTGTGTAGTGCTGCACTGTGTTACCCACCACTAGTTTGTAGCATTTTATTGCATAATTTTAGGCGGGAAAATTTAAGTAGAGTAAAGGCAGAGAAAGCGCTGCCAACTACTGCTTATTGGTGGTGATTTTAACACAGAAATCACTTCAAATACTAGATTGGCGAAATTTATGAGCGATACGTTTAATTTGGATTATATTCGAAATGATGCTCCCACAACTATTGATAACACAACCATTGACTTAGTTTTTGCGAGAAATTTAAATGTTAATTTAAAAACATATTTATCCTATTTTTCCTATCATAAGCCTATATTCTCAAAAGTAACTTTCAAATAATCAAATAGATTTGGGTCTGTTATTTATCATTTATCTTTACTATTGATAACTACCATTGACTTCGTTTTTGCGAGAAATTTAATTGATAATAAAATAGGATATTCCTATCATAACTATCAAATAAAGAAATTCATTTGCTTGTATTATTTATCATTATAAATTATCATTAACATATGTTTTCTGTCTTATCGGATGGCGTATTCTACGTTAAACTTAATGGCCGTGTCTCTGACACAGCCTCCTTCTTTAATTTTTATGCCGGACAATCTCTACTAAAAGCATAATGATTAATATCGACATCAATAACTTTTTTCTTAACAAGTTCGCTACAATTTACATATTTAACTATGTTTGATTTATGTACATTCTTTAGCATCATGGTTTCCAGCATATTTGCTGCATGTTATCTTTTTAGTAAATTCGATTGCCTTGTGCTTTTATCCCTGACACTTGAAGCATCGCTTCGCTAGTTCCCTCTCTCCTTCGCTAGGTTTCGCTAATTATTCACACCAAGTGAAGACAGGTCCTTCTGCACTTTGTCTTTCCCGTGTATTCACGGGCGCAGCTCATACAGTTCACCATTCCATCTTCTTCGGTACCCGTCGCTAACGCGAACAGGACCATAAATCTTGCGAAGAACATTTCTCTCGGAAGCCCCTAAAGCCTTCTCATCGCTGTTTAGCATCGTCCATGTTTCTGCGCCAGGAAACGATGATTCCATTTTTTCCTGTTTTTTTATTTGCTTCATACTATTCATTTCTAAAAGCCTCTATACTTTCTGTTGGACTTGCTCGCAAGCGTCATTATTTTTGCAATCCACAGTTATTACCCCACTATTTATTTCTTTTACGTGTTTTACCAGACCTGCGGTTCAGCTACTTGTTTTAATTGGTAGTATTTTCCGCTAAATATTTGATCAACTATTTCCTTTACATCTGATGCTTTTTTAGATTGACCACATTTGTTTATTAAATTCTTAATTTCAGTCAACTTAGTGTTTGTGTCCGGCAACGTGCATTGATTACATAACCATTTCAAGTTAATGTTTTCTGTTGTTATTTTGATATCATTCTTTTTTATGTTACTGCATTTCAAACAAAAATTGTATCCACATCCGCCAGAGCATGCTATCATTTCATCTACTTGCAGTAGTTTGGCAGTACACTCTTTACATTCATTCGGCATTATGAATGTATGATATAGCAGCATCAAACCAAGAATAATACACTAATATACACTAACAATAATTATATCTTTCACAAAAGCAGAATCGAAACAAATAATTAAATCAAATATTTTTAAATAATCTTAAAGCCTCAAAAAGTGCGGCTCTTCCATTGGCAGCCCTGCCAACGTTGTGCATCACTGAATTAGATGGATGTTGACTACATTTTCTTCCCAGTTTATTTTTTAAGCAAATTTTCTGGAGGAGTTTTTAATTGATCCAAGATAAGCTGGCATTCCTAATATGACTTTTTAGAATACTTAAGAAATTATTGTAAACTTTAGGATATTATCTTTAGCATAAACATCGTCCCAAGACTCAAAACGCAGTTTTTCGTGTAGCAAAGAAAAATTAAGTATTGTTACATTGCGAGCATTATTTTTTATTGTATCATTTATGTGACAAACTTTATCTATCTTTATGCCAGTCATAGTATGGTCTGCGATTTGAAGGTCAATACTCAGGGTGGCAAACAAATAACTTGGAATGGAACTAGAACGACAGAAGACATGGTCAAGACAACTACCTGAACTTTTACGGGTTTTCTCATTTAGATACGAGGTAAAACCATCACTAGCCATAAGGGATTTTACCATTATTGAACCAAAGATACTCATAATTATTTTCTTTCTTAGCTTTTATCGCAGCTGCATACAAAGCTATGTTGTAGCTGTTGAGACTGTCGTTTATGTACATAGATATTTTTTTGTCCACCTCGTTAAAAAGCTCAGTTGTCAGTTTACCCTTTGCACTTCTTTTTTTTGATATAATTTTCCTTTTCAGCTCATTGGAAGTAAAAGGAATGCAGAGCACATTTCTAGCGGGAAGACTCTCCGGAGGCAATCAAACCAGTTTCTATAATTTGTTTAGTGCACTCATTCGCAATATCATCTCTATCATGTTCTCTCCAAATTAAAATACTTTCAAGCTTGCGCACTCTATTGCTCAATCTTGCATTTTCTTCTTTGATCTGATTTACTGTGTTGCAGAAATCGGCGTTAAGCTTCGTAAATCTTACAATTTCGTCATACAGCAACTTCAGTGTAACTTGCTTTGGTATTGTACCGTTTTCAGTATGAATATGCTCTTTCTATGGTTGATGACGTGGAACGAAGTTTGTTTTGCTGATGGTAGCGTTCCTGTTAGCACTTTTATTTATGTGAGTGCTGTTGTTGTAAGCTGACTTTAATGCTTGTTGTTTCATTTGTTTACACTAAACGTAATACTGTCATGTGCTGATCCCTCCGGTTCCACCGTCAGGTATTCCGTCGGAAGGTGGCTTGAGCACTTAGCTCGATCGTACGTTAAAGGTCTATTGTAATCAGTCGTGGGCCGCAGCTTCGTCCTCTTTATAATACTGATATATAGACATCAATGTACTTACATACTTACAAACATGCAAAATATAAAAATTTGATTATATTATATTTTAACACAAAGATTGGACCAAATCAGTTTTACAATATGTAGCTCTTGGCGGTAGAAACGGCCTAGGTTCCAATCCGCAATGACGCTTTAAAATCTTGCTTCCTTTGCTGCATCTATGTGTGTAAATATATCAGGAAAATATCTTGATATCAGCACAGTGATTCTTCATCAACTAAAATACACAAACCTATCTATTATTATTTTTCTTCTTCGTGTGTCTCTTTGCGGTTGGAACATCCTAGGTGCCAGTCCGCATCGACACCGTATTGTGTATTTTTCATCACCGCTCTAGAGCCTCGGAAAGTTCAAGATTCCGATCTGCCCGATCGTTGGGACTTGCACCAGGCGAGCGAGCTCAGAGCATCGCATGGTCACGCAGCAGAATTGTTGGAAGTCCGAGCAGAAGCAAACATTTAGAGATAAAATATGAAATTCTTGGTCACACAGCTTAAAATGGTAAAAATGCTCCAAGTTGTGTTTATTGCAACATTCACATCACATCACATCATTTGCTATAGTGAATCAGAAGGAAACCTAGTAACCGGGGCCAACTACCTAAATATTGTTCGGTCTTCGAAGCAGAAGCTATAACAATATACAAAGCTTTTCACCATGCGTAGCATAGTAAAGGTCAATTGATTATTTGTACAGATAGTATGTCAGCCATTGCACCACCGCGGTGGTGTCGTTCCAGTATGGTTATTATGTTGCGGATGCCTCCTCAGCAGTTAAAGACATTCGTTCGAAATCGTGTAACAGAAATAAGTGAAGCGACGAGTCATGCTCTCTGGTTACATGTGAAGTCTAAACAAAATCCAGCCGATTTGATGTCGCGTCGTGGCTGTACGAATGAACTTAAGGTGTCCTCACTGTAGTGGAATGGCCCTACTTTTTTATTTGAACGTGTAGTTTAAAAAATCCTACCTAAATTGAAAGGCTCAATAGATTGTACTTCTCGCCAGAAGGGAGGTGACTTCGTGGCTTAGAACCAGCAAAGGAACCGTGCAGAGCACATTGTCTCTCAAGGTCGCCGGGACGTTTCTGCATCATCTAGTTGTGAAGTCAACTACTCCAGCTGCACAGCAAGCGGCAACGCGGACAATTGTCAACCTATTTTTGCTCTCTCTTCTTCGTCATACAGCAGCTCTCGTACACGTTTTATCTTTTCATACTTAAATTGTATAAGGGAATAAATTAAATTGTTAAAGCGATTTTAATCGCAATTGTAAAATCGAGTTGAATTGTATAATTTAAGTTAGTTCATTTTTCTGTTGGCCTAGTAAATGTTAATATTTTTATAATTTTATTGAGCTCAAGGCCAGTTTATGGAAGATTTGTTTGTGAAAAAACAACAACAGTTTTTAATTGTTGAAGTTATAGTACTATTTCGGAAATCACCACATTTCCTCATCAGACTTCTTTTTGATTATTAAATTAAATTATACAGTGACCGCTGTGGTCGAGTTGGTAGCGGTGCGTGCTATAACTTGATATGCCGGAGAGTTCGAGGTTCGAATCTCAGTCAGGGCAAGCAAAATCTTAATTATAGAAAAAGTTTTTTCTAATAGTGGTCACCCCTCGGCAGGCAATGGCAAACCTCCGAGGGTATTTCTGCCATGAAAAAGCTTCTCATTAAATACATCTGCCGTTCGGAGTCGGCACTAAAAGAGTAGGTCCCTCCATTTGTGGTATAATATAAAGACGCACACCACAAATGGTAGGAGAAGCTCGGCCAAACACTGAGCTATATAGTGTACGCGCCAAAATTATTATTATTATATTTTTTAATTTAATTTTCATAACCACTTCTCTCAGGCTTTGAACCCGGGAGCTCGGAGTTGCAGAGCAATACGCTACCTATTGTCCTACGCTAGCCGAGTTGGCTGTTGTGTTTATTTCATCTTCCTTAAACAAACCAACAAAAAACAAGAGCAACTGATCTGCCGCTATTTAACTTGTTTGTGTGGTTGTTGTTTGTGTTTTTATTTTGCAAATTCTGTTTTACTTTACATTATATGCATTTTTAAGGCGCGCTCATCCTTGTCTACAATGTTTGTTCATTTTTCTGTTGGCCTACTAAATGTTAATAATTTTATAATTTTATTGAGCTCAAGGCCAGCTTATGGAAGATTTGTTTGTGAAAAAACAACAACAGTTTTTAATTGTTGAAGTTATAGTACTATTTCGGAAATCACCACATTTCCTCATCAGACTTCTTTTTTTGATTATTAATGTAAATTATATTTTTAAATTTAATATTCATAACCACTTCTCTCAGGCTTTGAAGCCGGGAGCTCGGAGTTGCAGAGCCAATACGCTACCTATTGTGCTACGCTAGCCGAGTTGGCTATTGTGTTTATTTCATCTTCCTTAAACAAACCAACTATAACTTCAACCATAAAAAACTGTTGTTGTTTTTTCACAAACAAATCTTCCATAAACTGGCCTTGAGCTCAATAAAATTATAAAAATATTAATTTAAATTAGTTAAATAAACTACATCTGACTAAAGAAACCATATTCTATACGGGGGGAACTACCCAGCACCTCCAGATCAACGTGGTAAGCACCGGCTCGAAAGTATTGCTGGACCTCCTTGCCAACACCCGACTGGTGCGGCTCGAACAGTGTTTTTATATTAAATTTTAATTAGAAAAATAAATTCAAATCTTATATGAGTTATCGTCCGCTATCTGAGGTAGCTAGCTTAGCCAGCTAGCAGTCACAACGGTTCTCACAAGTCGTGGGTATCCGTTTATGTTGACGCAGCGTCTGGCTGAACACCTGCACCTGGCATCGAAGGTTGTACAGTTTAAGTACTATATTTCAGAGCGGTTTAACTTATTCATTACCTCTGGTGGGGAGTAATAAGTAAACATGCACTGCCTTATTCTGAAAACTACATTTAATTTTTGTTCTCTACTTACCACTGGTGGGGGGAAGTAAAGAATAAAATAAAAGGGAAGGATTAAGAAATAGACAATGTTTCTAAATTGAGAATCTTTTGAATTCTGCTTTATTCAAGTATTTACAGCTCTTTATATACAAATTCTTAAGATTAGGTTGCTTAACTAATTATGTATGTATGTGTGTGATAAAGAACCAACGCATGCTTAAGCGTATTGATTCTTAATCTAAACAATGTACAAATGCATTGCTACATTTCTATTTTGTAAATGTGAATTTGTATGTATGAATGCGTATGTTTATTTTAAAATAAACAACATCATGAAATGAAATTGTTAGCTGTGACTGACAACAAATGGTTTTTGTCAATATGTATTTGGTAGCTAGCTCCGAACTAGCGATTTCACTAAACCTCGGTGGTCATCACTAGTTCCGCGCCAATCTACTTTCCTTGTATTCAACTGGCGAATTTAACGTTGACATGTCATAGGAGGTAGTCAATTGCCCTCCTTCTGCATTACCATTCGCCAGCCACCTCGCTAGTGCTGGCAAGCCATCTATTTCATTAGTGCCAACGTACTAACCACGTAAATGGTGCTAATGTACTACCAAATTCACTGGCGCCATTGCACTCTACACATTACTAGAACTTGAAACCGACCACCTCACTAATTCCTAAGTACTAAGCAATTCGCTAGTTCAAATAAAATACTGTGATTTCCATTCAATATTTACATACATATTTCAAATTTAATTTAATTTTTAAGATACAAAAAGTAAAAAAAAATTCAATATTAAATAAAAATATAAATATAAAAAAATTTAACCTAAAATTACATTACTTAAATAGTAAATAAGTATGTATATAAAAAGTGTAATTATTGCGTATGCTTTTTAGTTGAAATATTTTTGAAAATTCTTTTTTTTTGAAGCTGTATGGCTTTGCGGAGTTGATCCTCTGCTGTGCCCCCCTCGGACGTTAACGGAATAGAGTCTGGAATAAATTATGTATTTTAAATTCACATCGATATAAACTTGTCGTTCTACAAATATTACCTAATAATGCACCGTAAAAATTAGTAAATTTTTTGATGCTCTTTTTTCCGTGCACTCCATTTACGTTATGGTCAATGATGATCTCATTACATATAATATTTTTCAAATTTTTCTTTACTCCTCCTGGTTGCATCAATAATTTCATGGTTTTAGCCTTTAATAAAAAATTTAATTAGATACATGTATATAAGTGTGACGTACGACTATATTTACGTATAGATCCTTGTTTTCAACTGAAATCTCGTTATCTATTTCCTCGAGTTTTTCTTCACTAGTAAGAGGAAATTTCGTGCGAAGCGGTATTTCGTCCGTTTGCTGCCTTAAAATTTTCTTTAAAATGACACCTTGCTCCGCAATGGCTTCCACTGCTATTTTGAGTTGGCCTACATATGTACATACAGACATGCATTGTAAATAGAAAAAAATATGAAAAGTACACATTATTAAGAAAACATCTACATCTACATTAATATACAAAGTTTGCTTGCATTGATTTTTCTTTTGCAAATTTTGAAAACTTTAACAAATTTTCTTCAAAATTAAAACCTTTTTATTTGTTATTGTTTGGCAATTTTTAACAATTTTAATTTTAAATTTTATTTGAGCTTTAAGGCCGATTGGTTTATTTATAATTTATTTACTTTTTTTTTGGATATACACTCTGCACTTGCGTCGATTTTGAACTCAATTATTATAAAATTATACAAACTAAAAAAATGCATACTCTAAAACATATATTAAATTCCGATTAAGAACTTTGGAAATTTTTGAATTTTGTTCAATGTTTGCAACTTTGATTGTGAATCAACTTCATTTTAAATAAAAATATATTTAATTTTTATTAAAAAAAGAATGAGAAGGATTTAGGGGAAAATTGTGACTATTGCTCTTTTTCGAGTCACTGAATGAAAATAAATTACCTTGCAAGATGTTCATTTGCATATCGAATGAATCTGAAAGTAGAAAATAAATAAGTACATATGTAAGTAAGTGAGTGTAAAGTATAAAATTGTTTAAATTATATGTTATCGTGCCTTTAATATCATCAATTTTCTTCTCCAGAGTTTCACAAACGCATTTTTTATCTGAAATTAGGATTTGGTTAATATTATTACTTTATTAAAATTACATACAGGCATATTAATTATACTTACTATTCACATCTTTTTCTGCAACAAAACGCTTAAATTTTTTTGATGGACAGCTTTCTTCCGACATATTTCTATATTTTTATTATTTATATTATTATTATATTCAATTTATAAAAATTTGAATAACGAAACAAAAAAACGATTTGATATTTATGATTGGGGAATTGAGATCTACACTGCCATAAAAAAATTATATTTCTATTGACAACTATGTAAAAGCGGCATTATAACTAATTTTTCGTTATGTTTTATTCCCAATTCAAAGTCAGAAAAAAAGAATTTTTCTTCTACCGCAGAAGGTTCATAATCAACTAAATATATACCCAGTGTTACAGAGTCGATTGGCTCTTTGTATAAACTTGTAATATTTTGAAATTTTCGTCCAAAAAGAGCCCCTTCATTTTGAGCGAACGATCGAATTTCTACGGGAATGTTACCTTTCATATAGCAATAATTATCAGGATTTTTTGTGCTTAAATTATATCCATGTAATGTAAGTAAGTTTTTTCTTTTGCCTAAGACCTTTTGCTCAATTTGTTTCTTAAATATAAAAAAATTTTCTTCAAAAATGTGCCTATGTATTTGCTCAAGAATTTTTGTAGGTTTTTTTTTATAATTTTCTTAAATTTTTGCAAGTAGTTTTCGAATGCGTATGCAGAGGCTTCCGTTAAATTTCCAACAAGTTCAACAGTTTGCTGGACGTGCAGTAAGCTATGAATGTTATATGAAACACTATTCTGCCCAAATATAACAGAAAAATTTTCCACGAAAAGATCAAACATCATTTGAGCTGTTCTCAAATTTGAATAACATTGTTTAGGGCAAGAAATTAACCGATATGAACAATGCAGCAATATAAACTCATAATATAAATCTGGATGCACTTCGTCTTTCAGAGCAATTACCCCAGAATAGAGCAAAAATTGCCTAAGTTCTGTAGCTTTCCAATTAAGAAGCTCGTCCAAAGTTCTCGGCTTGCGAGCAAACTCCTTCGGAGTAAACTTACGCATTGCTACTAGCTTTTTAGAAATATTTTTTTTGTTTTCATTAGGAACTTTAAGACACAATTTGTTATTTAACAGCCTCATTAAATACTTACGCATAACACCTAAATCTATTAAGTGCATACTATCGTAAATAATTTGGGTAACCATAGATACGTTAAGATTTTCCAAAGCTGTTTTTTTATTTGAGTACTTTGCATAATGACGGTTCGGATACTTTCTGACGGCAAAATCGTCATCACTGATAAGAGTTCCCGACTTTGTAGGATAAGTTAACACTCCACCAACTTTTGCAGCTACCTCAGTACATTTTGAGCACCCGTATCGTGATGTATGCGAGGGCGTACCACTTATAAATGATCTAGCAGGAGCATCACAAACGATCGCTCTTATTTTGAATTGTATTTGTATGCCTCCAATCTCTAACTTATTTTCAGATAAAAACAACAATTCTGAAACCAATCTACTTAAATACTCATCGCAATCGCTTGGTTTACTCTTACCAACATATACTCCCACTAAACATACTGGAATACACTCTATATTATTGAACCTAATCAAAATTGGCCACAGTTGCGTCCTCGAACTTCTATATAAAGGTAACCCGTCGATGTTAATATCAATACTTAACATTTCTGGTAGTTTTACAACGTTTTCAAGGGCATTTAAAATATTATTAAATCCTATGTGAAGGTAAGAGCCTCCAGCGATATGTTGAATATCGGGTATACATTTTCTATTAAAAGTAAAAAAAGAATTTACATTTAAATTTTCCTCCCTAAGGATTTTCACCAAATCTTCGGCACATTTTCTCGATGGCCGGTGTTTTAAATACCAATTTTTTAATTTAATATTTAAGTTTTCAGAATCTTCACTAAATTCGATCCTCGCGTCTTCTACCTCCTCAGTATTACAAGTAAGACGCTCCTCAAACTCACTATTTTCTTTTTCAACACTTTCTATTCCTACTTTATTGATTCTGTCCAAATATCTCTCTTTTTCTTTTTTAATAAGGCACAAAAAAATAACAGTTAATTCCTGGAACTCTATATTTGCATTTGCGCATGAGCATGCACATGCTTGAATTCGGCCGCTTGCGCATTTCTATAGATTAGTGAAGTAAACAGCCTCCAGTGCCATAACTGGTATGTAGTTGTTCTGCGTGCTAATAGATACATACAATATACATAAATAGTAAATATTTATTTAGTGTGTACATATGTAGTGGCGGTAACTATCATCGCCTTGCATTACTTTGGGTTAGAAAAGTGGTTAGTTACTCTGTTCGCTAGTTACTTCGCTAGTGATGTAGTGGCAATTGACACTTAGCACACTAGCGGGATATTTCTTGTGCGTGCAAGTATACTGATAGTACATTTTAATGTAAGTATGTATGTACGTGTGTATACAATTTTAGTTTTCTAAGGGCCAGTTTTTCAGTGCAAGTTGAACTCTGTTTGTCGTTTAAACTCAGTATGCAGTTTTTCAGTCAACTTTAAACGGAGTTTAAACTGAGTTTAAACGGCCGATTGCGCACAGTTAAACTTAGTTTAACTTATCAGCTGCGTGCTGACTATTTCGTTTTGGTTGCAACACATTTAATTGAGCGCAAGAAAACTAAGTTTAAATTTAAACTGAGTTTAACTAAACTTAGTTTAAACTGAGTTTAAACCAGCACTGAAAAACTGGCCCTAAGTATTAAACTCTTATGTAACTAGTGGACTGTATCTATGTATATGTACATGTTCAAATACTGCCGCGGGCAAAAACTGTATTTTTTTATAATTTCTGTCTTTACTTCTGAACATTCTGCTAACGGTCTGGAATATTTATATTTATTCTTTCCTTCGATTTACATTTATTGCGTAAATACAATATTGCTAAACCCACAATGATAAATATCACTAATATTAAAGATAAATGACCGCTATGATTTTTAAAATTCAGCTTACTTAAGTTTAGTTCGCTATTGTTAATTCTGTCAATATCTTGGCAAAGTTGTTTCAACTCAATGCTGTTGTTGATGGTGCTGATGTGCAATGGATCTATTTGGTCTTCGCTAATCCCTCTAATATTGGTCACTATTGGATCCTGTGCTGGATTGATATTGCTCTGTGTTTTAAATGATTGTATGCCAGATAATGTGATGCCTTCGTATCTTGCAGTGGAGCCAGCCTTGATGGAAAATATGCCTTGTGATGGAATGTCTATTAATTCAGTTTTGCCATTTTGGCAATCCACATGGATTGTTGATTCTTTGAAGACCTTGAAGATCCACTTATTTTCTTCATACAATTCGGCCCAAAAAAGTGTTTTCTTGGATTCCTCATACTGACAATTAGCATGACTACTTTTAGTAAGTGCAGAGAGTTCGCAAGATTGATCTAACGCAGGTTGCCATGGTGATTTTCCTTTGCAGATGAGAAGATTATTAAGACCTTTTGCACATCTGTTCAGTTGTTAAGTCCGAAGTTGTAGACTAAAAATTCACCTCTTAGTTTAGCCTTTACGTTTCTTCCATATGTTCATGCGGGATAACTATTAATTTAAATATTTCCGATGAATCGCTCAGTATTAGTGGTAACTAAGCCTTGATTACCAGTTTGCTGTCAATGATTAATCCGTGTGCTTCCATTAAGTTGTATGCATCACGTAATTGGCTATTCGATTTCTGGCCAGGTATTTGAAGTTTCGCTGTAAGCTTGGCTTTAATCAACATCAATTCCTTATGTAGTTGTAGTTGGAGTTTAAAGTGCAGGGTTAATCCTTCCATTATTCAAATCTATTAATAATTCAATAATAGATTTTTGCATTTTTTCACATTCGCTCATTAAGATTGTTATTTGCGTTACCAACATTTGAAACTGGATTGCCATTTTGTCTCTATTGATATCTTTAATAATTTCGGAATGATATCTGTTAATTTTTTTTTCAATTTTGAAGAACTGTGCGTTTACTTCTTTTACATTTTTATTAATTATATTTGCTGTAGAATTGATAAGTGAGACTTGAGCTTTTAATCTATTCTTTATTTGATATTGATTGTTGAGTAGCGTCTTGAAGTTATCTTCTATCGATTCATGATCCTCAGCATCCATTAAACCGAACAGCATGCTATAAATAGAGCCAACCCACACTAATGGTGCTCTTTTTTGTTTTTTATTATCGTTAATCAACTTGTGACTATGAATTATATCTTCGTAGCGCCTGCTCAATGATAGCGATATGACATTGCATGCTTCTTCAAACTGCGATAAAAGATGGCATTGATTTTTTATTTTTTGTAGACAATTTGATAAAATGTTGGTTTGCTCGAAGTATGCATGAAGATCATAATATATGAGTAAATCCCAGGAAGATGTTATAACGTCCATTTTCCCAAGTGAATCCAGATAAATCGTGGTGTTTTCAGAGAGTTTGCTCACTTCTGCGTTACTGCCTTTTGATTCATTAAGCACCATTGCTTTGCTATTGAGCGACATACAAAGCAGCAACATTAGTATAAACCCAAATATACTTGATGATCGATTCTGCCTTTGCGATACGGTGGTCAAGCTAGTTTTAATCTCTTGATTTTGTGGATTATTGTCTATCGATTTAACAAGAGGACATAGTTTATGAATTGGTCGCTTCAGTATATTATGTTGAAGCTTTAATGTCACAACTCGGACTCTGCCGTCACTTCCTGGATGAGCTTCTAAAACTTTAGCAAGAGGCCATTTTGCGGGTTGAGAGTTTTCCCTCTTTAAATATAACTACATCTCCCACCTTTATGTTGTCTACGGGTGTTTTCCACTTAGTCCTTTGCTGAAGTGTATGCAGATATTCATTTTTCCAGCGATTCCAAAAGTCTTTTTGAATTTTCTGAACCAACTTCCATTTGTTTAAGGTGGAAGTGCTGACATCTGTTTCGGGAGATGGAATTGACATTAATGGTCTTCCAATTAGAAAATGACCAGGTGTTAATGCATCAACTCCATTGTCGTCATTTAGGGCATATAATGGACGCGAGTTCAAAGATGCCTCTATTTGTGCTAAAACTGTTGACATCTCTTCAAAAGTTAGTTTCGTGTCGCCAATGGCCCTCTTTAAATGGTATTTCATGCCTTTCACTCCTGCTTCCCATATTCCACCAAAATGTGGGCCTACCGGAGGAATAAAATGCCAAATTATTTTCTCGTTCGCCAATATTGGTGCTATCTCTGAATTTTGTTTTATTGCGGATTTAAATTCTTTATCGATCCATTTATTTGCTCCCACAAAATTTGTTCCGTTATCCGAGTAAATATGAGAGCATCTTCCTCTCCTGCCGAAAAATCTTCTTAATGCTGCTAGAAAGGCATCTAATGATAATTCACTGACTGCTTCCAGATGAATAGCTTTAGTTGTTAAGCAAACAAAAACTGCAACGTCACCTTTGAATGATTTTTGACCGCGTCCTTATGTACATCTCATCTGGAAAGGTCCTGCATAGTCAACTCCAGTATAAGTAAAAGGACTTGATGTTGATACTCTGATTTCTGGTAAGTCCCCCATTAATTGTTTTGCGGATACTTGCTTATGTCTTATACACTTACAACAATTTCGTATACAACTTTTTATTGCATTCTTTACACCTATTATCCAGTATTGTCTTCTTATGATTGCTTCTGTTAATCGGTTTCCACCATGTATTGTAGCGTGGTGTGCATCTTTGATTATTAATGCAGTTAAAGTTGATTTATGTAGAATTATTGGGTGCCTTGAACAATAAAATAGCTCTGAATTTGTTAGCCTACCTCCAACTCTCATTACTCCATTTTTATCCAAAAACGGGTTGAGACTCAAAATTTGGCTTGTATTGTTTAGCTGTTTACCATTTAGTAGTTGTTTGACTTCATCTTTAAAAAATCGTTTTTGTGACTGTCGAATGATAATATTTTGTGCTGCATGTAATTCTTCTACAGACAAATTTACTGATGGGCTTCTCTTTCTTTTAGCAATTCGTAATATATAAGCCACTACCCTTTGAACTTTTAACCAGCTAGAATATCGATTTACAACTTCCTCCATAAATTCACTTTCAATTTTTGATGTTGTTAGTACTGTTGCTGTATTTATCACATAATCTGTTGGCCATTGTTTTTGAATTTCTTCCACTCGATTTCGAATAAATTTGTCCTTGTTTTTCTTTGCCTCAATCCAGCAAAGTGTAATTGTGGAGTCACTCCATGCATAAATTTTATGACTTCTCGTGATGATTTTACAAACTCTATTTAGCAATTTGGCCAATAAGTGAGCAGCACAAAGTTCCAGTTTTGGTAATGTTTTCCTGTTTTTAAGCGAATTAACTTTGGTTTTTGCAGTTAAAAGCTTTACAGAGTTGCCAACTTTGACATATGTAGATGACCATTTCCTGAAGCATCACCGAATCCATGAATTTCAATTTCAGATTGAATATTAGTTTCTATCCAGCGTGGAATACGTACATTCTCAATTGTATTACCATGATTTAAAAAGAACGTCCATTCGTTTTGTAGATCTTCTGATAGTTGGTCGTCCCATCCTGAATGTTGCGTCCAAAGCTTTTGAATATATAACTTGGCGACGAGTGTTATTGGTGAAATCCAACCTAATGGATCAAATATTTGAGCTAGCTGAGAAAGAACACTTCTTTTCGTTACCTTCTTTGCTCTTTCCAAATTTATTTTGAATTGGAACTGGTCTTGTTTTGGATCCCAATATAGGCCAAGTGTTTTTACTGCTTCGTTTTCCTTAATTTCAATTATTTCATTGTTTTCTTTAGCTTCTATATTTTCGGTAACACTGCTGCAGTTTGAGAGCCATTTTCTAAGATGGAACCCAAATGTTTGCAGATGTTTGCTGATGTCTTCTTGAATGTTTTGAAATTGCTGAACAGTATCCGCACCTGTCATAAGGTTATCCGTGTAGAAGTCCTCCTTAATTATTGCTTGCAGCCGTTCACTTGGGCAAATGTTGCTTATTTCAAATAGTGTGCGTACTGCCAAATATGGTGCTGATGCAGTACCATAAGTAACTGTTGTCAGCTCATATTCTTCTATCTTCTGCGAAGGATTTTCACGCCATATTACTCTGTGAAAATCGCGAACTTCTTTTGCAATCTTTATTTGCCGAAACATTTTTTCTATATCAGCAGTTATTGCCACTTTCCAAAGCCTCCATTTGATAAGAATATCGAATATATCTTTTTGCAACTTTGGAACGGCAAACATGATATCATTAAGGCTTTTTCCGTTAGATGATTTTGCAGATGCATCGAATACAACGCGCAACTTTGTTGTTAAACTGTTTTCGCGTATAACAGCATGATGCGGTAAGTAATATTTACCTTTTACTTTTTCATCTGCTTTAACCATGTGACCAAGCCTTATATATTCGTTGATAAACTCATGATAATCTTCTTTCAGTTTATAATTTTTTTGAAACTTATTTTCCATTGAAATAAGATGCGCTATAGCTTGTTTGCGAGATTCCCCCAGCTCTTTGTCTTCTTTGAAAGGAATTTCTACAATAAATCGCCCATCCGAATCTTGCTTCACAGTTTCTTTAAACGTTTTCAAACATGCATCATCTTCAAGTTTTTCATCTTCAGGTATTTCCTCTAGCTCCCAAAATCGTTCTAAGTTGGTCGTTGCAGATATTATTTTGCTGAATTTCTTCTGCTTTATTATCCCAGAGAGAATCCAACCAAACTTCGTAGCTTGCCCAAGACCTCCGTCGAATTTAGTTAGTCCATTTTCAATAATTCTACTGAAGACATCTCCACCAATAACCATGTCAATCCTGTCTGCTTTATTAAATAATGGGTCAGCAAGAGTGTGGTTTTCCCAATTCTTTAAATTGAACTTGAAGGATTGATCGGGTTGTGCAGTTGTAAGAGTTGATAGAACTATGGCCTCAACTTTTTCGACGTGCTTACTCAGAAATCGTGGCTTTATTTGTACGTTGACCTTAAATTTCGATTCACCAACCACAACATCTCCTAGTCCATGAAGTTTTGTCATAACTTTTGTCCTTGGCACACCTAATATCTGCGCTGCTTCTTCTGATATTGATGTTATTTGTGATCCTTGATCAATAAGAGCCCTTAATAACACATCACCACCATTCGCAGCTTTGACCCTCACTTGAGCTGTGGCTAGAATGACCATTGTCGATGTTGCTTTTGTGGACATTGATGTTTTCTTTTACTCAGTCTCAGAATGTAGGAGGTCATGATGGTTTTTATTGCAAATTTTGCATTTTGTGTTGCTATTACAATTTTAGCGCCAATTATGGTTGAGGCACTTGTAGCATACTTTGTTTTCTTTGGCATATTTACGTCTGTTTTCTAAAGTAATGCCTTTGAATTTTCTGCAATCACTCGTCGTGTGACCTGAAAGCTTGCAATAGGTACACTGTTTATCTGAATATTTTGCGTTGAGCGACGTATGATTTGCCTTATAAGACTGTGGCTTGCGGTTTTTGAATGTATTGTATTTTTCCGCTACTGCTTTCAATGTTTGAAAATGCTGATCCAAAAATTCGCAAACATCAGATAACTTCTGAACCTCTCTGGTCTTTCTAACAGTTTGTTCATACAGTTTGAGCCCTTCTTGATCTAGCTTTCGAACAACTACTCGAGCTATAAATGGATCAGCTTCTATCGTTTTTATGCCTAACGACTTTATTGCGTTTAGACATTCATTTGTGGTATCGAGCAACCGTCTTACACTTTCGACATTGTTACTACTTATTATAGGTTGATCCATTATTCTGTCCCACTGTGTCGTGAACAGAATCCGCATGTTATCATACCTATCTTTTAAAAGGCACCACGCTGCTTGATAGTTTTCTGCTGATATTTGCAGATGTTGAATCAGCCACATAGCTTCACCTTTAAAGCTAAGACGTAGACGCAGCATTTTTTCCGAACTAGATATTTGTTCGTTATTGTGAACCATGTCTTGGAACACGTTAAAAAAGTTAGCCCATTCTTTCATTTCTCCATAGAAAATTGGAATTTTAAGCTTTTCTAATTCCAAATTAGGACGAAATGCTATTTTTGTCTCTTCTTTTTTTAAACATCTTTTTAAAATTGGGAGCTCTTTAAAATAGTCTGATGCTATTTGTTCGTATGCTTTCTCAATTTCATTGCTATAGTACTTGGAAAGGTCGTTGGTATATGTATTTTCTACATTACTAAACAGTGTTTCCAAGTATTTAATTTGGTCGGAGTTTACCTCTGTCTCGAAATTTAAATCATTCATTTTTTTCTGAGGTTGTCAATTTTCCTCTTGAAAATAGTAAATTTTTGATCTACGGCATTTGATAAGGTAGCTCGGTTCTCTTCGTTTGCGTCGAATGGCGATTTCAAAGATGGCTGTGGCAATGGAACGTAATTTTATCGTTGAGTGCAAGTTTCATTTGATGGAACATTTCATCAATTTTTTTTTGAAGTTTCACCATACGCATTTGTTTTAAAGTAGTCCTCATCAAATATTCCATCTGCCATTAGCTTTTCATGGTTGGAGTCAAAATCCTTTTGATATTTTAAAAGACTTTTATTTATGTCTTCTATTTTTGCCCTCCTTATTGGTTTGCCTACTGAGTTGTTACAAATTTGCAGGGCTTTTTCCGCTATGTCAAGCTGGTTCTCAAGCATCTTTCCCCTATTTATTCCCATGTTGATTGCGTTTTTTTTGTCTTGTGTTTGTTTTCTTCAAAAAAATCGTTGGAGGTTATTGGTTGGTCGCCAAGTTGACCTTGCTGTGCCTCGACTCACAGCGGGTTTTTATCCTTTTGAATCACAAGATATTGCGGATAATTTCTTTTATTCCGGCTTATTTATCCTTTAAAATTCCCTTTTAGGTGTCGCTTGAGCTTCAAGGCTTGTATGGACCAAATGTACAGTTTAAGTACTATATTTCAGAGCGGTTTAACTTATTTCTTACCTCGGGTGGGGGGTAATAAGTAAACATGCACTGCCTTATTCTGAAAACTACTTTTAGTTTTTGTTCTCTACTCCTTACCACTGGTGGGGGGAAGTAAAGAATAAAATAAAAGGGAAGGATTAACAAATAGACAATGTTTCTAAATTGAAAATCTTTTGAATTCTGGTTTATTCAAGTATTTACAGCTCTATATATATCAAATTCTTAAGATTACGTTGCTTAACTAATTATGTATTTATGTGTGTGAGTATTTATGTTTAGCTGATAAAGAACCAACGCATGCTTAAGCGTATTGATTCTTAATCTAAACAATGTACAAATGCATTGCTACATTTCTATTTTGTGAATGTGAATTTGTATGTATGAATGTGTATGTTTATTTTAGAATAAACAACATCATGAAATGAAATTATTAGCTGTGACTGACAACAAATGGTTTTTGTCAATATGTATTTGCTTATGTTTCTTTTACGAGCAAGTGTCTTATTTCATTACATATTTCTTGTGCGTGCAAGTATACTGATAGTACATTTGAATGTAAGTATGTATGTACGTATGTACACAATTTTAGTTTTCTAAGTATTAAACTCTTATGTAACTAGTGGACTGTATCTATGGATATGTACATGTTCAAAGATATTTGAACAAAGGTAGTGAGCAATGTTGCGAGCAGCGCAGTGGACAGCGGCTACGGCAGCGAGTACGGGACTTTAGGGCTAGATTTAAGTTGCTGTTAGCTTTTAAGTTTTAGTTTTCTAACGGAGCTCAACGTGGGGCAAGAGAACGTTCAAGTGCAGTAAAATAAAATTAAAATATTTATACTGTAAACCGATTGATTGGACTATTGGAAGTCACCAGGGAACGAATTTTCCTTGGGCCGCGCGAGAACGCGAACTAAAACCTCGAACTTAGAAGCAGCCAACAAGTACCTCCAGCAACTCATCTGGAACTGAGAAGCAATCATCAAGAACCCTAAATTCAACGGTATTTTGGAAGCAGTCACCAAGAGCGGGGAACAACATCCAAATTATCTTTAACATGATGTAAGTGATTGCTTGTGTATTTTTGTGAAACAATTTATTGTGTCGAAAAGGTTATTAAATAAAAACTGCCAAAAAAGATAAAGTGAACATTAGTAAATTTTGATGAGTGATATCGATAGGGAGCTAAAGCAGATAATTGAGAATTTCGAAGAATTACAAATAAGTGTTATACAAAGGACTTTAAACATGCACGCCTCAGATTTGCAAGCTTTAATACAAGCTGCAGTGGGCGCAGCGTTAGACGTACAAAGGAACGAATTTGAAACAAAATTGCGGGTGGTAACGACAAAAATTTCTGCTGTAGATTTATGTACAACCGAACTTAAGATATACGAGGACGCTACAATAGTTGAAGGTAATTAATGTGATGAGCCTCTTGAAATTGTAAAATCAATACCCGAATTTGATGGCAAACAGGAACAATATGTGTCGTGGCGGCAGGCCGCCCATTCTCCTTATAAACCATTTGAAAAATACGATGGTAGTTCAGGGCACTATCAAGCTTTAGGGATAATCAGAAACAAAGTTAGAGGTGCTGCCGATGCAGTGTTAGCTTCCTTTAATACGGCGCTAAATTTTAAAGCCATAGTAGGGAGGTTAGATTTTGCATATGCCGACAAGCGGTCTATATATTTAATTGAGCAGGAGCTCAACACATTGCGACAAGGAAACTTGACGGTCCTGCAATATTATGATGAGATCGAAAAGAAACTTACGTTACTGATCAATAAGACAATAATGACATACGAAGGCGAACTTGTGAACTCTATTAATGGTAAATATAGGGCTGATGCGTTCCGGGTTTTCATATCCGGACTAAAGAAACCCTTAAGTGATGTTTTATTTGCATCGCGGCCAAAGGATTTGCCTGCCGCTTTAGCGTTGGCTCAGGAAGTTGAGTCAAATCACGAGAGGTATATGTTTGCAATGAATTGCACAAGAAGCTCCGGAAATAGAGTTCAGACACAGGATAACTACAACACGCGTAATCAAACGCAGAAAAAATTCAATAGTAACAACTAGAATAATGTACCGAATCATGGAAAATCCTAACTATACCTGGCGACAGGACTTATACAACTTACAACCGGTAGAGAAAATGGATGTTGATCCCACGTCGTCACGTTTCCGACGGTCGACAAATTATGCCCAACAAAACACCGGTAATAATAACAATAACTCAGGATAAGCACACAAAAGACCATATGGTTCTGACAGAAATTCAGGACAAAGACGACAGAGAATTAATAAAATTGCACAGGAAAGTTATAAAAGTAAAGAAGAAAATTCGGACTACGAAAAGTTAGCCGAGTCAGAGGTAGCTGAAGCAGAAGCCTCCGATGTAAAATCCATAAATATTTTAGAGAAAGTTCCCTGCTGCCGTTCATAAGACGAACAATAGCAGGAAGATCTTTTAAATTTTTAGTAGATACTGGGGCTTCTAAGAATTACATTAAGCCTTTAAAGGGAATAGGAAACGTCGTCCCAGTTGCCGAGCCTTTCCAAGTGAAATCCATACTTGGATGCAATAATATTAAATATAAATGTTACATAACCTTTTTCGGAATAAGTACTCCATTTTTTATTTTGCCGGGTCTTACGACCTTTGATGGTATTATTGGCCTTCATCTGCCAACGCAGGTAAGCGCTACCATCAATCTAAAAGAAAGACTAATTCGATTCGCCACTGGATTTGAAAAATTCAATTTTATAAATGCGAGGACGTGAATTTTACGAAACCAGGGGATATAAAAGTGCCTCAATCGGTAGAAGCCGAATTTAATAGAATGTTAAAAAATAGGGCTACAGCTTTTGCAGATCCTGACGAAGCACTGCCCTTTAACACAAACATTGTTGCTACTATTCGCACCGAAGATAGCAACCCAGTATATCCAAAATTGTACCCATATCCAACGACAGTGTCTGATTTCGTTAACAGCAAGGTAAAATTCTATTAAAAACGGAATAATTCGCATAACTAGGTCCCGTTTTATTAACCCCATATAGGTTGTTGATAAAAAGGTACTGACGAGTTTGGCAACAAGAAAAAACGCCTAGTGATAGACTTTCGAAAGCTTAATCAAAAGACAATCGATTATAAATACCCTATTCCCAATGTTACAGTAATACTGTCGAACTTGGGTAAGTTGAAATATTTTACAATCCTTGATTTAAAGTCAGGTTTTCATCAAATCGAACTCGCGGAGCGTGATCGCGAAAAACCGCATTTTCAGTAAATAATGGGAAGAACGAGTTTTGTCGGCTACCATTTGGATTGAAAAATGCGCCTAGCATGTTTCAGAGGGCCATCGACGTTGTCCTTCGTGAACAAATAGGCAAAACTTGTTACGTCTACGTCGATGACGTAATAATCTATTCGGAAAACGAAGCCGATCATGTGAAACACATTGACTGGGTTCTGCGCAATTTGTATGAGGCAAATATGAGGGTTTCACGCGAAAAGTCAAATTTTTTTAAAACAATTGTAGAATACCTAGGCTTCAAAGTATCAAGAGGGGGAATCAAAGCAAGTCCGACTAAGGTGGAAGCCATCCGAGACTATAATGAACCCTCCACTTTGTTCGGAGTAAGATCCTTTTTGGGCTTAGCCAGCTACTATCGCTGCTTCATTAAGGATTTTGCTTCAATAGCGAGACCACTATCTGACATCCTAAAAGTTGAAAACGGTAGGGTTAGTGCTCAAATCAAATCAAATCAAATCAAATCAAGTGTAGAATACCTTGGCTTCAAAGTATCAAGAGCTACTATCGCTGCTTCATTAAGGATTTTGCTTCAATAGCGAAACCACTATCTGACATCCTAAAAGTTCTTAGTGCTCAACAGTAAAAAAAAACTAAATTTAAACTTTACGACAGGCAATTATAAGCATTTAACAAATTGAAAGAAATATTGATATCGGACGATGTAATGTTGCTTTATCCGGACTTTGGAAAGCCTTTCAATCTAACGACGGATGCTTCGTCACATAGTCTGGGAGCAGTTTTATCTCAGAATGAAAAGCCAATAACAATGATTTCCAGAACACTGAAAGATAGAGAGTTGCACTTCGCAACCAATGAAAGGGAACTGTTAGCCATAGTGTGGGCCTTAAAAAATCTCCGTAACTACCTTTACGGGGTAAAAAATCTCAATATTTATACCGACCATCAGCCTATCACATTTGCAGTTTCAGACCGAAACCCAAACGCGAAAATTAAACGTTGGAAAGCGTTTATTGACGAGCATAATGCTAAAATATTCTATAAACCAGGAAAAGAAAACTTTGTTGCTGAAGCACTGTCACGACAGAAGATTCATGCTCTTGAAGACCAACCTGAATCGGACGCTGCTACAGTTCATAGTGAAGTTTGTTCGACTTATGTATACGATAGAATCAACAGATAAAACAGATAGAAGAAGTTTGAGTTTCCTAGGAACGGCTTTAAAGGTAATTGCAGGCACTCCTGATTTCGACGATTTTGAACATGCTAAGTTCAAGCAGAGTCAACTCATCGAGTCAAACAATAGGCAGATATTAATAAATACAAAAATTCAAGAGAAAATTAAAAAATTAACAAACAGGGTGAATATCCTATATCCTAGCAAACATGAAAGAGGAACAAATTGATAACTCTCACCTTTACGAAATTTTAATGACGCGAAATAGAATTTTAATAACTGAAATACAAAATTTAATGCTGTCGATATCACTTGCCATAATTAATCTTATAAATTCGCCAATTCTTTACGATAATGATTAAAAGTCAATAATAAAGGAGCAATTCACAAATATTAGAATAACAGAATTAATGGATGTTTCTAGTGTTAAGATTTTACAAAATGAAAATATACTGCATTTCATTATACAATATCCTAGACCTAAATTAGCATGTAAGAAGATTAGTATTTTCCCCGTCTCGCATAATGGCATTATACTTTACCTTGCTGAGAACAACATAGTAGCAGAGTGTGATAGTCGCGTAACGGTAGTTAGTGATTTCAGAGTAACAACAACTACAACCTTCTGTAAGGAGTCAATTAATGAGACGTGCGCAAAACAGTTACATTCGGGGATAAGAGCGCACTGCAGTACTCAGCCTGATCACCGAGGCCCCGTAATATAAATTGATGAAGGCATCGTTGTAATTAATGACCAACCAGCAAGAGTAAAGGAGTCAGAGAGTACCGAAAATATCATATCTGGCACCCACTTGATCACATTCGACAACAAGGTTTGGGTGAATGGAACCATGTTTGTGAATCGTAATGCCTTTCGAAATAGACAACCAGGCATAGCAACTTCACCTTTATTAAACATTACTGGTCATCAGAAGTTTCTTAGCTTGCCGTTTTTGCATAGGCTGAACGTAGAAAAATTGCGCTACATAAATGAAGTAGAAGCAAAAGTAGCAACACAGCCGGCACTGTCTTGTGGTATAATTTTCACAATCCTTACCATTTGCTATGTCATTATGAAACTGAAGCAACACTTCCAGAGAAAACGAAAACAGCGTGATCTTCAAAATGTCATCGAAAACTTAAGAAGGACCGAGGACGGCCCTCACTTACGGAGGGAGGAGTTATCGTCAGCTATCTGAGGTAGCTAGCTTAGCGAGCTAGCAGTCACAAAGGTTCCATAAGTCGTGGGAATCCGTTTATGTTGACGCAGCGTCTGGCTGAAATCCTGCACCTGGCATCGAAGGTAGTGAGCAATGTAGCGAGCAGCGCAGTGGACAGCGGCTACGGCAGCGAGTACGGGACGTTAGGGCTAGATTTAAGTTGCTGTTAGCTTTTAGGTATAATTTGAAAATTTATACGTATTTCCTAATTGTAAGTAGTAATATAAATAAATATTAGCAAATATAAAATTGTTTATTATTTAAATTTGTAAAAGATTATATGGGACTCGAATCCTGTAAGAGGAGTTGTGTATTTGTTAGTTCCAGCTCCGCTATCCCTCTCAATTTTAGAAAAATCTAACCGAATTTACTTTACATCAGAATAACATACTCGTAATAATAATTTGGCGCTTACATTATATATCTCCGTGTTTGGCCGAACTTTTTCTACCATTTTTGGGGTGCGTCTTTATATTCTATCACAAATGGGGGAACCTACACTTTTGTGCCGACTGTATTTTATGAGAATACCCATGGCAGAAATACCCTCGGAGGACTGCCATTGCCTACCGAGGGGTGACGGCTACCAGAAAAAAACTTTGTTATGAATGAGATTTTACTTGCCTGGCTGAGATTCGAACATCCAAATTAGCGGCATGTAGCACTCACTGCTATCCACTCGACCACAGCCAAATGTTTAAAATTTTTATACCCGAGCGTACTTGTACACAAGGGTATTATAACAACAAAAAATAATCGAGATAGATATAGACATATATATACTAAAATGATCACAATGAAAAGCGGAATCGATTTAGCCCTGACTGTCTGTCCGTCTGTCCGTGGTTACAATAACTTGAGTAACAATTGAGATATATCAATGAAATTTGGTACATAGATTGCTCTTTGGACAGTATAGGTTGGTGTTGAAAATGGTCATGATCTGCCAATAACCACGCCCACATCCCATATAACGAAAGTTTTTGAGAAATGCAAAAACTCCGATTTTTCGGTATCCATTAAAGAAAATTAAGTGAAATTTAGTATTTAGAGCGATTTTGAACCAAGAAATTAGGTATTTATGAAATTTTGAAAAATGGGCGGTGCCACGCCTACTTAGGAACAAATTTCTGTATCTCAATAATGGTTTAAGGTATCGTCACAAAACTTGGTGGACATATTTTCCATGATATCGCTATTATTATCGTATCCAATTTTTGAAATCGGATCATAACCACGCCCACCTCCCATATAACGGAAGTTTTGGAAAATGCAAAAACTACGCTCTTTCGGTATCCGTTACAGCAAATTGAGTGAAATTTGGTATTTGGAGCGATTTTGAACTAAGAAATTATGTATTTATGTAACTTTGAAAAATGGGCGTTGTCACGCTTACTTAGGAAAAAATGTATGTTTCTCAATAACGGTGTAAGGTATCGTCACAACATTTGGTGAACAAATATTCCTTAATATCACTGTTATTATCGTTAAAATTTTTTGAAATCGGATTATAACCTCGCTCACCTCTCATAGTACGGAAATTTTGAAAAATTCAAATTATTTCGTTGTTTATTTATCTATTGGAACATATTAATTAAAATTTGATATGTAGAGAGATAGTTAATTAAGAAACTTGATTTTTATTAGATTTTGAAAAATGGGCGTTACCACCCCACTTATAAAAACACTCCTGTAGGTATCTCAACAATGATGTAAGGTACAAAATTTGGTGAACATATTGTCCTTGATATCTCTTTCATCACCGTCAATAATTTTTGAAATCGGACCATAACCACGCCCAACTTCCATATAACGGAAATTCTGAAAAATGCAAAAACCTTCGTTTTTCAGTATTTATTGGATTGAACGATCCCTTAGTAATAAAAGCCGTAACATGTTTACCATTTTCTGTGACAATAGTGCTGACCGGATAATGAAGAAGTGCTGGTGACGTGAATCCCGCGGCTTCGGGACTGTATTGTGCGGAATTTGATCGCTGCAGTATATCGAAATGTGCTCGCGGCTCTTGTCTGCTGTAAACTCACCGGTCGACCCTTTCTTGTTACGGGGAACAATGTTCTGGCCGATAGTACGACAAAGTTGTGTAAATTGCGCCAAGTAAAGTGCTGATTATCAAAATTTAAGAAAATGGTTTCTTTATAACCAAAATGAAGACAACCACTTTCAATCATGCTAGAACCCTTTTTGGGATCAAGGGACTTTCCCACGAGACCACGAGGAGGCTAGTGGAGTTCTCGTCCGAGAACGGGGAGCTCCTAATGACGGCTATTGCCGGTCGTGGGCAGGTGACCAGGCTGAGCGCCTACAAGGAGGAGTGTCCTTTATGACCGACAGTGTCCTCGTTGGTTGGTGCAGATGTCGGCTTCTAAGGCATCTGCGCCGGTGGTACCAGCGATGGTGTTGCTCAAACGAGTTAAGACGTGACCGGTGGCGGTAAGGAGCAAGACTCAGGGGCGACGGCTTCTAAGTAGGAAGTCACAGGGATTGCGAGAGAGGAGGATCCGTCGTTGGGCGTTCGCGTCCACGAGGTGAAACCACTTAGTTAGGGAAGTGCGATTATTCGCACTACTTCAGTTGCTGGGAGGGTAAATGTTGCGAGAACTCAAAATTTGTGGCCATGAGGTTACTGTAACTGACCGGAATTGGGACCCAGAGATCTCTCCTGAAGAATTCATAGAGGAGGTTGACCGGTTGCAGCTTCAGGAGTTCATCCTTAGATGCTTTAAGAAGGATGTTGGGATGGATACCCAGCCATGGAAGGAGGCTGCGCAGGGTGCAACCAACGATGTCCTTAAGGGTACGCACAAACTTATATCCGTCATTTTGGAATCGGGACGTTGCTACGTAAAGTGGTTTTTCTTCCACATGCGATGGAAACCCAAGCTGGCGAACCATCCTATGACGTCGATCACTTTCCCCATATTGGGTGCCATATTTGCTAGGGCACTGGCCAGACATTAATGGCTTGAGCCCTGCAACCCAACTGTCAAGGCGCCTACGTCATCATGTGCGACGTGGGCTTATTAATGTTGGAGAAGCGCTACGACATTGCTGTGATCTAAAAGCCGAAACAAGTAAAGAATACGGCCCGTTTTGCTTAAAAAAAAGTGGGCGTGGTCCGCCAGTTTTACTGATTGTAATGGTATATTTTTTTTGGTGAAAATTAATAGGGAGAATGTTAGGGAGAAGTAAAGGGGGAAATTTCAATATTTTTAGAAGCTGACATTTCACAAACTATTGCTCCTATTTCCACTTTATTGGTAATTAAAAGATCTTTCATTTGATATGCATATTTGTATATAAATTATATATGTATATACATATTTTGAGAAGAAAAAAAAACTAAAATAATGTAAATTATTTTAATAAAAACTACGTAATTAACTAGGTGTAAAAAGTCTGTCTAAAAGCCCATTCAAATACCTTCAAAATACAATGAAGCATGATGATCTCCGCATATAAACTAATACAACATAAATTGCATTCCCACTCTATTTCGCTGACAATAATGTCTGCATAATTAGAACTCAGCTTTCAGCTTATTTCGACTAACGTTCAACCGCACTGTACGTGCCCTTACTTTAGCTGAAGACTCCGATTACATCTGTGGCTTAACGGAATGCGCTACACGCGCATCCGCTCTTTCAAAAATAATATAAGTGAGCGAAACACGCGCAAGCCTAATTTCGATGACAAAGCAATTGTCTAGCTCGAGGTCAGCATAACTAGCGGTAGCAATAGAAGTAAGTTTTCAGTTTTTGTGAATAAAGCTGAAGAAAAGCACATAGTGCTGCTCCTAAAAAAAACATAGAGTTTTATTTAAATTAATTTGCGCCCGAGCAGGGACCGCGATACGCAGTTAAGTAAATACGCGAGTTCGAACTTAAACTCCGCGTTAACGGTAGCATTCGCGGCGGAAACAAAAGGTAAAAAATACTGGCAGTGGCTCCCTAGTAGTTGCAGGAGCAACAAAAAGGACGGGTTTGTACGGACCACCCGACCAGCAATAAAACCAATCGCTAACAGAGCGTTACAAGAAAAACAATTAGCAACGAACAATTAATCTAAATTGATAAGGGCATTAATGTGGAACTAGAATTTATAAACTATAAATCGGGCGAACAATAACAAATAAACAATTATTAAAAAACTGATAAGTGAATTAATACCTAGAATTTATAAACTATTAAGTGGGTGAACAATAAAAAATAAACAATTATTTAAAAACTGATAAGTGAATTAATACCTAGAATTTATAGACTATAAAGCGGGTAAACATTAAAACAAATAATAATAAACAATTATTTAAAGAAATTGATAAGAAAGGAACTGAAAACCACATTAAGGACAGACAATAGTAAAAAAAATAGTAATATTAATAAAATAAATGACAACTGTAACATCATCCTGGATAACTATAACATCATCGTGACCAACCATCCCGGAAATGCAGAATCTAGAATTTAAGTAAGTTAGGTCTATAGTTAATAAAAGAATCATAGTTGTTCAGTTAAACCAAGAAATTAAAGGAGTAGATCTACTACTGAAACATTTAATTGTCATCAATAAAGGAAATAAGTGAGCTAACAATATGAGTCAGGAAGAACAGATAGCAACGACATTGTCTAGACTAAATTCACATCCCTTAAGTACTAGCAGTACCTCCTCTAATATCCCATCCACTTTCACTCCTAACCAAAAGAAGGAACTTTCAGCCTTAATAGCTGAAACAGTATATGCCCTAATACACCCTCGAACTGAAGAAGAATACGACCATCTTGTAGACTTTGGCAGGAATGTAGAAGCATCTGAAAGAGTTCCGGATGTGGTGAAATGTTTACGAGAATTTTCAGGTAAGGGCGGAGAATTCAGCTCTTGGCGAAAATCTGTAGACACAATACTATTAATGCCCTTGAGTCTTACCGCACTCCTTTAAATTGGGGTAAGATCAAAAATGTCTGGTGTTACACTTCTCAGACAAGAGAGACGTAAGTACACTCGAATACCAAATGACCAAACTTGGTCAACGCAGTAATACCGTTGAAGAATTTTACCAACACCCTTATAAATACCTCTCTCTTATTTTTGATACAATTTATTGCCTCAAATTAGGCGAGGAAGCTCTGTCTGCCATGACAGCCACATATAGAGAAAAAGCAATTGGCACATTTATAAGAGTCTGTTTAGTGTATGGGAACCAACTAGCTTTCCACAGGCTCTCCACATGTGCCTCAAATTAGGCAACATGAATTACAGGGCAAATCATGCGAATAGTATTAGTCGTTTGTCAACCAATACTAATCCAATCAATCAGAACCAACCAAGATCATTCCCATCTAAAACACAAGTTCGACCCTTTTATCCTGAACTTACAAATGCACACAACCAATCTCCCAGACTAATCTCTTACCAACATTCTCGACAAAATCGCCACTACGTCACTCCGCAACCGATTTTTTGACCACCTCTTTCGCCCAAACCTCCAACACCTATGAAAGTTGACCGCTCTCTTCAAACGAGGCAAGTCAATTATCAGAATAGGCCACATTATCAACAAAATCAAACCTTGAATAACAAACCACATACAGTCCATAATGGATTCGCAGACGCTAGTAATAACCAGACTAACAAGAGACAATTGCTAAATATCGTGTAAAAAAGGAAAACGGCAATGAATTAAAATTCTTATTAGATACCGGATCGAACAAAAATTATATTAGTCCAACTTATATTAGGAACCCCATTCCGAATAAACCCTTCCTTGCAAATTCCGTTGGTGGACCAGTCGAAATTACCCATAATGCTAATATCAGTATTTTCGGCGATGAAATACGTAAATTAAAATTTCACATTTTACCAAGCTTAAAAACCTTTGATACCATAATAGGCAACGACACACTGAAAAGTTTAAGCGCAATAATCTTTACTAAAGAAAACTACTTCACGTTACTCAATAAATACTCGTACGAATACCAAATTTATCAATTAACAATTAATTCTTTTGCACACACAACCTTGAGGCTCAACCATCTGAGGCCTGAGGATAATGCAAATTTAAAGAAACTCTTTAACTCTTGCCCAGCATTATTTGCTGAAACGAATAAAATATAATCATATGTCGCTAACGTTAAAGCCGAGATTAGGACTAAAAGCGATAGGCGATACCCGTATCCAATGCCCTTAAAAAGGGAAATAGACAAACAAATCGAAGAACTACTTAATGATGGCATTATTCGTCCATCGAAATCTCCTTACAACTCCCCGGTATGTGTCGTATCGAAAAAAGAAGACACCTCAGGGCAAAAAAAGTTTCGAATGGTAATCGGCTATCGCAAACTGAACGAGGATACCATACCAGACAAATATCCTATTCCTGATATTACCAATATTCTAACTTATCAAGCATCGAATAAATATTTCTCTACAATTGACCTTAAAAGGGGATTCCATGAAATAGCTCTCAATGAAGCGGATATTGAAAAGACCGCCTGCTCCATTGCCAGTGGGAAATTCGAATTTACTCGACTGCCTTTCGGCCTCAGAAATATTCCGCATTTTTCCAACGTACCTAGGATGACATGTTACGGGAACACATTGGCATTCAATCTATGTCTATGCCGATGACATAATTATTTTCAGCAAAAGCAAAGAGGAGCATTTTAAAAATCTTAAAATTATATTTGACACCCTTGAAAATGCGCATTTGAAAGTACAGTTCGATAAATGTGAATTTATAAAAGAAGAAACCGAATTCCTCGGTATAAAGTTGGATAAAATTGTAATCGCACTACACCAAAAAAGATAGAAGCTATAGGAGCGGTACTCTCCCGAAAGACAGATTGATATCCTTTCTTTCAAGAATTTTAAGCAGAGAAGAAGAGACTTTTGCGGCTGACGAAAACGAGATGTTGGCGATAATTTTGGCTTCCTCAAATGTTTATTGTACGGATAAAAAAAGGTGAAGATTTACACTGATCACCAACCATTAACATACGCCCTCAGCAACAAAAACACAAATGCCAAAATGAAAACGTGGAAGGCGCAATTGGAAGAATATAATTAGGAGCTCATTTACAAACCATGCAGCACAAACATCCTCGCCGACTTGCTGTCAAGACCACCGATTCCTAACGTGAATGCAGTAACCGTTCACAGCAGCGACAGCTGAAAACTTAATACCTTCAGTAGAAGGCCCATTAATGTCTTCAAACCCCAGATTTTTTTATTAGAAGAGTGCAAAGGTTCATACAAATTTGAAATAGTCTTTCCTACGTATCATAGACACTTAATATCGGGAAAAACCTATTCTGAGAAATTACTAAAATCACTTTTAAAAAAACATCTTAATGCATCGGTAATTGTTCAGCTGGGGAGTTAGCTGAATATGCAATGCAGGGTGCACTCAATGAGAGAAAAAATTGATGCCTTTCAATTTGAAAGTTTACACTCAGTTTATTCCGTATAAATTTCAATACAAAGGAAAATAATGCGATTACTGAAAGCCGCGGATGGCAAATTGTCAGTAGAGGAAAAAATTGTAATAATACAAATGATGATTAAATTAAGTGTTGACCGGCAGAGCGAGGAGCGATGCGATTTGGTTCGTTGTTCAAACGGGAATGTAATAATCAAAAAAAAAGTATATAACGTTGAAGCGCAGGAAGGTGCCAGTCACCCTCTGCTTGACGTTGCCACTATATCATGATGATGACTTGCGACGAAAGTGGGCCAGCTGTTAATCCCAAAGCTGGATTAAGTCCATGTCTTCAACATGGCGCCCCGCCTGCTTAGGTACAAGCTGTAACGCCTTTTCCAAGGTGTCGATCGCTTTTCTTGCCGCGCCAACTAGCTGCTTCAGTTGACGTCTCCGTAGCTGGGCTGAGCGACTCCACAATGCCTCCACTCGTTTTCTCGAGGGATTCGGGCTTCTAGACGTGCTCGCCTTGGTGCGATGCAGCAAGGCGTAATGTCCTAGCGAGCAGCGGTGGCAACTAGCTCGCGAATTACATGCACCCGTGGTATGTGATGTTGCGAGGCAATTGATGCAATGTTTATGCATTCGAGCGCACTCGTATCGGTCCTCCGGTGACATCGCAAGAAATGCTTTGCAGTGGCGCAGAGCATGAAGTCGTCCGCACAATCGGCACTTGGGCGATACCAGGCTGTTCCGTGACCTGTAGGTGAGTATAATACAAAGAGACTTTAGTAAAGAGTAGTCAAGAGGTGACATAATAAAGTCTTTATAGTATATGAGTATGTTCAATGAGATATAAGTAATTGAGAGCGGAAGAGATTGAACAAATACAAATGTGGAACTGTGAATCACGCAGGGGGTAGCACACACAATTTAACTATGCTTCGGGTGATGGTACCATGTTGCGTTAGTATGTCAACAACACGGGCTCTTTCATCCGGACCAACATGTAGTTTGGTTATCCGCCCCAATCGCCATTCGTTAGGGGGAAGCGTATCATCCTTGATGACAACCAAATCTCCTTCTTTGACTGTTTGTTGAGGGCTCTTCCATTTATACCTCTTGTGTAACTCCTTCAGGTACTCATTTTTCCATCTAGTGCTGAACTGATGATTTTTATTAGGGAGAGATTTTCAGCGTTTGGTTCCGGTGGAGACATTAGAGGTGCCCCACGTAAGAAGTGACCAGGAGTTAGCGCCAGCAGGTCATTTTTATCTTGGGACATCGGTGAGAGTGGTCTGGAGTTGAGGACCGCCTGTATTCGGACAAGTAAAGTGGTGAGCTCTTCAAAGCTGTATTTGTGATTACCAGCTACTTTAACAAAATGGGATTTGAAACTTTTGACAGCTGCTTCCCACAGGCCTCCCATATGAGGGGCATATGGTGGAATGAATTGCCATTCAAATCCATGGGTTGAGTATTTGCTGGCGATGTCGGCTGAGGATTCTTTGAGGAAGGTGGAGAATTCCTTTTGTAGCACGCGTTGAGCGCCGACAAAATTTTTTCCATTGTCCGACATGATTTTGTGTGGGAGCCCGCGACGTCCAACGAATCTAGAAAACGCTGCTCGAAATGCTTCCGAGGTCAAATCTGAGCAAAGTTCTAGATGAATCGCTTTAGTGGAGAAGCAGATGAAGACGCAGACACGTGCCTTTGAATATGAAGCTCGTCGAAGTGTTGACATTTTCACGAGATATGGGCCAGCGAAATCGATTCCTGTGGTGTGGAAAGGAAGCGTATGTGCTGCTCGCTCGTGGGGGAGAGCGGCCATAATTTGGGACCTCATTTTTTGCTTGTATATCGTACAAGTTTTACAGTGAAAAATGCTCTTTTTAATTGTGGGTTTAAAGCGCGGGATATAATATTCTTGTTGCATTATTCGCACCATTAGTAGGTTTCCGGCATGCAACATTGTGGAGTGGAGAAATTCTAAAAACAAAACACTAAATCGAGAATTTGGTGGGATGATTATAGGGTGCCGTTCATTGTAGCTGAGACTGGCATATTTGAGTCTCCCATTTACGCGCATTATACCTTTGTTATCGAGAAAAGGGTTAAGAGTAAGCAAAGTGTCTTTCTTGCTAATGAGGTTTGAAGCTTCGAGCTGTGCAATCGTTTCACCATAATAAGATCTTTGGGTTTGTAATATGAGTTGCAGTATGGCTTCATTTAATTCTTCTTGAGTTACAGGCAATGTATGAGAAATTAGTAGTTTTCGGGATCTCCGGATGAAGCAGTGCATATATGCGAGTACTCTAAGTGCACGTGGCAGTGACGAAAATCTTTCGAGGAGGGTTGATGATTCCACAGTGTGGAATACTTCTATGTGCATCTGTTCCGGGGGAGATGAATGGTGAAGTCGTGAGGTAGGCCAGAGGTTGGCCGGTTTAGAGAGCCACGCCGGGCCTTTCCACCAAAGAGAATTTTCGGTGAGATCCTGAGGTCGACATCCTCGCGTGCCTAAGTCGGCTGGGTTGTCGCTGCTGCAAACGTGACGCCAGGTGGCGTTGTTAACATTCTGCAGGATTTGAGATATCCTGTTCGCCACATAGGTCTTCCAATTTTGAGGGGGCTTTTCCAGCCAGGCTAAGACGATCGATGAATCTGTCCACAGAAATAACTCGTGAGATGGCAAATTGAGTTCAGCTTGAATCTGTTTTACCAATTTGGAGAGTATAACTGCTCCGCTGAGTTCCAGTCGTGGGAGACTTACGGTTTGGAGGGGGGCCACTTCGCTCTTTGCGGCCAGTAAATGAGATGTGAAAAGGGTTTCGCTATGCTGTACTCGTAGGTAAATACAGGCGCAGAAAGCCTTTTCGGAGGCATCTGAGAAGCCATGCAGTTGGATGTGCTTTTCGGGGGAGAACTGTACCCAGCGGGGTACTTTTATATCTTTTATGGCAGGACGATTTTCTTGAAAGCACGTCCATTTTTGAAAAGCAGCGGGTTTCACGTTTTCGTCCCAGTCAGTCCCTTCCATTCTGAGTTGTTGAAGGAGTAATTTGGCTAATATCATAATTGGCGTTGGCCATCCTGCCGGGTCGAAAAGTTTAGCTACAGCGGATAGGATTTGCCGTTTGGGTCTACAGTTTGTGGTTTTGTATCCCTAAGGTTTTTGTTGAGCTTGCGTCGTGGAACTTCAGAAAATCAGCATCTAAGAGATCGGAGGGGGGTAAAATTTCTAGAATTTTCGGGTGATTTGCTGTTATTTTCCTGAGGGGAAAACCTGCGACTTCAGCGCTTCGATAACCTGAGACAGCGCTTTAATAGTGGACTGTATATCATTACCGCCAGAAAGTATGTCATCTACGTAAGTTTGTTGCAGTATGATACTACTGGCGAGGGGCTGTTGAGACTTGCAATCCTCTGCTAGTTGGTGGAGAGTTCGGATTGCCAAGTAGGGGGCGCAATTAACACCAAATGTTACGGTTTTCAACTTAAAATCTTGCATCGGCAAGTGAGAAGAGGGGCGAAAGAGGATTCGCTGAAAGTCTTGGTCTTCTTTGTGAATAAGGATTTGGCGGTACATTTTTTCAATGTCGCCATTAAAAACATATTTGTGCATTCTCCATTTGAGAATGACTAACATGAGATCGTTCTGAAGTATGGGTCCTGTATGTAACACGTCGTTCAACGAATTCCCTGAGTGGGACATTTTTGAGGCATTGAATACGAATCGCACCTTTGTTTTTTTGCTGTCGGGTTTGATGACAGCCTGATGCGGCAATTAGAGCGAGTGGTATTTCCCATTTTTTACCATTTCTCGGGGTGAAACCGCTGACATGTGGTCCATAGCTAAATATTCTCCTAGGACTTCATTGTATTTATCACGCAGTTCCGGTTTCCGCTCCACTGATCTTTCTATGCTGAGGTATTGCTGTTGTGCGGCTGGTCGGGAGTGACCGAGGGCTAATACTTCAGGAAAATCCGATTTAAAGGGTAACTTCACTACGTATCTTACGTAGTCTTGGCGGGTTGTTGTTGTCCGGAAGAGATCCTCGCAAAATACATCGGATTCCGTTCGAGTTTGAGTAGGGATGACTTCCTCCTGTTCCCAGAACCTTTTCAATAAATTATTGAGCGACTCGTCTTCAGTTTCTCTTACTTGGGTGGTGAATGCTGATACCGATTCCTTGACTAGTCCGCTAATCACCCAACCGAAGATTGTTGTTTTGGGCTATAAGAGTGCCGTTTGCTATGTGCTGCAAACCCTGCAGGAGAATCTGGGGTATGAGGTCGCTGCCGATTACCAAATCAATTCGGGAAGGGGTAAAACATTTGGCGTCGGCTAGCGATAATTTAGAAAACTCCGCAATGTTTGGGTTTGACACTCTTGTAGTGGGGAGAAAGTGGGTTACTTGAGGCAATATTATAGCTTGAGTAATAATTTTTTCTTTCAAGTCTGGTTAACTCACAAATTTTTTTGGAATTTTGAACCACCAGTCCTCCCCATTCCGGAGATTTCGTAGTGGGAGTCTTTGGTAGGTAAACCAAGGAGTTTTTGGGTTCTTGACGCAATAAATGTTTTTTGCGAACCTTGGTCAATGAGGGCTCGGATCTTATAAATTTCACCAGCACAGTATACAGGAACTATTGCTATGGGGAGTAGGGTTGTTACGTTACTGCTGGAGAAGTGAGTATATACCTTCATTACGTTTTGTTGAGATGTGCTTTCAGAGGGTTGAGAATGTGAAATGCCGTTCGAGGTAGACGGTATGTCATCGGCTATTCTCACTGGGGTCACTACGTGAACTGTAGTTCTTTGAGATTTAAATTTGGTTTGAGAGTTTAGAGTTCGGGGTTGAAAATGGAGTATGGAGTGATGTCGTTTTTGGCAATATACACAAAGGAAATTGCTTTGACATTCACTTTTTAGATGGGAATACGAGAGACAAGAATAACAGATTGCAGTTGAACTGTGCGGACGTGCTTTTACTATCGCTCCTCATATCCTTGTATATCTTGTAAATTATTATTATCAAAGTTCTTATAAATCTAAATTCTAATCAGAAGTAATCAAAACCATAAATCGCAAACTCATCAAACCATCAACCAAAGAGTAAATTATTAAATCAATAAAAATAACATAGAATAAAATAAAACATCATTCCAACCATAACTTGTGTGAACAATAAGTAAACAAAAACAACTACGTCAAGCCGTTTGTGTACTTTGCTCCCGCTGTTGCTGTCACTGCCGTTTATCGACAACGATTAGCTGGATATATTCTCTTCTGTGTTAACAGCTGTGCGGTTGTGCGTTTGTGCTTTTGTTTTTGTCTCTATTTCATTTTCTTATCCGTCTATCGCTGCAATTGCTCAGCATTCATTAAATAATGACTACTCGCACAAAATCTGCTCGCCTGGTAATCGCTTCACCGAATAAGATACTCGCAACTACGCCTAAGAGTGCCTTGCCCGACATTGCGTGGATCTCGCAGCTTGAAGCGAAGCTTATGAGTGCTATGACAGAAGTTGTAAGAGAGGTGGTAAAGGAATCAGCTGACACTATTATGCAGAAACTGGGAGAGGCGACTGCTGAGCTGGCCAACATGAAGAGAGACCTACGAACTTTTGAGCGTAAAATTGAACAAATTGAGGGCGACCACAAAGAAATGGCAGAGCTGCGCAATGATGTTTGCGCACTAAAGGAGGAAATGGAAAACAAAAGCGTTGAAACAGATGTTGTTATCAGCGGCATTCCGCAAGTGCCAGACGAAAAGGTAGGGGAAATTTTCAATAAAATCTGTCAAGTTATGCAGCTGAATCCTCTCCCATATCGATCGGCTTTTCGTGTTCGCAACAGCAAAGCGAAAAATACACCGCTGATTGTTAAACTGGTCTCCTCCCATGATCGCTCCCTGTTATTTGCTGCCGCTGCCAAGTTTTTCAAATTAAACAAAAGAGGTATTGAGCTAAGTGATATTGGGCGCCAATCCGAAGGAACAATACATCTAAATGAATCTCTCACCAGGCGTACGCGTGCGGTGATGCAATTCGCCACTCAACTGAAAAGGCAAAAGTATGTAACATCTGCCTTCTCTTTTAAGGGACAGGTGTTTGTTTGTGTGCGGCCAAATGAAGCCGCGGTTAAAGTAGTCAGCATAGATGAAATTAAAGCGGTAACTGCTGACAGCAAATGACTAGCTTCTAAGATTTATTGTAATGTTCTTTGTATTTTTTCCTTTTCTTATATCTTGCTTCGCTTTACCTTTCTCTTTTCTCACCTTACCCCTTTATCCATTCTGAGTGCTATGTATGTATATGCGGTTATTATTTGTCATCGCCCCCAGTGTGCAGCGTTTATTGCTCTGCATTGTTTTTATGAACAGTAAAAAACATGGTGGCTCCAAAGACGGCACCTATAATTTGATCCGGCTCATTGGCAATCAAAAACGCGGTCTAAGAGTATGCCATCTTAATGCTCAAAGCCTCCAACCTAAAATTGACGAATTTAGATACATATTTGAATGCTCCAATGTTGATGTTGTATGTGTATCTGAGACTTGGTTCTCTTCGTGTCATATTGATAACTTAATATGTATAAGTGGCTATAAAGTGTTTCGTCTAGACAGAATCGGGAATGGTGGTGGTGTCGCTATATATGTGAAATCTGGCATTTCGTGTAAACTTAAATGTAAATCTGAACCTTTAGAAAGTTTTGAGTATATTTTCGTCGAGCTGGCATCTAAAACAAATACAATATTAGTTGGATGTGTATATAGACCTAATCGCCAGATTGCATATTCCAATTTCTTTGATTTTGTTGAAAATCTGAGTTTAAACTATAGTGACATTATTATAACTGGTGATTTTAACAGTAACTTACTAACGGAAACCAAATTGTCGCTCTCGATGGAAAATCTCGGTCTGTACTCGGTGAACAATACGATACCTACCCATTTTACGCAAACTAACAACACCCTATTAGACGTATTCTTTGTAAATGAAATGACTAAAGTACTTCTTTATGACCAACTATCTGTACCAAACTTCTCAAAGCATGATTTAATTTTTCTTATTTACGATTTTACTTTTACGTATGATACGTTTCATTATACATATCGCGACTTCATGCATATTAATTATAACCATCTTGAGTTAGCTGTGGACTCTGTCGACTGGAAATCTGTTCAAAATTTGGTTTCGGCGGAAGAACAGATATGCTTTCTACAAAAAAACATCAGCACACTTTTTGATAAGTTTGTACCGTTTGTTACTAGAACAAACATAGTGAGGAGCAAGCCATGGTTCAATAATGACATTAGGAAATTAATTGACAAGCGAAATAAGGCGTATAATAGATGGAAACAATCCAAGTCGGAAAATAACTATCTAGACTACAAGATCCTAAGAAGAAAAGTTACCAAGGCCATTAAGGCACAAAAATTTAAATTCTATGAACAAAAATTTAGCTCGCCGTAGGTTCTAGGCAAACATGGAATCATATTCGCGAAATCGGCATTGGTAATATATACATTCCGGGCAATGAATCCGTTAATGTGAATGAGCTTAATGAAAAATTTGTCCAAGTGCCCGCTGGTAGTAACAATAATATCTGTTATGATCGTTATAATGTGTAAAACTGTCTCTGAGCCTGGTTTCTGTTTTAAATGTATTGATGAATGTGATGTTGTCCAATCTATACTGAGTGTTAAATCTAATGCCGTTGGTCTTGATGATGTGCATCTAATATTTGTTAAGTGTTTACTGCCAAAAATTTGAACTTTTATCATCTATGCATTTAATACTATTCTGACTACGTCTTCATTTCCAAACTGCTGGAAAATGACCAAAATCATTACGGTTAAAAAGCCCAATGGTGAATATAGGCCCATTGCGATACTTCCTTATTTATCTAAGGTACTGGAAAAAATTATGAGCAAGCAAATCAACCACTTTATATCAAAGAACTACTTGATGACCCCGCACCAATCAGGCTTTACTACAAATAGAAGTTGTATTACAGCGCTCATTAAAGTCTCGGACGATATTCGGCTAAATATTGACAAAAATCACGTAACATTTTTAACTCTTCTTGACCACTCAAAAGCTTTTGACACCGTTGACCACAAATTAATGTGCTTAAAACATGACAGCCTATTCAACTTTTCAACATCGGCAGTAAACCTAGCAAAGTCTTATCTTTTTCACCGTTCGCAATCCGTAAGTGTACGTGACAGTGTGTCTAACCCGTTGCCTATTTCTAAAGGTGTTCCGCAAGGATCAATTCTTGGTTCTCTACTGTTCATGTTGAACATTAATGACCTTCCAACTGTTTTAAAATATAGTAATATTCACGTTTACGCAGATGACGTCCAACTGTATCTTTGTTGTCCCCTAGTATCTGTCAATGCATGTATTACTAAGCTAAACACAGACTTATATTGCTTGAATCAGTGGGCGTCTGACAATGGCTTGGCGCTTAATCCAAGCAAGTCCCAGTGCATTGTTATCTATAAGAAATATTTAAACCTTGACGGCTATAACGAGGTAAAACTCAACAATTCTGTGATAAAATACGTGGACACAGCAAAAAACCTAGGAATAGTTTTCAATAGAACTTTGACGTGGAACAACCATACTCTTAGCACTATTGGCATGCTTCGGACTCTGTGGGGTATTCAGTACTTTACGCCGTTAAAAGTACGACTTTTACTAGCCAAAACGTATCTTTTACCGACGTTATTATATGGTTGTGAATTGTTTGCAAATTGTGATAGTATATGTAGTAGGAAACTTAATGTTCTGTACAATAATATCGCGCGATATATTTTTGGTATTAAACGTTATGAGCACATTTCTGAATTCGCGTTGAAAATCTTTTCTATAACTTTTGATGACATACTCAAAGTCAGGTGCTTAACGTTATTGCATAAAGTCATGACAACTAAGGAGTCGAGTTATTTGAAGGAACGACTGTCATGGACCAGATCTTCCCGGTTTCCGACTATTTCGTCTTTGAAATCGAGTTGCCTGACCTCTGAACGTCAATTCCTTGTGTACTCGGTCCGTCTTTGGAATTGTTTACCGCCAGCGATTAGGAATAATAAAACCACGCTGCGATTCAAAGGTGAACTCATGTGTCACTTTACTAAATAATTGATATGGATACCATTAACTCTTCTTTTTGAATCTATTGATCTCTTCTGTCCCTCTTTTCTTCTACTAAACCTTCTTACTAATCTTATTATATCTTCTATCTTAATATCTATTTAATTCATATATTTGTATTTTTTGTTAAGTCTAAATTTAAGACAAATTTTATGTTATAATTAGGTATCTACGAGTACATGCACTGTAATTTAAAACCCTTTTATCCCTTCTGAGTGCTATGTATATATATGTGGTTATTATTTGTCATCGCCCCCAGTGTGCAGCGTTTATTGCTCTGCATTGTTTATATGAACAGTAAAAAACATGGTGGTTCCAAAGACGGCACCTATAATTTGATCCGGCTCATTGGCAATCAAAAACGCGGTATAAGAGTATGCCATCTTAATGCTCAAACCCTCAACCTAAAATTGACGAATTTAGATACATATTTGAATGCTCCAATGTTGATGTTGTATGTGTATCTGAGACTTGGTTCTCTTCGTGTCATATTGATAACTTAATATGTATTAGTGGCTATAAAGTGTTTCGTCTAGACAGAATCGGGAATGGTGGTGGTGTCGCTATATATGTAAAATCTGGCATTTCGTGTAAACTTAAATGTAAATCTGAACCTTTAGAAAGTGTTGAGTATATTTTCGTCGAGCTGGCATCTAAAACAAATACAATTTTAGTTGGATGTGTATATAGACCTAATCGCCAGATTGCATATTCCAATTTCGTTGATTTTGTTGAAAATCTGAGTTTAAACTATAGTGACATTATTATAACTGGTGATTTTAACAGTAACTTACTAACGAAAACCAAATTCTCGCTCTCGATGGAAAATCTCGGTCTGTACTCGGTAAACAATACGATACCTACCCATTTTACGCAAACTAAGAACACCCTATTAGACGTATTCTTTGTAAATGAAATTACTAAAGTACTTCTCTATGACCAACTATCTGTACCCAACTTCTTAAAGCATGATTAAATTTTACTTATTTAGGGTTTTACTCTTACGTATGATACGTTTCAATATACATATCGCGACTTCATGCATATTAATTATAACCATCTTGAGTTAGCTGTGGACGCTGTCGACTGGAAGTCTGTTCAAAATTTGGTTTCGGCTGAAGAACAGATATGCTTTCCACAAAAAAACATCAGCACACTTTTTGATAAGTTTGTACCGCTTGTTACTAGAACAAACATAGTGAGGAGCAAGCCATGGTTCAATAATGACATTAGGAAATCAATTGACAAGCGAAAAAGGCGTATAATAGATGGAAACAATCCAAGTCGGAAAATAACTATTATGGCTACAAGAGCCTAAGAAGAGAAGTTACCAAGGCCATTAAGATACAAAAATTTAAATTCTATGAACAAAAATTTAGCTCTGCAAGGCAAACTTGGAATCATATTCGCGAAATCGGCATTGGTAACAGAAACATTGCGGGCAATGAATCCGTTAATGTGAATGAGCTTAATGAACAATTTGTCCAAGTGCCCGCTGGTAGTAATAATAATATTTGTTATGATCGTTATAATGTTGGTAAAACTGTCTCTGTGCCTGGTTTCTGTTTTAAATGTATTGATGAATGTGATGTTGCCCAATCTATACTGAGTGTTAAATCTAATGCTGTTGGTCTTGATGATGTGCATCCAATATTTGTTAAGTGTTTATTGCCAAAAATTTTAATCTTTTATCACCTATGCATTAAATACTATTTTGACTACGTCTTCATTTCCAAACTGCTGGAAAATGGCCCAAATCATTCCGGTTAAAAAGCCCAATGGTGAATATAGGCCCATTGCGATACTTTCTTATTTATCTAAGGTACTGGAAAAATTATGAGCAAGCAAATCAACCACTTTATATCAAAGAACTCCTTGATGACCCCGCACCAATCAGGCTTTACTACAAACAAACAACAGAAGTCGTATTACAGCGCTGATTAAAGTCTCGGACGATATTCGCCTAAATATTGACAAAAATCACGTAACATTTTTAACTCTTCTTGACCACTAAAAAGCTTTTGACACCGTTGACCACAAATTAATGTGCTTAAAACTTGTCAGCCTATTCAACTTTTCAACATCGGCAGTAAACCTAGTAAAGTCTTATCTTTTTCAGCGTTCGCAATACGTAAGTGTACGTGACAGTGTGTCTAACATGTTGCCTATTTCTAAGGGTGTTCCGCAAGGATCAATTCTTGGTCCTCTACTGTTCACGTTGCACATTAATGACCTTCCAACTGTTTTGAAATATAGTAATATTCACGTTTACGCAGATGACGTCCAACTGTATCCTTCTTGTCCCCTAGTATCTGTCAATGCATGTATTACTAACCTAAACACAGACTTATATCGCTTGAATCAGTGGGCGTCTGACAATGGCTTGGCGCTTAATCCAAGCAAGTCCCAGTGCATTGTTATCTATAAGAAATATTTAAACCTTGACGGCTATAACGAGGTAAAACTCAACAATTTTGTGATAAAATATGTGGACACAGCAAAAACCCCAGGAATAGTTTTCAATAGAACTTTGACGTGGAACAACCATATTCTTAGCACTATTGGGAACGTATATGGCATGCTTCGGACTCTGTGGGGTATTCAGTACTTTACGCCGTTAAAAATACGACTTTTACTAGCCAAAACGTATCTTTAACCGACGTTATTATATGGTTGTGAATTGGTTGCAAATTGTGATAGTATATGTAGTAGGAAACTTAATGTTCTGTACAATAATATCGCGCGATATATTTTTGGTATTAAACGTTATGAGCACATTTCTGAATTCGCGTTGAAAATCTTTTCTATAACTTTTGATGACATACTCAAAGTCAGGTGCTTAACGTTATTGCATAAAGTCATGACAACTAAGGAGTCGAGTTATTTGAAGGAACGACTGTCATGGACCAGATCTTCCCGGTTTCCGACTATTTCGTCTTTGAAATCGAGTTGCCTGACCTCTGAACGTCAATGCCTTGTGTACTCGGTCCGTCTTTGGAATTGTTTACCGCCAGCGATTAGGAATAATAAAACCACGCTGCGATTCAAAGGTGAACTCATGTGTCACTTTACTAAATAATTGATATGGATACCATTAACTCTTCTTTTTGAATCTATTGATCTCTTCTGTCCCTCTTTTCTTCTACTAAACCTTCTTACTAATCTTATTATATCTTCTATCTTAATATCTATTTAATTCATATATTTGTATTTTTTGTTAAGTCTAAATTTAAGACAAATTTTATGTTATAATTAGGTATCTACGAGTACATGCACTGTAATTTAAAACCCTTTTATCCCTTCTGAGTGCTATGTATATATATGTGGTTATTATTTGTCATCGCCCCCAGTGTGCAGCGTTTATTGCTCTGCATTGTTTATATGAACAGTAAAAAACATGGTGGTTCCAAAGACGGCACCTATAATTTGATCCGGCTCATTGGCAATCAAAAACGCGGTAGAAGAGTATGCCATCTTAATGCTCAAACCCTCAACCTAAAATTGACGAATTTAGATACATATTTGAATGCTCCAATATTGATGTTGTATGTGTATCTGAGACTTGGTTCTCTTCGTGTCATATTGATAACTTAATATGTATTAGTGGCTATAAAGTGTTTCGTCTAGACAGAATCGGGAATGGTGGTGGTGTCGCTATATATGTAAAATCTGGCATTTCGTGTAAACTTAAATGTAAATCTGATGTTTGCCATTAGTCTGGACAGGGCTACTGTGGCCGTCGCGGCCTTTTTATTGTCATATTCCAAGTGGTCACGAAAACACAGGCGGTGATCCACTAAGACACCAAGGTACCTCACCGATGGTTTAGACTCTACAAGAGTATCACCTACTCTAATTGAAACCGTTTCCACTTTCTTGCGGCTGCTGATGAGAACGGCTTCCGTCTTGTGGGCAGCTAGAGTGAGCTATTTCTCTCTTAGCCATTCTTCTGCTGCTTTCATCGAGTTTTCAGCGACATGTACTATTTAATCAATCGTTTTCCCTGTTATTGCAATGCATATATCGTCCGCGAAACCAACAAATGTTGTGCCTTTTGGTACGGTAAGTCGTAAAATTCCATCGTACATGATATTCCACAGTATGGGCCCCAGCACCGATCCCTGTGGTACTCCTGCAGTTATATCATGTTCAACGATCCCGTGGTCGCAATCGTAGCGTAGCACTCTATCAGAGAGGTAGCTGGAGATTATTCGCTGCAGGTAGAATGGGGCCTCTATGCTGCGAAGTGCGTTCAGTATTTCCTTCCAGCTTGCGCTATTAAATGCATTCTTGACATCGAGTGTGACTAGCAGACAGTACTCTTTACTTCCTCCTAGCCAACGTTTACCATCGATCGCCTTTTATGCTATTGATTTTACAATTTCAATGGCATCGACTGTCGAGTGCTTCTTTCTAAAGCCGTGTTGATTGCAGGAAAGTCGGTTGTCTGCAAAATCTTCCAGTCTGCTTTTTATAATGTCTTCGAACAGTTTCCCTGTAGTGTCCAGCATGCATAACGGGCGAAAGCCGGTAGTGGAGAGGGGTTCGCAGTTTTTGGTACAAGCACCAGTTTCTGCAGTTTCCATGTGTAGCAATGCAGTGTGTTTGCATGCTTATTGTCACTCATAGCAGTAGTCCGTTCCCAATGATCCACCCTTATACGTACATACACATGCACATATGCGTGTACATACATTTCGGTATTCACTCTGTTCTAGCTTTAAGTTCATTCTCTCATAGGACACATTTATGATATATGTACATACATACGGTTATCCTCTCACAAACCCCATGTACACATATATTTATATACATAAGCATTGATACGTTCATCGTTGCATACTAGTTATACATACATACGGTTATCCTCTCACAAACCCCATGTACACATATATTTATATACATAAGCATTGGTACGTTCATTACTGCATACTAGTTATACATATGTTTATTCTCTCATGAAATCTATGTTCACATAAGTAACGGGATAACGGTTTCACCGTCACCAGATTTTGGTATTTTGTTATACAAACTGAAAATAAAGATTCACTGTTTGATCGACCGTTGAGCAATTGCGTGGTTTCATTTGGCTGGTGCGTGGCTACAATCGTTCAGAAGCGGGAACGGCCGCACGGGGTTTTTTTCTGACATTGAAGTTATTGAAAATAAATTAAATTGAACATTGAACCAAAGTAAGGACAACGACAACGTGATAAGTAAGAACTAAAAATTAGTATTCCCACAAGTGTGCAAAAGCAATTGGTAAACGCAAATATTAGTTGCACAAAAGTAAAAACAACGTGGTTAACTAGAAACTAAAAATTAGTACAAAGTGTGTAAAAACAATTAGTAAACGCAAATATTAAAACGAACTAAAAATAAAAATCAAAGTTTTAAACTACTGTACAACTGAAGTGCATAGCATGGAGACGGTTTGTGCAGAACAATATACAGCTACGTAGCTGCGCGAATGGCTACGTCGGCTCGGGCTGCCAGTGCATGGCACTAAAAGCACAATGGCTTTGCGCCTCAGCACGTTGTCTGCTAACGAGCGGGGCGAGTGCCCGTTGCAACAAACTGAAGACGACGACGACGACTTCGTCGATGAAGATGTGGCAGAACAACAAAAACAAGAATACGCAAACGAAATGAACAAGCAAGCGCAATTGGCGAAACAACCACCGCGAATGCGGTAAACAGTATTCAGCGCCAGGAAACTGACGCAGCAGAAGTAATGCTCTTACGCCGCGAATTAACACTGCTGCAGCGCGAAAAGGAACTAGCGGAAAAAGAAAATTTACTTTTGGAAAAAATGACTACACTAGGTTTGTCCGCCGAGGGCTATACAGAAAGGTCACAAAAAACTGAAACTTCCGTTTCAGCACCGTCGATGGTACCACTTGACATGTTAAAAAATCCGTTACAAGATTACGATGGTAGCACCAACTGCGATGTGTGGGAAACACAGTTTAAAACTGTGTGTGAATTGTACGGCATAAACGAAAAATCAATGCGTGTGTTGCTCATCAATAAGTTGAAAGGTAAAGCTGCAACTTGGATGCAGTCAAAAGCGAATTTTGCGGTAGAAGACATAGAAGCCCTATTCAGGGAAATGAAACGTATGTTTAATATGCAGGAAAACAAACTAATCTTGCGACGTAAGTTTGAAGACCGAAAATGGAAACTGGGCGAAAACTTCAACGATTACCTTAGCGAGAAAATCATGTTGTCCATGCCGTTGCAGATGGAAGAAGAAGAGTTTGTCGAGTACGCAATTGACGGAATACCCGACGATCAGCTAAAAATACAGGCATATTTACAATGCTTTACAACGAAAGCGCAGTTACTCCAGGCGTTTAGCAAGGTGCAACTAAAACCCAAACAAAACAGCAAGGTAAACGAAAACAAATGTTTTAACTGCAACTCACGTGGACACCTGGCTGATGAATGCAGAAAACCGAAGCGGCTACCAGGGGCTTGTTATGCGTGCGGCAGTACGGAACATCGTGTGTTGGAGTGCTCACAGCGAAAGGTGCCACCAAAGAACGATTACGTAAGATATTTTCGGTTTAAGTTTAATTCAAATTTAGTAAATAAGTCTTTTCTCTTAGAATGCATTATAGACACGGGTAGCGCAGTAAGCCTGGTGCGAAGGTCAGTCGTACCTAAGCGGTTAGACTACAAGTTGGAGAAAGTGAATTCTCTTTTGTTTGGCGTAAATAACATTCCTATTGAAGTGGTCGGAAAAATTTTATGTTCTATTAAAATAAATAAAATACAATACATGTTGTATTTAATTGTAGTTGACGATAAAACCATGAGCTATAATGCAATTCTGGGAAGAGATTTTTTAAAAATATGTAAGTATAAGCTAGTTAGAGAGGTTGAAAATGTTAAAAGTGGTTGCGTTACGGTTCAATCCGAAGAAGAATTTACAGCAAAGCAAAGTACAATGCAAAGTTTAAATAAAATGTATGCAATCGATCAATGTAAGAGAGGTATTAGTATTATGAAAAATCAAAAGTATGTATGTAGAAACGAAGGATAGAGATATTGACTTACGAAAGGATTCGTTTTGTGTTAACAATGTTGCTGTGAGTAACAAATGCGTTGATGAAAATATAAGTAATTTAAGAACGAAAACAATAGTACAAGATTTGAAACATTATAACATAGATTATAACAAAGTGGAGGGCCCAAATGAAAATTGTGAAATAAGTTATGAACGTAATGGCGTAGAAATTTTTCCAAGCGATTTAACGTTACTGATGGATGTGGTTGGTGAACGGTCTAACTTAAATATTGGAGCGAATGTAAAATATTTAGAAAGACAAACACTTTATAAAATGTTTGAAAGATTTTATCTGAGTCCCGAACAGCCTACCGAACCTAGAACCAAATGTGAAATAAAACTAATTCTAGAAAATGTTAGACCATTTTCTTGTCCACCTAGACGCTTGTCATACACCGAAAAAAATAAGTTACCAAGTTTGTTGGACGAGTATTTAGAAAAAAAGTATATCAGGGCTAGTGAGTCGGAATTTGTGTCACCAATTGTTCTTGTACGTAAACATACAGGTGACTTGAGAATGTGTGTAGACTATCGCACGCTGAATAAGTTAACGGCAAAAGATAACTATCCAATTCCCTTGATAGATGATCTACTTGACAGATTAGTAAAGAAAAAATTTTTCATAAAATTAGACCTAAAAAATGGATTTTTCCATATATTCGTGCACCCTGAGTCAGTAAAGTATACATCTTTTATAACCCCGTTGGGTCAATTTGAGTTTTTGAGGATGCCTTTTGGCCTTAAAAATGCGCCGTCAACATTTCAGAGGTTCATTAATAAAATATTTGCGGACATGATCAGGGAACAAAAAGTTACAATATATCTAGACGACATAATGATTGCCACGGAAAGTATTGATGTGCATTATGAGATTTTAAAAGAGATATTCAAAAGGTTAGTAGAGAACAAGTTAGAACTGAGGTTAGACAAATGTGAATTTTTGCAGTCAGAAGTCAAATATTTAGGTTATGTCATTTCCGAGGACGGTATAAAGGCAGATGAAAAAGGTTTAGAGGCGATAAGAAATTTTCCTACACCGACTAAACTCCATTCCCTTCAAAGCTTCATAGGATTATGTTCCTATTTCCGACGTTTTATTCAAGGGTTTTCCATTATAGCGAAGCCTTTGTATGATTTAACAAAGAAGAACGCTAAATTTAAGTTTGGACCAGACGAATTAAAGTGTTTCGAAACTTTAAAACAGAAACTATTAGAAGCTCCAATATTGTCTATTTATGATCCCAGTGACGAAACAGAATTGCATTGCGATGCAAGTTCACTAGGTTTTGGCGCAATTTTAATACAAAAAAAATCAGACGGGAAAGCACATCCGATTTTTTACTTCTCTAAAAGAACAAGTGAAGCTGAAGCCAAATATCATAGCTTCGAGCTAGAGACGTTAGCTATAGTTTATGCACTCCAACGGTTTAGAGTCTATCTGCAAGGGTTAAAATTTAAAATTATAACGGACTGTAACTCGCTAACGATGACCTTAAATAAAAAAGAAATGAACCCAAGGATTGCGCGTTGGGCGCTGGAATTACAAAATTACGAGTATATTTTAGAACATCGCTCAGGCACACGCATGCAACACGTAGACGCTCTAAGTAGATGCAATATTTTAGTAATAGAAACAAATACGTTTGAAGAAAATCTTGTAATTTGTCAAGGCAGAGATGAGCAGTTTAAACAGTTAAGGGAAAAATTGCAGTCGGGCGAGCATAACTTCTACGAAATGCGCAATGGTGTAATATATAGGAAAACTAGTGCTGGACGCATTTTATTTTGCGTTCCCCAAGCTATGGAGAGTCATATTTTATATAAATACCATGATGAAATGGGGCACGTAGGAGTCGACAAGACCATAGATCTTATATCAAAAAGCTACTGGTTCGCGAAAATGAAAGAAAAGGTTACAAGCCACATAAAAAATTGTCTAAAATGCATTGTTTTTTCTTCAAAACATGGTCGAGAAGAAGGGTTTCTAAATAATATTTCTAAAAGTAATAGTCCATTTCAAGTCATTCACATAGACCATATTGGACCGATTGATAATTCTCGGTCTAAAAAGCATATTCTAGTTATAATAGACGCGGGTACAAAGTTCGTCCGGTTGTATCCAAAAAAAACAACGAATACGAGAGAAGTAATAGTTGCCTTAAAGGATTATTTTAGGTGCTACAGTCGTCCAAAACACATCGTGTCCGATAGAGGCGGCGGGTTTACGTCAAAAGATTTTGAACAATTCTTAATAGATCAAAACGTCCGACACATAAAAATTGCCACAAGGTCACCACAGGCCAACGGACAAGCAGAAAGAGTAAACAGGAGTTTAGGGCCCATGATAGCAAAGTTAGTAAACGACAAAGAAAATACCAGTTGGGAAAGCGTACTGGAAACAGTAGAGTACGTACTAAATAATACGACACACAGAACAATAAAAGAATACCCAAGTGTAATGCTTTTTGGAAAAAAGCAAAGAGGAAATGTCTTAGATTTACTTCAAGAAATGCTTGCGGATAATGAAGAAGAGTTAGAACGGTGTGAACACAGCGAAATACGATCTAGAGCGTCCATAAATGAAAAAAGGTTACAAATTTATAACAAGGAATACGTTGACAGGAAAAGACGGAAACCTAATAAATATAAAGAAGACGACTATGTTATGGTAAAAAACTTTGACTCAAGTCCTGGTGTTTCTAAAAAGTTGATACCCAAGTTTAAGGGACCTTATAGAGTAACAAAGGTGCTAAGATAAGACCGCTATATGTTAGAAGATGTTTAAGGCTTTCAGTTGTCGCGGTTACCTTACAAAGGAGTATGGGCTGCAGGAAACATTAGACCGTGGTTAGGTAGGCGGCGGGACTCAGATGAAGTTTATAGTATAAGTAGAAAATTCATGAGATCAGGTGATCTCATCGGTCAGGACGGCCGAACTGTAGCAATGCAGTGTGTTTGCATGCTTATTGTCACTCATAGCAGTAGTCCGTTCCCAATGATCCACCCTTATACGTACATACACATGCACATATGCGTGTACATACATTTCGGTATTCACTCTGTTCTAGCTTTAAGTTCATTCTCTCATAGGACACATTTATGATATATGTACATACATACGGTTATCCTCTCACAAACCCCATGTACACATATATTTATATATGTACATAAGCATTGGTACGTTCATTGTTGCATACTAGTTATACATACATACGGTTATCCTCTCATAAAACCCATGTACACATATATTTATATACATAAGCATTGGTACGTTCATTACTGCATACTAGTTATACATATGTTTATTCTCTCATGAAATCTATGTTCACATAAGTAACGGGATAACAGTTTCACCGTCACCAGATTTTGGTATTTTGTTATACAAACTGAAAATAAAGATTCACTGTTTGATCGACCGTTGAGCAATTGCGTGGTTTCATTTGGCTGGTGCGTGGCTACACATGTTCTTGGGAATACACCTTTTTTTAAGCATATGTTGAATACCCTCGCAAATATCCCTGGATTGCTAGCAACAGCTGTCTTCAGAGCAATGTTCGGAATGCCGCCGGGGCCTGGTGCCTTGTTAGCCGATAGTTTGGAGCCTGCTTTAAGCACTTCTTCCTCTGTTATGGTCGGTATATGACTTTCGCGCTCTATTTCCAGCATCCTTGCAAACTTTGGTTGCTCAGGGAAGAGATCTTTTACAATTCGCGTCATAAGTATGGGGCATATTGGCTGGGCTGTTTTCTTTAGTCTTTTAAGCACCAACTTATATGCGAACCCAAATGGATTGTCGTTAACATCCTCGCACATTTCTTTGAAAATTTTACGCTTGCTGTCTCGGATGGCGTTCTTGAGAAGTTTTCTGCAGTTCTTAAAGTTTTGCCTGAGCTGCAGAGCATTTGCTGCGTTGCGTGAACGTTGACATAATCGGCGGGATCGATTACACTGCTCACGAAGGGCTGCAATCTGTTCATTCCACCAATATGCTGACTTTCGTATTTTGCCACGGCCTTTACGTTCCATGCTAGTATCACATGCTTTTATTAGTGCTTTCGAGAGCTCCAAGGCTGCATCATCTGGCGAAGACAATACTTTAAAATCGTCAAAAGCTACAAGAAAGAGCTCTTCGTCAAAGCTTTTAATTTTCCAGCCCGTCTTTACTTTTGAAAGTGTTGCATCCGCAGTAGTACAGGCAGTGCGACCCACATTTATAATAATCGCTCGGTGGTCGCTGTGGGTGTAGGATTCGTCAATATGCCAGCTTGTGTTCCTACTCAGCCCTGCGCTGAAAAACGATAGGTCAATGACAGAGCCAGACCCATTTCTGCAAAAGGTGTTTTCGTCCGCGCTGTTGAGTAGCACCAGGTTATGCGCCGCGAATGCATCTAGAAGTTGTCTGCCTTTTGGGTTTGTTCGCTTACAGCCCCACTCGACAGCCCATGCATTAAAGTCACCTGCCACCAGTGCTGCGCTTCTCAGCTTCACATCGTTTACAAGAGCGATGATAATGCTTATGAAAGTATTAAGATCATAACTGGGTGGTATATAGCAGCTGTAAACGTATATGTTGAGCACTTTTACGCAGACAAACTCATTTGAGGAAACAACTTTTTCGATATGGAGCGGGGTGGCGCCGCAGCTCCATATGGCGCATTTTCCAGATTCGTTTCTTGCCCATGAGGAATCCTGCTTATCCCTATATTGCTCGCTCAATATTGCAATATCGATGTCTAATTCGGAGACTGTTTGCGCCAGCAGATCTTGTGCCGCTTCACAGTGGTTAAGGTTAAGTTGCAGAAACTTCATACCCGTCGTTTTCTTTCCACATTTTTAGCTATGGCCCGCTGAAAAGCAGGGCACATTCGACTACCACCCACATGGCTGGTGTTACTTTCTCCCTGTTTGGAGCACAGTGCGCATGATGGTGGCTTATTACAGCTCTTCGCTTGGTGGTCTTGGCCACCGCATCAGAAGCATAATTTAGTTCGGTCTACTTCACTCCGACATTTTCGGGCGATGTGTCCAAAGTCGTGGCATTTATAACATCTTGTGGGAGCGTCTTTTCCTCTAATGCGACAGATTACCCATCCGATGCGGATGTTTGCGCACATCATAAGCTTTTGGGCGATAGCTGATGGCAAGCTGACGGAGCAGGTCTGTGTGCCCCTATATGCGGCGCGCATCGAGCGAATTGCCGAAGGCATAATCTCTTCGCTAGGAAGGCTGCTTCTTATTGCTTCTAGCACTTCATCACTTGACGTGGCCTCGTCGATATCCTTAACCTCAATGAGCGTTTCCTGGGTTAGGGAGCTGACCTGGGCTTTTCCACCCAATACTGCTTCTACGGCTGTCTTAAGCTTTTGAGTAACTGGGTCACCTTGCTTTTTTAGTTCAAACAGCAGCTCGTCCTTAGCGGTTTTTCTTATACTCGTTACGCTTAAAGCGAGCTCTTTAAGGTCAGGCTGTGCCTTAATTTCTTTTAATATATCCGCGTACGAGAGATCGCTCATATTTTTCAAGACCAGCGCATCCGGTTTTATTGGCTTGCTTCTGGGCTTGCGGTTAGTGACTTTGATCCACCCTTCTTGCGATTGGCTAATTTTTGCACCTATAGCAGGCCTTTTGCTTATGTCTGCGCCACGTACTTTTGCTACGGTCTCCCTATCAATTCCTGATTGGTCGGGGACCTTTACCTGTTGTTGCCCTTTTCGCGAAGATCTTTGCTCCAATGGCGATGTTAGGCGGCTGCGCTTTGTTTTTCGTTGCGGCGAATTGAGCGCATCTGCTTCTCTTTCAATTGCAGCGCGAGTTCTCTTTCCTTTTTCCTCTGCAGTTTGCGTGCTCTTATTGGCGCGAGTCGATTTACGCTCTGACAGCGCTAGTTGGTGCTGCTTATCTATCGCGCTCACGAGGTCTCTCATTGGCATATTTATGTGCCTTTGTATCTCCATCATAGCAATGAGCTCTTTAATCTTCGCTCCCAATAGTTCTAGCGGGTCTTCTTTGGATTCTCGCTCTGCAGTTTGCCCTTTCTCGCATTCATGCTGCGTTTTTTCCCGCGCATTTTCTTGGGGGCTCAACTGATGTTCAGGTCCGAATGCACTCGAGTGCTCTAGAGTAAGTGGTATGTCTCTTACCGGTGAGCGAGCTATTTTTGCTCTCCTAATAAACGGATTAGCCTGTTCGTTTTGTTCAGCGTATCTACTCGGGGGCTTATCACTAGACATTTGGATTGTTTGTCCACATAAGCGTTTTATTTTCCTTCTCAAGTCTCTCTTTGCTGCTACCGCTGTTGCTCATCTACAGTCTTTCTGTTTTGCTGATCACTCTGTTGATGAGTAGCTGCTCGCGGTCTCTCAGCTCGGTTTCGCGCACTTTTTATTTGGTCGTTTGTATTCTCTGTATTTTATCACTAAGAGAAGTAAGAACTTTGGTTTGTTTTTTGGTGTTTTAACACTTTAGTTGCCCAGGTGATTGTAAAACTGGCACTTCTTAGCGTTGTCGTTACGCTTAGTAGCATACCTGTGTACTTACAGAATATGTTGTGGCCGTTTTTTGGCTAAAATTTCACTTTACAACGGAGCACTATTGAAACAAGTCTTCACTTTCAAACTTCACTTGAATGTTGTATGTAGGGATGTGTGTATATGCGTACGTATGTATATACAAAAACAGCCGTTTCGGCCGCAATTAGGGGGAGGATTTTTGAGATGGCCTGAGTAAGAGTATATTAGAAGAATAGCGTTAATTCTCTCTATAATTTATTGGTACAGGAGACCGCAAAGGTTTCATCGAAACGCTAATCTTTTAATGTTACTCACTATTGTGTGTACAAATGTGCATGCATTTATTGAGAGATATGCCGAAATGTATGTACACCTGTATACATGTATGTACGTGGGTTAGAGTATGTGGTTATGTATGTACACATATATATGTATGTGTGTAAGAATATTGCCAACTTACTCAGCCATAGGGGAATGTACTTAGCACTTATATTTGCGGTACTTTTCCACTTCGTATGTATGTATGTATGTAGATGATGGCGCCAAATGTGCGGTGGCGTGATTTGATGTTGCGGTACTTTTGACGGTGGAGTGATGACGCAAATTATGGGTGAGAACCAGTGGCGTGATTTTTCGGTACTTCGGAGTTCCGCTGCTTCTGGTGGCTGCGAAGATGCCTGGTTGGTTGAATTGTCGATGATTTTGTTTTTCGGTTTTTTTTTTTGTAATTTTTAATAATTAACGTTTAAAAGTTTTGTTTTTCTAAGCGCACGTAACGTGACGCGAAATTTAATTTTCCAAATTTTATATTATTAATATTATTAGTTTTAAACGCTTTTTTTCAGAATTTTTCATTTAAATTTTTTTTGTTGTTTTTTGCACTTTTAAATGAATTTCTTTTAATTTTGTACTCAGAATTTAATTTTTATGAATACTTATGTATTTCTAAACGCCTTCGTTTTTTTTTTTTTTTCAGAAATTTTTCATGTATATTTGTTTTGTTGTTTTTCGCACTTTTAGTTGAATTCTTTTAGTTTTGTACTTAAACTTTTATTTTATGAAAACTTATTCCCACACGCTGTTTTCCCAGAAATTTTAATTTATATTTCATTTTTATGCGCAATTTTTTCCAAATCTCACTTTACTTTTTATTTTCTTTGTGCGCTTTTTTTTCCACTGTACTTGCAGTTGCACTTTTGCTTTATTACGTTTTAGTTTTACACGACTATATTCACGCTTATATTATATATGTATGTATATATGTATATGTATATATCTACTTATTTCCACACGCTTTTTTTCAGAAATTTTAATTTATATTTAATTTTTATTCGCGATTTTTTTTTCTCAAATATCACACTTTACTTCTTATTTTCTTTGTTCGCTTTTTTTTCACTGTATTTTCAGCTACACTTTGCTTTATTACGCTTTAGTTTTACACTTCTATTTTCAAGCTTATATTTAGTTTTTTATTTTAAAATCAATGCAAAATGCACACAATTTTGTAAACACACTGTACAGAAACTGCACTTTTTTGTACACCCACTTCAATTCTTCGCGTTTATTTCACATCTTTTAAAGTACTTTTCTTTTTATAAATTTTAAGATTTTTAGCTTTTTATACTTTTAAAATGCTTTTTCGCAATTAAATTTTATTAAAAGGGTTAACTTTGTATGGTTTTTTTTTTTTTTTTGTAAATTTATAATTTTCGCACCGCTTAAAGAGAAAATTGCTCACGCTCGCTCGGTCGTTTTTATAACTTTTTTGAACTTTTGAGATGGCCGCCGTAGCTTGTTCGCATTTTTTGGAGTTTTATTACAACGGCGTCGATAGGACCATATTCAGCTGGGAAGTTAGCTGAATATGCAATGCAGGGTGCACTCAATGAGAGAAAAAATTGATGCCTTTCAATTTGAAAGTTTACACTCAGTTTATTCCGTATAAATTTCAATACAAAGGAAAATAATGCGATTACTGAAAGCCGCGGATGGCAAATTGTCAGTAGAGGAAAAAATTGTAATAATACAAATGATGATTAAATTAAGTGTTGACCGGCAGAGCGAGGAGCGATGCGATTTGGTTCGTTGTTCAAATTTTTCATGTATATTTGTTTTGTTGTTTTTCGCACTTTTAGTTGAATTCTTTTAGTTTTGTACTTAAACTTTTATTTTATGAAAACTTATTCCCACACGCTGTTTTCCCAGAAATTTTAATTTATATTTCATTTTTATGCGCAATTTTTTCCAAATCTCACTTTACTTTTTATTTTCTTTGTGCGCTTTTTTTTCCACTGTACTTGCAGTTGCACTTTTGCTTTATTACGTTTTAGTTTTACACGACTATATTCACGCTTATATTATATATGTATGTATATATATGTATATATGTACTTATTTCCACACGCTTTTTTTCAGAAATTTTAATTTATATTTAATTTTTATTCGCGATTTTTTTTTCTCAAATATCACACTTTACTTCTTATTTTCTTTGTTCGCTTTTTTTTTCACTGTATTTTCAGCTACACTTTGCTTTATTACGCTTTAGTTTTACACTTCTATTTTCAAGCTTATATTTAGTTTTTTATTTTAAAATCAATGCAAAATGCACACAATTTTGTAAACACACTGTACAGAAACTGCACTTTTTTGTACAACCACTTTAATTCTTCGCGTTTATTTCACGTCTTTTAAAGTACTTTTCTTTTCATAAATTTAAAGATTTTTAGCTTTTTACACTTTTAAAATGCTTTTTCGCAATTAAATTTTATTAAAAGGGTTAACTTTGTATGGTTTTTTTTTTGTAAATTTATAATTTTCGCACCGCTTAAAGAGAAAATTGCTCACGCTCGCTCGGTCGTTTTTATAACTTTTTTGAACTTTTGAGATGGCCGCCGTAGCTTGTTCGCATTTTTTGGAGTTTTATTACAACGGCGTCGATAGGACCATATTCAGCTGGGGAGTTAGCTGAATATGCAATGCAGGGTGCACTCAATGAGAGAAAAAATTGATGCCTTTCAATTTGAAAGTTTACACTCAGTTTATTCCGTATAAATTTCAATACAAAGGAAAATAATGCGATTACTGAAAGCCGCGGATGGCAAATTGTTAGTAGAGGAAAAAATTGTAATAATACAAATGATGATTAAATTAAGTGTTGACCGGCAGAGCGAGGAGCGATGCGATTTGGTTCGTTGTTCAAACAGGAATGTAATAATCAGAAAAAAAGTATATAACGTTGAAGCGCAGGAAGGTGCCAGTCACCCTCTGCTTGACGTTGCCACTATATCATGATGATGACTTGCGGCGAAATGGGCCAGCTGTTAATCAGAAAGCTGGATTAAGTCCATGCCTTCAACAGTAATTAATGGTATAAAAACAACAGTCAATTTATGAGTTATATTTTGCAAGTTACAAAATTCGTTTCACACAAATAATACTAGAGGATGTTACTAGTAACGAAGTTCAAGTCAGAATTGTAATTGAGGAGCATAACCGTGCCCATAGAAACGAAAAAGAAAGATTAAGGAAAAATATTATTTCCCCTCTATGTCAAAAAAAATTACAAAATTATGCAAAGTTTGTTAAGAAAATAAATTGACCGGCATCCAAATAATTCAAAATTAGGTGCTACACCCCTACCTGAATATTCAGGTCATACGGTCCATATAGACATTTTCTCAACAGACAAGCATAAAGTACTGACTTCAATAGATAAATTCTCCAAATTAGCTGTTGTAAAGAAAATAGGCGGGAAAATTATAGAAAGTATAAAAAAACCATTAACCCTTTCGCTTCAAGTTTTTAACGGCTGCCTTGAAAAATCTAATTTCTTCAATACTTACTCTTATTTGCTCTCGGAATGACAATCTTTATTCGATTTTTTAATTTTTTCACCCTAAATGTGGTTTTTGGAATGTATCCATATGGATACAACTGTTGCCAATGGTAAAGAAAAATGCTAGAATTTTGTGTTGTTTTCAGTTTAAATTTTTATTTGTTTCAATAGTTAAAATACATAAAAATTCATTTAAATAAAGAAATAAATCGTAAATATACAAGAAATAAAAATAATACACTTCAGACTCTTATAAACTAAAATAAATACAGACAAAAATCATACTTACTTACATACAATATTGATTTTAAGAATTTGATAGATAGTGAAAATCCCTGAAGCAATCTCTTGATCCATTGGGAATGCACAATAAAACATCGCATTTGGAGCACTTGTATCTTGTTTGTCCGCTACATCCTTGGAGTTTACATCTTCCTTTATCCTTCGTATGTTCCGGCCAATGTTGATTTCCGTCATATCGTACAGAAGTCGATGGTGAAGCCTTGCGAATTTTTCCGGAGGTCGTTGGACTTATGGAAATATCCTTATCTAAACATGATGTTGGACGTCCACGTTTACGAGAGCATGCCTGTAGATTTGAACGAGCTATTAGTCCATTCGCAATATCATTACGAAAGCTCAACAGGTCCATATATTTATTTTTTGACCCACTGCTTTCATGATCTATCCTGTATTCTAGCCACGAATTGCATACTGCTAAATCAATAAAATGGTCAAATATCTTTAAAGTCCACTTTCTAGATCTTAGGAAATTCTGTACAAAGACAACAGAAAATCCAATTTATCTACCCCACCCATATTTTTATTATATTCGCCTACTATGTTTGGTTGCACTATTTGATTTTTTTCTTTTTTTTCAGCAGAAAATCGGGATACTGCATTTAGGGGTTCATGACCATGGATTGATGAAACAAGTTGCACAATTCCTCCGTCAAGCCATCTGAGAAGAAAAATATTATCTGCTCTCTCTATACGGTAGTCAAAACTGCCTCGGCCTTCTTTTTGCAACTGCTTTTCAGTTTTGAAACCAATTTTTCCAAATCTATTTCCTCTGATGGTACCAGTAGCCCAAATGCCTTTTTGGCGTAGAACCGATATTAAATTTAAAGTGGAAAAATAATTGTCGAAATAAATTTTGTGATTTTTTTCCTCAGGAATGGTTTTAGAGAGGTGAAGGACTATATCAGAGCAAAACCCTAACTTCGAATCAGTTAGTATTGTGCCTTTTCCTTGATAAATTTCGAAGTCGTATATTATGCCTTTCGAGCTGCATAAGCAAAATAGTTTTATTCCCCATTTGATGGGGTTTTTGGGCATATATTGCCTCAAACTAGTTCTCCCTTTAAAGGGAACCATCATCTCATCCACACAAAGGTTTTCATCTTTTGGGAGAGTGTACATTTTCTGTGTAAATGTATTTATAATGGGACGAACTAGATATAGTTTATCGCTTTGTAGTGAATTTGTTGTAAACTTCAAACTATTTCTCAAATTATGGAACCTTTGTCTCGGCATATTTGCGGGAAATAATGATATGACGGTACCCATTGTCCAATACATGCTCACTCGTGGGTAGGCAATAGTACCAATCATTATCTCTAGAGCAAAAAATCTCAAAAATTCTTGAGTAGTCAAATTTACGGATTTCCCATTTTTTATAATGGATGCCTGGTTTGTTGAAGACACTACCTGCTGAATAAGTTTTTCGGTAAAGTACTCCAAAAAATGCTCTATAGGTAATTTAATGGCTTTCTTTGTATACGTTTCAGTGAATATAGCCTCTGGAGTTGTCCAAGAAGCTTTTTTCCAACGAAATTGGTCAACCTTTTTCAATACAATCTGTGGAGTTTGGAAAACAACACTATCTTGAACTACTGAACTATCTTGAACATGAACTGAATTGCTCTCTACTAATTCAACTTCCCCAGAACCCCCATCATTATCAACATCTATATCCTGTATGTTTATCTCGTATGGGCCTTCTCGGCAAAGCTCTTCTAATAAAAAGCTTTCATTGTTCTCAAACGCATCTAATAAATTGTAAGCCACGTCGTTTTCATCCAATTCATCTTCTAAGTCAGAAATATCGGAATCAACGAAAGTAGTTAAAATTTGTTCAATTTCGTTATCTCCTATATTTCTAGGCATTTTATTTTAAATTATATTCTTGTTGGAAGAGCTTGCAACAAACGTCTGCACGATAGCAGCATCAAACGCAAAATGAAATGTTTGTGTAGTGCGTACATCGTTTACATCCAAAACATACGTTTGTATCCATATGGATACAAGGAATATTTAAAAAATCGGCAAGGCTTTCACAGATACTAAAATAAAAAAATAAGAATGCAAAGTTTTAAAATGAACGTTTTTCTACACATTTGATAGGTTTAAAACGAAATATATGTTTACATATATGTACATGTAGTTGCCATATAAGATACCCCCTTTCTCACCAAAAAAAAAAATAAAATTGGTTCCTTTTTTTAAATGCTTGCTGTTTTCTATTATAGGAAAAAATAATAAATATTTTTATTTATAGTGTTTCCTTAGACCATAAAAAATCATATTCAGTTGAAAGCTAAGTTGTTTTTTCAGTGTGGAGATTGCTAGCCGCTCTCAAACTTTGGTGTATCCATATGGATACTATATAGCGAAAGGGTTAAGAGAAATAATATTTTATTTCGAAGGCCATAGTATTTTACAATGAAAAAGCATTTAACTCGCAACCTGTAAAATTTATGTTGGAAATCGAATTCAATATTAAAATATTCACCTATAAAGGGAGGTAAACGGACAAAAAACGATTCCACTCAACAATATCAGAAATTATGAGATGCCTAAAACAGGAACACCCTGATAAAAACTTTGAAGAATTAATGGTATGGTCCGGAAATGAATACAATCATTCTGTTCATTCTGTAATAACTAAAAAACCTGTCGACATATTTTTCGGAAAACATATCTCAAATTCTGACAATAGAGAAGAAAACTTTAGGAAAATTAATAACAAAACAGGAGAAGGACTTGCAATACCACAACAAACAAAGACAGGAAACTATCCACTATAAAGTAGGAGAAAAAATTTTCGTGAAGCAAAATAAAAGGTTAGGAACCAAACTTTCAAAAAGATACAAAGAAGAAGTAGTTAAAGAAAACAGGCATTTCAAAGTAAAACAGAATCTGGCAAAATTGTCCAAAAAGACCGCATAAGGAAAAAATTAAATCAAATCTCTTTTTAGATCTCTAGCCTTCATTACCCGCCTAATCCTTTGCTACGCTTCGGTCAAAATACTCGATTACTCGCGATCCGAAATCGTTATCATCGAGAATGGCATCGTGAATGTGCAGACTGGAACCTACAGGATCCTCCACTCCATCAAACTCACCGAATACTCCATCATCCAAGAAGACATAAATACCCACTTCACAAAAAATATTCCACCTTCCCATCCTTTGCACCCATTCATTGCTGAGGAAATTAAAATAACCTATAATACCATCGGTAATATAACGCCAAAAAAAAGAGTAAAGCGATCAATAAATTTTATAGGATCCGCATGGAAATGGGTCGCTGGAAATCCCGACCTTGACGATCTCGTTGCTATTAATAGCAAGTTTGAGGAAAATATATAGAACAATAACCAACTGTTAATAATTAATAGTGTTTAAGTGACTTGCGCACTTAAAGTAATCTCCATGACTCCCGCTCATGTGAAGAAATGCATCCCTGCATAATTTCTATAGTTGCCACTTCCATAGCTTTCAGTCATATGAAGACATGCATCCCTGCATAGTTCGCGAACTTAAACTTCCATGATTAAGTTCGAAACGGCGAAACAGCGCTGGAATATGTTTCCAGTGCTGCTGTTAATATAAAAGCGCGGCGCGCATTTTGTCGCTCTTCTTCTCAGCTTTAGCCTTTGCGTGCACGAGTTGCTAACCACGCCATCACCAACGACCAGCGGGACCGATCTTTGCATCAACGTTGGAGCGTCAATCAACCACCGTGGGATCGCCCTCGTCCACTTAGAGCTAAGCCAATAATTTTTCATTTTTTATAAATATCCATTACTACGCGCTTTGCGCCTTGAATTATCATTTCATTTATTATTAACTAATTAATTAATCACTACGCGCTGTGCGCTTTGAATTCTAAAGTTATTTAGCTCTGTGAGCCTTCATAAACCAAAAATTGAATTATAACGCAAAATATATGTAAAGTAAGAAAAAAATATGTAAAGGAATAAAATCTCTCTTTATTGTTAACCAAAAATCTCGTTTGCAATTAAACATGGTCCTTGCGAGCCAAATTTGACAGCACTGAACACACCCCCAGTTGGCAACGCAACCAGCAAAAACGAGTGGCAGCACCGGCAGCGAATGTCATATTTTCGCTAATCTTCAATTAACCGACAGACTCTCCGCGGTTTCAAAGTGTTCAAATAATAAGCAAAAAAAAAAAAAATAATTTCTAAACGCGTTTTTTAAGTTAAATACATACATACACTCTGTTCACAAATTATAGCACAAACACATATTGGCAGATTTGGGCACTCTATTTTTCTTCTAATTACTTAAAATTATTTTTCAGGTAAAATATGGTTCATTCTCTAAGAAACCCCCAAAATATAATTTTTTTTATTTATTTACAAAGTGTACAATGATTTAACAAAGTTTTATTAAAATTTCGAACTTTTTAAAAAAAGTGTTTAGAATTTTTTTGAGTATGCAGTTGCTTGGCTCATTTAATTTTAGTCTAAGAAAGTGTAAGTTTCAAGTGTCTACAAGTTATCACTGATTTTTGACAATTTTTTTACAATTTTGTAACACTTTTTTTAAAAAGTTCGAAATTTTAATAAAACTTTGTTAAATCATTGTACACTTTGTAAATAAATAAAAAAAATTATATTTTGGGGGTTTCTTAGAGAATGAACCATATTTTACCTGAAAAATAATTTTAAGTAATTATAAGAAAAATAGAGTGCCCAAATCTGCCAATATATGTTTGTGCTATAATTTGTGAACAGAGTATATTAGGGTGGGTTAAATTTTTGGTCGATGTTTGGTACCCCCTAGTTGTGTTTTATAAATCATTTTAAGCAACTTTTCCAATGGAAGTACGGTTTTATTTTGAATTCCGAGCCCACCAATTTTTAAAAATAGGTTTTTTTTTTCCTTTTCTTAGATCTTTCTCTATCTACTCGCTAAATGAACAAAGCCTATTTTTCTCATTTCAAATTTATTATTCTTTACAATTCCAAACTTAAAGATAAAAACTTATACATATATGTAAAATATAAATGAAAAAAATTCAATTGAATATTGTAAGAAGCGAGAAGGACTTATTCTTGAAAGTCTTTCTTGCTGTCAAGTTTAGGAAATTTTTTACGGCTTTCTAATGTCACTGCCATCACTTCTTCTCGTTTCTGTTCTAAAACTCGTTTGGACACGCTAGCTAGCAATTGAACATGTCTTTCCGTTGCTTGTATGTGTAACGGAATTTTTGGATCAGGTAGCGGTCGATCATCATTTTCCAGATATTGTTCTAGATGTTCATAAGGGACGCTTAGAGTAAACGGTGGTTCGAATATGATTTAATTATCATTCATATCAATCATATTCGTATAATCCGTGCAATTGAAGTTCAAGATAGGTTTTTTATAAGCTCTCAGTTGCATCGGATTATCCACATGGTTGCGGTAGTGTAAAATTTTTTTTACAGCTAAGTCGCGTATGTTTTTTTCATCGTCGAACAACATTGCTAATAAAACGTTTTCTGAGTGAGCATAATACGCGTTTTCTTGAACAACATTATTCACAATTTTTCTTAAATTCGAATCCAAATATTGAGTCCAACATATGAATTTACAAAGTAATACACTGCCGTAAACGACAGAGTTATAGTACTTAATATTAAAATACATTGGCGTATACACTTTCATTACATAGTTTGCCAGAATTTTTAAATTTTTAGACGGCTTATTCGTTGTCACGTATAACCGTAATAATCTACTGGCTTTGGTGAGCCAGCGAGAATGTGCAATTGGCCCTGGTTTAATGTTAGACAAATCGGCTGAAACCTCACCAGAAGAAATTGCAAGTGCCATTCTGTACAAGTACATTGCGTCGGTAGTTAATTCAACATCACTCAAATCAGTCATATTTTCCAGTGCGATCCTCTTGAAATCATTTACTACCTGAAAATAGAAAAGATTCGATGAATCAAATACGATTTTATCTTTATTATTGAAGCATTACAGCTGAGAAATAGAATTAAAAATGGTAATAAATAATTAAAAACAGCTAATACCTGAAGATTTTCACAAGTTTCAATTTCTTTGCTTAACTTTCCAGTTGTTGTTCGTGGTCCAGTGGTAGATGATTTTTCCAAAGTATCAAACAAATGTCGGAGTGGAAGCTCGTTAAAGTGGAGAAGACACACAAACCAATGCAGTGGTCTCTTTAACTGCATTTCAAATCGTCGCAAAATTCCATTTCTTATGCCAGTATTTGCTGGTTCACCATCACAGCATATGCCAATCAAAGAATCTAAAGATATTGCTGTTTTGATGGAAAATTCGTTCAATTTCATGACTTTACTTTCAGAATCTTCATGTTCCACTTTCACGTAGCCTAACAATTGGGAATGCGGTTCCTTCAAAATAACTAGATGAAGTTCTTTCACTATTCTCGAATGAAATTTGTCATTGATTTTTTCCATCAATAAAGAATCATTCTTTCTGCCGTCGAATGAAAATGCTATTAAATTTGAAGCATCATACCGCTTACGAAGCACTTCTTGTCTAGATTTAGTTTTTCTCTACGAACTTTACATTTATCCATAATGACAAGATTGCCACGATCATCTTTTACCCCAATGTCTTTCATAAGAGATGTTGCTAATGCTGATGCTATTCTGTCAGACACACAAAATCTGTCACACATCATAGCAAAGTTCAAAGTATCGTATCAGGGAGTATATGGTCCTCGTCTCGTTGAAAGAAAATCTTGTGCACCGACTGAATGTGAACTATCCTCATAATCGATATTCATATCTTCTTCTGGTATGTATGTATCATCTCGGTACACTTGTTAGTATTATTGTAGACATTGGTACTTGCTCTTCAATTTGTGCCACGTATTCCGGTATCGTACATTTTCTGGCATTATGTTGATCCAGCATGAACTCATTCAAGTGTTTTGGAATCAATCCACATGTGCATAGTGCTGCTTTCAAGTCGCAATTACATTTTCCAATGTAAAATAAATCGTTTGTAGATTGTACGAACGCTGTAAATGTTGAGCGTTTTATTCTGTGTTTGATTTCGGCTTGATAATTGTCAAGGAGTACATGACATTTCTTACTGATGCTCCTCTCATGCATAACATCAACATTAAGATTACTCCAAATTTCAATCAATTTGTCTACTAAAAATCGAAAATCTTGTACGTGAAGTACCCTTAATTTTTATTGTATTGCACTGTAAGTTTCATTCTCTTTTTTTTTTTGTAAAAAAAAAAAACTTTGTGCAAAATTTTAAGTCATCACGATGAAAAATGAGGGTACTCTCCATACAAATATTCCGATTTTTGTGCCATTTTCGTCCATCTTAAGCCTTTTTTGTTCAAATTGAGTATCAAAACATAATTTTATCGCCGAGCCAATGTCAAATTCGGTTTTTTCGTACATAGCAAAATAGTGGAATCCTTTTTTCAATGCTGTGTCCAAGTCGAATCTTGAAAAGGACGAAAAAATACCTATTTTTAAAAATTGGTGGGCTCGGAATTCAAAATAAAACCATACTTCCATTGGAAAAGTTGCTTAAAATGATTTATAAAACACAACTAGGGGGTACCAAACATCGACTTTTTTTGATCCATACAATTTGACCCACCCTAGTGTACATATATTTGCCTATATATACCGTTTCTTTGTGGCGTTACTCGTTCAGTTTCCATATACTTAATACTCGCTAGTAATCTATTGCAAATATACATAGATATATCTCCATATGCATCGAATGCTCATTCGCATACATACATACATACACTCGTACTCTTGCTAGCGTCAGCGCCAGCACCGGTCGCAGCGACTGTTCCATATTTTCATTTTGTCCCTATTCTTGCTTTGCGCTGTTTGCGGCAGCGCAAAAACCACCACCGTTTGCCTACATTTGCATATACATAGGTATATTATATATACATACATACGTGCATAGTACATACATATATTTGCATGCGCAACTGCAAGAGCGCCGTATGCGCCAAAATATGATTGAACCATTTTGTTCTGTCACATTTTCTTATTAGGAAAATAATAATAGAGCCATATTGCTTATTGGTGTTATCGAGTAGCGCATATACCCAGTAACACAATCACCAGGTTGCTAATTTGGCAACAAGTAAAGTTGCAATTTGGTCGTATATTAAACTAGTTGCCAGCTTAAAGTATTCAAGCGCATTTCCCCAGCAGATATTTTCCGCTTCGACCAACTTCCAACAAAAAAAAAAAAACACCATTTTTTATTATTTTTTTTGATTATTACTCTCCATCCACATTCAGATTATGGCAATCGCGTCCGCAATAATGTCGAAGTTTATCTTCGATTCCATTAACGTCATAAATTTTTGCTCACACTTTGAAAAAGAGGACCCGGAAGATCATACCGATTCTTTACTCGAAGGGAAGATGGAAGATCTCCAATCTCGTTGGGAAATGCTGCGACTTTCGTACGAAAAGGTTTGCGTCGCCGATGACGTCTCGATCTCCGCAGAATTCAAAGAAGAAGCACATAGCAAGTACCAAGTGTGCACTGATAGCTTTTATATATGCAAATCCCAAATCCTCGACCAACTCAAGCTATTGCAACGCAGCTCATCTGAAAAAAAAGTTAACTCTCGCCAAACACTCTCATTTATCGACAATTCGATGCCATGCATTAAAGTTCCCCCTTGCGATGCCCAAACGTTTTACGGCAGCTATGAGGATTGGCCATCCTTTAGGGATATGTTCACGGCTGTATATCTCAACCATCCCAAGCTAACGCCTGCCCAGAAACTTTACCACTTGCGAAATAAAACGCGAGGTAAGGCCGGTTCTGTCGTTAAGCATTACACTTTGTGCGATGAAAATTTTTCTCTTGCCTGGGAAGCTTTAAGAGCCCGCTTCAAAAACAAGCGAATTCCCATTGATAAACAACTCCAAACACTTTTTTAACCTGCCTTCCGTTACATCTGAAAACAGCGAAAGTATTCAAGGAATTCAAGACACCATCAACGACTGTCTTTCGTGCTTGAAGTCACAAGGCGTTTCCGTGTCTGATTGGGACCCAATCCTAATCTATTTATGTTCTACCAAGCTACCAGATGAGACTCTCTCCCTTTGGGAACAATCCCTTAAATCTACTAAAGATCTCCCCAACTGGTCGCAAATGGACCACTTCATAACCAGTCGGTACGAAGTAGTTGAGCGTTTGCACGGTTAGAAATCCTCGAGAGTGCGAAACTCCCTCCCACCGAAATCTCCAGCGAAAATACAGTCATATCACTCTCAAGAAAAACTCTCGATTACATGCAAATTATGTGACAGTAATCATCCGCTCAAATCGTGCCCGGAATTTCGAAAACTCAATACCTTAGAACGTACCAAGTTCGTCGAAGAACATGGCTACTGCACCAATTGCTTGGCCTACAATCATCTCCTCTCCAACTGTCAAAGTACTTTCCGCTGTTTGCATTGCAAGAAATCTCACCATACCCTGCTACATCCTACTTCGACTTCTCAACCGATTCCAAAAGTACCATTGTGGAATCAAGCTACCAAACCCAACCCCAATACAACTACCACATTGCATATGGAAGCAACTGACCCCTCCTCCAGTCGCTCTCGACAACCAATTTTCGATATCACCGAAGGCAACATCAAATATGAGGAATCTACGTTCCCATCGGCCGAAAGTGATTCTCATATCCAAGCACATTTTTCAACCAATAATGAAAAAACACTCCTCCCTACTTACTTACTTACTTAATTGGCGCAACAACCGCCTAAGCGATTTTGGCCGAGGTCAACAAAGCACGCCAGCTGTCCCTATCTTTTGCTAACTGGCGTCAATTGGAAATCCCAAGTATAGCCAAGTCTTTTTCCACTTGGTCTTTCCAACGCAGAGGAGGTCTTCCTTTTCCTCTGCTACCACCAGCGGGTACCGCGTCAAAAACCTTCAGGGCTGGAGCTATTTCATCCATTCGTACGACGTGGCCTAGCCAGCGGAGCCGCTGGTTCTTAATCCGCTGCACTATATCTACGTCATTGTACAGCTCGTACAGCTCATCGTTCCATCGTACACGGTATTCGCCGTCGCAAAGACGCAAAGGTCCATAAATCTTTCGAAGAATCTTTCTCTCGAACACTCCAAGAGCTCTCTCATCTGATGTTGTCATCGTCCATGCTTCTGCGCCATACAAGAGGACGGGCATGATGAGAGACTTATAGAGTATGGTTTTTGTCCGTCGAGAGAGAACTTTACTGCTCACTTGCCTACTCAGTCCGAAGTAGCACTTGTTGGCAAGAGAGATTCTGCGTTGGATTTCAAGGCTGACGCTGTTATTGGTGTTAATGCTGGTTCCTAAGTAAACGAAGTCCTCTACTTTTTCGAAGTTATAACTGTCAACAGTGATGTTTGATCCCAGTCGTGAATGTGCCGACTGTCTATTTGATGACAGGAGATACTTCGTCTTGCCCTCGTTCGCCTCCAGACCCATTCGCTTCGCTTCTCTATCCAGTTTGGAGAAGGCAGAACTAACTGAGCGGTTGTTAAGACCGATGATGTCAATGTCATCGGCGTACGCCAGCAATTGTACACTCTTATAAAAGATGGTGCCTGACCGATTAAGTTCTGCAGCTCGAATTATCTTCTCCAGCATCAGGTTAAAGAAATCGCACGACAAAGAGTCACCCTGTCTGAAACCTCGTTTGGTATCAAACGGCTCGGAGAGGTCCTTCCCGATTCTGACGGAGCTGGTGGTGTTGCTCAACGTCATTTTACATAGCCGTATAAGTTTTGCCGGGATACCAAATTCAGACATTGCGGCATATAGGAAACTTCTTTTCGTGCTGTCGAAGGCGGCTTTGAAGTCGACAAAAAGATGGTGTGTGTCGATTCTTCTTTCTCGGGTCTTTTCCAAGATCTGGCGTATTGTGAATATCTGGTCGGTGGTAGATTTACCAGGTCTAAAGCCGCACTGATAAGGTCCAATCAGTTCATTGACGGTGGGATTAAGTCTTTCACACAATACACTCGACAGAACCTTATATGCGATGTTAAGAAGACTAATCCCGCGATAGTTGGCGCAAACTGCAGGATCACCCTTTTTGTGGATTGAGCAGAGCACACTTAAGTTCCAATCAGTAGGCATGCGTTCTTCCGACCATATTCTAGAGATGAGCTCGTGCATGCACTTAACCAGCTCCTCTCCGCCGTACTTAAATAACTCAGCTGGTAACCCATCGGCCCCGGGGGCTTTGTTGTTCTTCAGCCATGCTATCGCTTTCCGAATTTCGTCACAGTCGGGTGATGGTACATCGCGTCCATCATCATTGATTGGGGATTCGGGTTCAACATCTCCAGGGTTGCAGTTGCTTCCATTAAGCAGTGTGGAGAAGTGCTCCCTCCATTATTTAAGTATGCTGCGGACATCAGTCACCAGGTCGCCGTTTTCATTCTTACAGGAATTCGCCCCGGTCTTAAAACCTTCTGTAAGCCGTCGAACTTTTTGAAAAACTTTTCAGGCGCTTTTCCTGTCGGCCAGCATCTCAAGCTCTTCGCACTCGCGCATTTCGGCCTCTCTCTTTTTCTCACGAAAAATGCGTCTTGCTTCCTTCTTCAGCTCACGATAACGCTCCCGCACAGCTCGCGGTGCGCCCGATCGCAGTGTGGCCCTGTAGGCAGCGTCTTTACGTTCCGTAGCGGCGCGACATTCCTCGTCATACCAGTTGTTCTTTCGGGCTCGCTGAAATCCGATGGATTCTTCAGCGGCGGTATGTAGACAGCCAGAAATATGGTTCCACTGCTCGGAAATATCGTTCTGTTGATTATTGCTCTCAGAGAGCAGGAGTGCAAGTCGAGTGGCGAAGTGGGTAGCTGTCTGTTGCGATTGCAGCTTTCCGACGTCGAGCTTTCCTTGTGTCCATTTGCGCGCGCTTTTTGCTGCACAGAGGCGCGTGCGGATCTTAGCTGCCACAAGAAAATGATCCGAGTCGATGTTGGCTTCTGGGTTCGTGCGCACATTTAGGACACTGGAAGCATGCCTTCCGTCTATCACAACGTGGTCGATTTGGTTTCGTGTCTTACCATCTGGAGACAGCCACGTAACCTGATGAATCTTCTTATGCTGGAACCTGGTACTACAGACTACCATGTTTCGGGCCCCGGCGAAGTCGATCAGTCTCAATCCGTTATCGGACGTTTCGTCGTGGAGACTGAATTTTCCGACTGTGGAACCAAAGATGCCCTCCTTACCCACCTTGGCATTGAAGTCGCCAAGCACGATTTTTATATCGTGGTGGGGGCACCGCTCATACGTGCGGCCAAGGAGATCGTAGAAGCGATCTTTAGTCCCATCGTCCTTCTCTTCCGTCGGGGCGTGGGCGCAAATTAGGGAGATGTTGAAGAATCTCCCCTTGATGCGGATTGTGGCGAGACGCTCGTCCACCGGAGTGAACGACAGTACTTTACGGCGCAGTCTCTCTCCCACCACAAATCCGACACCAAATTTGCGCTCCTTTACATGGCAGCTGTAGTAGATGTCGCAAGGGCCTATCGATTTTTTCCCTTGCCCCGCCATCGCATCTCTTGGATGGCGGTGATGTCAGCCTTTGCTCTGCTGATGACATCAACCAGCCGGGCAGAGGCACCTTCCCAATTAAGGGTTCGGACATTCCAGGTGCATGGCCTCAAATCATTGTCTTTAAACGTTTGCTGTGGTCGTCATCAAAAAAGGGAGGTCTCATCCGAGGCTTTGTTTTCTTTTTCATTGGATGTTGGTTTTTACATGGCGGGTTCCAAGCCCTGCGCACAACCCATTGCTGGGGGTTGAAATTTTATATTCGTTTATATAGCGAGCCGCTTGCTCCAAGACAGACGCCCGCTTGCAGCGCACCTCCTGGTGGACAGACGCTGCGGACTTTAGTGGACCCTTAAACCGAATATGAGGAGTGGCTCCGCTAAAGCTCCCTCTCTATTAGCCGTGACCCATGGCTCCACACGGGTTGGTTACCGTATCTCGCACATGGGTTGCTCACGTTGCCCAGGGTGCACGAACGTGGACGTTAGAGTAGGGATTGAGTACAGCCGTGCAACTGTAACCGCATACCCAGAAGCACCACTGCACCCCATTACACCCCATATCCGTATCCAACACCCTAATATCTCAGCAATAAAGGATCTGGACCTCGCCGATCCTTATTTTTATTCACCAGCTCAAATTGACATGATAATAGGTAGCGACCTCATACCCGAAATCCTGCTCCAAGGATTTAAACACCAAGTCCTTGGAAGCCTTCTCGCCCAAAATACCATTTTTGGGTGGTATCTGAGTGGTCCATTAAAATCCACAGAGTGCTCAACGTTCCACACTAATGTAGTCGAAGATTCTTGTGAAAGTCTTAATGCTCAACTGAAGCGTTTTTGGGAATTAGAGGAGGTCACGGAATCTCATCCACCGTCAGTCCAAGATACTGTTTGCGAAAAGTTTTATCAGGATACGACTTATCGACAAAGCGACGGGCGATACGTAGTCCGATTGCCGTTCAAATCCAGTTTCCCCTCTAAACTTTCGATCGCAAGCAATGAAACAAGCCATTCGAATGGAACACATGACCAAGAAAAACCCTAATCTCAACGAATAGTATAATCGGGTATTAGAAGAATACCTATCCCTCGACCACATGAAACCCAGCACTTCCGATGAGATTCACAAAAAGGGTAAATATTTCTCATCTTACCTACCTCATCATTCGGTCGTTAAGCCAGACAGCAAGTCCACCAAATTTCGCGTGGTCTTTAACGCATCCAAACCATCCGCTTCTGGAACTTCACTTAACGATATTCTCCATATCGGCCCCACCCTACAAACCGATCTCATGCTCGTTATATTAAATTGGCGTTTGTACAAATATGTCTTCAACGGGGACATCCAAAAAATGTACCGTCAAATCCTTCTACACGAGGAGGAGCAGCAATTTCAATGGATTCTCTTCCGTAGAAAAAACGAAAGAACACTCACCGATTTCGCTCTCAAAACCGTGACATTCGGAGTTAATTGCGCTCCATACCTCGTGATTCGAACCCTTCACCAATTAGCAGATGATTTCCAAAAGACTCATCCTTTAGCCAAACGCATTCTCACAAAGAATACCTATGTCGATGACATACTGTCAGGAGGACATGATTTGACCTCATGCCTCCAAGCGCAAACTCAGCTAATCCAATGTTTACTCACCGCCGGCTTCCCTTTAAAGAAAATAACTTCGAACCATCCTGAACTTCTTCGTCATATTCCGAACGAGGACTTGCTAGACTCCAATTTCCTCAAATTTGATTGCTCAAGTTTTATTAAAACGCTTGGCATTCGATGGAATGTGTTAAATGATTCCTTTTCGTACTCGATTGAGCCAATAAAACCACTGGCGAGTGCTACGAAAAGACACATTTTATCCTCCGTTTTGAAATTGTTTGACCGCGCAGGGTGGCTAGCGCCTATTCTCATTCAGGCAAAAATACTTTTACAACAAATATGGTTAGCAGGTACTGAGTGGTTTGAATGTGTCAAACCACTCTCACTCCAAAAGTGGAAAAATTTCCTTACCGATTTACCCGCCATCGAAGAAATTCAAATTCCATCTATATAAGATCTCAAACACTCAACACAGTAGCATCGCATTTACTTTTTTCCAAAACCAAAGTAGCACCATTGCAAACCGTGAGCCTTCCACGACTAGAGCTGTGTGGGGCAGTCTTGCTTTCGAAATGCATCAAAAACGCCACAAGTCAACTTCCTCTTGGAGACGTAGAAACCTTCTTATGGTCCGATTCCTCAATAGTTCTCTCGTGGCTAGAAAAGGTATACGAGGCCAATCGCATCTCTCAAATTATCCAGAATGTTGGAAACCTCAAATGGCGACATGTATCGACCAATCACAACCCTGCCGACTTAGGAACACGGGGCTGCAGACAACAGGACTTACTACACCACTCACTTTGGTGGCACGGACCAGAATGGCTCAAAAAGCATCCAGACGAATGGCCATTATCATTTCGTCAAGATGTGGCTCCACTCGAGGAACGGAAAGTCGAAGTACTTCATGCATCCAAAAAAGAACCCGATCTTTTAACCGATTCTCATCCTGGCCAAAAGCCTTGCGAGTTATATCCTACATGTCTCGTTTTGCTCATCGTACCAATCCAAATCGCATACAGTCCACTTCGAACATCAATTACGAAACCTTGGTAGTTACTCAAAAGGAAATTGACTGGGTTAAAACACGTCTAATCAAACTAGCTCAAGAAAGCCGTTACGAAAATGAATACTCTTTACTCTCTAATCAAAACCCGATTTCCAAAAGAAGCTGTCTTTTAACATTGAACCCCTTTCTTGATCAAAATGGACTTCTTAGAGTCAATGGCCGCTTAGCAAACTCTTCTATCTCCTATAACGAAAGACATCCAAATATCATACCAGAGTCTTCCAGATTCTGCTTCCTATTTCTTCAATTTCTGCACAAGTTATTGATGCATGCAGAACATCAACTTATGGTCCGAACAGCAAGACAAGAATACTTCACACCTCGACTTAAATCTAAAGTCAAAAATTTTATTCGAAATTGTAAAACCTGCATAATCTCCAAACATAACACCCGTTCGCAGATAATGGCAGCTCTTCCGCCAGAGCGATCCAACTTCTCCCTACCATTCACTTACACGGGAATCGACTTTGCGGGTCCTGTCGATATTAAGTCATCCACTTTGCGGAAATCCCCTACCCTCAAAGGCTACGTTTGCGTCTTCATTTGCTTTTCGACCAAAGCAGATCTTTCCACCAAAACTTTCCAAGCTGCGTTTTTTTGGTTCGTCGGGAGACGCGGTCTACCACAACGAATCTTTTCCGACAACGGAAAAAACTTCGTAGGTGTCAATCGAGCCTTCCAAACCGACTTCAAGCGATTCCTCAAGGAAACATCGGACGATCTACGATCGAATTATACTCTACACGGCTTCGAATGGCACTTTATACCACCAAATGCTCCTCACATGGACGGCCTCTGGGAAGCCGCAGTCAAAAGTTTTAAACTCCATTTTAAAATAATCGCTGCAAGCCACCACTTCTCTTTTGAAGAACTCGCAACACTGTTGGCTCGCATCGAAGCAGTGTTAAATTCACGACCTCTCTCACCCATGTCAGATAACCCTTGACACCAGGTCACTTATTGCGTGGGGCGCCATTGCTGGATCCACACGAACCCAAAATTTACAACCGATCGCTTCAAAACAGATGGGAAAAACTCAAAGTATTGCATCACCAATTCAGCCAACGGTGGAAAGATGAATACCTCAAAGAACTCCACCAAAGATACAAATGGAAGACAAAAGAATCTTAAAGTAGGCGATTTCGTTGTCATAACAAATGACCTGACCCCACCGAATGAATGGCGGTTAGGGGCGAATCGAGAAGGTTTATCAGGGCTCTGATAATTTCGTACGGGCTGCCGACGTAAAAACCCAACATGGACCCTTTACCAGACCCATTGTGAAACTGTGTCCCCTCCCTCTTCAACCTGATCTCCCCAATAGTCAGTCTCCCAACAACATCCCAACTGACTATCCTACATATTCCTAACCACCCCTTTTTTACAACATAGCACTAAAGTCCCCTATACTTCCAGACGAGCACCATCACTACCGTCCCCGATACGGCCTCTGCGGAACCCCAACATCCACCAGTGCATGGTATGCTTCAAATACCATGCAATACGGTTCTGCAAGGTATTCCTGGCCATTGAGATCGACGACCGTATTCGCTGCATCGACGGGAACGGCTACTGTTCCAATTGTATGGCGCGGACGCACAAAAACGTGAAACAGTGTGGGTCACCAGACACCTGCAAAGAGTGCAAGGGGCTACATCACACCTTGCTTCATCGCCCTCCACCCGGCGATAAAGTAATAACCTTTGCAAAAGGGCCGACACGTCCATCATCGACCAGAAAGTCGTCACGTCCGCCAACCACAAGGCAGTAATCTCGGCCACGCGCAGAAAGTCGGTCGCCATGTCCTCAGCGGCGCTCAAACGTCCAAGCACACCAGGTGTTGAAAAGGGGAATGGAAGCACTTGCTGAGCTCGACGGAGTCCTTGCACCTGTGCAACGGGGCCGCCATGTTTAAGTGACTCGCGCACTTAAAGTAATCTCCATGACTCCCGCTCATGTGAAGAAATGCATCCCTGCATAATTTCTATAGTTGCCACTTCCATGGCTTTCAGTCATATGAAGACATGCATCCCTGCATAATTCCTGACCTTAAGCTTTCCAGTGCTGCTGTTAATATAAAAGCGCGGCGCGAATTTTGTCGCTCTTCTTCTCAGCTTTAGCCTTTGCGTGCACGAGTTGCTAACCACGCCATCACCAACGACCAGCGGGACCGATCTTTGCATCAACGTTGGAGCGTTAATCAACCACCGTGGGATCGCAGTCGTCCACTTAGAGCTAAGCCAATCATTTTTCATTTTTTATAAATATCCATTACTACGCGCTTTGCGCCTTGAATTATCATTTCATTTATTATTAACTAATTAAATAATTATTACGCGCTGTGCGCTTTGAATTCTGAAGTTATTTAGCTCTGTGAGCCTTCATAAACCAAAAATTGAATTATAACGCAAAATATATGTAAAGTAAGGAAAATATATGTAAAGGAATAAAACCTCTCTTTATTGTTAACCAAAAATCTCTCTTGCAATTAAACAAATAGAAATATTTTTGAAAGAGTTATTAATATTACACAAGCGAGTAACAGCATATTAAAAACTTTCCAAAATAGCAATGAACTTAAAACTTAACTAATACTACAGTATAAAATTAAAATGGTAATAATAAAGGAAGAGATTGAAAACATTAACAGAGCAGTCCATCTTGCCAAGGCTAACATTGTAAATAGTTTCTTAATATCTAATCAAGAAGCTCACAAAATAAACGAGATATTCATTGAAGAAAATACGCCATTTAATTCTTTAGAAGAATCATTGAATTTCGCAAATATCCAAATTGCACTAAAATATAATGTACTAATTTATGTAATAAAATTACCAAAAACAGAGAATAATATTTGTAATTGTATTTTAAGAAAACCAATAAGCAAAGATGAAAGAATTTTGAAATTAAAACTTGAAAACGTCTTGAAATGTAATGAAAAATATTACGGTGTAGCATGAGATTGTAAACAAATAAATGATATAAAAATATGCAAACAAGACCAAATTGAAGATTTGGAAAAAGAAAATTGTATAAGGAATTTGATAAGAAATTTACCTTTTGATTGTATTGTAACAAATATTGACAATGTGAGAGATATCGAAGAATTAAGAGAAGGACTAGTTCTGCTAAATAACTTTCATGGAAATTTAACAACTAAGAACAATGTAACAAGTAATATAAGTGGATCATACTTGTTAAAATTTTTTAACGAAACAATAAAAATTAACAACATAAGTTATACTGCTTTAGAAACTCACAGCTTGATACCATTGCCCGCGTTAAAATAACATTCAAACTCAAGCCTAATTTCGATGACAAAGCAATTGTCTAGCTCGAGCTCAGCATAACTAGCGGTAGCAATAGAACTAAGTTTTCAGTTTTTGTGAATAAAGCTCAAGGGTAAATCTACCGTTACAAACTTTCTTGAGTTCACAACTCATGTTTCAAATGGATTCAGAGGATGTTATATTCACTGATGTTATATTCACTGAATTTAGTAAAGCATTCGACAGAGTAAGTCACTCTTTACTGATCCATAAACTCGATCTCCTTGGTTTTCAACCTAATCTCCTTCGCTGGATATATTCTTACCTCACTGACAGAACACAACGAGTTCTTTTTAAAAATAGTTCTTCACACATTATTCATGTTTCTTCAGGGGTCCCGCAAGGAAGTCACCTTGGTCCGATTATGTTTTTACTTTTTATAAATGACATACCTTCTGTAATAAATTATTCAAAAATTGTATTGTATGCTGATGTAAAGCTTTTTAGATCGTATCATTCTCTTGAGGAAAGGTCCTTACTACAAGCGGATTCAAATAGCATGACTAACTGGTGTGAAGTAAATTACATTCCACTAAACCTTAAAAAATGTAAAGTAATGTGCTTTTCTCGAAGGGCAGTTCAACCACCTTCTTATGACATATGTAACCATAACCTCGAACAAGTGTTTAACTTTGTTGATCTTGGAATTACAACGGACCCGAAATTTAATTTTAATCTTCACAAAATTGTTACAGCTAACAAAGCCAAGGGTGTTTTTGTATTTGTAAAACGGTGGTCAAAAGAATTCAATGACCCTTACATCACGAAGGCTCTGTTCACAACGTTAGTGAGGCCCATACTGGAATATGGATCTGTTGTTTGGAACCCGCGCTATCAAGTTGATTCCGACCGAATATAGTCAATTCAAAAACGATTTCTGCTTTTTGTTTTAAGAAATATTCGTTGGGAATCTCAGTACAACCTGCCGCCATATATATGTCGTTTAAAACTCATTAATCTTTCTACACTTGCTAGTTGCAGAGAAATGCTAGGCATTGTATTTTTGGTCAAGTTACTGACAGGCTTGATCTCTAGCCCATCTCTTCTTGGCGAAATAAAACTAAACGTTCCCTCCAGAATTTCAAGACATTTCCGGGCTCTCTTTTAGAACCCATGTAAGTAATTTGAGTTAAATGAGCCACTCCGTAGTTTGTGTCAGGATTTTAACACTCACTCCAGTTCTTTTGTCATTTCAGACACACTTTTTAACATAAATAAAACTATAGTCAATGCTCTCAATAATTGATACATGCATACATATATATTACTATTCGATCAGCTGATGAGCATTTGTTCTGTAGCTGAACAGTTTTAGATCTCGACACTTAAACAACCTCTGCCTTTCATGACTCGGCGCAACATATATGGAAAAAAAACATTTTTTTATATATCCGTGCGTCATGCGAATGCGCCCCTTGCGGCCGGGCGGGTATGGAGGTATAAATCCATTGGGATTATTATTATTATTAAAAGCACATAGTGCCGCTTCTAAAAAACGTAGAGTTTTATTTATTTAATTGTCATTTTAAAAAGTTAAATAAACAAGTCGCAATGCCCGCGTATAATGTATATATATGTAACATATATGTAGCTGTTTTATTTCATTTTTGCCGATCGGGCTCCAAGCCCCGGCAACGCATACAACAGTATTTTCGTGCAGAACTCCTTTCCGCTTGAGCGGCTTTTGGCCGGACAAACTCCGGCTACGCCATCAACAGTATTTCCATGCAGAACTCCATTCTGCGTGAGCGGCCTTCGAGTGCGCTTCAAAAAATAACCCTGGCCGGAAAAACTCCGGCTACGCCATCAACAGTACTTCCGTGCAGAACTCCTTTTCGCGTGAGCGGCCTTTAGCCGCGCTTCAAAACATTAACCCTTGCCGGACAAACTACGGCTACGCCATCAACAGTATTTCCAAGCAGAACTCCTTCCCTCGTGAGGGGCCCTCGGCCGCGCTTCAGGGGGTTTATTTTTTACGTACGTGGAAAACTGCTACGATTGTTTCTCTTCTGATGTCACCGTATAAGGTTGGATTGATTCTCGATCTTAGCGGGGTATCAGCCTTTTTATAGTACTTGTAAAAGTACCGGAGAAGGTTATGGATGAACGACTTTAGGAGCTAACGTGGGGAAACTTGTCAGATAGGGAGTATGGGTTCAGGAAAGAAATATTTTAAAGGATGCCCTTTCCAACGTGCATAAGTAGTAAGGCGGAGTGTGTAGCAATATGTCGTTTTCATATCTGTTTACCTAATGGAGGGTTTTGATTATCTACGTTAATCGCTTGAAGGAGCTGCGGTGCCCGGAGATGGCTCCCTGGCCTCAATGGTCGGTTTGGCGGAGATCGTTGTGGGGTGATGCCTGGCTGTCCGCAGTGATCTATCTGTGGTCCATGTAATTGCAACTTATGATAGAATCCCTGTTTCGTCAGTTCCAGCCGCACTGTGGGTTCAGTGCATATGCCGATGACATTCTCGTCTTGGTGGAGGGTCAATACTGGGCCATAATTTAGAGTAAAAGTAAGGACCTACTGGCCATTGTCTGTAACTAGGGCCGACAAGACGGTTCCAATGCTGCTCAATGGGAAACTCGGCTACATTGACTGCAAAAGTTGCTGGGGGATAGAGTTTGTGTGAGGGAATCTCGATTTCGGGCACTATCCGAACTTGGATTTTCTCCTGCCGAGGAGCGGTCCTCTTAATGTATTCTTGCATGACAGGAACCTCCACATTTCCGAAGGTTGTGAGTGTTGAGCGGAACTCGAGAATGTTGAGCACGTGTTATGTGAGTGCCCGAAGTATTCGGTCGAAAACGTAGGGAGGTACCCACGTAAAACACTCAGGTAGCAGGCCAGATGTTGGAAATAAATTAATTTAACGCATAAACGGTTCAGCCTAGATTAATTAAATACCAAAACCCTTATTAACCGACATTTTAAATTTTTAAGAAAACTATTTTGGCTTCATTTAAGCATATCTAAATCGAAATCTAAATATGTGATAGATAATCTCTCGATCCTACGCGGTGAGAGGTACATCAATATCGAAACTCATAACTTCACACAGGTAAACCTGGAAAGTACATTCTAATCAAAAAAGATTGATGCATTTCTTCGTTCAAATTACAGCACATTAGATCTAAGGTAGGTGAAGGTGAAGGCCATGAATCGTCAAAGCCAATTTTAAATGTCCTAGACTAGCGGACAAAATGGACGCTTCGCCGGACGCGGTAAAATGCTTCACCACACAAAACAACCATCCTCTTTTTATAGGAAGCGATGCTAACGCGCGGAAGCTTATGTAGGGTACTACCATAGCAAACGAGAAAAGTGAGTCACTATTGTACTTTATTCTAAATAGCAACTGAAGTGTATGCAATAAGTCTTACGTCTTTTCCGCCAAAGGCACTGGAAAGATTGTTACAAATTCACATTAGATCAGTTTGAAAGTGATTAGTATTATTGTCTGCCCAACTTGCGTTTATTAAGGGCCGGTCAACAGAAACTGTTCTCCATGAAGTTGTGAGCACTATAAAAAAATCAATTCAACATAAGAAATTTACTCCAGCTGCCTCCCTAGAGTTTTCAACAACATAAAAGAACATGAGAACGAAAACGACACTGAAGATGGCACAACGCGGAAACCGGTACGTCACAAAACCAAATTTGACAAGGATGACGGAAAATCGTTGCAATAATAATAATAAACTCGACCACAGCGGCCACCGTTCCAATATAATTCAAATTTCCACCCTGTCGGAAATTCAGAAGAAAATAAAAAACATAAAAGTCGTTGCGATCATTCAATCACTCGAAAAGATCGGGATATCCATCCCCATGTGTGGATGGGTTGAGCAGATGCTCAGAAATAAACATATGATATCAACGAGTGGTTTAGTAACAGTATCACTAAAATAGGGGCACACCTCACGGGGGAGTTCTATCACCGAAGAACGATAATCTACTGGAGCTTAATAAAGACGGAATGAAAATTGCTATAGACGCTTTTCGTGAGACAAATCAAGTTTGTTGTGGCAGCTACCTATTCTTATAATCATATGAAAATTTTCGTATTTTTCAAATTTCGATCAACTGTAATTGATTTGGGTGTGCAGTATCTCCATAAAAATTTATGTATATTTGACATGTATAGTGACATGTATATATGTACATATGTGTGAAGAATTCGTTCAGTAATGTACTATTTATGATTCGGGAGAAACAAAATTAGGCACTATTCATAATGTATACTAAAAATCATTTGAATTATATTGTTTTCGAAAATTTCAAAATAGGTAAAAAAAAAATTTCAGTAACTTTCATTTGATATATGTATAATTTTATATAAAAAATACATTGAAGCATGATGTTCTCCGTATATATTTGTATTTATATTATATATTTAATTGTCATTTTGAAATGTTAAATGAACAAGTCGCAACGTCCGCGTATATTTGTATATCTATGTAATTAATCCACTTTGGTCGCCTTTCGCACTCACCATTTTTTAACAATGTTATTTAATGTCAAGTTCAATTAACTACAAAGTCCTTAGATTTCAACAATATTTAATGGTAAGTTTATTTCGCAAATCAAATCGATGCCGGTGGCGGGCTGCCGTTGCGATGGGCGGCTATGCGCCTTCGCGCTCGGGCTACTCCGAAAGCCGAACGGCTTGAGCACACGACCGGTTGGTTCTTTACGCGTACGGCCGCGCCTGCAGGACATTGACGCCTCTTAATGCTGTTGTTGCCGCAAATTCTGGTGATGTTGCTGACGTTGCCGCAAATGTTGTTGTTGCAAATGCTGCTGCTGTTGCCACCTAAAGCTGTTGCCGTTGTTGCCGCTGATTTTGTTGTTTTTTTTTTGTAGTACTCTTGCGCTCACTGGTTTGTTTTTTTTTTTTTGAATGTACAACAATTTTTTTTTTTGAATATAGTTGATTTTGTTTTTAATTCTTCACTCGAACACCAATTTATCTGGTTATATGCATGTATTTATGTCACTTGTGTGTTTAATAACTTTTAAGCTAATTTTTATTTGTTTGCTTCTGTATGTGCCTATGTACGCACTTTGCTTTTTACGTAACGTTTTTTTGTTCGGTCGTGCGAGTTTATCGTTTATGGTTTTAATTTCATATTTATATGCATGTTCATACATATACGCACGAATATATATATGTACAAACCTGAATGGCTTTTCTTAGGGTGGTGCAGGGTGCATCGAAATAAAGAAATGAGAGATGAAGGTTTATAGCTTTATTCAACTGTACCATTTATTAGATTAGTTCATGGATGATACATATAAATATATTCGATTTAGATTGATCAAACTGCCAGAGTGGCTTATGTAAAAATGATAAATTTTTGCCGGAAGGGCTTACAATCCCAAATGCGCGATGCGGTCCGATTCACGCTCAAAAGGTAACTGAACTTGGGTACTTATTACAATCCTCCTGGGTCCCATGCTACTTGACAATCCGTTAAAATATATGCAAAGATAAGCGAGTGTCATAGCTGTGTTTAATAGACAAACACAGCTATGGTTAATACATGAAAGTTAGATTTACAAGTCGATGAGGTTTATGTCCTCGACATGGCGCCGGCCCTGCAACGGTATGATCTGCAGCAACTCCTGTAGCTTCTCAAAAGCATGTCGTGCTTGCTCGAACAGGCCGCGTAAGCGTCTACCACGCGGATATTTTCGCCCTGGCCGGGATGGAGACAAGTGATACGACCAACACGCCAATCATTTGAGGGCAAGAGGTCGTCTTTGATTACCACCAAATCTCCGATACTCGTATTGGCTTGCGGATTTTTCCATTTGTAACTTTTTCCCACTGTTTTAAATACTCGTTTTTCCATCGTGTGCTAAACTGGTGATGCAGAACTTTGAGCTTCTGCCACTTAGTGGATAGAGACATGTGCTCGGAGTTATGCTCCGGTAAATAAACCAACGGGCCACCCCGAAGGAAATGGCCAGGGGTTAAAACCAATAAGTCAGAGGGATCTTGTGAGATGGGAGAGAGCGGTCGAGAATTTAGAACTGCCTCTATTCGGACGAGGAGCGTTGTGAGCTCTTCGAACGTAAACTTGTGGTTTTCTGCTACTTTATGGATATGTATTTTAGAGCTTTTCACGGCAGCTTCCCACAGCCCTCCCATGTGGGGGACGTACGGAGGTAGAAACTGCCAAGAGAATTCTCTTGCAGGGAGCGTTGTGTACCGACAAACGTTTTTCCGTTGTCTGACATTATTTTAAGAGGGATGCCGCGACGACCTGTAAAGCGTGCAAATGCTGCCTTAAATGCTTCCGTGGTTAAATCTGAACACGGCTCGGGATGAATCGCTTTGGTGGAAAAACAAACGAATACGCATACATACGCCTTCGTGAAAGGAGCTCGCCGGAGTATGGATGTCTTTACGAGGAAGTGCCCTGCAAAATCTATGCCGGTGGAGTGGAAGGGGAGTGTATATGTCGACCGTTCGGGCGGGAGTGCCGCCATTATTTGTGTTCGCATTCGCTGTTTATAAATGGTGCAAACCTTACAGTGAAAGATACACTTTTTTATTTCTTGTTTTAGCCGTGGGATATAATATTCCTGCTGCACTAATCGAGTCATTAGTTGTTTTTTAGGATGCAGTAGGGTTGAATGAAGGAAGTCGAGAAACTGTGAGCAGAACTTGGGATCTGGAATTATAATAGGGTGTCTTTCGTTGAAACTAAGTGCGGCATATTTTAAGCGACCATTTACTCTCATAATGCCGGCTTTGTCGAGCGTGGGATTAAGCGTTAGCAAGGAGCTTTTCTTGCTGATTGGTTCTGAAGTTTTCAGTGCGTGTATCTCCTTTGGGTATTGGCTTGATTGCGTCAGCGAAATTACACGCAACTTTCCTTGTGTTATTTCTTCGTGGGCAATAGTGCGCAAATTGAGGATGGCGCTTTTTCGTGTTCTACATATTTATGAATCGATATATGAACGCGATAATTTGAAGAGCGCCAGAAAAGGAGGAGAAACGCTCAAGAATGCCGATGTTTTCAACGGTGTGGAATGTTTCTATGCGTCCTTGTTCGGGAGGGGATGTGTGCAACACTGGACTCTTTGGCCAAAATAACGAAAGGCTTTTGAGCCATTCGGGGCCTTTCCACCACAAGGAGCATGTTCGAAGGTCTTGGAGGTGACAACTGCGCATGTCGAGATCGGCGGGATTGTCTGAACTGGACACATGTCGCCACGCAGCATTGCTGACGTTCGGGAGTATTTGGGAAGTCCGCCAACACTCTGGAGGACTCCGACCACAGAAAGAGTTCATGCGATGGCAGATTTAGTTGGGAGCAAATCTGATAGATCAATTTTGAGAGAAGTATGGCTTCGCCGAGTTCCAGCCGATAATATCTGAAGTTTTATGCTAGCGTTAGCAGCGGGTATCGGGTCGTACGTGTAGAAGAATGAGGCAGTTATTGTGTTCCATTTAATACCTAGGGTTTTTGTTGAGCTGACATCTTGAAATTTGAGGAAGTCTATGTCTAGTAAATCGTTGTCTTGGACGTATGCTAGAATTTGGGGGTGGATAGCCGTTATTTTTCTAAGTGGAAACCCTACTGATTTTAGAGCTACTGTTACTTGGGTCCTTGATGTTATAGTGGACTCTATACTGTGTCCGCCTAATAAAATATCGTATACGTAAGTTTCGCGTAGAAGTATATTGGCGGCGAAAGGGAGTTCGGGTTTGCATTCTTACGCTAATTGGTGCAGTGTGCGTATGGCTAAGTATAGAGCACAGTTAACTCCAAATGTAACAGTTTAAACCTGAAATCTTCTGTTGGGAAACTGGGAGATCTGCGGAAGAGAATTCGTTGGAAGTTCTGGTCTTTCTTGTGGACGAGAATTTGACGATACGTTTTTTCAATATCGCCATTGAAAACAAACTTATATAGACGCCATCTGAGAATGATGAGCATGAAGTGAACTTCCAGTGAGATATTCTGGAAGCATTGAAAACAACGCGCACTTCAGTTGTTTTGCTGTCGGGTTTTATGACGGCGTGATGTGGTAGATAAAAAGAGAAGTATCTACCGTTTTAACTACTTCCTGCGGTGTACTGGGTTGATCATGTGACACTTCTTCCTGTTCCAAAAACATTTTTAATAACGCGTTCAGAGATTCATCAGCGGATTCTACAACTTGGGTGGTGATCGGTTCGGCTATGTGCCGTTTATATTTTTCCGTATCCCTTCTACGAGAATTTGAGGGACTAAATCACTTCCAATTACCATATCTATTTTATTGGGTCTGAAAAAATTTGGGCCAGCTAGTGTAAACTGTCTGAGGTCTTTGAAATTAATATTAGACACCTTTAAGGTTGGAAGAAAAAGGGTTAACTGGGGTAGAATAATTGCTTTGGCTGTGGTTTTTTGTCCTAAGTCCGATGAACTGAGTGTAATTTCACAGACTTTATTTGAGTTTTGCACCACATTTCCTCCTATTCCCGAGATTTCTTACCGTGCGTCTATTGTCGGCAAGGCCAATAGTTTTTGTATTCGTGATGATACAAAAGTTTTTTGGGAACCTTGGTCGACAATAGCGCGACCTTTATGATAGCTCCCCGCGCAGTAGATGGGGACTATCGTTGTTGGGAGTTAAGTACTTTCATTACTACTTGAAAAGTGGCTTGACTCCTTATTAAATTCACCTTGATTGTGGTTATTTGGTACAACATTCTCTCGTCGTCTATTCTTTCTTGTGTCGTCATTTGAGTTGTGATTTTGTGGGCCTTTGGTTTATTCTAGAGGGTTGGGATTTTGGTTGGAAGTGTAGGAGCGAAAAGGAAATTACTGTGACAATCATTTTTTAAATGGGAGTTGAGATTTTGGTTGGAAGTGTAGGAGCGCAAAGGAAATTACTGTGACAATAATTTTTTAAATGGGAGTACGACAGACAATTTTCACAGTACCTCTTTTCTCTCACGAATTTGAGACGTTCTGATACTGAGAGTGAATTTAATACAAGTTTTCATCGGATGATTCGAGTTGCATAATCTGCATGAAATTGTTTGCTTGCGCTCAGTGTGGAAATTCTGGGTTCGATTCTTATTTACGAAAGTAGAATCCTGCTCTTGGAGTGAAACTAGGGGTGGGAATTTTTGGCTTGTCTGGTCGGTAAGCATCAAGCTACTATGCTCAACTACTTCATACCGACTTGTGAGAAACTTGTTCATGTCTACCCAACTTGGTAATTCTATTCGGGGACTGAGTGATTGCTCCCACAGTGAAATAGTTTCACTTGGTAGTTTTGAGGAGCAGAGATACACAAGAATGGGGTCCCAGTCGCTAGTTGGGATTTCTTGTGCTGAGAGCGCGGACAAGCAATTATTAATGGTGGCTTGCATTTTTTGGATTTGCTCACCATTTTCAGAGTAGATGGGTTGGAGATTAAATAAAGATTTGAGCTGGTTATCTACTAGTATTCTGCGATTCTCGTATAGCGATTTTAAGGCGTCCTAAGCGAACTGGAAATTATAATTAGTAAGCGGGAATTGCTTTACTATCTGCCCTGCTTGGCTTCGCGTTTTCAGCCGCAGGTGATATAAATTTTGTGCGGGTTAATTTTGGGTGATCTTTATAAACTGCCGTGAACATGTCTCTGAACGCCGGCCAATCTTCGTACGCTCCGTAAAAGACTTCGGTGTCACACGGATGTACTTTGAGGTATACTTTAAAGGGGTTTGAAGTATTTTTGGGAGTACGGGGAGGAGTTGGTTGACAGAGTAGCATAGCATCCAAAATCTGGGACATACAATTCTCGTAACTATCTGATCATTTTTTGTATTTCTGTACTATTGAGCCGCTCGACTCATAGTGATTTGTGGATAACGAAACTTTCTTGAATAATTCAACGAGTGATTCCCACAGTCTGTCAAGTTGTTGTATCTTGACCAATATCAATAAGGATTCAGTTTTTTCAGATATAAAAGAACTTGACCATGTCGAGTAAAAAGACTCCAGTCTGTTACTTTCGAAAATGAAAGATTGGAGACTTTTATCTGGCTCCTATTCGACTGGAGACTCGGGTAAATCTTTGGGCATATTGAGAGTGAGAGAGATTTTTTATTAAGTCAAGAATATAAAAGGTGAGTTGGGTTAAGAAGGAAACTAGTTACTTTTAGCAATGAAGAGATATTTATATAACAAATTGTTACTATGATATTTTTTAATATTTATTTGGATATTTTTAATTTTAAATTAATGTTATTTAAATTAAATTTATTTAAATAATTAATTTTATTTTGTTTTTCGTAACTTGATTTTAGTTTGCTTTAATTTTGTCCCACTGTGGTTGAATCCTTTTTGGTTTCACTGTACTGTCTTAGCGCGTCTAAATACAGTAGCAGTGGGTTGTACATATGTGCAGCGTGAGAGTGAGAAACTGGGCTCAGCTTAAATAGCTTTTGCGAGTATAAGTGGATATATGTACGTTCCGGTAACATATGTACATATGTATGTGACAACCTTTGCTTTGGTTTGCCACTGCCGAGTAATAAGAGCGATATAAAGCGAAATAAGTATGTATATACATACATATGATGTATGTTTGCTATCGGAAGCAAATTATATTAGGGTGCGTCAAGTTTTGTCTGTGAACAAAAATGGAGTTAACTAATTGGTTAGTTAAATTATGTATGCTACTGGGCAATAAACATATATTATTTGATAATGAATAATCTATGAGAATGCTACCAGGAGGGGGTCCATTAAAATCAAAGTCTTATGTGTTTTTTTTCACATTAACTGGGCTTGTTTAGCGTTTCGCAAACGTTAGAAATGTACATATGTATGTATGTCCGTTTCGACACGGGATATGTGTACAAGTGTGTGTTTATATGCTTGCTCGCGACTGAGCTAGCGGTTTATTTGTCAACTTTGCTGAATATATGATTATTTTATTGTCTGTAGCCGGATATGTGTATGTTTCTGGAGAGATATTTTTTCAAATTTGCAACGGCAACTGTATATATGTATGTATGTTTGTTTGCAAAATATGAAAAAAAAAAAAGGAAATGTAAAAATTATATATGTATGTATGTTCGTATGTACGTGATTTCTTAGCACATGATGGCTATGCGGGTGGTAGCTAAATTATTTTGCGGTCGGGTATGGGTTTGTGGTTTTTTAATAAGCTTTAATTGCTGATTAGGTGCCAATTCTACACAAAAATACAAAAATAACACGAACAATAAGAGAATGCTCTTATTATGAGTAATGTAGAAGACACTTACCCTTAAGGAAATGGCACCAAATGGGGCACAAGTAGGGTGCGGAACCAATGCGTTGATTTCAAAGTCTCTTCTTGCATACATACATATACATATGTATGTTAAAATCAAAGGTGAGCTTGCAACAAAGCTTGCAAAATGGATTGCGGGTTTCTTGTAGCAGATGGCTACTTTGGACGCAACTATAAAACCAAGCTACTAGCTCACTGCATTTTATAGCATTTTATTAAAGAGATAAACACTTACATTCTCTGTCTGATGAACGGAGTTTAATCAGTAGATTAAAAGAAGGTTTTTCGCACACTGATATAAAATGCGATACAAGAAAACTTTTTGTTTTTTTTCAATTGAAAACTTTATTTTAGCTAAAGCGCACACAACTGAAACGATCGAAATCCACGAGGAAAGAGGCTGAGGTTAAGCGCTTTGTCAAAAAGGAAAACTCTCCTGGGCGGAAACTCTCTCTTTCTGTTTTGTTTGACACAGAAAAGTAAACATGTCAAAACAAGCTTATTACCTATTGACATTTAATCTTGTCGCTAGGGGATTCAAGCTAATATGACCGATAGATGGCGGGATAACGAAAATTACAAGTAAAGAAATTATTTTGAACATTCAGTTTTAGAATTTTGTATGCTTTCTTCTGCAAGGCGACAAGCGGCATTACAACCTTTTGGCTCGTACCGTTTTCAATCAACACCTCAAGCAAAGCGGTCGCATGATAAGACATTTTCCCGTTGGGCTGACTTATTTTAGCTATAAATACTTTATGGAAAGTCAGAATAAAGACAGTCTGTAAATCACTGCAGTATATATACTATCAACTTTATAGTTTGCTTACTTTTACACCCGGGTTTTAACAATTTTCGAAGTCAACTTTGTGAAATGTATTTATTTCTGTGAATAAACCGGAAAGATTTGGGAAATCTCTGCAAAATAACAAAACCCTCATGAACCCATATTTAAAATTTTTAAGGAAACTATTTTCGTATATCTTCGTTCAAATTACAGCACATTAGATCTAAGGTTGGTGAAGGTGAATGCCATGAATCATCAAAGCCAATTTTAAATGTCCTAGACTAGCGGACAAAACGGACGCTTCACCGGACGCGGTAAAACGCTTCACCACACAAAACAACCATCCTCTTGTTATAGGAAGCGATGCTAACGCGCGGAAGCTTATGTAGGGTACTACCATAGCAAACGAGAAAAGTGAGTCACAATTGTACTTTATTCCAAATAGCAACTGAAGTATATGTAATAAGGGTAGAAAAACATCCATGTCCTAACACTGGACGCTCTTCAGCATACGCGGTAAATCCAACATCCCTTCCCTATTTCGAAATCCTAGAAGAACAAAGAGAGAACTGTAGCTATAGCTATTAATGAGTCCACACCTGTCAGAGTCCTTAACAAAAAAACCCCCACCTTGGTGACCTAGGGAACTAAGGAAACTGAGGTCTAAAGTCAAAAATGATAAACGATGGTGATACAATGAAGCAATATCAAAAAGAAATAAGAAAAGCCAAGGCGTAATCCTGAGTAAAATTCTGTCCAACAAACACCGAAATCCAAGATTCAGTAGGAAGGAGGATAGTTTGTAAGCAGATACACCGGAATCACTAGAAGCCCTCATCAGCACCCACTTTCCGGGATTCGGTCCAAGTCCGACAACGTGGGCTCAAACGGATTTCTTGGAACCTTCGGAAGGGCTGCTAGGCTCCATCATAGACAAAGGAAAAATTAAGTTTGCAATAAACAGCCTTGAACCCTACAAATCCCTTTGACATCTTACCGAAAATGCTGCAAAAGCTTAGAAAACTCATGGTCACTTTGCTGGATCAGGTTTTTAAAGCCATCTTCCGTCTGACCCATAGTCCACAATGTTTGAAAATGGTCAAATGGTAATCATTGCAGACACAGAATAGTCCACGATGAAGCAAATGATTTCAGGCCAATAAGTCTTACGTCTTTTCCGCCAAAGGCACTGGAAAGATTATTACACATTCACATTAGATCAGTTTGAAAGTGATTAATATTATTGTCTGCCCAACTTGCGTTTATTAAGGGCCGGTCAACAGAAACTGTTCTCCATGAAGTTGTGAGCACTATAAAAAAATCAATTCAACATAAGAAATTTACTCCAGCTGCCTCCCTAGAGGTTCCAACAACATAAAAGAACATGAGAACGAAAACGACACTGAAGATGGCACAACGCAGAAAACGGTATGTCCCAAAACCAAATTTGACAAGGGATGACGGAAAATCGTTCCAATAATAATAACAACATAATATAATTTTGGCGCTTACACTATATAGCAGCTTCTCCTACCATTGGTGGTGTGCGTCTTTATATTACACCACAAATGGAGAGATCTACAGTTGTGTGCTGACTCCGAACGGTAGATGTATTTAATGAGAAGCTTTTTCATGGCAGAAATACCCTCGGAGGTTTGCCATTGCCTGCCGATGGGAGACCGCTATTAGAAATTTTTTTTTCTATGATTAAGATTTTGCTTGCCCTGACTGAGATTCGAACCTCGAACTCACCGGCATATCGAGTTATAGCACGCACCGCTACCAACTCGACCACAGCGGCCACCGTTCCAATATACATAATTCAAATTTCCACCCTGTCGGAAAATCAGAAGAAAATAAAATACATAAAAGTCGTTGCGATCATTCAATCCCTCGAAAAGATCGGGATATCCATCCCTATGTGTGGATGGGTTGAGGAGATGCTCAGAAATAGACATATGATATAAACGAGTGGTTTAGTAACAGTATCACCAAAATAGGGGCACACCTCACCGGAGGTTTTCTATCACCGAAGAACGATAATCTACTGGAGCTCAATAAAGACGGAGTGAAAGTAGTTGCATATGCCTACGCAGGGGCGGATGCCGAACGTTTTTGGAGGGGGCGAATAAAAATTGCTATAGACGCTTTTCGTGAGACAAATCAAGTTTGTTGTGGCAGCTACCTTTTCTTATAATCATATGAAAATTTTCGTAGTTTTTAAATTTCGTGCAACTGTAATTGATTTGGGTGTGCAGTAGGGCGAGAAAGCGGTGCCCCTACTACGCTAGAGAAAGCCTATATAGTCTACAATGCTAGTAAACGGATGGCCACTAAAAAATGGGGATTAAGCATCAACTGCCAATAGAGCTCTTAAACGCGAAATTGCGGCGAACTCTGCAATCAAGCCCAGAGAGTCTAGCTGCTGGAGGCCGAAGCAGTACGGGCAGTTCTTGATAAATTTTAAGGAACAAAGAAACAATTAGACTATTCTTCTTTGCTGAGTTTCAGGAAAAACGTATAAGTGCAATATCCTGCTATACGGAATTGGAGTGAGACCAGGTAGGCGACTAAGAATCCCCCCTCTATCTATGCCGACGAATCCAAAGTTAACTGTGGGGTAGGTGCCTGGATGTCTCTCTCTCTCTCACGTTCCGACTACCTAACTTTGCTTACATATTCCAAGCGAAGGTGCGTGGAATTCTGAGTGCCTATAAGGTGCTGAAGGAAAGCAACTAAAGGGTACAAAAATCATGAAATTTTTCTTATTGTCAAGCAGCAATCTTGGATAGCCCATGATTAAAAGCGGGCGTTATGCTTGGCGGCCGAGTCAATAAGCACCTCCCTATTTTGGTTCCCCCACAAATACAAGTGGTTTGAAGATAAAGAGCGACTTGCAAAAGAACATCTAACAAGCTTATAATCAACTATCTTATATTTTGAACTATCTGTCAAAATAAATGGTCGTTTTTAATATTTGTTATTTTGAAGAATCGTCGCAAAACATATTCATTTAATCAAAAATAATAATTAATAATAAATTGTAGTGCATTTATTGCTTAGATTGTGGCAAAGATTATAACTCAGCAGCGTGAATTAAGTCAAGTTCGGGCCTGTGAAAGTGAAATATTGAACGCCATATTTGCAATTCGTCTGAAGACTCAATATCTAACAAGAATTATGTAAATGCAATCATTTCTCATTCGGCAACTTAAAGCATTTTCCTATTTTTGGTAAAATATTCATCAACATTTTTGCTTGACCAAAGTTGGTGGTGGATTAATTAAAAACTTATAAGAGCCGATTATACTTACGTTTGCTCCATCTTGTTTACTTACTTATTTTAAGATTTAGTGAAAATTTCCCAACAGGTTGCAAATTTCCCTTAGTACTTTCCAATGATCTATTCACATTAGCACCACTCTCTTAGTTTCCAACACTTTTAATGAGGTCGGCTATTGTTTAAGCGAGTTCAATTCAACTCGGTTGTTTTAACTGGCATATTTTTGATGTTGCTCTCCACGCTATGCGATAAACTGCCCAGTGTTCTTTTGCAAGTCGCTTACAAAAGATGATGGCTATAGTCCGTAAGGTTTGTTACAGCTTGTAACGAATCTCTCCTTAAAACTGCTGTTTGGTAGAGGACATTGGGAAGGAGCGTGTTTCCGAGACGGGTCTGCATACCTTGCTATGCTGCAGTCTTGCTCAGGGAAAATGGGAGTGGGCTTGCCCCGGTTACACACTGCGAAACTCGTACAAAAAAATAAAATTTGTATGCAGAGCGAAATATAATCATAAGCACGAAAAAAAAGAAGGGGCGACGAAACGCAAACCAGCGAAAGTAAAAGCAGCAAATAAAACTAAAACAATAACCTTTCGTAACGGATTACAGGGATAATGGAGCTGGAGCAATCAGAGGGATCAGAAAGATTGAATTTTTCCCCCTTTTCTATACCCTCCCAACCTATTAACGGATTGATATTAATTCCATTAACCCATTACAGAACATGCCCATGTGTCTCAACCTTTCCCTACATTTCGTCATCCAAGAAAAAGATTTACGTCTCCATTGGTAATATAACACAATTATCTATAATTTTATAGAGTCTAAAAATCGTATAAACATAAAATATTGACTCCATAAATTACTCCGTAACTCAGTTTATAATTTTAATATTTTATATTCAACAAAAATAGTTTTTATTAATCTATGATAATAAAAAAAAGAAAGAATCCTAATATTCGCACGCAAAACTTTTACTTTAATTCCCCTGTATAAATGCATGTCTATATGATATGTGACACTGCTCAGTTTTGTTGTTGCCAAAAATATGCAAACGAAAAGATTTAAGCACCGAACTCGTTTGCAAGACACAATAGAAAATCAAGTATCCACTAACCTTTTCGCATGTGCTATTGATATCCTCTCTTTGCGTATATATAGAGTAATTCCTCTAAAGATTCATTAAATGATTTACATGTAAAGGGCCGTACACATACAACTTTCCTCGCTTTACTTGACAATTCGAACTTTAACAACAAAGCATGAGGTGTAGAAGGTTTGCTACATAGAACGCTTTGACATTTTCTGCGATAGTTGTTTGTTTTGAATCGCGATATGTGCTTATTCCGAGTATTTTCATTAATAAAAGAATAAGAAATGTGTTTTACATCTACCTATGTATGAATGTTTGAAATTCGCGAGTGTAATAAACTTTATTAAGACTGAGATGTAACAAGTCTTCTTGCAGCATCTTTCGACAAAATAAATAAAAACCGATCCAGGGGATTTTAGGAAAACGATGAAGGTGGTTAACAACGAGGTGTCTCATTTGCTATTTGTTCATATTTTTCTTCTTTTCTCTTTTTAAAAGTAATTATATATGCAAAAATTATGAAATACAAGTAAATTCTCTAAATCGTGTGTATATGCACGCAGAAATAAAATGGAAATGTAAACAGTTGGTTGTCAAAGTGTACAAAAGTTGAGAGTTCGCCATGATTTTGCTTCGTTTTGCTTTGCTTTACTTTTCTCGCCTTGTATTTAGCAGCACTCATATAACATCTGGTCTTCAACTTATCTGTCAAAGCGAAACTCTGAAGCAAAGCAAAGCGAAAGTCTTATGTGTACGGCCCTTTAATCTTTTTAACGTTAATGTGATAAGAAAATCGAAAGATCATCACTTACATAGCGTCGCCTGAACAAATGACTGTCGCATGTGAAAATCGAGCTGTTTTGAGATAATAATGCAGATATACCAAATCAAAACAGATCTTTCGAACGGCGTTATCAGTTTTTAGATATCTCCTTTGTATTCCGAGATATTTTGTCTAATTTTGTCGTATGTGCGTACGACATTTTTTCATACAAATTAAGTATTTCTAAGTGTCAACAAAAAAATGTTGTATGTTACAGATCAGCTAACACATACGACAAAATTTAAATCTCGCTCTGAAAATATGTCGTATATATTATTGTAAAAGCATTGAGCATAACAATTTCAGTGTCATTCGTGATGTCGAAGCGTGCGGACGAGTCTCCTGCGCCCGATGTGCCTTAAGAAATTTACGAGTGAGTATTTGATTAGAAATCAAATGTGCCAACTAACCACAAAATTTCTATGAATTAGCATGCAAAATGAGATTCTTGGAACAAGCAGGGAAACTGATTTCTCTTCAGATGATCTAGGAAATGATCCGAGTTGTGTTCCAAAAAAGAAATCCTCGTTACGAAACTACTACGAAACTGCTTGCAACGTTTTAATTTCTTCTCCAGAAATAAGTGGAAGTTTACTGCGTGAATTGCCGTCGGACATTAGCAGTTCCTGTAAGTAATTTCACGTCTTATGTCAGCTCTTGTTCTTAAACTATTTCAAGCTTTAATTTTCTAATTTATATTAATGTTTTCAGCGTATTCAGAATACTCTCTGTCTCGAAAAAGAAAGCGAAATACTGAATTGTGGAAACAAAATATACGAAAGAACCTTCATGACCGGAGTTTGCCATTTGTTAATAGTAAAGGCGTGGAAAGGCCAGGAAGAGCTCTTGGTCCGGTTTGCTCCCAATCATGTTTTTATACATGTACAACTAAAGTATCTGAAGACGAAAGACAGGATATTCATTCCCATTTTTGGAGCTTAAGATCGTCAGAAAAACAAATATTTTACGGTAATTTCGTAAAGAAGGTCATGGTTAAGCGCAAAAGATCAAACTGCAAAGAACAGGATCAGCCAAGAAAAAAAAGTAGCTTCCATTTTTATTTTAAATCAAATAATAAAACCGTGCAAGTGAGCAAGAAATACTTATTGAATACTCTATCTATTTCTGAACGAGTTATATATTACTTTTTTGCGAAGCATTACGAAGTGGACATTGTAGAGGCTAAGTCTAAACCTAAAGATTGTGGAAAAAAGCCTACGGAAGAACATCGAATTATAGAAGTGAAAACCCACATTTCAAGTTTCCCCACAGTCGACTCACATTACTGCAGATCAACTATGTACTTCGAGAAAATATTTAGAGGCCCACTTGAGCGTACAAAAAATGTTTGATCAAAATAAAATTTCTACTAATAATCCAGTTAGTATAAATATATACAGAAAAGTTTTTAATAGAGGCTTTAATTTGTCTTTCTACGCACCAAGAAAGGATATTTGCGATAAATGTCACATTTTTAAAGTCAAGAGGCAGGTAAACAATCTGAAGCTGAGATCCAACTGCATCAAAAACATTTGGAAGAAAAAAGATTTACAAAAGCGGAGCGCGATGCTGATCTTCAGAATAGTGATAATAATTCCGCAGTTTTAATATATGATTTAGAAAATGTGTTTACTCTTTCAAAAATGTTTGGCTCAATTTTTTATTATAAACGTAAACTGTCCGTCTACAATCTTACTGGTACTCTTATAATACCAAATCAAGAAAAAGTTACGTACAGTGCATTATGGAATGAAACTTTAAGTTGACGCAGTGGAAATGATATTGCCAGTGCCTTAATTAAAATATTGAGTAAATTTGCCACTGATCACCCTAGTTTGAATACTATTACACTCTGGAGTGATTCAAGCGTTCCACAAAATAGAATCCGCGTAACTGCAACTGCTTTATCAGTTCATTCGTGATAGTCCAAAGATGGAAGAAATCAAGCAAAAATTTAGTGAACCAGGACATTCCTGTTTACAGCAAGTTGACTGCGTCCATAGTGCGACTGAGAAGCATTTGTGGAATTTGGAAATTCCTAGCCAAGTTTCTTTAATTCGACTGCTTAAGAATATGAAGTTCCCAAATATTAAATTAAGCATATTACAAATGACTGAACAAGACTTTAAATGTTATTCTATCAAATCAGACAGCTTGAATTTCAAAGATATTCAGTTTTTTAAATGCAAATATTTAATGTATTCCAAATCCGATTTGTTTAAAGTAGGTGTTAAGTAATCATTTAAAAATGCCACCTACAGTATTTTAGACTTAAGAAAACATAAAAGTAGATATTGTTTAGGCCTCCAAGCTAAATCGCTTTCTCTTGGGAGGGGGTACCACCCTAATGTCAAGCAGCACTCACATACACATGCACATGTGAAGTCTCTTACTGTAGTCTTGCTCACATGTGTGTGTGTGCAAGGTGAACTGCATGCATGTGTGTGCCCATGCATGCGTATACGCGTATAAATCAATTCGGGCAGTTTTTCCCCTAAAAACGGTAGAAACATTATGCCGGTTTCTGGAAAAATATTGTTTTTCCGGTTCTGCGTTTTTTGTCACTTTTGAACAATCGGAGCAACAGCATCTCGCATTTGCCTCAGCCACCACAACAGGTAATATCACCATATTTTGTATATAGAACGATAAAATTCAATCACCGCACAATAAAATTCATCTAAGAAAATATATACAAAAACACTAACGTCGTTTTGAATTTTCATTTTTCATATCAAAAATACACCGGTGCCATTACGGACAAACTGCCTAATCGCAACGTTTTCAGATATTGAAATATTTTTAATATGTGGAAACAAAAATTTCGACTTGTTCCAAAAAAGTTTTTTGTTAAGCATATTGTTTTTTCTTAATCTAAATTGAATTATTTTAATATTGTTGTTTTTTGTATGTATATTTCGAAGTTCAAATAAAACTGAAATTAAGGTTCCTCATATCATTTGCGTCCTCTTTTGGTAGTAATTTGTCGCATGTGTATTAGTTGACCGTAACTATGTTGTCAAATGTAACATGCGACAAAGTGTGAGTAAATAAAATAGGCAATAAATGTTCCAGAGTTTGGGTAAAATTTTATTGTATAGATAATTCCAATATTTCCTTAAGCTAGAAACAACATAAGAAATTTTGAAAAAAATCGACCGTGGCGTTTTCAAGAAAGCAGGCTCTAAACTTCAATCGCGATTTCCCAAAAGTCGTCAAATGTAACATACGACAATCATTTGTTCAGGCGACGATAGGTTTGACGTTTGATGGTTCTATCGACCATGTCGGTTAATGCTGTAAATTCAGAAAAATTTATCTCATAGCGCTCTATGAGGTAAAAGGTTATCGTCACTAATCATGGAACTTGATCGTCAAACTTAAAAGGAAGATATACGTGCCTATTATGGTTGCCGACGGCTGGTTGCGGAGGGAGTTATACTCACTTCGGATGGCTTTCGGTATTATCAAAAACGATCGATAATGCAGTGTGCGGATGAACTAAAAAAGTGGCATCACCAGAAACGCATTCGATCCGTGATTAGAACAAATTGTTCACTTTGAAATTCTCAATGTTTTACTAAATTTTAACTGCAGGTTTGGTCAGATTATAAATCGGCAGCAAAGAAGTAGCTGGTGCACAATAAAAGAGAGCTACAAGCAACTGGTGGAGGAGGAAATAGAGAAATGCCTCTGTCATCGTTAGAAGAAGATGTTGCTGCTCTTGTGTGCTTCAACGATTGTATTGGTGGGATCAATAACACCAAACAATTTGGGGTGCCGCAGAAGAGATGGTATGATGGCAATACTCCATCTACTCCGAGAGATGTGCAGCAGAAGAGGTATGATGACCCTACTCCATCTACTTCGAGAAATGTGCAACAGAAGAGAATACGTATGTAAGTGCATTTCTCCATCTACTTCGGGAAATGACGACGGTATTGAAGCTCGTGACGATGGTGATATGGAGAACGATCCAAATGTTGGGAATGAAATTAAAAAAAGAAAAAAGAAACCTGAACATTTTGATTTGTTAGAAAAACAAATAGGTGTTCAAGGGAGTCTATTAGAAAAAGTTTCTGAAGGTGTAGACACCCAAGGTAAACATTTTGAGTACCTGAAGGAAAATGTTAAAAGACTGAATAGAGCAGTTGAGCGGCTGGGCGACCAAAAAAAGCAAGGTAACGCAATTCTTCTACATATCCTTGAAGAAACAAAAAGGCACAACGCTGTAATGGAAAAGACTGCATTAGACAAATTAAGAGTTAAAATAGAACTTTTAAATTTTGAGCTGGGAAACGTTAAACCTTAATCCTTAAATGTTTTTTTTTAACTGTGATGTATGTATATGTGAATATTTTTTTTTGCCATGAAGGCGTTTTTATTTAGATTTTAAGAAATATGTACATATACATATATGATGTATATATGATATGCATGCTTTTTTATTTAGATTTAAAAAAAATATGAATTCAGTGATCATGCATTAGACTTTTTTTATAACTTAAGTGTCTAACAACTTTTTGCAAGTCATTGCCATGGAGGCTTTTTTATTTAGATTTTAAGGAATATGTACATATACATACATACATATATGATGTATATATGATATGCATGCTTTTTTATTTAGATTTTAAAAAATACGAATTCAGTGATCATGCATTATACTTTTTTTTATAACTTAAGTGTCTAACAACTTTTTGAAACTCATTGCCATGGAGGCTTTTTATTTAGATTTTAAGAAATATGTACATATGTATATATGATATGCATGCTTTTTTATTTAGGTTTTAAACAATATGTGTATGAATTCGGTGATAAATAAATAAATAAATTTTTTTTATTTTACATAAAGCTGCGTAACATCTCATTGCGAATTTGGGTTGCTTCATTTGTGTACCTTTGGGGTTGTACAGGTTCGTCTACATATTCATCGATTTCAGGGACCCCGTCGAGAAATTCGTCGGAAATATTGTAATGTATCCGAATGTTGTGAAGTGCTGCCGCAACATTGATGATTTTAACCAGTTTCTCCGGAGCATAATGTAGTTGGCGAGCCGAAAGCAGGCATCGGCACCAATTCTTCCAAACGCCTATAGTGCGTTCAACAATGTTACGGCCTGCACTATGGCTTTTGTTGAATCTGCTCTGTGGAGTATTAATGCCTGCATTTCGAAAGGGTGTTATAAGCCAGGGTAACAGTGGATATCCAGAATCGCCTATGAGAAATCATTAAACATGTAATTAATATTCACTTTATTTTTACCTAGCCATCTTGTGCTTCTGTCTCCATTTTCATATAACGCTTGAAAATATGTTGAAGCATCACTGTTTTCCCAAACAAAAGAATCGTGGCTTGCACCTGCATACCTACTGCACCCATACATTATGTACTACGGAGACTTTGGGTTGTGCCATGCCAATATTGAAATCTTGTCCAGTTCCATTTTGATAGCCCCCTTCAGCAAAAAATCTTAGACATACTTCTAATTTCAGCTCTGGCGTTATCGACCATGATCTACGAACTGGAGGCAATTTCCCCTTCAATATGTCCAAGACATATTGGAAAGCCAACTTATTAAGCCGGAACTGTTTAACGAATCTACAAAGGGAGATCACATGATAAAATGGATTGAAGATTTTAATTGTTCTACTCACACATCATCAGGCAACCCAAACACATCAACAGCTTTATCCCTGACATTCCTTCGAATCCGGCCCATATCACTCCTTGTGTTTTCTTCAAAATCAATAAAAAATGCTATCGAATCCATATTTTTACTTTCATGCAACTCACAAATATGTACACAACATTTTGATATTTCAGCACAGCTGATTATATTGATAATACAGTTCACGGTGAGTTATGCAGTGCATCCGTCGTTGTCAATAATAGCGTTTAATGAAAAAAGTGAGTCGAGTGCGGATCGAGTTTACTCCCACCGTAGCACATCCGACGTTTACTATAATAGCCGTGATAAATATGTATCTGGGTGACACAGTAGTTGTATTAGGCACTATTATGTACATGTTTGAGGTGAGAATCCTCAGAATAGGCTTCTTTTTTTTTTTTTTTTTTGAAGTTGTATTTGCGAATACCAGAATTCTAAAACTCCACCGAAAGACGCAGAAATTATGATTACTTTGCGACAACTTGAGCAACGGATAAGATATATATAAAACGTCACATGAAGTATGTATGTTTACATAGTTTATATGTACGAGTATGTAAGTAGATTTTATAACATTAAATACTAATTAAAGTGCACAAATTTATTTATTTAATAGAATAAATTTATAGGCAAAATATCAATTTTTGCATTCTTGTTAATTTGTTATTATTACTTTAAAGGGGAAATCATCTCAAACCACCTTTCGTGAGTTTTCTTCTATATATAGCTAAGTTTTTGACTTTGCAATAACATATATTTTAAATTAACTCATAACTCCTATAGATTTTTCTTTCTGTTTTTTTTTTTTTTTTTTTGTAAATATACTACATATGTATATCTATTATAAACTATAATTTCGAAAACGTTTGCTTTAGCAATTAATTTCCTTAGTGGGTATATCAAAATGTGTGCACATCATATTTAACTGGATAATGCTAATTGAATACGAACGTCTGTAACGAGAGCGGTTGATTTCAAATACTACTATTATTCATTTCATATATTTATATTAAGAACTTTAATAAGTTACTTTGCTTTATTTTCGACCACGTTTTTTTTTTCACAACTTTCCATCGGAAATAACTCTTTTATATATTTGAGTTTTTTTTTTTTTTTTCTTTTTAATTTAGTAATAAAATTTTACAAGTTTCTTTTGATTTCATTGCATCTGTCATTCTTTTCTTATAGCTTGCACACAAAATTCTAAACTTCCACTCTACACTGTTGGTACATCCTGAACAGGTCATTTCCACTCTAAAGTCGTGCACAGGCATGTTGTTACTCCGGACACTCTGGGATGACGACGATGTCGTTTGCAAACATAATTGCGGCAAATTCAACAGATTGAAAACTTTCCCACTTTCGCAAATCACAAGCAGCGAGGCAAACTATTTGTTGTCCAATAAACGATCAGTTGCAACGGAACATCCAAATTGTGTAGGGTACGTTAAAATAACAGCGAGGCGACTATACAATTTTTTTTTTTTTTTTTTTCAAAATTATAAGTCATAGTCTCTTTAGTTCATTTTTTATATTATAGATATTTTTTCTTTTGATTTTCGCGGATTTTGGGTACCGGTCGGGCTCAGTCTTCAAAATGTACTGCCTTGCATACAATTGTCGAGCTTAGTTTTAGCCTGCGCTTTCGGCTTGGGCTACACATTTTTCAATCATCACGCGATTATCCCGTTGGATTTTCACACTATTCTAGCTAACCGTATTGCATTGTACGGCATATGCGGTTGGCATCCCACGCTACCTTCATGCGCCTACGTATATTTTCAACTTGCCCTGTATGGCCGAGCATACAAACTAAACTGCTGAACAAATGGTAAAAGAATGCAAATTAAGACTGGATTTCAAAATAATGTGGTATGAATAAATTTAATAAATGTGGATTATCGAGAATCTCTTGAATTGAAGAAAGGTAATTTTAAGCACTGTCGCAGAATCAAAATTTTATTGAAATATTAGAACTAGTAACAAAAAGGAATCAATAATTTGACCAAAAAAAATAACTCAGTACATGGTAGAAAAATGCAACTTATGCTCGGCGACCTACATACTGGTGTAGCGCACACGTCAGGTGATTTCACTCTACGTCACCGATCACACCAATTACCACCCACACACATGCCAACGAGAGCTACAGAACAGCAGTTGTCGCTAGAGGGGAGCGACAATTCGAACATAATTTCGAAACTGACAGGTTTCACTCATTAGAAAATAAGATAACTCAAATGAGATGCGAATTTTTGTTAAGGTTAGAACTGAGAGTGTTATCATTAGGGTACTCGTCATAAATCCCCCCACCACACAGATGCTACACGATGCTCAGCGGAAGTTAGCAACTGCAGCTACTGATTATGAACCGAAACTGTTTGTTGAAAAATTTTAAACTTCCAAATATCCTTTGAGTGGTATGTGCCTTTATATTTGCTTCCTATATCCTCAAGCATGTAATACGAATTTCCAACCTTTTTAACAACTTTAGCTTTAATGTCTTTGGGTGCTAGCTTAGCATTGAAATGTTTAAGTAAATTACTTTGCACGAAATTTCTTCTAATAACAACTTGTCCTGATTGAAATTCTCGCAAACGTGAACGCAGATTATATGTACGTGCATTTTTATCATACGCAAGCTTTATTTTGGAATAAAGTGAATCCCGAATAATAGCGAACTCATCTTCCTTACTAAGCTTGGCACTACCTTCAGACAATAAACCCAATTTTTTAAAAATTTCATAGTCCTTACCGTAAGTCATCATGTTCTGTCCAAAGACAACGTAATATGGTGATTTTCCAATCGTGTTATGTAAGCTATTCCTTAACGAACAGTTGATACTGCTTATGTAAGCATCCCAATTGCGTTGGTCTTTACGTATAAATGATCTTAAAGCTTCATTAATTGATCGATTTACGCGCTCTGAGGCATTAGATTGCGGTGAATGCACAGCAGTGCGTACATGACTAATTCCGTTTTTAACAATAAAATTTGAAAATTCTTTACTAATGAATTGACTTCCATTATCAGACACTATTGTTTGCGGTACACCAAAGCAGTCAAAAATATCGCACTTAAGAAAATTTATTATTAAATTTGACGAACATTTCCTTAAAGGCTTCAAAAATGTAAACTTTGAAAAATGGTCCAGTACAATCAAAATCCCTATATTACCCTTTTTTGATCTAGGAAGGGGTCCAATATGATTTACGTATAGGCGCTGAAAGGGTCGTTCTGACTCTGCCATTTGTCCCATAGGCGGACGAAGCGTATAAGTAGGTGTTTTTGAAGTTTTGCAAAGATCACAAGCCAATACATATTTTCTAATATAATTCACCATACCGGGCCAATATAAATGCCTTCGGACTCGCTCAATCGTTTTAGCCACACCGTGAAGAAGTGGGCGTATTATGAGCAGAATAAATCGCACTTTCTCTTAGTTCGGTTGGCACTAACAACTTCCATGCTTCCTCATCCGACGAATGAATGATTCTCGAAGCTAGCTCTATAATAAATAAATTTATCTATCACTATTATAATCTGGCATACCAACAATGGGGTACAATGGGGTACAGTGGTGCTTCTGGGTATGCGGCTACAGTTGCACGGCTGTACGCAACCCATGTGCGAGATACGGTAACCAACCCGTGTGGAGCCATGGGTCACGGCTAATAGAGAGGGAGCTTTAGTGGAGCCACTCCGACATATTCGGTTTAAGGGTCCACTGAAGTCCGCAGCGTCTGTTCACCAGGAGGTGCGGCTGCAAGCGGGTGTCTGTCTTGGAGCAAGCGGCTCGCTATATAAACAAACTTAACATTTTTCACCCCCAGCAATGGGTTGTGCGCAGGGTTTGGAACCCGCCACGTAAAAAACAACTTCCAATGAAAAGGAAAAAAAGCCTCGGATGAGACCCCCTCTTTTGATGACGACCACGGCAAATGTATTAAGGACAACGATTTGAGGGCATGCACCTGGAATGTCCGGACCCTTAATTGGGAAGGTGCCTCTGCCCGGCTGGTTGATTTCCTCAGCAGAGCGAAGGCTGACATCACCGCCATCCAAGAGATGCGATGGCGGGGCAAGGGAAAAAATCGATAGGCCCTTGCGACATCTACTACAGCTGCCATGTAAAGGAGCGCAAATTTGGTGTCGGATTTGTGGTGGTAGAGAGACTGCGCCGTAAAGTACTGTCGTTCACTCCGGTGGACGAACGTCTCGCCACAATCCGCATCAAGGGGAGATTCTTCAACATCTCCCTGATTTGCGCCCACGCCCCGACGGAAGAGAAGGACGATGGGACCAAAGATCGCTTCTACGATCCCCTTGGCCGCACGTATGAGCGGTGCCCCCACCACGATATAAAAATCGTGCTTGGCGATTTCAATGCCAAGGTGGGCAAGGAGGGCATCTTTGGTTCTACAGTCGGAAAATTCAGTCTCCACTACGAAACGTCCGATAACGGAATGAGACTGATCGACTTCGCCGGGGCCCGAAACATGGTAGTCTGTTGTACCAGGATCCAGCATAAAAAGATTCACCAAGCTAGTCAACTGCTAGAGAACCGTTCCCAACTACAAACCCCAAATATTTCATTTTATTTAGACCAAATCTGCTCTTCTTAACGTTGATTGTTAATTCTGCCTTTCTTAAACAAGCTGACACTTCCAAAAGATGAGTAATATGATCTTCGAACGTTTGTGAGACGATCAATAAATCGTCGAGATAAACGAACACGTGCGTTTTGAGATTGTATGGAAATACCATATCCATTAATCGGCACATTGTTTGCGGCGCATTACAGAGACCAAATGGCATGCGTGTAAACTGATACAGTGGCCGATTGGGAACTGTAAAGGCGGTTTTCGGACGTGACTCCTTTGACAAACTTATTTGTCAAAACGCATCTTTGAGATCGATTTTTGATATACAATAAACAGGTGGTAACCGTGACAGCAATCCGTCTATATTTGGAATAGGATACGCATCTTTCACCGTCACTTCGTTAAGTTTTCTGGAATCTAAACAAAATCTAGCCTTTCCGGGTTTTACAATCAGAACTCCTGGTGAGGACCAAGCAGAACTCTCAGCCTTCTCTATCACTCCTAGCTCTAGCATACGATCCGTGCACAAAATTTTCTCCATTGCTGGCGAAATTGGATAATATCGTTGCTTTATTGGAGTAGCCGCCCCCGTATTGACAAAATGCTCTACTAATTTTGTTGCACCTAACACTTCCTTTTCAAAAGCCGGGGAGGCGGATATAGCCATCTCAAGTTGGCGTCTTTGCATAGAAGTCCGCGGGAGTACATCCTCTGTTTCCTCAGCAGTAAGCTAATTTAAACTTTTTTCTGCTTGCACTTGCAGCCCAAATCTATGCCAAAAGTCCATGCTACATATTAGATTACTAGCATCGGATGGTACTATCACAAACTGCACTATCTCATTACGATTATTGAAAGTTATAGGAATTTCAATAGTTCCTGCCACGCTTTGCTTCTTTCCATCTGCCGTGTTTACCGTACCTAAAAGTTTTTGATAGTTTATCTTGGGACCTTCTATAATAAATTTGACCAATTCCGAACCTATACAGCTTTTATTCGCACCACTATCTAACAAAGCCAAATAGTTTTTTTCAAATATTAAAATATTTGCATAGGGTCGAATATCAGTGTTTTTATAAACTGTTGACGAAATTATTAACTTTTGTAACTCTTTTCTGCGCCGCCAATATGCGTGCATACGCTTACTAGAACGTGTTGGTATGGGTTTATCCACCTGCAAATATTCTCGCCCCTGCTTTTTTATACTCCGCTAAGCGAACGTGATAAGGTTTTCTTGTTGAGGTGTTATAGCAATTCATCAGATTATCGTTTAAACGTTTGTCATTTAATATCGTATTTTTTTCCTTCGAAAAGTCTGAAAAGGTTTTGGGTACATCCCGTGCTTTAGGGGGACATTTGGAATCGACATTTTTCGCGTTTAACTCCGGACCGATACGAAGGACGTTCGTCTGATGTCCGGCGAACATCCTTCTTCGTGTTTTCCGAAGAAGTTGGACATTTTGGACATGTGGGTTTGTACATATCTCCAGCACCGCATCCATAGCAGAAAATTCTCCGAGTTTGAAGACAGTCATGGCATCGATGTCCTACCTCTTCACAATTCCTGCATGTTAGCTTACTTACATCGATGACCTCTACTTCACCATATGCTTCTCCTTCTTTTAGACTGCTTGCAATATCATCTATTATATCTAAATGCAAAATTTCATGACGCAAGTCTGATTGTAAGTTACGAATTAAAGTGTCGACTTACTCTGACTCACTTATTTTCAATCTTAACCTCTCTGACATTTCCATTATAGCGTCAAGAAAATCGTCAAACAGTTCTTTAGGTTTTTGTTTTCTTCTACGAATATCGTCGCAGATTTCAGCGTCTGTCGAAAAATCTTTGAATTGGCCTCGCAGAGATCGAACCAGTCTAAGTCATCGACTTGCTGCCGATACCTCCAAAACCATTGTAAGGCTTTACCTTCAAACAAGGAGTGCAAATGTAGACATAGTACTTCAAAGATGCCTTTGAGATGAAGCGAAGTCAATGTGTTAACGCGATAAATGAACTGGTCTATTGATAAGCTATCTTTCGATCCACTGTAACGAAGTTGCCAATTTCGAATTAAATTCGACAGCTTTTCGTTCGCCACGGACAATCTGCCCACTCCTAAACACTCGGTCCGTCTGTCATTCCGGGAAAAATTAATGGAAGGTCGTTCTTCATTTCCATTTGGTTTTCGCGTCTCGAAATATTTGGAGATGGCCTATTTCTATCAATGTGTAAATTTTGCAACATATTTTGTTTATCCATTGTAATCACAGTTCGAAAACTATGCAGAGATTTTGACACTAATTGCTGTACTTGATGTTCTGTTAGCCCGTGTTCACTGGCGATTTGGCGAGGAAGCACACCACGTCGATTTCGAGGACTATTTACGTGTCCCGTTGGTTGCTCTAATACCATAGGAGCTCGCGTTTGAGGATTACTTTGTGCGTACCGACGCGTGATCGGTCGCTCGCGAGGAACTGCACCGGTTCTAGTCCTATCCACATTACTAGTTAACGGCTTTAAATCCATTGTACTGCAAGGACTACCACAAACTGGATACACCTCGTTACTGTCTAGCCAAGTACGAAGGCAGTTGTAATGGCAATCAAAAAGTTTACACCCTACATCGAAGGTTACCCGTTCAAAGTCGTGACGGACCAAAATATCTAAGTGGAAGGCTAGCGCGCTGGGCCCTAAAGCTGCAAGGTTTTAATTTTTCCATAGAGCATAGAAAAGGTAGCGAAAATAAAGTTGCGTACGCATTATCTCGAGCGTTTGAGGGTGAGGACGTAAATGTTGATGAAGTAGATGTAAAATTCTGCCCGAACTGGATCTCGAATCGAATCATTTCGACTCTGAGAAATATAATAGGTTACGGGAAAAATTTGCTAGTGTTGGTATGCCAGATTATAAAGTGATAAATAAATTTATTTATTATAGAGCTAGCTTCGAGAATGATCATTCGTCGGATGAGGAAGCATGGAAGTTGTTTGAGCGAGTCCGAAGACATTTATATTGGCCCGGTATGGTGAATGATATTAGAAATTATGTATTGGCTTGTGATCTTTCCAAAACTTCAAAAACACCTACTTATACGCTTCGTCCGCCTATGGGACAAATGACAGAGTCAGAACAACCCTTTAAGCGCCTATACGTAGATCATATTGGACCCCTTCCTAGATCAAAAAAACTGGACAATTTTTCAAAGTTTACATTTTTGCAGCCTTTAAGGAAATTTTCGTCAAATTTAATAATAAATTTTCTTAAGAGCGATATTTTTGACTGCTTTGGTGTACCGCAAACAATAGTGTCTGATAATGGAAGTCAATTCGTTAGTAAAGATATTTTCGAATTTTATTGTTAAAAACGGAATTAGTCATGTACGCACTGCTGTGCATTCACCGCAATCTAATGCCTCAGAGCGCGTAAATCGATCAATTAATGAAGCTTTAAGATCATTTATACGTAAAGACCAACGCAATTGGGATGCTTACATAAGCAGTATCAACTGTTCGTTAAGAAATAGTTTACATAACACGATTGGAAAATCACCATATTACGTTGTCTTTGGACAGAACATGATGACTTACGGTAAGGACTATGAAATTTTAAAAAAATTGGGTTTATTGTCTGAAGGTAGTGCCAAGCTTAGTAAGGAAAATGAGTTCGCTATTATTCGGGATTCACTTAATTCCAAAATAAAGCTTGCGTATGATAAAAATGTACGTACATATAATCTGCGTTCACGTTTGCGAGAATTTCAACCAGGACAAGTTGTTATTAGAAGAAATTTCGTGCAAACTAATTTACTTAAACATTTTAATGCTAAGCTAGCACCCAAAGGCATTAAAGCTAAAGTTGTTAAAAAGGTTGGAAATTCGTACTACATGCTTGAGGATATAGGAAGCAATTATAAAGGCACATACCACTCAAAGGATATTTTTTTCAACAAACAGTTTCGGTTCATAATCAGTAGCTGCAGTTGCTAACTTCCGCTGAGCATCGTGTAGCATCTGTGTGGTGGGGGGATTTATGACGAGTACCCTAATGATAACACTCTCAGTTCTAACCTTAACAAAAATTCGCATCTCATTTGAGTTATCTTATTTTCTAATGAGTGAAACCTGTCAGTTTCGAAATTATGTTCGAATTGTCGCTCCCCTCTAGCGACAACTGCTGTTCTGTAGCTCTCGTTGGCATGTGTGTGGGTGGTAATTGGTGTGATCGGTGACGTAGAGTGAAATCACCTGACGTGTGCGCTACACCAGTATGTAGGTCGCCGAGCATAAGTTGCATTTTTCTACCATGTACTGAGTTATTTTTTTTGGTCAAATTATTGATTCCTTTTTGTTACTAGTTCTAATATTTCAATAAAATTTTGATTCTGCGACAGTGCTTAAAATTACCTTTCTTCAATTCAAGAGATTCTCGATAATCCACATTTATTAAATTTATTCGTACCACATTCTTTTGAAATCCAGTCTTAATTTGCATTCTTTTACCATTTGTTCAGCAGTTTAGTTTGTATACTTCTTAACGAACAGTTGATACTGCTTATGTAAGCATCCCAATTGCGTTGGTCTTTACGTATAAATGATCCTAAAGCTTCATTAATTGATCGATTTACGCGCTCTGAGGCATTAGATTGCGGTGAATGCACAGCAGTGCGTACATGACTAATTCCGTTTTTAACAATAAAATTTGAAAATTCTTTACTAATGAATTGACTTCCATTATCAGACACTATTGTTTGCGGTACACCAAAGCAGTCAAAAATATCGCACTTAAGAAAATTTATTATTAAATTTGACGAACATTTCCTTAAAGGCTTCAAAAATGTAAACTTTGAAAAATGGTCCAGTACAATCAAAATCCCTATATTACCTTTTTTTGATCTAGGAAGGGGTCCAATATGATTTACGTATAGGCGCTGAAAGGGCCGTTCTGACTCTGCCATTTGTCCCATAGGCGGACGAAGCGTATAAGTAGGTGTTTTTGAAGTTTTGCAAAGATCACAAGCCAATACATATTTTCTAATATAATTCACCATACCGGGCCAATATAAATGCCTTCGGACTCGCTCAATCGTTTTAGCCACACCGTGAAGAAGTGGGCGTATTATGAGCAGAATAAATCGCACTTTCTCTTAGTTCGGTTGGCACTAACAACTTCCATGCTTCCTCATCCGACGAATGAATGATTCTCGAAGCTAGCTCTATAATAAATAAATTTATCTATCACTATTATAATCTGGCATACCAACAATGGGGTGCAATGGGGTACAGTGGTGCTTCTGGGTATGCGGCTACAGTTGCACGGCTGTACTTAATCCCTACTCTAACGTCCACGTTCGTGCACCCTGGGCAACGTGAGCAACCCATGTGCGAGATACGGTAACCAACCCGTGTGGAGCCATGGGTCACGGCTAATAGAGAGGGAGCTTTAGTGGAGCCACTCCGACATATTCGGTTTAAGGGTCCACTGAAGTCCGCAGCGTCTGTTCACCAGGAGGTGCGGCTGCAAGCGGGTGTCTGTCTTGGAGCAAGCGGTTCGCTATATAAACAAACTTAACATTTTTCACCCCCAGCAATGGGTTGTGCGCAGGGCTTGGAACCCGCCACGTAAAAAACAACTTCCAATGAAAAGGAAAAAAAAGCCTCGGATGAGACCCCCTCTTTTGATGACGACCACAGCAAATGTATTAAGGACAACGATTTGAGGGCATGCACCTGGAATGTCCGGACCCTTAATTGGGAAGGTGCCTCTGCCCGGCTGGTTGATTTCCTCAGCAGAGCGAAGGCTGACATCACCGCCATCAAAGAGATGCGATGGACGGGGCAAGGGAAAAAATCGATAGGCCCTTGCGACATCTACTACAGCTGCCATGTAAAGGAGCGCAAATTTGGTGTCGGATTTGTGGTGGGAGAGAGACTGCGCCGTAAACTACTGTCGTTCACTCCGGTGGACGAACGTCTCGCCATAATCCGCATCAAGGGGAGATTCTTCAACATCTCCCTGATTTGCGCCCACGCCCCGACGGAAGAGAAGGACGATGGGATCAAAGATCGCTTCTACGATCCCCTTGGCCGCACGTATGAGCGGTGCCCCCACCACGATATAAAAATCGTGCTTGGCGGTTTCAATGCCAAGGTGGGCAAGGAGGGCATCTTTGGTTCTACAGTCGGAAAATTCAGTCTCCACAACGAAACGTCCGATAACGGAATGGACTGATCGACTTCGCCGGGCCCGAAACATGGTAGTCTGCTGTACCAGGATCCAGCATAAAAAGATTCACCAAGCTAGTCAACTGCTAGAGAACCGTTCCCAACTACAAACCCCAAATATTTCATTTTATTTAGACCAAATCTGATGTTGATTTAGATGAGTAATATGATCTTCGAATGTTTGTGAGACGATCAATAAATCGTCGAGATAAAGAACACGTGAGTTTTGAGATTGTATGGAATTACCATATCCATTAATCGGCACATTGTTTGCGGCGCATTACAGAGACCAAATGGCATGCGTGTAAACTGATACAGTGGCCGATTGGGAACTGTAAAGGCGGTTTTCGGACGTGACTCCTTTGACAAACTTATTTGTCAAAACGCATCTTTGAGATCGATTTTTGATATACAATAAACAGGTGGTAACCGTGACAACAATCCGTCTATATTTGGAATAGGATACGCATCTTTCACCGTCACTTCGTTAAGTTTTCTGGAATCTAAACAAAATCTAGCCTTTCCGGGTTTTACAATCAGAACTCCTGGTGAGGACCAAGCAGAACTCTCAGCCTTCTCTATCACTCCTAGCTCTAGCATACGATCCGTGCACAAAATTTTTTCATTGCTGGCGAAATTGGATAATATCGTTGCTTTATTGGAGTAGCCGCCCCCGTATCGATAAAATGCTCTACTAATTTTGTTGCACCTAACACTTCCTTTTCAAAAGCCGGGAAGGCGGATGTAGCCATCTCAAGTTGGCGTCTTTGCATAGAAGTCCGCGGGAGTACATCCTCTGTTTCCTCAGCAGTAAGCTAATTTAAACTTTTTTCTGCTTGCACTTGCAGCCCAAATCTATGCCAAAAGTCCATGCCACATATTAGATTACTAGCATCGGATGGTACTATCACAAACTGCACTATCTCATTACGATTATTGAAAGTTATAGGAATTTCAATAGTTCCTGCCACGCTTTGCTTCTTTCCATCTGCCGTGTTTACCGTACCTAAAAGTTTTTGATAGTTTCTCTTGGGACCTTCTATAATAAATTTGGCCAATTCCGAACCTATACAGCTTTTATTCGCACCACTATCTAACAAAGCCAAATAGTTTTTTTCAAATATTAAAATATTTGCATAGGGTCGAATATCAGTGTTTTTATAAACTATTGACGAAATTATTAACTTTTGTAACTCTTTTCTGCGCCGCCAATATGCGTGCATACGCTTACTAGAACGTGTTGGTATGGGTTTATCCACCTGCAAATATTCTCGCCCTTGCTTTTTTATACTCCGCTAAGCGAACGTGATAAGGTTTTCTTGTTGAGGTGTTATAGCAATTCATCAGATTATCGTTTAAACGTTTGTCATTTAATATCGTATTTTTTTCCTCCGAAAAGTCTGAAAAGGTTTTGGGTATATCCCGTGCTTTAGGGGGACATTTGGAATCGACATTTTTCGCGTTTAACTCCGGACCGATACGAAGGACGTTCGTCTGATGTCCGGCGAACATCCTTCTTCGTGTTTTCCGAAGAAGTTGGACATTTTGGACATGTGGGTTTGTACATATCTCCAGCACCGCATCCATAGCAGAAAATTCTCCGAGTTTGAAGACAGTCATGGCATCGATGTCCTACCTCTTCACAATTCCTGCATGTTAGCTTACTTACATCGATGACCGCTACTTCACCATATGCTTCTCCTTCTTTTAGACTGCTTGCAATATCACGTCTGTATGACAATTCGTTTATTTGGCGACGCACTTGGTTTGATCGCGCTACCCCACCGTGAATATCGCTGAAAAACTTTTCATGCTTTCGGGCCGCTTTCCTCAAGCTAGCAATATCTATTATATCTAAATGCAAAATTTCATGACGCAAGTCTGATTGTAAGTTACGAATTAAAGGGTCGACTAACTCTGACTCACTTATTTTCAATCTTAACCTATCTGACATTTCCATTATAGCGTCAAGAAAATCGTCAAACAGTTCTTTAGGTTTTTGTTTTCTTCTACGAATATCGTCGCAGATTTCAGCGTCTGTCGAAAAATCTTTGAATTGGCCTCGCAGAGATCGAACCAGTCTAAGTCATCGACTTGCTGCCGATACCTCCAAAACCATTGTAAGGCTTTAACTTCAAACAAGGAGTGCAAATGTAGACATAGTACTTCAAAGATGCCTTTGAGATGAAGCGAAGTCAATGTGTTAATACATGTAATACCATAGGAGCTCGCGTTTGAGGATTACTTTGTGCGTACCGACGCGTGATCGGTCGCTCGCGAGGAACTGCACCGGTTCTATGTAGTCCTATCCACATTACTAGTTAACGGCTTTAAATCCATTGTACTGCAAGGACTACCACAAACTGGATACACCTCGTTACTGTCTAGCCAAGTACGAAGGCAGTTGTAATGGCAATCAAAAAGTTTACACCCTACATCGAAGGTTACCCGTTCAAAGTCGTGACGGACCAAAATATCTAAGTGGAAGGCTAGCGCGCTGGGCCCTAAAGCTGCAAGGTTTTAATTTTTCCATAGAGCATAGAAAAGGTAGCGAAAATAAAGTTGCGTACGCATTATCTCGAGCGTTTGAGGGTGAGGACGTAAATGTTGATGAAGTAGATGTAAAATTCTGCCCGAACTGGATCTCGAATCGAATCATTTCGACTCTGAGAAATATAATAGGTTACGGGAAAAATTTGCTAGTGTTGGTATGCCAGATTATAAAGTGATAAATAAATTTATTTATTATAGAGCTAGCTTCGAGAATGATCATTCGTCGGATGAGGAAGCATGGAAGTTGTTAGTGCCAACCGAACTAAGACGCCCACTTCCGCACATGGCGGTGTGGCTAAAACGATTGAGCGAGTCCGAAGACATTTATATTGGCCCGGTATGGTGAATGATATTAGAAATTATGTATTGGCTTGTGATCTTTGCAAAACTTCAAAAACACCTACTTATACGCTTCGTCCGCCTATGGGACAAATGGCAGAGTCAGAACGACCCTTTCAGCGCCTATACGTAGATCATATGTGACCCCTTCCTAGATCAAAAAAACTGGACCATTTTTCAAAGTTTACATTTTTGAAGCCTTTAAGGAAATTTTCGTCAAATTTAATAATACATTTTCTTAAGAGCGATATTTTTGACTGCTGTGGTGTACCGCAAACAATAGTGTCTGATAATGGAAGTCAATTCGTTAGTAAAGAATTTTCGAATTTTATTGTTAAAAACGGAATTAGTCATGTACGCACTGCTGTGCATTCACCGCAATCTAATGCCTCAGAGCGCGTAAATCGATCAATTAATGAAGCTTTAAGATCATTTATACGTAAAGACCAACGCAATTGGGATGCTTTCATAAGCAGTATTAACTGTTCGTTAAGAAATAGTTTACATAACACGATTGGAAAATCACCATATTACGTTGTCTTTGGACAGAACATGATGACTTAAGATAAGGACTATGAAATTTTGAAAAAATTGGGTTTATTGTCTGAAGGTAGTGCCAAGCTTAGTAAGGAAGATCAGTTCGCTATTATTCGGGATTCACTTAATTCCAAAATAAAGCTTGCGTATGATAAAAATGTACGTACATATAATCTGCGTTCACGTTTGCGAGAATTTCAACCAGGACAAGTTGTTATTAGAAGAAATTTCGTGCAAACTAATTTACTTAAACATTTTAATGCTAAGCTAGCACCCAAAGGCATTAAAGCTAAAGTTTTTAAAAAGGTTGGAAATTCGTACTACATGCTTGAGGATATAGGAAGCAATTATAAAGGCACATACCACTCAAAGGATATTTTTTTCAACAAACAGTTTCGGTTCATAATCAGTAGCTGCAGTTGCTAACTTCCGCTGAGCATCGTGTAGCATCTGTCTGGTGGGGGGATTTATGACGAGTACCCTAATGATAACACTCTCAGTTCTAACCTTAACAAAAATTCGCATCTCATTTGAGTTATCTTATTTTCTAATGAGTGAAACCTGTCAGTTTCGAAATTATGTTCGAATTGTCGCTCCCCTCTAGCGACAACTGCTGTTCTGTAGCTCTCGTTGGCATGTGTGTGGGTGGTAATTGGTGTGATCGGTGACGTAGAGTGAAATCACCTGACGTGTGCGCTACAGCCAGTATGCAGGTCGCCGAGCATAAGTTGCATTTTCCTACCATGTACTGAGTTATTTTTTTTGGTCAAATTATTGATTCCTTTTTGTTACTAGTTCTAATATTTCAATAAAATTTTGATTCTGCGACAGTGCTTAAAATTCCTTTCATCAATTCAAGAGATTCTCGATAATCCAAATTTATTTTATTTATTCGTACCACATTCTTTTGAAATCCAGTCTTAATTTGCATTCTTTTACCATTTGTTCAGCAGTTTAGTTTGTATACTCGGCCATACAGGGAAAGTTGAAAATATACGTAGGCGCATGAAGGTAGCGTGGGATGCCAACCGCATATGCCGTACAATGCAATACGGTTAGCTAGAATAGTGTGAAAATCCAACGGGATAATCGCGTGATGATTGAAAAATGTGTAGCCCAAGCCGAAAGCGCAGGCTAAAACTAAGCTCGACAATTGTATGCAAGACAGTACATTTTGAAGACTGAGCCCGACCGGTACCCAAAATTCGCGAAAATCAAAAGAAAAAATATCTATAATATAAAAAATGAACTAAAGAGACTATGACTTATAATTTTGAAAAAAAAAAAAAAAAAAAAAATTGTATAGTCGCCTCGCTGTTATTTTAACGTACCCTACACAATTCTTGATGTTCTGTTGCAACTGATCGTTTATTGGACAACAAATAGTTTGCCTCGCTGCTTGTGATTTGCGAAAGTGGGAAAGTTTTCAAACTGTTGAATTTGCCGCAATTATATTTGCAAACGACGTCGTCGTCATACCAGAGTGTCCGGAGTAACATCATGCCTGTGCACGACTTTAGAGTGGAATTTACCTGTTCAGGATGTACAAAGAGTGTAGAGCGCGTTTTAACCGATTTCGCAAAATTGCCAAATTAAAACTGAATTTCAAAAGAATGTGGTAGTAATAAATTAAATAAATGTGGATTATCGAGAATCTCTTGCATTGAAGAAAGGAAATTTTAAGCACTGTCGCAGAATCAAAATTTTATTGAAATATTAGAACTAGTAACAAAAAGGAATCAATAATTTGAACAAAAAAAATAACTCAGTACATGGTAGGAAAATGTAACTTATGCTCAGCGACCTGCTTACTGGCTGTAGCGCACACGTCAGGTGATTTCACTCTACGTCAACGATCACACCACTTACCACCCACGCACATGCCAACGACAGCTACAGAAGTAAACACAAAAGTTGTCGCTAGAGGGGAGCGACAATTCGAACATAATTTCGAAACTGACAGGTTTCACTCATTAGAAAATAAGATAACTCAAATGAGATGCGAGTTTTTGTTAATGTTAGAACTGAGAGTGTTATAATTAGGGTACTCGTCATATGCTTATTTAAATAAAATGAAAAATATACCTTAAAACTCTTATATAGTCTAGTTCGTTTAATTTGATTAACATGTTTTTCTTACCTGATCGGATATGATTGAGTCCAGACAAGTTTCGAACTCGTTTTAAATAATAAATTTTATCCAAAGGAAAAACATCTCTATTTAATTTATTATGTTCTTTATTCGAATTAGCTTATAAATTAATAAAGAAGATATTGTTTTTTTTTATCCATATTAGTTGCGGTCGTATTATTGAGCGCTTACTTACAATATTGGTTTTAATTATTTAACAGTTTTTATTTAAGAACACGCTTTATTTGTATGATTATTTAAATAAATATATGTATACACGCATAATAAATATATATATATCCATACATACATTCATACATATATATGCAAAACTGTAATAGTAATATTATTCATTCAATACAAAATGTAATAATAATAATTTTGGCGCTTACGCTTTATAGCTCAGTGTTTGGCCGAGCTTCTCCTACCATTGGTGGTGTGCGTCTTTATATTATACCACAAATGGAGGGACCTACAGTTTTGTGCCGACTCCGACCAGCAGATGTATTTAATGAGAAGCTTTTCATGGCAGAAATACCATCGGAGGTTTGCCATTGTCTGCCGAGGGGTGACCGCTATTAAAAAAACCTTTTTCTATGATTAAAATTTTGCATGCCCTGACTGAGATTCGAACCTCGACCTCACCGGCATATCGAGTTATAGCACGCACCGCTATCAACTTGAACACAGCGGCCACACAATACAAAATATAGTATGTAATTAATAAATCAGTTAAATTATTTCTTATTACATATACTATTTGTACATATATATGTAGGTAGTACATGTATAAAATTACAATGCTTCGTTAACATACATAACTACATATATTTATGTTTTTATGTTTAGGTATGTGTGTGTATAATATACAAAATCTAAATAATTCTATGTGTACATGTGTAACTAGCTTATAAGTAATTTATGATGATAAGGTAATATTTGCTATTTATGAAATTTTTTAATAAATACGAGAACAATAATTAATACATACAATACGCAATTTGCAATGAGAGTCAAGCAATATGCAACATAAAATAAAAAACAAAATGCAATTATAGGTTCGTTGAATTTATTTTAGTTTGTTTTTCAAAAATACAAAAATTACTCTGATATTAAAATAACGTCACAAATTTCTATACGCTGGCCTTGAGTGCTTTGCTTCGCTTCGTACATTTTCTTATAACATATGTAAGCAGATTCGTTCTAATTATTTTGAAGTAGACATTATCATATTAAAAAGTTTTATATAATTAAATTAAGATTTTGAATACAACTTTATACCATACATATTATACCACAAATTATAATTTGCAATTTTTGCTTTAAAATATAAAACTATTTATAGGTGTATTCGTATGTGTAACAAAATAAATATTGCAAGTGTATAACGGTATTCACACTTTTGTGTGCTACACTTTCATTGGAAATGATGTAAGTGTATTTTTTGTAGGTGGACTTTGTATATTTTTTACAACAAAAATCATAAGGTTTGAATGCATGTTAATCAAAGATTTTTGAAATGATTGCTTCATTTTGTTGATACATGAGCTGCATATGTATGTATGTATATGAACATAATTCATTAGAAAGGGATTGCACAAGACGGTTGTATTATAAAATCAAACGAGAATTCAAATAGAAAACTCATAAGAAAAACGAGCAAAATAAATTACTGAAGTTGTCTCAAATTGCTGTGCATATTATTACAACTCCATGGGTACCAGAAAATAAAAGGAACGTAGACTCCTCCGGCGTAAATAGTAAAGTCAACCTTGTAGACAGTTATAACAGTAACGACGTCGACTTTAGCGACATTTCGATGAAAACTCAACAACAGTGATCAAAAAATTTATATTTAAATTATCTATCACTATGAATCACCTAAACATAATTTCAACAAATAATATTTATTGACTGTGTTTCTTCTTATTTGGACCTTTTTTTATCTTAGAGAAATAAAGTTTGCCGCTGTCTTTTCGCTGAATTAATATCAGCTTTGAACAATGACTATGATGTCGACAAAGCCAACCGTCAATGCACATCGCCGTTCTCATTTAACGATCGTGTGAAATACCTATCCAGAGGTAACATGGCTGTGAATCCCGCTTATCGCATGCTTGCGTTGAGCTATCAAATAGTGAGTTTTGCAGCAAAATTTTCATATTTTTCGCAAAAATTGAATATATGGTACATTGAGTCCTTTTAATAAAAGCAGTTTCTTTATACAATTCTTTCTTTCAAATAAATTCTCATTTGATGAATTGGCTGGAAATGAAATTGACAGAGCTGATTTTAATGATACAGAAGCGAAGATGGTAGTGCAATGAATTTCATTATTTATATAAATGAAAAAATCTCACTCGATAGCTGTTGCAAACCATTTCATTTAATTTCGGGACTTTCGAAGATCTCGTGAACTAACGAAAATCTGTTAAAATGTTGAAATGGTTTTTCAGTTTATTATAAGCTTGGTTTACATTACCAGCTTTCGCAATTGAGTAGGGAACTTCAGTAGGTCAATTTTGATCTGATGCAAGCTTTAGACTTAGACACATTTTTACGTAATAAACTGAAAAGCAAGCTTAAATTTGTGAGAAAATACAAGAGAATAACTGGTAGGTAGAAGCATGGCGTAACAGTATTCAGTTTATAATTGTTTGTGTGTTGATCAATTTAATTTTGTGTAGTTACAATAGGTTACTTGATCTAATATTTGTGAGTGCAAAAGAAACAAAAATCCTCTTCACTTTATGACCAACATTTCGCTAACATTCTTAGCTTCCTCAGGGGCGACAACCTTTATTTAAAACAAACAAAAAATTTTTTTTTATACATATTCGCCTAAAATGGCAATCACAGTTGTTGTAAAACATTTGAAAAACATCAATCAACAAGCACTAACATGAAACATATAAATAAAATAAACCAAGATTAAAAATTATACATCTGTACCAGCTGTAGGTGGTACACTTGTCGAACTTAACCTATTTTGTAAACAAAGTAAGTAACAACTGCACTCACGACATTACATCTAGTTATTTACATTGTTTACAAAATAATTTTTATTCAGCTATAGATTCGTAAACGAACGAAAAAATATAATAAAACCTCATTTCTATAAAAAAAAAAATGGAAGCAAAGCAATATGTATGTTGTATGGTTTTTTTTATTGGTAATATGTTCAGTATGTTTTTCCCTTTTACTACTCTTACCCTCAAATCGTTTTAATTATGAATATGTATTTATGAAATATGCAAGTTAACACGCATCGGTCGCTTCTGCCACGACGTTCTCACGGCTGCCCGGAACACGTGCTGATGTTTTTATGTATGTATGTACATATGTATAAATGAATCAAATATGTAATTAATGGATTCGTGAGTATCCGACTAACTTGTCGATGCGTGACACGGAATGTTTGTTAAGCAAGAAGAAGCAGATACTATTATAATATTGTAACGAAGGTTAGGTTAGGTTAAAATTCATTAAAATGCATCTCAATAATATATATAAATGATCAGAGTCTTTCTCTAAAGGATAGTTACACTAAGCGAGAGGTATTATCTATTATAGCAAAACTTTTTGACCCAGCCGGTTGGTTAGCTCCCATAGTGGTGGTAGCAAAAATTGTTATGCAGCAAATCTGGTTAGATGGTACTCTTTGGGATCAACCAATTACTTCGCAAACCCTGTTTAAATGGAAAGCGTTCGTAGAATGTTACAAACACATTGAGATTATTTGAATACCACGTTGGGTGAATTACTCTCTTGGGTCCTCTTTCAGATTCATGTCTTTTGCGACGCGCTGTAACTTCACACCTGTTGTTAGCAAAGACCAAAGTTTCGCCAGTTAAAGCTATCTCTCTTCCTCGATTAGAGTTATGTGGAGCAGTTCTTGTCGTCGATATGCTGAAATCCCTTTCAAGTGAGCTTCCCTTCGAAGTTAAAAATATTTATTGTTGGACAGACTCAACCATAGTTCTCGCATGGCTAAGAAAGCGACCCGGTACCTGGACGACTTTTGTCGCTAATCGAGTCGCAACAATTCAGGAATCGGTTGACTGCAAACATTGGAAACACGTAGATTCTAAGGATAATCCAGCAGACCTTGGCAGCAGAGGAGTATACCCACAGGACTTGATTTCGACAGAACTATGGTGGTCCGGACCCCAATGGTTAGTTAGAGATGCAGGACATTGGCCATCATCGGTTGACGAGATAGATGACGTCACGATCGAGGCAATATCTAAACAATCAGTTGTATGGGAGCTATATGGTATAACTCTTTGATCTGTATGATTTTCCCTAAACAAATATGTCTAATAACAATGCGTTAAAAAAACGAGCTTTAGTTCTGTCCTATGAACCAAATATACTTTTTCGGAAAGGGAAGAAAAAATAAAAATACACGTGTATCGGCAATTTCCATGTACATGTCAGAATTTTGTTTTTGAAAAAAAAAGGAAAATCGGAGAATTGATAAAAATCTATTTAAATTCTTACGGGTACCCGGCGTGTGCTACTACGTTAAAAAAAACCAATGCAGTCTATTTTCACACAAAGTGAAAGTATGTATCTTTAGGAGCCTAATAAATGTTGTGAACTTCAATCAAATCGGTCTGTAAATACGGATTTTACAAATATCTCGACTCCAGCGCCACCTATCTAGTCTATTTTCACACAAAGTATTCATGTTTAGGAGCCTAATAAATGTTTTGAATTTCAATCAAATCGGTCTTTAAATACGGATTTTAGAAATATCTCGACTCCAGCGCCACCTATCGGGTCTATTTTCACGCAAAGTATTTATGTTTAGGAGCCTAATAAATGTTGCGAAGTTCAAGCAAATCGGTATCTAAATACGGATTTTAGAAATATCTCGACTCCAGCGCCACCAATCGACATTATTTTCTATTGCTCTATGACACGCCCAGTGATTGATTATATGCTCTTACTCTAAAAATTGTATTAAAATCGGTTAAGTACTTTTGACGCCTATAAAGGACATACATAAACATTTTTTCTATTTTATATATATAGATATTATTTTTAACTTATTATACGATGTTGCACCTTAGAAAGCGCGGAATATCTTGTGTTATCGAATGATGCAAATATTTTGTAAATAAACCGAAAACTCGGATTTTTGAATGCAACATTTCGAAAGTTTTAAAATTATGAGATTGGATTATTATTAACATAGGCTTTTTGTAAATATCTTCGGAACTACATAACCGATTTAAGAGTTTGATATCTCGTTTTGAAAAACATGACAACGGCTTTCAAAATAAATAAAATTAAATAAAAAAAGCAAACAAAATAAAAATATGTATATGTCATTGGTGGTGCAATATGAAAATTGGATTTTGCCACGCCCCTTCGCCCGCAGACCGATCAAAAATCAGACTTCACAGTGTCACCCGCCTGAATATTCTGAAGATTCCCTGAAAATTTCATCAAAATCGGTCCAGCCGTTTTGGAGTCCATACGTTACATACATACACACATCCCGTTTTATATACATACATATATAGATATTAATTAAAAATAATATTTTTATAATTTGGAGTGGTGAGAAGTCAGATAAGGTAAAAGTCAAAACGATAACCAACAAACATGTAAGACCTTTACATATTTTGTTTTTGCTTTCGAGTGGAGAACAAAGAAATAGTATTATCGGGAAGGATGATACCTTCTAAGCTTGAGCCGCTTCTGAACTAAACTTTTAATATTGAACTAGTTTATTAAAGTGAACTTAACTTTTCTATAGCAACGTTTCAATGTAAATCAATACATTATTTTACAGTACATATGGCAACACGGTTCTTCATTACATTTGCATACTAAAAACATGTGCGTTTTCTACATTGCAGATTAGTTAGATGCAATATAACGTCAGAAGTGAATTTTTTGCTGTTGAAGTACGTTAATATGGTGAACCATAGTAAAGTAAGATAAAAAACAGTAAGGCGTACAAGAACTAGTTCATTGAGCTGTTGGACTAGAAGTGAACTTATCAATCTATTTAACTAAACAACCAACAGTCCACTCAGTGAAAAAATGAATTCTGTCACTTACGTTGAATACACCTTTACAATTTTTGGGAGGAACATCTATGATTCTCCAGCTTCAGCGGAAGGCGCAATCTTGTATTATACATATCATTATTGTTCATGCACTCAAACATATAAGGACTGGAAAAGTTACTTTCTAAAAGGCAAAATTTTTATACAAAAAGTAAATATTTTTATTATGTTAAATATGAGGTCCTATAAAATAATTGAAAATACAAACGAGGTCCGTTAATCCTACATTATAGAAAGCTTTGGTTAAGTAGGGTAATTCAAAGGCAAAAAAGAAAGGAGAAAAAAAGGACAAATATCAAAAGCAATCAAAGAAACTTCAAACAATGAGATCGGACCTAAGTTGACTCCGTTTCTTTCTTATGCTAAAGTATCGTGAATGTTTCTAATAAATAGCAAGTGTTATGTTTTTTTTTAAGATATTCAATAATATTATAAATTTAAGTTATAACTGATTGTAAAAAAAAGGGCAATATGAGGAAACTGTTGTGTACTGAAGTGGACACGTAAATGACACAACCTGAAATAATAAGGAAAACTTATTCGAAATTTTTCTTTTACCCATTTTTTTTTGTACAAACATTCCCATTGTTATTATTTTGTGCTGTAGCCTTTATTTTTAATGATTGTTTTACACCTACGATTCATACATACTTTCAACGAACTTTTGGCATTTGACGTTAGGTGTATTGCATACCAAACTTTTTTAATTGCAACCCAGAGATCGTACATGTTTTTGCAATTTCAAACTTGACATCATTTCAGAGGTTTTCAATAGGGCTCTGGGCTGGCCAATCCAAAATATTAAATTTCTCGGCCAAAACCCAGTTCTTAACTACTTTGGAAGTTTTAAATATTTTTGAGCTTAAGGCCGATCGGTTTATTGAGAAATTTATTAAGGAAAAACAACAATACTCAAAGCGGTAGAAGTTATAGTACTATTTCGGAAATCACCGCATGATCGTGTTTTTGGGATCGTTATCCTGCATAAATTTCAATTTTAATGGGATGGCATTAAAAACATATTGATGTATACGATTTTCTTTAAATATCACAACATTGAAACTTTTTCGTTTTTCCACTAATCCTTACGAACCGGCCCACTCCATGCCAAGAAAATGCACCCGAAACCATGATATTACCCCAACCATGCCTTATCGTTTTTTGGTTGAACCTGGGATTATATTATTGGCCCTTAGGATGATGAATAAAGGTTATGTCGCCAGGACCAGTCCTGTTAATCTTTCTTTCGTCACTCCTCAATATATTTTCACAAATTATGAACAAAAACGAAAAGAAAATAACATTTTTTCCGTATAAAGTTTGCTTCTAGATGGCAAGGAGAACGTTTTCATCAGGACATTTTAAGCTTCGAACAACGTTATTAAGGCTAATACAATGAAAACATGATAAATACAAAAGCAAACTTTTTCATGCTATATATTTTTTTACGAACTAAATAATCGAAATTTAATACTTTTGAGACTAGGTAAAATTTCGTGTTGACCCGTGTAATTAATCACTAACTTTTTGACAACAAAGTGAGAGTACTGCACGTTTAAGCTAATTTGTGCCATTTATGTGTCCACTGAAAAGAAGTAATTCGACGCCGCAAAGGCTGAAGCAGTTGCCGCACTCAATTGAAGGCCTTGGTTTTACATTTTAATAAAATGTTTATTCACGTAGGATATACTCAGAGCTCTCCTGAACCAGGTCACAATACCTGGAGTTCGTAACCTCCGACAGTCACATTTTGTGAAGATGATATCTCAGCCTACAGTGACCCGTCAGGTAGCCGGTGAGAGTTCTTAGACCCCCTCTGCTGAGTTTGAGAAGTCTTTCAGAGGCTACACTGGATATACATATGGACCTCTTGGATTGTCTATCACGCTTTGAGGCTTCGATTCTTGAGTCCGCTCACTTTCTTAGAAGCTCTGCCGTGTATCCCTTGGACGGACCACATAACGGCTGGGGACTACAAAAATTCCGTTGGGCTCCTCTTTTGGCAAGATAATCTGCCCTTTCGGTGCCATCCACGCCCTCGTGACCTGGAATCTACCACAGAGTAACTATGTGCTGCCTGGCGGTCTAACATGATGTTAATTGTGGCCCCATTAGTCCTTCTGCGAAGACATTCGTGAGCGCACAACACAATTGCATAGATTTCCGCCTGGAATATGATTGCGTACACACCCATCGGCACACTTTTTGAAAATCTATGTCCGAATACCCAGTGCTACCGTTGACACGTTTGGATTTGTCAGTGTACCCAACTTGTGACCCTGTAATGACCGCTTTCACCATCGCCTTGTAGTTCTTGGTAAAGGCCAGTTTTGGAAGCATAGAGTCTGTGAATTTGAAAATTGGATCAGCACTGAGTGGTTGTAAGACACCCAAATGCCCTCTGAAGTCTTCAGTTTTCAGGCTACTAAGATACGGCAATCTTAGAGCGCTCTGACAAGCCTCCTTTTGAGTTACTTTATTCCAACTAGTGTTAACTAAAATAGCATAACTTTAAATTTGCTATGTACATCTATATTGAGTACATTTACAGCAAACACTTATCGCTTATTTTTAGCAACATACACATGTAAAATAAATATTTATGTAGGCATGTATGTATGTACATATGTATGTGTAAACAAACGCTCTCAGCACTTTCGCTCAGAAGCTAACTCTTTAAAATACATAGAGTTTGAAAAGAAGTTTATTTCAAAAAAGTCATCAATGTAAACATATTAGGTCCGTTCGTTTAAAAGTCCAGAATTGTCCAGCAACGAAATTACTGAGGATTTAGGAGTATTCTCTCTCAAAGAGAGATGCTGGCAAATTTTTACGCGAACGCAAAATTTGCAGAAAGTTGCAAGCTTGAGTAACAGCTAATTGAATTCTTGTCCGCATCCAAATATGCAAAACGAAAAACATTGCATTAGTGTTTTCCTGAAACATTCTACTAACGAAACTTGACCAAATGAACATTTACCTGCATCTTGCATGTTTAACACTCATAATTTTTAACTTTCACCTTTTAATATCTTAAACAAACTTTCGTTGTTAATAGCCAATCCCATTTTTTTAAGTTTAAACAAAAAATTTATCTAACTGCGATTATTTATTTTTCTAAAATTTAATTTAAAGCGGAGGATTTCGTAGAAATAATCTTAAAATTGCCATTATGGCATATAAAAATCAATTCAGGGTTTGAAGAGAAAAGCGATAAATAATTAAAATTGTATATTGCATTTCCAAACGCCACAGTGAAACCTACAGGGATGTATGTATGTATGTACATTGTTGTGCATATCAAAAACAACGGCATTTAAAATGCCCATCAAGGTGAAAGTTTCCATATAAAAATAATTGTTGCTTTTTCGTTATATGGAAGAAAGTCGCCACACCCTTGACAAAAAAAGATGTAATAAATCAACGGTAACACCTAGTTACTTGAAACTTTCACTTTGTTAGGATTATAAAACTGCATACTCAAAAAATTCTAACACTTCTGAGAAAAAAGTTGCAAATATATATACAAATTTGTTAACATTTTTTTTAGTTTTCTACAAAGTTGAAAACTTTGATTTTTATGGTTTACGTTAGTGAATGAACCAAATTTAAATTGCAAATTCTTAAAAATAAATAAATAAATATACGTGGCAAGCTATTTCATTTTGAATGCTGATTAGTGGTTATCAAAATCAATTGTTCAGCTGCAAATAATCAATTGTTCCGTTTAACTACAAGAAATTTAAAGATATAGTTTACTATAACTTTTTGTGGTGAATCTAATAGTGTATTGCGCGAAAGTTTGACAATAATCCATCAAAGCGTTGCATTTTTAGAATCGCTACCACCTTACATGAATTCGCCTTGGCTGTTGCTTTTGATATGCCAAGTGATGCCGCCATGTGATGCATGCAGATCGGTCGCTTAACCTAATGGACGAGCAGATTGGAATCTCGGCCTTTCCGGCTGCTTAAGGTCTTTCGCTGAAACACACACAATCAGGCGTTGATGTGGATTGGAACCTAGGCCGATCCAACCGCTAAGTGGAGCTTCCAGATACCTCGATTGGCCCAATGAACGAGCAGATTGGAATCTCGGACTTTCCGACTGTGCCGATGCGGATTGGAACCTAGGGCGTTCCAACCGCGAAACTACGCCATGAGGAAAAAATAAGATAATAATACAAAATTATTTTTCTGATTTACAATAGACCTAGACCGGGGTACCGGGGGGATCGGTATACGACAGAAGGAGGTTTAGTGCAGGTTAAAGTCCCACACTGACGGGGTAAAGGCTTTCGATGCTTCCTCCTCGTAAAAAAAACCGCATAAATGCATACATTTGTCATCAGTGCTTAGTATTTTTGCCACATATTTTTTTTGTGTATATGAGCAAAATATATTTATGCATGTTTGTGTACATTTACATACATATTTATGTACATATGTATAGTCGAGTAACTGATAGCCCTCCTGAGTCGTCTCAGTTATCAATTTGAGTTGCATCACAACGCTCATTGTTAAATTTTTTTAAAATTTTATAATAACATGCACACATACATATATGTTATTAATTATGCTTAATTGTATGTCCAATGGTTTTGTTCCTCATTTAATTTACATACATAATATTTATTTATTATCTTAACAATTTGTTATTTTTTATTAATGAATACAACTAATAGATAGTAACAGTCTTTTACAAAAAATATGGCAATTACCGATGCGCATAAACACAAAACTTGTCCAGGCGAAAAATATATGTACCTAAGTGTGTATGTTTTTCTTTTTTATATTGTTTTCTTTACTTTTCATCTTTTTTTTGTTATTAATGTTTGCTAATTTTATTTACTTAATTTTTTTCTTGTCTTTGTTTACCTTTTCTTTATCGTTCTTCATTATTTTCTATTAATTTTTTCATTACACTATTCTTTTATTTTATTTCATGTTGAATTTCATTTTGTATCTGGTAACATATATGTACGTATTGCGGTGATTTTTTTATAAACCATTTACGACTGCTTTCCTATGGCTCATTGGTAAATTAATGATTATTTCACTGGTTACTGGTTATCATAACTTTACACTATTTCCCTAATGGCTTTAACACAGGCGTGTCATTGACAATAACGAATCAGTACCACGTACCAGTGAATATTCATCAGCTCTCACTGCAGGGTACACAAACTTGTACTTACAAATATACATACATACAAATATAGATTTTGAAAATTTTCTCTAAACACTCATGAAAACGCATTTATGTACATAATAGAAAAAAAGATCTACTCACGTCTGCACTAATGCAATGTGGGTTAATTATCAATTTTAAACTTTCAATCTGAGTTCAACAGCACACTAGCTGTAGTGCAACTTTTTTTATGCAAGATCATACATATAAATATGTACAAATGTATACAACATATTTTAATTAATTTTATTTGTGTTAAGTTTAATGTTTTTTTTTAATACATACATGTGTAATAACTTTTGACGCAAATAAAATGTGCCAGGTGGCATAAACTTAAGTGCTCGCTTTAATGAGAAATATACAATTGTTTCCGTTGAATTAGCATGAGTCATCTTTGCATACTGGAAATATTTCAACAAAAACAACAATTTTCAATACAGGTGTTTAACAACAACAAACAAAGGTTTTTTAGTAAATGGTGTGAAAATTTTAGCTTTGTGTAAATAATTCTGACTACCCCTGTATATGTACATACATCTGTATGTATTTATACATGTAAATTATTATTTGTTTCCTTAACTGAGGAATTAATCACGCACACACTAAACTTTAATCTTTAATTCAATGTTTTTACTTAATTTTTATTGACATATGTTACATACATATATTCAACATAGAGCCATAGAGGATAAATTTTCAAGCCAAGCTGAAAACATTAGAGGTATTCGGGATTTGTTGTATTCGTATTATTATTTACTATTTTTACAACGAATTCAGAATAACACAAGTAAATCGCGAACACACCCTGTTATAATATCTGTCTTCGTGTCATTGTAAAATTTCCCGAACGGATGGTTTACGGGGAAAATATTAGATTTTATTACTAATAATTGTAAAAATCAAATTGCTAAGGTAAACGATAAACTTTAATACACACAAATAAATATCTATTTATTCGACTAACGTATTTGTAGATTATTCGACGTTTCATCTTTTTTGTTGTGATCGGCTGTGAGAAATTTACAAAAGAAAAACCACATTAACAGCACGCTTGCACTCTTGTATTTGAAGTGGAGCGTATATTTTATTGTTGGATTTTTCCTACATTTGCTATAAAAACCACAGAAACCACGAATACAAAGGGAAATACAAGAGATCCCGATTACCCCTAATCTGTATCCGATTTAAGATTTCTACGAATGAAAAGAAAATGTTTGCGTTTAACCCGAGTGTACTTCTCAATTCGGTTTGAAAAGGTTTGGGTTGAATTTAATCATGTTACATGATTAATTTAGCGGGGAGACAAATAAATTGGAATAATTTTAATTAAGAGGCGCAACTGTAAATAATAATTTTCACTCTGATATACGCTACTATGTGCATTTCAAAGAACAAGCAATTCTTAACAAAATATATCCGACTTCAGTTTACTTACATATGTATATGCTCATAAACATTTAGACATAACGTTGTTTCATTGCGGATTACTGATCGGATATGAAAACAAAGTTAATATGAGACCCCCTCTCGGATAAAGCAAGAATTATTTAAATCGATTCAGCAGATTATGCAGAACATACTCGTACATAAGAAAAAGGAAAAAAATTTAAAAATATTCCGATAAGTTAATAACCTCCTAGTTTTAAGTCGCTTCTTTGCAAACAATTGATTGCTACACGAATATTCAAGTTTAATGATCTCTGAAACCAAAATAAAGGACGTAACTTTCATATATCGCATATTCCTAGCCCTTCTTTTAATGTAAAACATGTTTATGGCTTCGAATTGTTGGATAAGTCATTACTCCTTAATTACTTGATTTTTGTATTAATCCATACATTATTTTACTGGAAGTATAATGTTCGATCGTATCTGTTTAAAAAAAAAAGATTATTGTCGGTTCCGCGAGTGCCCGGGTTCATACATATTAGAGGGCTGCATGCGCACATTCATTTCTTCTGTAAGTCGAATACACTCATGCGATCATAAATATACATATGTACTTACCAAGAACGATAGAATACAAGATTGCGCCTTCCCGACGAAAAATGATGTGAAGCAAAATGCGTGCAACGTCACGAACACGGTTTTTCTGAGAATCGAATAAAATTGTAAACAAAAATGTGAGGTTAGGTTCTGCTACGATTTCTAAATTTTAAAGTTTTTACCAATTTCGGCACTTTATGCAACATATTTATATTAAAATAACTTCATTTATGCACTGTGTTTGATTGGATGCTTTGAAAAAAACTGCATTGCAGCATTAGGAGACACAAGAAGCTTAACTTGCTACCAAGTGCTCACAGCTACACTTTCACATCACTTTTAGCGAATTTTATAGCCCCGTATCATTGATAGACTCTGTTATTGAACACTTAGCACTGCGCACTTCATGTTTAATAACTTTATTTTAAATAAAATTGCTTTTAAGCATTGAATTTAAGTTCAAACAATTGTATGCTTACAAACATACAAACAAAACTAACCGCGTTCTGTGACGTAGCATAAACAGCTGATTCTGTCAAATTTGCTGAGAGCGAATAGCGGTTTGCGGAAGGCGCAACCTCTGTATTTTCTAAATCGTGTGTACTTACAGAGAAAAAAGAGACCAATATGGGTACTCTCTGCTTATGATTTAAGGGATGTACAAATTTTTCTCATCGCTACGCTCATTTATAGTCATCGATCATTCAAGGGCCGTCCATATGTATACAACTTTCCTCGCTTTACTTGACAATTCGAACTTTAACAACAAAGCATAAGGTGTAGAAGGTTTGCTACATAGAACGCTTTGACAGTTTTTGCGATAATTGTTTGTTTTGAATTGCGATATTCGTTTATTCAGAGTATTTTCATTAATAAAAGAATAAGAAATGTGTTTTACATCTACTTACATATGTATGTTTGAAATTTGAGATGTAACAAGTCTTCTTGCAGCATCTTTCGACAAAATAAATAAAAACCGATCCAGGGGATTTTAGGAAAACGATGAGGGTGGTTAACAAAGAGGTGTCTCATTTGTTTTTTGTTCATATTTCTCTTCTTTTCTCTTTTTAAAAGTAATTATATATGCAAAAATTATGAAATACAAGTGAATTCTCTAAATCGTGTGTGTATGCACGCAGAAATAACATGGAAATGTAAACAGTTGGTTGTCAAAGTGTACAAAAGTTGAGAGTTCGCCATGATTTTGCTTCGTTTTGCTTTGCTTTACTTTTCTCGCCTTGTATTTAGCAGCACTCATATAACATCAGGTCTTCAACTTATCTGTCAAAGCGAAACTCTGAAGCAAAGCAAAGCGAAAGTCTTATGTGTACGGCCCTTCATGCATTCACGGCCGGTCAGAAAATTGCACGAATGTGGCGAATGTGGCGGACGTTGTGCAGGGAGACATCAACAAAGGTACATACATATGTAACGCGCAGCTCGCGATGCCTGTTATTATGAGTGTACGTATGTTTTCGCTTATCCTTCTACTTTGTTTTTAATGCTGATGGATAACTGATTAGAAAATTCTTTTAACTGATGTTATTTATAGAATATTATTATTATTTAAGCCCTAAATAATATTGATGTGAATAAAATATTAGTGGACATTTGACTTCATTTAATTATCCAAATAATCCTCAAAGAAAATTTTAAATTTGAAAATTTAACAATTTTCGGAGTTGTTTTTTGATATTATTACTTTTCCACAACTCAATAGTAGTTAAATGCTTTAGTTTTGAGATATAGTAAGTCGAAAGCTCGCAAAATTAATGCATTTTAATGTTTTTTTTGGAATAAATTCGAAAAGTCTTATGTATGAATATGTTTTATTATACCATTGAAACGCTAGTGCACTTCCATTTTCAGAAATCAGAACCAGACACTTTATCATTTTTTTTTTTCAAAGGTATACAGCAGAGAACTGCAACGAGTGCAGAAATTGTGTGTATACTCGCGCATGTAGCCGTATTTTGCATGCTTTGTTGTTTTCGTGTACACACCGTCGCTTGTCTGTTTGCTAATAGATCAATACGATCATGACGATGCATACATGCTCGCTACATTATCCGTCGGACAAATTTGCGTCAGCATACAAAGTTGCATGTATGTAACACACTCGCCGTTGACAAACGCTCGCGACACTCGAGTGTTGTTTGCGAGCCACTCGGGTTACCCGTAACAATATTTTTGTTTGCAAGCAGTAGTTGATTAGCGATCTTAAGTGTGTTTTCTATCATATTTTTTGTATTGTTTTTTTTTACGTGAGATGGCAGATACATAGTGTAAGAGAGTTTTTGAAATGTGATTTTTGTTCCTATAACTTTAATTTTCTATCTAGCAGATTAAGAACTTTGAAATTAAATTAAGTCTTATGAAATGTTTATTTTTATTTTAAATTTAACTCCTACTATACAAAAATTTTTTAAATACTAACCCTACATATTGGATCTCATAAAATGTTTTTTTCAAATAAATGTATACAATACATATTAATTAAAATTAACTAAGTCGTTTCTTTTATCTGTAAATAATAGGATAAATACTTATGGCGTTTTCTTTTCTACAGAAAATGTTGCCTTAACATTGCCCTCTGCGCACGTACACACAAGAGCGGGGCAATGAAGTGCAACATTTTTTATAGAAAAGAAATCGCCATTAGTAGATGCCCGAGTGCACTCGAGTGTGTACATGCGCAAATTTGCGCCTTCACATGCACGGCCAATCATGTGAACTAGCACACTCGAAAATGTAATAATATATCCCGCACATGTCAGCCTTAAGAGCCGTACACATAAGACTTTCGCTTTGCTTTGCTTCAGAGTTTCGCTTTGACAGATAAGTTGAAGACCTGTTGTTATATGAGTGCTGCTAAATACAAGGCGAGAATAGTAAAGCAAAGCAAAACGAAGCAAAATCATGGCGAACTCTCAACTTTTGTACACTTTGACAACCAACTGTTTACATTTCTATTTTATTTCTGCGTGCATATACACACGATTTAGAGAATTCACTTGTATTTTACAATTTTTGCATATATAATTTCTTTTAAAAAGAGAAAAGAAGAGAAATATGAACAAATAGCAAATGAAACACCTCTTTGTTAACCACCCTCATCGTTTTCCTAAAATCTCTTGGATCGCTTCTTATTTATTTTGTCGAAAGATGCTGCAAGAAGACTTGTTACATCTCAGTCTTAATAAAGTTTATTACACTCGCGAATTTCAAACATACATAAGTAGATGTAAAACACATTTCTTATTCTTTTATTGATGAAAATACTCGATATAAGCACATATCGCATTTCAAAACAAACAATTATCGCAGAAACTGTCAAAGCGTTCTATGTAGCAAACCTTCTACACCTCATGCTTTGTTGTTAAAGTTCGAATTGTCAAGTAAAGCGAGGAAAGTTGTATGTGTACGGCCCTTTATGTTTATGAGTGAGCATGAATGAGCGCACAGCAGCAGACGGCTGTGCTTGCTTGTATCAAATTTTAGAGATGATGAATATGCACACTCGAGCGCACTCAATGCCGTTCTTTGGTATACAGCATATGTTATAGGAACACAATTTACTTAACAGTATATGTATGTACATACATACATATGTGTTCACAAGTGCAGCCGCACATTCTATGCAACACCTGTGTGTATTTATATATGTGTGTGTACATAAATACAAAAAGGATAATCACCAAGTTGAGCAAATGGCCTGGCACTAAGTAAGTAGGCTGCATATACATACATACATATGTACATACATGCATATTTACGGATATGAAGAAGCTAGCGAATATTTATAATTTGTTATACCACTCACAAATAATCATACATATGTACGTATATAAATACGTATATAGACATGTACATATGCACCTCAGCGTCAAAAAAAGGTTACAGTTGTATGCAATACTTACAATGTTTTTTAACATAATTCCTTTCCGTTAATTCTTTATAAAATAATATCGCATTCTTTAACTAGAACCATACCAATTAAAGTTTCAAAACTTGTACAGAGTGCACACATTTTCCAAATATCAAAGTGTTCCATCCAAAATTTCTAACGTTTTAATGTGCGATCGTGGTAGCTTTATAACTGTCCGCATGTCATTGATACACAAGCCCAGAGTCCAGATTTAAACCCCATATAAAACTTGTGTAGGTATCCCGATGCAAAAGCTCACAAGCGTACAATAAATTCAAAGGCCGACTTGAAAAGGATCCTCAGGACGAATGGCAAACAATTTAGTCCAGCTTTTGTGAAAAACTTTTACAAAGTATTCCAAATAGATTATAAATGGTCACAAAATCAAAGGAATGCATACAAAGTATTATCATTAACATTGTCTTTACTTTTATATAATGTAAAATTGAGAAAACCTTTGGTGAAAAGCTTGTTAAAAGAATGCCAAATAGATTACAAATTGTCATCAAAAACAAAGGCACACATACAAAGTATTATCATTAACATTGTCTTTACTTTTATATATCTAATGTACGAGTTTCACATTGGCATTGAATTGCATGCTATTTTACTTTTTAACCTCACTAAAAGAGTATTTGAATTAAACATTAAATTTTGATTATTTTGGTTTTGTTAAGTAGTAATATACTAAAGAAATATGCAATAATATTTTTGGAATCGCTTCTTTTATTTGTGATTTTTGAGAATTAAATTATTTTTTATGACCTGAACGAGTTTCGCTAGGGGCTACTGTAGGTAGGTAGACAATGCTTTAAACAACACCCTCATGAATCAAATTCCATTCCAAAGGATAAGAAAACTGTTTTTGGTTAAGGCTAGAGCTTTTCTTAACATTCGAAACTCCCAGTAATGCGGTATAGAAATTTCTTAAAGTTTCTAAAAGGAGCTACGTTGTTCTGCATTAACATCCTAACTGTGCTGTTACTCGTGAATTATTCTCTTTCGAATGCGCATAACAATGCTGTCAAAATTCATATTAGGTTACTATTGTAACTGTGAATAGCTGCTTTCTATAAGTGAATTTCTGACAAAATTCCCGATTATTGTTAAGCCACATCGATCCAGATTCCTTGTCATCATTTCAAAAGCAAGTGAGCATAGCTCATTATCGTAGAGAACACACAATTTGTAAAAGTGACGTCATTATGACGTCAAGGTGCGAATTTGAGTCAAGAATGATACAGACGAAGATCAAGAATGATAGATAACAAGATTATGCCGTCCTGAAAATACTGACTTCAGAGCAGCAGATATGATGGTGGAGCGAAGAAGTAGAGAATGAGAAAACTGAGAGTGAAGCCACTTTTACACATTTAGAGCGGGCCATTTATAGTTTCACCATTTCATTCTTAATATTTATAAACATAAGAAAGCAAAATCTAAGCCTTGAACTAAATTAAAATGCAAGCATGCATATGCAAACAAAAAACACAAAAAAACAATTTCAAGTACTTGAACCATGTGAAACACATGCAATGAAATGGCTTGTTTACAATAAGGTACCGACGTCACATCTGTATAATTCGGCAAAACCAAAGTAACGGTACCCCGGAATGCGTCATCTTTCGTTTGCTTCATCGTGGAGGAAAATTGCGCTTTCCAAAATGCTTGACGTAGCCATAGTGAGTGAGCGAAAGATAGTAAAAGCAAAAGACCTACCGCAGAACAGCATTGCCACTTCGGTAGTTTTTTTTAGCAAAACTGGAATTTTTTTTATATTAGACCTGATTTGGTAAATTTTTTTTCAATATGGAAATATTTTCAAAGAGTTTTGAATACTAAGTTACTACTAAAAATTTTAAACTTTTAACCCTCTTAAAATTGCACAAGAAATTTGATTATTAACATATGGTTCCTTAAATAAAGGACTGTCATAACCCAAAAAAAACAACAACCGAGAGAAACTGTTGGGATGTTTTGAATTTGCTTATACTCCCTTAGTAAAATAAAATGTTTTTTGTTGCATGGAGCATTTCTGCATACTCAACTCTGTTATTATATTTTATGAATTATGATAGCCTTTTAGGGCCAGTTTTTCTGTGTTGGTTTAAATTCAGTTTAAACTAATGCCCGAATTCAGTAACCTGGAATCACCTCAAGTCTCAAAATTAGCTGCATAATATTGCTTTTCCTCACATTCAAGTTTTTTTCTTTTATTTTTATGAGAGACTAGAGACTTTATTTTGAGACTAGAGGCCTTTGCTTGTCACCAGGTCACCATTTAGAGACTTTAGTTTGAGACTAGAGGCTTTATTTTGAAACAAATGAATGTCAACTGGTCTTAAATTGTGGCTTTTGTCTCTATTAGAGACTGAGACAGCTTACTTATATGTGTATGCATTTATTTTACAGTTATTTATTAATATCAGTAAAATTCAATGTAGATTATGCATGTATGTACGTAAATATGAACAGACATGCATGTATTGAATTTTTTTTCTATTTAATTGCTTCCATAATGTAGCCGCTATCATTTACAAAAATTGCCGCCGTCATAATAGGTAAGTTCGGGTACGGATAGTTATTGAAAGTTTTCGAAAACTATCAGCTTTTAGCGTTCGCGTACGCCAAAAACTAACAAAGTAGGGGAAATTGAGAGAGCAAAGTGAAAATTTTTGCCGGCAGAAATTTGCCAACAGCAAAACAGCTTATCAAAAACAGATGATTGCAATTCGCATAATTACGAAATTGTTAATTAAGAATTTCAAAGTTGGAAATTATAAAATATGAGTGTTAAACATGCTAGTAGCAAGTAAATGTTAGTTTGGTTAAGTTTTCTTAGTAGAATGTTTTAAGCAAACACGAATGCAATGTTTTCCATTTTGCATATTTGGATGCGGACAAGAATTCAATCAGCTGTTGGTTGAATTTGCAAGTTTCTGCAAATTTTGCGTTCGCGTACTGTTTTGGATATTTTTCTTTTGTGAGAGAAGAGCAGACTATTCCACTGAAATTTGCTGTTGGATATTTTCTGTTGAAGATTGTAAACGAACGTACCTAATATCTTTCAGTCGAATGTTGTCTCATACAGCCGGATGTGGTCTCATACATCCAAATGCGCATGACTAGTTGTACAACATGTTTGGGTCTCTTTGTACAACGAATGTTTTTATTTTAATGCGACTGAGCGCATGCTGATCAGAATGCGTAGAATGTTGCGCTTACGTGTGAATGTGTTAAAACGGCCAATGACTACATTCATGCAGACGTCTAATACATATGTATGTATGTAAGCGTTGCCACAAAGATTTTAATTTAATACCAAAACTCTATTACCAAAAGTCGTTTAACTCGTCAAAACCTTAAATTTTTTTCTTCAATAGTTATCTCCATTAAAGTGCAACCTCATATGTACATTAGGGTGACAATTAAATGTATGGAGTATTTTTTTTTTCTTTATTGTTTTGGTCTCAGTGTTTTTTTGTGTGTAGTGTTATTTAAAAAAAATTCTAGTAAAATTTCAAGGTCGTAGGAAGAGGATTAGGGGGCGCGTCGGCCCCCCAAAGTTACACAAAATACGTTTTTTCACGCAAATTCTTACTTTGACTGCTTGTAACTTTCTCTGTGTTTTTTTTTTTTAAACATTACTGGCGAAAGATGTTCATTAATATGTCTACAATAACATCTGTCAATAACATTTTTGTCTAATGTTAATATTTAATGAAAAAAACTTAAATATAGGAGAAAAAGTACGCCTCAATGTCGATTTATTATACTTAAATAAAACTACTTATGTATATGATTTCTCTTTTTATTAATATTGTTTAAAGCACTTGAGACAATGTCTTTTTATTACAGTCCGGAAACCGATGGCGGTAATCGCTAACAATTTTTAAAACAAATTGTTTTTGGCGTTCATTTTTGGTAAATAGTTTATTATACTCTTCCATCAATTTAACCCCCCTTTCGGCAGTGTCATTTGTAACATTTAATTTTTTCATCAATTCAGCCGCTTTACAATAAGATTGGTCCTGCTCCCATTTGTCTGGGTTTAATTTAAAAAAATCAGTATTTATTTGAAATCTTTCAAATAATGCTTTTGTTTCGGCAGAGACGAACTGTTCAATTCCGTCATGGAATATTTCAACGATTTCTCTATCATTTATTGTAGCTCGCTTTGTGTTTTGCTCTTGTTCAAAATCATTTTCCAAAGCCGCCACCATTTTTTGTTTTGAAAAAAGGGATACGTTGCTGTCAAAAAATGCAAGACCAACCGCCTCAGGGCTTAAATACCACAAGTGGTTCCTGAACTTTTTAAGAGCAACATAAGATATAGGAGCATCAATTTTTTTGAAGTTTTCAAGTTTTTGTAAAAATAAAAAATCTTGATATGGTGCTTTAATGGCCAAAGGAGCAGAAAACCACGCTTCGACATAGACTTCAGCAATAAAAACACAAATTTGACGAAGCCCATTTAATTCAGTTGCTGAAAGCTGGAACTCGTTACGGAATAAAAATATTTTTAGACAGTAAATCGCTTTTGCCATCCACCTTGCATGGTGAACAGCTCCTGGCGATCGAAACATTAGGCTATTTGGATGTGTCTTTTCTGGTTTTTGACCCAGGAAGAGCAAAGTGAGTTCCAAGAATTCTTTATAGTCTTCCCTGGGTTGTTTTTCTTCCAAGATATTATTTACTGCACCGATAATGCGAACAGCAGACTCTTTCATGTACGTCTTGACAGTTGGATCGTTGATGCCATACTCATAGTTTTTAGCATCAATCTTAGCCCAAGCATTTTTAAATTTCTCAAACATTTTAACGTTTGGACTTCCATAACAGCTTATTTTTTCTTCGAAAACGCATCTTAAAACAATCTCGTATATATGGTTACCATAAAAGTTGTCTTTGTAAATTATTTTCAATTAACGTACAGGTACCATTGAAACGCCCAGTATTGACCGCTGTTGTATCAAACACTAAAGCTTTGATGTGATTTTGCAGACCATATTCATAAATAGCATCGCATACAGCGGATGCCTGTTCTTTTCCAGTACCGGAATCAAGTGCAGGTATTTCAAGAAGCTGTTCAACTTTACCGCTCGATATTATTATAGGCAACCTATCAACTTTATCATTTCCCGTCAGCGCCGGCAAAAGTTTACCATCCCAATGAAGGCAGATAGCGTCGAGCTCATTTAATTTTAATTTATTTTTTAATGCTGAAATTCTTTCTTCACGGATTTGTTCCCTTTCCTGGTGTACAGACGTTCGGTTTAAAATATAATCTTCAACATTATTACCCAGAGCTTCAACGACTGCGCTTATTAGATGAACCGCATGTCTGTCACTGATTTTACAGACATCGAGTGCGGCCGCCAGTTTTGGTGTTAGTATTTTATTTGTTCCCCTACATTTTTTGGCTGGAGGTTGACTACAACGTGGGTCACATTCCATATCTGGAAAACTGTTATCATTCTCTGAAGATTCAGATGACAGCAACTCTGCAGTTTAATCTAATAAAAACGACTTAATTTAAAGAAAATAAAAAATAAACAATAACATACAACGAACCAATTAATGCAATTTCACGATTATTCCGCTCCACTTGTTGTAATAAATTGTTGTTGCGTTCTTCAAGTCGGCACTCTCGGCGTACTTCTTCGTAATCGATACCATACATAAAGCCCGTTTTTCGTTGACTTATCAAGAAATCAATATCTTCTTGATTCGACATTATTTTTAATGCACTTGCATGTGCCACGTCAAAAAGCATATCCAATTTTTCTTTCCACGTGTTTACTTTGCTCTTATGGAAATTAGAAGTCTTCTTTGAATCTTTTTGAAAGCTTCGCCATTCTTTATACAATTTCTCTACATTTGTAATGCAGTGTTGTTTGTCCTTGACCGGAATGCGGGCTTTTTCCCAGAACACGAATAGTTCTTTTACAACTAAATCTGAACTTTCCCGTAAATTTTTTTTTACTACACGTAAATTGAAAAACAAAACTTTCAACACTTCTATATTGGAGGGTAGTTTACTTCCCGTTAATGAGTTGGTACAATAACCAATTAAATATATGCGTTCACGTAAATTTCTAGCAGACATTTTCGACTTTTCACATTCAAATATTCACTTCGAATGATTTTTTTGCAAATTTAATGCTATTAAAAAATGTTTGCGGCTGCTGCATATAACTGTAAAATAAGAATCTATTTTCCGAGAAACATTGGTGCTGATTTTTTGTCGGTAGCTTACGCAAGCATTGAGAATAATATTGTTGAGGTTGTAACGGGAATATTCTCGGTCACAATTGTCAATATTATAGATCGCTTCAGCATACAGGCAAAAAAAATTTGAAGCAAACTTTTAAAGACAATTCTTACACTTGAAAACAAAAGTAAACAAAAAAAGTCTGAAGTTCGGACTAGCGAGGTCTTACTGTATATAATTGTTGAAGCTACTCTTACGTAAATCATAAGGAATTTTCTATATGAATCTTTAATTAAATAAATCTGAACAAAATCCAAAATTTGAATCATATAAGTAATTTTATTTAAGTATAATAAATCGACATTGAGGCGTACTTTTTCTCCTATATTTAAGTTTTTTTCATTAAATATTAACATTAGACAAAAATGTTATTGACAGATGTTATTGTAGACATATTAATGAACATCTTTCGCCAGTAATTTAAAAAAAAAAAAAACACAGAGAAAGTTACAAGCAGTCAAAGTAAGAATTTGCGTGAAAAAACGTATTTTGTGTAACTTTGGGGGGCCGACGCGCCCCCTAATCCTCTTCCTACGACCTTGAAATTTTACTAGAATTTTTTTTAAATAAAACTACACACAAAAAAATACTGAGTCCAAAGAAAATATCACTTTCGAAATTAACTGTCACCCTAATGTACATGAGAATAAGGGAGGGAGGGAATGCATGGCCTACGCCATTGGTATCACAATGGGCTTCTTACAGCCTAAGTGTGCCACCGTGCTTTGTGCGGTGGCAGCCACTCTAACCTAACCTAACCTAACCTAATGTACATATATGTACATGTGCTAGTTTACTAAGGGCCAGTTTTTTCAGAGCAAGTTTACTTTTTTTGTCGCTTAAGCTGAGTGTAAGCTAAGAAAGCAGGTTTTGGGTAAAATTTAAACGGCCAATATTGAAGGGTTAAACCTAGTCTAACTATCAGGAAACTTAGTTTAAATTTAAACTTAATATAACTTAACTTATGCCCGAATTCAGTAAGCATTCTTATGCCCGAATTCAGTAAGCTGCCTCAGTCTCTAATAGATACAAACGCCACAATTTTAGACCAGTTGACATTCATTTGTTTCAAAATAAAGCCTCTAGTCTCAAAGTAAAGTCTCTAAATTGTGACCTGGTGACAAGCAAAGGCCTCTAGTCTCAAAATAAAGTCTCTAGTCTCTCATAAAAATAAAAGAAAAAAACTTGAATGCGAGGAAAAGCAATATTCTGCAGCTCATTTTGAGACTTGGTGATACCAGGTTACTGAATTCGGACATTAGTTTAAACTGAATTTAAACCAACACAGAAAAACTGGCCCTAAAAGGCTATCATAGCTCATAAAATATAATAACCGAGATGAGTATGCAGAAATGCTCACTGCAACAAAAAACGTTATGACAGCCCTTTATTTAATGAACCATTTGTTAATAATCAAATTTCTTGTGCAATTGTAAGAGGGTTAAAAGTTTTAAATTTTTAGTAGTAACTTAGTATTCAAAACTCTTTGAAAATATTTCCATATTGAAAAAAAATTTACCAAATCAGGTCTAATATAAAAAAAATTCCAGTTTTGCTAAAAAAAAACTACCGAAGAGGCAATGCTGTTCTGCGGTCGGTCTTTTACTTTTACTATCTTTCGCTCACTCACTATGGCAACGTCAAGCATTTTGGAAAGCGCAATTTTCCTCCACGATGAAGCAAACGAAAGATGACGCATTCCGGGGTACCGTTACTTTGGTTTTGCCGAATTATACAGATGTGACGTCGGTACCTTATTGTAAACAAGCCATTTCATTGCATGTGTTTCACATGGTTCAAGTACTTGAAATTGTTTTTTTGTGTTTTTTGTTTGCATATGCATGCTTGCATTTTAATTTAGTTCAAGGCTTAGATTTTGCTTTCTTATGTTCATAAATATTAAGAAAATATAGAGAAATATCGGAATGAAATGGTGAAACTATAAATGGCCCGCTCTAAATGTGTAAAAGTGGCTTTACTCTCAGTTTTCTCATTCTCTACTTCTTCGCTCCACCATCATCTCTGCTGCTCTGAAGTCAGTATTTTTAGGAAGGCATAATCTTGTTATCTATCATTCTTGATCTTCGTCTGTATCATTCTTGACTGAAATTCGCACCTTGACGTCATAATGACGTCACTTTTACAAATTGTGTGTTCTCTACCATAATGAGCTATGCTCACTTGCTTTTGAAATGATGACAAGGAATCTGGATCGATGTGGCTTAACAATAATCGGGAATTTTGTCAGAAATTCACTTATAGAAAGCAGCTATTCACAGTTACAATAGTAACCTAATATGAATTTTGACAGCATTGTTATGCGCATTCGAAAGAGAATAATTCACGAGTAACAGCACAGTTTGGATGTTAATGCTTTTAGAAACTTTAAGAAATTTCTATACCGCATTACTGGGAGTTTCGAATGTTAAGAAAAGCTCTAGCCTTAACCAAAACAGTTTTCTTATCCTTTGGAATGGAATTTGATTCATGAGGGTGTTCTTTAAAGCATTGTAGCCCCTAGCGAAACTCGTACAGGTCATACAAAATAATTTAATTCTCAAAAATCACAAATAAAAGAAGCGATTCCAAAAATATTATTGCATATTTCTTTAGTATATTACTACTTAATAAAACCAAAATAATCAAAATTTAATGTTAATTCAAATACTCTTTTAGTGAGGTTAAAAAGTAAAATAGCATGCAATTCAATGCCAATGTGAAACTCGTACATTAGATATATAAAAGTAAAGACAATGTTAATGATAATACCTTGTATGCATGCCTTTGTTTTTGATGACAATTTGTAATATATTTGGCATACTTTTAACAAGCTTTTTACAAAAGCCTTTCTTAGTTTTACATTATATAAAAGTAAAGACAATGTTAATGATAATACTTTGTATGCATTCCTTTGATTTTGTGACCATTTATAATCTATTTGGAGTACTTTGTAAAAGTTTTCCACAAAAGCTGGACTAAATTGTTTGCCATTCGTCCTGAGGATCCTTTTCAAGTCGGCCTTTGAATTTATTGTACGCTTGTGAGCTTTTGCATCGGGATAGCTACACAAGTTTTCTATGGGGTTTAAATCTGGACTCTGGGCTGGTGTGTCAATGACATGCGGACAATAATAAAGCTACCACGATCGCACATTATAGGCCTTATGCTTTGGGTCTTATGCTGATGAAAATGCAAATCTTCGCCTAGATCAAGTTTTTCTTTACAAAGTGGCAATTTTTCTTTTAAAACGTTAAGATACATAGCGTTATTCATGATACCCTCAATAAAATGCAATACTCCAGGTCCGTGTGCAGAAAATGAACCCCACACCATTACCGATCCGCCACCGTGCTTTACTATGGGCTTCATAGATTTAAATTGCTTTCATCTGTGAATAGCACGTTTTTCCAAAATGAGAAATTTTTTGATTGATGGTCCTTGGTCAATCGTAGTCTGGGTTTCCTATTACGTTCGTTGATAAGGGGCTTTCGCCTTGCTCTTCTGTCATTATAATCAGCCTTATTCAATATATTTCTTATGGTTTGTGGGCAACACTTTTTCCCCAAATCATTTTCGGCTATTGTTACGAGTTTCGGTGCACTTATAAATGGATATTTTTTAACATGGCGTAGCATTTATTTTTCATCACAAGCGGAGAAAAGTTTGCTATTTGTCACTTTTGATCTATTTTTAACAGTTTTATCTTCTTTGTACCATTTTATGTACTCAACAGTCGATCAGCTTTCGTTTACAATTTCAGATATTTCCCAAAGCGGTTTTAGGTTTTCGTAATGATGAATTACTAGTTAGTTATCGCACTTCAACACTGGTTTGTCCTATTTGTCTGTCAATTTAACTTTTTTATTATTCTTTTTCGATATATGACGCGATATTCAAAATTTTCCAAAGAAGGTTAATATTGGGACTTCCCCGAATAACACTTTGAAAATTACTTGAAGTTAGATGTGCTTGCAAATAGTGTTACCTGATAAATGAAAACTTTCCGAGTTTGGCTTTTACATTGAAAATGCCGCCTTTTTTATTTTTATAAATAAAGGATTATTTCAAAATTCGTTTTTGCCGTTTAATGCATTACCCAATACACTAATGAAATAAAACATATTAATTTTTATTGCAATAGTAATTCCTCGTATATTAAGTAAATCGAAACATTTTAGTGGGTGTAAGAATTTCGCTTGTAGTTACTGTATGCATGTACTATTTGTAAATATGTAGCTCGTAAATAGAATTAGTGGACATAATCTATGTAGGTATATTCAGCATAAGAAAATGTTAGGATGATAAAGTAAATCGATTGAGTTTATCACAAAACTTCAACGTGCGTGAAAATTTCGAGTTAATACTACGAAATTGTTAAAAAATCCAAGGCATAAAAAAATAGCCAAATAAACTTTCCTTTGCATTTGTAATACCTATAAAACGTAGTGCAAATGAATATAAAACACCAGTGATTTGAAAGTAAAAAGTGTGTAGTTTACTTGCACTACATATATGAAGAGAAAGGGTCAGAAATTCAAGTGTTCTAACATAAAAAACACATATGCGTACATATGTATGTTTTTATACAAAGTAGATCAATGATTTTGAGCATACATATACATATTTGCTTTCTCCTATTATGCTTATATTATTCACAATTTTTTTGAAAGGTTAAGATACATACATACATACATATGTATATGATTATGTTATTACCGTTGTATAAGCTTACTGTATTTTTAATATTCAATCTTATTTATGTTTTTGTTAATATATATTTTTTGATAGAAATTATTTGTTTGCGTGCTTGCATATAAGTATATCTCAGTTGTATAATATTTACGCCTATACATATGGTATAACTCTGTTTAAGATAAAATTTAAAAAAAATATGGCAAAAATGTGGCACAGGTTTTTCATTGTTGTTGTATTACATTAACATTATTGTATTTCTTTTTTTAATTCAATCTCTTGTAGAGATTTAATCGTGAGCTTATCTAATCCTCTTTTTTACACTATATAATTTAGCTACAAATTCAGCTTATGTAAAGTTTGATTTCTTTTTTATTTACGATTTTATAGTAAATCTGACTAAAAAAGAACTAAAACATACACAAATCTTATATATTTCTCGTATAAAACTTGTGCAGTTTACTCTAAGTACATATGTATGTATATGTGGTTATATCTAAGCATATATGTACATACATACATACCAATTCACTTTTATACACTGCAGAGAAATCTTCTAGTTGTTGACTATAATGATACCAGCTAGGCGCATTAATTTTGTCTTAGGGTGCGTTTAAAATTACAAATTTCCGCACACCGTGCTTACAGCACAACGCACATATGTAATACATGTAAAACCTGGGCATGCGCACAACGTACATTTGTATTAAAACTATCTCCCTTTGATTGCTGAATTTTTACACACTGCGCAGATAGGTAGTATATAATATATGAGTATTATATAGATACATATATGGGTGTGGATATGTATGTATGTACGTCTCTGGTCGTGGGTTGAAATCTTGGCATAGGAACCAAGCTTCGCACTACTTAAATCGAATGGAATTTTCGTTTTTGGTATATGTATGCTGTATTTTATTCAAGTTATTTTGGAGAATAACTCTTCAATTTATACAGCTAAAACTTGAATGAAATTTGTATTTAGTACACTTATCACATATAAAATGTTGTCAGTGAAATTCATCAATATCGGATGCTCCCATACATACAACCGATCGTTCAGATAAATCAATTTTGAGCGTAACTGTTTCTTGTCTCAAGTTAATGAAATCTAGTTTTAAGATATTGTTACCATATTGATATTAACTTAGTTTTATTAATTTGGAAACAAATTTTAGTTAAATCATATATAGTAAGAGATATATGCTGAATGATTGGACCATTTTTCAGATTTCAAAAACAGAAATTTGGCTATATCTCGAAAATTATTCATCCATTTTATATTCTTATGCCATATTTTGATTCAGCATACAAATTTAATTGAAATTGATATGTATAATACCAGATTACTTTTTGGCGATTTTTGTACATTAAAGTTTTTCTAAAACTCAACCTGATCCCATAAAAATCAAGTCACGGAGCCTCCAAATTAATTTTAGACCCATGTCGTAGAATAACTTTTTGTTCAAAATATTAAGAGGAATCGGAATTTTGACGGCGCGGTATCGATAAATTGTATGCCATACAAATCGCCCCAGTCTAATGTACATACTTTGCATTTTTATCGAGCTTTTTCTATGCACTTCTTTAAATAACTTTTTATAACGTTTGTTCACATATATATGTATATACATATATATATATATATATTATTTAATTTACAGAATACAAGTATTCAAGCCGTAATATATTTAAAACCAAAAGCTTACAATTTTTACTCATTTTATATATGATATGGTTTATTTTGTGTTTTATTTTGCTCCTTTTTATTTCTTTCTGCATTTTGTTTCTTTATTTGCACATTGTTCGTAACACTTTCGAGTTCCATTTGTTTTAAAAATAAATTCGTTTAGAGTTTCATTTAAGTCTATGATAAAGTTATTTTCCCCATCGTATCGGTAAATTGCGCATTATTATTTGTTTGATTATCTAATTTGTGTGTTCTTAGTTCTAATTTCGTAATTTTTCATAATTTAATGATTTTTCTACCATGGTATATTTGATAAAAAAATTACTTTCTATTAGAGGATTTACAAGGTGTCTTAAAATTAAGAAAGGTCATATAAAATTTTCAGTAACTCAAAATTAATGTATTTTTGTTTTTGTTGCAGTGCACAGAATGAGGATGTATAATAACATAACTTGAAATTTTTAAAATTTTTACATTTTACGACACCTTGTGAATCCACTAATTGTAAATTATTTACAAGCATACGGCTTCTCACTACTTTGTATGTATGCTATATAATTTCAATGACTTGCACATTCATTGATGTGAATGGCGAATTTATATCATTTTGTGTATGTTTGTGTTTCTAAATTATTCAAACATTTAAATGTGTCAGAATGCAAATAAGATTAAGATTTTCCAACGAAAAATTCATTACGTAAATATTTTCTCAGAAAAATCAACTACATGCAGACAGATGTATGCATGAGCATGAAAACCCTTCGCATAAATTCACTCTTTTATTTTGTCGAACTTTTTTGTGTGTAGCAAAATTTGGTGTTAAATGTTGACATCATATGACAACCCGTCTTCACTCAATTAACAACATTTGACGTCAAATAAGACCTAATGTAAACAAAGCATTAGTGACTGTAATGGTTTTGTAGGATATATTCAAAAATACCTTACCAAGAATTTTTATATTTCCAGATACATACATACATTTACATTTTATAATCCAAAGCGAATTGACGCCCCTCGATGGCCCGCATTCGCAATTGAATATGTCATACTCAGCAATATGGATGGAATTCCTTTTACATGGCTGCTATAAGTTTGATACATACAATTCATTACTTTTAAAAATTTATATCGACAAATGGTATACTATAATATAATATAATAATACTCTGTCGATGCTATTGAATGTGTGCTGTTTTCGGGGATGCATGCTTTGTCGCCATTTAATGCATTCAGCGTTGTTACCACCTGACTGCGGGAGTACTTGTTATGTATCGGTATATACGCCTTTTTCGCCATCGGCGGCGCTTGCAATTGAAACATGAGCAGTTTTGTCAGCACTAGTATTCGACATTGTAACCGCTAAATGCCGGTTGATCGGTGGTAAGATATCGCTGGTCGTGGTTTCCGTATTGCAGCCTGCCATACTTTCAGCCGCTGTGGAAGTAATTGTCGCTGTCGCTGTTGTTGTAGTTGTTGAAGAAAAAAGCGTAGAAACAGGATAAGTAGATGGTTCATTGACACTGCATTCGGTCGGCATATTATTGCCACTTTGCTGTATACTATTGTTAGCGTTTACAACTGCCACCGCTGCCACAGAGGCGAAGTGATGGCTAAACTGTTGAAAATGTTGATTGAAGAGAGTTGAATTCGCGTACGGATGATGATCACGTGCATGAAGGTGGGTATGGTGAGTTTTCGGCGTCGAAGGGGGCAGCGTCGGATCTAAGGTGTCACCTACTACATGAAATTGCTGCTGATACTGTTGTGAAGCAGGACACAGTAAAGGTGACACAACCGTTGGTAGTCGGATAGTCAACTGCTTTGGCAACTGATAGTTATTGTAATTGTAATGCTGTGCAACGGACGTTGACATAGGGCACTCATTGGCAGCATTAATGCTTTCATCGGCGCCGATATTTTGCGCCTTACTGAAACTATTGAAACTGGTCGTATTTTCACTGCATTTAGTTAGCTGATTAATGCTTAAGGGATTATTAATGTCGTGTGGATTTGCACCGATTGGATTTCGATGTGTTGGCGTGATATATGACTTTTCGGAATTGCCGGCTGCTGGCGAAGAAGCCATTGACGAAGCAGTTGAAGACACTGCGGATTTTCCGTTAATAGCCGGTATAGTTGTGACGAATGTGGATGTCGACGATGGAATGCTATCACAATAAACACTACTATCAGATTTGGTTGTATTGCTACGGATGTAGGAATTTGGTTCATTTGACATGCCGATTATGGTGGCGATTGTTGTATTCTCTCCAAAAATGACTTGGGCTGAATTCAATTTAGAGGTGTTAGCGTTTATGGGCGACATTGAATTGCTTGTATTGGATAACATTTGGGCTATTGACACTATCGTGCTACCATTTCGTTCTGTGTTGTTCGGCGGGAAACAATTACCGTTTAGTAGCACATGTGATGGATTAGGATTCAATACTGGCCGCATAGTACGTTGGGTAAACGCGGCTGATGCTACAGCTGTAACAGTTAAGCATGAGGAATTTGTTAGACCGTCGCCAATGGATATTACACCTTTGACACTACCCTCAACTCCATTAATACTTCCAATGCTACTACAATAGAAGGGCGTTGGGGCTTTAGAATGTTCAAAAATACTGTTGTTTGTGAGCGCGGGTGCGGAATGAGTATGCGGATGTTGTTGTGGCTGGCTAGTTTGCTGCTGCAGACGCTTCTGATTTGCTGTCGGATTATCATTAACGATACGGCTGGTCTGCAATAATTGTTGTTGCGTTTGTAGAGAGGATTGCTGTTGACCTTGTGTATTCTGTTGATGTGTGTGTTCAACGAGACCGAATGGCAGGCTCACTGTAACCGGTGTTGCTGGAATAGCAAGCATATTTAGCGGGCTTGCTAAACTAGTGGACGGACTCTGAATACTAGACAAACCGCTGAGGCAGCCTGGACTAGATAACGAACGATTAAGCGACTCGGTGTCATCATCAGACGTTTTGTTGTTGTCATCAACACTACCGGGACTGCAAAGGCAGCAATTGTCGTTAAGGTCGTCTAATTTTTGAAAACAGTCGTCCTTAGTGCCGCTGCTGCAAGCAATGCCGTTACTTGTAGCTTCCATATAACGGATACATTTCTTCTTACGCCTATACATAAATGACCGAGTAGAAGAAGCACGTAGAAGAAAACAAGAACATTATTAAATAGTGGTAAAAGTATGAGCAATACACATTTAACTAATGCGATGCGCTAGCATTAAGTGAGTTTTACATTTTTTATTTTTTTTATTTTAATTGCAACGCAAACAAATTTGAATTGATTTAATGTTTTTATAATCAACTGAAATGAAAATCCACTTTGCGTAGGCAGTGTGTAATTTTTTAAATTGTTTAATTAACATTTTTTCGAATCGTTTTAAAATAATCATATATTCACTTGTACATACATTACTATGCTATAAATATTAAAAAATGCTGAAATATACGAATTACTGATTAATAGAAAAACATTTCTTACGGTTAACTTGGTAAAACACAAACAGTAAAAAAAACGTCTTAACTACTCGTGCAACATGCGACATCTAAACAGCAAGTTTTAAAAGCCCTTTGAAATTTTAAAATTTTCCACGCAAAAACAAATAATAAACACAATCGCTCAAAAATTGCAAATATGTTTTATAACATTTAAATAGGAAATCGGGTTAGACAGCAGGATGACGTCAATGAGGTAATGCAACAAAAAATTTAAAAAATTCTTATAAATAGGCTATAATCGTCAGGACTTTCGAATAAAATTCGAAAAACAGAGTTAGGGTCCAGATCTACGACCAAGAGCAAGATTGAACTCTTTCAACTGAACCGAAACAAATACATATATTTATAAAATGCACAGTAGAACAGAACTCAAAAGCTGTAAAAATAAACTGTAATATTTACGTAATAAATTCAACAAACTGTGCATTTACAAGTAACCAACCAACAATTTATTAACAAAAGCAAAAAGTACATACACAGATTAGCGACTAATTATCAGATTGTTTATTTTATAGATGAATTCTCCTGATACTTCGTAAAAGTTAGCTTACTGCCAATTATGTTGTCTTCCAGCTTATCTAAAACACTTTTATTTAACATGTATCGATATGAGCAATTCGAGTTTTCCCAAATGACAACATCCTACGAAATGTCAAGTATCGGCCTGTGCCGTAAAAACTTGCGATCGAATGTTGAAATCTGCTCCGCTAAATTATGAACTTTAAAAATAGTTAAAAGTAATAACGAAAATTTAACAGAGCAAATTAGAGCTGGTTAAATGTCGAAAGCAATTATCTGCAAGCGAGATGCAAGACAGGCAAGGATGTAGCGAACATCCAATTTGGCAAGCGTAGCGTAAACCTTTGTGGGACGTTTAAAAATAAAAATATCGATATATAAGCTTTGGAGCATTAGCTTGTCAAACCTATGCCTCGGAGTACTATGTTGTGGAATAAATTTAAGTGCTTGCCTGTGTCGGAATAGTGAAATAATTACGTATATCTTTAAAATTACGAAAAATTCAATGGGCGACGACGGAATAATAATGATTTTTCTGATAATTATTTTGCCCTGTATATAAATAAGGTCTCTCGCGTCATTAATCATTCTAACTGTGTGAAGTTGCTATGGTTAGGCCTCACCCTAAAATTAAATAAGCAAGCCCTCCAAGCGAGTTTTGGGCTCATACGTCTCTTGCCAACTATGTATGTATGTATGTCCAACATATTTCAAATCTTATTGTCAGAACAAATTGAGGCGCATGTGCTTTAACATAATTTTCTTTCACTACACGCTGTAGTATAACCTTTTTTCAATTAGGTCGCGTGCTTGATGCTTTTCAAATTCAAAAATGATTTTTCTGAAGAAAAGTTAAACCATTTCTAACGAAAAAACTATATTTTTTTATATTCAACAAATCTGCGTCTACATACATACTCGTATGTACATTAGGGTGGTCCTTATTTATATGGAGAAAATTTTATCATCAGATTTCCAAAGTCTCAACCCATAAATCGATAGTAATATAGCCGAAGATATCACACAAAAAATTGTATCCCGATTGCAGATGGTTTAGGTGTGTCGCAGAGGGGTCAAAGATGAAATTGCTCTACGGAGACTCAAAATATAAAAGTGATTTTTCTTTTTATCTAATACTCGAAATCGGTAGCCCTATGGTAGAAAATATCAGATGCAAATTCTGGTCCCGATTGGAAACGCCTAAGGGGTGTCGCAGGGGGGTAAAAGTTCAGACTACCCTATGGAGACACGAAAAATAAAAGTGATTTTTCTTTTTATCTAATACCCGAAATAGATAGCACTATGGTCGGAGATATCACATAACAAATTTCGTTATGATTGGAAAAGCCTAAGGCGTGTCGCAGGGGGGTGAAAGTTCAGATTAGCAGATGGAGGCTCAAAAAATGTGAATAATTTGTTTTTATTGAGTTTTCAAGTTATAAATAAAATAACAATAAATTCATGTTCGTTCATTTTACATCATAATTAAACAATAAATTTCTAAATAACCAATGGTTCTGATAAAGATTGCTTTGTAGCGTTTGGGTATTTTTCTTTATAGTATTTGACTACCTGCAATATGTATTATTTGTCCTCTTCATTTTTGGATAAGATTTGTACTCTTCTACAAGTATAACTCCTCTCTCTGCCTTATCGTTCACGACTTTAAAATTTTTTTATCTATCAACAGCTTTAATATAATTTTCGTTTGTTGCCCAACAATTTGGGTCTGAATGAAATAACTCTTTATTTATGCAAAACCTATCAAAAAAATCAAAGCTGCTTTTACTTACAAACTGATCTAGATCATTGGCAAATACTCTTTCTGCACTTCCTATTAGTTACAAAGCCATACTTTTTTCCTACAAAGTAATTGTCTTTTCCTAGAGCTGCAACCATTTTTTGCTTTGTTTCATTTAAAAAATTTTCATCAAATAGTGCCAAATAAACTGTTTCCGGTGAGAGATACCATACATGATTTTTGAACTTCGAGAACGTGGCTTCACCTATCAACTTGTCAAAGTTTTTGTATTGGTATAACTCATTAACAAAAAAGAAGTCAGCGCCTGGGGCAGCTATGGATTTAGAGGCGTGCATCCAATTCTCTAAATAAATTTTAACTATAAAAATGCATAAATCCCGAAGTGCTATTTCTAAATTTTTTTCCAATATGTACTCTTCTCGAAAGATATATAATATTAGAGTATAAATACCCTTTGCTATCCACCGAGCGTGGTGGAAGGCGCCTGGTGCTGAAAATGGATAGCTCTTTGGAGAACAACCAAGAAAAACAAGTGCTCGTTCTACAAATTCTTTATAGTCTTCACGAGGCTGTCTTGATTCTAAAATGTGATGGAAGCTATCTACAAGCTCTTCTTTATTAGGTATTGCTGTTCTGACGAAGCCGTCCTCAATTCCAGCTTTGAAATTACGTTTGTCTAAATTGGACCAGGCGTCTCTAAAGTTTTTATAAATCTCAACATTAGGTCCTTTTGATAAGGGTATTTTTGCTTTGAAAGAGCTGCGTAACACTATTTCGTATATATGGTGACGACACGGCAAATGCAACAAGCTTTTACCAAGTTTTTGTTCCAAGAAAACACAAGCTCCCTGTAACCTGCCCGTGTTCGACGCCGTTGTATCACAACATACCGCTTTAACTTTGTCGTGTACTTTCCACCTAACAAGTAAGTCGTATACTACAGAAGCTTGTGCTTTTCCACTTCCGTTCGAAATTGCTGGAGCACCGAGTAGTTGTTCTCCATCTTCCCAGGAAATAGTTGTTGGAAGCCTGTCTACTTTCCCTGTTCCTTCTGATGCAGGCAACAACTTCCCATCCCAGTGAACGGTAACTGACGTAATTGCTTTGGATTGAAACGATCGTTTTAGCTGCTTCATTATGTATCGGCGCTTTTGTAGACGACATCGTCGGATACTACGCCGGTTTACGGTTAGGGCTTCGGGTACTGCTATTAGTATTCTGACTGCATTTCGATCGCTGACTTTACAACTGTCAAGAACTGATACTAGTTTGGGTGTAATAAAATTTGTTTGCCCTCGTTTGTTTTTTGCGACTTTTCGACTTGATCGTTCTAGTGAGCAACTTACTTTACACTTATCACGAACTGATACTTGTTTGGGTGTAATTAAACTTTTCTGCCCTCTTTTGTTTTTTGGTTCATTTTGACTTGATATTTCTAGTGAGCAATTGCTTCCCCGATCAAAATCTTCATTTTCACTTTCTTCAACGCCTTCTTCTAACGCAGTATTGAAATGATATTTGGAATTACATAATTGTAATAAGTAACAAAGAATGCTTATTACCTCCAGGCGAGTCTACATCGCAGCTTTTTTAAGCACTTCTTTATTATTTCCGGTACAATTTATTCTTGAAAATGCGCCTAAACGTCCTTTCTTCCTCTGATTGAAAAGAAACTCCTTATCAGTTTGGTTGCTGATCATTTTCAATGCTTTTTCGTGAGCTATATCAAATAAATTTTCCAATTCTTCGCAAAATCTTGACTCTTTCGCTTTTTGGTGTGCAGAATGGCGTTGACTGCTTTTAAAAAGTTAACGCCATCTCATATATAACGCTTCTAACTTCGCAACACTATGATGATTAGGCTTAAGAGGGATGCGTGCTCTTTGCCAAAACACTTCCGTCTCTTTTATCACAAGATATGTATTGTAGAAAAAAAACCCGTAACACTTGCCCATTAGAAGGCAACTTGGCACCCGTAATTTGGTTTTCGATGAGGCCCACTAAATAAATATTATTTTTTTGTCGCAATACCATATTGAAACGAAATATCATCTTCAGTTCTTGATCACTTGAAAACGTAATTTATTTTATGCAATTAATTTGCTTATAATGTTGACAAAAAACCCATAAGTTACTATATATAGCGAAGAAAAAGGGGTTATTGGCCCCTATAAATCAGTTTTATTAAAAAAAAAAAATCTGTTTTATTTTTCGTGTCTCCATAGGGTAGTCTGAACTTTTACCCCCGTGCGACACCCCTTAGGCGTTTCCAATCGGGAGCAGAATTTGCATCTGATATTTTCTACCATAGGGTTACCGATTTCGAGCATTAGATAAAAAGAAAAATCCCTTTTATTTTTTGAGTCTCCATAGAGCAATTTCCACTTTGACCCCCCTGCGACACGCCTAAACCATCTCCAATCGGGATAAAAATTTTTGTGCGATATAGTTGACCGTGGTGCAACCGATCTAGGGGGTGAGACTGGAAAAAATACTACATTCGATTATAAGGACCACCCTAATGTACATACAGCTGCGAGCACTTATATAGTAGTGCGCACTTGCGAAATGCTTTGTGCCCTTAAATTTTACATATTACGCGATATTGGTATCGATTTTTTTTTTAAATTATCATCTGTAGTGTAGGATTTAACTTCATGAAAATTTCGAACCGTTCAACGCTTACCAAATACTAGATACCTGTGCTAAATTTTAGTATTAATATTAACAGTTTAACACAAATTTATGTTTTTCTGTAATTTGCCTGAAAAATGCATCTTCTTGAATTAATTTCTTTTGTGTTTTTGTAAATAAAGCTTGTAGGGTCAAACATTTAGTAACGAAATGGTGCCTCAGTTTTGCAATAAAAAGAATGCATCTATTATTTTAGTTTTCTTGTAATTTCAAGAAATGTTAACCAAAAGTACACACTACTATTTCTGTGTTCGCAACTGTCCATATATTACAAAAAAGAATGTCAGTGCAAGTAGCCAGTGGAGTGCGGTAAACGCACGACTGACCGAACGTGCATTTGGGATTCAGCTATATGTATTTAAAAGTTCCCAACAGCGGGAATAGAAACGATACCTAAAGTTAGGTCGCTGCCAAACGCTTTCTTCTGGCAATGAAAAATAAACTGATATAATCAAGGCGAATTTATCAAAGTGGTGGTGAGCGTATATATGTACATAAGTAAAAAGCGTCCATGTATTTTGATTTTGCTTTGCTGGACTGAATGTCAAATTTCTGTAGGTGATTTACATCGCCAGCTAATCAGAACGAAGCCATTTGACCTTCAGTCGAGCAAAGCGAAAGAAACAGCTGGCTCGTCAACACCACCTTGTTAAATTCGCCTTGGATATAATCTTGAAATAAGTAAATTTTTATAGCTAGACTCTTTTTTAGTTCGAATAGCATGAATGAGTACGAGAAAGCAATGTGAATAGTGCCGACATTCTTCTCTTCAAGGTATTGTTAATCAAGATGTTACAGACAATACAATACAAAATATACACATTATTCAAAAAATTCTTAATAAAAAAGTAATAATAAATAACATGATTAATTAGTAAAAACATACTCTACACACCGTAGAAAATAAAGCTATGCTCGAGTACAACATTAGAAAGCTATATAAATACACACAATTTTTTGTTTAAAAAAAACTTTATTTTTTCCTAATGTACTCAAACATTGATACCTCAACTACCTTTAACCGTTTTTCTTCAGCCTAACCTGAAAATCACTAATTATTATTTTTCTTCATCTTTCCAAATAACCCATCATATATGGACAAAGGTATAAATCTAAATGTGAATTTTATTACTAATAAAATAATACCCTAAACAGCGACCGTAATCATTATGAGTTTTATCAACAAAATTTATGTATATTCAGTCAATATATTCTGATGTTTAAAATTTCGATCAAAAAAAAAAAAAATTGTTTGAGTTATATTTGTTTGTTCAGAAATAAATATATAATATCGATCAAAACTTTTTTGATCAAAAATTAAGTAAACTTTTCGCGTGTTAATTTTTCGCTCTGAAATTATGCTTATTTTTTTAGTGGCTGTTTATTGATCAGATACGAGTATTATCTTTATTTTATGAGTTGTTGTTTTTTGATCGGAAATAAATATCATTTCTTCAGAAATAAAAATAAAGTTTTGAGTTTTATATTTTTTTGCCAGATTGAAAAACTCAAAACGACACACCGTTTTTCTAATAAGTGCTAGGTGGTTAATTGTTTCTGCTATGACCTCGTCAAAACATGCACTCAAATATAATAACAAATATATATAGCATATACATACATAGGGCCAAATTCCGTTCTTTGTAGGAAACTAAAAAAAAAATGTTGCAAACATGCATCAGAATTGGAATCTTTTTTTTCAGAATTGCTGACATGTTGTCGAGTATGCAGTTTTGTAGCCTATGTATTCTATATTATTGTAATAATGTGCAAGTTTCAAATCGGTAGAAATTGCTAATTTCTGCTAATATAGACTTGCTGGCACTGGAACCGACACCCAGGCACATCAGGGGACATCTCTCGCGACGCGGTCCACACCTACGTACCGACGATGTCTGGGCGACATTCACAGGGAGTCGGTTTTCAAATTTGTAGACTCTCGACCTGTGAATGCCGTCCTGGGAGTCCAACCTCTACCTGTAGCAGCTGAAGAGTTCCAGCTGCCTCGTGAGTCCCGGGTCAAACTTAAAGTTAAATCTGAATATTGTAGCAGGTTAAACTCTTACCTATCCAGGATCAACCCCGATACCGCCAACACTTGATCGGCATGTGAAGAGTCCCCGCACGACACCAATCACCTATTCACATGCGCGGCCAAACCTACTCAACTGACACCCCTCTCGCTATGGACCGACTCTGTTGAAACTGCTCGATTTCTGGACCTCTCGTTAGTTGAGCTTGACGATAATGATTGAGGGTGTCCGTCAGCCTTATTGGGGTGTAGCTAGCCTACAACCCTTGATTTTGGGCAATTTTTTTACTAATGTCGTTGCTCCGTTCATTGCACATGGAAGAAATTGCTTAAGATAAAATAAGTAAAATTCTTTTAAAAACTCGTTTGTAATATATGTATATAGTTTTGGCGCTTACACTGTATAGCTCAGTGTTTGGCTGAGCTTCTGCTACCATTTGTGGTGTGCGTCTTTATATTATACCGCAAATGGAGGGACCTGCAGTTTTGTGCCGACTCCGAACGGCAGATGTATTTAATGAGAAGCTTTTTTCATGGCAGAAATACCCTCGGAGGTTTGCCATTGCCTGCCGAGGGGGACCGCTAAATATTAGAAAAAACTTTTTCTGCGATTAAGATTTTGCTTGCCCTGACTGAGATTCGAACCTCGAACTCGCCGGCATATCAAGTTATAGCACGCACCGCTACCAACTCGACCACAGCGGCCACTACTGCAAAACTGGTTTGTAGTCATTTAAAATTTCTCCACACTAAAATTGAATGGGCTACAAAACTGCATACTCAAAAAATTTAAAAAAAATCAACTTGAAATTTTGATGATTTTTTTTATTAGTTTTAGTATTATTTTATCAGAAAGCATGATTCGAAACTTATATTTGATTATCCTGGCCGATTAATAAAAATCGATATATAAAATTTTTAAATCGTAACAAATTCGTATAGAGCTTGAGAAAATATACACATGTATATACATATGTATGTATGTATTTAAAAATGTTTTGCGATATTTGGAACCTTTTGATTTTTCATTAAAAATTTGAAAATAATCACCGATCTGATCCTAAATATTGGAATCCAAACAAAACTGTCGAATTTAGGAAATTTTTTTGGTTTTGAATTTTATAATTAAAAGTCAACATGTTAAATTACATGTTAATTCTTAGTCTCTTCAATACCTACCAGCATTGGCTGTTATTTCTATTTTATGTAAAACTAATAAAAATTCAGCTGCATTCCTTCTTTTGATACCCGAGCGTACTTGTACACAAGGGTATTATAACTTTGTTCGCATAGTGGTTGTTTGTAACAGCAAAAAATAATCGTGATAGATATAGACATTTATATACTAAAATGATCAGAATGAAAAGAGGAATCGATTTAGCCCTGACTGTCTGTCCGTCCGTGATTACAATAACTTGAGTATAAATTAATATATCTGAAATTTGGTGCATAGATTGCCCTTTTTACAGGGTAGGTTGGTATTGAAAATGGTCAAGATCGGGCAATAACCACGCCCACCTCCCATATAGTGAAAGAAATTTGGTATTTGGAGCGATTTTGAACTAAGAAATTAGGTATTAATGAAATTTAAAAAAAGGGGCGTTGCTACGCCCACTCATGAAACATTTTCTGTATCTAAATAACAGTATTAGTTATCGTCACAAAATTTGGTGGACATACTTTCCTTGATATCGCTATTATTATCGTAGAAAATTTTCAAATCGGATCATAACCACTCATTAAACATTTTCTGTATCTAAATAACAGTATTAGTTATCGTCACATAATTTGGTGGACATATTTTGCTTGATATCGCTATTATTATCGTAGACAATTTTTCAAATCGGATCATAACCACGCCCACCTTCCATATAACGAAAGTTTTGGAAAATGCAAAAACTTTATACTTTCGGTATCTATTCAAACAAATTGAGTGAAATTCGGTATTTGGAGCGATTTTGAACTAAGAAATTAGGTATTTGTGAAATTCTTAAAAATGGGCGTTGCCACGCCCACTTAGGAAAAATTAATGTATTTTAATAACGGTGTAAGGTATCGTCACAAAATTTGGTGAACAAATTTTCCTCAATACGCTGTTATCATCGTTAAAAAATTCGGGCCATAACCTCGCCCACCTCCCATATAACGGAAATTTTGAAAATGCAAAATTTTCGTTTTTTCTTTATCTATTGGAACATATTAATTAAAATTTGATATTTAGAGAGATAGTTAATTAAGAAACTTAACGTTTATAAAATTTTGGAAAAATGGGTGGTACCACGCCCACTAATAAAAAAAAACGTAAGGTATCGTTAATAACTTTTGAAATCGGAGCATAAGCACGCCCAACTTCGTTTTTCAGCATTTATTGGAACAAATTGAGTAAAGTTCAATACTAGCAACTATTTGAAACAAAGAAACGGAGTCTTTAAGATATTATGGGCACCGCCCCTACAAAAATACATCGCGAGGGTATATAAAAATCGGTTTCGCCCAAATTTAGCTTTTCTTACTTTCGGAAATATATTTTTCTGAACAATAGTGAAACTCATTTCCTGATATTTACTTATTTTAATTTTAATTTTAATTTATTTTCTTAGTGGTAAAAAAAATTGGTTTCAGTTTTATATTCTTTTTTCGAAGTGGAGTTTAACACCACGTTAACATCATTGTTATGGTGTGCTTTATCTCGTTTTACATCAGTATCAGCAAAAACCGTAGGTATAGTATACCTAAAAAAGAATCGGAAAATATTGTCATTGTGAGAGGTTGGCAATGTATTTCCAAACTTTTATACACATATTAAGTGTTGCCATTTCAGCTTATTTCCAGCCATATTTAATGTTTTTGCAGGGACCGTAATTATTATTGGAGAAATGGAAAAAAAACTTTTAGTAATAATTTTGTGATCGAAATTTTTTATTCAACAGCAATAACACTGTCCAACAGCATTTTTGGAACCGAATAGCGACCCTATAATTCTGAAAGGGTATGTTGAGTAGATCATTTTTGTAGAACAAACTTATGGTCCAGCACGTCTAAGTTTTCTTTTACAGTGGGTCAAAGTTTTCATTTTTTGGTCGAAAGGAGCATTATACTATATGAAAAAAATGTTGTAAGTTAATGTCTGAGAGAATTCTTATGGTCAGAGTTGTATTGTGGAATTGTATGAGGATTATTTTTGTGGAAGATCTTAACCCTCTAACTGGTCTCTTTAAGGGTCAATTTGACCCTTTTTTCGAGAAAATCAAAAAATATCCTTTAAAAAAGGACATTTAAGGAATAAAATATTATACGAAAATGTTTGGCGGAAAATTTCAGTGGGGGTCACCAAAGACGCCATTGTTGTAAATAAAGCTCTTTACGATTAATTGGCAAAATTACACGCCAACATATACAAAGCAGGTGAAAACGTCGTCAAGTTCGGTCGGGCCAAACACTGAGTTCTCGCGTCTAGTCAGCTGTGACTTACAAATCAGCTGTGACTTACAAATCGGGTGTGATAAAATTAAGCATAATTGAGCTACTAAGCAGTACATATCGGGTGTGATTTTTACTAAAATTAATATAAAAAAAGAACAATTAAAGCTTAAATAAGCATGGCGGATTCTGTTTGCAAATTAAGAGATTGGTTTTGTTTTATTTGTGGACGTTTTACGCACCATCAAAGCAGAAGAAAGATATTCCCTACAATTGAAGAACCATATTTCCTTTTCTTTGGAATAAATACGATTTTGATGTGAAGCTTGGAAACCAAAAACTGTATGTACTACTTGCGAAAGTGGTATTTTAACCTGGTAAAAGGGTCAAATTGACCCATAAAGAGACCAGTTAGAGGGTTAAGATCTTCCATAAAAATAATCCTCATACAATTCCACAATACAACTCTGACCATAGGAATTCTCTCAGACATTAACTTACAACATTTTTTTCATATAGTATAATGCTCCCTTCGACCAAAAAATGAAAACTTTGACCCACTGTAAAAAAAAAACTCAGACGTGCTGGACCATAAGTTTGTTCTACAAAAATGATCTACTCAACATACCCTTTCAGAATTATGGGGTCGCTATTCTGTTCCATTCAAAAAGACTTCATTCGTTGGACAGTGTATTTAAATATTATTGAGTAGAAAACTTATTTCCTGATATTTACATTCTGATCCGCAGTAAGAATGTTTTTATATTGAGTTTTATAAATTTGATTCTAAATAAAAAATAATTTACGACTTTTAAGTCTTGCTTGGGAAAAATAATAACTAATTGAGCTTATTTGTTTGCTTAAATTCAAAAATTAATTTTTAAGCTTTTTTTTGTTCAAAAATATCACATTTATAACTGCTCTGTCGAAGATAAGCCGTTGTAATTGACTAAATCGTAAATTTTCCTCGATAATTTGGACGTGACATCTAAACTACTATAATGTGCGAAGTGGTAATCGTTTCGCGACCACCGCCACTACAAGCAGTTTGCAACTTTCTGTTCTGGACCTGAACGACGTCAAAGAATGGCGCTGGGTTTCAAATGTGGCAGATATTGCTGACAAAGCCTGGAAATGCCACAGTGGTCCAGACCTTTCTAACAACAACCTTTCTACCCCAACTGTTGAATAATGTTGTGCCTGAGCAGAGGCGGATCCAGAACGTTTTTAGAGGGGGGGCGAATGAAAATTGCTATAGACGCTTTTCGTGAGACAAATGAAGTTTGTTGTGGCAGCTACCTATATCTTATAATGATATAAGCATTTTCGTATTTTTTACATTTCGTTCAACTGTAATTGATTTGGGTAAGCAGTAAAAATTTAACTATATTTGAAAAGTGCCTGTATCTGGCCAGTAAGGATTGAAGGACAATTGCCCCTAGTGGCTGTTGTGTTAAAAGGAAGGAGTGCAGTGAAGAAGGCTCTTAAAGAATATCTGTAACCAAATCTGGCTCCACTGGACGCACTTACTCCAGCATAGATTTATTTTTCATTTATGAGAACTTCAAAATGCGTAGAAAATTGTTTGTATAATTCAAAGAGTATTTTATTGTGCTTTATAATTCAATATTCTTTTTATAGAATTAAAAAATTTAATAGTGTCGATGGGCTCTAATTTTTTTTTTTTAATTTTGAAAATTTCGCTTCGAAAAACTCGAACATGGAAATTACAACATTCAAATTTGTTAACTTGTTTAATGGAATTGTAAAAAAATCAAATAGTCAAATTAATTAGTATGTTTACAAAATGCATTCAATTGCAATGCGACTTTTATGTGAGGAAGCAGAAAATTCACTTCAAAGTACAGAGATAAATCTAATCCGCTGGAAGTGCCTGAGACTTTATAAGAACTACACAGTCAAGTAGAAATAGCGGCAGTACAGCCGCACTTGATTGGAGTAAGTTGTGAAGGGAAAGCCGGAAAATTAACAACAGCTCACACAGCGTAAGCTTAGCTGAATGCGTTTTAGTTGCCGGCTTAAGTATTGCGCATGTTGTTGCGGGTTCGACTCCCGCAGAAGCCAAGAAGAAAGAAGTCTGATGAAGGAATGTGGTGATTTCCGAAATAGTACTATAACTTCAACCACTTTGAGTATTGTTGTTTTTTCCTAATAATTCTCCCAATAAACCGATCAGCCTTAAGCTCAAAAATATTAAAAAAAAATAGGTTTATGGCCAAACAAAAACAAATAAATTACGTAAATTTCGAATTCGTGTATATTTTTTGCCTATCAAAAAGTAGTGAACAAATTCAATGAATCCGCCTATTTTCGCCCGAAATAAGTGTTGCCGATAAGGGGAAACAATGTTTGAAAGCGGAAAATTTTCGCCCGAACAGTGAAAAGCTAACTATTTCGGGCGAAAAGGAAACTCACGATAAGAGTGAATATAAATTAATTTAGTAACTTTTTAAATTGTAGCTAAATAACTTTTTTGGAAATTACCAAAGCTTTGAATAGTAAGTGTAACAAAAGCTGTCTCTTTAACCATTTAACACTCCTTGCGGCATCACTTTTTATTCTCGAAAGCCGGAAATTAATGGGCATACACAGAGTGATATGAGTTTTGAAGCAAATATAAATTGTAAGTTTTAAAGCTTTTTGTTGTATCTTTTTCAAAATTCGTGTAATTTCATTTCGTCAAAAATAATTCAACACTCTGCTGGTTGTTTGCGCGGTTTTTGGTCGAATTAGGAAATATTGGTTATATGGTAAGCTGTTTTACAAAAATACAATAAAAAAATCATTTTTTTATTATTTATTAGCTTTAATATACAATACTAGAACTAATTGTGAAAGATACGAGAACTAGCTGCTATGGCCTACGACTCGATGATTAGAGTATATAGAGGAGGATATACGATTGTGCGTATATTATATTAACAGTGAGAAAGTAAATATGTTATAACCTACTTATTTGCTAGGTTACATTTTTTTTTTAAATCCAAAGGTATTTTTGAGACTTGTGGTTTTCAATGAGGCAATACTTTTTTTTCGGAGTTGGTCTTTTTGATAGCTGTTACTTGATTTATATTCAGTTTAATTTGCCATTTCAAACTGAACAGACCTACTCCGGAACATCGTTTGCAACGTTCGGCAAATGGGACCAAAATGAGATGGCCACCGATCTCGATTTTCACAAGAAAATTTTGTTCAGCGATTAAGCTCACTTTTGGTTGAATGGGTACGTTAATAAACAAAATGTCTCGCATTTGGAGTAACGATAATCTACAAGCCATTGTTGAGACGACTGAAAGACACTGTTTGGTGGGCTCTATGGGCAGAAGGAATCATTGGTCCATATTTCATCAAAAAGGAAACCGGTCATAATGTTACAGTCAATGGGAACTCTATAGAGCCATGATTAATGACTTTTTCGTGCCTGAATTGGAGGATGTTGATGTGGACCACCTTTGGTTCCAACAAGACGGCGCTACATGCCATACAGCCAACAAAACAATAAATTTATTGAAGGAAACTTTTAGTAAACGCATTATCCCGCGTCGTGGGCCTGTGGCCTCCAAGATCGTGCGATTTAACACCGCTGGACTATTTTTTGTGGGGTTATGTGAAGTCGCTTGTCTACGCAGTTAAGCTCGAGACGATTGACGCCTTGAAAGAGAATAATAGGTGTGTTATTGCTGACATACGGCCCCAATTGCTGCAAAAATTGGTCAAAAATTGAGCCTCTCGCCTGGAATTTATTCGTGCCAGCCGCGGCGGTCACTTGCCTGAAATTGTTTTTAAAACATATTGGCAAACCGTTATCTTTATAATAAAGCTAAATTCCTGGCCATAGCAGTAAATGATATGCGTTTTATTTCTTCTTAAAAACCGCAAGTCTAAAAGAACCACCCTGTATATTGCTGCTGAAGATTTGAACTAAGAAATTAGATAGGGTACTTGATCCGAAGTGGTTTCTTCTCGTACTGGCTATACCTCGGCATTCGTCAAGGAGGTGCTTGATAGAAGGTGTTTGATTGCATAATTGGCATTGCATTAGGGGACCATTTGAAAGAAGATGTTGGTGAGTAAGTTTTGTGTGACCAATTTAGAGTCGGGTATACAAGCTGCTTACTTGACGCGGTATATCAATGGGATATAATTCTATCTCGCGTGTCTGGTCTGGTTTAAATTAACCCATTCTCTGTTTTTTTATTATCCAAATGTTTGTGTTTACAAATACTTTCAAGCCGTTCTTCAGATATGCATGGACTGATGCGCCTGTTTGAGATGACATTTGTCGTGCTACTTTGTCGGAGTTTTCGTTTCAACGGATGTTTTTGTGCCTAGGTACCCACATACTATTAATTTTCTTTGGGTTTTTTATATTTCGTATTTTCGTTATTAGGTGATCGTGATGATTGTGGATGTTTTGTACTGCAGCAATGCCACAGTGGTCGCCCCCATAGGCCAAAAATAAAAAAAATCAAGTTAAAGTTTTCGCTAAAAATGTGCCAACACTGTCTCATAATAGCTCAAACTTTTTTAATCTGCTGTTATTTTTGTTTTGTTCCAGCTGTACTCTGCAGGAATAACTGTTTAACATAGAGCAAAACATTTTATTGGTTTTCAATGCGCTACAGTGTAAGGAACGTGCAAGTGAGGTTTTAAAACAAAAAATAAAAACAATTAAAAAAAAGATAAGACGAATAATGGAAGTATTTAATATTGTAAATAAAGGTATGAACTATTATATTTAATTATATTTATGTACTCAAAATGTTGTGTTAGTTTTTATTAATTAACTTAATTTTTGTAATGTAAAATTGGGTTGTATTAAAAATTTATACGTAAACAAAATTTTCACTTAGACTTTTAGTTGTGAAGTTAATCGAAGTTAACGACCAACCTTATATCGGAATATAAGCCAATATTTACAGATTATATATAGAAAGTTCTAGCTGCTAGTTTTTGCTAGCCGCTGCGTAACCTTGAAAAGAACAACGTGGTCTCGCCGCTTTTGAGCATTTTTTTCGTGAATATCGTGATTGTCTTCGTCTTTGTGCGTTTTCTTGTGTTGTTTTTTGATTCCGTTCATTTGTTAATTTTCTTTTCTTAAGTTATTTATAATTTTTAATTATATTATTCTTTACCTTTTATATAGGAGCTTCTTACGAATGCGAAGTAAGCCGCATTTATATATATAATAAGTGGTGTTCCGAGACAGGTAAAAATCCAGTCAAGATTAAAAGTATATTTCAATCTGTGAAATCGAAAATAGAGAATGATGGCTATATAATGAAAGCGGAATATTTTTATCAATTGGAAAAATGCGTTAATTACTGCTGCAAGAGAATTGCAATATTTTGGAGTGACTGCAAACGAAATAAAACATTCGTTTTGGAAAAGTATTCCGATTGGCTTTCGAAAAATGAATCGTTTTCATTCAATTCCGATCTACACACTTCACCTGAAAATAATATTGAACGTGGTCGTCACAAAATTAGTTTCTCTGAGTGTTTAAGCCGAACAAAGAGAAGACGGATTGCTGAGATTGCTGAGTTGGATGAGTCTGCTGCTGAATATTTGCGTTCTACTGCTGTTGTAGAAAAAATCTCGCCTGCAAGTGCTAATGAAATTATTTCGCTTATAATGGAAGCGAATTTAACAAAGCACCAATATATCCTCATTAGGGAGTTTGTCAATAGCAAAATTTCTTCAGAGCTTTTTTGTAGCTATGATAATGTTTTAAAAGAAAAAAAGAAATGTTATCCGGAAAACATGACTGTTAGTGAAGCACATGCAGAAGTGGAGCTTCAAAGTTTATTGGACCACACAACAAAGCGCATTATTGAGTTGCAGGATAATGTAATACATGATGTTGTCGCCGATCCTGTTTGCAACCTAAAGCTTATAGGGAAATGGGGTTTCGACGGAAGCTCTGGATACAGCAAATACAAGCAGAAAGTGGCGAACAATGGTTTGGAAGACAGCCACTTGTTTGTCACGTCATATGTTCCTCTTGCCTTGTTAGTAACTGAAGATGCTTCGAAAATTATATGGAAAAACCCACGACCAGCATCCACACGATACTGTCGACCTGTGCGGTTTCAATTTATAAAGGAATCAACTGAATTGAGTATCAAGGAGGAAAAATACTTTAAAGACAAAATTAAGAATCTTGTTCCGACGAAGATAACTGTTGGTGATAAAACAATAAGTGTTCAGCATGTTTTGCAGCTCACAATGGTTGATGGCAAAATTTGTAATGCCTTAACCCAAACATCGTCCTCAAAATGCTATATGCTTGTTGCAAAAATATGCAACGCGAGGCCCACAGAGATGAACAATATTGAAAAAAGTTTAGAAAGGGAAGTTCATCAGGATCGATTTCAATTTGGATTGTCACCACTTCATGCCTACATACGATTTTTTGAATATTTTATTCATTTGTCATACAGACTTGATGTACAAGTCTGGCAAGTTCGAAGCGCCGAAGGAAAACAAAAAGTTATTGAAAGGAAAAGAAAAATGCAAACAGAATTTCGCTTAAAAATGGGATTGATTGTCGATAAGCCGAAGATTGGTGGATGTGGGACATCGAATGATGGAAACACTGCCAGACAATTCTTCAGTAATCCTGGGTTATCTTCGGAAATTACAGGCCTTATTGAAAGATGTGCAACAATATTGCAAGCACTCTGTTCAGGATACAAAATTAATGTTGAAAAATTTATGACATTTGCACTCCAAATAGCCTTTGATTTGACAAGGACATATTCATGGTATTACCTTCCGCCTACTGTTCATAAGATTTTAATTCATGGACATTCCATAATTGAAAACGCTCTGTTGTCGATTGGGGAATTGTCGGAGGAAGCTGCTGAGTCAAGAAATAAGGACATAAAAAAATTTCGTCTGCAGCATACAAGGAAAATTTCTCGAGTAGCAACAAATGAAGACCTACTCAATCGTTTACTCCTTTCATCGGATCCTTTCATAACGGGACAACGAAAGATACCACCTAAAATGAAGTCAATTTTAAATAAATATGTGTATGATCTTTTAGAATAATATATGGTATGGGGACTTAAGAGCAGGGGGTGTAACTTAAGGAGTGAGTTGAATGTGAACGATATTTTATATTTATTTATTTATTTATATTTTAATAGAATTTTGGAAAAAATTTAGAATTTTTATCTCCACTAGAAGTATTTTTGGCCGCTCGCTCCATACAAGCCCGACCACTGTGCAATGGCTGACATACTATCTGTACAAATAATCAATTGACCTTTACTATGCTACGCATGGTGAAAAGCTTTGTATATTGTTATAGCTTCTGCTTCGAAGACCGAACAATATTTAGGTAGTTGGCCCCGGTTACTAGGTTTCCTTCTGATTCACTATAGCAAATGATGTGATGTGATGTGAATGTTGCAATAAACACAACTTGGAGCATTTTTACCATTTTAAGCTGTGTGACCAAGAATTTCATATTTTATCTCTAAATGTTTGCTTCTGCTCGGACTTCCAACAATTCTGCTGCGTGACCATGCGATGCTCTGAGCTCGCTCGCCTGGTGCAAGTCCCAACGATCGGGCAGATCGGAATCTTGAACTTTCCGAGGCTCTAGAGCGGTGATGAAAAATACACAATACGGTGTCGATGCGGACTGGCACCTAGGATGTTCCAACCGCAAAGAGACACACGAAGAAGAAAAATAATAATAGATAGGTTTGTGTATTTTAGTTGATGAAGAATCGCTGCGCTGATATCAAGATATTTTCCTGATATATTTACACACATAGATGCAGCAAAGGAAGCAAGATTTTAAGGCGTCATTGCGGATTGGAACCTAGGCCGTTTCTACCGCCAAGAGCTACATATTGTAAAACTGATTTGGTCCAATCTTTGTGTTAAAATATAATATAATCAAATTTTTATATTTTGCATGTTTGTAAGTATGTAAGTACATTGATGTCTATATATCAGTATTATAAAGAGGACGAAGCTGCGGCCCACGACTGATTACAATAGACCTTTAACGTACGATCGAGCTAAGTGCTCAAGCCACCTTCCGACGGAATACCTGACGGTGGAACCGGAGGGATCAGCACATGACAGTATTACGTTTAGTGTAAACAAATGAAACAACAAGCATTAAAGTCAGCTTACAACAACAGCACTCACATAAATAAAAGTGCTAACAGGAACGCTACCATCAGCAAAACAAACTTCGTTCCACGTCATCAACCATAGAAAGAGCATATTCATACTGAAAACGGTACAATACCAAAGCAAGTTACACTGAAGTTGCTGTATGACGAAATTGTAAGATTTACGAAGCTTAACGCCGATTTCTGCAACACAGTAAATCAGATCAAAGAAGAAAATGCAAGATTGAGCAATAGAGTGCGCAAGCTTGAAAGTATTTTAATTTGGAGAGAACATGATAGAGATGATATTGCGAATGAGTGCACTAAACAAATTATAGAAACTGGTTTGATTGCCTCCGGAGAGTCTTCCCGCTAGAAATGTGCTCTGCATTCCTTTTACTTCCAATGAGCTGAAAAGGAAAATTATATCAAAAAAAAGAAGTGCAAAGGGTAAACTGACAACTGAGCTTTTTAACGAGGTGGACAAAAAAATATCTATGTACATAAACGACAGTCTCAACAGCTACAACATAGCTTTGTATGCAGCTGCGATAAAAGCTAAGAAAGAAAATAATTATGAGTATCTTTGGTTCAATAATGGTAAAATCCCTTATGGCTAGTGATGGTTTTACCTCGTATCTAAATGAGAAAACCCGTAAAAGTTCAGGTAGTTGTCTTGACCATGTCTTCTGTCGTTCTAGTTCCATTCCAAGTTATTTGTTTGCCACCCTGAGTATTGACCTTCAAATCACAGACCATACTATGACTGGCATAAAGATAGATAAAGTTTGTCACATAAATGATACAATAAAAAATAATGCTCGCAATGTAACAATACTTAATTTTTCTTTGCTACACGAAAAACTGCGTTTTGAGTCTTGGGACGATGTTTATGCTAAAGATAATATCCTAAAGTTTACAATAATTTCTTAAGTATTGTAAAAAGTCATATTAGGAATGCCAGCTTATCTTGGATCAATAAAAAACTCATCAAGAAAATTTGCTTAAAAAATAAACTGGGAAGAAAATGTAGTCAACATCCATCTAATTCAGTGATGCACAACGTTGGCAGGGCTGCCAATGGAAGAGCCGCACTTTTTGAGGCTTTAAGATTATTTAAAAATATTTGATTTAATTATTTGTTTCGATTCTATTTTTGTGAAAGATATAATTATTGTTAGTGTATATTAGTGTATTATTCTTGGTTTGATGCTGCTATATCATACATTCATAATGCCGAATGAATGTAAAGAGTGTACTGCCAAACTACTGCAAGTAGATGAAATGATAGCATGCTCTGGCGGATGTGGATACAATTTTTGTTTGAAATGCAGTAACATAAAAAAGAATGATATCAAAATAACAACAGAAAACATTAACTTGAAATGGTTATGTAATCAATGCACGTTGCCGGACACAAACACTAAGTTGACTGAAATTAAGAATTTAATAAACAAATGTGGTCAATCTAAAAGAGCATCAGATGTAAAGGAAATAGTTGATCAAATATTTAGCGGAAAATACTACCAATTAAAACAAGTAGCTGAACCGCAGGTCTGGTAAAACACGCAAAAGAAATAAATAGTGGGGTAATAACTGTGGAATGCAAAAATAATGACGCTTGCGAGCAAGTCCAACAGAAAGTATAGAGGCTTTTAGAAATGAATAGTATGAAGCAAATAAAAAGACAGGAAAAAATGGAATTAAGAGTAGTAAAAATAGTGGGCATTGTAGGATTTATAATATATGTATCTACTTTATTAATTTTAACTTGTTTTAACTGATCAAATAAATAATTAGCGTCTAGTAGAGTGTTTAACAAAGCCAAATGAAGTATGTGCTGGAAAAGCATTAAAAGTACTAAAGATATATGATAATGCTAATCGCCGAGAGCAATGTTACATAGTACATGCTTCCTGGAAGATCTTCGCCGCTGGCTTTTAACAGCTCAGCCGGTATACCGTCTGCTCCAGGCGCTAGAGAAGGAAGCAAAAGAGGTTGGTCTTGCGGTGAACGAGGACAAAACAAAGTACCTTGTGGCAACAAACAAAAAAAAGTGACCCATGTCACTGTTGGCAGTTACAACTTTGAAGTAGTCAAGGATTTTGTTTACCTTGGACCCAGCATTAATACCACCAAAAACGTCAGCCTCGAAATCAAGCGAAGAATAACACTTGCCAACAGGCAATTGAAAAGCAGAGCCCTTTTTCGACGAACGAAAATCTCGCTCTACAAATCCCTCATCATGCCCGTCGTTTCCTGGCGCAGAAACATGGACGATGCTAAACAGCGATGAGAAGGCTTTAGGGGCTTTCGAGAGAAATGTTCTTCGCAAGATGTATGGTCCTGTTCGCGTAAGCGACGGGTACCGAAGAAGATGGAATGGTGAACTGTATGAGCTGCGCCCGTGAATACACTGGAAAGACAAAGTGCAGAAGGACCTGTCTTCCTGTGAATAATTAGCGAAACCTAGCGAAGGAGAGAGGGAACTAGTGTCAGGGATATAAGCACAAGGCAATCGAATTTACTAAAAAGATAACATGCAGCAAATATGCTGGAAACCATGATGCTAAAGAATGTACATAAATCAAACATAGTTAAATATGTAAATTGTAGCGAACTTGTGAAAAAGTTATTGATGTCGATATTAATCATTATGCTTTTAGTAGAGATTGTCCGGCATAAAAAAAACACGCTCAGTCTAAGATTAAAATACGAATCTAACAACAAACAATAAACGAACTAAACTGTATTTACCTAAACATCAAAAGTATCGTGGCTAACATGTGTAAACTAGAGCGTCTAATAGAAATAAAGAAACTACGTTTGGCTCTTTGTTCAGCAAGTTGCGCGACTAAAGACGTAACAAATCAAATATATAACATGTTGCAACTATGCTTCTAATAAAAATGTCTGCTGTATAATACTAAAAACTAAAAATATATCCGTCTTTATTGGCGATTTAAATATAAATTTATGTAGTAGTACGAGTTTGAAGTCTGATTTTTCGGTCTGCGGGCGGAGGGGCGTGGCAAAATCCAATTTTCATTTTGCACCACCAATGACATATACATATTTTTATTTTATTTAATTTTTTTTGAAAGCCGTTGTCATGTTTTTCAAAACGAGATATCAAACTCTTAAATCGGTTATGTAGTTTCGAAGATATTTCCAATATCAAAATTTTAAAACTTTCGAAATGTTGCATTCAATAATCCGAGTTTTCGGTTTATTTACAAAATATTTACATCAATTGATAACACAAGATTTTCCCCGCTTACTAAGGAGCAACATTGTACAATAAGTTAAAAATAATATAGAATATATAACCAAATTTAAAAATTTAACAAGCTTGGTATATGCACTCCTATTATATTGACCACAACTGTAAATTTTTCATCTTTATATATAAAAATGAACCGCTATTTGGTTATGTCCGCGCAGAGCGTCCGAATCACAGCACGTAAAGACGTTAAAATTTGCACAGTTATTCGTTTATTCCTGCAAAAGGTCCTAACGGAGACCTTTTTTAAGTTATAGGACAACAGAGTTCAAAAAGTGTTTGATTATAAAATAATACTAATTTCTTTTCGATAGAAAGGATTTTAATATCGCAAAAGTTAGATTGCCGAGATTTTCATATGTGTCGTGTTTCCAAGAGGTTATAATTTTTCGTGCTCTCATTTGAAATTATTTCTTCAACTTAATTGTAAACAAAATAGTTTCATGATCCGAAATCCGATGGCCATACAATCTTTTACAAGAAATGGATTCGCTGTTTATAAAGAGGAGAGCAATCATTTTTTCTGTATACCCTTTTCGTGTGTAAAAGTCAATATTTTGATTAATTACAACAGAAAAAATGATTGATCTCCTCTTTACAAACAGGGAGTCCATTTCTTGTGAAAGATAAATCATGTACAGTTTGTGATATACGAGAATGCACCTGAATGAGTGGACTTTTTCCAGATATTAAAAGCCGAAATTCGGCTATATCTCGAAATTCGATATATCAAAATATTTTGCCCAAGCCTAAGTCAGTTGCGCAGTAAATTTCAAGCAAGCAAGACTGTTTCTCACTAGCGGACAAAATTTTGTACACGAAAAATAATTCACTTGCGCACAATGTTTAAGGTCGAATGGGAAAATAAATTTTTATTGAATTGTTTTTATAAAGCGCAAGATCATACGCTTACACAATATAGTTACTATTAGAAAAAACTATTTTGAACGCCATTATACGAAGAATATAATACATTTTGAAACCCAATAGTCGCACAAAAGTTGACACAATTTAAGATATTCTATGCAACATTTAAACGATAAGCCAAAAAAAAGTACAAAACATTATATGTTTCAATAATACTTTGTTTTTTTTTTAATCCAAAATCCAAAATAGCGGAAGCAATTCGTTTTTTGCAGTGTAGCGCGCACACATCCTTGCGCAACGTTTGCACACTTCTTAGAGGGTTCCCCAGCACTCATTCAACAACGCTCCAGCTTTACGCAATTTGTCTGCTCTCTTGAATCCATTGATATTTCGATCACGAACCGAATCCACTTGATTCCCCATACAAAATTTTGTAGTTGAAATGTATTTTGATTTTCTTCTGATTTTCCGAAAGGGTGGAAATTTGAGGTATGTTGGAACGGTTTTCCGTCATCCATTGTCAAATTTGGTTTTGTGACATACCGGTTTCGGTGTTGTGCCATCTTCAGTGTTGTTTTCGTTCAAAGTAATTAGTGTTGGTTGTGCTGTATTTATTGCTGTCCATTGATTTTCAGGTATTGGATTCAGTTTTGCGAGATGTTTGCAATTGTGGTGTTTTATGCTTTTTGATACCTGAATTTTCACCCTGTCCGAAAATCAGAAGAAAATCAAAATACAGATAATGCCGACTGGCATATAACACAAACACTAGCGGACTAATATTAGTTTACCAACGATGACTCTTGAAAATGTACACAACACAATGTTTTTCATTAAATGTCACACCGAAATTCCCCCAAATCAAAATAAAAATAAACGCGCAAGCAAATAGGAGAACCATCAAGAAAGCCGAAATATACCTGCATAAGAACGAACTTCGAAATCTTAACGCAAAGAAGGACCAAACAAACGCGGAACTCCTATCCATGCACCTACGTTTAGCAGAAAATATACCAGCAGATATTTTAATGGATATCTTCGATAAGAAGAAATAGACCAGCAAATGCAGGCAAAATATAAAATGTTGCAAAAGAAGATTAACAGAGTTTCAAGAAGTAAAAAACAAGGAAAAAGAAAATACATTTCACGCACGGCTTGTAAACATAACAGATATGGCTATCAACATAGAAGAAAGGAAAATACTAGAGAAGGGTCACAAACATAACATTAGAGAAAAAAAACTTAATAAATAGAACTGAGCAAGCAATTATAGACGCGCAGGTCGCAATACAGCCTATACCAAGTGAAGAGCAAGAGCATGCGACGAGGCACATGTGCAGGGCAATAATTGAGAATCAAGTTAAAAGCGACAAAACAGAAATGAAAAAGTGTTAGTATATGAAAAAGTGGTTAGGCAGTTAAAACGAAAACTAACTAGCCATAATATTATTACAACGAAAGCAGACAAAGGTAAAACGACAGTGCTCATCGAAAAAGGAGCATACATAAAGAAAACGGAAGAATTACTTACTGAAATGAAATGCAAAAGAATCACAGAAGACCCAACAGACAATTACCAAATAGAAATTAAAAGAAGCATAAAAGAGCAACTAACATTATATCTCAGGGTATGGCGCATACGTTAAGCCAAATGAACCAGAAGGCACCTCCAGTAATTTCACAACCAAAAATACACAAACCGGATATTCCAGTGAGACCTATAGTGAACTACACATCGGCGCCTGGCTACAAGCACTCAAAACTCCAAAAGGCCATACTTAAAGAGACGTTAAAACTAAATAACCAATACGCAATAACCAACACGGCAGACCTCATAGAGAAACTTGGGACAATAAAGATTACAAAAAACACGAAATTAGTATCATTTGATATTATCCTTCGATACCCCTTCCAGAGACAATTGACATAGTACGAAAGACTTTACTTGAAAAAACTAAAGACAAAATTATAACAACACAGATAACAAACACCCTAAGACCACGCGCAGACAAAACTACTTTAAATTCAACAACAAAATATACAGACAAACAAACGAACTGGGAATGGGAACCCCAACTTCGGCCATTCTCATGGAGGTTTTCATGCAAAACCTAGAACAGAAATACATGAAAGAATTAACTATGAAACTTGGGGTAACATGTTATGCCAGACAAGTTGATGATATTATCTGCGTAATCGAGAACGACAATGAGGAAGAAATATTAGAATATCTAAACAAACAACATGGAAACATAAAATATACGATGGAAAAAGAAATGGATGGAAAAATTAACTATCTGGATCTAGCAATCAAGATAGATAAAATCCTCGGACGGACACCTTTATTCACAATACCTCAAACCATCCTCAACAGCATAAAATGGCCTCCCTAAGACATTTAACTAATAGACTGAAAAATACACCTTTATCAAAAGAAGGATACATGAAGGAACTAAGAACAATATACAATATAGCTGAGAATAACGGATACAAAAAGAATGTTCTGAATAAAATCCGACAAAATAAAGACAGACATAGAAAAAACGACGTAGAGAAAGACAAAGAAAATGGGCAGTACTAACTTATACTGGGACGACACATACAAATTGGCAAACTTTTTCAAAAAACGAAACATCCACATAGCATTGAAAACAACTTATAACCTAGGAAAATTGCTTCGAACCAGCATCGATACCGAAGACACATTTAACAAACAAGGGGTATACAAGCTGACCTGCCAATGCAATTACAGCTACATAGGACAAGCAGGACGGAAAATTAGAATAAGATTCCGCGAACATATAGCAAACTACAACAAAAAGGTACGAAAGCCGACCACTGTACCTGAATCGAACTTCGCTAACCACGTGTTCAGCAATAAATGTCCACCAGAAAATATTAAGAAGACAGCCAAACTACTTCATGTGCCACAGAAGGGACGCCGCCTGAACGTACTCGAAAACATGGAGATCTATAAGCAAAGAACCTTTAATGGAAGAGTAATAAACGAGCAAACACATATGTACCTATTCCGACGCAATATTGGAACCGCTTAAGTTGGTTTACAAAGAACAGAACAATAGCATAGGTAAAAAGACAGACAACAACCATAGAACCAGAACAAAATATTGCACAAAGCTAAAATAACCGACTTCTATCTGTATAAAGGAAACCCGAAGTGAACCGAAGAATAAAAAACTCACTCAACAGAATTTTATACAAAATAAAATTCAGGTACCAAAATTGCAAACATCTCGCAAAACTAAATCCAATACCTGAAAATCAATAGACAGCAATAAATACAGCACAACTAACACTAATTACTTAGAACGAAAACGACACTAAAGATGACACAACGCCGAAACCGGTATGTCACAAAACCAAATTTAACAAGGGATGACGGAAAATCGTTCCAACATACATCAAAAAACTAAATGCTTAAATGGTTCCAAAAGTTGAGTTTGTGAAGAAAATAATCATGTGAAAGAGTTTGTTGGGCATATCTGTAGTGAATGAAGACGTAAAAGTATGTATGTACGTATTACAACAGCAACTGATGTGCCAAACGAATCACGAATGTGTCGGGTAAATGGAGTGATTGGCCATTCGTAATTCAAATAGTGAAGCACGTGATTCACTTGCCGTGGAAACACCGTTTTACATTCTTTCATGAACTTCGTTTTGTGCTCATGGGATACTAAAGCTAAGAGTGCTGCCTGGCTTTCAGAATAACTTGCTACTCTCTTCTACCTATCTGTGTTATCCTTATACCCAAAAATAATGCTATCTGTGTATGCTTCTTAGTCTATAACTGTCTTGCCACCACACTATAGCACCATAAGTAGGATTTGGTATTATGAAAGCAATGACTCGTATATCAACCAGCTTCCATTTCAAGTCTTAATTCCTAACCAAGAGTTTCTTGCAATGAGAGTAGGCATCGTAAGTTCGCTCTCCACTTTTTAATGTTGAGTTTGCATTTTATCTTGGTTTGGAGAACTTATGAAAAAATAGGAATATTCGGGCTTTGTTATATTCGTATTAATATTTACTATTTTTACAACGAATTCGGAATAACACAAGTAAATCGCGAACACACCCTGTTATAATATCTGTCTTCGTGTCATTGTAAAATTTCCCGAACGGATGGTTTACGAGTTCATATGTATGTGCCACCAACAAATAAACAAAAGTGCGTAATATGTCGCGAAAGGGCGAAAAATCGAAAATATTATATTGTATTACTAATAATTGTAACAATCAATTTGCTAAGATAAACGATAATACACACAAAAATATCTATTTATTCGACTAACTTATTTGTAGATGATTCGTCGATTCATCTTTTTTGTTGTGATCGGCTGTGAGAAATTTACTAAAGAAAAACCACAACCACAGCTTGCACTCTTGTATTTAAAATGGAACGTATATTTTATTGTTGGATTTTTACTACATTTGCTATAAAAACCACAGAAACCACGAATACAATATACAAAGGCAAATACACAGATCCTGAATACCCCTAATGTTTTGACTTCGACGTTTTGGATTGGATTCTTATATATGTGACATAAACCCTTTAGCCCACCAGTGCCCTATGTATGTGCGACGCTTTATCCATTTCATTGGTTTATATTGCCAGCCACTTTGCGAAAGTTTTACGTGCATATATAATCGGGCCTTTAAAGTCGAGTAGTAAATAAATAATTATATTTCAATTCATGCAGGGCAAATTGGTTGAAAAGTATTAATCAAGTTTTATACGATTTTTCTTGTTTTTAGGACAAATGATGAGATATGTTTTGATTTGCAAAAACAAATGTGGCTGAACGTTTTAAAGCACAGCGTGATTTTAAAGCAACACGTCTTACGCAATTTTTTGTATAATTAAAACTCGATTATATCAAAAACACCATTCTTGAACATTTTTCTGTGGTTCATAGATAAACAAGCGTCTGTAAATAGGATTGATATCTCTGCTTAAACTGTTTGGGGCCAAATCATTCGTCGAAAGACTGTCCATCCATTCATAGATGTCAAGTTTGTCGGGCAAATCATCACACGTTATTGCACCGTACGCCAGCAAGCACAACCAGTCCACAATTGTCGCCTCGGCAATGACATTCAATGGGGTACAACGATCTTCACTATCGCACTGCTAGGTTCTGCATCGCAGTTGCATTTCATTACTGAGCGCTTGACACCGCTTGTTCGCGTGCATCGCAAAAAGCTTCCATTGGAAAGGTAGGGATACGCGCTCAACACTCAGCATAGTTGTCAATACTAGATATGGTACACTCATCATGAACACAACAACAATATTTCAGCCACACACACCACTGGACACCATAGTATGGTGCATACCCCGCAACATCAACTTGGCTGATAATTCCAATAAACCAGGCCATCATGGCACTGGGTCTTATTTGGTCCTCATCGCTAGACATTTTTTTGTTTCGCTACATACCGTCATCGAAGGTGAGTAAGGGAGTCATTTTCTCTCACATCGCTAGATTCTTCGACCCAATCGGATTACTCAATCTACTCATTGTCACCAGCACGGTTTTGTTAAAGCAATCCCAGCAAATGCAGGAAATCTTTGCGTATAACACATTAAAGCCATTCTGCGTATAATACGAAGGTTTCTAACTCCAACTGGGCTTACTGATTAGAAGTGATAGCACTTCTTCTTAAGAAGGGTGAAGCTTTCTAAATATCGCATACAAGGTCCTATCGACGACACTGTGTGAAAGACTGAAACCGTATATGAACCAGCTGATTGGACCTTATCAGTGTGGCTTCAGGCCTGGTAAATCCACGATTGACCAGATATTCACATCACGCCAAATCCTGGAAAAGACCCTAGATAAACAAGTCGACACACACCATCTCTTTGTCGATTTTAAAGCCGCTTTCGTGCTGTCAGAATAGAAGCTGCCTGTAAGACGCCATGTCTAAATTTGGAATACCTGCTAAACTAATACGGCTACGTAGAGTTACGTTGAGCACAACTTTTAGCTCCGTCCAGGCTCATTTTCGTGCAACTTCGTCAATGTGATGCTGGAATCCGTAATTAGAGCTGCCAATTTGCATTGCAGTGGCATTATTTATAGGCTGCTGGCGTATGCGGATGATATTGACTTCGTTGGCCTAAAACCCAGGGCCGTCAGTGCAGTATTATGCAGTTTGGCAACAAACAAAAAATCCGCGCGTATTCCGACCCACGTCACTGTTGGCAGTTAAAACTTTTAAGTAGTTAAGGATTTTGTATACCTTGGATCCAGCATCGAAATCAAGCGAAGAATAACACTTACCAACAGGTGCTACTTTGGGCTCAGTAGGCAATTGAAAAGCGGATCCCTTTCTCGACGAACGAAAATCTTGCTCGAGAAGGCTTTGGGGGCTTTCGAAAAAATTGTGCTTCGCCAGATTTATGGTCCTATTCGCGTTAGCGACGGGTACTGAAGATGATGGAATGATGAACTGTATAATGAAATAGACATTGTCAATGCGCAAAAAAATACTCTGGTGATAAAATCCTTCGAATCGACACCCATGTGTAGACAACAGAGGCAATTACGCCCACGAATACACTGGAAAGACCAAGTGCAGAAGGACCTGCCTTCGCTTGGTGTGAATAATTGGTGAAACCTAGCGAAGGAGAGAGGGAACTCGCGAAGCTTTTTGGTCTCGTCCCAAACCGACAAGCGGTTGTAGCGCCATAAAGGAAGAAGAAAATTTTAAAATTTTTACAATTTTCATTAAATTGCATTAATCTACACTTATACACAAAACATCAGTATGTTCTGGATTATAGATTGACAATAAAATTTGTTACTTTGGAATTTTAATATCTCTTTAAATAGTTTTTTTGCTTCCATGGTGAGCTTAATAACTTTTAAAATAGCTTCACTACCTTAAATTTATCTTTCTCGTTTTGCACGTTTTTATTGATTTCTCAAAAGTTTTACTGCTATTTTCCCTTTTACGTAATTCCTTTAGTCGCAGAACGATCTTATACTTTTACTCGCTTATTTTCACAACAACTTTGTTGTATTTTGATTTTCTTCTGATTTATCGATAGGGTGGAAATTTGATGTATATTGGAACGATTTTCCGTCATCCCTTGTCAAATTTGGTTTTGTGACATACCGGTTGTGCCACCTTCAGTGTCGTTTTCGTTCTCAGAAGAGAAACCGGTATGTCACTGGTCTCTAAAGGTGTGAATGAAGCTGGCATTCTTAATCTACGCAAAACAGCCAACAATTTTATTGATGTGGTCAGAATAGTTCAACAAAGAGTTTACAACAAAACCTAAATTTCTTATCTGTCAGTAAACTTTAAGTCACTATCACCGATTGATAGTTTTGGAATATCGTCCACATATACAACACCGTTACTTATGGGCAACACATATGACTTGGACACATTTAGGCAAATACAGTTATCACGTGCCCAAAACGAAATTGCAGACAGATCACTATTTATTTTAAAACATAAAACTTCAACAAGACCAACCCGACTGGACAAATACAACTGAATGTCATCAGCATAGGCATGTACATTGACATACTGACACACAGAAAACACATCATTGAAAAATAGACTAAACAAAAGGGTGCCAAATACAGATCTTTGTCGCATCCCGAGGTAAAGATACAAGACTTAGAAGAGCCATTCAGGCATGCCACTTTCTGAGATCTTCCTCCAGGGTAGCTGGTCATGAGCTTGACAGAGTTATCCCAAAACCCAAACAAATATTTTATTTTTTTGCAAAGAAGTTTATGATTTACTAAGTCAAATGCCTTGGAAAATCTAGAAGGCAAAGAAGAATTAGATTGTCATTGTCAAACTGTATCCTAATGTCATCACACATTAGAGAAGGCCGGAAGGATGCTTATCGGTCTATAATTATAGATTATAGATAATGTGATTATAATCACAGGTACTCGTGGCAATATTATTTTTGGCAACTGGTATAATGACAGCCTTTTTCCACTCTGTTGGAAAATATTCAGTTGTGTAATAGTGCTAAATGATGTGTGGAAGAGTACTTAAAGTAAATGGAAGCACAAATTTTACAAACCTCAAGGAAATTCCATCCTCATCTAATAGTCATAACAGACTCTAGAACTTTAGTCTCAGTTACTCTATAAATTGGAATTTTTCTTTTGAAGCGAAATGGTCAACAGATTGGCGCTAGTAAAATAATCATTAAGGTCATTATGGTTAATTTTACACTCTGTCTTTAGTTTTCCATGTACATAAAGCGTTTTCCAAGTTGCACCATAGTATATTTGATGGAAATGACGAGTCTAATTTTGATTTCGGAGCAATCGTTTTGCATGCTTTATATTGGCAGTAGCTTTATTTCGGGCAATCTTGTACTGTATCCAATCGTTGTCGGCACTAATCTTTTTCCATTTTCTATTTTGCATATAGCTTATTGCAAGTTTTATCAGCGGATCTGCCTTTGTTATTATACCAAGGGCAAGAGCTTTTGATGGCTCGAAATTTTTATTTAGGAAGTCAGCTTTCGCATTTACAGTCTCAATAAACCAGGAATCATCACAATTAACATTTGACACACAAGCATACAGATCATAAATGTTTGTAGACTTTAAATCACGATACATAAAGTAACACTATTACCTGGACAATTCAACGACTCATCTACTGTACAAAACACTAGGTCATGGTTTGATATAAAAGAAAGTTGGTCAAATTTGAGAATATGGTCGGGGCTTGATGTAATAACGAGGACTAAGAGACTAGAATATGAATTGGTCGCGTATCTTGTAGATACGATTTTGTTAACTATAGTAAGGCCCGCAGTAAACACAAGGTCAAGTAGCTTGTTAGTATATGAGTCATTCAATAAAAGGTTAACATTAAAATCACCACATTTAACATAATACTCATAATCATTCAAAAACATAGATAACTCAACAAAAAACGAGTCTAGCATGCAACATCTATGAGGATTATAAACACAGGACACTAGTATTTTGGTTACATTGTCTGAAATTTCCGCAATAATAAATTCCGTCTCAGAGTTATTAGATACAGCTTAAGGTCCAATCTTCAGGGAAGACCTGCAATAAATGGCAACACCTCCCCCTTTTTTGGTAACTCTGTCGTGACGTATCATATGGAAGCCTGGGATACCATAGTAAAAATCAGATATATTAGGGTTAAACCATGTTTCTGAGACACAGTTGAAATCAATACCCGTTTCCACAAAATTATCCCTAACATAGTCGAATTTATCACTATTAAGACTTCGCGCATTAAAGTGCACAACACTAAGTCTATTGGATTGATGGCATAAAATATTTATCAAGGTTTTGTGGCTTTCACCAATGCTGAACGCAGATGTCCTAGTGGGATTTAAATCCAAAACTATGAGCTGATAAAGGGGAAACTAAAAAGAGGGAATAGAAAAAAACACGAATCAAATAGCATAAAACATATAAACAGAGAAGTTAGCAAATAATGGAAAGAGAGAAATAACATAAGAGAAGAAGTACATACTACTAGCTTATTTTCTAAGTTTGAATAAATTAAACCAAGCGTACAGCATTGTATACAATTGGCCATAGCGAGATACATTTTTATTTTTTGGTGCTAATAAGATAATTAATTTCACCTCTAGAGTTAACGAGTTTCGACTCTTCATCTGGTTTCAGTAATTTGAGCCATAACCGGGCAACTCAATATCAGAGAGCGCCAACGATCTCTTCTTTGCCTTGCAAAACACTTTTGCACTTCTCAGCCGAAAACATCACGCAAAGGTGGTGGTTTGTGCTGAGCAGCACTGCAGACCTTACAAAATATTTCGGGTAAACACTCACCAGTCACTTGCGGTATCCCGTTGACAATCAGTTCAGTGGGACTGCGCTGCTTTCAAGAGCACTAAGCTGAGCTTTGGTGGTAATCAGTTCACTGCGAAGAGAGATAACATCAGCACACGCATTCTCCACCACCAGTTACTCTCTTCTCGATTGCTGCTATGGAGAGCTTCAGGTTTGCCGTTTCAGCAGCCAGCTCACCAATTTTTTGCATCACCCTCTTCTCCGATTTTCTCATTACTGCAGTTAACTGCTCGATTATAGAGTCTCTCTGCTGCTCAAGTTTCATCTCCATCGTATCAAATACAGCTGATGCTGGGGTGAGGGGAGTCTTAGATGGGGATGGAGGTTTCCGCGCTAGATTTTTCCGCGGTGATGACATTTTCGTTGCTTTTGCTTATTTTTTGCTATTAGGTGGAGCAGCGTTAAATTGGGTCAGGTGAAACAGTATGCGGGAAACAGCTAAACAAACAGCTTACAGCACTCGCGAACACGGCTAGGTTGGCTTTTCTTATGTAAATTTCGAAGTTTTACGGGGAAATATGCAAATACTTAAGAGCACCACGAAAACACGTCCTACTCGATTGACATTTATAATATAGAAAAACAAAAAAATATACAAATTGTATAACCTCAAATTTCAAAATACCGTAAAAACTTTTCTCTCACCAAAAGTAGTTGGGGAAAAAACTTTTTTTACTTCTTTTAGTGTAACAAATAAACCCATAGGTACAAATTTTTTGTGTAAAGCTTCTGCGAATCAATCGCGCGTTTTCATATTTCGGCCTCCTTGTGCATTTGAGAACATGGATCTACATATATAAACTATAAAGGCTAACAAACGCAAAATAAACATGAACTACGATGCGTTATATGAGCCCTAAGACTTGGTTACAAAAACCAAAGCACACACTTAGATCAAACGACCGATACCAGCAATAAAGACCAACACAAAATGCCATATAAAACTACAATTACAGACGTCTATCTGCTTAAATTTACCGCGGAAAGATTCGAAAGATTAAATTGATACTGAAGGTGGCACAACGCATAAACCGGGTTTCCCCTTAACCAAAGTTAAAAATCCTAACCATAGAAAAGTGGCCGCTGTGGTCGAGTTGGTAGCCGTTGTGCATTTGTGGTATAATATAAAGACGCACACCACAAATGGTAGGAGAAGCTCGGCCAAACACTGAACTATAAAGTGTAAGCGCCAAAATTATATGACAAAGGAAGAGGGAAAATCCTTCCAATATAGTAATACTTAATAATAATCACATTTTTCTTGATTTCATCATACAACAAAATTCTTATTAACGTTTGATAATGCAACAAAACTCATCATTGAATAAAATCAGCATCATGCTGGCTGATCGATTGTTATTACATATTAAATATCAGAGCTATTTTATGTCTTGTTTGGTAAAATTACATAAGACTTGTACAATTTTACACTTCTCATATTAGTGGCAGCATACAGCTGCTCGTTGTCGTCGGCAAAATTAGAAATTGTTTTGATTTGGTGACAACGACAACTGCGCACACCAGATCTGTTGATGAAAGCCGAGCAACCCCATAGGGCTTCGGTGTGCATCGCTGGTTTAGTGCGATGATTACGTATGATCTCTGCTATAGAGCTCAGTGTTTGGCCGAGCTTCTCCTATCATTTGTGGTTTGTTTTTTTATATTGTACCACACATGGAGATATATTCAGTTTTATGCCGACTCCGAACGGTAGATGGATTTTATGAGAATCATTTTGGGGTTTGCAATTGCCTGCCGAAGTAGGATCACTATTAGAAAAAACTAACACTGTTATTGAGATACGGAAATTCGTTCATGAGGAGGCGAGGCAAACCCTATTTTTTTAATTTCATAATTTATTTGTTTGTCGCTCCAAATATCAAATTTCACTCAATTTGTTCTAATAGATACCGAAAAAACGAAGTTTAAGGATTTCTCAAAACTTCCGTTATATGGGAGGTTGGGAGGTTAAAGAATAATCTATGTACCAAGTTTTATTAAGAAATCTCAAGTTTTACTCAAGTTGTTGTAACCCCGGACAGCCGGACGGACGGGCGGACAGACAGTCAGGGCTAAATCGACCCCCCTTTTCATTCTGATAATTTTTGTATATACATACATATGGATATGTCTATACCTTTCTCGAATATTTTTGGCTGTTACAAACAACCGTTATGCGAACAAAGTTAATAAAAGTAAATATACCCTTGTGTACAAGTACGCTCGGGTATAAAAAAAATATCGTAGGTGCAATAACGCCATATTGGTTTTATTCAAGGATTGAAACTGAAACTCGAATCGTTTAAATACTCTTTGTTTTTCAAAGGCGAAACCAAAGACATAGACCTTTCTTTTCATCTGAAAAAGTAGGAAATCGTTTTCAATCGCTTTTTAAAAATCTTCTATCGTAATAATGAAATATACACATTTATTCCATTATGAAAGTTTTTATACATTAGTCTCAATATACTAGTTACAGATGCCTCAAAAAAATGTATCTTACTATAGTTATTATTGATTCACTTTTTTCTTTCTTATATTGGTTATTTGTCATGCTCTTGAAATTTCTGTTGCAAAATATGTATATGTATGTATGTATGTCACTAACGCTTATTTGGTAGTTGGAATATGTAAGATAAAAAGATGAAACGGACATTTTACAACCATAAATAATTAATCATATTTAGACTTTTTTATACATACATACATATGCAATAATCAATAATCGATGCAGTGAGCAGCAATCTACATATACATATAAGCACTATCAATGAAAAATCAATACCCACACATAAAACAAGGGCCGTCTTGTCAGTAAATAAAGGTTGTCCAAATTTTCGAGGCTACTTCCGATTCCTGCAAATGTATTGGGAATTGATCTATTTTTCATAAAAACTTTAATCATAACATTGTCACCGATTTCGTGAGTAAAATAACCTATAACGGCTTTGAAAATCAGAAATGATAGTTTTTTTTTATTTTCCCAGGAATTTTCAACAATTAAAATAAACAAAGTAATGGAACAAAATTACTCTTTTCGCTTTTCCATTACTTCTCTCATTGCTGTAAACTAAATATGTATTTTTGCTTTGTACAGCATAATTAGTAATAAATGAATTGTCAAACGGAACGGTAGTTTAACTCGCGAGCGAATACAAATAGCAAATCCAAGACAAAAATAGTTTTGAAATTAAAGCAAATCTTACGAATAAAAACCAACGATGTTTTCATGGAGACAAAATACGTTAAACGCGGAAACATAGTTGTCAGCGAAGAAACACACAACAAGAGTAAACGTGGTCCCGTGTGCCCAGCATATTGTATCAAATCAAAAATGATTGGAGCTTTTTTCAAATACGTTTGCTAAAATAAATTCTACTCAAAAATTATGATAATTACGTACTATTAAATAAAACATTAACCCGGAAACAGCAAAAAGCGCTATATTGTATTGTACATATTTTATTGGATTGTATTGTATTGTAATTTATTGAATTGAATTGAATTGAATTAAATTGAATTGAATTGCATTGAATTGAGTTGAGTTAAAATGAATTGAACTGTATTGTATTGTATTGTATTTTATTGAATTGAATTGAATTGAATTGAATTGAATTGAATTAAATTGAATTGAATTGCATTGAATTGAGTTGAGTTAAAATGAATTGAACTGCGAAAAAAGTAATATTTAACACATCCAAATACCTAATTCTTATAATGTTCAAAATACACACACACATATACAATACATACATGTGCCTAATTACGAAACCAATTAAGCTTAAGACCTAGTTGTTATAGCTTCATTTCAATTAGCTTATAAGATTTACTGTGCAAGCAAATTTATTATAAATAAATAAATAAATGTCGCAATTTGAGTCATAATAGTTAAAGCAACGTGGTTGCGCGCATGCTGTACTCATCTTCAGTAGATGAATTTCAAAAAAATTAATAGAAGTATAGAATATAGACCGCTTTTGAGAATTTTGTCTCATAATACAGGTTTACAAACATTACTTAATTTCTTAATTTTCGATATGAGAGCGAATTTTGATGTATTTTTGTACACTAAATACGATTATAGGTTCCAAAAATGAGCAAAAATGTCAAAACAAACATGTTTACTTAAATCACATCTTGAATTTCACTCTTCAAATAGCTATAACTAAATATAAAGAGTGTTTTTTTTAGAAGTGTGGGTTTAATGAAGCAATCCTTTTTTCAATTGCTGCAAAAAGTGGTCGAAAATTGGGCTCATATTTGTCATTTATAAGGGTGTTTTTTTTAGACATGTGGCTTTCAATGAGGCAGTACTTTTTTCGGAGTTGGTCTATTTGACAGATTTTACTTGATTTATACTCTGTTGGGCTTGCCATTTCAAGACGCCTTTGACGAGAATAGTCGGCGCGTTATTGCTGACATACGGTCTCAATTGCTGCAAAAAGTTGTCGAAAATGAGGCCTTGGGCTAGAATTTATTCGAGGCAGACGCGGCGGTCACTTGCTCGACATAATGGCAAACCCTTATCCTTATAATAAAGCTAAATTCTTGGCCAGAGCACTAAATTGTATGCGTTTATTTCTTCTTAAAAATTACATGTCGAAAAAAAACACCCGTTATGTAATTTCAACAAAAACTGTATATACATGGAAGTGCACTAGAGTTTCAATGGCATTATAAAACATATTCATACATACGACTTTTCGAATTTAAAAAAACCATTAAAATGCATTAATTTTACGAGCTTTCTACTTACTGTTAGCCGTGCTTCCACTTTCACATTTCAACTCCACAATGTGATTTTAAAAATTTCCTGTGAAAGTGAATTAGTGTGCTCCCAATTTCACAAATTTCTTCGCATATCAGGTCATCCCTGTCATACGTACTCGTATCGGTTATCGTTATGTTGTTGAATTTTCCCTTTCGGATTCAGCTATGTATGCTTTTTTGAGGAGTCATCAGCAAATCACTTAAAACACTCATATTTCAATGAATAACTAATTCAGAAATGTCATAAATGGCTGCTACGAACATCAAAAAATATTTAAAAAATTATTCCAATCGAAAATAATTAAACATTCAAAAACTTTTTGTCATTTACTTTTAATTTCACATACAACCAAGCATTCGGATTCAATTCACAAAAATGTATGTGAATGTGAAATTGGGAGCACCAAACATGTGATTTCAAACCGAATCCACAGGGAAATTTGTGAATGTGAAACTGGGAGCCCGGTGTTTTTTTGTCGCTTTCAGAGCTATCTCGTCAGCGTTTGGGAAACGGGCGAATCCATCAATTGATTTAATCCTAAGAATTGTTTTTATACCCGAGCGTACTTGTTCGAATAACGGTTGCTTGTAACAGCATAACTGAATCAAGATAGATATAGACATATATATACCAAAAAACTCAGAATGAAAAGAGAAGTAGATTTAGCGAAGTCTGTCTGTCTGTCCGTCCGTCCGACCGTGCAGATGATAACTTGAGTAAAAATTGCGATATCTCAATGAAATTTGGGTAGGTTGGTTTTGAAAATGGTCAAGATCGGTCAATAACCACGCCCACCTCCCATATAACGGAAGTTTTTGAAAAATGCATAAACTCCGTTTTTTCGGTATCCATTAAAGCAAATTGAGTGAAATTCGGTATTTGGAGCGATTTTAAACTAGGAAATTAGGTATTTATGTAATTTTGAAACATGGGCGCTACCACGCCCAGTTAGGAAAAAATTTCTGTTTCTCAATAACGGGGTAAGGTATCGTCACAAAATTTTTTGAACAAATTTTCCTCAATATTGCTGTTATCACCGTTAAACATTTTTGAAATCCGACCATAACCCCGCCCACCTCCCATATAACCGAAATTTTGAAAAATGCAAAAATTTCGTTTTTTCTTCATCTTTTGGAACATATTAATTAAAATTTGATATTTAGAGCGATATTCAATTATGAAACTTGATTTTTATGAAATTTTGAAAAATGAGCGATACCACGCCTACTTAAAAAAAAACCCCCGTAGGTATCTCAATAATGATGTGAAGTATCGTTACAAAATTGGGTGAACATATTGTCCTTGATATCACTAGCATCACCGTTAATAACTTTTGAAATCGGACCATAAGAACGCCTAACTTCCATATAACGGAAATTTTGAAAAATGCAAAAACCTTCGTTTTTCAGTATTTGTTTGATCAAATTAAGTAAAGTTCAATACTAGCAGCGACTAGCCCGAATTTAGCATTTCTTACTTGTTATGTATGCCTTTATGCCTTTAGCGCGTCAGTTGAGAAAAGCAGGGATAAAAACACCTAAAACACGTTATATTTGTATTTTACCCCCACTTTTCTCAAAACCGTGACACTTTCAGTCTATAATAATAATTTGTACAAACCGTTGTTATAAATAACGTGTTGAACCGAAGTAAAGTACAAGTAGCTGGTTTGCAAGAAATGATATACATAGTTTATTCGTTTAAATTAAGTGGAATTTACTGCATTTAGTGAAAATTTAATAGAAAATTAAGCTGTTAGATTTTTCATGCATTTTAAATGTATTCCAAGTTTTGAGGTGGAGTCAAACCTAAAATATGTCCTGCAATAAAAAAAATCGAAACAACTCTTAACATTTTTATATTAGCTTAAACATGATTAATGTATACAGACACATACGAATAGAAAAATGGAAGGTAATCAGCAAAAGCATTAACAAACAACAATAAATATATAACAAAATAAATACTTATACAAGTTAACACTACGAATTTTAATTAACAATTTTTAGAAACAAGCGAAAACTAAAAAAATAATTAACGAAACATCGGTTAACTCGTGCTTTACAAAAGACGTATTATAGTATACCTTAAAAGAAATAAATATGTACATATGTATTTATGTATGTTACGAACGAATTTGAAGTGTACGAGTTAATTATTTTTGTCCACTGTTAATGGAGCTCATGCATTCATCAAAGGCGTATCAACATGAAAACTTCACGGTAGTAGCTCCACGGCAGCTGATATTTTTGATTTGATAGTAAAATAAAATCCCTTTTTATAACAGCGATTGACTAATTTTTCTTAGAAAGTTGTGGCTCACATGAAATTCATAAGTTCGATTCGGTCGATTCTGGCTTTAATTCCGCTCTACCAGTTGGTTGGTTGGTGGGTTGCATTCGACTTTTTTTTTGCTTATTTGTTAAAGTTTTGAATGTGCGTAAATGAGTTTTTCAAAATAAATTATTTTAGTTATTTGCTTAAATGTGTTACAAATTTCTTGCTTCAACTCACAATGTTAACAGTTTCCTTTTGTTTTTGGCTATTTTTTTTTTATTTATATTTGTAATCATCTTTTGATTTTGCATATATTTGTGTATAATTTCATGCATATTGTACTCATGTTGTTTTTGTTGGTTGGTTTGAACAAATTATACTGTTTAGTGATTGAAAATATGAGTTTTTTCATCGATCGGAAGAAAGTTACACAATTGCTGTGCATGATCCAAGTTTTGTAATTGGCTCGTAGCTACATACATACGTTTGATTGGAAAACAAACGCTACGAATCAGCAATTTTTTATATTATAATTTATATTACTCAAACTGGAGAGAGGCTATATATTTTTGGTGGGGGAGGCTTTGCTTTTGATGAGTTGAGTTGGCAAGGCTTCGTACGTCTTGCATTTCAACTAGACGACTACCACGACATTTAGCAACATCTAAATTAGTTGTACTTATAAGTTAACATAAGTTGGCGGCGCCTGTGGTGATGGTTGTTGCGACCCACCACCACCGCCGCTCGCAACAGCCGATGTCATGGCGTTGCAAGGTACCGACGACGGATGCAGCATGCTATTTTTGGCGCTTGCATTATTATTATTATTACTTAACAGGGAGGTGTTATTGGTGTTGACACCGACACAGCCCGCGGATACAATATGTTGCAGAGTGACACCGTTCGAACTAACTCCAACTGGTGTCACCAATAAGTTGTTGTTGTTGTTGCCGGCGTTATTGTCACATGCCGTCGCACTAGAATTGAGCACTTTCAGATGACTTGATAATAACGTTGATGACGCTGACGAGGAGGAGGATGATGAATTCGGTACCATGACAATGGTGCCACCAATACCACTAGTCGATGGTGGTATCATACTGGTAGTAAGTCCAATGCCACTAACGTTTACTCCCACGCCGACAGCGAGCCCAGAATTCGACATGCTGCCTGAACTGGGGCTGTACATATTTGTTGGAGACATGCCATTAAGTTTACGTAATTTTTTTGTGATTGTGAATTTCATTCCAGTAATCAATTTATTAATGATTATCCAAATTAATTGAATGTTTGCAAGCAGATGAAAAACAGAAAAGAAGAGATTGGGATTGTCTTGATAATTATATTTTTAGATAAGTGTAGTAAATTGATCGCAATAAAACTCACAAAAAGATTTGCCATACTCTCAAACACGCTCGCACACACAATATCAGCGACAATTTCACAAGGCCATTTGCAATCATTTGCACTCATTATAAACATATAAGAAAAACATCATCCGGATTCGATGACTACGAAAAATAATAAACTAACTGCATTTGTTAGTTGTGTCAGTTTCTTACGTAACTAATGTATAATCTCAAGTCTCAAAATGAGCTAGGGATTATTGTTTTTCATCGCTCTCATGTTTTTTGCTTTTTCTTTTATCTTTATTTTAATTTTTTGTGACCTGCTCATCACCAGGTCACAATTTGAAACTACTGAATGCCAACTTTTATCTCTATTAGAGACTGAGACTGCTTACTGAATTCGGGCAAATATGATGCAATGAAAACCAGCGATAAATGTAAATATAATGAAGCTACAGGACATCGATGAAATTAGGGAGAACTTTTCTTTGTTCGTATTGCTATAAAAATATATAAATTCATTATGTATTTCGATATACATATATTTATGTAGGATTGTCGATTTTTTTTAACGATTGCTGGTCTAATATAATATGTATACCATTTGTAAATAATTAGCAAATTCATTTAAAAAATTAAAACCAAAAAAAAAAATTAGTCAAAGCTCAAATACTTACATATATGTATACACTATCGTGGAGCGAATATTTTTTTTTTTAATTTCGCTAACCCCGGGTAATTAACATGTTCCATAATATTTGGTATAATTAAATGATAACATTTAATTATACCAAATAAATGATAACATTTAATTATACCAAATATTATTTTTTTTCCGACTTCATCTTCAGTTGGCGCATAAGGCTTAAACTTTGGTAGAACAATTTATTTTTGAGTCAAATCGCTAGTTCCAATCATCGGGCGTATCTTCAATTGAAAAACAGGAAGGCACTTAATTCGTTAATTTATTACACGCCGGTCGCGCCACCAGCTACTACCGTTGCTCGTTTGCATTGCTTCAGTACAAATCAAGAATTAGAGCAGTGCGCGCGCTCGCTGAAAACCTTGCGATATTCGACGTCGGTGTGTAGTGAAGTTGCCTTAAGCGGCAAATACACATGCAGAAATGTATGCATACCGGGTCGCAAGTCAGTTCACTATACACTTGTGCGACATGTTGTTCATACATCATTTTGTTGTAATCGTTGAAGTGAGCGGACATTATGGCATCGGAAGATGAAATTGTGGCGCTGCTTATAATTTCTGTGTGCACTGAGAACGAAAAGAAACGAGAGGCAAAAAAGCGAAAAGAACGATTTTGGCGTGCAAATTTTTATAAAGCACGGCTAAAATATGCACACTAGGGTGGGTTAAATTTTTGGTCGATGTTTGGTACCCCCTAGTTGTGTTTTATAAATCATTTTAAGCAACTTTTCCAATGGAAGTATGGTTTTATTTTGAATTCCGAGCCCCCCAATTTTTAAAAATAGGTATTTTTTTTTTCCTTTTCTTAGATCTTCCTCTATCTACTCGCTAAATGAACAAAGCCTATTTTTCTCATTTCAAATTTATTATTCTTTACAATTCCAACCTTAAAGATAAAAACTTATATAAAATATAAATGAAAAAAAATTCAATTGAATATTGTAAGAAGCGAGAAGGACTTATTCTTGAAAGTCTTTCTTGCTGTCAAGTTTAGGAAATTTTTTACGGCTTTCTAATGTCACTGCCATCACTTCTTCTCGTTTCTGTTCTAAAACTCGTTTGGACACGCTAGCTAGCAATTGAACATGTCTTTCCGTTGCTTGTATGTGTAACGGAATTTTTGGATCAGGTAGCGGTCGATCATCATTTTCCAGATATTGTTCTAGATGTTCATAAGGGATGCTTAGAGTAAACGGTGGTTCGAATATGATTGAATTATCATTCATATCAATCATATTCGTATAATCCGTGCAATTGAAGTTCAAGATAGGTTTTTTATAAGCTCTCAGTTGCATCGGATTATCCACATGGTTGCGGTAGTGTACAATTTTTTTTAGAGCTAAGTCGCGTATGTTTTTTTCATCGTCGAACAACATTGCTAATAAAACGTTTTCTGAGTGAGCATAATACGCGTTTTCTTGAACAACATTATTCACAATTTTTCTTAAATTCGAATCCAAATATTGAGTCCAACATACGAATTTACAAAGTAATACACTGCCGTAAACGACAGAGTTATAGTACTTAATATTAAAATACATTGGCGTATACACTTTCATTACATAGTTTGCCAGAATTTTTAAATTTTTAGACGGCTTATTCGTTGTCACGTATAACCGTAATAATCTACTGGCTTTGGTGAGCCAGCGAGAATGTGCAATTGGCCCTGGTTTAATGTTAGACAAATCGGCTGAAACCTCACCAGAAGAAATTGCAAGTGCCATTCTGTACAAGTACATTGCGTCGGTAGTTAATTCAACATCACTCAAATCAGTCATATTTTCCCGTGTGATCCTCTTGAAATCATTTACTACCTGAAAATAGAAAAGATTCGATGAACCAATTACAATTTTATCATTTATTATTGAAGCATTACAGCTGAGAAATAGAATTAAAAATGGTAATAAATAATTAAAAACAGCTAGATACCTGAAGATTTTCACAAGTTTCAATTTCTTTGCTTAACTTTCCAGTTGTTGTTCGTGGTCCAGTGGTAGATGATTTTTCCAAAGTATCAAACAAATGTCGGAGTGGAAGCTCGTTGAAGTGGAGAAGACACACAAACCAATGCAGTGGTCTCTTTAACTGCATTTCAAATCGTCGCAAAATTCCATTTCTTATGCCAGTATTTGCTGGTTCACCATCACAGCATATGCCAATCAAAGAATCCAAAGATATTGCTTTTTTGATGAAAAATTCGTTCAATTTCATGACTTTACTTTCAGAATCTTCATGTTCCACTTTCACGTAGCCTAACAATTGGGAATGCGGTTCCTTCAAAATAACTAGATGAGGTTCTTTCACTATTCTCGAATGAAATTTGTCATTGATTTTTTCCATCGTTAAAGAATCATTCTTTCTGCCGTCGAATGAAAATGCTATTAAATTTGAAGCATCATACCGCTTACGAAGCACTTCTTGTCTAGATTTAGTTTTTCTCTACGAACTTTACATTTATCCATAATGACAAGATTGCCACGATCATCTTTTACCCCAGTGTCTTTCATAAGAGATGTTGCTAATGCTGATGCTATTCTGTCAGACACACCAAATCTGTCACACATCATAGCAAAGTTCAAAGTATCGGGAGTATATGGTCCTCGTCTCGTTGAAAGAAAATCTTGTGCACCGACTGAATGTGAACTATCCTCATAATCGATATTCATATCTTCTTCTGGTATGTATGTATCATCTCGGTCCTCTACACTTGTTAGTATTATTGTAGACATTGGTACTTGCTCTTCTATTTGTGCCACGTATTCCGGTATCGTACATTTTCTAGGATTATGTTGATCCAGCATGAACTCTTTCAAGTGTTTTGGAATCAATCCACATGTGCATAGTGCTGCTTTCAAGTCGCAATTACATTTTCCAATGTAAAATAAATCGTTTGTAGATTGTACGAACGCTGTAAATGTTGAGCGTTTTATGCTGTGTTTGATTTCGGCTTGATATTTGTCAAGGAGTACATGAAATTTTTTACTGATGCTCCTCTCATGCATAATTTCAACATTAAGATTAATCCAAATTTCAATCAATTTGTCTACTAAAAATCGAAAATCTTGTATGTGAAGTACCCTTAATTTTTATTGTATTGCACTGTAAGTTTTATTATCTTTTTTTTTTTTGTAAAAAAAAAACTTTGTGCAAAATTTTAAGTCATCACGATGAAAAATGAGGGTACTCTCCATACAAATATTCCGATTTTTGTGCCATTTTCGTCCATCTTAAGCCTTTTTTGTTCAAATTCAGTATCAAAACATAATTTTATCGCCGAGCCAATGTCAAATTCGGTTTTTTCGTACCAAAAAACCCCTTTACACACACATAGCAAAATATTGTAATCCTTTTTTGAATGCTGTGTCCAAGTCGAATCTTGCAAAGGACAAAAAAATACCTATTTTTAAAAATTGGTGGGCTCGGAATTCAAAATAAAACCATACTTCCATTGGAAAAGTTGCTTAAAATGATTTATAAAACACAACTAGGGGGTACCAAACATCGACTTTTTTTGACCCATACAATTTGACCCACCCTAATGCACACGTACCTCTTCTCAAGGAATTGGAAACAAATTCTATAAAAAATATTGTCCGAATGAATAACGAAAATAATCAAGAACTCCTGTCGATGGTGAAACCCCTAATAAAAAAAGGGACACCTTCATGAGAGACGCAATTACGCCCCATGAACGTCTTTCGGCTACTCTACGCTTTCTGTCATCCGGCGAAAGCTTCGAGGATTTAAAATTTTTGGTAGCAGTTTCACCACCTAGTCTAAGTCAAATTATATTGGGAAATTGTGAAGCCATAGTAAAAACATTGAAGGAATATATTCAGGTAATTTATTATTGAAAGGTAAATAATAAAATTTTAGAAATAAAATAAATTATTCAAAAATGGAAAAGAAATAAAATTAAAATTTATAAATAATTCAAAAATGGAAAAGAAATTAAATTAAAAATTCATCGATATTGAGTGACGGTAAAGAGTTCATGGAATGATTGCGACGAGGTGTATTTTCCGGAATTATGTGACAGAACATATTCTTTTGATTCTGCAAACACTGGCCGCGAATATCCATTCCCAGATACACGTAGTTATGGTATTTGTATAAAACTATACAAATAAAATTGCCCAAGATTTAGCAAATAAGTCAGCGTCATCGCGTTCTTTCTTTGAATTCTTGACTTGATCTAGATGCTGTATGGCCTTTTCAAGAAATTCTGAATTGTTGTCTGATTTCTTTCGTTTTCGTTTGCTTTCAGAATCCATCTAAAAATAAAAATGCAACTAATATAAGTTTAAATTTTCTTTCAGACTCCAAAAAACTAAAATGAGTGGAAACTTATTGCTGATGACTATCTATATGATGATCTATACACTATGGAACTCCCCCAACTGCATTGAAGCAATAGACGGCAAGCATGTGGAAATTATGAAACCACCTGGAACGGGCTCATATTATTACAATTATAAAAAATCCTACTCTATTGTTATGATGACAATCGTTAATGCGAAATATGTGTTCATAGCCGTTGAGGTTGGTGCAAACGGAAGAGCATATGATGCTGGAATATTTGGTCAAAGAAAATTAAAGAAAATATATGATAACAATGAACTGTATATTCCCCAAGCGGCAATAGTTCCCATGAGAGGAATAATTTCCATTTGTTTTTATTGGAGATGATGCATTTCCACTTATGGAGAATTTAATAAAGCCATTTAGTCGTACCCAATTAAGGGCAGAGGAAATTATTTTCAATTACAGATTATCGAGGGGTAGACGCGTCGTTGAAAACGCGTTCGGAATTTTGTGCAGCCGATTTCACATTCTCGCCAATAGGATAAATTTGAGTCCACAAAAAGCATCGAAAATAGTTTTGGCCTGTTGTTATATTCATAATTTCTTAACACGGAAAAATATACAGTAATATATGAATGACAGTATTGATGTAGAAAATGTTACCACAACACAAACTCAAAACGTATCTCAGCAAAGTACTTGTGAACTTTCAAAATTAAGAGCGCTTTAATGCAACAAATGCAGCGAAATGTGCACGCATTAAATACAAAGAGTATTTCAACTCAGTTGGATCAGTTCCATGGCAAAATAAATTTTTTTAATATGCAATTAAATATATTATAATAAAAATATTTTCAATATTAAACATTACTCACCACGTTTTCAACTTCATTATCCTCCTTGGACAGCTCACGCCTATAGCAATTCCTCATGCCATTTATACGTTTTTTCACAACGTCTATCGTAGCACTCAAATCAAATTCTTTGTACTTTGTCAAAAGAATTTCCCACCTTTGTAAACGTTTTAATTTATTTTTATAGTTATCATTTTTTACTTCCCATAATATTTTTTCTCTCCTAAACACTTCGATAAAATCACGCCAAAATTCATTGGCCGTTACAGCCATTATGCCCGCACCACCTATCGCTCTGAAATCTTTCGAAGTATGAGGTTCTGCCTGCAATGCACACAATAAACGGTCATACATGTCGCAACAACAAGGAGAAAAATTTAAACATTTCAATTTTCTTCATACTTGTATGCAGACCAAAAATTTGGTGTGCACACCAGGCTATACACGACGCGACCGTATGCCATACTTGACACGTAGTACAGACAAGTACAGACAAGGCTACATTAATTTCTTCTGTTAGTCGAATAACACGAATTTGAATGCGGTGCTTATTCGACTCATGCACTCATGCGATCATAAATATGTGTACTTACCGATAAAAAAAAGAGACCAATATGAGTACTCTCTGCTTATGATTTAAGGGATGTACAAATTTTTCTCTTCGCTACGCACATTTATAGTCATCGATCATTCATGCATTCACGGCCGGTCAGAAAATTGCACGAATGTGGCAGGGAGACACCACCAAAGGTATGTAGTCATTGGCCGTTTTAACACATTCACAGGTAAGCGCAACATTCTACGCTTTCTGCTCACAGCAAGCGCGATGACTGAATGAGTGTGCAGATAGCTGAGAATACTGCGCTCAGTCGCATTCAGAAAAAGAGGCATTCGTTGTACAAAGAGAGCCAATCATGTTGTACAACTAGTCATGCGCATTCGGATGTATGAGACCACATCCAGCTGTATGAGACAGCATTCGACTGAACAATATTATGACGGGGCCAATTTTTGTAAATGATAGCGGCTACATTATGAAAGCAATTAAATAGAAAAAAATTCAATAAATGCCTTTCTCTTCATATTTACATACATATGTATTTACATGTATGATCTACATTGAATTTTACTGAAATTAATAAATAATTATAAAATAATAGCATACACATGTGTATAATAAAGTCAATACACATGTGTATAAAAAAATGTTTATATGTAGGCGCAATTGTAAATGGAAAGAAAACAGATTTAAAAAAAATGTTCACAATGCTTTTTATATGTAAGTTAACACCGATAAACACGTATCCGGTCAACACTACAGGGCCACCGATATTGCTGACGGTGCGTCGGCAGGTTTGAGTGTGGAAATAGCATAACAACAACTCTCCCACCGATACTGATGACGAAGCGTCGACCAGGTAGCGCGTGACAACAACAACATCGCTACAGCGGAAAAGCCAACAGCAAGAGGTAAATTGCCGAATTGCATTTTGCAAGCCACACGGCAGAACGGCTGCTCTTGTCCAAACAAGAGAAATAAAATAACATTAAAACCCAACCAAGTGTTTTAATAATTGGCGCCCAACGTGGGGCCATAGTGCAGTTCTTGTGTTATCCTTATAAAGGACAAATCCTGTGCGTGGCCGTGATTCGAATCCACCCGACAGTCGCGGAAAAACATTTAACTTAATTAACACTACATAAATAGGGAGAGCTACGAACAATTTTCTATTTTGAAAAATTTTAACCCCAAATTAATACACTACATAGAGATAGTGCGAACCGCAAACATTTCATTAAACTCTTATTGCATATTTAAAAAAATAAATATATTATTTTGTGAAAATTAATGCCAATGCTCTAATAAATAAAGCATCCGAAGCATTTTAATTACAAACACCGTGAACATTTATGAAGTTTCTATAACAATTTGAAAAGATAAAGTTTAAAAATTAAACCACTACATAACTCGTGGGAGAAAGTGTAGAGCCAATGCTCTAAGAAATAAAGCATCCTAATCATCGTAATCCTGTCTTCCTGCGGCTGGATCATAACCCGAGGAATCATCGTTCTGCTGCCTTATCATACCTTATTTAGTGACATAGCTTATCGAGATATGGAAAATTTCATGTGAGTAGAATGATTTAGCAGCTAACTTTGTTTAAAAAAAAAAAATTTTTTACTATCCTTTCTGGTAATACTTAAATAACAAATTAAATTTGTAAAGGTGGGTAACGGTTAGAAAGAGAAATTCCTGTATCCACTTAGCACTTGACTGACTTAAAAAAAATTAAATATGGACGCACAAACTCTAGAAGCTCTTCTTAATTCTGCCATTCGTACTGCGACCGAGCATTCCCGGCGGGAATTTCAGTCTCGGGTTGACGTACTGACAAACAGGTTAGCAAGAAACACCAGTTCGTGTTACCCAATACGAACCGGTGACTATTCAACCCGGAATAGCATGTGACGAATCCTTGGACCTTGTGAAAACCTTGCCGGAGTTCAAAGGCGACGCGACCCGTTATGTGTCTTGGAGACAAGCAGCTCATACTGCTTATAGGGTGTTCGAAGCGTATCAGGGGAGCTCAAGACACTACCAAGCGGTAAGCATAATACGAAATAAAGTAGTAGGAGCCGAAGATAGTGTTTTATCCTCTTTTAATACAGTTTTAAATTTTCACGCTATCATTTCTCGACTAGACTTTGCCTATGCGGACAAAAGGCCAATTTATTTATTTCAACAGGAGTTATCGACCCTTAGGCAAGGAAAATCATCAGTAGTGGAGTTCTATGATGCAGTGGAGAGAAAGTTGACTCTGATAGTCAGTAAAACAATCATGACCCACGGTGAGAACACCACGCTGATAGGATCACTTAACAAGAAATATCGGGATGATGGCCTTCGCGTGTTCATCTCGGGACTCAATCGCCCTTTGTGCGATGTTCTCTTCTCCTCTAGACCCGCTGATCTTCCGTCAGCACTTGCCCTAGCGCAGGAACTGGAAACGAACCAAGCCAGATCAACATTTGCAAGCTCCTTTAACAGACAGGCACCCCATAACTTAGACCCTTATTATTATTCACCCCAATACCGTAGAATACCTCAAGACCAACGAGGACAAACTCGAACTCATCAAACTCCAGTACCAATGGATATAGACCCATCATATTCCCGATTCAGACAGAACAGACCCCAGCAACTCCGTGGTAATGACGATAGGTACCGTAATCAAGGAGCTTACCCTAAGATAAACCGCCCAGATAACGGAAACACGGCCGGCACATTCAATCGCCAACAGCCCGTGTCAACAGGCTCGAATAAAGAAAAAGCTGAGAAAAGGCAGCATGGTAGTGATCAGCTGCCAATACAAAAAGTTCAGCGTATCAACAATCTCACCCAGGACCAATATGAACCAGAAAGTGAATATTGGAGTGATACCGGGTATGATTACTATTAACATGACACAGAACTTAAGAGTGCTGAGTATGACCTGGACGGACCGAAAGACGACGTTAATTTTTTAGGACTAAGTCCCTCTTGCCCTATGTCGAAAGGACACTTGGGGGAAGAGGAATAAGATTTTTAATCGACACCGGTGCTGCAAAGAGCTATGTAAAACACCTTAACGCTCTAAAGGGAATAAAACCTGTAAATAACCCTTTCACTGTTAAATCCATCCACGGTACCGATATAATAAACAAAAAATGTATAATAAATATATTTAATAAGAATGTTGAATTCTTTGTGCTACCCAGTTTGGAAACCTTTAGCGGCATTATAGGGTTCGACTTACTTAAAGAGGTAAATGATCGTATTGACCTGAAGAATGATACGTTGAGTTATGACGATGGAAAGGAAAAACTCTTGCACCACTACTGTTCGGACGTTAACAAGTTAGAAATTAAATCGAAAACAAGCGAGGACAATATTGATATCTCTACACTGCTAAAGCGTCATGCTAAAGTTTTCGCCGATCCAGATGAAGCACTGCCCTACAATACCAACATTGTAGGTAAAATAAGGACCGTGGACGATTTACCTGTCTACTCAAAAAGTTATCCGTACCCCATTGCTTCTGCGGAGTTTGTCAATAGGGAGATATCAGATCTGTTGCGTGAGGGAATCATTAGACCATCCCGTTCCCCTTATAACAACCCAATTTGGGTTGTAGATAAGAAAGGTTTAGACGAAAGGGGCAAAAAAAGATCACGACTCGTAATTGGCTTTAGGAAGCTAAACACTAAGACAATAAACGATAAATACCCAATTCCGGACACCTCTGTAATCTTGGTAAACATGGAAAGTGCTAGATTTTTCTCGACAATAGATCTTAAATCAGGATTTCACCAAATAAAACTTGCGGAAAAGGATAGGGAGAAAACGGCTTTCTCAGTTAATAATGGAAAGTACGAGTTTTGTCGGCTCCCCTTTGGCCTGAAAAATGCCCCTAGTATTTTCTAGAGAGCGATTGACGATGTCCTTAGAGAAGAAATTGGGAAAACGTGCCATGTTTACATAGACGACGTTATAATTTTCTCCCAAACTGCCGAACAACACAGTAAAGACATTGATCAAATCCTGACAAAACTTTTCGATGCCAATATGCGCGTTTCCCCTGAGAAATCCAAGTTCTTTCAGGCAAGTGTTGAATTTCTAGGCTTTACCGTATCAAAGGACGGAATCAAAACATGCCTCGACAAAGTCAAAGACATTTTAGAATTTTCTATTCCAAAATCATTACGAGCTTTGCGTTCATTCCTAGGATTAGCAGGATATTCTCGACGGTTTATAAAGGACTATGCCTCGATTGCAAAACCTCTAACGAAGTACCTAAGGGGGGAAAACGGAAATATAGGCGCTAATCAGTCGAAGAAAATTCAAACTCCTCTTGATGAAGAAGCACTTAATGCATTTAATAAGATTAAGAAAATCCTTGCGTCAGAAGACGTATTGCTTCTTTATCCTGATTACAAGCAAACATTTGATCTGACGACAGATGCCTCTTCTTATGCTAAAGGGGCCGTTCTGTCACAGAATGGAAGACCTATTACGATGATTTCCAGGACCCTCTCTTCAACCGAAGAGAACTACGCTACCAATGAGAGAGAACTGCTGGCAATAGTATGGGCTCTACAAAAGCTGCGTAACTATTTGTATGGCGTAAAGAATTTGAATATTTACACCGATCACCAACCACTTACATTCGCTTTATCCGATAAAAATCCGAACGCGAAAATTAAAAGATGGCGTGCCTTTGTTGAAGAATTTTGACTGCAGTTTCATTACAAGCCTGGTAAGGAAAACTTCATCGCGGACGCCCTCTCCCGACAACATATAAATGCATTAGACCACGACATGGACTCGGCAAGCACGCCTGTGAATAGCGAAGAGTCGCTGTCTCAATTAATCCCCACTGTAAAGAATCCCATAAATTGTTTTCGGAATCAAATAGTCCTTGACACTTAGCTCGAAAATTATATTTAAATCCCGAATGAGGCACCGAATATCGTTCAATAATGTAGGAGAACTGATGTAAAAAATATAAAACAATGCGTCAACCCAAATGTTGTGAACGGCTTGCAGTGTGAATTGCCCATCCTGGCAAAGATTCAAGATGAACTGGTCACGGCATATCCGGCCGCCAAATTCCGTCATACCACCAAACAGGTAATAGACGTCTTCAACAAAGATGACCAGCGCGAGATACTTCAAATTGAACATAACCGAGCTCATCGGTCACTCCGTGAAAACCAGGAACAAGTCTTTGAAATTTATTATTTCCCCGAAATACGGAAAATTTTGAGGGAAATAATTTATAATTGCAAGATATGCCATAAGGCCAAATACCAACGGCATCCCCCAAACCCAGAAATAGGATCGACTCCTTTACCTGAATATCCGGGAGAAATCCTTCTTGTTGACATTTATTCTACCGATAAGACACATTTCCTAACATCAATAGACAAGTTCTCAAAGTTTGCTATAGTATTTCCAATCAAATCTAGAGCCATAGTTGATGTTAAAGAAGCCATATACGAACTTCTCAACTTTTACAGAAATACTAAGGTGTTGGTCTGTGACAATGAGAGATCGTTGAATTCAGAAACCATTAAATCTATACTCAAAAATCACTTTGGCGTAAAAATCTACAACACCCCACCCGCCCATAGTACGACGAACGGACAGGTGGAAAGATTCCACAGTACCCTCACGGAAATCGCCCGCTGTCAGAAGCTTGAGACTGGTATGGCTGACACAATTGAGCTAATTCTGCTAGCCACAGCTAAGTACAACCGCACAATTCATTCAGTAACAAATAAAAAACCAATAGACATAATACATTCAACACTGGACGAATTAATAAGGGAAATAAAAACTAGACTTACACGTATTCAGCAGAAAGATTTACAAAGACATAATGAAAATAGACAAACACGACAGTGTAATCCAGCGGATAAAGTTTATGTGAAGACTAATAAAAGAATAGGAAACAAGTTTTCAAAACTTTACACCGAAAAAGTAATCCAAAAGGATCTTGGTACATTTGTTATAATTGATGAACGAAAAGTGCACAAAAATAATTTAAGACACTGACCGCTCTCTCTTCTGTCGCCCTTAGGACCATTTTGCTTTCGTTAAGCTTTCGAGCTAACGCGGGAATACTCGACTATACCAACTCTTATTACATTACATCCGGAGCTGTAGCTGTAGATGAGCAGCAAGACTTTATACTTCATCGAACTAATTTATCAACATTCGAAGCAATAGCTGAGGAGACAGACGAACTACTGATCCAATTCCCACAATCACATATTAAACGACTACTAGAGAATGACGCTAATGAAAAATTGCAACTATTGGACGCAAGAAAAATACACCATCGATACGCTAGAGGTATTAATATTCTGGGGACTGCCTTGAAATACATAACAGGGACTCCAGACTCCGACGACTTTGAAATGCTCGAGACCAGAACCAATGCCCTATTAGAAACAAACGAACAACAAATAGCGGTAAATTCAGCTACACAAAAGAAAATAAACGAATTGACAGTGACAGTAAACAAACTACTACAAAATGCAAAAAGCACTCAAATAGATAAATAGATCTATACACTATGGAACTCCCCCAACTGCATTGAAGCAATAGACGGCAAGCATGTGGAAATTATGAAACCACCTGGAACGGGCTCATATTATTACAATTATAAAAAATCCTACTCTATTGTTATGATGACAATCGTTAATGCGAAATATGTGTTCATAGCCGTTGAGGTTGGTGCAAACGGAAGAGCATATGATGCTGGAATATTTGGTCAAAGAAAATTAAAGAAAATATATGATAACAATGAACTGTATATTCCCCAAGCGGCAATAGTTCCCATGAGAGGAATAATTTCCATTTGTTTTTATTGGAGATGATGCATTTCCACTTATGGAGAATTTAATAAAGCCATTTAGTCGTACCCAATTAAGGGCAGAGGAAATTATTTTCAATTACAGATTATCGAGGGGTAGACGCGTCGTTGAAAACGCGTTCGGAATTTTGTGCAGCCGATTTCACATTCTCGCCAATAGGATAAATTTGAGTCCACAAAAAGCATCGAAAATAGTTTTGGCCTGTTGTTATATTCATAATTTCTTAACACGGAAAAATATACAGTAATATATGAATGACAGTATTGATGTAGAAAATGTTACCACAACACAAACTCAAAACGTATCTCAGCAAAGTACTTGTGAACTTTCAAAATTAAGAGCGCTTTAATGCAACAAATGCAGCGAAATGTGCACGCATTAAATACAAAGAGTATTTCAACTCAGTTGGATCAGTTCCATGGCAAAATAAATTTTTTTAATATGCAATTAAATATATTATAATAAAAATATTTTCAATATTAAACATTACTCACCACGTTTTCAACTTCATTATCCTCCTTGGACAGCTCACGCCTATAGCAATTCCTCATGCCATTTATACGTTTTTTCACAACGTCTATCGTAGCACTCAAATCAAATTCTTTGTACTTTGTCAAAAGAATTTCCCACCTTTGTAAACGTTTTAATTTATTTTTATAGTTATAATTTTTTACTTCCCATAATATTTTTTCTCTCCTAAACACTTCGATAAAATCACGCCAAAATTCATTGGCCGTTACAGCCATTATGCCCGCACCACCTATCGCTCTGAAATCTTTCGAAGTATGAGGTTCTGCCTGCAATGCACACAATAAACGGTCATACATGTCGCAACAACAAGGAGAAAAATTTAAACATTTCAATTTTCTTCATACTTGTATGCAGACCAAAAATTTGGTGTGCACACCAGGCTATACACGACGCGACCGTATGCCATACTTGACACGTAGTACAGACAAGTACAGACAAGGCTACATTAATTTCTTCTGTTAGTCGAATAACACGAATTTGAATGCGGTGCTTATTCGACTCATGCACTCATGCGATCATAAATATGTGTACTTACCGATAAAAAAAAGAGACCAATATGAGTACTCTCTGCTTATGATTTAAGGGATGTACAAATTTTTCTCTTCGCTACGCACATTTATAGTCATCGATCATTCATGCATTCACGGCCGGTCAGAAAATTGCACGAATGTGGCAGGGAGACACCACCAAAGGTATGTAGTCATTGGCCGTTTTAACACATTCACAGGTAAGCGCAACATTCTACGCTTTCTGCTCACAGCAAGCGCGATGACTGAATGAGTGTGCAGATAGCTGAGAATACTGCGCTCAGTCGCATTCAGAAAAAGAGGCATTCGTTGTACAAAGAGAGCCAATCATGTTGTACAACTAGTCATGCGCATTCGGATGTATGAGACCACATCCAGCTGTATGAGACAGCATTCGACTGAACAATATTATGACGGGGCCAATTTTTGTAAATGATAGCGGCTACATTATGAAAGCAATTAAATAGAAAAAAATTCAATAAATGCCTTTCTCTTCATATTTACATACATATGTATTTACATGTATGATCTACATTGAATTTTACTGAAATTAATAAATAATTATAAAATAAATGCATACACATGTGTATAATAAAGTCAATACACATGTGTATAAAAAAATGTTTATATGTAGGCGCAATTGTAAATGGAAAGAAAACAGATTTAAAAAAAATGTTCACAATGCTTTTTATATGTAAGTTAACACCGATAAACACGTATCCGGTCAACACTACAGGGCCACCGATATTGCTGACGGTGCGTCGGCAGGTTTGAGTGTGGAAATAGCATAACAACAACTCTCCCACCGATACTGATGACGAAGCGTCGACCAGGTAGCGCGTGACAACAACAACATCGCTACAGCGGAAAAGCCAACAGCAAGAGGTAAATTGCCGAATTGCATTTTGCAAGCCACACGGCAGAACGGCTGCTCTTGTCCAAACAAGAGAAATAAAATAACATTAAAACCCAACCAAGTGTTTTAATAATTGGCGCCCAACGTGGGGCCATAGTGCAGTTCTTGTGTTATCCTTATAAAGGACAAATCCTGTGCGTGGCCGTGATTCGAATCCACCCGACAGTCGCGGAAAAACATTTAACTTAATTAACACTACATAAATAGGGAGAGCTACGAACAATTTTCTATTTTGAAAAATTTTAACCCCAAATTAATACACTACATAGAGATAGTGCGAACCGCAAACATTTCATTAAACTCTTATTGCATATTTAAAAAAATAAATATATTATTTTGTGAAAATTAATGCCAATGCTCTAATAAATAAAGCATCCGAAGCATTTTAATTACAAACACCGTGAACATTTATGAAGTTTCTATAACAATTTGAAAAGATAAAGTTTAAAAATTAAACCACTACATAACTCGTGGGAGAAAGTGTAGAGCCAATGCTCTAAGAAATAAAGCATCCTAATCATCGTAATCCTGTCTTCCTGCGGCTGGATCATAACCCGAGGAATCATCGTTCTGCTGCCTTATCATACCTTATTTAGTGACATAGCTAGTGAGTAGAATGATTTAGCAGCTAACTTTGTTTAAAAAAAAAATTTTTTTTACTATCTTTTCTGGTAATACTTAAATAACAAATTAAATTTGTAAAGGTGGGTAACGGTTAGAAAGAGAAATTCCTGTATCCACTTAGCACTTGACTGACTTAAAAAAAATTAAATATGGAGGCACAAACTCTAGAAGCTCTTCTTAATTCTGCCATTCGTACTGCGACCGAGCATTCCCGGCGGGAATTTCAGTCTCGGGTTGACGTACTGACAAACAGGTTAGCAAGAAACACCAGTTCGTGTTACCCAATACGAACCGGTGACTATTCAACCCGGAATAGCATGTGACGAATCCTTGGACCTTGTGAAAACCTTGCCGGAGTTCAAAGGCGACGCGACCCGTTATGTGTCTTGGAGACAAGCAGCTCATACTGCTTATAGGGTGTTCGAAGCGTATCAGGGGAGCTCAAGACACTACCAAGCGGTAAGCATAATACGAAATAAAGTAGTAGGAGCCGAAGATAGTGTTTTATCCTCTTTTAATACAGTTTTAAATTTTCACGCTATCATTTCTCGACTAGACTTTGCCTATGCGGACAAAAGGCCAATTTATTTATTTCAACAGGAGTTATCGACCCTTAGGCAAGGAAAATCATCAGTAGTGGAGTTCTATGATGCAGTGGAGAGAAAGTTGACTCTGATGGTCAGTAAAACAATCATGACCCACGGTGAGAACACCACGCTGATAGGATCACTTAACAAGAAATATCGGGATGATGGCCTTCGCGTGTTCATCTCGGGACTCAATCGCCCTTTGTGCGATGTTCTCTTCTCCTCTAGACCCGCTGATCTTCCGTCAGCACTTGCCCTAGCGCAGGAACTGGAAACGAACCAAGCCAGATCAACATTTGCAAGCTCCTTTAACAGACAGGCACCCCATAACTTAGACCCTTATTATTATTCACCCCAATACCGTAGAATACCTCAAGACCAACGAGGACAAACTCGAACTCATCAAACTCCAGTACCAATGGATATAGACCCATCATATTCCCGATTCAGACAGAACAGACCCCAGCAACTCCGTGGTAATGACGATAGGTACCGTAATCAAGGAGCTTACCCTAAGATAAACCGCCCAGATAACGGAAACACGGCCGGCACATTCAATCGCCAACAGCCCGTGTCAACAGGCTCGAATAAAGAAAAAGCTGAGAAAAGGCAGCATGGTAGTGATCAGCTGCCAATACAAAAAGTTCAGCGTATCAACAATCTCACCCAGGACCAATATGAACCAGAAAGTGAATATTGGAGTGATACCGGGTATGATTACTATTAACATGACACAGAACTTAAGAGTGCTGAGTATGACCTGGACGGACCGAAAGACGACGTTAATTTTTTAGGACTAAGTCCCTCTTGCCCTATGTCGAAAGGACACTTGGGGGAAGAGGAATAAGATTTTTAATCGACACCGGTGCTGCAAAGAGCTATGTAAAACACCTTAACGCTCTAAAGGGAATAAAACCTGTAAATAACCCTTTCACTGTTAAATCCATCCACGGTACCGATATAATAAACAAAAAATGTATAATAAATATATTTAATAAGAATGTTGAATTCTTTGTGCTACCCAGTTTGGAAACCTTTAGCGGCATTATAGGGTTCGACTTACTTAAAGAGGTAAATGATCGTATTGACCTGAAGAATGATACGTTGAGTTATGACGGTGGAAAGGAAAAACTCTTGCACCACTACTGTTCGGACGTTAACAAGTTAGAAATTAAATCGAAAACAAGCGAGGACAATATTGATATCTCTACACTGCTAAAGCGTCATGCTAAAGTTTTCGCCGATCCAGATGAAGCACTGCCCTACAATACCAACATTGTAGGTAAAATAAGGACCGTGGACGATTTACCTGTCTACTCAAAAAGTTATCCGTACCCCATTGCTTCTGCGGAGTTTGTCAATAGGGAGATATCAGATCTGTTGCGTGAGGGAATCATTAGACCATCCCGTTCCCCTTATAACAACCCAATTTGGGTTGTAGATAAGAAAGGTTTAGACGAAAGGGGCAAAAAAAGATCACGACTCGTAATTGGCTTTAGGAAGCTAAACACTAAGACAATAAACGATAAATACCCAATTCCGGACACCTCTGTAATCTTGGTAAACATGGAAAGTGCTAGATTTTTCTCGACAATAGATCTTAAATCAGGATTTCACCAAATAAAACTTGCGGAAAAGGATAGGGAGAAAACGGCTTTCTCAGTTAATAATGGAAAGTACGAGTTTTGTCGGCTCCCCTTTGGCCTGAAAAATGCCCCTAGTATTTTCTAGAGAGCGATTGACGATGTCCTTAGAGAAGAAATTGGGAAAACGTGCCATGTTTACATAGACGACGTTATAATTTTCTCCCAAACTGCCGAACAACACAGTAAAGACATTGATCAAATCCTGACAAAACTTTTCGATGCCAATATGCGCGTTTCCCCTGAGAAATCCAAGTTCTTTCAGGCAAGTGTTGAATTTCTAGGCTTTACCGTATCAAAGGACGGAATCAAAACATGCCTCGACAAAGTCAAAGACATTTTAGAATTTTCTATTCCAAAATCATTACGAGCTTTGCGTTCATTCCTAGGATTAGCAGGATATTCTCGACGGTTTATAAAGGACTATGCCTCGATTGCAAAACCTCTAACGAAGTACCTAAGGGGGGAAAACGGAAATATAGGCGCTAATCAGTCGAAGAAAATTCAAACTCCTCTTGATGAAGAAGCACTTAATGCATTTAATAAGATTAAGAAAATCCTTGCGTCAGAAGACGTATTGCTTCTTTATCCTGATTACAAGCAAACATTTGATCTGACGACAGATGCCTCTTCTTATGCTAAAGGGGCCGTTCTGTCACAGAATGGAAGACCTATTACGATGATTTCCAGGACCCTCTCTTCAACCGAAGAGAACTACGCTACCAATGAGAGAGAACTGCTGGCAATAGTATGGGCTCTACAAAAGCTGCGTAACTATTTGTATGGCGTAAAGAATTTGAATATTTACACCGATCACCAACCACTTACATTCGCTTTATCCGATAAAAATCCGAACGCGAAAATTAAAAGATGGCGTGCCTTTGTTGAAGAATTTTGACTGCAGTTTCATTACAAGCCTGGTAAGGAAAACTTCATCGCGGACGCCCTCTCCCGACAACATATAAATGCATTAGACCACGACATGGACTCGGCAAGCACGCCTGCGAATAGCGAAGAGTCGCTGTCTCAATTAATCCCCACTGTAAAGAATCCCATAAATTGTTTTCGGAATCAAATAGTCCTTGACACTTAGCTCGAAAATTATATTTAAATCCCGAATGAGGCACCGAATATCGTTCAATAATGTAGGAGAACCGATGTAAAAAATATAAAACAATGCGTCAACCCAAATGTTGTGAACGGCTTGCAGTGTGAATTGCCCATCCTGGCAAAGATTCAAGATGAACTGGTCACGGCATATCCGGCCGCCAAATTCCGTCATACCACCAAACAGGTAATAGACGTCTTCAACAAAGATGACCAGCGCGAGATACTTCAAATTGAACATAACCGAGCTCATCGGTCACTCCGTGAAAACCAGGAACAAGTCTTTGAAAGTTATTATTTCCCCGAAATACGGAAAATTTTGAGGGAAATAATTTATAATTGCAAGATATGCCATAAGGCCAAATACCAACGGCATCCCCCAAACCCAGAAATAGGATCGACTCCTTTACCTGAATATCCGGGAGAAATCCTTCTTGTTGACATTTATTCTACCGATAAGACACATTTCCTAACATCAATAGACAAGTTCTCAAAGTTTGCTATAGTATTTCCAATCAAATCTAGAGCCATAGTTGATGTTAAAGAAGCCATATACGAACTTCTCAACTTTTACAGAAATACTAAGGTGTTGGTCTGTGACAATGAGAGATCGTTGAATTCAGAAACCATTAAATCTATACTCAAAAATCACTTTGGCGTAAAAATCTACAACACCCCACCCGCCCATAGTACGACGAACGGACAGGTGGAAAGATTCCACAGTACCCTCACGGAAATCGCCCGCTGTCAGAAGCTTGAGACTGGTATGGCTGACACAATTGAGCTAATTCTGCTAGCCACAGCTAAGTACAACCGCACAATTCATTCAGTAACAAATAAAAAACCAATAGACATAATACATTCAACACTGGACGAATTAATAAGGGAAATAAAAACTAGACTTACACGTATTCAGCAGAAAGATTTACAAAGACATAATGAAAATAGACAAACACGACAGTGTAATCCAGCGGATAAAGTTTATGTGAAGACTAATAAAAGAATAGGAAACAAGTTTTCAAAACTTTACACCGAAAAAGTAATCCAAAAGGATCTTGGTACATTTGTTATAATTGATGAACGAAAAGTGCACAAAAATAATTTAAGACACTGACCGCTCTCTCTTCTGTCGCCCTTAGGACCATTTTGCTTTCGTTAAGCTTTCGAGCTAACGCGGGAATACTCGACTATACCAACTCTTATTACATTACATCCGGAGCTGTAGCTGTAGATGAGCAGCAAGACTTTATACTTCATCGAACTAATTTATCAACATTCGAAGCAATAGCTGAGGAGACAGACGAACTACTGATCCAATTCCCACAATCACATATTAAACGACTACTAGAGAATGACGCTAATGAAAAATTGCAACTATTGGACGCAAGAAAAATACACCATCGATACGCTAGAGGTATTAATATTCTGGGGACTGCCTTGAAATACATAACAGGGACTCCAGACTCCGACGACTTTGAAATGCTCGAGACCAGAACCAATGCCCTATTAGAAACAAACGAACAACAAATAGCGGTAAATTCAGCTACACAAAAGAAAATAAACGAATTGACAGTGACAGTAAACAAACTACTACAAAATGCAAAAAGCACTCAAATAGATACGGGATATCTCTTTTCTCTAGCCTCCACCAGAAATAGAGCAGTTATAATGGAATTGGAAACCATTTTAACGTCAGTCACTCTGGGCAGGTTAAATATCGTCAACCCTATCCTGCTAAATGGTATGGAAAACAATGGTTTGTTAGCTGCTGAACACTCCGCAAATATTAGCATAAGTGATTTATTGTCCTTTTCTAAAATTAAGATATTTCAAGATACGAATTGCATTTACTTTGTTATTAAATTCCCAAAAATAGACAGATTTTGTAATAAAGTAAAGTTGCTGCCAGTGATCCATGACGGAAAAATTATCTCTCTAGAAACAGACGTTATTGCTGAATGTAATGGTAAATACATCCCACTCTACAACTGCAAGGAAGCTGTAGCGGCAAACTTTTGTCAGCCTCGATCGCATCCCGAAGCTGCACGCGCACAATATGTAAATTTCACCGAACACATTGATTAACTATCGTTACCTTACTTACAGAAAGTAAATATGAGGAACACTAAACACATGGCGAGGCTGCATGATCTCGTTAACGCCCGTTCATTACAATCAGGGGGCGCACTTCTCTTGCTCCTATTTGTCATCTCTGTAATTGGAGCAATCTTAGTGAAACGAAAGCGAACTAGCATGGTGATATTGAATAAAGTCATCAAAGAAGCCGAGGACGCCTTCATTTCAAGAGGGGGGGGGGGGTAGTTAACACCGGTAAACACGTATCCGGTCAACACTACAGGGCCACCGATATTGCTGACGGTGCGTCGGCAGGTTTGAGTGTGGAAATAGCATAACAACAACTCTCCCACCGATACTGATGACGAAGCGTCTACCAGGTAGCGCGTGACAACAACAACATCGCTACAGCGGAAAAGCCAACAGCAAGAGGTAAATTGCCGAATTGCATTTTGCAAGTCACACGGCAAAAAATGTGCAGCAACTGGCAGGTATAACAAAGCGTCAGGCATTTAGGCGTAGTCGTCGCAATATTTTAGTTAGCAAATTCAGTTGTATTAACTCGACCGATACAAACGGCTGCTCTTGTGCAAACAAGAGAACTAAAATAACATTAAAACCCAACCAAGTGTTTTAATAATTTGTATATAAAATTTCTTAAGACTCTCATTAAAATGTTAGAAATTTTCAATTGCTCATTGAAACGTTAGAAATTTTGGATGGAAAACTTTGATATTTGGAAAATGTGTGCACTCTGTATAAATTTTGAAACTTTCATTGATATGGTTCTAATTAACGAATGCGATATTATTTTATAAAGAATTAACGGAAAGGATTTGTGTTAAAAAACATTGTAGGTATTTCACACAACTGTAACCTGTTTTTGACGCTGAGGTGTATACATATCTATATAAATATATACAATTTATATACATACGTTCATATGCCTATTTATGTGTGGGTATAATGTATGGTAGTAAAACCCTTTTATAAATATTCGCTAGCTTCTTCACATCCGTAAATATGCATGTATGTTCATGTATGTATGGACTTTCAGGACGCTGGGTCTTTCAACAGGACAACGTTCCGAAACACACATCCAAAATTGATAAAGAATGGCTATTATACCGAACACCAAAGACTCTTGATCACCCTCCGCAGTCCACAGACCTTAATCCTATAGAGCATTTGTGGGAGCATCTGGACAGAAAAATCAGGCAGACGACAATTGCTAACAAACACGACCTAAAAAAGGCCCTCATGGAAGAATGGGGAACAATCGCTCCAGAAACAACAAAAACTCTAGTGGAATCAATGCCTAGGCGGTTAAATGAAGTGCAGAAGTCTAAAGGGAGTCAAACAAAATACTAAAACTTAGAATAGTTTAGTTTAAGTTCAAACTTAATAACTGAATTGAATTCTGTTTACCTTGTTTTGACGCGTAAAATCACCAGTATTTTAAGGTTAAGTGAAATATTTCCGAATGTGTTTTGTTTTTACTAATTATTTTTACAGAGTTATATTCTTAGTCCATAAGCCTTGAATTCTGCGATAAAACATTTTATTTTTTGTTAACCAATTTAATGTAATAAAGTCACTAACATAAGCAAATTGCTGTTTACTTTCTTTTGACGCTAACAGTATATGCAGCCTACTTACTGAGCGCCAGGCCATTTGCTCAACTTGGTGATTATCCCTTTTGTATTGCATATATACATACATATGTACATGTGTATTGTACGTATGAATAGAGTGTGCGTCTGCGCTTGTGAACACATATGTATGCATACCTTTGAAAATAAAATTATAAAATTTCTGGTTCTGATTTTTGAAAATGGAAGTGCACTAGAGTTTCAATGGTATTATAAAACATATTCACACATAAGACTTTTCGAATTTAAAAAAACCATTAAAATACATTAATTTTACGAGCTTTCTACTTATTATTAGCCGTGCTCCCACTTTCACATTTCAATTCCACAATGGGATTTTAAAAATTTCCTGTGAAAGTGAATTAGTGTGCTCCCAATTTCACAAATTTCTACGCATATCAGGTCATCCCTGTCACACATACTCGTATCGGTTATCGTTGTGGCAATTCACAAACAGCTGTTGTTGAAATTTCCCTTTCGGATTTAGCTATGTATGATTTTTTGAAGAGTCATCCGCAAAACACTTAAAAATACTCATATTTCAATGAATGACTAATACAAAAATGTCATAAATGGCTTCTACAAACATCAAAGAATATTTTAAAAATTTTTCCAATCTAAAATAATTAAACATTCACTCACTTTTTGTCATTTACTTTTCATTTCACATACAACCAAGCATTCGGATTCAATTCACAAAAATGTATGTGAATGTGAAATTGGCAACATGTGATTTTAAACCGAATCCACAAGGAAATTTGTGAATGTGATACTGGGAGCACGGCTGTATATCTTAAAAATAAAGCATTTAACTACTATTGCACAAACCTACAATAAATTGGGGAAAAGTAATAATATCAAAAAAGATGTGAGTGTTTGAACTCAAGGTAGATGTGTAAACTGTTAAATTTGCAGTATTTAGAAATATTAATCCCTATATAATACTTTACAATCTCGTTAATAATGGTTGTATCTTTAAAGGTATCATGGGCATTCAAGGGTTAAGTCAATCATACATATTTATCTTGTTTAATTTTTATAATTTAATTTATTTTATTATTTATGTTGCAATAGTTAAAATAGGCTTATGATAGCTAAAATAAGAAACGTACACCTTTGATTCAATACTGGTAAGTAGTCTGGAAAAAACGGCCAGCAGGCATAGCTTTAAGGTCGTTTTTAAACCACAATCTATCACACACAGCGCATGCGTATCCAAAGTCGTTGTCGATCATTTTTAATTTAAATTGTTTATGGGCATTAACATGGTTAAGATAATGCTCATATTGCAATTCAATGTTTTGGTAATTTGGTTGTTGTTGCTGTTGTAAATGTTGTTGTTGCTGTTGTTGTTGCTGCTGTAAATGTCCACGTAGCCTATTAATTTCTTTTTGGCGTTGACGTTCTCGGTAGGCACGTTGATATCCAGCGTTTCTGGATCTTCTTAATGATTGCGATGTTCTCTACAATAATAATTAATATTAGTATTTGACCTGTAATTTATTTAGAAACATGAATATTACCTGCATTTCGGTTATATACCTCCAGTTTAAACGTTTAATTTATTGTTTTAAAGAACACCAATCAGCTGAGTTGTAGAAACACAAAGCGATCAGCTGTTCAAAAGTAGTACCATCGCAAAGCGAATAAAGGAATTTCAATCAAAATTTAGAGAACACGCTGTGCTCTAATTCACTCAGCAAAGAACGTAGATAATGTACGTTCTTTGCACACAGTTTGTAAAAATTTGCGCCTAATTGCATGCAACTCAAAGGTACAGGGTGCTCCCGATTAAATATAATTAATTTTGCTTTTTGTGTCAATACCAAAGAACGTAGATAATACCCAAGACAGACATGGGAGCTTATCTGCATTAACAGCCTTTATTGGCATTAACTCGTGCATTATTCTCTTCACTGCATTTCTATCTGGCAAAGCTGTCAAGTGGACAGGTGTATGTTCGGACAAATCAAACAGGTTTTTTGTTCCATCAAACCAAGAATGATAGAATACAAGATTGCGCAATCCCGTTGCGGATGAAATATCTTGAGTAATAATAAACAAAGAATAGAGGGAGAATAGTGGGAAGAGAATAATGAGCAATTTGCAATTTTTCAAGGAGAAATGAATTTTTTTGGTGCTTAAGTATAAAACTATGAATAATAGAAAGAATGCATCAAACAAAAATTTATTGAGTGGTACCGCTTCTGTTTCCGCGAAATTAAAATTAAAATCTCCACCCAAGATAAGTGAATGCCACTGAAAATTGTTTCCTAATTCCCGTGCACCAGCAAACCGATTAAACTGTGTCAATCTAAATTTAGAAAACACCCTATGCTTTAAGCCGCATAGTTTATAAAAATTATGCGCCTAATTGCATGCAACACAAAGATAATTGATTTTGCTTTCTGGGTCAATATAATACTAACACATACGTCAGACGGCACACGCATTTTCACACAGAGTCGTTCTTGACCAATCAAAAACGTCTTACTTTTTCTTATATGGAGTTTTTATGGTAGTATTAGCGTAAGAGATTTGCCCTACCGCGGCTATAGATGTTTACACATCAAAAATCCATTGTTATGAGTAGCGTACTCATACAACATTGCTTTTGACAATCTTAAAAATTTGAACAAAAATTAAGTTGTTCCAAAATCGGTCGGGTTTAGACACAAATGTGTGGAAATACATATATAATCACGTGTACAAAATAAAAACTCGATTAAAGCTGATGAAATTTTTGAAAAAAAAAATCCATTGTTATGAATAGCGTACTCATACAACATTGCTTTTGACAATCTTAAAAATTTGAACAAAAATTAAGTTGCTCCAAAATCGGTCGGGTTTAGACTCAAATGTGTGGAAATACATATATAATCACGTGTACAAAATAAAAACTCGATTAAAGATGATGAAATGTTTGCAAAAAAAATTCATATGACCCATGGTTATGAGTAGCGTACTCATACGACATTGCTTTTGACAATCTTAAAAATTTGAACAAAAATTAAGTTGCTCCAAAATCGGTCGGGTTTAGACTCAAATGTGTGGAAATACATATATAATCACTTGTACAAAATAAAAACTCGGTTAAAGATGATGAAATTTTTGCAAAAAAAATCCATAGACACAAATGTGTGGAAATACATATATGTATAATCACGTAAACAAAATAAAAACTCGATTAAAGCTGATGAAATTTTTGCAAAAAAAATCCATTGTTATGAGTAGCGTACTCATACAACATTGCTTTTGACAATCTGAAAAATTTGAACAAAAATTAAGTTGCTCCAAAATCGGTCGGGTTTAGATTCAAATGTGTGGAAATACATATATAATCACGTGTACAAAATAAAAACTCGATTAAAGATGATGAAATTTTTGCAAAAAAAATTCATATGACCCATGGTTATGAGTAGCGTACTCATACAACATTGCTTTTAACAATCTGAAAAATTTGAACAAAAATTAAGTTGCTCCAAAATCGGTCGGGTTTAGACACAAATGTGTGGAAATACATATATAATCACGTGTACAAAATAAAAACTCGATTAAAGATGATGAAATTTTTGCAAAAAAAATTCATATGACCCATGGTTATGAGTAGCGTACTCATACAACATTGCTTTTGACAATCTGAAAAATTTGAACGAAAATTAAGTTGCTCCAAAATCGGTCGGGTTTAGACTCAAATGTGTGGAAATACATATATAATCACTTGTACAAAATAAAAACTCGATTAAAGATGATGAAATTTTTGCCAAAAAACATTCATATGACCCATGGTTATGAGTAGCGTACTCATACAACATTGCTTTTGACAGTCTTAAAAATTTGAACAAAAATTAAGTTGCTCCAAAATCGGTCGGGTTTAGACTCAAATGTGTGGAAATACATATATAATCACTTGTCCAAATAAAAACTCGATTAAAGATGATGAAATTTTTCCAAAAAAAATTCATATGACGCATTGTTATGAGTAGCGTACTCATACAACATTGCTTTTGACAATCTTGAAAATTTGAACAAAAATTAAGTTGCTCCAAAATCGGTCGGGTTTAGACTCAAATGTGTGGAAATATGTACATATATAATCACGTGTACAAAATAAAAACTCGATTAAAGATGATGAAATTTTTCCAAAAAAAATTCATATGACGCATTGTTATGAGTAGCGTACTCATACAACATTGCTTTTGACAATCTTAAAAATTTGAACAAAAATTAAGTTGCTCCAAAATCGGTCGGGTTTAGATTCAAATGTGTGGAAATACATATATAATCACTTGTTCAAAATAAAAACTCGATTAAAGGTGATGAAATTTTTGCAAAAAAAATCCATTGTTATGAGTAGCGTACTCATACAACATTGCTTTTGACAATCTTAAAAATTTGAACAAAAATTAAGTTGCTCCAAAATCGGTCGGGTTTAGACACACATGTGTGGAAAAACATATACATATGTATAATCACGTATACAAAATAAAAACTCGATTAAAGCTGATGAAATTTTTGCAAAAAAAATCCATTGTTATGAGTGGAGTACTCATACAACATTGCTTTTGACAATCTTAAAAATTTTAACAAAAATTAAGTTGCTCCAAAATCGGTCGGGTTTAGACACAAATGTGTGGAAATACATATATAATCACGTGTACAAAATAAAAACTCGATTAAAGATGATGAAATTTTTGCAAAAAAAATTCATATGACCCATGGTTATGAGTAGCGTACTCATACAACATTGCTTTTGACAATCTTAAAAATTTGAACAAAAATTAAGTTGCTCCAAAATCGGTCGGGTTTAGACACAAATGTGTGGAAAAACATATACATATGTAAGTTAACGCGGCCGGCTACTGCCCACTTGCACTGTTCCCACGGCTGGCAGCTACACGTGTCGCAGCGTCAGCATAATTGCATTTCACACGGTTGCGAAATATGTGTGCTGCGCATTCTACCGAAATATGCTACCGCTGGGAAGTCAAGGCCAATGCCGCTCGCACCCAGACAGTGAGCGCACCCTTACGTAAGGTTGGCAGCGCGCGACATTATAAGAGGGAGCAGAACCTGGAGTTGAGGCAGTTGCTGTTGGGGCGTGAACATAACTTAGTATAATTATTTACTTGTGTGAATTACTATTGATATAATAAACTTGTAACGTTGTATAAAACTAGTGTTGTTCCTTTTGGGCAAGTTGGCCCTTCATTTTTTTTAGTGTACAGGACCTTCAGTCCTTTAACTGGCGCCCGAGCAGGGACCAGGAGTGAAAGTGTGAAACAAAAAATTGAAATTGAAATTAAATTAAAAAGCCGATTAAAGGCTAGAGAAAAAGTTTAACAAAAAAAGCCAAGAGCTATAATTGAAGTGAAAAAGGATAAAAGCTAAGGACTTTATTAAAGTGAAAAAGGATAAAATCTAAGGATTTTTATTAGAGTGAAAAAGGATAAAAACTAAGGGATATAACAACAGGAATACAATTTCCTTGTGATTGCGAAAATCAAAAAAGGCTACGAGGCCATTGCAGTGAAACCATATTACAAGCTCCTGAGAGGCCATACAATTATACGAAGCGCTGAAAGCCCGCATATGCAAATATTGGTGTTGTGAGTATAGAATTGTAAAGGATTTCCTTTTCAGAAAAACTATAAGATGGAGGAATTAAAATCGACCGTCACCAGCCTCACAGGCGCTGTGAATGCAATCCTGGAGAAAATGAACTCGCTCGAAAGACGAGTTACTCACTTAGACACTGTTAGCGCATCAGCCGCGTCCGCTGCTACAATATTTTCGACAATAACTGGACAAAAATAAAGGAGTGCCTTTCGCTGCACTACGCTGACAAGCGTGATATTCGTACATTGGAACACCAGTTGCATCAGTTGCAACAAAAGGGGTCCAGGATTGACGAATTTTACGCTGTCGTCAACCACCAATTTTCTTTGATTATTAATAAAATCAAAACAGAATCCTGCACGGAGGAGACGGTGAGAGTGCTCATAGACACCTATCGAAACAGGGCACTCGACGTATTTATACGTGGATTAAATGGCGAACTATCAAAAATGATTTTAATCCAAAGGCCAAAAACCCTACCAGAAGCTTATTCAGCATGTCTGGAAATTCAAAACGTAAATTTCCGCAACTTCTCAATTCACAGTTCTCAGGCAACCAATCAAGTGGTTGTCCCAATCAATAATGTTCCAAGGCCGAATGTAACTTACGGTGGTAGGCCACCAATATCTCCAAGACCAACCTGGCGGCAACAGGATCGCCGTCCACAGTTCCAAGCGCGGGAACGATTCTCCGGAAACGTGCGTGCCCAGCCATCTCTTCAATCTTCTGTACAATCCAAAAACCCGCCTGTGGAAAAAATGGACGTGGATGGATCTGTGCAGACACGCGCTGTTAACTATATGAATAGGCCGAATCCTTACAAAAGAGGAGCAAGGTCGTACAATCTCCCACGGAAGCACCAGAAACTATTCTACTCATCCACGGGCACAAATGAGGAAGAGTTAAAAGGCAATGAAGAGGGGGATTTTCTCTCCGGGGGCCATCTAGCGTACCATACCTAGGATATACACTCCCGAACGGCCGCACTCTCAAATTCCTTGTAGATACGGGGGCAAATAAGAACTTTATAAGCGAAGCGGTCGCAACAGAGAGTGCTCCTGTAGAGGAAGTATTTAAAGTGCACTCAGCGGGGGGAACAGTGCCGGTAGGAAAGAAAGTGTCCCTAAACTTTTTTAAGGATGTTGGCCACAGCTCTAAAACAACCTTCTTTGTGCTTCCTGGACTAAAATCCTTTGACGGTATCATTGGGGATGATACCCTTAGGATGCTAGGAGCTGTTGTAGATAGGAAAAACAATTATTTAAAAATTAACGAATTTAAACTACCTTTAAAGGCCAGAATTTCAAATCAGGTCAACTATTCCGTAGGAAGTGGTGTATCCACAGAAATGGAACAACGCGTAGGGAATATACTGCAAAAATATGCAGATCTCTTCGTGCCACTTAATGGTAGTGAATTAATAGATACCAGCGTTCGAGCTGAAATACGAACTAATACTTCCGATCCTATCTACAGCAAAAGCTACCCTTACCCAGGCTGCATGAGAGATGAAGTCGATAGACAAATTCAGGAACTCCTCGACGAGGGTATAATTAGGACATCTAAGAGTCCTTATAACTCTCCGATATGGGTGGTCCCGAAAAAACCGAAACCAAACGGAGAAAAGCAGTACCGTATGGTTATTGATTACAAAAGGCTAAACGCTGTAACAATAGCTGATACCTACCCGATACCAGACATTAACGCAACTCTTAGTAGTTTGGGAAAAGCCAAATACTACACGACAATTGACTTAACGTCAGGATTCCACCAAATTCCTATGAAGCCCTCGGACATAACTAAGACGGCTTTTTCGACCATGAACGGCAAATACGAGTTTTTGAGGCTACCATTTGGTCTTAAGAATGCGCCCGCAATCTTCCAGCGAATGATAGACGACGTGCTAAGACAATATATTGGTAAGATTTGCTACGTCTATATCGACGACATTATTGTTTTCGGTAAAGACGAAGAGGACCATCTACAGAATGTCGAAAAGATTTTCGCTAGATTACTTGAAGCAAATCTAAAAGTCAATTTGGAAAAAACGTGCTTCCTAGAAACGGAGGTAGAATTTCTCGGGTACATCATTACGCCGGAGGGAGTGCGGGCGGATCCTAAGAAGGTAGAGGCTATAAAACGTATTTCTTCGCCTGAAAATTTAAAAGACTTAAAGAGCTTTTTAGGTATGACCTCTTATTACAGGAAATTTATTCGCGATTATGCCAAGGTAGCAAAGCCTCTTACAAATTTGACGCGGGGGGAAAACGCCCAAGTCAAAGCAAATGTTTCAAAGAAAGTCAGTATTCGATTAGATGCTGAGGCTTCACAGGCGTTTGGTGAACTTAAACAATTACTTATTTCTGCAGACGTCCTTGCATTCCCAGACTTTGATAAAACATTCAATTTAACAACTGATGCCTCAAATTTTGCAATCGGTGCAGTTCTGTCTCAAGGTGAAATAGGGAAAGATAAACCTATTGCATATATCTCTCGTTCCTTGAACAAAGCAGAGGAAAACTATGCCACGAACGAAAAGGAGATGTTGGCGATAGTGTGGGCATTGGACAACCTCAGGTCATATCTGTATGGAGCAAAAAAGATAAAAATATATACCGACCATCAGCCATTGACATTTTCCTTAAGTTGCCGAAATTACAACGCTAAACTGAAGCGCTGGAAGGCCCGAATCGAAGAATACAATTGTGAAATTATCTATAAACCAGGTAAAACAAATGTAGTCGCCGACGCACTTTCCCGCTTGAAAACAGAAGTTAACGCACTCACCGACTCCATTGTAGCTCACCCACCATCGGTATTGGAGGATAATCCTACAGGAACCACTGCGGATGAAGTGGGATCGGAAACTGACACTGCCACTGAATGCACTATGCATTGGGCCCAGCAGGATAATTCCGACCTCATACCACATGTGGAAGCCCCTATCAATGTCTTTAGGAACCAATTGATATTCAGAGAGGGGGATAACCCTCGATGCCTTGAAGAACCACATCAAGGCTACCGCAGGTTTTATATCTCATTCCCAGAGCAGGATGGCGCCGCATTGACCACAATTCTAAAAGAATGCCTTAATCCAAATGTCATTAATGGCATAAAAATTCCAGAAAGATTTCTTACTCTGCTACAGGAAGTTTATATAGGAAACTTCCAAAGATATCGGGTAAGGATAGCGCAAAGAATTGCGGAGGATGTAACGACCATGGATAGAGTGTTTAATATTATCGAGAATGAACACAAAAGGGCTCATAGGAACCCTCGTGAAAACAGGCTGCAAATACTCGAGAAATATTATTTCCCTGCAATGGCTAGGCAAATAAGAGACTACGCTAAAAATTGTGACATCTGCAAATCGAACAAGTATGATAGGCATCCATCTAAACCCTTCATCCAGCCCACCCCAATACCAAGCTATCCTTGCGAAATCTTGCACATCGACATTTTCGAGATTGATAAACAAAAATACCTCAGTGCACTCGACAAATTCTCGAAATTCGCGAAACTATTTTCAATCAAAAATAAATCATCGATTCATTTACGTAAGAAATTAACAAGTCTCTTGCACTACTTTTCCGTTCCTAAGATACTGGTCATGGACAATGAAAGAGGTTTTTTGACACCACTAGTCTTGAATTATATCTGTTCATTGGGCATAGAAATTTACCAGACTCCTACTCAGCATAGTGAGGCCAATGGTCAAGTCGAGCGTGTGCACTCTACGTTAATAGAAATATATCGTTGCATCGCAGACGAATTCAGTAGGCTCACACCAAAGGAGCGAGTTTCAATCGCAGTAGATCGCTACAACAATACTGTTCATTCCGTCACAAAGACGAAACCGGCAGATTTGTTTTTCAATAGATCAAGCAGGATTAACTACCAGGGGTTGGTTAACTTTAGGGAAGATACTTACGAAAACGTAAAAGCATTATTGCAGAAAGAGCAGGACGTTAGAAATGCAAGAATTAATGCTCGGCGTACAGCACCACGCAATTTTAATTCCGGCAATAATCTGTTCATTGCAAACAAACAAATAAAAGGCAAACATAAGCCTCTTTACAAACAAGAAACTGTTGGCGAAAACAGAAATGTAACTATTGTTACTGAAAGTGGAAAAAAATTCCATAAAACTGACATAAAAAATGTCTAAGATAACATTGGTCAGAAGGTAAACTCATGCATAGATCCTTAAGCCCCAGCGGTCTGGGTACAAGTTTTTGTATTTGATCAAGTCATGTTGGTTCAATTCCAACTTACTCGATGGTTCGAGTGACGACAGTCAAAGTGGTTCAACCCCACCAAAGGACTATGGCTTTAATTGACGTGAAGTATCTCGTGCCATGAGTAGGCCATTTGCAACTATTAACGCTTATGACTAAAAGGGAATAACGCGAGCCTTCCAATGTCATCTGAGATAATGCCTATATTCCGATGCAAAGAAAACTGCATAATGCAAATGCAAGAAGAATGCACAGCAAATAATTTTAAATAAATAATTCTAAATGATTGATTTCAAACGAATATTTTAAATAATTAATTTCAAATAGTAATTTGAAATAATTAATTACAAATAAATTGAAATAAATAATTTCGAATAAATAATTCATTTTAAATAATTAATTGCAAATAAATAACTTCAAATAAATAATTTCAAATAAATAATTCTAAATAATTGATTTCAAACGAATATTTTAAATAATTAATTTCAAATTCAAATAAATAATTTGAAATAAATAATTTCGAATAAATAATTCATTTTAAATAATAAATTGCAAATAAATAACTTCAAATAAAAAATTTGAAATAAATACTCTGAAAACAACAATCATTTTATAAAAAAAAAAAAAAAAAAGGGATATCATTCCCAAGGAAAAAGAAAAATTACTAACAGCAATTAACATTACTAATACTAACCAATAAACAAATTACTAACAAGGAAAAAAACATATAAAAAGAACAATTACTAACATTATGCTAATAAACACTTCCACTTCTGGGTCCCAATGAATCCTTCTCATTTTTCTTTTATTCCTTGTAACGCCCCAACCAACTCAACTAGATTAATAATATAGATTAATTTAGAGTAATAAGAATTGTATATCCTGTAAGCAAGCCACTACTCACATCACTGGAAAATAATAATTGTGTAATTGTAAAATAAGGCAATTTAGCATGTCAATAGATAAAACAGCGTCCTTTGGACCAATTGCAAAATATGCCTACATAGAAAGATCAAAAATTGTAATATCAAAATATGCTTAGGTTAATTAATTTAAGTATACACAATATATAATTAGTATTAATTTATTTCATATATGGGGGTAAGACATAACATTAAGCAAATCAAAAATGAATTTAACACCCACAGCATCAGCCTTTGCGCAGCCGCGCAAACCTATGACCTATTCAAAATCGACTCGCCTCTTGTGACCATCCGGGACGGATATGGCTGGGTCATCGATGGACATTTTAATCTGATACATACCATTGACTTAGCGAGCTTCGACAAAATCGTTGACAGACTAGAGGAGGCCATAATCAACCTCGACTCCAGCAGATCCGACACAACCATTGACGTCCTGAACTACCAGATAGAGAAAATAAGATCCTAAGCGTTCAATTAATTGGATTGGCTCTGACTGGAAATGGATTGCTGGCACTCCCGATGCAACAGACTGGGATGACCTTCTTCAAAACCAAGATATTCTTATGAGCAATAACGAACAACAGTATCAGGTAAATTCAGAAATCTTCAAAACAACTCATGAACTGTTGCAGGTGATCAACGGAATTGTTGCCATCACAAACGACGTCCAAGATCGCAGCCGACTAGAGCAAATTTCGCAGGAAATCCAGAATAAAATCACCATCCTCAAAGAAGACGTCTATGAGCTAGTTCGTGCGTGTCAAATGGCTAAAGCTGGCGTCGTGAACAGTAATCTCCTAAGCAAGGAGGAAATCAATCGACTTATCAGCGAGATAGAAGTACTACCATACAGCAACGTCATCGAAGCTATAGAATATAGTAGGCCATCGATCTACACCAATGGATCTCTTCTTCTGTATGTGCTGTCCATGCCCAAGGTTATGCACACCAGATATAACCACCTGATTGCTCGAGCTGTTCAACAGGATGGACATCAAGTGGAACTAAACTACACAACTATGTTGGCGAACAAAAATCAGACCTATGGCATTAAGGGTAATTGCCTACACCTTACGGCAGCGATGGTTTGCGGACAAGAATCCCTCGACCTACTAGCGGAAGATGGCTGTTTGCCTCGTCTTATCAAAGGAGGAGAAACAAGCTGTCGATACCTTACATTTAACGAGTCAGCTATTGAAGTGATCAAGGAGGATACCATCTACCTAAATAACTTCAACGGGAGCATTGGCTCAGGTAACACCGCTAATCAATTCTTAGGCCCTTTTATCCTTCAGATGAACAACGAGTCGGTAAACATCAACAACCATACTTACTGGAGTACTAGTAGCTCAGAGGTGCAGTTGCTACCACCCGTTCTTACCAATGTGAGGAATAAATCCTTGGCAGTGAATCTCGACCTTGTCCACGGAATGACGTCAAGCAACATCAAACTCTTAACCTACCTTAAGAAAAAAACCGACTGGTCCATTGTTTTTGAACTCATGGGATTTGTCCTTTTGGCGATGGCTGTGTGGATCATATGGAAGAAGATGACAGCAGGAATGAAAATCCCCGAGCTTAAGATATCATTGCTGAACAGAAGCCTCCGTGGCCAACAACACGGGGACACTCCTCGAGCACCTAATCTGCGGGACGCAGATCTTTGAAGGGGGAGGAGTTAACGCGGCCGGCTACTGCCCACTTGCACTGTTCCCACGGCTGGCAGCTACACGTGTCGCAGCGTCAGCATAATTGCATTTCACACGGTTGCGAAATATGTGTGCTGCGCATTCTACCGAAATATGCTACCGCTGGGAAGTCAAGGCCAATGCCGCTCGCACCCAGACAGTGAGCGCACCCTTACGTAAGGTTGGCAGCGCGCGACATTATAAGAGGGAGCAGAACCTGGAGTTGAGGCAGTTGCTGTTGGGGCGTGAACATAACTTAGTATAATTATTTACTTGTGTGAATTACTATTGATATAATAAACTTGTAACGTTGTATAAAACTAGTGTTGTTCCTTTTGGGCAAGTTGGCCCTTCATTTTTTTTAGTGTACAGGACCTTCAGTCCTTTAACTTGTATAATCGCGTATACAAAATAAAAACTCGATTAAAGCTGATGAAATTTTTGCAAAAAAAATCCATTGTTATGAGTAGCGTACTCATACAACATTGCTTTTGACAATCTGAAAAATTTGAACAAAAACTAAGTTGCTCCAAAATCGGTCGGGTTTAGACACAAATGTGTGGAAATACATATATGTATAATTACGTAAACAAAATAAAAACTCGATTAAAGCTGATGAAATTTTTGCAAAAAAAATCCATTGTTATGAGTAGCGTACTCATACAACATTGCTTTTGACAATCTGAAAAATTTGAACAAAAATTAAGTTGCTCCAAAATCGGTCGGGTTTAGACACAAATGTGTGGAAATACATATATAATCACGTGTACAAAATAAAAACTCGATTAAAGATGATGAAATTTTTGCAAAAAACATTCATATGACCCATGGTTATGAGTAGCGTACTCATACAACATTGCTTTTGACAATCTTAAAAATTTGAACAAAAATTAAGTTGCTCCAAAATCGGTCGGGTTTAGACTCAAATGTGTGGAAATACATATATAATCACTTGTCCAAATAAAAACTCGATTAAAGATGATGAAATTTTTCCAAAAAAAATTCATATGACGCATTGTTATGAGTAGCGTACTCATACAACATTGCTTTTGACAATCTTGAAAATTTGAACAAAAATTAAGTTGCTCCAAAATCGGTCGGGTTTAGACTCAAATGTGTGGAAATATGTACATATATAATCACGTGTACAAAATAAAAACTCGATTAAAGATGATGAAATTTTTGCAAGAAAAATTCATACGACCCATGGTTATGAGTAGCGTACTCATACAACATTGCTTTTGACAATCTTCAAAATTTGAACAAAAATTAAGTTGCTCCAAAATCGGTCGGGTTTAGACACAAATGTGTGGAAATACATATGTATATAATCACGTGTACAAAATAAAAACTCGATTAAAGATGATGAAATTTTTGCAAAAAAAAAAGATGTGAGTGTTTGAACTCAAGGTAGATGTGTAAACTGTTAAATTTGCAGTATTTAGAAATATTAACCCCTATATAATACCAAGCTACGTGGCTGTCTCCAGATGGTAAGACACGAAACCAAATCGACCACGTTGTGATAGACGGAAGGCATGCTTCCAGTGTCCTAAATATGCGCACGATCCGAGGAGCCAACATCGACTCGGATCATTTTCTTGTGGCAGCTAAGATCCGCACGCGCCTCTGTGCAGCAAAAAGCGCACGCAAACGGACACAAGGAAAGCTCGACGTCGGAAAGCTGCAATCGCAACAGACAGCCACCCACTTCGCCACTCGACTTGCACTCCTGCTCTCTGAGAGCAATAATCAACAGCACGATATTTCCGAGCAGTGGAACCATATTTCTCGATGTCTACATACCGCCGCTGAAGAATCCATCGGATTTCAGCGAGCCCGAAAGAACAACTGGTATGACGAGGAATGCCGCGCCGCTACGGAACGTAAGGACGCTGCCTACAGGGCCACACTGCGATCGGGCGCAACGCGAGCTGTGCGGGAGCGTTATCGTGAGTTGAAGAAGGAAGCAAGACGCATTTTTCGTGAGAAAAAGAGAGAGGCCGAAATGCGTGAGTGCGAGGAGCTTGAGATGCTGGCCGACAGGAAAAGCGCCCGTAAATTTTTTCAGAAAGTAAAGCGGCTAACAGAAGGTTTCAAGACCGGGGCGAATTCCTGTAAGAATGACAACGGCGACCTGGTGACTGATGTCCACAGCATACTTAAATTATGGAGGGAGCACTTCTTCACACTGCTTAATGGAAGCAGCTGCAACAACGATGGAGAAGATGTTGAACCCGAATCCCCAATCAATGATGATGGACGTGATGTACCATCACCCGACCATGACGAAATTCGGAAAGCGATAGCACGGCTGAAGAACAACAAAGTCCCCGGGGCTGACGGGTTACCAGCTGAGTTATTTAAGTACGGCGGAGAGGAGCTGGTTAAGTGCATGCACGAGCTCATCTCTAGAATATGGTCGGAAGAACGCATGCCTACTGATTGGAACTTAAGTGTGCTCTGCCTAATCCACAAAAAGGGTGATCCTGCAGTCTGTGCCAATTATCGCGGGATTAGCCTTCTTAACATCGCGTATAAGATTCTGTCAAGTGTATTGTGCGAAAGACTTAAGCCCGCCGTCAACGAACTGATTGGACCTTATCAGTGTGGCTTTAGACCTGGTAAATCCACCACCGACCAGATATTCACAATACGCCAGATCTTGGAAAAGACCCGAGAAAGAAGAATCGACACACACCATCTTTTTGTCGACTTCAAAGCCGCCTTCGACAGCACGAAAAGAAGTTGCCTTTATGCCGCAATGTCTGAATTTGGTATCCCCGCAAAACTTATACGGCTATGTAAAATGACGTTGAGCAACAGCACCAGCTCCGTCAGGATTGGGAAGGACCTCTCCGAGCCGTTTTATACCAAACGAGGTTTCTGACAAGGTGACTCTCTGTCGTGCGATTTCTTTAACCTGAAGCTGGAGAAAATAATTCTAGCCGCAGAACTAAATCGAACAGGTACCATCTTTTATAAGAGTGTGCAACTGCTGGCGTACGCCGATGACATTGACATCATCGGCCTTAACAACCGCGCAGTTAGTTCCGCCTTCTCCAAACTGGATAGAGAAGTGAAGCGAATGGGTCTGGAGGTGAACGAGGGCAAGACGAAGTATCTCCTGTCATCAAATAGACAGTCGGCACATTCACGACTGGGATCACAAATCACTGTTGACAGTTACAACTTTGAAAAAGTTGAGAACTTCGTTTACTTAGGAACCAGCATTAACACCAATAACAGCGTCAGCCTTGAAATCCAACGGAGAATCTCTCTTGCCAACAAGTGCTACTTCGGACTGAGTAGGCAAGTGAGCAGTAAAGTCCTCTCTCGACGGACAAAAACCATACTCTATAAGTCTCTCATCATGCCCGTCCTATTGTATGGTGCAGAAGCATGGACAATGACAACATCAGATGAGAGGGCTCTTGGAGTGTTCAAGAGAAAGATTCTTCGGAAGATTTATGGACCTTTGCGTCTTTGCGACGGCGAATACCGCGTTCGATGGAACGATGAGCTGTACGAGCTCTACAATGACATGGATATAGTGCAGCGGATTAAGAATCAGCGGCTCCGCTGGCTAGGTCACGTCGTTCGAATGGATGAAATAGCTCCAGCCCTGAAGGTTTTTGACGCGGTACCCGCGGATGGTAGCAGAGGAAAAGGAAGACCTCCTCTGCGTTGGAAAGACCAAGTGGAAAAAGACTTGGCTATACTTGGGACTTCCAATTGGCGCCAGTTAGCACGAGATAGGGACAGCTGGCGTGCTTTGTTGACCTCGGCCAAAATCGCTTAGGCGGTTAATGCGCCAATTAAGTAAGTAAGTAAGTATATAATACTTTACAATCTCGTTAATAATGGTTGTTTCTTTAAAGGTATCATGGGCATTCAAGGGTTAAGTCAATCATACATATTTATCTTGTTTAATTTTTAAAATTTAATTTATTTTATTATTTATGTTGCAAAAGTTAAAATAGGCTTATGATAGCTAAAATAAGAAACGTACACCTTTGATTCAATACTGGTAAGTAGTCTGGAAAAAACGGCCAGCAGGCATAGCTTTAAGGTCGTTTTTAAACCACAATCTATCACACACAGCGCATGCGTATCCAAAGTCGTTGTCGATCATTTTTAATTTAAATTGTTTATGGGCATTAACATGGTTAAGATAATGCTCATATTGCAATTCAATGTTTTGGTAATTTGGTTGTTGTTGCTGTTGTTGCTGTTGTTGTTGCTGTTGTTGTTGCTGCTTTAAATGTCCGCGTAGCCTATTAATTTCTTTTTGGCGTTGACGTTCTCGGTAGGCACGTTGATATCCAGCGTTTCTGGATCTTCTTAATGATTGCGATGTTCTCTACAATAATAATTAATATTAGTATTTGACCTGTAATTTATTTAGAAACATGAATATTACCTGCATTTCGGTTATATACCTCCAGTTTAAACGTTTAATTTATTGTTTTAAAGAACACCAATCAGCTGAGTTGTAGAAACACAAAGCGATCAGCTGTTCAAAAGTAGTACCAACGCAAAGCGAATAAAGGAATTTCAATCAAAATTTAGAGAACACGCTGTGCTCTAATTCACTCAGCAAAGAACGTAGATAATGTACGTTCTTTGCACACAGTTTGTAAAAATTTGCGCCTAATTGCATGCAACTCAAAGGTACAGGGTGCTCCCGATTAAATATAATTAATTTTGCTTTTTGTGTCAATACCAAAGAACGTAGATAATACCCAAGACAGACATGGGAGCTTATCTGCATTAACAGCCTTTATTGGCATTAACTCGTGCATTATTCTCTTCACTGCATTTCTATCTGGCAAAGCTGTCAAGTGGACAGGTGTATGTTCGGACAAATCAAACAGGTTTTTTGTTCCATCAAACCAAGAATGATAGAATACAAGATTGCGCAATCCCGTTGCGGATGAAATATCTTGAGTAATAATAAACAAAGAATAGGGGGAGAATAGTGGGAAGAGAATAATGAGCAATTTGCAATTTTTCAAGGAGAAATGAATTTTTTTGGTGCTTAAGTATAAAACTATGAATAATAGAAAGAATGCATCAAACAAAAATTTATTGAGTGGTACCGCTTCTGTTTCCGCGAAATTAAAATTAAAATCTCCACCCAAGATAAGTGAATGCCACTGAAAATTGTTTCCTAATTCCCGTGCACCAGCAAACCGATTAAACTGTGTCAATCTAAATTTAGAGAACACCCTATGCTTTAAGCCGCATAGTTTATAAAAATTATGCGCCTTATTGCATGCAACACAAAGATAATTGATTTTGCTTTCTGGGTTAATATAATACTAACACATAAGACGGCACACGCATTTTCACACAGAGTCGTTCTTGACCAATCAAAAACGTCTTACTTTTTTTTTAATGGAGTTTTTATGGTAGTATTAGCGTAAGAGATTTGCCCTACCGCGGCTATAGATGTTTACACATCAAAAACAACACCGAAAATTGTTAAATATTCAAATTTCAAATTTTCTTTGATTATTATTTTGATAATTTAATGAAGTCCACTAATATTTTAATCACATCAATATTATTTAGGGCTTAAATAATAATAATATTGTAAAAATAACATCTGTTAAAAGAATTTTCTAATCAGTTATCCATCAGCATTAAAAACAAAGTAGAAGCATAAGCGAAAACATAGCATATGCAAAGCGTTGTTGCGTACACACATAATAACAGGCATCGCTAGCTGCGCCTTACATATGTATGTGCCTTTGGCGGTGTCTTCCTGCACAACGTCCGCCACATTCGCCACATTCGTGCAATTTTCTGACAGGCCGTGAATGCATGAATGATCGATGACTATGTATAAATGGGCGTAGCGAAGAGAAAAATGTGTACATCCCTTAAATCATAGGTACACATATTTATGATCGCATGAGGGCATGAGTCGAATGAGCACCGCATTTACATTCGTGTCATTCGACTAACAGAAGAAATGAATGTGTCCATGCAGCCCTCTAATCCATATGTAAGGCGCAAGAATGATAAATTAGAAGATTGCGACATTTCTACGTCATACCGTGCAAAATATCAGTATGAAGCGAAATGAAAGTACCAACATGGCGGCGAAATCGTAAACAAACGCGCTCACACCAGTGTGCAATTTTGAAGCATTTATACAAGTTTTGTGTTTTATGCATGCCAACAACTAAACATCAAAAACAGCGGTAATTTAGCAAATATAAAGCAATTGGTACATTACTATAATATATGAAATTGTGATATTCCGGTGTTGTTGAGTCAGCTAATGGTATATTGTAGAATTCTCAAAAAGCGGATAAGGAACATTAAATTATAAAATCCTTTTGTTTAAGCACTTTAATATCAAATTAAAGTGAAAATGCAAAGGTTTCATGTTGTTGTTACTACAATTTGCCACTGTACACTTCGTTTATTAAAAAACCCTTTGTAAATTATCAGGTTCTCGGTTTGATTGCAATTGAATTTATTTTCATATTTTCACGCTTATTTATACTTACAATATTCTTATTTACTAATGCTTACATATGTACGGCCAATTGTATACATAACAATATTGGCTCGTACGCGAAGAATGCTGAGTGCAGCAAGAAACTTGTATGTATGTTTGTATGCGCTTGTACTCAAGTTAAAGTCGCTATTGTTTATGTAATGTAATGCGCGACTCGAGCAATGACCTATGTTTTGGGCTGGCGCGTGTTGTACATATTTTGATATGCATATTTATGTTTATGTATGTTTGTGCATTTGTATGTTTTATTTAGTGTTGAAATGTGTGTTTGTATATATGTGGTTTCTTGATACACTACACCTCCTTCCTTAGGAAGAATGGTTATACATTGTGAGGTCAATGTATGAGCATTCTTTTACAATTAAGTACTTTTATTTTCTTTACACTTGAAAAAGGTTATTGTACTTAAGTAAAAAAAATTTTGTATGCTTTATTTGCTTAGCTAATACAATTTCTTATTATGCTAAGTGGAATATCATAACAATTAGTTGTTTCTTATAAATAAACAGGTTTTTTTTTTCTGATTTATTTTTATTTTGTGTATATTTCATTTTTCTAATTCTAACAATTTTAGTCTATTCTTATGAATTATTATTTTCTTATTTTCATTAATTAATGTATAATTATTATTCTTATCTACTTTTTCTACCTTATAGGGCCCTTTGTATTTACTGTCTAATTTATGACCTGTGTCATCTTTAACTAATACTAAATCTCCTATTTGTATTTCCTTTATTTGTATGTTTTTATCATAGTAAATTTTTTTGTTTTTCCTTAGCTTGATGCACTAATTTTTGTGCTCTTTGTTGTGCTACTTGTAACCTATATTTTATTTCTTTATCATATGCGTCATAATTATATAGAGGGCTAATTTTGTCTTCTTGTAAAAAGTCGTAAGTCGGTGGTATTTTTCCAAAAACTAGTTCAAAAGGACAGTAACCATGAACCGTTGAAGGTGTTGTATTATAACAATACGCAAAATATTTGATATATTCATCCCAATCTTCTTTATCACTGGATATGTAAGAACGTACATATTCATTGAAAGTTCTATCGCTTCTTTCTACAGTGCCTAACGTTTGGTGATGGTACGGTGTTGAAGTTTTATGCTCAACTTTAAGAAGTTATTTTTGTATTCAGTTCCCATGTCTGTCATGATTGTTTTCATACGTCCATAAATTAAAATGAAATTTTCAAATATTGCTTTTGCTACTGTTTTAGCGTGTTTGCTTTGTATTGGAATCGCAATTAAATATTTTGTTAATTGGCATACGATAGTGATTGCATATTCATTTCCATGTTCTGATTTTGGAAGTGGTCCAATAGTATCTATTTGTACTATATCAAAAGCTTTCGGTGGTGTTTCTGTAATTGTCATTGGTTCTTTAAGGTGTTTATCTGTCTTGTTTTTGTTACAGTGTATACATTTCTTGATGTATTTACGAATGTCATTTTTCATATTTTTCCAATAAAATTTTTGTTTTATTTTGTTAGTCGTACGATTGATTCCTGGGTGGCCACCTTTAACAGGGTCATCGTGAAAATCTTTAAGAATTTTATTAATTTGATCAGCATTTGTCACTTGCATAACCTCCGGAGTTAATGCGATTGTTAAATTTTTGAGAACTTTGGTACCTATTTTCTTAAATTCATCTACTCGAGTATAATTAAACAATTTGTCTCCTAAGGACAATTGTATTTTTACAAGTCCTAAATTGCCGGCTTCTTTCATAAGCCTGGTAAATAATTGTCCTAAGTCAATTTTCGCCTCAACAATTAGGTTGCTTGTATTTATTTGGCTACAAATTTTCTTTCCTTTCTTGAAATATAATTTCGGAGGATTGAAAACGAGCTCGACATGTCTTTTTACTTCATATTTATTAAGCGCTTCATATATTTTAGGGTTCTCTTTGTGACATTTTTCATCTTCTTTAAGATTTTTGTTCTTGTTCGACTGTTTAGTCGCTGATCTGGTCGATACTCGAAGTATTTTATTTGCTTCGATTGTCATGTTTTTAAAGTCATTTATATCTATGCGGGATAGTGCGTCTGCCACATAGTTTTCTTTTCCAGCAATGTACTCCACCTCAAATTCATATTCTTCTAAGCATAATCTCATTCTAGTTAACTTTGATGATGGATTTTTCATTGAGAAAAGGTATGTTAAAGGTCGATGGTCTGTTTTGATAAGGAATTTTCTGCCATAAACGTATGGTCTGAAATAAGTAATCGCCCAATGTATTGCTGCTAATTCTTTTTCTATTGTTGATTTATTTACTTCACCTTTAGTGAATGATCTTGAGGCATAGGAAATTGGAAGTTGTTTTCCATCATATTCTTGACTTAGTACTGCTCCGCATGCGAAACCGCTTGCGTCTGTTGTGATACAAAATTCTTTACTAAAATCGGGGTATTGTAGGATATTTGGACTAATTAATGCATTTTTTAAATAATTAAATGCTTTTTCACACTCTTCTGTCCAATCGAATACTACATTCTTTTTACAAAGTTTTGTTAGAATTCTTGAGTGATGTGCGAAATGTGGTATGAATTTTCTATAATAGTTACAGAACGCGACGAATCTTTTTGCTTCGTCGGCATTTTTGGGTGCTGGGTATTTTTGAACTGTTTCAAATTTACTAGGGTCTGGTAAAATTCCTTTACTGGTACATTTATGTCCAAGATATGTTACTTCTTGATTAAAAAATAAACATTTATCTGGGTGTAACTTAAGGTTATATTTTCTACAAGTGGAAAATACGTCTCGTAAATTTTTCATCATATGGTTTTCGGAACATCCTAATACTACTAAATCATCCATATATAGGAATGCTTGGGATGGTTTGAGACCTGAGAATGCTAGGGTCATCATTCTTTGAAATGAATTAGGGGCTACTTTTAAACCGTATGGTAGTCTTTTAAAGCGATAAGTACCACCGTCTGCTGTAAATGATGTAAAATCTCTAGATTCTGTGCTTAGTTCAATTTGATGAAATCCAGACATTAAGTCTAAACATGAAAAATATTTTGCTCTTCCTAATTGATCGAGAATATCATCAATTCTTGGTAGTGGGAATTTATCTGCTGTTAGTTTTTTATTTATTGATCTAAAGTCAATTACTAATCTCCATCTTTTATCTGTACTACCTGGAAGTGATTTTTTGGTACTAGTAGTACTGGGCTATTATACTCTGACATTGATATTTCTATTATATCATCCTTAATAAGTTTAGTAATGTGTTTATTTATTTCTGTTTTATGTGCTTCTGGTGTTCTATAGTTTTTTACATAAACTGGTTCCTCATCTTTCATACGTAGTTTTTGCTTATAAAAATTATTAGTAGTTATGGGCTCTGTTTCTAAGGAAAAAATATCAATATATTCTGAACATAGTGTATTAAGTTGTTGGCTAACGAATGGTGGGAAATTCTTTTTCAATTTCTCTAGTTTTCTGTTATTATTTTCGTTGTTCGTGTAAGTATTTTTCAGAATTATGTAGTCATTTAAGTTTTCTGTTTTTATATCATAATTTTCAATTATTGCGTTTTTATCTGTTGTATTTATTATTTTTACGAATGTTTGATTTTTATTCGCAATTGTATTTGCAAGAAAAATGCCATTATCAAGTTCTTGATGTGGTATTAGAATTTCAGTGTTACTGGTTTTTACATAAACTTGGCGTATAACTTCTGATCTAGCGGGTACTGTAATTGTATTAATAGTTGGTCTATTTGTCACAAGGATTGCTATGTCTTCATGGTAATCATTTGGTCTGAGAATTAACCAATCTTTATCCCTTTGATAGTCTAATATACAATTATATTTTTTAATAAAATCTAGTCCTATAATGCCGTCGCATGGAATTGGAAAATTGTCTTCTACTTCGTGAAATTTGTGTCGAATTAATATATTATCACCTACTAAATCTGTATTAACTATTCCTAGTGTATTTATTATTTCTTGACCAATACCTTTTAAATCTGTTATTTGTGAACTATTGATAATAATGTACGTATCAATTCGATTCTTTTTAATAATTGATATATCTGCTCCTGTGTCTATCAGGAATGTTGAATATGAGTTGCTTAATGCTGTTTTGCAAGATATGTAGCTATTTAGATGTAGGTTGAGTACGCATACCCTTCTTTTTGCACTATCTATTGTTGTTGAAGTGGAGTTTGCTGGTTTCCCGTACTTTGACTTTCTTGTTGGTTTAGGTTACGTACATTGCGACCATTGGTTCTGTTATTCGGTCTTGTTTGATTATAATAACTCCTATTCTGTCTTTGATGATTATTGTTTGGTCGGTAATTATTGTTATTGTTATTGCGTGGGAATGTTCTGTAATTATTACTTTGATAACCTCTACGGAAGTTACCACGATAATTTCCTTGCTGGCGAAGTTGTAATACTGAGTTGGGGTTACCTGTAACTTCAGTACAACTGTTTGTAAATTTTGATATTGCCTCGTTCATCGAAGTGAACGTTCCTGCTTGCATTATCATTTTAACTTTTTCATTTGAGCAGTTTTTACATATCGCCTTTACAGCTGATTGTGTAGCATATTTTGTTGCTAGCTCGGAGGTCAGGCCATCGGAGATGTATGCTCCTTCTAAAGATTTTGTCAATTTTTCAATTTCAGTTGTATATTGGTTGGCTGTCTTAGTGCGTTGTTGGATATTTAGTAGTTTGGCTGTTAGTACTTCTACTGACTCGCCTTTTATACTGCGTTTTAATTTAAGTTTTATTTCTAGTATTGTTTGTTCATTACTTATTAAATTTCTAGCTGTGCCTTTAAGTTTTGTTTTAATCATAGAAATTGCAATGGCTTCATGACTATCCTTGATTTGTTCAAGAATATCAAGAGCATCCAAAAAACTGGGTAGGTTTTCTGGTTTACTGTCAAACTCGGGTAGAATTGACGATGCCGTCTTAATGAATTCTACCGTTGTTTGTGCCATTTTGAATTTTGTTTTTTTGAAATTTAGTTTTTGTAATTCTTTCTCTGTCTGTTCTTCTTCGTCTTCCTCTAAATCGGTGATTGTATCTAATAATAAGGGTTCAAAGTCAATTAGTATGTCGTGTTCGAATATAGTTGGTACTGTCACTTCTATGTTGTACCTGGCAAGTGAGGATACTAGTTTATCTCTGACACTTGAAAATATTTGATATGCTTCTATTTGGTGACTTTTAGTGAGCTGGCTATTTATTTCTCGTATTTCCTTACCTAATCTATTGAGAGATGTTAATATTATTGTTAAATGTTTGACTACTGTCTCTGTCCTTATTTTTATGTTTTTATTTATACATTTGTAGGATTTCTCTGCTATTCCTTTTTCTTCTAAAAATATTTTACAAACTTCTTCCCATCGGCCCATTGAAAATTTGATTAAGTATTAACTAAACATCTATTATACTTTATCTAAACCGTCTGCGCGGCTTAAATATTTTTTCTTTAATATCCTATTATGTGTAGAGTATATTTTTAAAAATAGTTCAATGCAACTGAATATTGTTATTAGCAGTAACATTAGTTTTATGGAGTCTAATGCCTCTGTGTGATCAACAACTTCTATTTGGTTAACGACGTTGGCGTCGGCATTTTTTATTTTGGAGTTTTCTCCACCCATTTTTGTTTTAAATATTTGCTAATAATTAAGCATTGCTTACTAGTAATATATATTTATTGTATTTTACGGCAAGCATTTTTCAATTCTTGCCAATCAATAGGCAGCCGTTAGGTTGCCAAAATATATTTATTTAAAATTTTTCAATACTCGTATATGATATTATAATTTCCTTATCTCCTTAATTGCATTTTTTAGCTTTTTCTTTTTGGTTGATGACGTCTGTAGGTTGATTTCTTTGTATAGTTCTGCTACCTTCCTGCGTTGACGATACTTTTTTCCTCCTCGTTTTCTTTTAAGGGGCTTAGTAATTGGTATTTTTGCGGTGTTGTCTTTTTTGTTTGTGTTGCGTCTCCTATACTCTTCAATACTAATCGGCTTTGGTCCGATTTGATCCTCCGTAGTGGTCGGTTTTTCAGCGTTTCGTGTAAAGAAATTCGTCCATTTCTTTAGAATTTCTTCGAAATTTTCTGCGCTCATTTTTCTTACAAGGGCAGCTTGCCAATATTAAAGGCAAGTCGCCGCTGGAACTGGCAGGATCTGGATATGTAAGGCAAGTTGCCGCTGGAACTGGCAGTGATTATTACAAGGCAGCTTGCCGATATAGAAGGCAAGTTGCCGATAGAACTGGCAGTGATTATTACAAGGCAGCTTGCCGATATAGAAGGCAAGTTGCCGATAGAATTGGCAGGATTTGAATATTTAAAAGGCAGCTTGCCGATATAGAAGACAAGTTGCCGATAGAACTGGCAGGATTTGAATATTTAAAAGGCAGCTTGCCGATATAGAAGGCAAGTTGCCGATAGAACTGGCAGGATTTGAATATTTAAAAGGCAGCTTGCCGATATAGAAGGCAAGTTGCCGATAGAACTGGCAGGATCGCCATGTAAATTATCAGGTTCTCGGTTTGATTGCAATTGAATTTATTTTCATATTTTCACGCTTATTTATACTTACAATATTCTTATTTACTAATGCTTACATATGTATGGCCAATTGTATACATAACAATATTGGCTCGTACGCGAAGAATGCTGAGTGCAGCAAGAAACTTGTATGTATGTTTGTATGCGCTTGTACTCAAGTTAAAGTCGCTATTGTTTATGTAATGTAATGCGCGACTCGAGCAATGACCTATGTTTTGGGCTGGCGCGTGTTGTACATATTTTGATATGCATATTTATGTTTATGTATGTTTGTGCATTTGTATGTTTTATTTAGTGTTGAAATGTGTGTTTGTATATATGTGGTTTCTTGATACACTACACCTTAATTAATTGTTTTTTTTTGTTTCTTTTCCCTTTCGACTCGATATTCTGGTATGATATGACGTCACACAGCTGTCAAGCCGAAACAGCTAGCGATGCCTGTTATTATGAGTGTACGTGACAACGCTTAGCATATGAGTTGTTTTCGCTCATGCTTAATACTTTGTTATTAAAACTGATGGATATGAAAATTCTTTTAACTGATGTTATTTATACAATATTGTTATTATTTAAGACCTAAATAATATTGATGTGAATAAAATATTAGTGGACATTTGACTTCATTAAATTATCCAATTAATCTTCAAAGAAAATTTTAAATTTGAATATTTAACAATTTTCGGAGTTGTTTTTTGATATAATTACTTTTCCACAATTCAATAGAAGTTAAATGCTTTATTTTTGAGATATAGTAAGTCGAAAGCTCGCAAAATTAATGCATTTTAATGTTCTTTTTTGGAATAAATTCGAAAAGTCTTATGTATGAATATGTTTTATAATACCATTGAAACTCTAGTGCACTTCCATTTTCAGAAATCAGAACCAGAAACTTTATAATTTTTTTTTCAACGGTATACAGCATATGATATAGGAACACAATTTACTTAACAGTAGACATATGTATGTATGTACATACATACATATGTGTTCACAAGCGCAGACGCACACTCTATGCATACGTACAATACACATGTTTTTTTTTTTTACGAGGAGGACGCTTCGAAAGCCTATACCCCGTCAGTGTGGGACTTTAACCAGCACTAAACCTCCTACTATCATGTACCGATCCCCCCGGTACCACCGTCAGGTATTCCGTCGAGAGGTGGTTTGAGCACTTAGCTCGATCGTTCGTTTTAGGTCTATTGTAATCTGTCGTGGGCCGCAGCCTCGTCCCCTTTATGATATTTATTATAAAAGCCATTAATGTACTTACATATGCATGCATCGAATATCTCCACACAAACAAACATAATATGTTTGAATGTTACCAGCTAGACTAGGACAATTTTGCATCTGTTGGTCATGGCGGATGGAACGCCCAAGGTTCCAATCCGTCCCAACTCCTTGGAAGCTTGGTTCCCTTGCTGCATCTATGTCTAAACAATACATTTGTATTATTATATATATTTTTCTTTTCTCGTGCTGTAGTTTGGCGGTTGGAACGGCCTAGGTTCCAATCCGCTGTAATGCATTGATTGCTGCTCGGCATCTTTGTCTAAAAAAATACTTTTATATTATTATTATTATTTATGTATTTTTTTCTCGTTGCATAGATTGGCGGTTGGGACGCCCTATCTTCCAATCCGCATCGACGTGTGAGTGTGTGTTGGTCATGGTAGCGGTCGCCTTATCTCTAGCGTATTCAAGATGCATTTTGAACGACAACCTTATGATACCCAGATACCTTATCGCAGGCTTCGTGGACACAGGATAGCCATTTACTCTGAACATTATATAACCTCTATATTTTTTCTAGTTGAGATGAGGACTGCCTCTGTCTTCTGTTCAGCTAGTGCGAGCCCGTGGTTGTCGAGCCATGCTTTAATCTTCTCCATTGAAGCAGTAGCTCTTTCGGAAATCGGTTGCAGTTGTTTGCACGTTATAACCACCGCAATATCATCGGCGAAGCCAATCACCTTCACTCCCTTCGGTAGCTGCAGGCGTAGAATACCGTCATACATAATATTCCACAGTAATGGGCCTAGGACTGAACCCTGTGGTACTCCGCCTGTAATTACCAACTTCTTCCTTCCTTGCTCAGTGTCATACCACGGTATGCGTTCTTGGAAGTAACTCCTCAATAGCCGTCGCAAGTAGTATGATACTCCTAAGCGTTCTAAGGTGTCCAAAATTTTTGCCCAGTAAGCCGAGTTGAACGCGTTTTTTACGTCGAGAGTTATAATCAAACAGTACTGTTTTGCTCCACCTAGCCATATGGACCCACTGGTTGCTTGTCTCGCTAGCTGAATTACTTCTGTTACAGCCTGCACGGTAGATCTCCTTTCCTGAAGCCGTATTGCTGCTCTGAGATACCACCCAGTGCCTCAACATCCGCTTCCGACCTGTAGGAGATAATGCGCTCGAAAAGTTTACCCGCAGAGTCTAGCAGACAAATAGGTCTGTAGCTCGATGGATCTTCAGTGGACTTGCCAGGCTTGGGAAGCAGCACTGTTTCCAAATCGAAGGAAAACGATCTTCGGCAAAACATGCGTTGAAGACTGAGACGAACGACGACATATTATGGCCGATAGCCACTTTTAATACTTTGTTTGGCACACAATCTGGTCCGGGCGCTTTTTTTATGTTGATTCTTTTTGCGGCTTGTGCTACTTCTTTTGCTGTTACCTTTTCGAATAGGTGCAGATTTACATCATGCACTAGAGAAACGAGTTGTCTTTGTTTGGGAAACAGAGTATCTACTACTGTTTGTAGAAACAGTGGGCATGTTGAAACTGCAGCTTTGGTGACTTTGAGCTTCTTCATACCAACTTTGCATGCGGTTCCCCAAGGGGTTTCTTCCGCGTCATCGCACAGTTCCAATAAACACTGGCGCTTACTTTCCTTGATATCCTTTTTGAGCAAGTTTCGTGCAGCCTTATATATAATTTGGCATTCTACAAGATTTGTCCTTCTTCTTGAGCGTTGAAAAGACCTCCTAGCTTGCAAGCAGCTCTTTCTCAGAGCTTCGATGTGGTAATTCCACCAATAGACAGCATTGGAGTGTTTAAGAGAGGAGTTTCTCTGCATCGACGCGTCGCAAGCAGCTCTGATGTCTGTCATAAGCTTCTTCGCCATGATTTCTGCCGAACCCCGGTACTGTGATGCAGGAAACGCTTCAGCAAATAGGTCGGCGTCAAAGGATGTTAATTTCCAGCCCCGGAAGTTTCCTGCTCGATCTACCATTTGGGATTTTGTAATACCTCCATTTATTTGGCAGATAATTGCGGCGTGATCGCTTTGGGCGTAACAGTCACTCACTTTCTATTCCGCTTGTCTAAACATACTCCGACTAACGAACGTGAGGTCGATAATTGTCCCAAATCCGTTTCTGTTGGGTATTGAGTCCCCGTGTTTAGCAAGGCAACGTCTAAGCATGCCAAAGCCTCCAAAGGAGCTTTGCCTCTTGAAGACGTTCTAGGGCAGCCCCATTTATGCGCCCAAGCGTTGAAGTCACTGGCTATTATGACTTCATTTCTATCGCTGGCATCCCTACTAACGCCGAACACGATGTTTTAAAAGGCAGCAATTGGCATGCTGGGTGGAACGTAGTAGCTATAAATATATACGTTGGCCACTCTTGCGCACCCGAAGCCTATCTCTAATGAGATGCATTGCATATGTTTTGGTTCGTTGCCACACATCCATATTGCAGCCTTGCCCCATTCTTTTGTTTGTAGGGCTCGCTGATGATTGCAATATCTATGTTGCGATCCTTCACAGTGTTTGCTAGCAGGTCTTAGGCAGACTGACAATGGTTTAAATTAAGCTGCAAAAGTCTCATAGCTTTTTAATTTTTCGGATGGCTTCTTGATAGATTGGGCATTTGATGCCTTCGGTGTTGTGGTCAGTACGATCCGTACCTTTTTTGGTACAAAGCAGGCATTTCGGCGTATTGTTGCAGCCTTTAACATTATGTCCTGATTGTCCGCACCAAAAGCAGAGCTCTCTGCGGTCCTCCGTGCTAGCGCAGTTCCTCGCGATGTGGCCAATTTCAAGACATTTATAGCACCGTATAGGTTGTAGCATTTCTCTTATTCTACATACTACCCAGCCAATTCGAACTTTCCCCTTCTCGAGTACAATCTTGGCCGCATCAATTGGGAGAAGCAGCGAAGCAACTTGCGTGCCTCCATATGCCATTCGTAGAGAGCGGATGTCGTTTGCCTTTATATCAAGGTCGCTACTTAGAGAATTCAGGCCTAGGCATATCTCTTCGCTGGAGGTACTCTCGTCTATATCATGGATTATCACACGAATTTGCTGTCAACAAGTTTCCCACGGCGGCCTGCAGTTTCGCGGTATTTGAGTCTGATGACTTTCCTAGCTGAAAGAGCAAATCGCTGAAACTTATTAGGCTCTCTTCCGATTTAACCATCCTAAAGGGCCGTACACATACAACTTTCCTCGCTTTACTTGACAATTCGAAAATTAACAACAAAGCATGAGGTGTAGAAGGTTTGCTACATAGAACGCTTTGACAGTTTCTACGTTAGTAGAGTTTTACTTATATAATTAAGTGGTAGTTATGCTACTTATGTATGTTTCAAAGTCGCGAGTATAATAAACTATATTGAGGCCGAGCATATTTCGACAAGATAAATAAAAACCGATCAAAGAGGTGTTTTATTTGCTGTTTATTTATATTTCTCTTCTTTTACCTTTTTAAAAGTAATTATACACGCAAAAACTATGAAATACTAGTAAATTTTCTAAATCGTGTGTATATGCACGCAAAATAAAATAAAAATGCAAACAGTTGGTTGTCAAAGTGTACAAAAGTTGAGAGTTCGCCATGATTTTGCTTCGTTTTGCTTTGCTTTACTTTTCTCGCATTGTATTTAGCAGCACTCATATAACATCTGTTCTTTAACTTATCTGTCAAAGCGAAACTCTGAAGCAAGGCAAAGCGAAAGTCTTATGTGTACGGCCCTTAAGGATGTCAGCGTATGAGCATTCTCCAGCGCTTTTGACATGTATTTATGTATATATGTATGTATGTGTGTACATAAATACAAAAGGGATAATCTCCAAGTTGAGCAAATGGCCTGGCACTAAGTAAGTAGGCTGCATATACATACATACATATGTACATACATGCATATTTACAGATATGAAGAAGCTACCGAAAATTTATAAAAGGGTTTTACTACCATACATTATACCTACACACAAATAGACACATGTACGTATATAAATACGTATATAGATATGTATGCACCTCAGCGTCAAAAACAGGTTACAGTTGTGTGCAATACCTACAATGTTTTTTAACACAAATCCTTTCCGGTAATTCTTTATAAAATAATATCGCATTCTTTAACTAGAACCATACCAATTAAAGTTTCAAAACTTGTACAGAGTGCACACATTTTCCAAATATCAAAGTTTTCCATCCAAAATTTCTATCGTTTAAATGAGAAATTGAAAATTTCTAACATTTTAATGAGAGTCTTATGAAATTCTATATATGTACATATAAAAAGCATTGTGAACATTTTTTCTAAATCTGTTCTCTTTCCATTTACATTTGCGCCTACATATGAACATATTTTCATACAAATGTGTATAGACATTATTGTATGTGTATGCATTTATTTTATAGTTATTTATTAATTTCAGTAAAATTCAATGTAGATTATGCATGTATGTACGTAAATACGAACAGACATGCATTTATTGATTTTTTTTCTATTTAATTGCTTTCATAATGTAGCCGCTTTCATTTACAAAAATTGCCGCCGTTACAATATCTTTCAGTCGAATGATGTCTTATACAGCTGAATGTGGTCTCACACATCCGAATGCGCATTAGTAGTTGTACAACATATTTGCATCTCTTTGTGCAACGAATGTCTCTTTTTTTGAATGCGACTGAGCGTAGTATTCTCAGCTATCTGCACACTCATTCAGTCATCGCGCTTGCTGTGAGCAGGATGCGTAGAATGTTGCGCTTACGTGTGAATGTGTTAAAACGGCCAATGACTCCGCCCCTATTATAAGTTGCATTCGATCTTCGACAGCGATCGAAAATGCTGATCGAACGAATTTTCATTTGGTATTATGACACTCATTCGGTGAAGATTGGGGTATTGTCAATTGCAATCATTTTAATGGTTCACGATAGTATACTTTGTTTGTTTGGATTTGCTTACGAAGTGAGAAAGTAAAAATAACAAATATTTTATAAATAAAGATGATATAAATAAAAGTTTAAAAAAAATATGACTACGACTGAGTTGTGGTTTGACGACTCTTCAGAGGAGGATGAAAGTTTGCTGGAATTGGCCAGAAACAGAAAAAAGCTAAGGGACGCTTCCAACCCATTGGAAATGGATTTCACTACGTAAGTATAATGCTATTCCTTAAAGGTTTCGACATGTTCAACATTTAAGAAGTTTTGTATGCAGATCTATAAAAAACTTTATCGAAAGAGGCGTTTGTGGACTTGCTGCCCTCTACAGAAGAGCTGCTGCAGCGATGCACCCGAGCGAAATCTATTCGCAATATACTAAAATTGGCAACAACTTTACGATTTTGTTCTCAGGGTTCGTATCAGCTTAGTATAGGGAATGAAAACATGCTTGGGCTTGCACAGCCCACGGTGTCTGTGGTACTATCGGAGGTGCTCGATGCTCTGGAGAATTTCATTTGCCAAAGATGGATAAAATTCAATTATACCGAGGGTGAATTGCAACAAGCAAAATCACATTTTTATAGTAATACCAGATTTCCTAGAGTAATCGGCTGCGTTGAAATTGTGGCTCCCAAAAAGGAGTTGCAGCATTTATATTACAACAGAAAAGGATTTTTTAGCATAAATGCTATGATTGTAAGTTTGCATACAAGTAGAATGTAAATTTGATAGTTGAACTGCTGTTTGGTAGTCACGACCATAAAGCAATAAATAAGCTCCAAAAACTTACATTTTCACAAAATTTCAAACGCTTCGCTATGCTGTCGAAAGGAAAATTCTGTTCAAGATTCGATGCTCAACGAAAATTTTGACAGGGTTGCACAGCTCATAATACAAATTTGAAATTCGATATTCGATGTACGATAACAAGCGAATATCGAAGATCGAATGCAACTCATAATAGGGGCCTACATTCATGCATACGTATAATGCCTAAAACAAGAAGTGAATTAACTTGTCCTATATTTGGTGCTCCTGAAAATTTAAAAGACAATGGTTTGCCTACATATTCTAATATAATAAAGTGCTATTTGTGGGTAGGAAGTGACTTAAAATGAATATCAAATATAAATCTCACAAACGAATCTTTAGCCACCTAATTGATTATTAATATAAGTATAAGAACATAAAAATGCAACAAAAAAGTTATTCGACATTTCTATTTGTAAATGTCTCGACGCCGACTCATGTAAATGCGCCACGAAGATACCAACAATCGAGCAAACCTTTCGACAGGATCAAAAAAATTAACGCATCCACACCACCAAAAAGTTGGAGCGCTGCAAGAAAATACGAGATGAAGAGAATAATCGTATTCAAAAACATTATCCCAACAAAAAACGAAAATGCACCCTCGAAGTAAAAAATTTCAGCAAATCAGATGCGAATAAGACTTACACAGCTTGTGATAGAACTGGAATATCGGAAAGATCAGCCTCCATAATTGCCAGCGCAGTTCTTCATCTCAAAACAAGACAGCTCGAAAATTATAGATCAGAGTAAATTGCGACCGGAGAGGAATAAAGCACGAGAAGAGTTGCAAAATACCATACCTCCGTAGGCACTAATTATAAGCGGCCTATACTTTGATGGTCGTAAAGACAAAACCATAATTCAAGAAAAAAAAAAACAGAATAAATTCTACAAGAAGGTAATTACTGAAGAGCACGTTGTTCTCGTTCAATCAAAAAACATATTGGAATTTCTAAATTTTAACTTCAAAGACGGTTGCAATCGGATGCGATGGCACAGCAGTAAATACGATACACTAACTGATACACATCTTCACTGCTTCAGATGGCTCTACTTCGGGACCTTCCAGCTTTTCAGGACCCATCGGTAAGATGTTACAGCACTGTGAAGACTTACCCGTAACTAATTTCAACATTATCGAAACCATTTTGCCTGATGTGAACCCGACAACTCTGAGTACTGATCAAATTTACTTGTACGAAATTTGCCAAGCCATTTCGCAAGGAGAAGTGACGCCTGACCTGGCTAATAAGCAGCCAGGAAAATAAGCACATTCACGTTGGCTAACCTGTGCTAATAGAATACTAAGACTGTACGTTGGGACTAATAACCCCTGCCCGTACTTAGTCCATCTGGCTACATTTGTCATCAAAGTTTATGCACCAACGTGGTTTTCAATAAAAATGCAACCATTTTGCACATACGGACCATAACATATTTCAAAGATAATAAAGAGGTGTGGTTATATAAAGGATGACTTGAAAGCTATTGTATTTCAAACTATAGAACGACATTCATTCTTTGCGCATTCTAAAAACATTTGGATGACTATGTTGCACGATGAGAAAGAAAACATTAGAGAACTGGCTCTTCGAAAAATTTTGAAAGCAAGGAAAATGCGTAAAGGTACAGAAGTAAGAGAGTTTGAAAGGCCAAAACCTAAATTTGAAGCTAGAGAATATTATGAACTAATAGACTGGATGAAGAAAAAAATTTATGAGTGAACCTCCATTCACAATGAAGTGCAGCGACAGGGAATTGCGGCAAAAAATTTCAAGTGGGGTTGCAAAAATTTGTATTCAAAAATTTCCCTGCCACACACAAGCTGTGGAGAGATGTATAAAACTAGTTACAGATGCAAGTTCGGCTGCCTGCGGTAACCATGCAAGAGATGGGTACATCAGAACAGAAATAAAATCGAGGAAGGAAATTCCTGTATTCGACACCAAATCACAGTTTTTTTATGAAAATTACCGAATATTAAAAACTACATATTTATAAATGTGTACGTATGCTGAAAACTGCATGTATATTTCTTGTTTTTGCTATTGTTGGTATTAAATAAAACCAAATATTAGAACAAATCTCGACTGGTTTTATATTTCCCCAAAAATAATTTTTTCTAATGTTTCAAGTCCTGTTCGCCAACTGAAGACATCAAATTAAATTAGTGATATGTCCATTTTTTAAAATGATACAATAAATGGAAACTTTTGATAACCCAGGAAAAACGAAATAAACAAAAAAAAAAATTCCGAATCATTTCACTCCAGCCTAATACGAGGATACACTCTGTTCACAAATTATAGCACAAACACATATCGACACATTTGGACAATTTATTTATCCTCCAATAATTTAAATTTATTTTTTAATTAAAACATCGTTAACTCTCTAAAAAACACCCGTAAAAACAACTTTTTGAGTTTTATAAAAAATGTAGAAAACATTTATCAAAATTTCGAACTTAAATATATATATATATATAAATATAGAATATTTGCGGGTATGCAGATATGTAGCTAATTAAATTTTAGTACAACAAAGTACAAGTTTTTTTGATTTTTGACAATTTTTTTAATGACGCTCTTTCGCAATTCCTTCTATGTATGTATGCACTGTATATAAAAAATATTCATACTCAAAAACAACCAAACCCTTTTTTAAAGTTCGAAATTTTGATAAAATTTTGTTAAATCATTGTACATTTTGTAAATAGTTTACAAAATGGGTGTTTAGGGTTTCCCTTAGACAATAAACCATATTTGACATTAAAACTAATTTAAATTAGTAAGAAGAAAAATAAAGAACCCAAATCTGTTAATATGTGGTTGTGCTATAATTTGTGAACAGAGTATATACATATGTATACTTACGTATTATTTTTTTGTATAGGGATTGAATTGAATATGTATATACATATGTGTGCGTCCACGTGAAAAGGGCTCACTTCGGCGGTATTGGATGCATATAGGCGTCTTCCTGGTTGATTTCCGAACATTTTGAGACAAATTAGACCATTCCAACTGAAGAGTTGAGGGAAATATATAGAACTTTGAAAGTGAATATCCGAAAAATGACTAATTGAGAAAAATCAATTTGAAGTTGAAAGTTCGATTTTTTTCATTTCTATTCGGACGTTAAATGGGTGTTCGTTTGAATCGAACAGGAACATATGTAGTCAGCATGAGAGAAAATACTATTAGCTCATTTTTCAATCATTATTATATGTGAAACAACTAATTAACATCAACTCGACAAAGTGGGCCCTTTTCTAAATATTTGCTTTTTCAACTAATTCAAACGATGATCACTGAAAATTATGAATGAGTTAACGTTTGACCAATGAATCAGGAAGATGGGGAAGTAAAAAAATTGAAATGGACCAACAGTGAATATTTTATTATAATTAAAGATAAAACAGAGGCAGCAGCAGTAATTCATTCATTACAGTCATTGACAGTAATCAATCCACAGATTTTATCACATCTCATCGCGTTTGCGCTTTGGACATAGTGGTATACCATTCCGTACTGAATTTCGGTGGCCTTCTTCATTACAGAATCCACAACGTGGTCTTTTTCTAGTTGACACTGGTAAAGATTAAGGGAGAGAGAGGGAATTGGTAGCTCTTTCCGCAGATGTCTGACGGTTCCTCATGGTCCGTGACTCAGTTGAATCTACTTCGTCTTGTGGCTCTGATGCAAGAGTCGGTACTGGCAAGGGTTTAGGACATAAAATGTCTTTGGAGTCCTCATGGACAAAAGGACGAATTTTGTCAAATAAATATTTTTGACGATCAAATGTTAAGCCTGCAGGCTTAATTTCCTTGGAAAATGTGGTGTTCATTTTCTCAGCATTGTCATTGGTGAAGAAAAATTTTGGGATCCCAATTTGAATTTCATTACTCCCGGCTCACTTTTATCGGTGACAAAATGGTTGTGGGAAAGAAGTCCTTTCACTGACGTTGGCTTGTAATTTTTGAAGAAGTTACTCCAATCGTAAGATTTAATGTGCACTTCACCAGCCTCAGTTCCTTCGGTGGCTGCAATGATGGTGTCTGCAGTGCGGCACGCTGAAATTGCAGTTGCACAAAGCTCATCCAATTTATTTGGATCTGAAGCACGAAATTTCTTCTTGACTAGACCAAAACATAAATCTGGAGCGAATTTTGTATGTCCAACTGGTAAAAATGATAACTGAAAAGAGTGGTGACGTCCGGTCATGATGCGCCAGGCTGCATATTGAAGAAGGTAATTATTTTTATTCTGCCCACAACAAATGTCTGCGGGGCATACAACCTCCGTTTCACCTGCTCCAAAATTATGAAAAAAATGATCTAGGAGAGAAATCACCAGATTACCACCTTTTCCGGTCGCACAGGCCTCTGGAATCACATACAAGACGAATTGTTTTAATGGTTCCGCTGCGATACCAAAGAGTGCCACCTTACAACCTGCCAGGAAATAAAGACGCCCCACCTGCTGAGAACTATAAGGCAAATGAACATGCTGTGCAAAATCAAAGCAGTAGTGCATCGGGCCGTGGTATGAACACGGAGGATGTCGACCTAGTCGAAGCTTGTCATTTCCACTCTCACTTGTTTGTATACGCTCTTATATCGTCAAGTTCTCAACTTTTACTGTGGTCAGATGTTCAGCGGACGCTGTAATCCTACGTAGTTTTTCTTCTTCGTCCATTGCTTGCATTGATCCCAATGACTTGGTTTACATCTGGCAGATACTACAAAGATCTGTTCGTGGCTTTTGGATAACGATGTTGTCACAAAATTGCTTCCATAATGCCAACCATGATGATCTACCGACAGGTATAATTTCAGTACCCTCCGTAGCAACTTTGTACAAATTATACACATGGGTCTTCGTCATACTACATGGCAGAATTAGGAGATCAGTATTGAGTCGATAGGTTGGTAAACGTCGGGAATTTAATTATATAATTTCAGAGAAAGACGAGAATTCTTATGTTTTTTCTGTTCCACCCCATGCTCTAGTAGATGCTTTTTGACGATCTTCAACTTCTTCTCACCACAGCCATAAACAAACTGGAAAAATTTCCTGCATACTGGGATACCTCGAAACAAATACTTAGTGTAAGAATCTTGTCGTGCTCTTGGAGCGTGTCTCTTTTGCATCGTATCTGCACTAGTCATTGTCATCGTATTGAGAGCTCCCATCAATAAGATGTGCTGATGATTCACGTGTTGATCACAGTAAACGTCGAGATCTTGACAACCGACTCGACTCGCCAGTATTTCGTCTCGATGAAACTTTTGGAGACAGTTTAAACTGCAGCCGCAGCCTTTTTTTAAAAACTAGATAATGATCTTCATATTCTAAGAAAGTGTCTTCCTCAATGTCCTGGAATAAATTTCGTTCTGTCTTATCAACACCTTGTGTTCCATCTCCAGCATTCTGCATGATACGAGAAAAGTCAAATACATTCGACATTCCATACAATTTATCAACATGGATTAATTTTTTTCAAATTTTGGTATTTTTTCGGAACTAACGCTGTTGAGGATTCCGGAAACAATTTTTAGAGAGTTAAATGATTGGTCATAATTCTCATTTATACAGACATACCTCTGTCGCCTGATCAGAATCATCGTCAGTATCATCGGAAATGGTCCCTTCGTCTCCAACAGGTGAACCAGGCATAAAATATTATTCTGCAACATCCTCACTCACCTCTGTTAAAAATCCTCCAAAGTCTGTCAATTTCATTGACACTTGTTTCGACAAAACTTCTGGTTCGTCCATGTCGGTCTGACCAATCATATGAAAATATTATTTTTCTCAGAATTATAATTTTTTGTTATTAGGTAAACTAGACCTCCGCTGTTATCCGCAACTGTTAGTCTTTACTCGACTTTATTCCAATAAGAGTGACTTTCAACTGTCATATACTCAGACAGAAAACTCTCCAAGAAATCAACGCACTTGTGCACCGCTGGCTCACCCTCTGCTGTTAACCGCAAATGTTATAGCTCATTCAGCTAACGTTATTCCCATAAGGATTCAGTTGATGGTTACTAACTTTAAGTTGCAATACAGACTGATCGCTCTCCCAGCAATCAATACACTCTTGCACTGCAAGTGTTGGCGATGCTGTTGGATGTTATACTCATGATGTTAAAATGCATCAGAGAGCAGATCCAATTACGTGGGTGGCCATTGCATAAACAGTGATCCTAATGATCAATATCGATAATAATTATTACTGTTTTTAATTTCCGAGCGCCAACCCTCTGGTGGGGATTTTTTGGAGTAAGAATTTCTTTCCGGTCGCTATAGTAGGTCATTGCATTGAAAATGCGGCAAGAACTATTTCGCTGGCACTTATGAGTTAAAAGCCTAAAATTATCACCATTTATTTCAAAAAAGTCCATAGAACACGGAAATGCTTCATATTTCTCCAATGCAACAAAGTGGGCCCTTTTGTTTTTTTTTTTTTTCAAAAAATAAAATTAAATACTTCTATTATACCCAGGAAGCTAAATTTGGTGTCATTCGACCATAATAAAAAATTACGAAATTCGATCCATGTATAGAAAAATCTATATATCTCGGAAATTAGATGCGACAAAGTGGGCCCTTTTCACGTGGACGCACACATATACTTGATAATCATAAAGGTATAATTTGATACTTTTAAACCAATTTTTGTTTTAAAAATTTTGTTTCTATACTTCTATGCGTATACACTTACACAAACGTATAGAAGCCAACCATTCTATGCTCGCGATTTGCTTGGCATTGTATTTTCGGTTAATTTTTAAAGCTCGATTTTCAATTAAGATGAAGTTTTTATTTGTTTTCATACAAAAATAACTTGTGGTGAATATAGTCTATTTGGACAAATATAAAAACCGCCCTATGCTTAGTTTTCATTAGGTCGGGTTTGACGATTAATGTTGCCGGTTGAATGAAACTGGGTTGACATATGGTTTGGCAGGCATTGCAATACCGATATCATCGTCTAATGAAAACAAGACGAATTCATAAAGGTGGCAGCAAATGTTTAGGAAAAAACAGTACATGCATTTTGCTTTTGCTTTTGGTACAGCGAGTGTCAAAACCAACCAACAAACAAAATGACATTGACATTTGCTATACGATACTAAGCCCACCTTGCTAAATTCGCCTTGAATGAAAACCAAACATAAGTAAGCTGATTTGCCGGTTGCCATTATAAACACTCTCTTCTCTCTTTGTATTGAGTCAAAATTTCTTAGTATGTCTTTTAGCATATTTTGGTAGCTTAATAGGGTAAAAGTAATACCCTTAAACGGTTTTTTAATTTTTTTTTTCAATATATGAGCGATTAAAAATTTTGGGTACCTTTTTTTAAATTACAATATATCTGCTGAGTTTCAATGAAAATTGTATTTGTTTATAAATAATTAATTTTACAATAAACAAATAATAATTTAACTAGCTTCTCGGTGTTGTAGAAGAAACTTTTAGAAAAATATTCGTTAAATTATCAACTAAATGAATGCACAAAAAAATTTAGTTGTCTCTTACTAAACAAAAAAATGTATACTTAAAACTTTTATATTGAAATGACAATCATTCAGTAATAACACGCGTTGCTCGCTTTTGTTATTTCGCTTGCATTAATTGTATTGTTGTTATCATGGTGCCACCTCATAAGTGTGGTAAGCCTTTCCAAAAAAAAAAACGAGAACTGTGTATGAAACAAATTGCATTTATTGTCTGAAAATTGTGATAAAAGATTCAGTAGTCTACCTGGTTCATTCGTTTGTGCTTCGTGTAAAAGACGACTGTATAAAATAAAAGATGCGACTCTATTTGAAGATGTAAATAAACAAGAACAATATGTAGAATACCTTAATTTGCAAAGTGATGAAGATTGTTGAAATTAATAATATATGTAACAAATCTGGCATCATACATAGTATAGCGACGTAATGTCAACCTTTATAACTACTTTTATATTCCTTTCTTCTTCCGGCTGAAATCAAATAAACCAGAACACATTGAAGTAAGTCTCTGAGTTTCTTTTTGCATATCGGATTGATTTTGAACAGGTTATGGCCCCAGCACGCTTCCACTGCGCCTGAAGAGTGCCCAAATAACCATGGTCAAGTGGTCGAATCCCTAACAAGAAGTAATATTACCAGTTTAGCGTATCAGTAATACACATGGGTAAGCCGTACTTATTTTTCACGAAAACCCTATCTAAGTGTGCAGCGAAAGCACACGTACAACTGCGAAAGTATTATACAATAGCGAAAGCAAGTGTACGACAACTGCGAAAGTATGTATTATACTAAGCACCAAACGAACGGAGCTAATCAGATGACAGCAAGGCGAATTCAATAAGCTGCTAGCAAATAAAACAACCGAACAAAACAAAAACAAAGATAACATTGTGTCAGAAATTGAAGAATCAAGAAGAAGTGTGAAATCAAATGACAAGCGAATACGAAGGAGTAAAATCAAAACAAAACCGAAAATTTAAAGAAGAAATCAGCAATCAAAGTGTATTACAAACAAATATAGAAACGAATTTGCGGCAAAACAAATTATTACAATTAAAAATGAGTTTTACGACTATCAAAATCGAACCTCTGGGTAAAGACAATTTTGATACCTTGAAAATACAGGTAGAAGCAATTTTAACAAAAAATGAGACGTGGAAGTACGTGAATGGTAGCTCTGTAAAGCCAGCAGAGCCGCCTGCGGCGGTGGGCGAATGGGAAGATAACGATGCTAAAGCGAGGTCAGATTTGGTACTATCAATCTGTCCAACGGAATTGCAGCAAATTAAGAACTGCCCTACATCAAAAGACATTTGGGATAAATTACACACAGTGTATCAATCGCGTGGGCCAGCTCGGCAGGCAATGTTACTCAAATCGCTCAGATTGCACAAAATGAACACCGGTGATGACATGCGCGAACACCTACGAAAATTCTTCGAAATCGTAGATAAGCTAATAGAGCTGGATCTAGTCGTCATAGATGAACTACTTACAATTCTATTGCTGTATAGTATTCCTAACGAATACGAAACGTTTAGAATTGTCATCGAGTCGCAAGAAAGGCTACCAAAATTATAAATTTTAAAAGTGAAAAAGTGAAAAGTGTTTGAGGCTCGAAAACGAAATGAAATTTCTTGTAATGAGGGTGCATTATAAGCAAATCGAAAATCCCCAAATAAAAGTGGTAGCCGTTCTTCAAATAGAAACAACGCTGATCAACAAAGGTCAGTCTTCAAATATGCTTGCCACACTTGTGGAAAAATCGGGCACAAAGCCAGGGACTGCAAGTCCAACAATTTTAAATATCGAAAACCACAGAGGCATGAGAACTGCGACACCTCATGCAATGTCGAGGAGATAGTTTTAGGCGCAAACACCACACATGCTAAAGACATATGGTGCCTAGATTCAGGGGCATCGTCCCACATGTGTATTTTGCATGAAAAGTTTCAAAGCTTTCAAACACCAGATGACAAAATGTTGGCGTTAGCTAACGACAGTTTCACGAAAATAGAAGGGCGCGGTACAGTACAAATTAAATCGAAAACCGGCTGCAACGTCACACTTAACAACACTTTGTACGTACCGGATTTGCGAACTAACCTCTTATCAGTACCAAAAATGGCTCAGCACGGTCTGGAAGTAACATTCACGGAAAATAGAGCCATCGTAAAGAACTCATCGACAGGCGCCAAAATATTCATTGCGGAGCGTAAGGGAAATTTGTATTACGTTGAAGAATCGATAGAAATGGCAGCAGTTGCAAATCCGAAAACGCTTCAAGATTGGCACGAAGCATTTGGACATTTAAACGAAAAAGACCTGAAAGCAATTATTGACAAGAAGAAGGTGGTTGGTATAAACGTTAACACGAAAGCGAACTTAACTCCGAGCAGTACTTGCATTCAGGGAAAGCAAACAAAGAAACCATTCCAAAAGGCAAATCGTGAATCAAAAGATGTTTTAGAGCTAGTGCACAGCGATGTATGTGGGCCGATGAAAACGCAATCCTTTTCCGGCTCACGATACTTTGTCACGTTTATTGACGACAAGAGCAGATGGTGCGAAATATACTTTTTGAAGCACAAAAACGAAGTTTTAGAAAAATTCAAAGAATATAAATGCCTTGTCGAAAATCAACACGGTAAGCGAATAAAGTGCCTACGTAGCGATAATGGAACCGAATATACTTGTAAGCCATGAAAAATTACCTGAAAATCGAAGGTATACGTCAAGAGTTTACAGTTGAATACACTCCACAACAAAACGGAGTAGCCGAACGCAAGAATCGAACAGTCGTCGAAATGGCTAGATGTTTGCTTATACAAGCAGGGCTCCCTCCAGTATATTGGGCAGAAGCTGTCAATACAGCGAACTATTCACGCAATCGCTGTCCATCGCAAAGTTTAAACGGCGAAGTTCCCTACCAAATATGGACTGGAAGGACACCATATGTTGGTCATTTAAAAAAGTTCGGCAGCACCGCCTACATGCTAAACACAACTGCAGGTAAATGCAAGTTCGGATCAAAGACGATAAAATGCGTATTTGTAGGCTACTCTGAAGTATCCAAAGGTTACCGCTTGTGGGATCCCGTATCAAGAAAAATTAGTAGAAATGTAACGTTCGTTCCACAGCAGAAAATCGACGCCTATGAAAATTTTTTAACGATTATGTCGTAATACATTCAACGCTAGGAAAGACGAAGCCGGAGTTTCAAGTAAATGCAGAATCGCAAAGCCAACCACGGGAAGCAACGAAGACCATCGATGACACACAAAATTTACAAGAAGCAGTTAAAAGAGGAAGAGGTCGCCGTAAGAAAGTCCGAACGAAGCGCCGCGGGAGACAGCGATTAGAATACAATATGGTACCCATCACCGAAATGTTATCGAGCGAAGACAACTCCACCAGCGACCAAGAGGTAGCACCCGAAGAAGAGTCACAAAGCTCAGCACTAGCCCAAAGCATGGATCCAGTAACTCCAATGGAAGCACTATCAGGTACTGAAGCAAGCGAATGGATAAAAGCCATGTTAAAAAAATACCAAACGCTTGTAGCTAATGACACCTGGGAGGTAGTGAATCGCCCAGTGGGCAAAAAGATCGTTGAGTCCAAATGGGCCCTCCGTACTAAATACAAGTCTGACGGTAGCGTAGATTCCAAAAAGGCCAGACTAGTAGCAAAAGGCTTCACCCAGCGATATGGAATCGATTATTGTGAAACTTTTGCTCCAGTCGCTCGACTTAACACTATTAGATCACTGATTGCCATATCCACAGAAATGGGCCTAGAGGTACACCAACTTGACTTTGTGAGTGCGTATTTAAATGGCACGCTAAAAACAGAGATATACATGTCGCTGCCAAACGACTTGCAATATATATTAGACGAAACTGAAGCATCTAAATACAACGACGATAGGGTGTGTCTTCTGAAAAAGGCAATCTACGGCCTAAAACAGTCAGGCAGATTATGGTATCAAAAGCTTGTTCAGAAGCTACGAGACATGAAGATGTCAGCATCGAAATGTGATCCGTGCCTTTACGTTTACAAAACCAAAGACACTATTGCACTTATCACCATTTACGTCGACGACCTAATCGTCGCATCGAACAACAATGAAAAACTAAAGCAAATAAAAATCGAACTTGCATCTGCATTTGAAATGAAGGACTTGGGTCCAATAAAATATTGTCTGGGATTTGAATTTAACCAATGCCTAAAAACTAGTACTATCACAATGAGCCAATCGAAATACATAGCACAATTACTAAAATGATTCAAAATGAACGACTGTAAGCCGGCCGGGCACACCCGCAAATGCGAGCATAAAGTTATGCAAGGAAATGTCTAAAAAACCGAAGAAGAGCTCCGTACTATGAAAAACGTACCATATCAAAGCATAATCGGCTCACTGATGTATCTTGCTGTGTCAACCAGGCCCGACATAGCGCATATCGTGAGCGTATTGAGCCAATTCAATACAAACTACGGAAACGCACACTGGGTTGCAGCCAAACGCGTCTTACGTTATTTGAAAAGTACACCGAATCTCGGAATGGCTTACACTCGTACAAACAACCGCTGCTTAGAAGGATTCGTCGATGCTGACTGGGGATCAAACATCGACGACAGAAGATCTTTCACAGGCTTTGCGTTCAAATTTGCGAACGCCGCCATAAGTTGGGAGTCCAGGAAGCAGCGCACTCTAGCTGTCTGAAGCACCGAAGCAGAGTACATGGCGCTCTCCGATTCAACTAAAGAAGCAATCCATTTGAGACGACTAATGGGAGAAATAATTGGAACACACAGCACAGTTATAATTTACAACGATAACCAAGGTGCCGGTAAGCTAAGCAAAAACCCTGTTTTCCATAATCGTACCAAACACGTAGATATTCGTCACTATTTCCTCCGAGAAGCTGTTGAGAATAAAATCATCGCCATTGAGTATATAGGCACGGAAGATATGCCAGCAGACGTTTTGACAAAAAATTTGCCAACAACAAAGCACAACCATTGCATTAAAAAACTCGGTATGAGATTTACGTAAACCTATTTATAATAATGTATAATTTTTGGAATTCTCTCTTAATATAAGCATTTTATTGTAAATTGTGCCAGATTTGAGGGAAAGTGTTGAAATTAATAATATATGTAACAAATCTGGCATCATACATAGTATAGGGATGTAATGTTATAACTACTTTTCTATTCCTTTCTTCTTCCGGCTGAAATCAAATAAACCAGAACACATTGAAGTAAGTCTCTGAGTTTCTTTTTGCATATCGGATTGATTTTGAACAAAGATGAAGAAGAATTAGAACTCTGATAGTGCTTCAAAGAAGATAAAAAAGATAAATCCTGTGAGTCTAAATATGTTGATGCTATGAATAAAAGAACAATGCTAGCATTCGCGATTCATGAAGCTATCATATTCAATCCCGCAAAAAATTTAAATTAAATTAAAAGGCAATATTCGTTTACAAATAAGAGGATTGAAGAAAGAATTTTTACGTAAAAAGTTAAATTATAAAGTTTCTTACCGAGATAATTTAGAAGCTTTGGTTTGTTCCAAACTCACAGCGGATTATTTTTTTGGTAATTGTAAACATTGTTCATGAACTGAAGACACTCTGAACGACTAGATGGAGTCCTTACAAAGCCATAGCATTGAGAGTGTTTCCTTTAATCAGTGGCTTACCAATGACAGGTATTTAATTTATTCTGCGAAATTTTTCAACTTTTTGTATTTTGAATAATAAATTTTTACAGACGCCAATTGCTTCGTAGGGGTAAAGATGTCGATGATTTTTTACAAAAATTAAAAAAAACTTTACCAGATGTGTTGCCGCTCATAAGTGAAGCTGAGTAGTGTGGGCCTCTATGTTATTTCAATAGCTACATATACATACATATATGTGTATATACATATGTATATGGTACTATGTTGATATACCTATAATTTCTACCGTGCTTCGACGTATTATCATATCCTTGTCATGTTTGGTACTCTTAGGTATAGTTACCATAAGTACATATGTATGTACAGTAGTGACAGCGAAAACTCTAAGGGAGGTCGTTAATATTGCGGAAGAATCAGTAGAAGTAGTGAAACGGTGGCTAAGTTCAAAATCAATGACGTTAGCTGACCACAAGACAGAGGCAGTTCTAATAAGCAGCCGAAAGAGAGTAGAAAAGGTGGCACTTAGAGTAGGTGCGAGCGTGATAGAGTCAAAGCCCTACGTAAAATACCTTGGGGTCCTTATAGACCACCGTCTGAGTTTCCGGGACCATCTGGAGTACTCGAACCGAAAAGCTGCAACGACAACAGCTGCGCTAACCAGATTAATGGCAAATAAAGGTGGGCCAAGACAAATGATAAGGCAAATTCTAACAGGAGTTTCCCGACCTATTCTCCTATATGCTACCCCGGTCTGGAGGGACGCCTTCAAGTGTTCTTCATATACTCGGGGGATAAAGGCTACCTACCGTCTTTGTGCGCTAAGAGTATGTTCAGCATTCAGAACAGTGTCGGAAGACGCAGCGCTAGTCATAGCAGGCCTATGCCCACTCGATCTCATTGCACAAGAAATGTGTGATAAGCAATATGCAATTCGTGAACCATTGCGCACTACAGGAAGTGTGGACAAAAATTCACTGAGGCAACGGAGCATATGCCAGTGGCAGGCAAGGTGGGAAAAAGCATCCATCCGCCTCATACATAATATTAAAGACTGGGTTGAGCGGCAACACGGAGAGGTTGACTTCTATCTCACTCAAGTCTTGAGCGGCCACGGGTGCTTCAAAAGCTACCTCCACCGTTTTCGACACGAAGAGGACCCGTACTGCGACCACTGCGGACCACCCGCTATTGAAGATGCGGAACACGCATTTTTTATATGCCCGCGATTCAGTGTATTTAGAAGCAGACTTAATAGAAGCCTCGGTTCACAGGCTTGTCCGAGGAATATGATGACACTAATGCTGAATAGTGAAGAAGCTTGGAAAGACGTATGTAGCATGGCTGCTCAGGTGATGCAGCAGCTGCGGATATGCGAGCGTACGAGGCGTGCACGTGAAAGGCAGTAGCAAGAAGAAGTGGAAAAGATCAACGCGGAAACAACGAATTTTTAAAGCCCGTCATGTGAAATGAGAAGTGACGGCAAGGACCGCAAAGGCGGCGTATCTTCAACGCATCCCCCCCCGCGAAGTAATACCTAACGGTGGTCCCGCGGGGAGTGGAGACTGAACAGGCTTATCCCCTGGTTTCGATGGGCCACTTGAGGGTAGCGAGCTACCACAACGTCCAAAGACAAAAAAAAAAAAAAAAAAAAAAAAAAAAAAAAAAAACATCATGTATTATTAAGATCACGCCATACCATAGAATAAAAATTCACTTGAAGTTGTACAGCACAGCAGTATACGCGGAAATACATAAATTTTTAAAGGTTCTTTTTTTATGCGCATCATTCGCATAGCACTTCATAAATTGTGTTTTATTTCTAAACCAAGGACTGCTATCGCAAACAACAAGATGTTTTAAAACACGATTTCATTGCTGAATCTCAAGGATATTATTTGAATGACGTTAAAAATTCTCTTCAACGCGGTGAATTTTTTGGTCACCCTTGACTTGTCTGAGAATTACTCATTCCATGTTTATAATGCGATACAATCTCAACATTGGAGTAAAGATTAAGCATCATTGCATGTATACTTATGTAATTTACTATAAAAGCAATGATGCCTTGCGTAATCTTAATTTTATTGTGTTGTCGGAGTACAAAAATCATGATGCAACTGGATTTCTCTTATACAATTCGAAACTTATTAAATTTTTGAAAGACAATTATATATTTTTCTGATGGAGATGGGCCTCAATACAAGAACAGATTCAATTTTTTAAATTTATTATTTAACGAAAAAGATTTGTATGTATCACCAGAATGGCATTTCTTCGCAACAGCGCACGGTAAAGGTGCTTGCCATGGTGTAGGTGGTTGTGTAAAAAGAAACGCATGCCGCGCCAGCTTCCAAGACAAAATTATTGGTACAACGCAAGAACTTTTTGAATGGGCAAAATCATATTTTAAGAAAATTGAGTTTAATTTCTGTTGTTTAGATGAATATAAATCGCATGAAGAATATTTTAGGAAACGGTTTTCTACAGCTAAAATAATTAAAGGAACCCGTGCTTTTCGTACGTTCAAGCCGTGTAATGATAATTCTCTTGAGTGTAAACTTATTTCAAATTATACCAAAAGCTCTGTAATGAAATTTTTTAAATCTGAATGTTAATAAATATTTAGTAATGTCATTCATTTCTTAAAGTTTGATTTAGACTGGAAAACTGCAGAAAGAAGAAGTATGTACTCGTATGTTTAGAAGCTCAATATCAGGCGCAGCGCTCGGCGTAGCTCGTCCACATCGGTCCCTGTCCAGCATATTTAATCGTATATATATTTTTTCTTTTAAGAGAGCACAACATTTTTTTTGTGCATTCATTTAGTTGATAGTTCAAAGAATATTTAAAAGGAAAAGTTTCTCCTACAACACCGAGAAGTTAGTAAAATTATTATTTGTTTATTGTTAAATTAATTATTTATAAACAAATAACATTTTTTTACGTAAATTATTTCTTTTTCAGTTCCTCAACTATTTTTTAATATACAATCCAATTTTCATTGAAATTCAGCAATTATCCGCAGATATATTGTAATTAAAAAAAAATGACCAAAATTTTCAATCGCTCATACATTAAAAAAAAAATTTATAAACCCGTTTAAGAAATTTTGACTCAATAAAATCGGGAATCCACTATCATTTAATCATTATCTATTGAATCATTCTTCTATGACTACAGTTTTGAAACTTTGTAATTTTAAAGCAAAACCAAATTCACTTTTGCATTAAGAACCGTGCAAGATATTGCAACTTATAATTTTTATTAAAAAAATATATATGTATGTTGTCTGGACAATCTGAAATCGGCTTCTTGAAAGACTCATAGAAAAGAAATTCAAGAATATACCAGACAAATTTTTTCTGGTTACATCTGCTCAAGTGTGAAATTGTGGTATAGTCTTAGGGAAAACAAATTGTAAAATTGATGGTTTTTGTTAATAAGCCGTTTTTACAGTCTCTTGGTTTTTTCACCATACCTACATTTCATATAGATTTCCACAAATATTTTATAAAGAAATTTCAAAAGGCAAAAACTTTGTTTTCATTCGCCTGATTTTAAAACTCAGTTATGAGGCATTCCACATTATTTCAATTGGTCAAAAACTGTCTGTAAACGCAAAAGTAATGCAATTTTAAAAATTTTCTCATCAGCCTTCTTTTTATAAAATTAATTAAATTTATTTTTCATAACCACTTCTCCCAGGCTTTGAACCCGGAGCTCGGAGTTGCAGAGCCAATACGCTACATATTGTGCTACGCTAGCCGACTTGGCTGTTGTGTTTATTTCATCTTCCTTACACAAACCAACTACAAACAAGAGCAACTGATCTGCCGCTATTTAACTTGTTTGTGTGGTTGTTGTTTGTGTTTTATTTGCAAATTCTGTATTCAAGTTATTTATTTTATATTAGAATGCTTTTAAGGCGTGCTCATCCTTGCATTTAATTAAATTTATTTTTATTAAATTAATTAAATTTATTTTTAATTTAATAAAAATAAGTCTGATGAGGAAATGTGGTGACTTCCGAAATAGTACTATAACTTCTACCATTAAACAAACGGTTGTTGTTGTTTTTTCACAAAAATCTTCCATAAACTGGCCTTGAGCTCAATAAAAATTGTAAAATTAACATTTACTAGGCCAACAGTGATTTCAGGAATAGTGTGTGCTAAAAAACCAGCCGTAGGTACTTAGTACTTCACAAAAATAAGTGCCTTTATAAATGAACCGCGTTATATTATCAAATGTAATGTCAAAATGAATTTTCCCCAAAAAAGGCGTGCAATTACTTACAATAATTCATCAGTAACTGCTGCCCTTTCATCTTCCTCGTATACTTCATTTGCTGCTGTTGCTGCTGTTGCTGCTGCACCTATAAGTGCTTCTCCACCTCTCTTCATTGCCAAAAACAAAAATGGAGCAAAGAGTATTAATAAGAACATATCGGCTGCACCGCTCAACTCGGTTGCTGTATCTACTCTCTTTCCTGCCTATAGTTCTGAGGCTGCCTGCTCTCCGGCACCACCACTAATGCATTTATCGCAAAGTGACGTGAGAGGTGGTAGTGCAAAGAAAAAGCAAAAACAACCTTTGATTTTTGTTAGCGCGAGTGCTAGCACGAAGCTCAACGTACCTATTCGAATGAAGTGGATACATCTTTCTTCGTTTGCACCTAACGTAACAGCTGATAACATTATTGATTATGTAGCTAAACATGCTCACATTGATCGTCAATTTCTCTCATGTTCACCTTTAATTAAAAAAGATGTATCTTTAGAAAATTTTAAGAAAATTAATTTTAAATTGGGCGTGTCTAATTTGCATTATGGCAAACTTCTGAATCCTGACTTACGGCCTGTAAATGTTGGTGTTCGTCAATTTAAGTTTTTTCCAAAAAAACAGCGATTCATATTTTCCGCCGAATAGCTCAGATGAGCTATATAAAGCACATGTAGATAATGTTTTATCTCTAAGTACACCAGATAATCACCTTCTTGTTTTAGGGGACTATAATTTAAATAATGTATTATGGTCTAATATTACAAATACCTCTAATCTTGTGCCTAGTAAAGTAAACAAGAGTAGTGAGATGTATTTAATTAATAATTTCTTAAGCATTGGTATAATTCACTTTCCAAATAAGCTCTAGAGGTTTTTGGACTTAATCTTTCTTAGCAATAATATTAACTATCAGTTATCAGAGTGTATTTTTTCTTTAAAGGAACCTGATATGCATCACGTTCCCTTAGTTTTGAATATAAATTTTTATACATTTCTGAGGCTAAAAAGTGAAAATACAACAACTTGTTACAACTTTATATTATGCAACTTTTCCAGTCTAAACGGGCAATTTTCAAGCTTAGACTGGGATAGTTTGTTTTCTAACCGTAATGTGTCTTCATGCTTTCATATCTTTAAATCTAAAGTGTCTGAATTGTGCCATAATAATATATTCGCAAGAAAGTATTCAAACGGCCTTGGCATACTTTAAAATTACGAAAACTTAAAAATCTAAGAAATAAATTTTATCGGAAATTCAAAAGGTCGAATAATTATTCTTTTTTTCTTCAATACAAAAACTATGCCAAGAACTATAATTGCATTATTTGCCAAAATCAGCATGGGCTTATTCCAAATCGTTCGACTGTGTCTAACCTAGCCGTCTTTTCAGATTATTACATATCTGGGTTCCAGGATGGTCTTCAGACACATGTTGTTTATACCTATTTTCTAAAGCTTTCGACAGAGTGTCTCACTCAATTTTAGTCAACAAACTTGCAGCTATTGGTTTTCACTCTACCTTTCTGAAATGGATAAAATTCTATCTAAATAATCGCCAGTGTGTCGTTAACGTGGACAGTACGTTATCGCATCCCTTTTTTACTTCCTCCAGGGTGCCCCAAGGAAGCGTATTGGGACCTCTATTTTTTATTTTATTCATTAATGATATAAGTAGTTGGTTCTCCTTCGCAAAATTTCTCATATATGCTGACGACTTAAAAATTTTCTCTACAATAAAAAAACCGGAGTATTCACAGATGATTCAAGTGGAGCTTAATAATCTTCACACCTGGTGTGAGACAAATCGCTTATCAATGAAAATCGAAAAGTGCTATCAAGATACTTTTAGTAAGCGTAATACTGTATTACAAACGTCGTACAGTATTTCAAACATCTATCTTAAATCAGTCCATGAGATTAAGGACTTAGGAGTAATTTTTGAAAGCAAATTTACTTTCGTTAATCACATTAATTTTATAGTTTCAAAGTCGTACGCAATGCTGGCTTTCGTGCGACGGAATAGTTCGGAATTCTCTGATCCTTACTCTTTAAAGTTACTTTTTACAGCCCTTGTCAGATCTAGACTAGAAAACGCCTCTTTTATTTGGAGGCACTATCATGCTTGCATATAAAAAATTCAATATCGCATAGAAAAAATTCAAAAGGTGTTTATTCGTTATGCCTTACGAATAATATATTTTAGCGACCCGATTCCCCCATATCACGCTAGATATATGCTAATAAATCTAAAATCGCTAGAGAGTAGAAGAGTGATACTCTCATTATCTTTCGTGTTCGATATCATCAAAGCGGGTGTAGATTGTGCTTCCCTTCTTGAACGCATTCGCTTTAATACACCATTAAGAAATCTACGTTACTTTGAAACATTTTATGTTGGTTCCATAAAAACTGTACATGCATTTAATGCTCCCGTCACAAGAGCTTTAATTGATCTTAATCGCATAGCAAGCAGTAGAGTCAGTCTGCAAAAACGACTTTTTGAATACGCTGTATTCTATTTTTGAATAATTTTCTACTACTCGTTGTTAGTCTGTAAGAATAAATTATGTATTCATAGACTATTTTACAATTAAATGAATAAAAATAAATAAATAAATTTTGTTATCAAACCAAAATCGGTACACATTATTGTCATTGCAGATAAGGAAGCCTTCTTTGAAAAAGTCAGAGACGCGTTCAGGGAAGTTGTTCAAGCACTCCAACTTAATTCGTGTTGTTATAGAAACTGGTAATCGACGAACCAATGGTTATTGTAATACTTCAACATACTACTACTACTACTACTATTACATTGATATATGATAATCCCATACAACCGATTGTTCAGATATGGCACATACAATTTTCGTAATTCTTGAGAGGGATGTAGTCTTCTGCATAGCCAAATACATACATATATGTTCTTATTAGTTTAAAATAGGAGTCGATCCATAATAAAAAGACAGATTAAAAAACCAAATTACTTGTCTTATCTTTAGAAATATCCATGTGAATTGAGGCAACTTGGTAGTTATTCCAAAAAGTTGAAATATGTACAATTACTTGAAAATACAATAAAAACACTTCTTTAAAGAATGATATATTCTTCTTTAAGAACAAATATACAGCTGAAGTGATATTTAAAAAAAATTAATAAACACGCCAATACTCCTCCTCGACTATTTTAAGAAATAAAAACTTTTAACTTATCATAAACAGATACCTGATTACTTTGTTCACCTTACAAAATTTGCTCCGTACATTTGTAATTTTTTTTTTTGAATTTTATATACCAATTCAGTTTGTTTGGAGTAATATGAGGGGTAGTATGTATTCTTTTCATCTTCCTCTTGTCCGACAGGGTGCAATATTTATATTTGTTGGAACGATTTTCCGTCATCCCTTGTCAAGTTTGGTTCGAAGACAAACCGGTTTCGGCGTTGTACCATCTTCAGTGTCAATTTTTGTTCAGACAGGGATATTCTCATTTGAAATTTAAAAATTTGTGTCTTTAAACAATTCAAGACATGCAGTTGCTTTTTAATTAAGTTGTCGGTAACGCGCGCTGGTCCCTGTTCGGGCGCCAGTTAAAACATTAATTGTTTAGAGAGTTAAAAAAAATCTTTTTTGGGAGACGTGCTCCTTTATTCACTTTTAATTTCTAACTGATTATTACAAAATGTGTGTCTTAGCATTAAACCTATGTTTGCCTTGTTGCTGCATTGATGGAATTTGCTGACACTGCGCTTCCCACAGGTGAAGTTGTTTTGCCCGTTCTCACGGTTCGCTCTACACGTGTCGCAACGTCAGCAAATTGCTGTCTGGAGTTGTGTGCACTTTCTTATGTTACACAAATATGTGTCGTGCTAACAAACCCCCCCCCCCCCTAAGAGTCAAACGTCTTCGTTTGAAGTTTTGTTGAAAATTTGGTTAAGTCCTTCCACTGCATGTTCCGTTAACTCCATGGACTGTTTTTGCTTGTTTTCCTTGGATGATAAGGCTGCTTTGGTTAGGAATGTAATTATGATTATCAGTATAATGATAAGGCTGATATTTGCGTAATATTTTAGTTGGTTTGCGGATTGTGTGAGGCTTATTTCCTTTGTATTATTAACATTTAGCTGTTTTAGCATCTGTAGGGAAAGTTGTTTCTTCGCTTTTGTTTGGTATTGAGATTGGCTGAAGTATAGCAGGTAGGGGTTTATTTGAAGATTTTTCTGCGTTAAAAATTTTTTTTCCTTTGATCTGGATTGTAGCGTTGTTGTAGTGAATCATAAAAGTACCATTAAGGGTTGTGAGACCCTGATTTATTATGATATCACCTCTAAAATCGTTCAGGAATAGGATTCCAGGTGATAGTTCTTCGAAGTCTGGGATGTGCTGGCTATTGGTGACTGTGCAGTTTGGCAAACGGCTCTTAAGGAGATTACTGATACAATAGTCATTACTTAAATCTAATAAATTATTTCTTAAACATATCTGTAGTGAATTATATTGTTTACAATTGGTTATTATTCCGTAAAGAGTCTTTTCACATCTAAGAATTGAGTTAAAATTTATTTTGTTGATGTGGTCGTTTCTTTTGACTGCTCTAATATCTATTGTTTTACAAATTTGGTTTTCTACTGTGGGCAAACTTACAATGTAAAGTATTATTTCTCCGTTGGTCGCTACTTTTATTTCTGCAAATTCGAGAGCTTCGTCCAAATTAATAAATGGAATATTGTCCTTATTGAAAATTTCTTTAGCAATGTCTATTTCTTCACTTGACATAATAAATGAATTGATTATATTGGCTTTTGCCCAATGTATTGCGTATGCGATATTTACGACTTCTTCTTTCATGACATCTAATTTGTATTTTAACTTCAAAAAGGATTATATTTCTTTGCTTTTATCACCTTGTAAATCTTTTATAATATGATTTGTAATATTTGTAATTTCATTAATTTTCTCTATTGTAAGCTTGTTTATAAGGACTTGGTTATTGTTATTTTCTAGAACATTATTTAATTTGTTTAATACGATTTCGTGATCTTCGTGGTCTGGATTTCCTGCAATCCATTTCCATGCACTGCCTAAGAAATTAAGTGATCTTTTGGATTTTTTTTCAATTCTTAGATTATTTATGTGAGCCTTTATTTGGGATATTAGAAGGGATATGAAAGGATATTTCGATTTTTTGGAGAATATTTCAGTCCCCGTCGTCATTTCAATGTGCTCCAAGATTTCCGTATATTTGTCAATGTCGATTTCGTGTATTATTCTAAATGTTCCTGTCTGCAGTTTGGTCGTTCCTTTTTCTATAGTGACTAATTGGGAGTTCGAGTAGTCTAGAATTTGTACATCTGCGAGGCATAGTGGTAAGAGAAGCCTGAAAAATAAATTTGCTATAGTTAGTTCCGTATTCTGCTTTTGTGCATGATTTGTCCTTTTTCGGTAACTACGGTACTATTTCTATCCTCCTTAACTATTTCTCTACTAGATAACTTACATAGCTTAGTTCCTAATCTTCTATTTTTCTTTACGTTAATAATCTGTCCTTTTAAATAGGATTTAGGAGTTTTTTTATTCCTGTTATGGTATTCGATGTCCTTATTTTGTTTTTGTGCTAGCTTTTGTAAATTTTCGTGTCTTGTTTTTTCTATGTCCTCAGGTGTAAATGTCACATTTCGTCCAAAAAATAAGTCGACTGGTCTTTTCTGTGTAACTGAGTGAATGCTATGGTTATATTCGGATACAGCTCTTTCCAACAATTCTTCAAAATTCCGGTGTCCTTCATTTTCTTTAATGCAACGTGTTATTTCGCTGAGAGTGGAATGAAATCTTTCCACTTGCCCATTTGCCTGGTTTTTATATGGGGGCGTAGTGTAAACTTCTATTCCCAATTCATCTTTCATCATAAATTTAATTGAGGCGGAGTTGAGCGATGGTTCATTATCGATTACTACAATTTTTGGAACACCGAAGAAAAATAATATGTCCCTTAAAGGACTTCTAACGTCCTCGATGGCCCTACTATTCAGCATTTTTGTTACCGCATATTTCGTAAACTTATCTAATGCAGTCAGAACTTTTTTTCCTTCGGTCAGGAAGATGTCTATGTGTACTGTGTGTCCTGGGAAGGTTGGTAGTGGCGTCGCTGCTAATTTTGGCTGATTGGGTTGTCTCTCATATTTGCTTTCTTTACATACCGTGCAGTTGGTTATCATTCGCTTGATTTTGTTCATCATTCCGGGAAAATATGTTTTTTCGATAATTTGTGCCTTGTTTTCGATCGCGTTTCTATGTGCTCTTAAATGCTCCTTCAGTATGATGTTTTCTTGTTCCTGTTCACTAGTTATGTCCTCTACTAATTTCTGTGTGTACCTGCATTTGTAGTTGCTAAAATGATGCGGATAAACGTTTTGAATTATACCCATGGTCCTTTCATCGGTGTGGATTCCATTAATCACGGACGGGTTTAGGTATCTTTTGAAAAACGTTACAACCTTTTGCTCATCGAAAGATTGTTCTTTTATTATGTGACGGTGCATAGTTGGGAAAATTATTTTAAATTGGTAGGATGGTGTTTCGGCCTGCTCGAGAAAAATTTGATTTTTAAAGACATTAATTGGTACCTCTGCGCAGGGTATTAAATTATGGCCTGAGCTATCATCACTGTGCGTAGTAGATGTAAGCGAGTTTATTTGAGTGGATATTCTTGATAGGGCATCTGCTACTACATTCGATTTTCCTGGTGAATAGATGAGTTCATGATTGTACTCTTCTAAGATGGCTTTCCACCTTTTCATCTTGCTATTGGTATTTTTGTGACTTTGCGCATATGTCAGCGGTTGATGGTCAGTAACTATTCTTATTTTTTTAGAACCGTAAAGGTAACTGTCTAGAGAATTGAGAGCCCAGATTATAGCAAGCATCTCCTTCTCGTTGGTAGCGTAGTGCTCCTCTGCTTTACACAGAGTTCTTCAAATAAAGGTGATGGGCCTGCCATCTTGTGATAGAACGGCTCCGAGAGCGAAGTCGGAGGCGTCTGTGGTCAATTCGAAGTCTTTTTCGTAGTTTGGGTGAGAAAGGACGATATCTTTCGATACCAATGTATTTTTAATTTTGTTAAATGCATTTAAAGCTTCTTCATCTAATTTTATATTCATTTTCCTAGATTTATTTTTTGAAGTATTTCCAGCTTCTCCTCGAAGGAGTTCGGTGAGAGGTTTGGCTAATTTAGAATAATCCCTGATGAAACGACGGTAATATCCTGACATACCTAAGAGGGATCTTAATTCTCTCAAGTTTCTTGGCACTGGGAATTTCGCTACAGCCTCTACCTTTTTGGGACTAGATTTTATACCTTCAGGAGTAACAATGTACCCTAGGAATTCGACTTCCTGCTTTGCGAATTCGCATTTATCCAATTGAATTTTCATATTAGCGTCTTCCAGAGTTTTGAATACTAATTCCATATTTTTTAAGTGTTGCTCTTCATCCTTTCCGAATATTATTACATCGTCGATGTAAACATAGCATCTAGCTCCAATGTGTTGACGAAGGATGTCGTCTAGTGCCCTTTGAAATGTGGAAGGGGCATTCTTAAGCCCGAAGGGCAGTCGTAGAAATTCGTATTTTCCATTGTTTATGGAAAATGCTGTCTTTTCTATATCAGATTCGCGAAGTAGCATCTGGTGAAACCCGCTCTTTAAGTCAATGACAGTAAATAGTTTATTATTCCCAAGATTTTCTAGGACCTCGTTAATCTCGGGTATGGGGTATTTATCGGGAATTGTAACGGAATTAAGTTTGCGATAGTCAGTAACCATTCGATACTTCTTCTCGCCAGAAGCATCCGTTTTTTTATCGACGATCCAAACTGGGGAGTTATAGGGAGATTTCGATCTTCTTATTATTCCGTTGCAAGGAGTTCTTCGACCTGGCGTTCGATCTCCTGTTTAAGAGCCATTGGGTATGGGTATGGTCTAGAGTAAACAGGGGTTTCGTTGACTGTCCGGATCTCACCTTTAACAAGGGTAGTATATGTGAGCTTTTCGTCGGGATCGGCGAAAAGGTTTGGATATTTTCTGATAATGTCGTTTAGTTTATTTTGCTGTACTAGGGAAAGATGTGGAATATTGATTCCAACATTATTAACTTCTTGTGATATCCTTTGCTTTAGAGGTATAGTTATATTTTGGCAAATCGTCATTAAATTTTTGTCTGTATGGATAATTGTCCTTAATAATCCGAGAGTGTCATTGCCTACTATGCCGTGGAATGCCTTTAGCGTTGGTAATATAAAGAATTTTATTTTTCCGACTTCTGGTCCGAAAATATCCACAAAGGTGTGGTGCGTAATTTCGATCGTACCGGCAACTGATTTTACTGTGAAGGGTTTTTCATTTAATATTGGGTTCCTAATCCTAGTAGACTGGATATAATTTTTGTTAGATCCAGTATCAATTAAAAAATCTATTACGTCTCCGCTTCTTGTTTTAAACTCGTAATAGGGCAGCGAAGACGGGGCTAGTCTAAAAAATTAATAGTGTCTGGTTCAGCGTGGTCTCGTTCATTATTGATATAGTTAACTTCGCCTTCCAGTGGTGGATCCACTGGTTTTGCCGTGCCATAGTTGTTATGGTAGGAATCATTGTTATAAATGCCGTACGGGTAATCAGTGGAATTTACTGATCCTGTATTTGCATAGAAATTCCTTTGCACCTTATTGGGAGGGTGCATTGGTTGAGTAGAGAGAGGGCGTTTCCGTGGTTGTTTGTTGTTAATATCAGGTCTATTTTGGTAATTGACCTGCCTTGAGTATAGTGAATTGTCCACTTCCATCGGGACTGATGGCTTTGGGGGCAAATTTGGTCTGTTATTTAAGGGAGGGTTTACTGGATTTCTAAATCCTGGTAAATTATAGGCGTTATTTGTTTGGTTTTGTGGGTAGTTATAACTGTTGTGCGGAACAGCAGTTTGTTGAACTCTGTAGGCGGGTGGAGCATACGAGTATTGAGGGTGACGGTTCGACTGCCGGCCGAATATTTGTTGGCCGGAGTTTTGTCTAGGTGAATACGAATAGGTAAGCTCGGGATAAAAAGTTTTATTGGTATTAAATGTCGTATTTTGACGAACAGATCGCGACGGTGGTTGATTCATTGACTTGTGCACATTATGTGGATGATTCATTCAGAAGGACATATTATCCAATTTTTCGCATAAATGCAGAGCTTGAGGCAAGGTTGTAGGTTCCCGAATGCTAAGAAGTCGAGGTAGATCACCGTTCAGCCCTCTGATAAACGTATCGAGGGCTTTGTTCCTATAGAAGTTCGTCATTGTCTTTATGGATTCGTCGCTTTGATCGAGGCACGCTATTTTATCCAAAATAAGTGAAAGGTGCTGATACACCTTTTGATAAAAAGGCGGGATATCGTTGTGGCGTTGAGCCAACGTCGTCATTTGGTATTCTAGGGTACCAATGTCCCTCTTGTCCGAATGATGCATCATGAGGCATTTTCTAATTTGCGTCCAGTCAAGCGGAGTACTATAGGACTCCAAAGCCGTGTCGGCATCACCGACTATTTTGTGTCTTACTGTATGTAAAATTGAGAAGTATTTTGGTGTGTCCTTAAGCCCCTTGTATGCTTTGAGGATCCTATCCACGCTTTTCCTCCAGGAGTTAAATTCTTCTGGACGTCCTGAGAATTCCCTAAGACATTTAACCATATCTGGGCTCCTATCTAGTTCGTTTATATTCTGTGCGTTCAGCGCCACTGCGTGGTCGGGTTCTCTAGAATCGTTTAAATTAGGTGCACTCATTCTCCCGAGTACTTCCCTCACTATTGCTTCTATTGTCATAGTATTTGTAGGATTTGGGATAGTAGGGGGTTCGGTAGCTCTGCATTCTAATTTAAGCTGATTTAGTTGCTCAACTAATTCCTCAGCAGTGTCTGGCATATTTAATTAGTTTGTTTCGTATAAATATATATTTTTTTAAATCTGTTTTTAGATTAGTTACTTATCGCTTAATTTGGAGTTTAAATTATATTAGCTTGGCGTAGCTCCGTAATCGAATTGCAATTTCTTATTCTTGAAATATTAATATGGCAAAGCTAAATTTTAATTAGTTATTACAACTTCTTAACAATTTCCTTATCTTTTAATATTCGTTTGACGCAACTTAATTTCACTTAGTCCTTTAATATTTAATTTTAAAATTTAACTTGTATAACTTTTGCACAATTTTTTGTTAACTAATCACAATCTCTTAATATAAATTCCTTACATTAGTATCCAGCGTGACATCTATGGGATTTTTATGGGCGCTCTGGGATGGTCCTTTTCCTTCGGTACTGGGGTCCCTCGGCGTCACTGGTTGTCCTCCTGTCCTGCTACGGTAGCCGCTTATTAATTTGCTTATTTTTATTTTTCACAATCACTTAATCGCGTAGCCGTACTTTTTGATGTTCGGGCTTTTTACTACGTTCGCGCGCTGGTCCCTGTTCGGGCGCCAGTTAAAACATTAATTGTTTAGAGAGTTAAAAAAAATCTTTTTTGGGAGACGTGCTCCTTTATTCACTTTTAATTTCTAACTGATTATTACAAAATGTGTGTCTTAGCATTAAACCTATGTTTGCCTTGTTGCTGCATTGATGGAATTTGCTGACACTGCGCTTCCCACAGGTGAAGTTGTTTTGCCCGTTCTCACGGTTCGCTCTACACGTGTCGCAACGTCAGCAAATTGCTGTCTGGAGTTGTGTGCACTTTCTTATGTTACACAAATATGTGTCGTGCTAACATACATACCTAGTTCCAAAAGTAAGGAAACGTGATGCAGTTAAAGATGGGTTTTTACTGTAAATTACATCACTCGTTATAAAATTAAATTTTTAATTTTTTTTATTTTATTAACGAAATGGAAAACATTCAGCCACGCATTACCGCCCTTCTCATCCACTTATGGTATTTTTCTATTTACAAACTAGTACATATCGATCAAATGGAGGTTTTTTAACTTTTGATTATGTAATATCCTTCAATCACTTACTTTTTTTTAAATATTTATTATAAAAAATGTGATCTCGTTGTACTGATTTTTTGTAGAGCAGTATCGAATAGAGTGAATTGTTAAACTAGAAACTAAAAATGGGATGTCACAAAATAATCAGTGAGTACGATGGGTCCCATCAAATAACAGACAACACAACAACAAATTGGAGAAAATTGTTTTTGTATATCATTGTTATTTATGGGAACTTTTGTTCACAAAATAATCGTGATAAGGCTGATCAGCATACCGTGGCAGCAGAGTACAGTAAATGCATGATTAATTGCGTGAGCTAGTACAGTAGTACAATGGTAGGGGGCGGCCTTTGGTACTTCAATAAAAATACAAAAAAAAAAACAATTTCGCGTAGATATATTAATAGGCATACATACATCACTATCAGCCTGTTTCACGGAAGCAATTGAAATAAAAAATATACCTACAGTGTTTGGCAGAGCTTCTCCTACCATTTGTGGTGTGCGTCTCTTATGTTGTGCCACAAATGAAGGCACCTACAGTTTTATGCCGACTACGAACGGCAGTTGTATTTTATGAGAAGCTTTTTCATGGCAGAAATAATCTCGGAGGTTTGCGATTGCATGCCGAGCTGTTTATTTAGTAAAACAAAATCTCTCGTATAAAAACATATATGTATTTATAAGGCGCGAGGGAAGCATGGTTAACGCCTGACCAACCGAATGTTATTAAGCTGTAGAATTTTAAATGTCAATCTTCCGTGGCAGCAGAGTCCAATAAACGGCAAAGTTCAAAATCTCTGGTAAAAAAAATTTGACAAAATTCGGAAACAGATTGTAATGTATTCGAAACCCATTGGAGTACAAACACTTGTACTGCCTTAAAGCGAGATAGCAGAATAAACGGCCTTAACTTTCGTTCGTATGTCTGACATGTTTTCAAAATAAATTTTTAGAGCATTAATGTGCGGTTTACCGACACTGAGATGCATCGAACTTAATGCATAGAATCATAAGATTTGTGGGAGAGATCTTTGCATTAAGTAAGTTTACCTAGAAACATTCTTTCGCTATCCCTAGTTTAAAATTGATTTTTTTCGGTTTTCCCAGTCTCAGTTTTTCCTTATCAATATACGTTTTCCAAAACGTAACTGAGAATTGTAATTTACTAAATCATATAACAAGAATGAGTTAGTTTTTGATAAGAATGTTCTTGTTATTTATTTACTTATAGGCCTTTTCCTAAAACATAATGTAAGCGATAATAATACATGCTTTCCAATTCGATAAATATGTCAAGTAATTTAGTGAACATGCCGATTAGAATGAGTGGAACTTCAGTTTCTACCCTAATGATGGTTTATAGTCAGGGGGTTTTTCCGTGCAACATGAGTCTCTGCCGTAGTCGACCGTTCCATTTCCCTTCTATTTTTTCCGGCCACCGAAAGGTATCGGTAAGTAGGTGGCCAAAGAACCAGATGAAATATCAACCCAAAACAACTAGCTAAGGGTGACCAACCCCATAACAGCGGGAGGCATTAACGTACGACCAAATTATGGTGGATAACTGTAAAACCATGCTAGTGGGTATCTGCAGGGTCTTTAAGGGCAAACTCGAGATGTATCCCGGCGCTGCGCCAGTCGTCCGCGATGCCGGTTCGCATCAAGGGCGGATCAAGCCCGTCTCATGTGCGGACGAGCGCGCTGTCCGGCTGTACAAGGATGCAATCCCCTCGGTGGGACAGCTGTGGCCACGAGCAGACCTGATGGTCGTCCACAGAGATGAAATCCCTAAGTGGCCTCGAGCCTGGGCCTGGGTCCCAGCGAAACCTTCACAACGACAAACCAGTTAACTAGTAATCCTAAAAAAATGCAATGTGCTAAGTGCAGTGAAATCTTTCACTTAGTTTGTGCTGATCTGTTACCAGTTGACAATGAATTTATGCAAAAGTCAAAAAAAATGTTTTTATGCAATCAATGTGCAATTGTGCGTCGAAAATCGCTTCACTCTCCAACGCGTACTAACGCTCAGTGTAAAGAGATAGTTGCTGTTAATAGTGATCCGGTAATATCGGCAAGTCCGACCAGGGAAACTCGCACGACAGATCATGAGTGTACTAAAGAAGAAATAACATTACAAGCTATTTATAATGAACTTGTTATCTTCAGAGTGATAAAAACTTTTTCTTAAGCTTGAACTTCAGGGAGTGCGCAGCCAATTGTGTAGTTGTGATGTTACTGCTGTCATTTCGGGCGTGAACATGAACGTGAATGCTAACGATAATCAAGAGAAAACTAATCTTATTGCTCAATCGACCTCGCCTTCTCTTAATTCATCAGTAACTGCTGTCCTTTCATCTTCCTCGTCTACTTCATTTGCTGCTGTTGCTGCTGCTCCTATAAGTGCTTCTCCATCTCTCTTCATTGCCAAAAACAAAAATGGAGCAAAGAGTATTAATAAGAACATATCGGCTGCACCGCTCAACTCTCTTTCCTGCCTATAGTTCTGAGGCTGCCTGCTCTCCGACACCACCACTAATGCATTTATCGCAAAGTGACGTGAGAGGTGGTAGTGCAAAGAAAAAGCAAAAACAACCTTTGATTTTGGTTAGCGCGAGTGCTAGCACGGAGCTCAACGTACCTATTCGAATGAAGTGGATACATCTTTCTTCGTTTGCACCTAACGTAACAGCTGATAACATTATTGATTATGTAGCTAAACATGCTCACATTGATCGTCAACTTCTCATGTTCACCTTTAATTAAAGAAGATGTATCTTTAGAAAATTTTTAGAAAATTAATTTCAAATTGGGCGTGTCTAATTTGCATTATGGAAAACTTCTTATGGCCTGTGAATGTTGGTGTTCGTCAATTTAAGTTTTTTCCAAAAAACAGCGATTCGCAGACAAAAACCAAACGTTTGATAATGCAAACCACAAGCACATAAGAATATACTTCCAAAATGTCTCAGGCCTAAGGACAAAATCTAAAGCAATACGTCTTATGAGCTCGCAACTGGATTACGATGTCTTTGTTGTATTAGAAACTGGGCTAAATGATAACTTCTATAGTCATGAATTCTTTGACCCAAATCTTTTTGAAGTATTCCGTAAAGACCGAGATGCAGCCAAAACTGGATGTGTTAGAGGTGGTGGTGTCCTAATTGCGATCCAGCGAAAATTAAAGGCATCATTCTACCAACTTTGTGTGTGTGTTCAAAGCTCTCAAGAATTGCTCTACATCTACGCTTCATATTTTCCGCCGAATAGCTGAGATGAGCTATATAAAGCACATGTAGATAATGTTTTATCTCTAAGTACACCAGATAGACACCTTCTTGTTTTAGGGGACTATAATTTAAATAATTTGTTTTCTAACCGTAATGTGTCTTCATACTTTCATATCTTTAAATCTAAAGTGTCTGAATTGTGCCATAATAATATACCAATTATTCGCAAGAAAGTATACAAACGGCCTTGGCATACTTTAAAATTACGAAAACTTTAAAATCTAAGAAATAAATTTTATCGGAAATTCAAAAAGCGAATAATTATTCTTTTTTTCTTCAATACAAAAACTATGCCAAGAACTATAATTGCATTGATAAATTTTTATACTGAAGCTACTTTCTTAATTATGAAGCCAACATAAAATCGCATCCCAAAGCTTTCTGAAAATTTATTAATTCAAAGAAAGCATGCTCTAGTGTTCCTTCGCACTTATTTTTGAATGAGAAGTCGGCAACTTCACCAACTGAGGCCGCTAATCTCTTTGCTGATTTCTTCCATTCCAATTTTACTTCAGGTATTGACCCTAGCGAGAACTTTTCTAGCACCTTAGAATCGTCTCTAAACTTCGGATCCCTACCCTTGACTGCACTAGATATTATTAACGGCATTGCACGGCTTAAACCTTCAAATCAAACTGCTGTTGCCGGGCTTTCCTCGATCTTAATAAAAAGTTGCGATTCTTTCATTTATCCTTTAAGTATAATCTTTAATAGATCGCTATCCTCAGGTGTATTTCTTGACGACTGAAAAATTGCTTATATCACCCCTATTTTCAAAAGTGGTAGTTGCTTCTCCTTCGCAAAATTTCTCATATATGCTGGCGTCTTAAAAATTTTCTCTACAATAAAAAAACCGGAGGATTCACAGATGCCTTAAGCGGAGCTTAATAATTTTCACACCTGGTGTAAGACAAATCGCTTATCAATGAAAATCGAAAAGTGCTATCGCGTTACTTTTGGAAAGGGTTACACTGTCTTACAAACGTCGTATAGTATTTCAAACATCTATCTTAAATCAGTCCATGAGATTAAGGACTTAGGAGTAATTTTTGAAAGCAAATTTACTTTTGTTAATCACATTAATTTTATAAAGGGTGTTTTTTTTACAGGTTTGTTTTTCGAATAGAGATAAAACTGGCATTTTGTGGTCAAATCTGGCAACTCTAATGTCATTTATGTTCAGTTTGGTTTGCCATTTCACCATGAACAGGTTGACAAAAGAACAACGCTTGCAAATCGTGCAAATTTATTTCGAAAATAATGGTTCAGTTCGCGAAGTTTACCGTGAGCTCCGTCCATTTTATGGTCCACATAATCGTCCATCAGAGCAATTAATTCGGTTAACCATGGATCGTTTTCGCACTACGTTTACTCTATGTGATAATACGCATCCGCAGAGACGTCGAACAGTGCGCACCGAAGGAACAATTGCCGCTGTAGAGCAAAGTGTTGAAGAGGACCCGAATGAATCGATTCGCCACCGTGCACAGCAATTGGAGCTTTGTCCATCAACTTTATGGAAGATTTTGCGCAAAGATCTTGGCTTGCGACCTTACAAGATCCAGCTTGTGCAAGAATTAAAGCCGCGAGACCATGCAATGCGTCGTGATTTTGGTGTATGGGCCGAAAATGAGATTGATCTCGATGCTGATTTTCATCGCAAAAATTTTGTTCAGTGATGAGACTCATTTTTGGTTGAATGGCTACGTCAACAAGCAAAATTGCCGCATTTGGAGTGAAGAGAATCCACATGAGACCCTTGAAACGCCATTACATCCACAAAAACTGACTGTTTGGTGTGCTCTATGGGCTGGTGGAGTCATTGGGCCATACTTCTTCCGCAATAATGCTGGAGAGGCAGTTACCGTTAATGGAGACCGGTATAGAGCCATGATAACCGACTATTTTGTTCCCGAATTGGATGGCATGAATGTGGATGAGCTGTGGTTCCAACAAGACGGCGCTACATGCCACACAGCGCACGTCACAATCGATTTATTGAAGGAAACATTCGCTGAGCGCATAATTTCGCGGAATGGACCTGTCAATTGGCCACCAAGATCGTGTGATTTGACACCATTGGATTATTTTCTTTGGGGATATGTGAAGTCGCTCCTCTACACCAACAAACCAGAAACGTTAGGGGAATTGGAAGCCAACATTCGTGGCGTTATTGCCGACATACGGCCCCATATGCTCGAAAAAGTGGTTGAAAATTGGACCTGTAGAATTGGCTTTATTCGAGCCAGCCGCGGCGGCCACATGCCCGAAATCATATTTAAACATTAATGGCATAAAATTATCCTTCCAATAAAGCCAAATTGATGGACCTTAAAACGATTTTCTTGTGTTTTATTTCAATTCGAAGTTCTATACCCCTAAAAAAACACCCGTTACAAGTTTTATAATGTTTAGTCTAGAGAATACGCTTAACCTAACAGATTTACAATGTTCTTTGTATGTTAGATTCTTATCAAATATTATCCTTAATATCTTTAAGGTATTAGAATGGGGGATTTGAATTGGGAGCATTTACTTGCAGAAATATTGGCACCAGAACTTTCTGACCATACATTAATAGCATGTAAAGCTTTCAAGAAAGCGTTCTTGACTTGGTTTAGGTCTTTTATTCTAGTAAACACTAAAATGTCATCTGCGTATATGAAATGGTCAAGAATGGTAATACAAGATTTTATGGTGCTCACTTTGTTGAAGGCTATTGTGAAGAAGGTCACGGTTGTGAAGGTTGTATATTTGAGATTGGTTCTTGTTTGCGCAAACAAGAAATTTTAGTTCATCAATAACTATATGTGCTCCTATCCTATCAAATGCTTTTTCGAAGTCCAAGCTCAGCACGAATGTGTGGTTGCGACTGGGAGGACCAAGTCTGTGCGAATTTTTCTACGATATCCTGTGGTGAGTAAATAGGTCCCTCGTATGTGTGGATGTGAGAGATATCGGATCGTCGAGGACACCCCGTTAGAATTTTTCCTTAGACCATATTAATACTCGCCGGTATCTTTTCTAATGATTGTTTTTTGGCAGATTTCAATTCTTTAGATTAGTGTTAGACCTATTGTGTTTAAACTTTGTCCATAAGCGTATTTTGTTATTCCTAAGGATCGTGAGAAGGTTCGACCAATAGGGCAATTTAGCTGGGAAAAGTTTTGTGTTCGTTTGAGGGATAGAGAGGTGCGCAGCGGACCGGATGATTGTTTTTATTGTGGTTGTTCCAGCATTTATGTTTTGACGTGCTGGATTACTATCACACAACGACATACAGATAGCGCCGAATTTTGGCCAATCTGCCTTTTCTGTCAGAAACTTTGACCTAGGTTTTACAGTATAAGATTTTGGAATTGAGAGGGATGTGATGATGGGGAAATGGTCACTATTTTGTAGGTCGTCAATTGTGTGGGAGGAGAGTTTAGGAGCTACTGTTGTGGAAGCAAGAACTATGGCGGGGTGAGTGAATGTTCTGTATGTAGAGAAATGGGTAGGTTGGCCATCGTTAAGGACAATAAGGTCGAGCGTTAATATTACATCTTCGATTATTTCGCCTCGTTTGTTCGCAGAAGTGGAGCCCCAGAGCTGACTCCATTCATTAAAGTCACCCACAATGATAATTGGGGTAGTAAAGCGGCTTATAATGCTGGAAAGGTCAGTAACGCTGAATGCTTGGTGAGGTGGAATATAGGAGTTGATTATTGTGATTTTGAATCCAACATATATTTCAATTGCTATAGAAGATAAATGGGAATTAATAAGAATTTGTTTGTGACTAATTGATTTTTTTATGAAAACAACTATTCCTTGTTTACAAATTGTATTTTGAGAATTATTGTGAAAGTAACTTTCATATTTGTTGGGAGCATGGAGCTTTTTATTATAGCGAAAATGTGTTTCCTGTATACTAAAGGTCTGCATGAATGCGAAAAAATGGCTTCATGAATCACTCATACAAATTTTAGCTTCGAATTCATTCAAATCATTGGCAATGAATTGCAGACTCAAACTCAATGTGGGCATTTGGTGCTCAACAGGATGGTACGTATGAATTCTATCCTCAGCAAAAACCGGTTTACACAGCGTTCATGTACTTTGGTTTGAATGAACATTGTAGAAAATGTGTGTGGAATGAATGGAACTTGTGCGCAGAGGAAGTTGAATGATGTTTGAGATTACTAATAAGTATTCTTGTGCAGTGGGTCATTCGAATGATTGAACTGCGAAATAGTTGAAAAGTGAATGTGACGTGCACCAGCTGTAGACAATAGAATTACGCAGTTAATGTATTTTTTAAATACATACATATTTACATATTACTTGTGTTAAAATTAAAAGTAATAAATTATATAATTATATGTATGTATGTATGTAGCTCAAATATTTCAGTACGTACATATTTAATCACATATACAAAATAAAACATGAGCTGGCTGGAATGCTGGCTTTCGTGCGACGGAATAGTTCGGAATTCTCTGATCCTTGAACTTTAAAGTTCCTTTTTACAGCCCTTGTTACCTCTAGACTAGAATACGCCTCTTTTATTTGGAGGCACTATCATGCTTGCTACATTAATCGCATAGAAAAAATTCAAAAGGTGTTTATTCGATATGCCTTACGAAGAATACATTTTAGCGACCCGATTCCCCCATATCACGCTAGATGTATGCTAATAAATCTTAAATCGCTAGAGAGTAGAAGACTCAGGGCCGTCTTAAGGGATTCGGCGCCCATGGGCTACTAAAAATAATGCGCCCATCTTCCTAAGAAAATACACAGAAAGGCATATGGGAGTCGGAAAAGTTATACAAAACAAAAGTGTCAGAACTAGAAAAAAACTATTTATTACTTTTATAATAAACAAAATTTAATTAAATAAAAAACCATTTCAGAACAAAAACATACCTCAATCTAAACAAATGTAACTTATATATTTATTTTCCTAACTTTTTCTTTGGCAAACTGATCAATAATATCACTAGTATTTAAATTATCAAGTACATCTCTTTCAATAGACAAAATACTTAAATCATTGAGTTTACTCTGTCCCAAAGAAGATCGTAAGTAATTTTTTATTCTTTTAAGTGCTGAAAATGATCTTTCGCCACTGCAGTTTGTTGTGGCGATACTTAAAAATATGCGCAGTGCTGTGGTTAGTTCTGCGATAGATATATTTTCGGTATTTTCCAATAAATTCACATGTTTAAAATGTAGGCATTCTTCAATAAAGTTGTTTTCTAAATCATTCTGATATACATATTTCGCACAACTTTGCAGCATTATTTCTAATTATGTCTTCATTTATATTTTTTAAATTAACCAGGAACCCAAATGTTGAATAAATGTTAACATATGCGCCCTTTCTCTTTTGTACTTCGTTTAGAATTTTATCAATAATAACATAATAAGTGTTTATGCGGAATTCGTCATTTGCATCAAGTTGCACTTCTTCCGACGTATTTTCGTCGAACTGTCTTTTTCTTTTCCGTATCCGTTTGTATTCATCACAGCCAGATAATTTTATACCTTCTGATTTGTAAAGGTTAAACGAATCTATATTTGGTTGTTTGGTTGTTTGTAACTCTTTTTTGAGTTGATAGCGCCATCTGTGTTTCTATAGCGTTAATGGGTTGATGGTTGATTGTGCGCCATGCACGGATAATAGAGGTCATCACGGTAATTGAAGCAAACAATTTGAAAACACTGCAAAAAAAAAAACAAAAGACTGATCTTTTGCCATCACGGTTAAACGGGGTTAAACGGGGTTACCGAAAAATAAATTTTTACTATTGCGCAAATAAAAAATTGCCGCCCCAAAAAGCTTGCGCCCTGGGGCTATAGCCCATTTAGCCCTGTGGTTCGGACGGCCCTGGTAGAAGAGTGATACTCTCATTATCTTTCGTGTTCGATATCACCAATGCGGGTGTAGATTGTGCTTCCCTTCTTGAACGCATTCGCTTTAATACACCATTACGAAATTTACGTCACTTTGAAACATTTTATGTTGGTTCCATAGAAACTGTATATGCATTTAATGCTCCCATCACAAGAGCTTTAATTGATTTTAATCGCATAGCATGCAGTAGAGATATAGATTTCTCAGTCTGCAAAAACGACTTTTTGAATACGCTGTATTCCATTTTTGAATAATTTTCTACCACTCGTTGTTAGTCTTTAAGAATAAATTATGTATTCATAGACTATTTTACAAATAAATGAATAAAAATAAATAAATAAATTTTGTTATCATACCAAAATCGGTACACATTATTGTCATTGCAGATAAGGAAGCCTTCTTTGAAAAAGTCAGAGACGCGTTCAGGGAAGTTGTTCAAGCACTCCAACTTAATTCGTGTTGTTATAGAAACTGGTAATCGACGAACCAATGGTTATTGTAATACTTCAACATACTACTACTACTACTACTATTACATTGATATATGATAATCCCATACAACCGATTGTTCAGATATGGCACATACAATTTTCGTAATTCTTGAGAGGGATGTAGTCTTCTGCATAGCCAAATACATACATATATGTTCTTATTCGTTTAAAATAGGAGTCGATCCATAATAAAAAGGCAGATTAAAAAACCAAATTAAGGCAACTTGGTAGTTATTCCAAAATGTTGAAATTTGTACAATTACTTGAAAATACAAAAAAAACAAACCCTTCTTTAAAGAATGATAGCATCTTCTTTAAGAACAAATATACAGCTGAAGCATGTGAAAACTGTTGTTTCCCACCTCACTCCCCAACGAAATGCACACGTACCTTCTGCGCTAATTGTTCTTCCGACCACCCCTCTTCATCTAATAAATGCCCTACATTTCCTCAGGCAAAAGAAATACTCAAAATTAAAATAACAAAGAAATGCACAATGCGAGAAGCAATAAAGATCCATAAAAACATAACTCAGACCTTTTCCGAAAATTCTCAAACTTTTTCTGCTGTTATTTCACAACCTAATGAAAGCGAAATGCGCTCCCAATCCAGAATGGCAATTGCCCCCGAAATCATTAACACTAGTAATCAAGCACTCAATACATCCACTGCACTTCAGTCCTCTTCTCAAAAACTCGATTCGTCTCTACAAATAACCGAAACTCACTCCGAGTCCAACAATACGACTCAATCAGCATCACCAAAATCTACATCTTCCGAAATCAACACAACGAACCAACAACCGCACAAAATCACATACACGCCAGAACATTTCCAAACCTACTCTCAAACACTCGATTCACACTCAACACCCTCTCAGGTATCACCAATAATCACTGAACCAATAAACGCACTCAACGATCACGATTCAATTATCAAGTCTTTTCTCCACACTATGTCAACTCAAGATCTCAGCTCGTCTATTAACTACTCTCTTAATCTCCAAAACCACAACAACAACACCAACCAGGTTAACATCAACACTCAAAACTACAACGCAGGCGATACCACAATGTCAGATGATGAATTTTCAAGTGAATTTACTACCAGTATTGATAAAAAAAATCTTTAAAACATCAAATTTTGTCCAAAATTATACATATAGTTCATTTAAAAATAAATTAAAAAATACTATACCAATAATTCTTGCACCCCTCAGCTTATCCTTTCTTAAGTCCTTTTATAAGTCAAATGACCACTATAATGCAATGGAATCTTAACGGCTATTGGAATAACTTCCATGAGTTACAACTGCTCCTACAAGATTATAACCCCAGCATTGTATCGTTGCAAGAGACCCACTTGTCGTATAACAGCGCTCCCACTCCCCCCATGCCAATGTGGCATATTTCCACAATCTTGCTCAAAATACAACAAATAAGCAAGGTATATGTGTTTTCGTAAAAAAAGATATTCCCCACACCAAGCTGAATATCACTTCTTGCATTTCAACGATTGGTATAGAAATAAATATATGTATCTAGGTTTCAAAATCACTTTGATATCTATGTACATCCCTCCCAATCAAACCTTCAACTCCAGTGAAATTCTAACAATATTGAGAAATATTTCTACACCAATCATTTTACTCGGTGACTTAAACTCATGGAGCCCACTATGGGGTTCTGCAAATGAAAACCATAGGGGAAATATAATATAAGACGTACTTTTAGCATCAAATCTATTAGTCATCAATGATGGCTCACCTACCCATTTTTCGACTCACCAAAGTTTCACAAATGTAGATGTAACATTTTGTTCTGCTAGCCTAGCGCCAAAATCTCGTGGAAGATTTTAAATAGCCTTCACGGAAGCAACCATTTTCCTGTCATAACCACAATTGAGTCAAAATTTAATAAAGAAAAAATTAAAAAAGTGCCAAAATTCAACACAGACAAGGCAAACTGGCCTGCGTTTCAAGCTTGCTGCGATGTTGTTTCCTCGCAAACTCCAGTCTCTAAAAATATTAATAAAGAGGCAGCGAACATAAAAAAGATATTTCGTTCATCATCTCACTTGAATATACCGCAAACTAAAAACTTCGCTCATAGACCATCTGTGCCTTGGTGGAATGCCAACATAGCATTTCTTAGGAACAGAAAGCAACAGGCTTGGGCCGAATTCAAAAAACATCGCACCGAAAATTACTTGATGATCTACAAAAAGGCAAATGCAGCGTTTAGCTATCATTCCAAGCAAGCTAAAAGAGATTGCTTTCAGCAAATAACCAACTCCATTAGCCCTTCCTCGTCTCCAAGGCAAATTTGGCACAACATAAGGGTACTAACTGGAACAGCAAAACAAAGTCGTATTTTAGCCATGAACACGGATAGAGGCACCATACTTAGTAGCAATGAAATAGCAAGATATTTCTCTTCGACTTGGTCAGAATATTCAAACGATTCTAATTTTCAACAAGAATTTATCTCCGCAAAGGACACAACCTTAAACAGGGAAGCATACAGCCCTAATACAATTTCATCTGCTGCATCAGAGATTGAAAAACCGATTACCCTAATAGAGCTTAACGATGCATTACAAAGTTTCAAAGGGAAAACACCGGGGTTTGACAGAATTTCTTACCAAATAATTAAAAATGGTTCCCTTGGTACCACAAATAGGCTATTAAATCTACACAATCAAATTCTTAACCAAGGTATATTTCCACAAACCTGGAAAAACGCTGACGTAGTCCCAATCCTAAAGCCCAGTAAACCTCTCGCCGAGATCCAGAGCTATCGCCCAATCTCCCTACTTTCATGCTTGAGTAAAGTATTAGAGAAGATTATAGCGAAAAGACTTATGTGGTTTGGGTTAAGAGAAACCCATATCAGCCCTAACCAAGTGGCTTTTAAGCCGGGGCACAGTACATCCGATGTACTCTTGCACTTTGATTACTTTCTTTCAACTGCCATTTCCAGCCGTAACCATGTTACTACACTTGGATTAGACTTTGAAAAGGCATTTGATCGAATAGGCATTCATGTTGTTTTTCGCCAGCTAATTAAATGGAAGGTTGGAAAAAATATATTTAATTTTGTAAAGAGTTTCCTAACAAACCGCACATTTAGAATTAAAATTAACAACAAATATTCTGACCGAGTTCCCCTTTCTAATGGAATTGCACAAGGCTCCCCCATATCGGTGGTGTTTTTCATTATAGCTTTCGATGAAGTTAGTAAAATTATAACCAACTATAAAGTAGAACATACAATTTATGCTGACGATGTTTTAATCTTCTCAAAAAATAATAATTTAAACCAAGTTAAAGACACTTTTTTGAACATCCTTAATGATATTTCAGAATGGGCTAAAAGTTTCGGTGCTAATATATCTTTTGAGAAGTGTAAATCATTACATATGTGTAAAAAAAGAAACTGTACTAATTTTAGTTTACCTTATAGAAATAAAAATATTGAAAACGTTTCTCAATTAAAAATTCTAGGAATAATGTTTGACAAAACCCTTAGCTTTAAGGAGCACTGCAAATATTTAAAAGAAAACCTTCATAAAAGATTGAACATTATAAAATACTTTGCTTCCAAACATAGTAATTGTAATCAAACTACGTTAATAAGTATTACTAAGTCCTTAATTCTCTCTGTTATCGATTATGGTCTACCAATTTACGGAAACTGCGCCAAAAGTAAACTTGCAAGCATTTCGTCAATTTACCACGCAGCGGTGCGGAAAAGTCTTCGCGCTTTTCCAACAACGCCTACAAGAAATCTCCTTGCTGAAGCTGGACTCCCTGCACTCAAAGAACGTGTCACACAGAATACCTTACTTCTTATACCAAAGCTCTTCATATCTAAGAACCCCATATTGAACAATGACATAAAAAGAGCCTTAAAGCGGAAAAGAATTCTTAGACGGCCCTCAACAATCTGTAGAGTTGCTCAGTTATCCAAAGACGTCGAAATCCCTCTAAAACCGACACTAACTACAGTTCCAGAATTTCCTCCTTGCAACCTCCCAATGTCGTCATTCATTACTTCGTTACTTGCTCACCCTAAACAACACACTCCCGCGGTGGAATACAAAAAATCATTCCTACATATCCGGAGTAATCTGACAGCACTTGGATGGAAATTTATCTTCACCGACGGCTGAAAATGCAATGACGCCATTTCGTTTGCTGTAGTATCTGAAAGTGGGAAAACAATTAAGACTGGATTACTCTTCCAACACTGCTCTATTTACACTGCCGAATTTCTCGCTATAAGCCTCGCCACAGAATATGCAACCAAGGGCAAGTACGTTATTTGCTCGGATAGTAAGTCGGCCGTACAAGCATTGCAAAATACAAGAAACGATGAACCTCTCATACAGAAGATTCGTGTCAAATTAATTGGGCAAAGCTCAAAAATAAAAATTATGTGGATTCCTGGCCATTGTGGAATCTCTGGCAACGATTACGCTGATGCAGTAGCCAAACAAACACGCAGTTCACCGAGCATAAGTTTCCCCACCTATATCAGATCAGACATTCGAAAAGCTGTTGGAAGCTACATAAAAAGAATATCAGCCCAAAGCTGGGCCACATACCAGCATCCTTACACAACTATCAATAAATACGGCATCGCGTCCTCTGTCCCAGCAGGATCATCTACAGAAGAACTCAAAATTTTTACTAGACTGCGCCTGCAACACACGACGATCACACATCAACATCTGCTCAGTGGCTCGGCCGCTCCACTTTGCCAGGATTGCAACTGTCATCTGACCATACCCCACATCCTCAACGAATGCAAGAAATACTCAAACGCAAGGATTAACATATTTCAAAACAAAAAACCATCAGATTTTCTAACAGAATTTTCTTTAGATAGCGTAAGATCTATTTATAAGTATATATACCAAATTGGACTATTGTATCAAATCTAGGTAAATTTTATCATACTCTTACTGAAATCTTTTATTAATAAGTTAAAAACATACAAAAATATGATATCGTTAGGCCGATAGCCTCTGTTGCTAGTGCTTTAACTGTAATATGATTGTTTATAATTATATTTCTATTAAATAAATAAATAAATAAATAATATTTAAAAAAAATTAATAAACACGCCAATACTCCTCCTCGACGAAGTTAGCTTTAAAAAAAGTTGATCAATGCAATTCGACTATTTTAAGAAATAAAGAACTTTTCACTTATCATAAACAGATACCCCATTACTTTGTTCATCTTACAAAATTTGCTCCGTACATTTGTAATTTTTTTTAAATTTTATATACCATGGCAGTTCGTTTGGAGGAATATGAATATTATGTATTCTTTTCATCTTCCTCTTGTCCGACAAGGTGGAATGTTTATATTTGTTGGAACGATTCTTTGTCATCCCCTTGTCAAGTTTGGTTTGAAGATAAACTGGTTTCGGCGATGTGCCATCTTCAGTGTCAATTTTCGTTCAGACAGAGGGATACTCTCATTTGAAATTTAAAAATTTGTGTCTTTAAACAATTCAAGACATGCAGTTGCTTTTTTAATTAAGTTGTCGGTAACTTTCCATGAATATTAATAAAATCTATGTACATACCTAGTTCCAAATGTAAGGAAACGTGATGCAGTTAAGGATTGGTTTTTACTGTAAATTACATCACTAGTTTTAAAAATAATTTTTTTATTTTATTAACGAAATGGAAAACATTCAGCCACGCATTACCGCCCTTCTCTTCCACTTATGCTATTTGCTGTTTACAAACTAGTACATTTTTTTATATTTTTTATTTATATAAAATGGAAACCACTATGAATAATTATTCCACTTACAAACAAAAGCACTGGCTACCAGGGCCTTCGGCTTGAGTAAAAGATTAATTTCCATTCATTATGTCCTATACATATGTATGTAGATGTAGATATATACATATAAGGGAATTATTAGATATGGCTAAGAGAGCGTATTAAAATAAAAAGGATAATAATAGTACAAAGTATTTACAAATGCACAAATGCTCTTCAATTTAAATAAGTTTCGTAAAGTGTTTTTTTTTTTTCTTTTTTTTTTATAAGATTATATATTAAGTTTAGAAAGTGTAACAAATTTTGCAATAAGTTCTATATGTCGGTCAACTGTTTGTGCAAGAAAATCAGATGGTTTGTTATTATCAAATATCGACGATCGAATTTGTTGTAGATTTGGACAGTGGTCGAGGAGGTGAGTCACGTTGAAATCCGGAGATTAACAGTGCACGCAGTTTGGCCGGGAATCGCCGTTCCTGGGACGCGCGAATATAGATATTTTCTTACAAGAGGAGATTGCGAGGTAAGTAGGTTTCTCGCCGGTGGGGTTATGGCCTTTGTAGTAGTGGCTAAAACTATTCCATTCACTTGAAAATGTTTCTCTTAGATATCTATTTGCAAGTGTGCGTATATCTTCCTCGGTAAAATAGTCAGCCATATGCAGAGGCTCTCTACCTGCTTCTTTTGCTCTTTTGTCCGCCATATTGTTACCCTGTATACCAATGTGGGCAGGTACCCACATCATTTTTATTTGATTGGTGTGCTGGAGTAGGATGTTGCAAATTTTTACGATCATTGGCGTGCTGTTTGATTGGTTGTAAATAGCTGCGATGGTGGATTTACTATCGCTACAAATAAGAGTTTTCTTTCCATTATGTTAAGCATAGAGTACTGCTTCAAGTAGAGCAGCGGCTTGGGCTGTGAATACCGAGCAGTACGATGGCAAAGAGTATACAGCAATGGTGGCACCAAACTTATTTGTCACGGGGAACGTTGTGTTGGTGGCAGATTTAGATCCGTCCGTATATACTATCTCCCAATCATGTTTGAAAGGCTCTAGGACTGCGTTGCGTAACTATTGATATTAATTTTGCTGGTAGATTGTTTGGATTTTCTTTGCAAATCTTTAATAAGCGATGTTATGAGCCCAGAGCAAGTCAGTGATATTGCTGTTTCAGCCAATGATGGAGTTGCTATGATATGGAGCCGTTTCGATAGGGTTAAACAACGCATTATGGTGGAAGGTTTGTTAGTTACGATTGGTTTTTCAATGACGGACTTAACCTGTGCAAGCAATAACTCGCTTCTGGAGTGAAACAACTTTGGAATGAGCATCATAGTATGGCGTGTAATTCTAGAGGAAATATCGGGCAATACAGCTTTTGTTAGTGCTACTTTTGTTGGCGATGTTGGGAAAGCACGAATACTTCTTTTAGCTGCGATGTGGTATGAAGCATGAAGTAGCTTAATATGTGTCCTGGCACAGTGTTCGTATATCGGCTGTCCAAAACCGATTTTTGATAACAACAAAGATTTTGTAACATTTACAAGTGAATTCGTATGGCACAGACAACGTTTTTTTTACAGGTTATAGTTGCATTTTGTGGTCAAATCTGGCAACTCTAATGTCATTTATGTTCAGTTTGGTTTGCCATTTCATCATGAACAGGTTGACAAAAGAACAACGCTTGCAAATCGTGCAAATTTATTTCGAAAATAATGGTTTCGTTCGCGAAGTTTACCGTGAGCTCCGTCCATTTTATGGTCGACATAATCGTCCATCAGAGCAATTAATTCGGTTAACCATGGATCGTTTTCGCACTACGTTTACTCTATGTGATAATACGCATCCGCAGAGACGTCGAACAGTGCGCACCGAAGAAACAATTGCCGCTGTAGAGCAAAGTGTTGAAGAGGACCCGAATGAATCGATTCGCCACCGTGCACAGCAATTGGAGCTTTGTCCATCAACTTTATGGAAGATTTTGCGCAAAGATCTTGGCTTGCGACCTTACAAGATCCAGCTTGTGCAAGAATTAAAGCCGCGAGACCATGCAATGCGTCGTGATTTTGGTGTATGGGCCGAAAATGAGATTGATCTCGATGCTGATTTTCATCGCAAAATTTTGTTCAGTGATGAGGCTCATTTTTGGTTGAATGGCTACGTCAACAAGCAAAATTGCCGCATTTGGAGTGAAGAGAATCCTCATGAGACCCTTGAAACGCCATTACATCCACAAAAACTGACTGTTTGGTGTGCTCTATGGGCTGGTGGAGTCATTGGGCCATACTTCTTCCGCAATAATGCTGGAGAGGCAGTTACCGTTAATGGAGACCGGTATAGAGCCATGATAACCGACTATTTTGTTCCCGAATTGGATGGCATGAATGTGGATGAGCTGTGGTTCCAACAAGACGGCGCTACATGCCACACAGCGCACGTCACAATCGATTTATTGAAGGAAACATTCGCTGAGCGCATAATTTCGCGGAATGGACCTGTCAATTGGCCACCAAGATCGTGTGATTTGACACCATTGGATTATTTTCTTTGGGGATATGTGAAGTCGCTCCTCTACACCAACAAACCGGAAACGTTAGGGGAATTGGAAGCCAACATTCGTGGCGTTATTGCCGACATACGGCCCCATATGCTCGAAAAAGTGGTTGAAAATTGGACCTGTAGAATTGGCTTTATTCGAGCCAGCCGCGGCGGCCACATGCCCGAAATCATATTTAAACATTAATGGCATAAAATTATCCTTCCAATAAAGCCAAATTGATGGACCTTAAAACGATTTTCTTGTGTTTTATTTCAATTCGAAGTTCTATACCCCTAAAAAAACACCCGTTACAAGTTTTATAATGTTTAGTCTAGAGAATACGCTTAACCTAACAGATTTACAATGTTCTTTGTATGTTAGATTCTTATCAAATATTATCCTTAATATCTTTAAGGTATTAGAATGGGGGATTTGAATTGGGAGCATTTACTTGCAGAAATATTGGCACCAGAACTTTCTGACCATACATTAATAGCATGTAAAGCTTTCAAGAAAGCGTTCTTGACTTGGTTTAGGTCTTTTATTCTAGTAAACACTAAAATGTCATCTGCGTATATGAAATGGTCAAGAATGGTAATACAAGATTTTATGGTGCTCACTTTGTTGAAGGCTATTGTGAAGAAGGTCACGGTTGTGAAGGTTGTATATTTGAGATTGGTTCTTGTTTGCGCAAACAAGAAATTTTAGTTCATCAATAACTATATGTGCTCCTATCCTATCAAATGCTTTTTCGAAGTCCAAGCTCAGCACGAATGTGTGGTTGCGACTGGGAGGACCAAGTCTGTGCGAATTTTTCTACGATATCCTGTGGTGAGTAAATAGGTCCCTCGTATGTGTGGATGTGAGAGATATCGGATCGTCGAGGACACCCCGTTAGAATTTTTCCTTAGACCATATTAATACTCGCCGGTATCTTTTCTAATGATTGTTTTTTGGCAGATTTCAATTCTTTAGATTAGTGTTAGACCTATTGTGTTTAAACTTTGTCCATAAGCGTCTTTTGTTATTCCTAAGGATCGTGAGAAGGTTCGACCAATAGGGCAATTTAGCTGGGAAAAGTTTTGTGTTCGTTTGAGGGATAGAGAGGTGCGCAGCGGACCGGATGATTGTTTTTATTGTGGTTGTTCCAGCATTTATGTTTTGACGTGCTGGATTACTATCACACAACGACATACAGATAGCGCCGAATTTTGGCCAATCTGCCTTTTCTGTCAGAAACTTTGACCTAGGTTTTACAGTATAAAATTTTGGAATTGAGAGGGATGTGATGATGGGGAAATGGTCGCTATTTTGTAGGTCGTCAATTGTGTGGGAGGAGAGTTTAGGAGCTACTGTTGTGGAAGCAAGAACTATGGCGGGGTGAGTGAATGTTCTGTATGTAGAGAAATGGGTAGGTTGGCCATCGTTAAGGACAATAAGGTCGAGCGTTAATATTACATCTTCGATTATTTCGCCTCGTTTGTTCGCAGAAGTGGAGCCCCAGAGCTGACTCCATTCATTAAAGTCACCCACAATGATAATTGGGGTAGTAAAGCGGCTTATAATGCTGGAAAGGTCAGTAACGCTGAATGCTTGGTGAGGTGGAATATAGGAGTTGATTATTGTGATTTTGAATCCAACATATATTTCAATTGCTATAGAAGATAAATGGGAATTAATAAGAATTTGTTTGTGACTAATTGATTTTTTTATGAAAACAACTATTCCTTGTTTACAAATTGTATTTTGAGAATTATTGTGAAAGTAACTTTCATATTTGTTGGGAGCATGGAGCTTTTTATTATAGCGAAAATGTGTTTCCTGTATACTAAAGGTCTGCATGAATGCGAAAAAATGGCTTCATGAATCACTCATACAAATTTTAGCTTCGAATTCATTCAAATCATTGGCAATGAATTGCAGACTCAAACTCAATGTGGGCATTTGGTGCTCAACAGGATGGTACGTATGAATTCTATCCTCAGCAAAAACCGGTTTACACAGCGTTCATGTACTTTGGTTTGAATGAACATTGTAGAAAATGTGTGTGGAATGAATGGAACTTGTGCGCAGAGGAAGTTGAATGATGTTTGAGATTACTAATAAGTATTCTTGTGCAGTGGGTCATTCGAATGATTGAACTGCGAAATAGTTGAAAAGTGAATGTGACGTGCACCAGCTGTAGACAATAGAATTACGCAGTTAATGTATTTTTTAAATACATACATATTTACATATTACTTGTGTTAAAATTAAAAGTAATAAATTATATAATTATATGTATGTATGTATGTAGCTCAAATATTTCAGTACGTACATATTTAATCACATATACAAAATAAAACATGAGCTAAAAAAATTGTTCTCCTTAGTGATATTATTATGTATATAAGTACATTTGTATATATGTACATACATACATTTGTACATATGGGGTATGTAGTATATGCCTGACAGTATAGGGAAAAGGGCAACATACGGTAGCTGGAAAACATATATACATATGTATATACAATGTATATTATATATGTGGGATTGAGGAAACCCCAACATAGTTGGTAACCCTTAAATACAAACCACATATTGGCCACTTTGCTACAAAACTACATTTCTACGAAATAAAAAAACTACTTCAACGCCGACAAAAGAACCGACGAGTCTTGATGTAACCGCGAAGTAAATAAGAAGCTCGACGAGAAGACGCGAATACAATTATTTTAACTTTCATTTAAATCACAAATTTACTTCTTTAACCTTTTCAAATAACTTTTATTCAATAATAAAACTTTGTAAAACCTAAAACTATTCGTTAAATCATTGATAAAACGGATTATACAGAAGTGAGTAAAAGTCCTACATAGTTGGGGGCTCGAACGGAAATTTTTTTTTACAAGAACCGATAGTGCGAAAAGTATTTTATTTAAATTGCCGAATTACTAAACGCCGCCGCGAATAAGTCGATCGGTTAAGTTTCCATTAGAAAAATCAAACATTAAAGCGTAAAATTGCAACAATGACCAGTTTGCAGAATTTTGAATTTGAACGAGCGAAGCTACGTACAAGCCGAAAAGAAACCATAACAGCTCTGCACAAATTCGTATTCGAATCAGACGGAGACAGATCGAGCAGACAACGCTTGCGTGAATTCAGGATTCCAATTCGACGAGTACGACGACCGCTGCAAAGAGAAGTTTGCATACATCGAAAACAATTTGACAACCAATGATCTAAATTCAATTTGTAACGTATTGGGTTTAAGTAGCAATGTAGCCGATGTAAAGCTGCATATTTTTCGAAATTTGCAGAACACGACGAGAACAGCGACGACGAAAACGAATGTGGAGTTGACGACAACAGCGATAATGACGACGTTGATATTATGCGTAGCTTTGACGAAACAGCAGCGAGTAATATCATTTTCGAATGTCCACAGCGAACGAATGCAAGAAGCAGCGATAATGAACGGAGGAGAAATGCAGAGGAGAACGTCGAACTTGGCGAGAGAGCAGTTACAAAAACAACTTCATTGGTAGAACCGACGCAAATGTCACGATTTGCAATCAACTTTAGAGACGTCGAAGATTCTGTCCGACATTTCGATGGCAGCGAAAATATTTCTGTCGAAGTATGGGTAAGCGATTTCGAGGAAACAGCAATTTTGATGGGTTGGGATGAACTACAAAAGTTTATTTTTGCAAAAAAATCACTACGCGGTTTGGCTAAGTTATTTATCCAAAGCGAACGGGGAATAACATCTTGGCAAAAACTAAAATTGGCACTGGCAGAGGAATTTAAAACTATTGTAAACAGTGCAAATATACACAAACAATTAAGCACAAGAAAATGCCTTAATGCAATACGTTATTGAGGGTATTCGCGATATGAGTATAAATAAAACTGTTTTATATGGTGCACATAATTTGAAAGGATTTAAAGAAAAAATTAAAATATACGAAACAATGCGAAAGAGTAATAAGAAAAACAGTGAACTGAAAATAGATGAAAAGAAAGTAGTCAGATATGAAAAAGATAAATTTACTTGCTATAATTGCGGTGCAAAGGGTCACAAAACTTCCGAGTGCAAAGGCAAAGAGAAAGGTACAAAGTGTTTTCAGTGTAAGTAACATTTCGAAGAATTGTCCAAAAGCTGAAGCTAAAAGTGATAAAAGCAATACGCGATACCTGTGTACAAAAAATAATATTATGAACAAGTTGGTGGTTATCGAAAACCAGAAATATTTAGCTCTGTTCGACACAGTCAGTAAGTTTAATATAATGACCGATAGTGTGTACAATTCCTTGGGTAAACCTGTGTTAGAACAAACAAACGTTTGTTTGGTAGGTTTTGGCGAACGAAAATCCGAAAACAATATAAAACCAATTGGCAAACTAAATATTGAAATAAATATCGATAATGAACTGTTTTGCGTAAATTTGTTGGTGGTATCTGCCAAGTACATGGACATCGACTTAGTAATTGGCGAAGAGTTTTGTTCTCAAGCCGAAATACATATTAATCGTGATGGACTTTGTATAAAGAAAAATAGCTTTGAGAGCGAAGTGGTATTTCCTATGATGAATGTAGAGCTAACAACAGCTGATATCGATATTGACGAGAGTGCTAGTACGTTAGCAAAACAAGAAGTGCGTGATTTAGTATATAATTATAAGCCGGAGAAATGCAAATCAACAAACATTGAAATGAATATTGTACTACGAGATGAAACACCGATATCGTTTAGACCGCGTCGACTTCCATTAACGCAGAGATGTGTAGTTGATGATCAAATAGAACAGTGGCTTAAAGATGGTGTAATTGAAAGTTCGGAATCGGAGTTTAGTAGCCCTGTAGTGCTAGTAAAAAAACGAGACAGTGGTCACCGATTATGCATAGACTATAGGCAGATTAACAAAGTTATAATTAAAGATCGTTTTCCGTTGCCTTTAATTGAGGACCAATTAGATCGTTTACAAAAGGCAAAAATATTTAGTACTATAGACTTAAAAAACGAGTTTTTTCATGTGTCTGTGTGTAAATCTAGCCGCAAATATACATCTTTTGTTACGCATGGCGGTCAATATCAGTTCTGTAAAGTGCCAGTCGGTTTGTCGAACTCGCCTGGTGTTTTCCAAAGACACGTTAACGCAATTTTCCGTGATCTTACGCGACGTGAAATAGCACTGCCGTACATAGACGACATAATCATACCTGCCGTAAATGAACATGATGCGTTGTGTAATTTAAAAATAGTGCTTTATCAATGTAGAGACTATGGACTTATGCTAAATTTGAAAAAATGTAATTTTTTGAAAAAACGCGTAGAATTTCTTGGCCATGTTATAGAGAGCCAAAAGATTTCGCCGTCACCATCCAAAGTCGATGCTCTGGGTAAGTTTTCATTGCCGAAAAATATTAAGCAGTTGCAGAGTTTCCTGGGTCTTGCGGGGTACTTTAGAAAATTCGTACCTTCATTTTCCATGATCGCAAAACCATTGACTGATTTGACTAAGCAAGATAAAAAGTTTGAAATAGGCGCCAAACAAATTTCAGCATTTGAAACACCGAAGAAAATATTTAGCGAAAAACCAGTGTTAGGCATTTTCAATCAGCAATACAAAACCGAAGTTCATAATGACGCCTCTATCGACGGTTATGGGGCAGCACTCCTTCAAAAATGCCCTGATGACAACCAGTTGCATCCTATCTATTATAGTAGTAAGAAAACTTCCGACGCAGAACGAAAGTACTCAAGTTATGAACTAGAAATCTTAGCCGTTATTGAAGCGCTGAAAAAGTTTCGAGTGTACTTGTTAGGCTTGCACTTTAAACTTGCTACTGACTGTAACGCTTTCGCGAAAACGTTAGAGAAAAAAGATTTGCGTACTAGGGTAGCTCGATGGATATTATTCCTTGAAGAATACGATTACGAAGTAGAACATCGACGTGGTCAATAAATGAGGCACGTAGACGCCCTCAGTCGTTACCCAATTATGATTGTAGCAGAAGCAGATTTTCTAAGTTCCATACGTCGTGCTCAACAGCAAGATGAAGATTTAAGGGCAATTTCCGAAATTATAAAAGAAAAGCAGACATACAACGATTACTTCGAGAAAGGAGGCATTCTTCATAAATTGGTTGATGACATCTAGTTGGTTGTGGTACCAAAGCGTATGCAGCGAGACGTAATCAGACGTGCACATGAAAAAGGCCATTTCGCCGTAAAGAAGACAAAGGAGAATTTTTCATTCCAAAAATTGATGAAAAGATACGAACGCACATCGCCAATTGTGTTTCATGTATTGTCGCGAATCGAAAGTTAGGTAAACAAGAAGGGAAATTGCACCCCATTCCTAAAGAAGCAATGCCGCTTCATACATACCATATCGATTTTCTTGGTCCTTTGGAGACTACAAATAAGTCATACAAGCACATTTTCGTCGTAATCGACTCTTTTACAAAATTTGCATGGTTATATCCAACCAAAACTACGTCAGCGCAAGAAACAATTAGCCGTTTGAAAATACAAAATATAACGTTTGGAAGTCCTGTTCAGATTATATCTGACCGTGGGTCCGCATTTACTTCCGACGATTTTCGACGATATTGCGAAGAAGAACAAATTCAGCACACAACAATAACCACTGGTCTACCTCGAGCTAATGGCCAAGTGGAGCGATTAATGGGTGTTATTACTAGCGTTTTAGCGAAGCTCAGCAAAAACGATCCGACAAAATGGTATAAGTTTGTAGATAGAGTACAACAAGTCATTAACTCTACTTATAATCGAAGCATCGACATGACTCCATTTGAGTTGCTAATAGGCGTAAAGATGCGAACACCCGACGATTTTAACATTAAAAACCTTATAGAAGAAGAAATACGTCTACAATATCAAGAACAACGAGATGAACTCAGACAACAAGCAAAAAAGCAAATTTTGAAAATACAAGACGAAAACAAAAAAACGTATAACCTACGACGCAAAGAAGCTAAAAAATACGCAAATGACGCACGCAGTTTGGTGGTGGCCTCAAGCTAAAGCCAAAGTATTTCGGTCCTTACCGTGTTGTTAAAGTAAAGTTAAACAATTCGTACGACGTTGTAAAAGCTAGCGAGTGTGAAGGCCCAAAACGAACTTCAACTTGTGCTGAATTCATGAAGCCGTGGGTAAATTATTCTGATGACGACGACGCATTCGAGGGCGAATGCGCAGCAGGATGGCCGAATTGTGGGATTGAGGAAACCCCAACATAGTTGGTAACCCTTAAATACAAAGCACATATTGACCACTTTGCTACAAAACTACATTTCTACGAAATAAAAAAACTACTTCGACGCCGACAAAAGAACCGACGAGTCTTGATGTAACCGCGAAGTAAATAAGAAGCTCGACGAGAAGACGCGAATACAATTATTTTAACTTTCATTTAAATCACAAATTTACTTCTTTAACCTTTTCAAATAACTTTTATTCAATAATAAAACTTTGTAAAACCTAAAACTATTCGTTAAATCATTGATAAAACGGATTATACAGAAGTGTGTAAAAGTCCTACATATATATATATTATACATACTTAGTCAAGATCTTGTTGCATGTATATGTAAAAATAAATGTTAAGAACAATGTACAAATTTGCAGCACTAACCACTACATTGTCAGGCGAAAAATTTGGGGTGTTTCTGAATTTGAGCGGTATAGTTGAAAGCGGTCTTACGTACTTGTGTTTGCATAATGCATGTATGTATTAGACGTCTGCATGAATGTACTCATTGGCCGTTTTAACACATTCACACGTAAGCGCAACATTCTACGCATTCTGCTCACAGCAAGCGCGATGACTGAATGAGTGTGCAGATAGCTGAGAATACTGCGCTCAGTCGCATTCAGAAAAAGAGGCATTCGTTGTACAAAGAGTGCCAAATATGTTGTACAACTAGTCATGCGCATTCGGATGTATGAGACCACATCCGGCTGTATGAGACCACATTCGACTGAAAGATTTTATGACGGCGCCAATTTTTGCAAATGATAGCGGCTACATTATATAAGCAATTAAATAGAAAAAATTCAATAATTGCATGTCTCTTCATATTTACGTACATACATACATGCATAATCTACATTGAATTTTACTGAAATTAATAAGTAACTATTAAATAAATGCATACACTTATAATAAAGTCAATGCACATTTGTATGAAAATATGTCCATATGTGGGGCAAATGTAAATGGAAAGAAAACATATTTAGAAAAAAATTTCACAATGTTTTTATATACAGAATTTCTTAAGACTCTCATTAAAATGTTAGAAATTTTCAATTTCTCATTAAAACGTTAGAAATTTTGGATGGAAAACTTTGATATTTGGAAAATGTTTGCACTCTGTACAACTTTTGAAACTTTAATTGATATGGTTCTAGTTAAAGAATCCGATATTATTTAATAAAGAATTAACGGAAAGAATATGTGTTAAAAAACATTGTAAGTATTGCATACAACTGTAACCTGCTTTTGACGCTGAGGTGCATACATACATATATATATACGTATTTATATACGTACATACATACATATGTCTATTTATGTGTGGATATAATGTATGGTAGTAAAACCCTTTTATAAATATTCGCTAGCTTCTTCACATCCGTAAATGTACATGTATGTACATGTACTTATGTACATATATGCAGCCTACTTACTGAGCGCCAGGCCATTTGCTCAACTTGGTGATTATCCCTTTTGTATTTATGTACACACATACATATGTACATATGTTTATTGTGCGTATGCGCAGTGTGCGTCTGCGCTTGTGAACACATATGTATGTATGTATGTATGTATGTACATACATGCATACATATATTCCCTTCCTTTGTGTGATCCTATATATTATTCTGTATACCTTTGAAAAAAAAATTATAAAGTTTCTGGTTCTGATTTTTGAAAATGGAAGTGCACTATAGTTTCAATGGTATTATAAAACATATTCATACGTAAGACATTTCGAATTTATTCCAAAAAAACCATTATAATAAATTAATACGAACATATGTACATATGTACATTGAATTGTGGAAAAGTAATAATATCAAAAAAACAACTCAGAAAATATTTAAATATTCAAATTATCTTTGAGGATTATTTGGATAATTTAATGAAGTCAAATGTCCACTAATATTTTATTCACTTCAATATTATTTAAGTCTTAAATAATAATAGTATTGTATAAATAACATGAGTTAAAAGAATTTTCTAATCCGCTTTAATAACAAAGTAGTAAGCATAAGCGAAAACAACGCATATGCTAAGCGTTGTTACGTACACACATAATAACAGCCATCGCTAGCTGCGTCTTGCATATGTATGTATGTGCCTTTGGTAGCGTCTCCCTGCGCAACGTCCGCCACATTCGTGCAAAATCCGGACAGGCCGTTAATGCATAAAGGGCCGTACACATAAGACTTTCGCTTTGCTTTGCTTCAGAGTTTCGCTTTGACAGATAAGTTGAAAACCCGATGTTATATGAGTGCTGCTAAATACAAGGCGAGAAAAGTAAAGCAAAGCAAAACGAAGCAAAATCATGGCGAACTCTCAACATTTGTACACTTTGACAACCAACTGTTTGCATTTCCATTTTATTTCTGCGTGCATATACACACGATTTAGAAAAGTTACTAGTATTTCATAGTTTTTGCGTGTATAATTACTTTTAAAAAGATAAAAGAAGAGAAATATTAATAAATAGCAAATAAAACACCTCTTTGATCGGTTTTTATTTATGTTGTCGAAATATGCTCGGCCTCAATATAGTTTATTACACTCGCGACTTTGAAACATACATAAGTAGCATAACTACCACTTAATTATATAAGTAAAACTCATTTCTTAATATTTTATTAAATAAAATATTTGGAATAGACACAAATAACAATTGAAAACAAACCACTTACGTAGAAACTGTCAAAGCGTTCTATGTAGCAAACCTTCTACACCTCATGCTTTGTTGTTAAATTTCGAATTGTCAAGTAAAGCGAGGAAAGTTGTATGTGTACGGCCCTTAAATGATCGATGACTATAAATGAGCGTAGCGAAGAGAAAAATTTGTACATCCCTTAAATCATAAGCAGAGAGTACCCATATTGGTCTCTTTTTTCTCTGTAAGTACACATATTTATGATCGCATGAGTGCCTGAGTTGAATGAGCATCGCATTCACATTCGTGTAATCCGGCTAACAGAAGAAATGAATGTGCTCATGCAGCCCTCTAGTATGTATGCATGTGTGTATATAAATTTATAGAACACGATGTAGCAAAAAAGAGTATTCTACAATTCTTGTACATATCATATGCATGTACATACATACATATGTATGTATGTACGAATTTAGTCATATGAAGCGCCACTTCGTCAATCGTATTATATAGCTTTTGTTTAATCGACACATGCATAAAACCCTTAATTGTCCTATTGCATGAATTTATTAATATAAGCATTTGATTATTTTTTTATTGATCACAATTCACAAATCTAGTCCACTGACTTTTTTCAAATTCACGCAAACAATGATTTTTGGTGGGTATATTTAATGTGTTTTACTAATAAACATGAAATGCGTTTTTTAAGAATTATTGACATTTTTACTTTTGTTTATTTAATATTCATTAATATTTAGTAATAAAAAATAAAGTACATTTTATAAAAAAAACCATGCAAATCTGAGTTTTGAACAAACAACAAAGTGAAAATCTTGAAAGTTTAAAAACTGATGTAGATTTAAAATTTTTTTTTGACAAAAGGGCAATTGTTTACTAGGACCGTTAAATTGTTTGCTTACCACCTCTAAATCTTTTGAAACTCCACGTTAATAAAAATATAATGTTTAATAAAAAGGCACTTAGATTTCGATTTTAAATAGAAATTATTAGAAACGTGCGTCACCATTAAAATTTAATAATTCAAAAGAAAATTGTCAATACTGGGCCGCCTCCGTATGTACATACATATTATGTTATTAAAATATATGTATGTTACTAAATAATGAATTTGAAAAAAAAAACCAGAAATAAATGAGTTTTTTTAAAAAAATAATTTAAGAACTGTGTTTCAGTGGTGGTTTAAACTTAGTCTAAAATAGTTTAAGTTAGTTTCAACTAAAAAAAAGTATCCAGCTATCAGCTGACAAGTTAAACTAAATTCAACCCAGACATATCGGTCGTTTAAACTAAGTTTTAACCCCGTTTAAGGTTGACTGAAAAACTGCAAACAGAGTTTAAACGACAAACTATCAAAAACGAGTTTTAAAAATTTACACCAAACCCTGAATAATTTATATATTAAGTCTCTTTTCATAATGATTAAATGGAATTACAAACATACATATCAGAGAACTGCAACGAGTGCAGAAATTGTGTGTATACTCGCGCATGTAGCCGTATTTTGCATGCTTTATTGTTTTCGTGTACAAACCGTCGCTTGTCTGTTTGCTCATAGATCAATACGATCATGACGATGCATACATGCTCGCTACATTATCCGTCGGACAAATTTGCGTCAGCATACAAAGTTGCATGTATGTAACACACTCGCCGGCGACAAACGCTCGCGACACTCGAGGGTTGTTTGCGAGCCACTCGGGTTACCCGTAACAATATTTTTCTTTGCAAGCAGTAGTTGATTAGCGATCTTAAGTGTGTTTTCTATCATATTTTTTGTATTGTTTTTTTTTTACGTGAGATGGCAGATACTGCAGATATTGTTTCTGAACAAATCCTTAGTGTGAATTACACTTTGTCCAGAAAACTTTAATTTTCTATCTAGCAGATTAAGAACTTTGAAATTAAATTAAGTCTTATGAAATGTTTATTTTCATTTTAAATTTAACTCCTACTATTTAAAAATTTTTTAAATACTAACCCTACATGTTGGATCTCATGAAATGTTTTTGTTAAATAAATGTATACAATACATATTAATTAAAATTAACTAAGTCGTTTCTTTTATCTGTAAATAATAGGATAAATACTTATGGCGTTTTCTTTTCTACAGAAAATGTTGCCTTAACATTGCCCTCTGCGCACGTACACACAAGAGCGGGGCAATGAAGTGCAACATTTTTTGTAGAAAAGAAATCGCCATTAGTAGATGCCCGAGTGCACTCAAGTGTGTACATGCGCAAGTTTGCGCCTTCACATGCACGGCCAATCATGTGAACTACCACACTCGAAAATGTAATGATATATCCCGCACATGTCAGCCTTATGTTTATGAGTGAGCATGAAAGAGCGCACAGCAGCAGACGGCTGTGCTTGCTTGTATCAAATTTTAGGGATGATGAATATGCACACTCGAGCGCACTCAATGCCGTTCTCTGATACATATGTATGTATGTACTCGTACGGTGGTTTGCTTAAGTATGTATGTACATTAGGGTGACAATTAAATGTATGGAGTATTTTTTTTTTCTTTATTGTTTTGGTCTCAGTGTTTTTTTGTGTGTAGTTTTATTTAAAAAAAAATTCTAGTAAAATTTCAAGGTCGTAGGAAGAGGATTAGGGTGCGCGTCGGCCCCCCAAAGTTACACAAAATACGTTTTTTCACGCAAATTCTTACTTTGACTGCTTGTAACTTTCTCTGTGTTTTTTTTTTAAACATTACTGCCGAAAGATGTTCATTAATATGTCTACAATAACATCTGTCAATAACATTTTTGTCTAATGTTAATATTTAATGAAAAAAACTTAAATATAGGAGAAAAAGTACGCCTCAATGTCGATTTATTATACTTAAATAAAACTACTTATGTATATGATTTCTCTTTTTATTAATATTGTTTAAAGCACTTGAGACAATGTCTTTTTATTACAGTCCGGAAACCGATGGCGGTAATCGCTAACAATTTTTAAAACAAATTGTTTTTGGCGTTCATTTTTGGTAAATAGTTTATTATACTCTTCCATCAATTTAACCCCCCTTTCGGCAGTGTCATTTGTAACATTTAATTTTTTCATCAGTTCAGCCGCTTTACAATAAGATTGGTCCTGCTCCCATTTGTCTGGGTTTAATTTAAAAAAATCAGTATTTATTTGAAATCTTTCAAATAATGCTTTTGTTTCGGCAGAGACGAACTGTTCAATTCCGTCATGGAATATTTCAACGATTTCTCTATCATTTATTGTAGCTCGCTTTGTGTTTTGCTCTTGTTCAAAATCATTTTCCAAAGCCGCCACCATTTTTTGTTTTGAAAAAAGGGATACGTTGCTGTCAAAAAATGCAAGACCAACCGCCTCAGGGCTTAAATACCACAAGTGGTTCCTGAACTTTTTAAGAGCAACATAAGATATAGCAGCATCAATTTTTTTGAAGTTTTCAAGTTTTTGTAAAAATAAAAAATCTTGATATGGCGCTTTAATGGCCAAAGGAGCAGAAAACCACGCTACGACATAGACTTCAGCAATAAAAACACAAATTTGACGAAGCCCATTTAATTCAGTTGCTGAAAGCTGGAACTCGTTACGGAATAAAAATATTTTTAGACAGTAAATCGCTTTTGCCATCCACCTTGCATGGTGAACAGCTCCTGGCGATCGAAACATTAGGCTGTTTGGATGTGTCTTTTCTGGTTTTTGACCCAGGAAGAGCAAAGTGAGTTTCAAGAATTCTTTATAATCTTCCCTGGGTTGTTTTTCTTCCAAGATATTATTTACTGCACCGATAATGCGAACAGCAGACTCTTTCATGTACGTCTTGACAGTTGGATCGTTGATGCCATACTCATAGTTTTTAGCATCAATCTTAGCCCAAGCATTTTTAAATTTCTCAAACATTTTAACGTTTGGACTTCCATAACAGCTTATTTTTTCTTCGAAAACGCATCTTAAAACAATCTCGTATATATGATGACGGCATGGTAACCATAAAAGTTGTCTTTGTAAATTATTTTCAATTAACGTACAGGTACCATTGAAACGCCCAGTATTGACCGCTGTTGTATCAAACACTAAAGCTTTGATGTGATTTTGCAGACCATATTCATAAATAGCATCGCATACAGCGGATGCCTGTTCTTTTCCAGTACCGGAATCAAGTGCAGGTATTTCAAGAAGCTGTTCAACTTTACCGCTCGATATTATTATAGGCAACCTATCAACTTTATCATTTCCCGTCAGCGCCGGCAAAAGTTTACCATCCCAATGAAGGCAGATAGCGTCGAGCTCATTTCATTTTAATTTATTTTTTAATGCTGAAATTCTTTCTTCACGGATTTGTTCCCTTTCCTGGTGTACAGACGTTCGGTTTAAAATATAATCTTCAACATTATTACCCAGAGCTTCAACGACTGCGCTTATTAGATGAACCGCATGTCTGTCACTGATTTTACAGACATCGAGTGCGGCCGCCAGTTTTGGTGTTAGTATTTTATTTGTTCCCCTACATTTTTTGGCTGGAGGTTGACTACAACGTGGGTCACATTCCATATCTGGAAAACTGTTATCATTCTCTGAAGATTCAGATGACAGCAACTCTGCAGTTTCATCTAATAAAAACGACTTAATTTAAAGAAAATAAAAAATAAACAATAACATACAACGAACCAATTAATGCAATTTCACGATTATTCCGCTCCACTTGTTGTAATAAATTGTTGTTGCGTTCTTCAAGTCGGCACTCTCGGCGTACTTCTTCGTAATCGATACCATACATAAAGCCTGGGCGCCCCGTTTTTCGTTGACTTATCAAGAAATCAATATCTTCTTGATTCGACATTATTTTTAATGCACTTGCATGCGCCACGTCAAAAAGCATATCCAATTTTTCTTTCCACGTGTTTACTTTGCTCTTATGGAAATTAGAAGTCTTCTTTGAATCTTTTTGAAAGCTTTGCCATTCTTTATACAATTTCTCTACATTTGTAATGCAGTGTTGTTTATCCTTGACCGGAATGCGGGCTTTTTCCCAGAACACGAATAGTTCTTTTACAACTAAATCTGAACTTTCCCGTAAATTTTTTTTTACTACACGTAAATTGAAAAACAAAACTTTCAACACTTCTATATTGGAGGGTAGTTTACTTCCCGTTAATGAGTTGGTACAATAACCAATTAAATATATGCGTTCACGTAAATTTCTAGCAGACATTTTCGACTTTTCACATTCAAATATTCACTTCGAATGATTTTTTTGCAAATTTAATGCTATTAAAAAATGTTTGCGGCTGCTGCATATAACTGTAAAATAAGAATCTATTTTCCGAGAAACATTGGTGCTGATTTTTTGTCGGTAGCTTACGCAAGCATTGAGAATAATATTGTTGAGGTTGTAACGGGAATATTCTCGGTCACAATTGTCAATATTATAGATCGCTTCAGCATACAGGCAAAAAAAATTTGAAGCAAACTTTTAAAGACAATTCTTACACTTGAAAACAAAAGTAAACAAAAAAAGTCTGAAGTTCGGACTAGCGAGGTCTTACTGTATATAATTGTTGAAGCTACTCTTACGTAAATCATAAGGAATTTTCTATATGAATCTTTAATTAAATAAATCTGAACAAAATCCAAAATTTGAATCATATAAGTAATTTTATTTAAGTATAATAAATCGACATTGAGGCGTACTTTTTCTCCTATATTTAAGTTTTTTTCATTAAATATTAACATTAGACAAAAATGTTATTGACAGATGTTATTGTAGACATATTAATGAACATCTTTCGCCAGTAATGTTTAAAAAAAAAAAACACAGAGAAAGTTACAAGCAGTCAAGGTAAGAATTTGCGTGAAAAAACGTATTTTGTGTAACTTTGGGGGGCCGACGCGCCCCCTAATCCTCTTCCAACGACCTTGAAATTTTACTAGAATTTTTTTTAAATAAAACTACACACAAAAAAATACTGAGACCAAAGAAAATATCACTTTCGAAATTAACTGTCACCCTAATGTACATACATATGTGAGCACATACATATGTACGTACATCCACATCAATATCATCGCAAAAATCTTCCTGAAAAAAGTTGCTATTGCGTTTTCGCATATCACATTTTCGAGTTCATTTGAATTATGGTTAATTATTATGAATTTTGATGAATTATACAACGTTAAGCCGCTCGTGTCTCATTGTGCTCGCATTTATAGGTTCGGCGCCATGGCTTCGTTTTACTTATGAAACGAACGAATTGCGTCTTCGGCAATAGCAAAGCCACCAACTGCCGCACAACTTCGCCGCCTGCATTCATACGGACCATTTCAAATGGTGAGCGGCTTTACGCGACCGAAAAAACCGGTACGAGTAAGTTGTGCATTCATGAATGAGTTAATTCATGCAGATGTTTACTGTATACAAATAATTTCAAGGGAATATTCTTAATTAATATGTTTAAGTCTGGGTAATTGTTAAGGAGACCGTTCATATTCTATAGCCAAATTTGCATCACTTATTCTATCATTAGGGAGAGATCGGTTGTTGGGGGGATGTGAAAAGCGAAGAGGTTAATGCTGGAGAAGTAAGGTGAGAAAGAAGAGAATAAATCGTGAGTTGCTGAGGCATCGACTGATGTATTTGTTGTAAAGTTTATTTCACTTGATGTGGTTTTAGTTTCTTTTATTTCGTTTTCTTTTGTTTTGTCGTTTAGACTATTGAGGTTGTTTTTGCTTCTGGAGCATATTTGTTATTGTTTGTTTCTGTATTGTTGTTGTTAAGTTTTGCTACCGTATCAAAAGAAGTGGAGGTCTCATTGAAAGGGGGGGGTACTTGCATTTTCTGTTTTCTTATTGCTTTGCGCATTGTACATTTATTGTCAGTTTTAATTGTTATTATTTCATTCATTTGTATGAATTTCGGACACGATTTGCTAGAAGCAGAGTGTGTACCTCAGCAGTTTATGCAAAAGAAAAGTGAACATTGTAATATGGAGTGAGGGGGTAGGGAACATGCATCGCATACAGGGGCCCCAGTGCATCGTTTTGTGGTGTGGCCGAGAAGTTGGCAAATTTGCATCTCATAGGATTTGGATAATATGGTCTTACCTTGGTGGTGTACCACGAAACATCGATTTTTTCAGGCAAATGGTACATATCGAACGTAAGAAGCACAACTCACTTGGGACTGGTTGATTGTTTATATATTTAGGGAACTTGAAAACTGACACGACACCCTGTTCACTCAAGTTTTCTACAATTTCGTTGTCTGAAACTTCATTGAGACACGGTGCGTAGATATATTAATAGGCATACCAACATCACTATCAGCCTGTTTCACGGAAGCAATTGAAATAAAAAATATACCTACAGTGTTTGGCAGAGCTTCTCCTACCATTTGTGGTGTGCGTCTCTTATGTTGTGCCACAAATGAAGGCACCTACAGTTTTATGCCGACTCCGAACGGCAGTTTTATTTTATGAGAATGTTTTTCATGGCAGAGGTTTGACATTGCATGCCGAGCTGTTTATTTAGTAAAACAAAATCTCTCGTATAAAAACATATATGCATTTATAAGGCGCGAGTTAAGCATGGTTAACGCGTGACCAAACGAATGTTATTAAGCTGTAGAATTTTAAATGTCAATGTTTCGTGGCAGCAGAGTCCAATAAATGGCAAAGTTCGAAAGCTCTGGTGAAAAAATTTTGACAAAATTACTACATCATTATGATCCATTATCATTAATATATTGTTAGAGTCGACATTCGGAAACAGATTGTAATGTATTCAAAACCCATTGGAGTACAAACACTTTTACTGCCTTAAAGCAAGATAGCAGAATAAACGGCCTTAACTTTCGTTCTTATGTCTGACATGTTTCCAAAATAAATTTTTAGAGCATTAACGACACTGAGATGCATCGAACTTAATGCATAGAATCATAAGATTTGTGGAAGAGATCTTTGCATTAAGTAAGTTTACCTAGAAACATTCTTTCGCTATCCCTAGTATAAAATAAATTTTTTTCGGTTTTCCCAGTCACAGATTTTCCTTGTCAATATAATACCAAACAACATAGATTTTCCATAAAGTAACTGAGAATTGTAATTTACTAAATCATATGACAAGACTGAGTTAGTTTTTGATAAGAATGTTCTTATCATTTATTTACTTCTAGCCGTTTTCCTAAAACATAATGTAAGGGATAATAATACATGCTTTCCAACTCGATAGATATGTCAAGTAATTTAGTGAACATGAAAGATCTCGGCTAGTAGGTGGCCAAAGAACCAGATGTAATATCAACCAAAAACAATCAGCTAAGGGTGACCAACCCCAGAACAGCTGGAGGCTTTAACGTACGACTAAATGATGGTGGCGCAGAAAGCCTCTTTCGAGTGGGCTAAGGCCAGAGAAAAACGCTCCTCAGGGAAAGGCGGAAAGGGCAAACTACCCACTCGAATGGACCACCGAAAGGAACTAGCCTCTGAGAGACAGCGATCTCTGGACGAAACCCCGAGTGGTTCGAAAAAGCATAGGACCTCCTCCCCTCCTAACCTTAGGTCGATAGCCGTAGCTTCGAAGTCATTTAGCGAGGCTGTTAAGGAGCATATTACACTGGCTGTGCCATCCGGACGGGCACATTAGTATGGATAACTGGAAAACCGTGATAATGGGTCTCTGCAGGGTCTATAAGGGCAAACTCGAGATGTATCCAGGCGCTGCGCCAATCGTCCGCGATGCCGGTTAGCATCAAGGGCGGATCAAGTCCATCTCATGTGCGGACGAGCGCGCAGTCCGGCTGTACAAGGAGGCAATCCCCTCGGTGGGACAGCTGAGGCCACGGGCAGACCTGATGGTCGTCCACAGACATGAAATCCCTAAGTGGCCTCGAGCCTGGGCCTGGTTCCCAGCGGAACCTTCAGAATCCTTGAGCTCATCCGCCTTGGCAACGAAGAACTACCGACCAGCTACTGGAGGATAGTGCGAGTTGACGAGACCAAGGAGAAGGAGCGTTATGTTGACTTGTCATCAACGATGTTTCAACCCCAATTCTCGCGGATTTTGGTGAGGTAATAAGCTACGGCTCCTGTCATGACCACCGCCGAGAGGGAAGATAGAGGCAATGGGCATCTTAGACTCCAAAGATGGTCTGAATTCTGCAAATTAATCTGCACCACTCCAAGGCAGCCTCGGCTGCCCTCCGTCTTCGTTTCAGTGAAAGGGCTGAATACGTAATTATAGATCAAGAGCCACGAATTGTCAGAAACAGGGTTTGAGGACTGAACTCTGATGCCTAGCAAGTGGTAACAGCTCCAGCAGCTGGTACGATCAGAGCTTGTATTCTAATCAAAAAAGTATTTTCTTATATTTTTCCCTCAATACAGCGATGAAGATTCGGCGAACATCACCTTTCAACTGAAGAAAAGCATCTCATGGTTCCTTGCTAGCTGCATGACCTACGATAGCTAATCTCTCCCACCAATTAGACTACAGGCAGCTGTCAAGGAGTCTGACAAGAAAATATTCTCGGTCATAATTGGGGCTGATTATAATTTGCATCACGTAATATGGAGCTCAAGCGATACCAACACCAGAGGTGAGTGTTTACTTGATTTTATTTTATTAAATAATCTCTCTATCTGCAACCGTGAGAATGATCCACCCTTTATTTATCGTTATAGTTATCAAGATTACCATTATTATGATTGTAAATGTTGTTATCGTTATCATCACCATTGTGCCAAAAAATATATATTTATTCCTCATTTCTTCCCTATGCCGTCTTTCATGTATACAGAGCAATAATAGCTTTCCTGGAGCGGTTTTCAATATTACACTTCGATTCGAGTTTTTTATCCAGAAGAACTCCAAGGTTCTTGACCTTTTGCAGATGGTAGTTTGAAAGTGGGAAATTTATATTTCCTCGTGAAGAGTACCGCCTCGGTCTTGGTGGATTGATGATGAGTCCAACAGGTAACAGTATTGATTGCATATTGTAGCAAATCACTAAGGACTTGTAGATGTTTACCCGTTGCTATGATTGCTATGTCGTCCGCAGATGCAACGACTTAGAGCCAGTGCCCTTGAGGTTTAAGAGTAAATCATTTACAGTAACATTCACAACAATGGGTAAACAACGCCTACTTGGGGTGTACCTATGGCTACGTGTTTGGACTTGGAACTAGCCCCCCGTATTAAGAACATATATCTCTTTTTGAGTAGGAGCCCCACAAAGTTCACAAGTCTGTCTTGCACTCCCATTCTGCGGAGTGATTCGGTAACAGCTTTAGGATAGACATTGTTGAAGGCTCCCTCGATATTGAGAAAGATTCCTAGCGTGTACTCTTTATGGCCAATATAAAGACCACATTCGCGTTGGTCTACTCAAGTAGGATAAGAGTGAGGCTGTAAAAATCTGGGTCAGCAGAGGACATGAAAGTATTTTGATTTTCCGACAGGGTGGAAATTTTATGTATTTGAGACATAAAAGGTCTTTGGCTTCTTGTAGTTGTGCGGGAAAAATTTCGTCCGGTTCATAACTTCTTTAAGATCAGATTTGCACGAAAAAAAACACGTTATCTCTTTACTATATTGAAATGCTTAATTTCAACATTCCATGAAACGATGCGATGAGTACATATTTAAAGCAACGAAGTCTGACTGGGTATGCAAGCGCTGTTCGCTGATTGGCTGTCACTTTTGCTTTTCTTTGGTTTTTTGTTATTTTGGCCATCACTGGTGTATAATGTGCATTTATGTAAGTATATTGGAACGATTTTGTGACATTCCTTGTCAAGTTTTGTTTGAACACAACTCGGTTTTGGCGTTGTTCTATCTCCGTTATTTGCGTTCTGTTCCCTTAAGGTCCAGTGTGCTGTTTTTATTTGAATTTTGGGCTTTTTAAGAAGTGGTGTCAGAATTGTCAGTGTGTTTATGCATATGTTAGAGATAAAATCAGTAAAGTATCTCGAAGATACCAAGATAGACTGTCAAACCATGAAAACTTACCGGCAATTAATTTACTAGACAATAGCATAGATATAAGACGCCTGAAAATATCTCATACTTTGGACCTTCCAAATAGATTTAAGAAAGTATGATAAACTAGACTATTAGAAAATAAAGTTGTTGTACAACACATTGATTAGTCTCATTGGAGCACAATCAATCCTGCCATGATACTTGTATTTATAAAATTTGCTGATTATCAACTGATAGATTGCAAATAAAATATATTCATAATAAAACAAACAAAAAATATTGTATTCGCTGCTTGAACTTGGCATGAATGATTTATAGTCACTTAGTCGATAGACGAATTTAGCGAATCGATCAGTAATGTTTTTGTTACTTCCAGATGGTTTGATAGTTTTCCGTAACCCTAATATTTTTTTAATAACCTAAAATAAGAAACAAATTGTATACATTTGACATATCACTATTAATAAATTTCTTTCGTTCTAGTTATTTAATAACCAATACAAATCGTGACAAATACATGGGATTAAAGAAGTGTGGTGTTCCAACGGCTAAAATAATTCGTAAAAAGCGAAATATTTCATTCAGGCGGTAAGCAAAAAAGTCGCATAAATAACTTTTGATGATTCCTCCAAAAGAAATATATAAATCGACGAAAGTAAATTAGCCTTAACTTATACTTCAAAGAAATATATCGAATATTTCCTCATGTGCTGCAGGTTTCCGAAATATATTCAAATTGATTCTCCTGTTAGCTGTTGAATATCCTTTAGGTATTTATTGTGTTTTCTATTGCTTTATTTATGTAATTACTTTTCTCTACCAGAAATTTGTTGATATGACGTTATTAACTCATGTTTTGTCGATGAACGAATGGAACCACGCCACGAACTATTGTATGCATGTGTATCAATAGAACAACAAACTAGTAACAGTTTGTATTAAAAATTATTATTTTACCCGTCAATACCACTGACAGAGACACTAGACATTGTGTGTAAAACATCTATTTTATGTTCAGCAACAAAATATACTGACAAACTAACGGGCACGGAATGGAAAAGCTAACCTTGGCCATCCTCATAGAGGTATTAAAGCAAGATCTACAAAGGTAATACATATAAGAAAGACCGAATTAGGCGTACTTTTCTATGCAAGGTATGTTATTGACATTATCCGCGATTCAACTAAACGATGAAAAGCAGATACTGAATTACATGAACAAACAAGACAAATAGATGTATAAATTTTAAGACGGAAATGGAAAAAACGAAAACTAAATTTGATGTATATTGAAACGATTTTCCGTCATCCCTTCTCAAATTTGGTTTTGTGACATACCGGTTTCGGCGTTGTGCCATCTTCAGTGTCGTTTTCGTTCTCAGAAGAGAAACCGATATGTCACAAAGCCAAATTTGACAAGGAATGACGGAAAATCACTCCAATATACATCAAATTCCCACCCTGTCGGAAAATCAGAAGAAAATTAAAATACAAAACAAAATTTCCTGAACCTGACGAATAATGATGACAAGGTCGTCCAAAAATTGAACTACGAAAATTTACAAGAAGCCAACAGTCACGGACACGATAATACATACTATATCAAACAAACCATCCCTTCAGCAATATGAGACAAGGAGTCATGGATTAAAAAAAAGAGGCAACTGCGAGCAAGACGGAAAGGCTTGGACGGTAATATCTTATCGACCCATCCTTTTCACTAAGCGACATTTCGAAAAAGATTCGCCTGATTTCGGGTACATACCAAACATACTGGTACAAACTTATCCAGAAAACATAAGCTTAGCATTCGCCCATTATTATTCTTCCAATTCCAGGCATAGAAAAATAGAATCCTAAGAGCTCAAATAAATTTTTCACCTAATAAAAATTCACTTTCTTTGGAAAATCGTTTCACTACTGAGCAACTTGAAATTCTAAAAGTAAGACACCAAGCCATGATTAAATAACGTATAAAATGATATAACCAGTTCTTCGAACAAAAAATTATTCCACAGAAATTAAAAATAGCGAGAATCATACCCATCCTTAAACCCAACAAAAATAACAACTATATTCTAAAGTATATGCCTATATCTCTACTGCCCTGCCTTGTAAAATTACATAAAAAAATGGTAGCTAATAGACCAATGTGGTATCTTGATTCCTCAAAATTGCTTTCTGAATACCAAGTTGGATTTAAAAAGGGATATATGTAATACGACAGATGCTCTCTTATATATTAACCATATGATCAGTAAAAATGTATCAAAAAAAAAATACCACCTGTCTGTATTAGCAATTGAATTCGAAACCGCATTCGAGAAAATAGGTGAAAAAATGTGAAAGCTATATAAAAAGGTTTTTAACAAATAACAGACTACGGGTAAGAACAAATAATGTATGCTCTACATTCGTCCCAATTTCGAAAGGAATTTCACTAGGCTCGCTTTTGTTTGTTGTACTTCTTTTTAAAAGCTTTCGAAGATGTCGTTGAGCTCCTAACAAAACATAAAAACATAAAATTCTGTAAAATGTAATAAAAAAGAACTCAAATAAATTCAAACAACTTTTCAAGACGTCCTAAAGAATATCTATACCTGGTCCAAAGGGTCTGGCGCTAAACTCTCCTTAGAAAAATTTAAGCTTTTCCACGCTTGCAGAATGTTAAACTGTAGGCATAGTAGATATTAAAGTTAACAATGTAGCAATTGAAAATGTACATAGTTTAAAGATACTAGGGATATTTTTTGATAAAAGGAATACATTCAAACAACATTGCAATTATATTAAGCAGGTTCTCGCCTCCAGGATAAATGTATTAAAATATCTTTAACCAAATAAAAGTCAAATCCATACTAACACTCTCCTTAACTTTACAAAGCTTACCATAGTCTTAAAAATAGACTATGGATTGCAAATTTATGGCAAGGTGTCTAAATCATTGCTTAAAAAAATTAAGGGCGTATACCATTCCGCGATTCGATTAAGTTTGAGAGCTTTTTGATCAGGGCACGATCTGTAAACATTATAACTTCCAGCCAAAACTCAATTTTAAGTAAAGAAATAATGCTATTAATATCCCGAAATGGTACTCTTACCATGAAATCGGGCCTATCGGAGATGTTTAACATTTTGACACAATCTCAGAAATGGGCATCTAAAAATAATAATAAACATTTCGCTTCGCCCTGGATACTTTCTCCTTCCTAGACATACTCTCAGTATATCCCAAATACTCAATCAGTTCACTAATTAACAGCATTAAGCGGCAGACCCACTTAAAAGTAGCAATTGGAAATTTTTTTTTACAGATGGCTCTTAAAACTGTAATGGCACATTCTTTGCTGTAGTCCACGAAAATGGTGACATTATATCAAATGGTATTTTGTTAGAACAAGCAACATTATTTCAAGCTGAAGTTCAAGCTATCCTGAATGCACTGTAATATACCACCAAAAATTGCACAGATTGCAACGCAGTTGTCCTTGCGGTTCAAAAACTTACAAAATCTCAGAAGACAATGCAACAATTAGAACATACCTAATAAATACGCAAGCAAAAGTAAAACTTATGTGGATCCCAGGACATGCTGACATAATAGGAAATGGGTTAGCAAATAGGAAATATGGCTGTCCGGGAATTCCTTAGAAGAATCCGAGGCAAATGGAATAACGAAACACACGAATACAAATCGATAAACCCAAATAAATACTCAATAGTACTGTCAACTAATACCACCACAGCCATGAACAAATGTTTCGTTAGATTAAGCCTTGCGCACTAGAGTCTGACCCATTTTCACTTGATGAAGAAGAAGTCGCAGCCAACGTGCCTTTTTAAGCAATTCATCTGTACTAACCGTTTCCCATATCCTCTTCGAATGGCCGTCCCTAAACCCCTACCGGTCAACTTACCTCTCGCAAGATAGGCACATGTTACTATCCGTTCCAAGCGAAAATAATGTAAGGAATTTATTCAACTTTTTAAAACAAATTAATATTCAAAAACTTATTTAATAATTGCATCCCAAACTTTATATTAAACCGATAGCGATAGTAGCTATTATTAATTAATGCTTGGACGGTAATATCTTATGCATGAAAATAAGAATAAGATTTCGCGAAAACATAAGGAACCACAACAAAAAGACACGAAATCCTATATATAGCTAAGTATAATTTTGCAAATTATAGAACGATTAGACTTCAGCAACAACAAAAAAGAAAATAAAGAAAACGGTTAAATTATTGCATGTGAAATAGTGACACCGCCTTAACACACTTGAGAACATCAAAATAAAGGGTGTTTTTTTAGACATGTGGTTTTTAAAAAGAAATGAAACGCATATAATTTAATGCTATGGCCAAGAATTTAGCTTTATTATAAAACTTATTTCGGGCGGCTGGCTCTAATAAATTCCAACCGAGAGGCACCATTTTCGACCATAACGCGCCGAATATTCTCTTCGTCTTGAAATGGCAAACCAAACTGACTGACTGAACTGTCAAAAAGACGAACTCCGAAGAAAGTATTGCCTCATTGAAAAACACACCTTTAAAAAAACCCCCTTGTATGTATATAATCATAAAACGGTTGAAGAAAGTACACACGAAAATGCACACGAAAACAGTTTTGACAGCATTACGCTGAAGATGACGCAACGCCGAAACCGGTTTGTCTCCAAACTATACTTGACAAGGGATGACACAAAATTGTTTTTATATACTTGACCATCGAAATACGTTCAGTATCGGTGTTCAAACCACGAGGACTAATGGACGAAAAATATGCATTTATTTAATTAGAAAAATTCGTCGAGTTTTGTAATGCGGTGCATATTGGTTGCTTCAAGAAAATATTCTTTGTTATTTTTTACTAAATATAATACAAAATTATATATATGTATATATTATAAATTATACACACTTTTAAAATTTTTTAATTTGTGATTCTTATGGACCATTTTTATGCAAGAAACACACAGAATAATGGTTTTCGGTTATTTTGCCAAGTACCTTTATAATACGAACAGCACTTTTCTGATACTTCGGATTTACACGGTCAATTTTTTAGGCAATATTCTTTCAATTTCCAGCAGTTTGGTCCTTCATCTGTGGTTTCCCGGCATAACCAAAAAACTCAATCACAGAAAACGCGCCCTAATGTTTGAAGCTGTTTGAAAAATGCAGTTATTCGGTTTGGAAATGTCGAGAATTCAGTCACAATATTGAATATAAATGTATGCAATTATTTACATTCTTTCGAATGATTAACACCCACAGATGTCAAATTTTGCATTAACTCGTGTTTGCAAAAAAATATACTTTTTCGGTTATGCCGGGAAACCACAGACAAATGTATGTAAGTAAAAAAGATGAGTGTGTTGGTAATCGGAATAAAACTTGCTTGAAAACTTGAACGTGTGAAATCGAATTTTTGATAGAAATAACACAAAAACCAAGCGATAAATTCGAATGTCTATTGTAAAGTCATGCTAGTTTGGAAATACTGATCCTTACTTTATAAGCACTGATTTAAAAGCTGTCAAAAATCTTTTTTTAACTTCGCATCGATGAAATCAAACGTTCTTTTTTTCATCTTATTTAATCCGTTAAACCATAAGTAGTTTTTAATCGCATTTAATCGCAACATTCTGGTCCTTCGAGCCGGATCTCGAAGTCGTGTTATTTTTATTTCAACCGCGCGATTCGCTGTATTTCTGCAAATAATTACATAGGCTATAAAACATTCGCGTTGCACGTACATGCAAATGTCTTCGCTCAAGGTTCGCGAGTCGTCTTTAAACGCTATCAAGCGTCATTTGCAGTCGAATAAGGCAGATGTGCTTTCCGAGGACGTCGAATGCTGTCTACGCATATACAATTATTCGAAGAGCAGTGGGTTCGTTTCTGCGAAGCTCAACAAGAAGTGGAGCTGACATGTGGCGACGAGAATGCACATACGGAAGAACAATCTCGTATACTAGGTGAAGAGTGGTATATAACCGCAAAGACTAACTTTAAACGTCTTATGTCTTCGCACAAGCAACCCCCACCTCCTAATGCCGTTTCGGTTTCACATTCATCCACACCGCTGCCAAAATACAGCTGCCATCGTTTTGTGGCGATCCAACTGAATGGTTATCCTTTCACGACTCGTTTTGTTCGCTAGTTAACGCCAACGCATCTTTGTCGGATGGGCAAAAACTCCAGTATCTTCGGAACTGTCTGAAAGGTGAAGCGTTTAATTTGATAAGTAGTTAACCAGTGTGTGACACCAACTATAGCGAAGCATGGGACTTGTTGACCTCAAGGTACAAGGTCGTACGAGTCATGGTGGACAGCCACATACGGGCTCTGTCATCTATCGAAAGGCGAGTAAAGACTCGACAAAGGCAATCAAACAAGTGATAAATGCTACATTGCAGCATGTTGGTGCGCTACGGACGACCAACTGAGTTTTGGGATGACTGGCTCATCCACATAACTGTATTCAAATTGGCATACGAAACACGCAAGCAATGGGAGTTGTCGCTTGTGGCTGACGAGTTGCCGTCGTTCAACGCCCTCCGTGAATTTCTCGAAACTCGTGCGCGTTCGCTGGAGATGATACCGCTTTCATTCGCCAACACAAAGGTAATCGCAAAAAACGTTTTACACACCACATGCTTGCCCTTATTGTAGTGTAGACCACAAAATATACGCTTGTTCGAAGTTTAGCCAACTCGACGCGAAACTAAACTTTCGGCCATCAAATCGCAAGGCGCTTGTTTAAACTGCCTTAGCAGAGGGCATAGTTTTGCTAAATGCCGCAGTTCCTAGTCGTGGCGTATCTGTCAGAAGCGCCATCACACATTTATTACACGCCAGTTTAAACAACACACAGGAATCAATCCTTACAAGCGCAACAAGCCAGAACATTAGCGTCACGTCATATTACGCTGATGCTGATCGTTTCACCTTGTTGGCAACCGCCGCAGTCTTAGTGCAAGACGACGCTGGTCGCTGGCAACCAGCTCGCGCTCTCCTCCAATGGCGCAAAATACCGTATTCGGTTGGGTGTTGCTCGGAAACGCAACCAGCTCACAAAGGCAGCTCACATCTATAACCACCTTGCACTGCGACACGCAATTAAGCGAGCTAGTCAACAAGTTCTGGGAACTCGAAGAGTTACGCCCGAGAGAGCATTACACTCCCGAAGAAGTCACTTGTGAACAAATTTACGACGATACTACCGAGCGAGCTACCGATGGTCGCTACATCGTGCGGTTGCCGCTGAAGAAATCAGTTCCGATAGGTGAATCCAGAAGTCCTGCCGTCCGAGCATTACTCCGTATGAAGAAGAGGTTTGCGGTTAACAAGCAACTCCATCGAGAATATTGTGATATCGTTGCCTAAGCTTTCATCGCTTAAGCTAAGGCGTTGGCTGGGCACGAGTTCGGTAGTGGACGCGGAATTTCATATCTCAACACGAACCTCGAACTGAAATCGAGCAGATGTCACATCTAGCTCAAACTACCGATGAATGGGATCTTTTGACGAGATACCACTCATTCACCAAGCTCAAGGGAATAACCGCTTACGTAATTCGCTTCGTACGAAATTTACGAATCATCACCTCCCTTCACTTTAATGCAGAGAATCAAAGACAAGGTCCGTTAACCTGTGCAGAGATTCGAGAAGCTGAATTAGTTTTGGTAAAGTATGTCCAATATAACGCATTCGAGCGAGAAGTTTGCAATTGCAGATCAAGGAAGCCGATACCCGTCCGGAGTAGCCTCGTACGTGTTGGAGGTCGTATCCAAAATGCCACGCTCTCTAACGACGCCAAGCATCCAATAATCTTGCCTAAGGGGTCTTCGTTGCCAAAGATAACCGCCGCCGAAGTTCATATCACAACGGTACATGCCGGACCTCAGATGATGCAGGCTATGCTTCAACGACGGTTCTGGGTGCCCGGTATTCGAAACCTTGTTCGATGTATATACCGTAAATGTGTTCGCTGCAAGCGCCTCAATCGTATGCCTCTGCAGCAGCTCATGGCTCAACTTCCGCTCAGTCGCGTTATTTGGGAAGAGGTGCTAAGTCAACAAATGCGTACATTTGTTCGTTTATATATATGAGTACAGGCGCGATGCACTTGGAACAGGCAGGTGACCTTTCGTCGGTTGCATTTTTTGCTGCCGATAAACGTTTTACCAACCGAAGGGGGCATTGTCAGCATATTTACTCCGACAACGGAACAAATTTCGTTGGGGCTGAAAGGGAGTTACGCGGCACATGTGAAAGTTGCATTAATGACGTTAAGTTAGCTTCGTACTTCGCTGATACGCAGACCACTTGGCATTTTAATCCGCCCAGCGCTCCCCATATGGGCGGATATTGGGAGGTGGGCATAAAACGCGTCAAGTACCACCTGCACTAAATTCATCACTGCTGGCGTATGAAGAATTTGCAACTGTGCTAACCGAGGTCGAGGCTTGCGTGAATTTTCGTGTAGTAGGCGAACCACTGAAGACTCTTCCCGATAAGCACTGATTTATAAGCTGTCAAAAATATTTTTTTAACTTCCGTTCTTCTCTTCCCATTAAACGCATCGATGAAATCAAACGTTCATCTTTTCATCTTATTCAATCCGCTAAACCATAAGCAGTTTTCAATCGCATTTAATCGCAACAGTCTAAAAACTCTCAGCAAAATTTAAAATCTTCCCATAAAAATGTTTATTGTTGGTCGTTTCTATGTAGAAAACCAAAATCATTCAAATGATAGAATATTTTTATTTATTTTTTATAGACTTGCATTGGGTATGAAGTCCTCATAAAAATATATTTGATGCAAAAGATAAAGTCCTTTGTCTTATATTTGTGATTTTACGAGAATATAATAACTATAAAAACCACAATTCGACTTTTCATAAAACAAACAGGAAATAATTTTTTAAAATTTCAAATTTATCACTCAAATCAAGAGAAAATTACATCGTTTCATCGACACCGAAATTGATACACATTCATAAAAACAACATACATATGTACGTACATAGGTACATATGTAACTGTCAACATACATACATACATACATACCCAGAAAGAAGCCTTTCTGTTAAATTATGCGGTACATTATATAGGCATAAGGGCCGTACACATACAACTTTCCTCGCTTTACTTGACAATTCGAAATTTAACAACAAAGCATGAGGTGTAGAAGGTTTGCTACATAGAACGCTTTGACAGTTTCTACGTAAGTGGTTTGTTTTCAATTGTTATTTGTGTCTATTCCAAATATTTTGTTTAATAAAATATTAAGAAATGAGTTTTACTTATATAATTAAGTGATAGTTATGCTACTTATGTATGTTTCAAAGTCGCGAGTGTAATAAACTATATTGAGTCCGAGCATATTTCGACAACATAAATTAAAACCGATCAAAGAGGTGTTTTATTTGCTATTTATTAATATTTCTCTTCTTTTATCTTTTTAAAAGTAATTATACACGCAAAACCTATGAAATACTAGTAAATTTCCTAAATCGTGTGTATATGCACGCAGAATTAAAATGGAAATGCAAATAGTTGGTTGTCAAAGTGTACAAATGTTGAGAGTTCGCCATGATTTTGCTTCGTTTTGCTTTGCTTTACTTTTCTCGCCTTGTATTTAGCAGCACTCATATAACATCAGGTCTTCAACTTATCTGTCAAAGCGAAACTCTGAAGCAAAGCAAAGCGAAAGTCTTATGTGTACGGCCCTTTAGTACTACATATACATATGTATGTAGTTTGTGTGAGAAATTTAAAAACTTTCCATTAAAGGCTGCGTTTATGATGGAGCTGCGATAAAAGCGAAGATAGTACTGACTAGAGCATAGCGAAAAATCTACGCTTTGATGTATTGTTTATGTTGGAGCTACGATAAAAGCGAAGAGAGCTGAGAGAGCACCGACTAGATCATAGCGTAGAACAGTGGTCGGCAAAAGTTAAACTGTGACTGTGTTGGTGAGCACAAGCGAACTGCTCCGCATGAGCATCCCAGTCGGAAATTGCGTGAATTGAAACACTTATTGCGTTTCAATGAGAACATATAAAAAGGTTTTGCATATACAGTGTACATACGTGCATAGATACAAACTTAAATAAAACATTCAAAAATTCATTTGGATTTATGTACGTTATGTTACATACATAGTTACATACATAAAAATATTTAAAAAAATGTAAATATCATAATAGTAAAATCATTCCGCTTTTTTAAATCATTGTGAAAATATTCGAAATGTCTTTTTAAAGCATAATTTCTGGTATGTTTTTTTAATGGCTTAAAACACAAAATGCATAGCATGTCACCAAAAGCATTTTCAAGCATAAAGTATGTCTCGCAAGGTATCTTTGCATTTAAGAAACAAAGCGCAACAGTCAAGCACAATGTTGATTCGTTGCTATGGTGTTTATGTTGAAGCTGAGATAAAAGAGTTGATATCAGTGCGGTTTTAGTTTGAAGGAGAATAAAAGCAAAAAAAATTTCCGATTCCGATGAACAAATGTTGTTTTCGTCTTCAACTTCTTTATATCGTTTGTTTAAAAGTGCACAGGAAGCCCGCAAGTTTTCTGCAAACCCAATTATTGAGGAATGACAGATTTTGGATGTGTTTTATAATTTGTCAAGTTTTTGGAATATGCGAATAAATACTGAAACCTGTGATTTTGTTTTATTTAAAATTGAAGAAAATTAGGAAAAAATGGTACAATTGTCATAGCAGACCTATTTGGCATGACGAGCGATTTTTTGCTGGAGTATTACAAAAAACATGAACATTATAATTTTTTTTAACTTAATAGAGCAAATTAATATTTTTCAATTGTGGTGGTTAGCATTTTTGGTTCCTTATTATTATTAGCTCCTCCGTGTTCATGTTGATCAAAGCGACTAGAGCGAAGAAAATGTGATCAACGATTTTCTTTGCTCTTATTGTCATAAACACACATACGGGATGCCCATTTACAATTTTTTCTGCTACTAACGCAGCTCTTCTCGCAGCTCTTATAGCAGCTCCAACATAAACACATATGTACATATACGGGATGCCCATTTACAATTTTCTCTGCTCTTATCGCAGCTATTATGTTCGCTCTTATCGAAGCTCCAACATAAACGCACTCTTACACGGGATATGCTGCTATGTTAATCTGCATGTTGATGTCTCTTTTCTATCAAATATTATAATGCGGTAAATAACTTGTTATAAACCGCAAACAATGTCATATGAGTACCGTTAATATGCAAATGTGTTAGTTTTTTGTAATTGTATTGGAGAATTGGTGTTCTTGCTGGGTATGTATTTCTTTACCTATAAAAGCTAGTTAACAGTTTGGAGAAGTTTATACGTAAGTACAAACATAAGTTGTAAATGGATGTATAATTCCGCTTAATATAATATAATAGGGGTATTCGGGATTTGTTGTATTCGTATTATTATTTATTTTTTTACAACGAATTCGGAATTACACAAGTAAATCGCGAACACACCCGTCTTCGTGTCATTGTAAAATTTCTCGAACAGCTGATTTACGAGTTCATATTTAAGTATGTATGTGCTACCAACAAATAAACAAATGTGCGTAATATGACGCGAAAATGCGAAAAAACAAAAAATTTAGACTTTATTACTAATAATTGTAAAAATCAAATTGCTAAGATAAACGATAAACTTGAATACACAAATAAATATATATTTATTTATTCGACTAACGTATTTGTAGATGATTCGACGTTTCATATTTTTTGTTGTGATAGGCTGTGAGAAATTTACAAAAGAAAAACCACATTCACCGCAGAGTCCACCCATTGTATTTGCTTGCACTCTTGTATTTGAAGTGGAACGTATATTTTATTGTGGGATTTTTACAACATTTGATATCAAAACCACAGAAACGACGAATACAAAATACAATGGCAAATACAACAGATCCCGAATACCCCTAATATATGTTTGTACATACATAATTTAATTCACATTACTCTTAATTTCTGGTGCGATAAATGATTGCTACTCAGAGGGCGATGGGTTACAAGATAAAGATTTTTTATTTTAGGAATAACATTGGGCACGTTCCTAAGAGTGCGTTTATGTTGGAGCTGCGATAAGTTTTTGTTCTCAGCGTGGTGTTCGTTATTAACAATTACACAGTACAACAGCTAATCTGGGGGGTGAGAAATTCCAATTCAGGGTGATGGTACTAGGTCAGTATAGTAAAACCCTCAAAGGGTTTGGCGTTCGTATGTGTCAGTTTTTTTTTATGACCTTTTAAATTTTTTCCATATCTTGATGTTTTTTCGCTTAGTTGTAACATTTTGGCAAAAACGTAGTTTAACATAACTCGAGAACCACTTGTCCGATTTTGATGAAACAAATTTAGAAAAATTAAGAATTACAGTTTCTCTAATCTGTTTCTATACCGTTTTCCTATATGTGCAACACTTTCGAAGTTAAAAATGAATGTATGAAGGGAAAAAAGTATTTTTTTCCTAAAAATTTATATATATTTTTTTTAAATTCATAAAAAATTCAGCAACACTGGTTCTGTAATGTTCACATAAAACATGCATTGTCATTATACTTCTTCTCTTTCTCACACTGGTTCTGTGATTTTTGTCATTCAACAAGTGCCGACGAACGCGAACAGTAAAAGTAATTTTTCTCAAATTTTTTAAAAGTGAACAAAAGAGAACAAAATATGGAACTGTGCAAGCCAGATATAAATAGCTTTTGCTACTGCTGTGGTCAATATGTCTCAACACATAAAAAAAGGGGAAATTTCAGTACTGATTTGGTTCAAACATACGAGATGTACTTCAACCAAAATGTTATAGTGAACGAAAATTGGGTACCAAATATAGTGTGTAAAAGCTGCTACAACCGTCTAATGGATTGGAAAAATAGAAGACGTGAAAGTATGCCATTCGGTATCCCAATGACTTGGACTAATCATGGCGAAGGTCACAATCCATTGAATTGCTATGCATGTGCGAATAAAGGAGCCGCAAAAAGGATAAGAAAATCGTATAATTACGTTGGTGTTGCAAGTGCCGCAACACCATTGCCTCATTCGGACCACATTCCTGTGCCAAAAGCTTCTAGCCCAGATATTTTCTCTTTTACGACTGCTCCGACATATCATGCACGTGATGATCCCCCATATGAGCCATCAGTATCCAATGAGCCAATTTTAATAAATCAAAATAAGCTTGATTCAATTGTTGCCAAGTTGGAATTAACACAGCATAAATCGGAAGAGCTGGCTTCCATTTTGAAATCAAACAGTTTGTTGGCACCCGGTGTGAAAGTCACAGCTTATCGAAGTCGTCAGGCAACACTCCAAAGTTTATTCCTTGTGAATGATGAAAAAACTTCTGCATATTGCCCGGATGTAGGAAAATTGATGAACGCAAAGAATAAAATATGAAGCAGATGACTGGAGATTATTTATTGACAGTTCAAAACTCAGCTTGAAGGCGGTTTTACTGCATAAGACCAATACAGAAACGAAAGAAACATATGTATGATGCACTGGAAAATATTTAAAAAATGGTTAACTACGCCAAACATATGTGGCGCATATGCTGCGATTTAAAAGTTGTAGCAATGCTTTGCGGTCTTCAAAGCGGCTATATATGTGCTTTTTGTGCGATTGGGACACACGATTTTCCGGTGACTCAGAGAGCACAGCAGGTTACAAACGGCCAATATTATTCGTGAGCCTCTAGTGCCGAAGGAGAAGATATTGCTGCCTCCACTGCATATTAAACTTGGAATTGTTAAGAATTTTATCAAAACTGTCGCCAAAAGAGATGAAGTTTTCTTGTTTTTGAAACTAATTTATTTATTTATTTATTCATACATTCGTCTATGAAACAGTGGTTCCTTACAGACTAGTTACATAATAAAAATAAGTCACTACGACTATTAGTTAAAATAAAAGCAAGAATACAAAATATTTAAAAATACATTTTTAGAATAAGAGAAATCAAGTAGGATAGAATTCGAGATCTGATTAAATTAATTTAAGGCACGTACCAAAGGGGCATTGCGCGCAAGCTCAGTTTTACAGTTCTCACAATAGAAAGGCAAATTATACTGAGGAATGTTGAAGTTTATTCGTCCTAAGGGAAAAGGACAATCAATACTACCATTTATAATACTAAAAGCAAAAGTCAGGGAGAGTACAGAACGTCTCGTTTCCAAGGACTTCAGATTAATTAAAAGTAAACGGCTACTATACGATGGTATAGGGTCCGAAAACTTTAAAGAGCGCAATGCGAATTTCAAAAAACCTTCTGAACACGTTCCAATCTAATTATGAAATTTTTGTGGAATGGCCTCCAAATAAATGTAGCATATTCCAAAATGGGACGAACAAAAGACGAATATAAAAGTTTAATGGTATAGGGATCAGAGAACTTTACACAGTTCCGCCGCACGAAACCCAAGACAGAGAAAGATTTAGAAATCACATAACTAATATGTCTATTAAAGGAAAAATTAGAGGAAAAAATTACACCAAGATCTTTAGCCTCAACGACAGATTCTAGCGGCGACTCCGCGATACTATAGTACGTCGATACTGCACTGTGGATTTTCGCATAAGTTACTTTAAAGCACTTTTTAATATTTAATGAAAGGCGAGATTTCATGCACCAAAGATTAAGATTATTAATATCCACCTGGAGCATCTTAGCATCACTTTCGTTTTTGATCATCGAAAATACTTTCAAGTCATCGGCATAGAGTAGAAAATTAGCGAAAGAAAAACATGAGCTAATATCATTTATAAATAACACAAAAAGTAAAGGTCCTAGAATGCTTCCCTGGGGAACCCCAGATGAGGCAGTGAAGGCATCCGAAGATATGCCATCAATTGAGACAACGCAGCGTCTGTCAGTTAAGTAGGATTTAATCCACTTCAAAAAAACAGAATGGAAACCAAGACAGGCTAATTTATGAAGTAAAATCGAGTGAGAAACTCTGTCAAAAGCTTTGCTAAAATCCGTGTATATGCAATCAACTTGGAATCCAGCAGAAAAGGATGCAATACAGTATTCACAAAATACAGCTAAGTTAGACACCGTAGATCGATTGGAAACAAAGCCATGTTGGTTTGGCAGGATCACACTTTTACTGATGAAATACATTTTTTCTTTGACTATAGTTTCAAAAAGTTTCGATACCATTGATAATTTTGAAATGGGCCTGTAATTGCGAACATTATTTTTATTCCCACTTTTGAATATAGGGTTAATAGACGTAATTTTCCATTCATCGATAAAGATACCCGACGCAAGAGACTTATTAAAAATGCGCTTTAGAGGCAAAACTAGAGCGGGACAGTTCTTGAAAAGATGAGCAGAAAACCCATCAACGTCAGACTTTGTAGACGGTTTAAGCTTGGCAATACCTGTTGCCACATCATCAAATGACAGTGTCAGAGCCCCACAGCTGAAAGCAGTAGCTGTATTGGGGTTAACATCAGGCCAAGAATTACCATCTTCACAAACGTAATTGGCACTAAAAAACTCACCGAACAGGTTCGCCATCTCCTTAGGGCAACTAGCGAATTTATCATCGAGAGAGACAGCCGAAGGTATGCCAGAGCCACACTTCTTTGATTTTATGAAATGCCAAAAAGCTTTTGGATTTGATTTTAAATTTGACTCAACCCCCAGAATGTAATTTTTATAAAGAAACTTATCTAAGCAATTAAAATCCTTTACATATTTCTGATATTTATCAAAGAAAATCTGGCTTCCAGTAACCTTAATTTTCTTAAAGAATTTATTTCTACGGTTCTTTAACTTTTTCAACTTCCGATTATACCATGGTAACTTATATGGCTTATTCTTAAAAATTGGCACAATTTCCATACATAAATCAAATAACGTTAATTTAAACGAATTATAGCATTTAGAGACATCCTGCGCTGAAAGTAATTCATCCCAGTTCAGCATCGAAAAGGAGCTATTTAGCTTGGCGAAATCACAATACTTATAATTAAAAATAATTTGATTAGTAGGAGCAATTTTGTTTTTTAAAAATTTATAAAATTCAAATCTCAGTATTAATGGTACATGATTTACCCGAGACTCAGCGAAAGTAAAATTAAAGAAGGAAAGTTATAATATCACATTCATTTCCCATGGTTTTCCATCTTAACAAATTAATTTTTTCCAAACAGGCGTACTAAATGGTCCAGATATACGAAAGCTGATTAAAAGTGACGCATTCAACAATATTTTGATTGACGCTGAATTGAATGCATGGCAGGCAATCAAAGAAGTAATAGAAGGCTTGTTGGGAAAGCATCGTTCAAACAACTACGATGTTTCTGTCGCAAGGATGTTAAGAGCATTCTCGGAAATTGGTGTCCACATGTCCTTGAAAATCCATTATTTACATCATCATCTGGACTACTTCAGCAAACAATTGGCTACCGAATCTGATGAACAAGGTGAACGCTATCATCAAGTTGCTATGCCATTTGAAATGAGGTAATACTGATTTTTTATTTTTTCAAACTCATTTTAATAAAACAAAAACTTACAGATATAGAGGCAAAAAGTCGCCGAGTGCAATAATGGTGCTGGTGGAGTAAGCTTGTTTGGCAAGACAGGGATGATCTTGATGATAAAGAATTTTCAGGAGATGCAGAAGGGCCAACAGTGGAGTCACACATTGACATTATGTGTGGTTCAGAAACTGATGATAGCGATGAATGCGATGCCACTAGTCCCGAACAACCACCATCGAAAAAGTCTAGGCAATATTTATTAAAATAAATAAAAATAAATAAATAAAATAAAAATAAAAAATTATAAAAATGTTTACTTTATTTTTTTAGTAGTTTATGGCCAGAAGTCTGGAGTAATTGGGGAAAATTTATAAAAAAGGCGATAAATGACACTTTTTTGAATAAAAACAAATAAAAACAAATAGAAATTGTAATTCTTAATTTTTCTAAATTTGTTTCATCAAAATCGGACAAGTGGTTCTCGAGTTATGTTAAACTACGTTTTTGCCAAAATGTTACAACTAAGCGAAAAAACATCAAGATAAGGAAAAAATTTAAAAGGTCATAAAAAAAAACTGACACATACGAACGCCAAACCCTTAGACGGTTTTACTATACTGACCTAGTACCATCACCCTACCCTGACTTGGAATTTCTCACCCCCAGACAATAATCCCAAAAATGTTCCACAGTGTTATCAGCTGTTCATTTGGCAGTTTATGTTTCCAACAGTTTCTAAGGCCTAAATGTTAGACTAAACAGTTACGTCCTTTGAAAGTGCGCATTAATTGTCGTCCCTTAAATTTTCTGTTCTTTGAGAATTATTTTCCTTGTTTGATCAAGACCAATAACCGCTAAAATCAAAAACTATATGCAAATAAACTTCTTTCATACATTTGGATTGTAATTTGTAATCTTAGCTACAACTTTATTGGGCATTTAATATACGCAAGCAATTGTACTTGCAGTATACGACAAAGCATACAACTCGTTTTTATCCTAAGTCGGTTAAGACGAATATTGCTTTTGACCACAGAATACAAAACCAGTCAATTTACACAAATAGTTAGGCGATAAGGTGTATAATTTTCGTAAGACATAGTAGTGCTGTGGTGTTTTTTTATTGTGGTTGAGTTAAATTGTTAGAAATTGTGTTTCAACATACATACAAGCATACGCATGTATGTATAACTAAAATTATTGTGTATATACATACATATATATGTAGGTATTTCTAAAAAAGCTGTGTGTCCCGAATACATACCTGCAGGGTTTGCACCACTGGTTCTGTTGATCCAAGCCAAAACGGGCGCGGCACTTTTTCATATTATTACCTAGGCACAAATCAAGAATTTAAAACAAAAAAGAGAAAATTAAGTAAATAATTTAGGCACAAGTAAATAATTTAGGCACAAGTAAATAACACAACTACCTAAATAACTACGTAAATGATCATGCGTGATCGCGTGTCTGAAGAAGTGGAATATTATTATATTTTATTTTTTAAAATATGCAGTTATGATCGCGACTTCTTATATAAATATAAGAGTATATCAATTTTCACTACGAAAGAATACTAAGACGTTTTAAGTTCATTTTTCTTAAGTTTTTTTTTTAACCCCACTCCTTTGGCAAACGCGCGATAAGCATTTTTAATAGAGTGAATCAGTAATTTTTCGTAACGTTGTTTTTTATTTAATGGATACAACAATTACTACATACTTACATACATACATACATAAATACGTGTGTTTCACGTTTGTTAGTAGAGGCGGTCTAGCAAGTTTATTACAAAATATTTATGTATGTACATATGCAAAAACAATAATCTTTATGACCACAAACATGCTAACGATAACCGTTTATAACAAATGTTAGTTACTTAATGTCATAGTTACTAATAATAGAAATGGAATATCATTTTTAATCGGTTCAATATCCGATAAAATATATATTACCATATTACAGTTATTATGATAATTATAATTTATGTAATTAAATAATACAAATAACACGCAATAAAAAAGGAGTAGGAAATAAAAATCCTTGTGTCTTACTAACTTAATTCTATCGATCCCTAAAGTTTTCTGGACAAAAAAAAAACAGAAAAACACGAACCTAAGCTTTTAGCTGAAATACATACTTATATATAGCAAAGCATTGGCTATATTTAAGCTTTGTATGTACATATATTAAGAATAATTTGGGAATATTTTTAAGACGACATGTATTTTGTAGAGTCAAATTTGTACTTCAAATTAAGTACTTTTGACCAAACGAAATCCACTCGCGTCATTGATTTACTTGATAGCGCTGTCTTATATACAATTTTACTAAGATTTTTTTTAGTATTATGTATGCAAGGCCGTAGAGAGAAAACCTGGGCCCGGGGTGGATAGAGGATGTATTTTACTGTGTTGATACATTTTACTTTAAATCAAACACAACAATTTTTCTAAAATACTTGTTAAAAAATTTAACGATTTGTTTGAAACTTTAACAGTGTAATGTTCGAGGTTGTAGTTAGATAACTAGATAACAGCAAATTTTTTATTTATTGCATATAATTGAAATTTTGCTATTTCTATAGCAAGTGCGAGTACTTTTGACCAAACGAAATCCACTCGCGTGATTGATTTCCTTGATAGCGCTGTCTGATATACAATTTTATTAAGATTTTTTTTAGTATTATGTATGCAAGGCCGTCGAGAGAAAACCGGGGCTCGGGGAGGATATAGGATGTATTTTACTGTGTTGATACATTTTACTTTAAATCAAACACAACAATTTTTCTAAAATACTTGTTAAAAAATTTAACGATTTGTTTGAAACTTTACCAGTGTAATGTTCGAGGTTGTACTTAGATAACTAGATAACAGCCAATTTTTTATTTATTGCCAATAATTGAAATTAAGCTATTTCCATAGCAAGTGGAAGACAGCGAATCAAATGTACAGTCAAGCACTCGAATATTCATCTACGACAATAATACATTCTCAGAAAGTATATAAATGAGTCGTAACTTCTTCCAACAAATATCATATATATATGAGATTTTCTCTGCCTTTGTTTTAGTAAGAAAAATATATTATTGTAAGCTGTTTTGAAGTAGGTACATAAAAAGAATTTTTTCAAAAGTCTCTAAATTTTTGCTGGGATGGTTCATTCACAAAATCCTTAAAAGCGAATAAAAACTAATAAAAATAATGACTTCAACGGCAGCAAAAAAAAATTTGTGATGTATATTCATGGAAATCGATGCTAAAAAAGTTAATGAAGGAGTCGTGATGATGCTCTTAAAGACGCCGCCAACAATAACAATAAACTTACTCGACTTTTTCATTCAAACCGTACTCCAATTAATAAGAACTTTAATTAATTTAGTTGGAGTAAATTTTTAATTCGCAAATATGTGTGAACTTTCATATTATAAAAATAACAAATACGATTGCCCGCTGAGAAGTCTGCAGGAGCATAATTTAAAATTATACCAATAAATGCAATTATTGTAATTCATAATGGCTACAATTGTAATGAATTGTTGGAACAAAAAATGTGCAAAAAATTTTTGCAGAGCACCGGGCCCCCCTGAGATCTCCGGGCCCGGGAGGAATTGTCCCCGACCTTCCCCTCTCGCTGGGCTTGTATGTATGTATATTATTCAAAGAATATATTAAGTAGATTTTACTTTATGGTATGTTGGATTAACAAAATTACGTTTTAGTTTAGATTAGTTTTTCAATTGAAAAAAACAGCAATAAAACGTTCTTATCATGCTAGATTTAATTGAAAGGAAAAAATATTAGGATATAAAACCACGGTTTTAACCAGGCGCGAATACAGGGTGGGACCTCCCCTCCCCCTTCCAAAAATTATTTTCTGTATCCGTAATATTACAATATTTTGTTTTTTTGTAAATGTGATTCAAATATTCCTCGCTTTTGCAAATTATTTGGAAGCGCGGCAAAATAATCCATGCGATCATTACATTTTAGAACGCAATGTGTTCAGCAGTTCTATGTGACGGAAAACATTTATGTGGAACATTTGAATTTAATGTACTAAAAAATTGCAAAAAATAAATTACGTGGTAAAATTTTGGTTATCCGTTAGCATAAAATGTGTTTTTGAGCATAGTAATAAGCCCAGCACGAATTAACCAGCAACTAAATTTCTTAGAACTTTGGAGCATTCTCTCTCAAAGAGAACGCAAAATTTGCAGAAACTTGCAAGATCAACGAACAGCTGATTGAATTCTTGTCCGCATGCAAATATGTATGCAAAAGGAAAAACATTGCATTAATGATTTACTGAATCATTTTACTAACGAAACCTAACCAAACGAAAATGTATCTCCATCTTGCATGTTTATCACTCATATTTTATAATTTTGACCTTTAAAGCTCTTTAACAAAAATTTCGTATTTATCCAAATTCTATTCAGCTGTTCTTGATCAGCTGTTTTCTTGCTTGCAAATTTGTGCTGAGTAAAATTAGTCCAGCAAGAATTTGCAACTTCCCCTCAAAATGAAATGTCATTTTGCTCTCTCAATTTCCCCTTCCTTGCAAATTTTCTGGACATCGCGAACGCGATTTGACAAAAATCGTGATATTTCGTAACAATTCGTAACAATTATCAGCATTGCGAACACTCTTAATAATTTAACTGCCACCGTACATCTTAATAGAGTCATTGCTGATATAGAAACCAACAATGACTACATTGTGTCGGTTTAGGTCTTATTATAATAACACTGGTACACAAAAAAATATTTTTTGAATGTTTTCTTCACTTTATGAGTGAAATAATACTAATTTTGGGGTGAGAAAAACGAATATGACAATGAAAAATTTGTATTAGCTCTTGTTTATGTGATACACAATGGGTCAAAGCATGTGATATTAACCAACCGAGGCAAAACTATACGTTTTTAAGTATCAGCTAACAATTGTGAAAGGTCATTTAGATTTAAAAAACTTCATTTACAGTCTTCTAAAAGTTTCAAATTGATGTTTGAATACCTGGCACGCTGGATTTCAAGAACATTATGTGGTTACTTCGTGACTTCGCTGTCTTTTGACTTGTCTCTTGAAAGTGAGTTCTGGAGCATCCTTACACACAGTCCAACAGTAATCTGCAAGCATTGCTTCATTCCAACGACCCTGATATCGTCTCTCCATTTGAGAAATATCCTGATGGAATCGTTCTCCATGTTCATCACTCACAGCTCCACAACTAGGAGGGAAAAAGTATAGATGGGAGTGAAGAAAATGGATTTTAAGTGACATGTTGCATCCAAGCTGACGGTATTTTTGTAGAAGTTTTGTCACCAACTGAACATAGTTTTCATCTCTTTTGTTCTCCAAAAAACCATGAATAACTGCTTTGAAAGCATCCCAAGCTTCCTTTTCTGTCCCCTCCAAAACCTGTTCAAACGTTCGATCCTTTACAAGTAGTCGAATTTGTGGCCCAACAAATACTCCTTCCTTAACTTTTGCGTCACTTAATGTAGAACATTTTTCTCTTAAATATCTGAATGCCTCTCCCTCTTTGTTTATGCCTTTCACAAAGTTTTTCATCAAACCAAGTTTTATATGTAGTGGGGCAAGAAAAATGTCTTTCGGATCAACAAGAGGATTTGCAAGAACATTTTTTTCGTTGGGGTTAAGATTTCTTGCAGGCCAGTCTGCTTGAATATAGTGTGACTTTCTATCCCTACTGTCCCACATACATAAAAAGCAGCAGTACTTTGTGTACCCTAGTTGCATTCCCAAGAGTATAGCGATGACCTTTAGATCACCACAGATCTTCCACTTGTGTTCAGCGTATTTGATTGATTCTAGGAGGGCTATCATGTTTTCATAAGTCTCTTTCATATGAACTGCATGGCCAATAGGAATAGAAGGAAGGCAGTTACCGTTGTGCAGTAATACAGCTTTCAAACTAAGCTTAGATGAGTCTATGAAAAGCCTCCATTCAGTAGGATCATGGTTCAAATTCAAACATTTCATCAAGCCATTAACATTGCAACAAACAACAAGATTGTTCTTCTTCACAAAAAAAGGAATTAGATCCTTCTGACGCTGTCTGTAATGTGACATCCTGACATCACGTTGTAGAAGGTTCCATTGCTGTAGTCTGGACCCTAGGAGTTCTGCCTTATCCTTTAACAAATCAAGGTCTAGAATGAGATCACTCAATTCCGCTTGATTCAGTCTGTGCGGTTTATCATCTGTTTCCTCAAAATCAGGATCATGAGATGTGCAAGGCTCACTAAGTTCTTCTTCACTATTATCTTCATTTTCTTCTGCTATTTTATAACTGTGGGTGGAATAGGTACTGGTAAACTATTCGAAAGAAGAATAGGTCGAATAGCAGAAGGTATATTTGGGTATTGAATTGTTCCTCTTTTCTTCATTGACAATCCAGACTTAATAGGTGGAGTCAAACAGAAGTAGCAGTCATTTATATGGTTTGTAGGCTCCCGCCAAACCAAAGGTACAGCAAAAGCCATGGATCGTTTTTTGTTTTTCAACCATTCTCGTAAAGTAACCGAACAAGAGTTACAACATATGTGTGGAGCCCGCGACTTATCTTGATCACCTACCTTCATACCAAAATAATGGTGATAGGCAGTCCTAACAATAGGCGTCAGATTGCGTTTTTGTGAAGAAAATGTTATTTCACCACAAATGTAACAAAAGTTATTCACTAGGTTCACACAATTTCGAGGCATTTTTAGTAAAAAACGTTTACTCTTTAAAATCACTTCAAATCAATAAATCCTATAATCAAAACAACGGGAATCACAGAAGCCCACTGTTACCACAGCACTTACAGTAGAAGTTAGGTTATAACCTCTAAAACTCTGTTTTGACAGTTGACATTTGACAGGTGTGTTCGGAAAACAAAATTTCTCAATTAGTGTAAATATACATTACATAAAATTACGTGCCTCTGTATCTCAAAAATAAGAGCTAATATGTGGTTTTTATGTTGATTTTTGAACTCAGCTGGTGAAAATACATAAGAATTGACTATTTTTAAGCCCGAAACAATTTCATTGTTGACCAGTGTAATATATGTACTATAATAAGGCTTCCGATCAGAGTATAATGGGAGGTAGGACTCCGAGAGGCCCGCCATCTCTATCTATGTCTCGAAAAAGGAGAGAGGCAATGAAGCCGGTCTCTGTTCGAAATAACTGCAGATTATTACGGTTGCGGTTTAGTAAGAAGAAGACAATAAACTTCTGAAACTTAAAATAAAAGTCATTAACGCCTCCATCACGGAAAAATTATCTTTGCACAATGCTCAAACGGTGGCGAACGCTAACAAGTGTCACTTACATCGGGCTTTTAAAAAATTTCTCAATTAGTGTAAATATATATTATATAAAATTACGTGCCTCTGTATCTCAAAAATAAGAGCTAATATGTGGTTTTTATGTTGAGTTTTGAACTCAGCTGGTGGAAATACATAAGAATTGACTATTTTTAAGCCCGAAACAATTTCATTGTTGACCAGTGTAATATATGTACTATAATAAGGCTTCCGATCAGAGTATAATGGGAGGTAGGACTCCGAGAGGCCCGCCATCTCTATCTATGTCTCCAAAAAGGAGAGAGGCAATGAAGCCGGTCTCTGCTCGAAAGAACTGCAGATTATTACGGTTGCGGTTTAGTAAGAAGAAGACAATAAACTTCTGAAACTTAAAATAAAAGTCATTAACGCCTCCATCACGGAAAAATTATCTTTGCACAATGCTCAAACGGTGGCGAACGCTAACAAGTGTCACTTACATCGGGCTTTTCAACAGTCTGGCGGATATAGCGGGTTCTATTTGAAAAACTGATTTTGTTTATTTACATTTATGATTCTAGATTTGTGCACGCATTTAAGCATGGATGTTGGTAAAACCCTTCAGCGCCTAATTTTCTGCGCAATTATGCTATGCAATAAAAATAAAAAATGTATGTACGCTTAACTTTATTTTTTTTTTTTTTCAAATGCAACTACACGTTTTATATATGCCAAGTAACTGTCGAAGAATAATAAAAAAAAAATTTCTGCTCAAAAATTATGATTTGTGGCCGGAGACAGAAGCACTGGCGCGGATAAGTCCATAGTAATTTTTTTATTTGTGGACACTCAAAAAGATTGTTCTTTTCACATATGATATTGAATTTCTATTATTAAATCTTGATTAAAATAGAAATTTTGGTTACGATAACGAACCGCCAAAGGCCATTAATTTGATTAGGGATCTGATAACAATTAAAATACAGTGGTTTCTCGAAAAATTGTCCCCGACCATTACCCCTCTCGCTGGGCCTGTATGTATGTATATTATTCAAAGAATATATTAAGTAGATTTTACTTTTCGGTATGTTGGGTTAACAAAACTACGTTTTAGTTTAGATTAGTTTTTCAATTGAAAAAACAGCAATAAAATGTTCTTATCATGCTAGATTTAATTTAAAGGAAAAAATATTAGGAAATAAAACCACGGTTTTAACCAGGCGCGAATACAGGGGGGGACCTCCCTCCCCCTTCCAAAAATTATTTTCTGTATCCGTAATATTACAATATTTTGTTTTTTTGTAAATGTGATTCAGATATTCCTTATTTGGAAGCGCGGCAAAAGAATCCATGCGATCATTACATTTTACAACGCAATATGTTCAGCAGTTCTATGTGACGGAAAACATTTATGTGGAACATTTGAATTTAATGTACTAAAAAATTGCAAAAAATAAATTACTAATAACAGTGCAAACTTGTTTGTGTCACTCACAATAAGTCATAAAATAAGAACAACGTGGTAAAATTTTGGTTATCCGTTAGCATAAAATGTGTTTTTGAGCATAGTAATAAGCCCAGCACGAATTAACCAGCAACTAAATTTCTCAGAACTTTGGAGCATTCTCTCTCAAAGAGAACGCAAAATTTGCAGAAACTTGCAAGATCAACGAACAGCTGATTGAATTCTTGTCCGCATGCAAATATGTATGCAAAATGAAAAACATTGCATTAATGATTTACTGAAACATTTTACTAACGAAACCTAACCAAACGAAAATGTATCTCCATCTTGCATGTTTATCACTCATATTTTATAATTTTGACCTTTAAAGCTCTTTAACAAAAATTTCGTATTTATCCAAATTCTATTCAGCTGTTCTTGATCAGCTGTTTTCTTGCTTGCAAATTTGTGCTGAGTAAAATTAGTCCAGCAAGAATTTGCAACTTCCCCTCAAAATGAAATGTCATTTTGCTCTCTCAATTTCCCCTTCCTTGCAAATTTTCTGGACATCGCGAACGCGATTTGACAAAAATCGTGATATTTGGTAACAATTCGTAACAATTATCAGCATTGCGAACACTCTTAATAATTTAACTGCCACCGTACATCTTAATAGAGTCATTGCTGATATAGAAACCAACAATGACTACATTGTGTCAGTTTAGGTCTTATTATAATAATATACATATGTACTATAATAAAGCTTCCGATCAGAGTATAATGGGAGGTAGGACTCCGAGGGGCCCGCCATCTCTATATATGTCTCAAAAAAGGTGAGTGTCAATGAAGCCGGTCTCTGTTCGGAAGAACTGCAGATTATTACGGTTGCGGTTTAGTAAGAAGAAGACAATAAACTTCTGAAACTTAAAGTAAAAGTCATTAACGCCTCCATCACGGAAAAAATATCTTTGCACAATGCTCAAACGGTGGCGAACGCTAACAAGTGTTCTTTGTGTCTGTATCCCTGTCTATAATCAAATCAATCACTTACATCGGGCTTTTCAACAGTCTGGCGGATATAGCGGGTTATATTTGAAAAACTGATTTTGTTTATTTACATTTATGATTCTAGATTTGTGCACGCATTTAAGCATGGATGTTGGTAAAAACCCTTCAGCGATGCAATAAAAATAAAAAATGTATGTACGCTTAACTTTATTTTTTTTTTTTCAAATGCAACTACAGGTTTTATATATGCCAAGTAACTGCCGAAGAATAAAAAAAAAAATTCTGCTCGAAAATTATGATTTGTGACCGGAGACAGAAGCACTGGCGTGGATAAGTCCATAGTAATTTTTTTATTTGTGGACACTCAAAAAGATTGTTCTATTCACATATGATATTGAATTTCTGTTATTAAATCTTGATTAAAATAGAAATTTTGGTTACGATAACGAACCGCCAAAGGCCATTAATTTGATTAGGGATCTGTGGTTTCTCGAAAAATTGTCCCCGACCTTTACCCCTCTCGCTGGGCCTGTATGTATGTATATTATTCAAAGAATATATTAAGTAGATTTTACTTTATGGTATGTTGGATTAACAAAATTACGTTTTAGTTCAGATTAGTTTTTCAATTGAAAAAAACAGCAATAAAATGTTCTTATCATGCTAGATTTAATTTAAAGGAAAAAATATGACGAAATAAAACCACGGTTTTAACCAGGCGCGAATACAGGCGGGGACCTCCCCCTCCCCTTCCAAAAATTATTTTCTGTATCCGTAATATTACAATATTTTGGTTTTTTGTAAATGTGATTCAGATATTCCTCGCTTTTGCAAATTATTTGGAAGCGCGGCAAAAGAATCCATGCGATCATTACATTTTAGAACGCAATGTGTTCAGCAGTTCTATGTGACGGAAAACATTTATGTGGTACATTTGAATTTAATGTACTAAAAAATTGCAAAAAATAAATTACTAATAACAGTGCAAACTTGTTTGTGTCACTCACAATAAATCATAAAATAAGAACAACGTGGTAAAATTTTGGTTATCCGTTAGCATAAAATGTGTTTTTGAGCATAGTAATAAGCCCAGCCCCAAAAATTTCGTATTTATCCAAATTCTATTCAGCTGTTCTTGATCAGCTGTTTTCTTGCTTGCAAATTTGTGCTGAGTAAAATTAGTCCAGCAGGAATTTGCAACTTCCCCTCAAAATGAAATATCATTTTGCTCTCTCAATTTCCCCTTCCTTGCAAATTTTCTGGACATCGCGAACGAGATTTGTCAAAAATCGTGATATTTCGTAACAATTCGTAACAATTATCAGCATTGCGAACACTCTTAATAATTTAACTGCCACCGTACATCTTAATAGAGTCATTGGTGATATAGAAACCAACAATGACTACATTGTGTCGGTTTAGGTCTTATTATAATAATATATGTACTATAATAAGGCTTCCGACCAGAGTATAATGGGAGGTAGGACTCCGAGAGGCCCGCCATCTCTATCTATAGGAGAGAGGCAATGAAGCCGGTCTCTGTTCGGAAGAAATGCAGATTATTACGGATGCGGTTTAGTAAGAAGAAGACAATAAACTTCTGAAACTTAAAGTAAAAGTCATTAACGCCTCCATCACGGAAAAAATATCTTTGCACAATGCTCAAACGGTGGCGAACGCTAACAGGTGTTCTTTGTGTCTGTATCCCTGTCTATAATCAAATCAATCACTTACATCGGGCTTTTCAACAGTCTGGCGGATATAGCGGGTTCTATTTGAAAAACTGATTTTGTTTATTTACATTTATGATTCTAGATTTGTGCACGCATTTAAGCATGGATGTTGGTAAAAACCCTTCAGCGCCAAATTTTCTGCGCAATTATGCTATGCAATAAAAATAAAAAATGTTTGTACGCTTAACTTTATTTTTTTTTTTTTTCAAATGAAACTACAGGTTTTATATATGCCAAGTAACTGCCGAAGAATAAAAAAAAAATTTTCTGCTCAAAAATTATGATTTGTGACCGGAGTCAGAAGCACTGGCGCGGATAAGTCCATAGTAATTTTTTTATTTGTGGACACTCAAAAAGATTGTTCTATTCACATATGATATTGAATTTCTATTATTAAATCTTGATTAACATAGAAATTTTGGTTACGATAACGAACCGCCAAAGGCCATTCATTTGATTAGGGATCTGATAACAATTAAAATACAGTGGTTTCTCGCAAAATTTTCCCCGACCTTTACCCCTCTCGCCGGGCCTGTATGTATGTATATTATTCAAAGAATATATTAAGTTGATTTTACTTTATGGTATGTTGGGTTAACAAAACTACGTTTTAGTTTAGATTAGTTTTTCAATTGAAAAAAAAGCAATAAAATGTTTTTATCATGCTAGATTTAATTTAAAGGAAAAAATATTAGGAAATAAAACCACGGTTTTAACCAGGCGCGAATACAGGGGGGGACCTCCCTCCCCCTTCCAAAAATTATTTTCTGTATCCGTAATATTACAATATTTTGTTTTTTTGTAAATGTGATTCAAATAATCCTCGCTTTTGCAAATTATTTGGAAGCGCGGCAAAAGAATACATGCGATCATTACATTTTAGAACGCAATGTGTTCAGCAGTTCTATGTGACGGAAAGCATTTATGTGGAACATTTGAATTTAATGTACTAAAACATTGCAAAAAATAAATTACTAATAACAGTGCAAACTTGTTTGTGTCACTCACAATAAATCATAAAATAAGAACAACGTGGTAAAATTTTGGTTATCATAAAATGTGTTTTTGAGCATAGTAATAAGCCCAGCACGAATTAACCACCAACTAAATTTCTCAGAACTTTGGAGCATTCTCTCTCAAAGAGAACGCAAAATCTGCAGAAACTTGCAAGATCAACGAACAGCTGATTGAATTCTTGTCCGCATGAAAAACATTGCATTAATGATTTACTGAAACATTTTACTAACGAAACCTAACCAAACGAAAATGTATCTCCATCTTGCATGTTTATCACTCATATTTTATAATTCTGACCTTTAAAGCTCTTTAACAAAAATTTCGTATTTATCCAAATTCTATTCAGCTGTTCTGATTTTGTTTTTTTACATTTATGATTCTAGATTTGTGCACGCATTTAAGCATGGATGTTGGTAAAAACCCTTTAGCGATGCAATAAAAATAAAAAATGTATGTACGCTTAACTTTATTTTTTTTTTTTTTCAAATGCAACTACAGGTTTTATATATGCCAAGTAACTGCCGAAGAATAAAAAAAAAAATTTCTGCTCGAAAATTATGATTTGTGACCGGAGACAGAAGCACTGGGGCGGATAAGTCCATAGTAATTTTTTTATTTGTGGACACTCAAAAAGATTGTTCTATTCACATATGATATTGAATTTCTGTTATTAAATCTTGATTAAAATAGAAATTTTGGTTATGATAACGAACCGCCAAAGGCCATTAATTTGATTAGGGATCTGATAACAATTAAAATACAGTGGTTTCTCGAAAAATTGTCCCCGACCTTTACCCCTCTCGCTGGGCCTGTATGTATGTATATTATTCAAAGAATATATTAAGTAGATTTTACTTTATGGTATGGAATTTGCAACTTCCCCTCAAAATGAAATATCATTTTGCTCTCTCAATTTCCCCTTCCTTGCAAATTTTCTGGACATCGCGAACGAGATTTGTCAAAAATCGTGATATTTCGTAACAATTATCAGCATTGCGAACACTCTTAATAATTTAACTGCCACCGTACATCTTAATAGAGTCATTGGTGATATAGAAACCAACAATGACTACATTGTGTCGGTTTAGGTCTTATTATAATAATATATGTACTATAATAAGGCTTCCGACCAGAGTATAATGGGAGGTAGGACTCCGAGAGGCCCGCCATCTCTATCTATGTCTCAAAAAAAGAGAGAGGCAATGAAGCCGGTCTCTGTTCGGAAGAAATGCAGATTATTACGGATGAGGTTTAGTAAGAAGAAGACAATAAACTTCTGAAACTTAAAGTAAAAGTCATTAACGCCTCCATCACGGAAAAAATATCTTTGCACAATGCTCAAACGGTGGCGAACGCTAACAAGTGTTCTTTGTGTCTGTATCCCTGTCTATAATCAAATCAATCACTTACATCGGGCTTTTCAACAGTCTGGCGGATATAGCGGGTTCTATTTGAAAAACTGATTTTGTTTATTTACATTTATGATTCTAGATTTGTGCACGCATTTAAGCATGGATGTTGGTAAAAACCCTTCAGCGCCTAATTTTCTGCGCAATTATGCTATGCAATAAAAATAAAAAATGTTTGTACGCTTAACTTTATTTTTTTTTTTTTCAAATGAAACTACAGGTTTTATATATGTATGCCAAGCAACTGCCGAAGAATAAAAAAAAAATTTTCTGCTCAAAAATTATGATTTGTGACCGGAGTCAGAAGCACTGGCGCGGATAAGTCCATAGTAATTTTTTTATTTGTGGACACTCAAAAAGATTGTTCTATTCACATATGATATTGAATTTCTATTATTAAATCTTGATTAAAATAGAAATTTTGGTTACGATAACGAACCGCCAAAGGCCATTCATTTGATTAGGGATCTGATAACAATTAAAATACAGTGGTTTCTCGCAAAATTTTCCCCGACCTTTACCCCTCTCGCTGGGCCTGTATGTATGTATATTATTCAAAGAGATTTTACTTTATGGTATGTTGGGTTAACAAAACTACGTTTTAGTTTAGATTAGTTTTTCAATTGAAAAAAAAGCAATAAAATGTTTTTATCATGCTAGATTTAATTTAAAGGAAAAAATATTAGGAAATAAAACCACGGTTTTAACCAGGCGCGAATACAGGGGGGGACCTCCCTCCCCCTTCCAAAAATTATTTTCTGTATCCGTAATATTACAATATATTGTTTTTTTGTAAATGTGATTCAAATAATCCTCGCTTTTGCAAATTATTTGGAAGCGCGGCAAAAGAATACATGCGATCATTACATTTTAGAACGCAATGTGTTCAGCAGTTCTATGTGACGGAAAGCATTTATGTGGAACATTTGAATTTAATGTACTAAAACATTGCAAAAAATAAATTACTAATAACAGTGCAAACTTGTTTGTGTCACTCACAATAAATCATAAAATAAGAACAACGTGGTAAAATTTTGGTTATCATAAAATGTGTTTTTGAGCATAGTAATAAGCCCAGCACGAATTAACCAGCAACTAAATTTCTCAGAACTTTGGAGCATTCTCTCTCAAAGAGAACGCAAAATCTGCAGAAACTTGCAAGATCAACGAACAGCTGATTGAATTCTTGTCCGCATGAAAAACATTGCATTAATGATTTACTGAAACATTTTACTAACGAAACCTAACCAAACGAAAATGTATCTCCATCTTGCATGTTTATCACTCATATTTTATAATTCTGACCTTTAAAGCTCTTTAACAAAAATTTCGTATTTATCCAAATTCTATTCAGCTGTTCTTGATCAGCTGTTTTCTTGCTTGCAAATTTGTGCTGGGTAAAATTAGTCCAGCAAGAATTTGCAACTTTCCCTCAAAATGAAATGTCATTTTGCTCTCTCAATTTCCCCTTCCTTGCAAATTTTCTGGACATCGCGAACGCGATTTGACAAAAATAGTGATATTTCGTAACAATTCGTAACAATTATCAGCATTGCGAACACTCTTAATAATTTAACTGCCACCGTACATCTTAATAGAGTCATTGCTGATATAGAAACCAACAATGACTACATTGTGTCGGTTTAGGTCTCATTATAACAATATATGTATGTACTATAATAAGGCTTCCGATCAGAGTATAATGGGAGTAGGACTCCGAGAGGCCCGCCATCTCTATCTATGTCTCAAAAAAGGAGAGAGGCAATGAAGCCGGTCTCTGTTCGGAAGAACTGCAAATTATTACGGTTGCGGTTTAGTAAGAAGAAGGCAATAAACTTCTGAAACTTAAAATAAAAGTCATTAACGCCTCCATCACGGAAAAATTATCTTTGCACAATGCTCAAACGGTGGCGAACGCTAACAAGTGTCACTTACATCGGGCTTTTCAACAGTCTGGCGGATATAGTGGGTTCTATTTGAAAAACTGATTATGTTTATTTACATTTATGATTCTAGATTTGTGCACGCATTTAAGCATGGATGTTGGTAAAAACCCTTCAGCGCCTAATTTTCTGCGCAATTATGCTATGCAATTAAAATAAAAAATGTATGTACGCTTAACTTTATTTTTTTTTTCAAAATGCAACTACAGGTTTTATATATGCCAAGTTACTGCCGAAGAATTAAAAAAAAAATCTTCTGCTCAAAAATTATGATTTGTGACCGGAGACAGAAGCACTGGCGCGGATAAGTCTATAGTAATTTTTTCATTTGTGGACGCTCAAAAAGATTGTTCTATTCACATATGATATTGAATTTATATTATTATATTAAATCTTGATTAAAATAGAAATTTTGGTTAGATAACGAACCGCTAAAGTCCCTTAATTTGATTAGGGATCTGATAACAATTAAAATACAGTGGTTTCTCGAAAAATATTAACCAAGACATCAATCTTTTTAGAAAATTAAAAAAATGATCTATATATAAAACACGAAATGGTCCGGAAATAGTTCTAAAATGCGAACCAGTCCCGAAATAAACACTTACTAGTCCCGCAATAGATGTGGAACTAGTTTCAAAATCATTAAATATTTCTGAACAGGTAGCGCAACAAGGCCGTATTTAAAGGAGGCGGGGGCTTCCAACAAACTCTTCCCCCGAAATCTTGACACAAGTACCACTTTTTTGGTGGAATTGCCAACTGTTTAGCCTTTTTTATTTTCTACCATTGCTTTGGTGTTGTAAAAACAGTTGCATCCTTTTTCAAAATGTTAGCTAAAGAAACACTAATTTTGACTGAAAAAATTAAAACTTTATTTCCGGAAGCTAAATCTAGTAATTAATTTCACTCTGCGCTACTAGTTGGATGGAAAATCCTGATGTTTCACTCAAGTTTAAAGAAACGATTTCAACGATTGTTGCAGCTCTTGAGGAGTTACTGTTTGACTCAGATATTGATATCTCAGCCAGCTGTGAATTTGTTGTGAGCATGTTATGACATATGTAGGTCATTGATGGTGGACAGTGGTCTCGTTTTAAGTTGTTTACTAACAATTTTATTTTTGTTTTATTATTTTAAGCGGATCGTGTGCGTTTAAGTGACTCCGGTAGATTAATTTTTGTGAAAAATGGCATGATAAAGAAATACACATTTATTCATATTTTTCGAAATTCGTATATTCTATATTTTATGTTTGTATTACAGCGATGATCGGAAGAAAATCAATTTTACGTCGAGTGGTAGAGAAGATGTAGATGTACGATGCCTTGGTGGCAGACGCCCATTCGTTTTGCAAATACCAAATGCATTCTGTTTTTCTATGTCTTCCGAATGTGCTCGTGAAATGGAGAAATGTATCGATGATTCTCAAAAAGTGTCTGTGCGCGATCTTCAGATGGTGTCAAGAGAAGATTTATCACATATTAAAATAGGAGAAGAACAAAAACTAAAATCCTATCGTGCACTTTGTCAACTTAATACTTGTGGCACCGCAGATGTACTAAAAAATCTAGATTCACAAGAATTTGAAATTCAACAAAAAACACCGATATGTACCTGTGTTACATCGTCGACCTCTGCATACACGCCCCCGAACAGTATACCGCCTTAAAGCTTCAGTGTATCAGCTAAATAGACGTCTACTTATACTTGATGTAGTAACGCAAGCGAGGTCCTATATCAATATATCAAGGAGTTGGTGCATGGAGAATTCGGAAGGACAATACCATCAGTAGCTTCAATAATTGGACAACCTATTGACATTATCGCCCTTGACGTAGTGGAAATATACTTTAATTGGTCACCAAGAGTAAATGGTTAACGAATTACCGAAAGAGATAGTAATAGCTTTGCTTTTATTAAAATATCATATAAAGTACCATACAAGCGTAATTAATTTAATACTAATTACATTCGATTTTCGCTTTAATATCAGGCAATGCTGTTACTCCGTCTTTATTCACAAGAGCTACTTTGATATCCTTTTGATTTATTACAAGCCGTTTTTGGATTTGCTTAATCCTTTTTTATATTCTCTGTCAAAGATACTTTGGCAGAACATTGCTCCATAGCCTTGTCCACTATATTTCACCTCCAGAGAATTAGCCAAGTAATCGCGGAAGTACAGAGTTAATTTCTGCAATTTCTCGTCATACCTACAAAAACAATATATTACTAATATAAGCCGATTCAGTCTTATGTATTGCTTACCCAGCTATCATCATATTAACTTGGTAAGGCGTTATGCTGCGAAGGTAATCTGCCAAATTCTTGCGGGTAAAGTGTGCTACTTGGGAGACAGCTCGTAATTGTTTCGCATTTTGTACAGAGCAATATTTTGGAAATGAACTCGGTAAACTGCACGGTATCACCAGATTCTCCCATTGCTGCAAACACGATACTGTTTGAAATCTTATGAATTTTATTTTTTCTGGCATAAACAAAATAAAAGTTAAAAAATGTATGTTAACGTAAAAGCTCAATTATTTACCTTCTTTCATCCCTCTTTGTGTTTTTCTTATATTTGAAATTTGCTTCGACTGAGATACCACGTTTAAGCGTTTTAAATAAATTCTAATAGTCAGCTGTCTTTCATGGTTAAGAAGGAGTTACAGAATCACACAATTGTTAGAACAAACAGCAAAAGTTGTTAAGTAACCACACAACTTTTGGGGTTGTGAAGAGTTACAGAATCGCACTACATACCTGTATGGGATTGCTCGCTCTGCAAAAATTTGAGGACCACGTGGACTATTGTTACTAGTTTATATGATAGCAACAAGGGTACTACTTACAAACTAGCAACAATGTTATGCTGAGCTGGACCATCTGAAATGTTTACATAATGCTTACAGTGTTATGCTGCATTGGACCAGTTTGAAAACGGAAGAAAAAGCGAACGTTCATACGAAGTAGCAATCGTCAATTATTGGCGCACGAAATTTTGCCAAAATTCATCAGTCTAGTTTGAATGCGTTTATGAATAGTCGCGGACTTATTTATTTAAAATATAGAAGATCTTAGTGCGGCAAAAATAAAGTAAATTCTATAATTTTATAATAAAGATGCAGTGCAGCCGACGGCATTTAAAAAGATTAATAAAACATAGAAAATCTACATATTTAAAAGAGTTAAATGTGAAGAAAGAAGTGCAATTGCGCATTTCAACAAATGACGCAGTTTCTTTGGCTGTAGAGAGTCCCGCTAGGGAATACAGAGTCGAGCATAGAACACATGCGGAAGTACCATTTCGTGAAAAAATTAAAAATTGGCAATTATAAAATAGAATACCTCACAATAGCTTGAAGGAACTTTTAATTATATTAAATGAATATCATTCGGCCGTTCCATTAAGCCCCGCTGCGCTTCTTAATTTGAGCCCGGATAAAGTGATTGTGGAAACGGTCCTTCCTGGGGAGTATGTCCATTTTGGTATACAAAACCAGTTAAAAAAGATTGAGGAACTCATTTTTACTCATAATGAAATTATATTCGATATAAATATCGACGGCTTGCCGTTATTTAAGAGTTCAAGAACTCAACTTTGGCCAATTTTATTTAAAATCGTAAACATATTGAATATTTCAGTGTTTCTTATCGGGATTTATACGGGAAAGCAGAAGCCAAATAGCATCAGTGATTTTTTAAAATGTTTTATCAAAGAATTTCAGTTTGTTAAGGAAAACGGGGTGCTAATTAGGGATAAAATAATTAATTTAAAATTCAGAGGCTTAATATGTGATGCACCCGCAAAATCGTTTGCTTGTGGTATTGCTCATCACACGTCATCGCACGGATGCTCAAAATGCACTCAAGAAGCAAAGAAAATAAAACACGTTCTTACATATTCTAAAAAAGTTAGCCATTTATTAACGGACGAAGATTTCGTAGAAAGAAAATACGTTAATCATCACCAACTTTCATTTCGGTGTAATTTAACGCCATTTAAAGAAGTCGGCTTCAATATGATTTCCCAGGTGGCATTAGACCCAATGCACCTCATAGATCTTGGGGTTACAAAAAAGTTTTTAATGAGAATTTTAAAAAACAAACTAAATCGAGATATGAGAGTAAGTGAATATAATAAAAAAAAAATATGCCAACATTTAGAATCCATTAGGAAAAACGTGCCCAAAGAATTCGTTCGTTCACCACGCACTCTTGAAGATATTTGCTACTGGAAGGCTACAGAATTCAGAGATTTTTTGCTTTATACGGGCATATTAGTGTTAAAAGATAAACTTCTCGATGACCTCTATTATGAGTTTCTGTTGCTACATTGTGCTTGCAGGCTACTGTCCTGCCCCAAAAACTTTATATCAAATTTATCTAAAGCTGAACTCGCGTTAAATTTGTTTGTTGAAAACTTTTCAGTAATTTTCGGAGAAGAAAGTATATCGTACAATATTCACGGATTATTACATTTATGTGACAGTGTGAAACAATTCGGAGTTCTTATTAATTTCTCTGCGTACGACTTCGAGAATTACTTGCAACATATCAAAAGAAATGTTCGCAAACCAACACAAATCTTGCAGCAACTTAGTAATATTAACGAAAACGCCAACTTCCTAATTGTGCCGAAAAAGTTGGGGTTTAATTTGTCAAACACAAAAATTAAAAGCTATTCTGACTGCAACTATTTTTTTTCTACAAGTAGTCCAAATAATATTTGCCTAATTCGACCCTTTATTGTTTTTAGAATTGACAGATTTAGAAAATGTGTAGCCGGCGAAATGGGAGAGGGGTACGTAATTGGAAAAAGATTTCATAATATTTCAAGTTTTTTTACTGAACCCTTTGACTCGATGTCGGCGTTAGGAATTTGTTTAGGAGAAACTGCCCCAAATAATGAAACTGAAAGTTTAAAGATTGAAGAAATAAATTGCAAATTAATGGCGTTACCGCATCGAGGTAGCACATTTCTTTTTATTCCAATTTTGCACGGATGCACTGCAAACTAAGATAAAATAATATAATATAATATAAAAATTATAAAACTATTCATTGTCGGTACCTTAATAAATCTCTATAGAAAAAAAAAAAAAAAATATGTATAAAAGTAACAAGGAACAAGATCAGGATACAACTCCTGGCAAATTGAAACGCATGATCGCAGTAATTGGTGAAGGTCTCCTTAAAAATTGTAAGTATATTAATTGTTTTCAACTAATTTAAAATAAAAATTCAACTTATGTTTCTCTCACATACCAATAATCATCATAATTTTTAGACTCTACCTCCAATGAAACGGACGCCATTGTTGAATGCGCATCATGCAAAAATTTAAACGAAAAAATTGATAAATTACAGGGTAAATGTCATTGCTTTCTTTTTCGTAATTATATTTTATTTTATTTTCGAATAGAAATAATAGAAAACCGGGAGAAAAAGGTGGTTGAGATCTTAGCTGAACATTCTGTCCTTTTAGAGAGGTTAAACCATCATGAAAAAGCCGCAGCGTCACTAACCTCTTGTTTCCCAATAAATAATGAGAACGACATCAGAAAGGTGGACGGGGAGATAAGTGAGAGCAACAGGAATTCGTACGTACATAAGTATTTGTTTAAAAATTATGAAAATGATATTTTTTTGTGTTCTTTCATATTCTTCTTATGTTAAATATTTATATACATATATATTTTAATAATTTTTACTTTATAGATCTCTGCTATAAACTTCCTTTTATAAGGTGATATCCGCAAAAATTTTGAAAGGATTCTGTCCAGAAGCTTTTGCGTGGAATATAATTTAGAGGGAATATCCGGGAAAAAAGCCTAAAAGAGTACGCGCAATTCTATGGTGTTTTAATAGGTAAGAATCCATATGTATAATATGTAAATTTGATAACAGAAATTATATAATATAAAATAAAATAATATAATTAAAAAAAAAAAAAAAAAAAATTAAAATTAAATAAGATAACAAAAAAATAAAATAAACGAAACAAATAAAATTAAAATAAAGTAAAATAAAAAATAAAATAAATTAAATTGTATTGCAACGCCTTATATTTTGTCCCGGCCAATAACAATACATATGTAACTATGTATGTTAATTTTTACTTTACTTAGATGCTGTTTCAAAAATGTCTGGAAATCCAATGAAAGCCGTCCAGAACGCTTTTCAGGTGGTTAAAAAGCGACACTTTCGAATGGTATCTTTCTCCAAAAATTCAGCAAAAAGCAACTAACTTTCAGTTAATATATTGCTGCGTTAAACAATGAATATATATTTTTTTAGTTTAAATGAATTTAAAAATGAACTGCTGTATTACTTAATTTAAATAGATCTAAGAAATGAACTGATATAGTTTTTAGTTTAAATGAATTTAAAAATGAACTGCTGTATTACTTAATTTAAATAGATCTAAGAAATGAACTGATATAGTTTTTAGTTTAAATGAATTTAAAAATGAACTGCTGTATTACTTAATTAAAATAGATCTAAGAAATGAACTGAAATAGTTTTTAGTTTAAATGAATTTAAAAATGAACTGCTGTATTACTTAATTAAAATAGATCTAAGAAATGAACTGATATAGTTTTTAGTTTAAATGAATTTAAAAATTAACTGCTGTATTACTTAATTTAAATAGATCTAAGAAATGAACTGATATAGTTTTTAGTTTAAATGAATTTAAAAATGAACTGCTGTATTACTTAATTTAAATAGATCTATGAAATGAACTGATATAGTTTTTAGTTTAAATGAATTTAAAAATGAATTGATGTATTTCTTAAGTTAAATATATCTAAGAAACGATCTGATCTATTTTTTAGTTTAAATGAATTTAAAAATTAACTGATCTATTTTTTAGTTTAAATGAATATTACCTTATTTATTATAATGTAAATAAATTTAATCACGATATTAAAATCAAATATGAATAATGGTTATTTCTATTTTGAACCTAGTTACGTAATGGAATCATGTAACCAGTTTGTATGTAGCTATTTACAAAATGGTCTAATGTAACTAGGAATGTAGGTACTCCAATGTTATGCAGAGCTGTGTGCCTACTTACGGTACTACTGCTTGAACTAGTTACACTTTTTGCAGGGCGGCTTTCATCTACAGATGTGTGTGTGCAGCTAGCGAACTGTCGCGAATCTGGCAGCGAATCATTTTAGGGCCGTGCACATACAACTTTCCTCGCTTTACTTGACGAAATTTAAAAACAAAGCATGAGGTGTAGAAGGTTTGCTACATAGAACACTTTGACAGTTTCTGCGCTAGTTGTTTGTTTCGAATTGCGATTTGTGTTTGTTCCGAGTATTTTATTTAATAAGAGAATAAGAAATGAGCTTTACTGATATAATTAAGGAAGTAGTAGTTATGCTACTAATGTTTGAAATTCGCGAGTGTAATAAACTTTATTAAGACCGCGATGTAAAAGTATTCTTGCAGCATCTTTCGAAAAAATAAATAAAAAACGATCCTGGGGAGTTTAACAAAACGGGGTTGGTGGTTAACAAAGATGTGTTTCATTTGCTATTTGGACTTGTTTAGGAAGGATTGACAAAAGATTCGAATGGACCACCGATAGTAGCAAAATACTGATTGTTCATCACGCTGGCATAAGGTTAAAAGTAGATATTGCAATCATAATTTTAAACTTATATACATATGCTTTTAACAGCAGATATTAGCGCTTGATTGTAGTCAACACATCTTTCAAATGGGCGTGTTTTATTAAGCAGGACACTGTGACGCTTAATCGCTTTAATTAATCTTTCCTTAATATTATTCTATCTATGTACAGTACATAACAATATAATATGCAATATTAATAACAATAATAATTCATATTTCTCTTTTTTCGTTTTTTAAAAGTAAATATACTCGAAAAAATTACGAAATCCTAGTAAATTTTCTAAATCGTGTGTATATGCGCGCAGAAATAAAATGGAATTGTAAACAGTTGGTTATCAAAGTGTATAAAAGTTCGCCAAGATTTTGCTTTGTTTTGCTTTGCTTTACTTTTCTCGCATTGTATTTAGCAGCACTCATACATATAACATCAGGTCTTCAACTTATATTTCAAAGCGAAACTCTGAAGCAAAGCAAATCGAAAGTCTTATAGTGCAAACAGTCACGTTTGCTTGCATCAACGCAATGTAGCCATTAATTTGCTTGCATGCATATTTTACATGCATCCGCTTTATCAATTACATTTTTTCATCGTAAAATAAATCAAAGCCAAAAACCAACAAATCCAAATAGTCAACTTATCTTTAATTAACATTATTAAACATGTTATTTTAATAAAAAATTAAAATTGTCTCTTTTCTTTTGTTAATGATTTTAAAATGCGCTGTGGTGAGAGAGCACGATTTCACGGCAAAAATCTAAATTTCTCAGACTACATACGTACACGTCACGCGGAACCGGCAAACGAACACGATGGTGAGTTTTCATTTACATGGCTCCCTCATAGGTTTGATCGTGTTAGCTGACACGTAACGTACGGACGTCGGTAACTGTTTGCACTATTATGTGTACGGCCCTTTTGCCTTTGTGCGTTGTCATAGATCTTTGGCGTTTATGTGAGGCGATCGGTCGCATACTAAGGCAAAATTTATGCGCTTGGATTGGTAGCGTTGTGCACCACTGATCTAAACCACAACATTTTTGTCTTAAAGGGCTGACAGACGGCCCATGTTATCTAGATAAGTAGCCTTGATTTGAATTAACTCATGTATAATCCTCTTCCAAATACGCATAAGCACTCGTATAAATGCGAAAATTATGTGCATAAGTACTGAATATTGCGATTTTAAAATGGCAATGCTGCCACTTTTGACAGAAAAATATTGTGAACTAGCAAAATATCTACAGCTGCTGTCTAAAGTGTTTATTATTTAAAAATAGCTGCAAATATTAACAAATTAAACCAAATTATAAATTAAAGCTTTAAATGCCCTCAACTTTTCCACAAATTTTGCGAAATGCATTTGTCTTGAAATGAAAATTGTCTTTGAAACGATTTTCGTCCTTTGAAGGTTCGCCTTGTTCCCAAAAGCAGCTATAGCAATCATTCATGGAATAATAAAATAAAATATTCTCACACATTTGCACAACTTCCTTTCTCTAGTGTCAAGAAGTGTAACCACACAAGGCTTTAGCATCCTGCTAAGAATTACATATGTGCCAATGTACTCGTATTGCATATTTTGATTTTATTAAGGAACTTTAAGATAATAATTTTAAGTTTTTTAATTCGTAATGATTTTTGCCATTTAATTAGCTGCCACTCTTATTTTCCTTACTTTCCATTTTCAGCTCAATTTCGTTTGTCAAATCAGCTGGTGTCTAAATGCAGATACATAAGTATCGTCTATCAGGCCAAAAATATTATGCAGATATATGAGCTCGTTTATTTGCATAAGTGCCCCCGTCTGTCAGCCCTTTTAGTATGCGTGCGCAAGCAGAGCTTGTGAAAAATTACTTTCGTAAATGAAATTATTTGTTCATGTGAGTAAAATGAAAGAGGAAAAGTATATTTTTGTAAGTTTTTGAGCTGACGGTAGCGTTTAATTGAAATTAAAAAAAAAAAATTATAATACTAACGCAAATAATTCAAACGTTTCTAATTGCACAAGATGTGGTTCTTTAACTGGTAATTTTATAATATTATAGTTAAAACTAAGAAAATAAAACTGAACGAAAAAAGAGTATGTATGCAATTTAAACAACGACCTTCCGTACTTGTGGGACATTTGCCTCGCATATAAAAAATAAACTTCCGCAGACCATACGTTTATCACAACGTGCAAAAGCAAACTGATTCGCTGCCAGCGTCGCGCTAGTTCGATAAGCGCTGATTATGCATACTTCGCACAACTTTCGCATAACGTTTGAGAGCTTCGCATAACCTTACGTACTAAATGCTGATTATGCTTCACACAAACAAACTTATGAGCCCTGCCAAACAACAATAAATGGCGTAGTAGGGTCATTCACGTTATGTGCACAAAAACAGCTGATCTTTGTGAAGTATATGTAAACTCATTTAAACTTTACTGAGGTTACCTGTTAAACCCGCTTTGCTTAAACCCAATTTAAGATGTATTTTCAAATCCGAATAAGGAAATGGTGATTTAGAATTCGTTAAAGTTATAGGACATAAAAGAAAATTGTTTGTTAAATATGTATGTACATAAATCTGAAAACGAACAACCGGCTGCAAGAAAAAAAACCAAATAAATAAAACAATATTTTACAATTTAATTGAGCTCAAGGCCAGTTTATGGAAGATTTTTTTGTGAAAAAACAACAACAGTTTTTAATGGTTGAAGTTATAGTACTATTTCGGAAATCACCACATTTCCTCATCAGACTTCTTTTTGATTATTAAATTAAATTAAGTTTTAATTTAATTTTTTATAACCACTTCTCTCAGGCTTTGAACCCGGGAGCTCGGAGATGCAGAGGCAATACGCTACCTATTGTGCTACGCTAGCCGAGTTGGCTGTTGTGTTTATTTCATCTTCCTTAAACAAACCAACTACAAACAAGAGCAACTGATCTGCCGCTATTTAACTTGTTTGTGTGGTTGTTGTTTGTGTTATTATTTTGCAAATTCTGTATAAGTATTTTACTTTATATTATAATGCATTTTAAGGTGTGCTCATCCTTGTATACAAATGTTTGTTCATATTTCTGTTAGCCTAGTAAATGTTAATATTTTACAATTTAATTGAGCTCAAGGCCAGTTTATGGAAGATTTTTTGTGAAAAAACAACAACAGTTTTTAATGGTTGAAGTTACGGTGCTATTTCGGAAATCATCACATTTCCTCATCAGACTTCTTTTTGATTATTAAATTAAATTAATTTTTAATTTAATCTTTCATAACCACTTCTCTCAGGCTTTGAACCCGGGTGCTCGGAGTTGCAGAGCCAATAGCTACCTATTGTGCTACGCTAGCCGAGTTGGCTGTTGTGTTTATTTCATCTTCCTTAAACAAACCAACTACAAACAAGAGCAACTGATCTGCCGCTATTTAACTTGTTTGTGTGGTTGTTGTTTGTGTTTTTATTTTGCAAATTCTGTATAAGTATTTTACTTTATATTATAATGCATTTTAAGGTGTGCTCATCCTTGTATACAAATGTTTGTTCATATTTCTGTTAGCCTAGTAAATGTTAATATTTTACAATTTAATTGAGCTCAAGGCCAGTTTATGGAAGATTTTTTTGTGAAAAAACAACAACATTTTTTAATGGTTGAAGTTATAGTACTATTTCGGAAATCACCACATTTCCTCATCAGACTTCTTTTTGATTATTAAATTAAATTAATTAAATACTTATACAGAATTTGCAAAATAAAAACACAAACAACAACCACACAAACAAGTTAAATAGCGGCAGATCAGTTGCTCTTGTTTGTAGTTGGTTTGTTTAAGGAAGATGAAATAAACACAACAGCCTACTCGGCTAGCGTAGCACAATATGTAGCGTATTGGCTCTGCAACCCGGGTTCAAAGCCTGAGAGAAGGGTTATGAAAAATTAAATTAAAAATTAATTTAATTTAATAATCAAAAAGAAGTCTGATGAGGAAATGTGGTGATTTCCGAAATAGTGCTATAACTTCAACCATGAAAAACTGTTGTTGTTTTTTCACAAAAAAATCTTCCATAAACTGGCCTCGAGCTCAATTAAATTGTAAAATATTAACATTTACTAGGCTAACAGAAATATGAACAAACATTTGTAAATAAATAAAACTTCATTTCAACTCCAGCAGAAGCTTCTTACAATAACTTAAAAAGTTATTTTATACTCATTCCCTTTCATTATTAAAAGTGTTTCGTACTTTCAACGAAAATTCTAGTGGTCGATCTTATATGTATTTCAGCTACATTTGTTTGGTTTTTTGGAGAAGTTAAAACCAGCAATAAAAGAATTCACATGTTAACATTAAGAAAGTTGTGAATACCCCTATAAGCTTTTTCATACAACTCTGTAAAACAATTGCTATTAGTACCACTGCAATTGAAATGTCACTTAAGAAAAACGCTACCAAATCAAAATTCAACAGACTTCAAATTCTTATTAAGGTGTGCTAATTTCGGGGTTATCGGATACCGGTGAAATGCATTGAACATATTTTATTTGACATTTCAAAAGTTATGCGAAAGTTGTGCGAAGTATGCATAATCAGCGCTTTAGCTGGGCACACACGACCTGTATATGAAAGCCGAGCAACCCCATACGGCTCCGGTGGGCATCTTTGGTTTAGATCGATGTAATTAGGAATTTTTCCCAGCAATTTTTTCTTTTTTAAAAGTACTGAAAAGATGAAACACTTTTTTGGCGACATATCCAATAGCTCATTTTTTGTTGCTATATTGAAATATTTCACTTCTATAAAATTAAAATATTTTGTTCAAAGTGCAATTTTTTGTCTTTGTTGGTAAAATAACGTAAGACTTGTTAAAGCCTTGAACAATTTTACATTTCACATATTAGTGGCAGCACTACAGCTGCTCATTGTCGTCGGCAAAATTAGAAATGATTTTAATTTGGCGACAACGACAACTGCAAGCCTGCTGCCGTGAAGTCGTGCTGTTGTCTAAATAAGTGTGCGCATAAGAACGTGTGTATTATAATATTTGACAGATGCTGCTTGTCGCTCGCTGTCTTCAATGTGTTTAAAGCATTAATCGCTTAGCCATAATGAGTACTCATCGTCGATTTGATATTGAAACCGATGAGATAGTAGATGACTTCGCAGCTAAAAATTCCCGATACCATAATTTCATAATACATTTAATTCTAAAATGGGAGTTTAGGTAATTACTTAGTTTTATCGACACATACGTACATAGTTGCATAGAGACGTACATTTACGTATCTATAACAAAATATTTTGTTAAGGCCTTTAAAAAATGTTATACGAGTAAATGTGTACCTTTGAATGTTTGTTCCCTTATTTACAACAACTGCCCGGTCCTGTGTTCTTGATAAATTACACAGTGTGACACTCAAAAATACCTGGGAAGTGATGTTATTTTCCTTGTAGGTCTTATCGAGTAGAACGAGAATCCAATTTTGGAATTTGTCAAACACCCCCAAAATCTACACTTTTGCGCACTTCTTAGCCCATATCTTTTGAAAGATATATAGATGTCTTAATAAAGCTGAAGAAATTTACTTGTTTTTGCACAACAACTTAAATTTTGCTACCCTTTTCTTCTTTTTTTGACTTTGGCGATATTTTCACACACTATTTTATAAAAACACAAAATGAGTTTTGATTAGATTCAACGAATGTTTCTTTTAAAAAATCGGCCAAAAAGTGACTGAGTTATTTTACTTTTTATAAGAACGAAATTTTTGCAAAAATGAAAATACCTAAATACACATATAATAAAAATAAATAAAAGACAAGTAGGTATGAAAACAAATTAATAAATACCGGCTTTTATTTTAGCTTCGTTTAATTTTGGGAAGACAGTTTTAAGATGAAGAAAAGCTTTGCTATTAACATCCAATTTCTTTACAAATTGTTTCATGTAGCCCAGCTTTAAGTGTAGTGGTGGTAAGATAACATCCTCAGATTTTACCAACGGGAGGCTTAAAACGTTTTTCCTACCAATCTGATGTGACTCTCGAGATGGCCATGCTTTGCGATCATAGCGATTGGATGCCCGACTATCCCATTCACAAAGGTAGCAAGGATATTTTGTGTAGCCACCTTGCATGCCAAATAAAATTGTCAACACTTTTAAGTCAGCGATGACTTTCCATTTATGCGTGGCATAGTCGATCAACCGTAAAAATTTTTCCATCATTTCATACGTTTCTTTCTTGTTAACTGCATACGCGATTGGAACGGATGGTAAGAGATTTTCATTGTGTATTAACACAGCTTTTAAACCTAAGGGTGACATTACATACTTCATTAAGGGAACACGAATGTATTTTTTTTTTAAGGGTACATACTTTTACACGATCCATCAATGAAAAGTCGCCATTCATCTGCATAATAATTATAATTTAAAGCCGAAAATAAGCAAATTTTTGCAAAAATTTCGTTCTTATAGAAATAAAACACCTCAGTCACTTTTTCGCCGATTTTTTAAAAGAAACATTCGTTGAACTCGGTATTAAACGTACTCATCGAATCTAATCAAAACTCATTTTGTGTTTTTATAAAATAGTGTGTGAAAATATCACCAAAGTCAAAAAAAGAAGAAAAAGGGTAGCAAAGTTTAAGTTTGTTGTGCAAAAACAAGTAAATTTCTTAAGCTTTATTAAGACATCTATGTATATATCTTTCAAATGGTCTGAGTTTCTTTTTTCTTAAACCGTTCTTAGAATGAAAATCGGTTGTTAATTAGCTAAGATATGGGCTAAGAAGTGCGCAAAAGCACTAAAATCGGTTTTTTAAGGTTAGGTCGAGATTTTGGGGGTGTTGGACAAATTCCAAAATTGGATTATCGTTCTACTCGATAAGACCTACAAGGAAAATAACATCACTTCCTAGGTATTTCGACTTCATTCTTTGTTGTAGCACTGTGTCATCAAACAGCCTCGGAACCCTGCACGGGTAGTGCCGCCGACGGACACGGCGAAGCAACGTCCAACCATATCTCGGGAACCGCAACGACGGTGCCGAAAGGGCCTGCACGGGCCAAAACCCAATTTCTGGACTGGAGAAATGGCCCCACCCCTTGAGGGTAAGCCATCCTTCGGAGAAGCCGGAAGTACTAAGCCCCCCGAGGGAAAGTCGCTTCCGGTGGAAAAGCTGAGGACGATCAATCCCCCCAAGCCCACCAAGTCCTCTCCTACCCTGCACAGTTTGGTGGTCAAACAGATGTGCTCTACGGACAAAAAACCAACCACCGCTGCCCAAAACACTGGCAAGGCCATTAAGCCTCACGTCAGGGCCCAGCGCAACCGAAGGGCAGCCCCGAATTTTATCAAATGGCTGGAGGCTATACCGTACGCCCAACTGACAGAGGCACAAAAAGCCTCTCTCGAGTGGGCCAAGGGAGTCCTGAACGCCAGCGAAAACGCCCCCTAGGGAATGGCGGGAAGGACAAACCTCCCACTCGCACGGACCAGAGAAATGACCTGGCCTCCAAGAGACAGCGATCTCAAGACGATACCCCGTGTGGATCGAAGAGGCACAGGACTTCCTCCCCCCCGAACCGTCGGTCGATGGCCATATCAGCTAAGCCATTTAGCAAGGCTGCAAAAGAGCACCTGCTATGCGCGACAAGAGCCATCCCGACGGAAATATCAGCACGGACAACTGGAAGTCCGTCTTGATGCGTCTCTACCTGGGCCTGAGTCCCAGCGAAACCATCTAAACCGCAGGAGGTCCTCAAACTCATCCGCCTTGGCAACGGAGATCTACCCGCCATTGATTGGAGGATAGTCCGAGTTGGCAAGACCAAGGAGAAGCAGCGTTACGTTGACCTCGCCTTAAACGATGCTTCCATCCCAGTGCCCGCAGGCTGTGGTTGGGTAATAAGCTACGGCTTCTATTCCATCACGATTAAGGTTCACAAGAGGACGGAGGGAGCCAGACACACGGAGCAGACGGGCAACGCCTCGAGCGTACCCGATTCCGACACCACTCTCACTGGCGAGGGGCCAACAAACCGAGAGACATCTCGAGCGTCCCCAAGGCTCCGGAGCCAGAGCCGAGTATAAATTTAAAAACGAGCGCCCTGAGCGCAAACGAGGATATCCCATCGGGGGTATCGGACGTCGCGACGGATGCTGAGAGCGAAACTGGCGAAACGGACGTCGGTGATTCTAGAGATGGTGCAGATTCTACAAATTAATCTGCACCACTCCAAGGCAGCTTCGGGTGCCCTCCTTCTACGACTCAGCGAAAAGGCTGAGGACATCATTCTCGTCCAAGAGCCATGGATCGTCAGAAACAGGGTTTGCGGACTGAACTCTGATGCCTACCAAACGGTAACAGCCCCAGTAGCAGGTAGGATCAGGGCATGTATTCTTATTAAAAAAGCACTTTCTTATATTCTCCTCTCTCAATACAGCGACGAAGACACAGTAAGCATAAGCGTGCAGCTTAAAGAGAGCGTCGTCTGGTTCCTGACGAGCTACATGGCCCACGACAGCCAATCTCTCCCTCCAAAAAGACTGAAGGAAACCATCATAGGGGCTGACAAGGAAAGACTCCCCGTCATAATTGGAGCCGAATAGAAAATAATCTATATATATGCAGCCGGGGGAACGATCCCACTTTCATGACCTCTGTCAAAAGAGAAGTGCTGGACACCACCATCGCATCAGGCAGCTTTTCGGACCTGATAAGCAACTGGCAAGTGTCCAAGGAGCACTCCTTTTCCGACCGCTTCTACATAACTTTTAAGATCACTCTCAATCCTACTACTCTAAAGGCGTACAGGAATAAGAGGCGGACGGATTGGCAGAAATATAAGAACGTCCTCTCAACCTCTCTGTCCCGACACGTTTATCACGGTAGGCTAGGCATATCGCAAACACCTGACGAAGCGAGTCCCTCAAACAAGAAGGTCGTTTCTCTCGGTGAGCTTGACTCACCGTCAAAAATGGATGAAGCGGTAGACCTCATAACAAACGCAAGTAATTCTGCTTACAGAGTCTCCTGCCCTAAGCCCCTTCCAAAGGGTAAAAAGAAACCTCAGTGTTGGAATCTAGCGATTTCAGCACTTAGGAAAGAGAGCAGGCGTCTCTTTAACCTAGCCAAGAGGACGGGTCTTTGGCAACCATACAAAGACGCTCTTAAAACTTTCAAGAAGGCCATTAAGACAGCACAACGCAAATCTTGACAAGACTTCTGTAACAACATAGAAGAAAACTCCGAAGCCAACAGGCTGATTAAGGTTCTCTCGAAAAGAGTTCCAACGATAAATTCTATTCAAAAACCAAGCGGAGAATGGACATCTACAACCGACGAAATGCTGAAGCTACTAATGACCACTTACTTTCCTGGGTGCTCCGATGACTCCAACATCTTGCCAGGTCTCCAAGCCAACTCACTCTTAGGGAATACCGCAGGGGACATAGTGAGGTACGACAAAGAGGAATGGTCAGTAATGTCCTTCGAACCTTACAAATCTCCAGGACCAGACGGAGGGAGTCAGTCCGAACTAAATGCAATAGTGGAATCAGCTTGTGGCCTTACAACGTGCACCTCTTTAGAACGAGGCATTACCATTTATTCTGACAGCCAGGCTGCTATCATATCTCTGAATTCCTACGGTACAACCTCCAAGTTGGCCTTTGAATGCAGAGCAGCTCTAAACCAGCTAGCGGGCATGTGCTTCGTATGTGTTGTTTGGGTCCCTGGTTATAATGACATTCCTGGAAACTGCCTGGCTGATGAACTAGCAAGGAAAGGGACGAAACTAACTGTGATAAACCTGCTCAGAAGGCGGGTTTACCCTTAGCATCCTATAAACACAGATTAACAGCTGAGGTTATGGGTAAGGTAAATTTAAGGTGAGCATCGGAGCCCACCTGCCACATTACCAGACAAATCTGGCCAGAAGCCGATGAGAAGCGCTCTAAAGCTCTCACTTTGCTTGGCCGCTCCTCTCTCAGATTAATAGTTGGGGTGATAACCGGGCACTGCCTCATGGGCATGCATGGGGAAAGGCTAGGTTACCCAACAAACGATTTTTACCGCAGTTGCCGAAACGAGGAGGAGGTGGAGAGTATTGAGCACTATCTCTGCCACTCCCCCGGCTTGGCCAAAACGCGCAGTAAAGCTTTTAAAAGTTACTTTCTGGACTCTTTTGCTAACTTGAACTCGGCAAACATTTCCAACTTTCTACTTTCAATTTCAAAGGGAGGGAGCGAATGCATGGCTTATGCCAATGTGTCACAATGGGCTTCTTACAGCCTAAGTGTGCCACCGTGCTCCTGTGCGGTGGCAGCCACCCTAGCCTAACCTAACATATCAAACATTTACAACTATGCAATATTGAAATATTCAGCCGCGTTCTCAGTTTCACATTTCAATTCCACAATGTGGTTTAAAAAACTTCCTGTGGAAGTGAATTAGTATGCTCCCAATTTTACACATATCGGTTTAGCGTTGAGGATTCATTAGCAAAACACTTAAAAATACGCATATTTCAATGAATAACTAATACAGAAATGTCATAAATGGCTTCTACAAACATCAAAGAATATTTTAAAAATTATCCCAATCGAAAATAATAAACATTCACACACTTTTTGTCATTTACTTTGCATTTCATATACAACCAAACATTCGGATTCAATTCACAAAAATTTATGTGAATGAGAAATTGGGAGCACCAAACATGTGATTTCAAACCGTATCCACATCGAAATTCCGCTGGGTTCGAGGTTCGAATTTCAGCCAGGGCAAGTAAAATCTAATTCATAGAAAAGTCTTTTTCTAATAGCGATCACTCCTCGACAGGCAATGGCAAACCTCCGAGGGTATTTCTGCCATGAAAAAGCTTCTCATAAAATACATCTGGGAGTCGGCACAACATTTTAGATCCATCCATTTGTGTGTAGAATATAAAGACGCACACCACAAATGGTAGGAGAAAACAAGATGTTTAACCGATCGAGAGAATCGCCATCGTTGCAAAAGAACAATCGAGTCAACAATCGACTCCCCGTCGTGTCAACTCAATAAATAGCTTTAGTAGACTTGTGCAGGTGTGTATTGATGGTTTTTTATACCCGAGCGTACTTGTACAAAATAACTTTGATCGCATAAAGGTTGTTTGTAACAGCAAAAAATAATCAAGATAGATATAGACATATATATACTAAAATGATCAGAATGAAAAGAGGAATCGATTTAGCCCTGACTGTCTGTTCGTCCGTCCGTCTGTCCGTGGTTACAATAATCAAAGTAACAATTGATATATCTCAATGAAATTTGGTACATAGATTGCTCTTTGGACAGGGTAGGTTGGTACTGAAAATGGTCCAGATCGGTCAATAACCACGCCCACCTCCCATATAACGGAAGTTTTTGAAAAACGGAACAGCTCCGTACTTTCGGTATCCATTAAAGCAAATTGGGTGAAATTCGGTATTTGTAGCGATTTTGAACTAAGAAATTAGGTATTTATGTAATTTTGAAAAATGGGCGTTGCCACGCCCAATTAGGAACAAATGTCTGTATCTCAATAACGGTGTAAGGTATCGTCACAAAATTTGGTGAACAAATTTTTCTCCATATGGCTGTTATCATCTTTAAACATTTTTGAAATCGGACCATAACCTCGCCCACCTCCCATATAACGGAAATTTTGTAAAATGCAAAATTTTCGTTTTTTCTTTATCTATTGGAACATATTAATTAAAATTTCATATTTAGAGAAATAGTTATTTAAAAAACTTGATTTATATGAAATTTTGAAAAATGGGTGGTACCACGTACACTAATAAAAAAACGTAAGGTATCGTCACAATATATGGTGAACATATTGTCCTTGATACCATTAATAATTTTTAAAATCGGACCATAACCACGCCCAAAGATGAAATTCCAGAATATCTGTTGGACGAAATTATCGACCTTTCTGGTGATGATGACGATGACCAAGATATTAGAGCAACTGACCAAATCATTAATTTAATTTATTTAATTTTTTTTACTTAAAACTTTTCATAACTAACATTTCAAAGATATATTTATTTCCATATTTTTAAAATTTCTTTTTCAATGTTTCTTCAAAACCAACACTGAAAAAATTGGCACATAAGAAATGAGAAGTAAATTAATATTAAACTGGAAAACTCAAGTTTTGTTTTATGATTGTTTTCTTTTCAAATTAAATTTTTTGAAGAAACTGAGAAGCATATCAAACAGAAATCAAAAAAGACTTAGTTTTGTGGAAAATATGTTCAAAAAGCACGAACAAAAAAATTCCAACATTTTGCTTAATAAGCACTACAAAAATTTTCTAAATCAATTTTTTTTTTAATTTTAACTGTTGCACAGGTCTCTAGCAATAATTTGGCTTTAACAAATTTAAAAAATATCAATTAGTCGACGAGTTATAGCCAAAAAATCATATAAACAATATGCATAACATAAACAAACGCCGCGATACGGGTCTTCTAATTTAGCCTCTATTTTCACCCCTCACTCTCAGAATCGACCTAACTTTTGCTAACCTGAATTTGGTCCACAGTGTTATCGGATTGTGGCAAGGTAACGTCGGATAACTAGAAATTGTGCAATACGAGCTACAAATATTTTGAAAATACAACCAACTTGCATGACCACCTTCAACTGACTGAATACCAATAATTACAATCATGGAAGTTAACAAGGGGGCCAGCACACAAACTACTGTAAAAGTGCTGATGCCGCACTTCCCCAAACACGCGCATAGCCAATGCAGGTAATCGACCTGCAACGTAATTGATATTTAGGCGAAATGCAAAATGCAATTCGTGGGAAGCGCAGCGTCAGCAATTATTTATTTAATTCATGTCATTTAGATACTAAGTGTTAGTTTTAAGAATATTTTGGCTGGCATTCTTCCGAGAGAGCTGGAATGGTAAATATACAAATCACTAACCAATTTAGATCGTTTTATTTTCACAGGAATATCCTGGGGCCGCGGGGCGGCCCCCAACTTTAATTTTTTCGAGCCCACCTCTGTGGACTCGTTAAGTGGCGCCCGAGCAGGGACCCACTGAAATGTGGGTCCTTGTGAGGAGCCTACTTAACTGTAGAGCTCCTCCGGGATGGATCCCCTTAATTGTGGGAGTCCTTCCCGAGTGATTGTAGAAAGTGTTCAAAAGTGCTAAGTGATAAAGTGGTTATGACAAAGTGTGAGAGAAAAAAAAGAAGAATAAATTAAAATATGAAGTTATAAATAATGGCTTGTACATCCGCATAAAAAACTATTTTGAAACCACGGTTCACTAGAACCCCCACGGGGCACTCCAGAGTTAAAAAGCTCCTCTTCCTAGAAGAGGTCAAACAAATTTAAATAATTAAGGCACATATGGCCAGTTAAACTAACACGGCTATTTCCTGTGACCCCGAGGAACCTCAGGCTTAGACCATAAATTACTACGTCCTCTCCTGTCAACCCTTGCGGGCTGATAGAGGAATAACATTACTTGAAATTATCCTGTGACCCCGAAGACCCTCAGGTATATAATGAGATAAAATGTGAAATCTTCGATATAAGCATGTAAATTTTATTAATGAAAAAAAAAAAAAATTATAAAGCAAAAACCTTTGGCACATCCACAGTCATGGCACTGGACATCCTTTCGCAATCTAATTGGCTAGGTGAATCCGAGTTCCTAAACTCCTAGGCCGGATTTCACCACCACAAAAGCCAATGGGTTAACATATTTTGCGATCATGCCATAGCCAATAACAGTTTTGGGCGCACGCTGTCGTTCACATAAAAATACGATAGCTGCTCCTTAACTACGATGGCACTTCCAGCGTACACATTAGAACACACTGGAGATGGCGATAGGTCCAAAATTGTGTTGTGAAGCAAGCTGTGCCTTAGTAGGTTGCCTTCAATCTGATTGTTGACGACTAAAAAGGATAACACAGCCCTTCCATGGCCCAACTTACCGTATTTAAAGACTAATGTATGTGAAACGCCAACTGGGTACATGTCGCCGTTTCCAACAGAACACGGTAAAAGTTTCACAAACCAATTTACGGTTATTTTCTTGTTCTTTTGCAGGAAACTGTCAAAGTGTAAGAAAAGACCATTAACTCTGATCAACAACAACAAACATATTAAACAAAAAAAGGAACAGAAAACGCATACCTAAAATTTTATAAAGAGCCACTGTGTGCCAAACTAGAAAACAATTGATTTTATTATCATTATCGTACTGTGCTATAAAAAAAAAAACAAAAAAAAAAAAAAGTTTGTGCCAATTCCGTGCCTTGAATCTGTTACGTATAAGAAACTGTTGATTAAAATAATAAATTTTTCAATTTTCGTGAAATGGACGCCTTAACTTCCAAAGTCAATGAACTCAATGGGGGTATTAATGCTCTTCTCGAGCAGATAAGGAGACTTGAGGGACGACTTGGTGCGATTGAGAGCAATGGTGCATCTCTAGATGCTAGGCTAGGGAGGATTGAGTCAAATAATGTAATTATTGACCAAAATCTGACTACAATTGATGGGCGGTTAGGTAGTGTAGAGCAGGCTAGCCTAAGGCCGCAAGGGGTGCCGGTAGCGGTGCGAACACCCCTATCGGAACAGGATCTAAAGGACATTGGCAGACTCCCCGACTGCGTAAAAGAGCTGCAAATTTTTGAGGGTAGCCCCTCCCAGTACATATCGTGGGTTCATAACGTCGAGGGCATACTCGCTGACTACGAAGTGGTCAAAGAGTAGCCTCTATATCGCGCCATCCTGCAGCATATCAGGCAAAAAATCCGGGGTGGAGCCGATGCGGCGTTGGTGGCGTACAACGTTTTTGAGAGCGATTGGGCAGAGATCAAGCGAGTCTTATCGCTTCACTACGCGGATAAGAGGGACATTCGAACGCTCGAGCATCAGTTGAATCAACTTATTCAAGGAGCTTCTAAGCTGGACGAATTCTATGCGACGGTAAACCACCAACTGTCGCTAATAGTCAACAAAGTAAAGTGCGACGATTACTCACAGGAAACAGTTTCCGTTCTTGTAGAGACTTACCGCAACAGGGCGCTAGATGTTTTCATACGTGGGTTAAGCCCTGAGTTATCTAGAATGCTCATCGTGCAAAAACCAAAAACTTTGCCAGAAGCTTACTCAGCTTGCCTGGACATTCAGAATTTAACTTTACGGAATACGATGGTGCATTCACACTCAGCCAATAGGATCGTTGTACCCACGAATAACCTAAGAGACCACCTCTACCGCCACGTGCACGCTCGAGTTATAACTGGGTGAACAGGAATTCGAATCCGGGATATCAGAGGAACCCTTATAATAGGCCTCAGCCAAACCAAGGCCTGACTCCATTACCACCAGCTAGGTCAACGGGTCCTAACCCCGTTGAGAAAATGGAAGTTGATGGCAGTGCGCAAACAAGAAATGTCAACTACATGAACAGACCATCAAGCACAAACGCGTTTAAGAGAGGGCCTACATCTTCAAAAGGTGGCTTCCCAAAACAACAGAAACTATATAACATCGAAACCTGTAGTCCTGAACAAGCATATAACTCCTCTAACCATTGTGAACCCACATACAACGATGAACAGCAAGTAAATTTTTTATTGACCGGTCCACCAGCCCTTTTCATATGAGAAACAGTGCTTCTTTTTCAAGCATACCCTACCTGACGTGCCTAACCAACGGCAGTAATGTCTTAAAATTTCTTATAGACACAGGGGCAAACAAAACTTTATTAAACCTAGTCTAGCTACTGATTCCACACCAGTCGATCCACCATTCTCGGTACAGACAGTAGCAGGACCAATTACAATAAACAGAAAAATTTGTGGAAAATTTTTCCACAAAGTAGGAAACGACACCAGAACAACATTTTATCTATTATCAGGACTCCAAACTTTTGATGGAATTATAGGGGACGATACGCTTAAGACACTCGGTGCAGTGATAGATAGCAAAAACCATATTCTCACAATCGAACTAAATATCAAAATTCCGTTGAGAAACAAACCCGTTGGGAGCATTAATTTTTCTGAGTTATCTGAAATCCCTATGGCAATAGTTCCAGTTGTGAAGTCTCTGGTAGAAAAGTATTCCAATTTATTCGGTCCACTTAATATTAAATCAAACATCAAAACTTCAGTTCGTGCTGAAATAAAGACAACTACGGATGAGCCTATATATACAAAAAGCTATCCTTATCCCGCAAACATGAGGGAAGAAGTAGAAAAACAACTTAGCGAACTGCTCGAAGAGGGCATCATACGGCCATCGAAAAGCCCGTATAATTCTCCCATTTGGGTAGTCCCGAAGAAGCCTAAACCCTCCGGTGAAAAGCAGTACAGGATGGTTGTAGATTTCAAACGTTTGAACGCGGTTACCGTGTCAGACGCTTATCCTATTCCGGATATTAATGCGACACTTGCTAGTCTAGGAAACGCTAAATATTTTACCAATTGACCTTACATCAGGCTTTCATCAAATTGCAATGAAGGAGGCAGATATACCTAAAACCGCTTTTTCAACCACGAACGGGAAGTATGAATTTTTGAGGCTACCTTTTGGGTTGAAGAATGCGCCGGCTATATTCCAACGTATGATAGAGGATGTCACTAAAGAGTATATTGGGCGAATATGCTACGTGTATATCGATGACATTATTGTGTTTGGGAAAAATACTGACGAACATTTAAAAAATATGGAAATAATATTTGCTAGGCTTGCGGAGGCTAACTTAAGGGTGAATTTGGAAAAAACGAAATTCATGCAGACGGAAGTAGAATTTCTGGGATATGTAATCACATCTGACGGAATAAAACCAGATTCTTCAAAGGTGCAGGCTATAGAGAACCTTTCGGCCCCAGAAACACTCAAAGAATTGAAGAGTTTTTTGGGAATGACGTCATACTACCGGAAATTCATCAGAGATTACGCGAAGGTTGCGAAACCTTTAACTAATCTCACACGGGGCGAAAACGCGCAAGTCAAGGCCAACCAATCGAGGAAGGTACGCATAAATCTAAACTCTGAATCCCTTCAAGCTTTCAATAATTTGAAGAAACTGCTTATTTCCTCCGATATTCTCGCTTTTCCCGATTTCACAAAATCTTTTAACCTCACGACTGACGCTTCTAACTATGCGATTGGTGGCGTGCTATCACAAGGAGAGCCAGGAAAAGATCGGCCCATTGCCTATATTTCAAGATCCTTAAATAAAACAGAGGAAAACTACGCCACGAACGAGAAGGAAATGTTGGCAATAGTTTGGGCTCTAGACAATTTGAGATCTTATCTCTATGGGGCGAAAAAAATTTGGATTTTCACTGACCACCAACCTCTCACGTTTGCGTTGGGAAGTAGAAATTACAACGCAAAGTTGAAAAGGTGGAAGGCTAGAATTGAAGAGTATAACCACGAATTGATTTACACTCCCGGTAAATCAAATGTCGTGGCAGATGCTCTCTCCAGAATTCCATGCCAGGCAAACCATGTAACAGAACCTTTACAACCAAACAATTTACCAGCAGAAGCTAGAAGCGAAGAAGGGACAGTTCACAGTGCAGATCAGGATGCGTCAGACCTCATTCCACATGTAGAAAGTCCGTTAAACGTTTTTCGAAACCAAATAATTTTTACGGAAGGGAACGCAATGATTTGTGTTGAAAATCCTCATTCCGGTTTCACCCGTCACTATGTCAGTTTACCTATCATTGAAAAATCCAACTTGACCGCAACCTTGAAAGAACGTCTGAATCCATCACTTATAAACGCTATAAAAATTTCAGAAAATCATTTGCAGCTTCTACAAGAAGTATACCTAGAACATTTTCTTTTGTATAAAATCAGGATAACACAGAGAGTGGTCGAAGATGTAGCCAACGAAGATAGAATTTGTAAGATAATAGAAGATGAACATAGGCGGGCTCATAGGAACTCGAGGGAAAACAAGGAACAAATACTGGAAAGGTACTATTTGCCTAAAATGGCGAGCAGAATAAGGAAATTTACTTCCATTTGTGAAACTTGCCTCGCAAACAAATATGATAGACATCCTGCGGTACCGCCGATAAAAGACACTCCTGTGCCGAAATACCCATCTGAAATAGTACATGTTGACATCTTCGAAATTCAAGGGGAAAAATTTTTATCCTGCATAGACAAATTTTCTAAATTTGTCAAGCTTTTCCACATTAAAAACCGAGCTTCTCTAACTCTTCGCGCCAAGCTAGCGAAATTAATACACTACTTCACAACTCCTAAAATAATAGTAACAGACAACGAGAGGGGATTCATGACGCCTCTAGTGTGCAATTATATAAGAGGCCTAGGAATTGAACTGTATCAGACTCCGGTTCAAAGAAGTGAGGTAAACGGTCAGGACAAATTAGGAAGAATCAGGAGCTAAGGAATCTCCGATTGAATAAGAATCGGAAAAGACCACAAAATTTTAAGCCAGGAGACGCGGTTTTTGTTAGGGATAAACAAATAAAGGCAAAGCAGAATGCACTTTATAAAAAAGAAATTGTTGGTAAAAATAATAGAGTGGCACAAATTAAAACAATTTCAAAATAAAACAACTAATAATAAAAACAAAAAAAAAATATAAAAAAAAACCAATAAACAAGGTACAAAGAACAGAAACTCAAAATTTTAATTAATTTATCAATGGCATTTAGGGAAAGGCACCAAACAAAAAAAAGAGAATATATCCAAGAGTAAAAATTACTATAGCACAGACGACACAAAAAGCACTAAATTAAAGAGGCAAAATTGGCCCATTACAAATCATAAAAACGAGACCAAATAGCGCTTACAAAAAGAGGCAAAAAATTGCTCATCAAGAAAAAAAAAAAAAAAAAAAAAAAAAAATTTTTTAAAGAAGGCACGAATGGCCCAACTTTTGCAGAATTTACCACAGGACCCTAGGATTTTGAATTATAACTAAATATCTGAAATGTAAAACTATACAAAAAATTTATATTCTCGGATCCTGTGGATTTTCTAATCACTAGTTTAAGAGAACTGGGGACGGTAGGATAGTATAATACAAGAATATAGCTCTAACCCAAGAGTCCAACAAATTAATATATTGTAAAAAAACAAACAAAAAAAAACACAAAAAACATTTTTTTAATATCATCCTTTTCCATTTTTTCGATTTTGTTGTAATAAATACTAGTAACTAATTTTTGATATGTTTAAAAAACAAACAAAGAAAAAATGTAAATTAATTTAAGAAAATAATACTTTGTTTTTGTAAAATGTTTTCCTTTTTTTTCTTCTCACCGTCTTACCTTACGGTATGGGCACCCATGTCAGGTTTTTATTGTTGTAATCTCTATTTCTTTAATTATAAGGAAACGGCACGGTAACTTTTTTTAAAAAATTTTTTGTAGTCAAATGAAGATGTTAGCTTTCGTTTGACATACATTTCATGTTGGTTAATATCTTCCTAATATTTAAATTTCGCAAATGAAAATTGTATAAACACATGCACACAAATATGTGTGTGGTGTTTGGTTGAGTGTTTGCTGTTGGGCGATTTAAATGTACTCGTGCAGCCCTTTCTTTGTATTGCATAATTTTAGGCGGGCAAGTTAAAGTAGAGTAAAGGCAGAGAAAGCGCTGCCAACTACTGCTTATTGGTGGTGATTTTAACACAGAAATCACTTCAAATACTAGATTGGCGAAATTTATGAGCGATACGTTTAATTTGGATTATATTCGAAATGATGCTCCCACAACTATTGATAACACAACCATTGACTTAGTTTTTGCGAGAAATTTAAATGTTAATTTAAAAACATATTTATCCTATTTTTCCCATCATAAGCCTATATTCTCAAAAGTAACTTTCAAATAGTCAAATAGATTTGGGTCTGTTATTTATCATTTATCTTTACTATTGATAACTACCATTGACTTCGTTTTTGCGAGAAATTTAATTGATAGTTTAAAAACATTTTTATCCTATTTTCCTATCATAAGCTTATGTATATCATCAAAAGTAACTATCAAATAAAGAAATTCATTTGCTTGCATTATTTATCATTATAAATTATCATTATACATATGTTTTCTGTCTTATCGGATGGCGTATTCTACGTTAAACTTAATGGCCGTGTCTCTGACACAGCCTCCTTCTTTTTTTATAATATTAGTAATGAAGCTAGCGAGGACAGGAGGCAGAAAATGCTAATACTAATTAAAAAAAAAAAAATTTGTTATTTTTACTTATTTTTCAATCTCGATGGTAAGACAGCTTACTTTTAATATCTGGTGTTTGCGGCCTCAACATTTACAACTACGACTCCCCACTGGTCACCATTGAACATGGGCGTGGTTGGATCCTGAACGGACATTTTAGTCTAGTTCATGTAGTCGACCTTAACTACTTCAACGTGGCTTTTGGGAAATTGATCGAGGCAGCACAGCACGATATACAAAGCAAAGCTGTGCATACTGTACTGCAATTCCACCTAAACCAAACAAAGCTGCGACTCGACGAGCTTCAAATGAGTAGGTCGAGAAAAACCCGTTCCATTGACTGGATTGGTTCGGCATGGAAGTGGATCGCCGGGTCCCCAGATGCAGCAGATTGGGATTATATCCTTCGAAGCACGAACGACGTTACAGTAAATAACAATCACCAGTACCGCGTCAACGAAAAGCTCTTTAACGTTACCCGAGAGGCGATCGAGAGAGCGAATGAAATGATGCTACATATCAACGCTGTAAGCAAAAGTATTGAAGAAGAAAATCTGGAGCTTCTGGACTTGGGCAAGGTTCTTATCCTGAAAGAACAAGTCTCAGAAGTCATACAAGCCTGCCAAATGGCAAAATCTGGCGTCATATATACAAACCTACTCGACCGAGATGAAATCCAAAAGCTTATTACAGAAGAAGATTCGCTACCATATCAAAATACCATTGAAGCTATAGAGTACGGATCGGCTTCCGTATATTCAAACGGCCGTACCCTTCTGTACGTTCTCTCAATGCCAAAAGTGAAATTAGAGGGTTACAGGCTTTTAATAACGCGGGCCGCTGTTATAAGAGGACAACACGTCGACCTTAATTACAACAAGATGCTGATAAACGAAACTGAAACGTTCGGACTGACCGAAGATTGTCCTTCGATTAGCAATATAACAATCTGCTCACCAAAGGCATTAACGAAACTTCCTGAAGACGGATGCTTAGCTAGATTAGTAAAAGGCGGCGATGCCAAATGCCACTTTGAACCGGACAACCGCAGAAGCGTCGAGATGATCGCAGACGCAACAGTATTTGCAACAAACTTTCAAGGAGAACTGCGAGGGGGAAACTACTCCACGCACCTCAATGGAACCTATGTAATTTTACTAAATAACGAAACAATCACTTTGGGAAATCAAACGTTCACCAGCAGATCAGTACGCGCAGTCCAAGCTTTGCCACCCGCTCTAGCCAACGTTACAATCGATGGGTTGAAATTAAATTTGGACTACATCCACGAGCTCAGTATAGAGAATATTCACCATCTAAAGCAGCTTGGCAATAATTTTCACTTCTCCTCAATTTGTGACGCTGTTGCCCTGACAGTCCTGGCAGCCATATGCTATATACTCTGGAAGAAACTTACGACTACAATCAACTTTCCTAGATTAAACGAAGCAGCACATCAGGACCAGCCAACGACCCACACCAAGGATCTTCCTCAAAAATTGACTCATCTGCGGGACGCAGATGTTTGAAGGGGGGGGGGGGGGTAGTTAACAAGGGGGCCAGCACACAAACTACTGTAAAAGTGCTGATGCCGCACTTCCCCAAACACGCGCATAGCCAATGCAGGTAATCGACCTGCAACGTAATTGATATTTAGGCGAAATGCAAAATGCAATTCGTGGGAAGCGCAGCGTCAGCAATTATTTATTTAATTCATGTCATTTAGATACTAAGTGTTAGCTTTAAGAATATTTTGGCTGGCATTCTTCCGAGAGAGCTGGAATGGTAAATATACAAATCACTAACCAATTTAGATCGTTTTATTTTCACAGGAATATGCTGGGGCCGCGGGGCGGTCCCCAACTTTAATTTTTTCGAGCCCACCTCTGTGGACTCGTTAAGTTGGATCTCATTTATTTTTTACCAACCAACAAGGATATACTCGTACGTTTTTGTTTCTTCTTAATTTTATATTTGTTAATTGCAATGATTCTTTTTTTCTTTGTAAAAAGTTATTGCTTATGCAAATAAAGTTGCAACTATCACAAATTCAAAGAACGCGCACCAAGTGGCGGTGGCTTACTCATCTTTTTATTAAACTTGATTCTAAGCTAACACATTACGGTGTAGCTTATATAAATAAAATATTTCGCCGTTGGGAAAATTACAGAGATATGGAAGGCGATATGGCGTATGGTTTATCACATATGGAGGGACCTACAGTTTAGTGGCGACTCCCAACGGCAGATGTATTATGTATGTATATGTATGTGGGAAACTGAGAAGACGGTAATCCGAGCTGCTTGAACTTGTAATGCTACCCTGACTGACTCGAACGAATAAGAAACAGGACGAGCAGCGGACTACGAAAGAACTCTCGCTCGGAAAACACCAAATCGAACAACCATTAAACTAATCATATTTAAATAGTTTTATGAAAAAGCGGTAGAAGACAGCGGCGTGAAAGACAACTCCAGTAAACTCCAGATAACAAGGCGCTGAAATTAAGTAAAAATTTAATTTTATGAATCGTTTTGCGTAGTGGCATTGTGCACATGCTAGGGTGTGTTTAATTAATACATGTGGTTTTTAAAAAGAAATAAAACTCATATAATTTAATGTTATGAACAAGAATTTAGCTTTATTCTAAAGCTAAGAGTTTGCCGTTATGTTTTAAAAATGATTTCGATGAAGTGACCGCCGTGGCTGGCTCTAATAAATTCCAGCCGAGAGGCCCAATTTTCGACCACATTTTCCAGCAATATTATCTTCCAAAGCATCAATCGTCTCGCGCTTATTTGCGTAGACAAGCGACTTCACATAACCCCACAAAACATAGTTCAGCGGTATAAAATTGCACGATTTTGGAGACCACAGGCCCACAACGCGAGATAATGCGCTCACCAAAAGACCAATGATACCCTCGTACCCATCGGTAGGTATCTCGTTTTGGGCCCATTTACCAAACGTTGTTCCGGAGTAGGTCTGTCCATTATGAAATGCAAACCAAGCTGAGTAAAAATCAAGTAACAGGTGTCAAAAAGACCATCTCCGAAAAAAGTTTTGCCTCATTGAAAACCACAGGCTTAATAAAAACACCCACATACATACGTTACATACATTTGTAATTTTGGGTGAAACTATTTTAATTGAATTCAGATGAGATTTTTGTAATTAAATTTAGGAATTTGAATTTTGCCATTCGATGAAACAATGGACATGGTCCTGATACTTTTGTTGACGGCAAATTACAAAGACTAGGGCTATCACCTGTAGAGTTATAAGTGACTCTGCTGGTAAGACTCATTTAAAACTTCGGTAACATTGCAAGCGACGACGAGTGGGATAACGATGAGGTGGCAAGTCGGCATATTGCGGTTCCAAATACGATCAAATAACGGTCGGTATTTAGACTTAGGAATCCAACGATACCTCTAAAGTATCGATACTTATACTCGCCTATAGTATCGCCAGAAACTATCGGGACTCGATTGAGTATCGGCTGCAAAGTATCGATACTTTTTTTTGATTTTTACACCAATTTTATTTTTTATACTAAACACGTAAATCTTTAAAAATATGGAAAAAGGTTTATTTTGAACAAATGAACAAGGTTAAACCTTACAATTATAAATATGGAAATTTGTATATTTAAATAATTTTTATTCAGTGGCAAATAAATACAAATTACTTAAAAATAACATTTAGTTTTTCAAGGTTTCGGATTTGTGTTATTGTGGCTCCCGCTTTGGAGAACAATCGTTCGCATAGAACTGACGATGCAATAACTATAAAAAAACCCGACCTTGATATACCATATGTATGTATTATATAAATGTGGGAACAATTATTCTGAATTTCACTTTAACAAAGAGTTTTCAAATGTTTTGGTTTATACATTTCAAAATATTATTGTTAAAGCAATTATCATAATAAATTTCATTACGTTTTTAACCGAAACGAAACGCTGTCGTTAACGTTAATAAAAACGTTAAACCCTTAATTTAAAGTGTGCTGCCAATGTCACAACAAGCTGTAAGCTTATATTGTGAACAATAGGGTTTTGTTAAGCTGAAATCATTATGCAGTGGTAACTAGCACAAAATTGTAGTGACTGTAGCCTAATAATAAGACAATATTTAAGTTCAGTCGCGTGCGGTTAAAAGTACTCTTATCCCTTGAAGGCGAACAACCGTTGTTTACTCATAAAAAAGAAACAGGGAGTACTTTCATCCGCACTCAAGAGACCCTAGCCGTAATCAGTGTTCCCGTTTTGATCCATCTAGTATAAGTTTGGGATACATTTTAAGGTATAACAAAACAACCAATTTTATGTGAAGTTCGCAACTTTGTGAACAATTACACAAGTCTGCAAAAAAATAATTGAGAGCTGTTTTGGTTTTTTTGTGTAATTATTATGTTTTTGGGTGTGTTGAATCCGAAAATAACTTTAATTTTGTCATAGAACGTCACGTTTTCTGACAATGTAGGTGTATATGTTAAACAAGTTATCATCTTAAAATAAAATATAAAAGATTAATTTTTTAAATTTAACAAAACTAATACATTATTAGTAAGCACTAAACACCTTTCTTTTTCTCAGTGAGACTCCTTTTGATACATTTTCGCTTGTGGGAAGCATCGGGAAGGTCTCTTTGAACCGTCAAACAGTAGTCTGCCATCATTGAAACGCTCCATCTTCCCTATTGTCTTTTTTCCATCTCCTTAACATCTTGTTGAAATCGTTCACCTTGCTCTTAACTCACGTCTCCTAAATTTTCTGGAAAGTAGTCGAGGAGGGAATGAAGAAAATGTAATTTAAAACTCATAAAGCAACCTAAAGCTTGAAATGCTTTTTACATTCTTTTGACGATTTGTTTTTATTTAGGATCTTTGTTATTGCCTGAAAATTTCTTTTTGACCTCTTTAAAGGCAATCCACCCTTCTCTTTGAAGATCCGTCATGGTTGTGATGAATAGTGGATCAGCCATAAGTCGTCTAATATCTGGTCCAACGAAAACACCTTCCTTCAACTTTGCCTCCTAGAGGCCTGTAAACTTTTATATTAAGTATTTGAAGCAATTTCAATCTCTTGGAAGTGACTTTACAAATTGCTTCATTAATCCCAGCTTTATGTGAATCGGTGGTAGAAGACCTTTATGAGGAGGCACCAAAGTTTAATGCAGGACATTCTTTTCGCCAACTTTAAGCTCCCTCGGAGGCCAACACTTATTGGTCCAGTAATTTGTTCGGTCTCTACTATCCCATATACACAAAAAGCAAGGGAATTTGGTAAACCCAGATTGTTGTCCGAGCGCCATGCCCAAGATTTTGAAATCACCGCTCACTTGCCAACCGTGGTCTTTATATTTTAATTAGCAAAGAATCAATTCCAAGTTCTTGTAGATTTCCTTGAGGTGTACGGAATGACCTACAGGAATGGAAGTATAGAAACCGCTGTTGTGAAGCAGAACTGCTTTAAGGCTTCTTTTTGAAGAATCTATGAAAATACGCCACTCTGATGGGTCGTATGAGATCTTAAATGTATCCATCAAACCTTCAATATTGGTACAATAAACCAACTCGTCCTCTAGGGCAAAGTAGGAAGTAAATATGTTTATGTTTGTTAATGCAGCTCACACAGGGTGTTCCTTATTTAGAAATTAATGATAGTTATGGTAAACATTTAAAAACAGTAATCAAAATAAAATTATACCTAATATTAATGCTTACAAGTTAGCCCAAAAAAACCCTTTTTTATAATAAAATTTTGAGTTTTGTAAAATAACCTTACGTTCTGGAATTTTTTTAGTTTTTTTTAGTTTTCAGAACACCTAAATACATAGAAATCAGTTGGAAATATCCAGACAGCATTTTTGTTGCAGACCTGTGTTATGAAAAAACAGTGCAGTTGCATTTCACAGAAAACACCGTTTTTAGCAACTCTGCTTATGTTTTTAAAATCCGAGTTTGGCATTTCCGTTAACGGCAGACATTTTGTGCTTCTTTTTTTTCTTTGCCGCTGTGACGAAACAACTTTACCTAGGCTAAAAATTGTTACAGAGAAATCAAGTATGTACAGACATGGGTAATCTTTGAATACTCGAACCTTTTGATTACCACTACGATAGCGATAATGAAGAAGGTTTCTTTTTTCGCGAAAACATTTTTAGTGTACAAAAATTACTATTATTTTTAGTGGCAGTGCAACAGGCTTGCCACTACAGCCTAGTGGTAGTGGAGCTGGCAAAATTTCCGCTAAGTTATTATTAGCGGCTGAGAAACTATTCCCACTAAACCTTGAAATAGTGGACAACAGTTTTGTATATTTCCAATAAATAATTATTTATATTATATGAGTATTATAATACTATTGTAACATATCAATAAAAAAAATTATAACTTGACTATATATTTATTATATACCAAAGGCCAGAACTTAATTCCAAAAAAATTAGACGTCCATTTTTGATATTATCGCTTATTTGTTAGGTAAAAATACATACACACAGTATGTCAATTGTTTTCAAAATGAAAAATTGCAATAAAATTCGAGTTCAACAATTAATAACACCAAGAAGCGAATATGTTTTTTTTTTGTAAATAATTGTTTCAGTTAATTTTTTTATTATATCCAAAAAGAACGAAAGAGCGAAAAAGAAACAAAACAAAACATACAATTTCCATAGTGTCAATCAACTGTTGGCAAATTCTAAGTAGGCGATGTAACGTAAGCAAAATTAAACTAACGGTTGGAAATTCTTGGAAAATTGATTTGTAGCGACACTTTGCAGTGAAGAAGCGAGTTAGAAACAGTCGTATTATTAGTTTTTGACCAACACAGAATAGTTGGAGATGATATTGTAACATACCAGGAAAGCGCATTAATAGCAACGTTATTCAGTTTGATTATTTTATTTATTACATAGAAAATCAACAAAATAACTTGCAGAAATGTTCTCAATAAAGTTAAGAACCATCTACAATATTATAAGCCGCGCTGAAAAGATGAAAGTAGGATTATACATTCAATTGAAAACAATGTTCAAATTAGCACCAGAAAGCTTGCCAAAATATTATGGGTATTCATCTAAACGCGCAAATGCCTCGTAACTGCGTAAATAAACCGGTTTTTCATAGAATAATAAAATCATTCACGAGGTTTATACGGTTGCGAGGCATTTGCGCGTTTAGATGAATACCCCTATTATCTTTCAGCAATAACATGCCAAATTTTATCTTTCAAGGCGTCTTGAAATGGCAAATCAAACTGAGTATAAATCAAGTAACAGTTTTCAAAAAGACCAACTCCAAAAAAAGTATTGCCTCATTGAAAAACACACGTCTAAAAAAACAACGTTTATATCGCATTAATCTGAAACACGTATTGCAAAAGTTCATCTGGCTTATTGTTTTAACATTTTGTACAGATCTTATCACGCTTAGAAAACATTTTGAAAATATCGTTTATCGTGTTATCGTTTGCCATTTATGTATATTGCTGCTTAAACATATAAATTTAATTGTATATTTAAAACAGGTCGCTTCTTTTTTTGAAAATAGGTATGTATTCGAGGTTTCTTAAATCGTATTCGCCTGGTATCCACTTTGATATACAGTCCTTATTTAAAAAGTTTACAAGCCGTGTTATATGTCGTATGTGTCGCAATGTGTTATCGTAATACAACAGTTATGTACTTGTTGTTTTTGGTTACCATGTCATATACAACTCTGAGAGGTATGTTTAGGGTGTTAGATATACCGATATATATCGTTCCGATATTTTTAAACAATATCGAATAATATATATAAATGCATAGTAAAAAAAACGATATTTCGATAAATCGATTTTTTACCAGAAGGCGAAATTATTTTAAGTATTGTCAAAATATTTGATAGTGAAAAAAAGTATACTTCCTTGGCAGTTTTTTAATTTTTATTTGTTATTAAAATACATATTTACGTAACTATTTATAAAAGCGTAAAGCTATGTTAAATTACACTGTCCAACAAATGAAGACTTTTTGAATGGAACAGAATAGCGACCCCATAATTCTGAAAGGGTATGTTGAGTGGATAATTTTTGAGAACAAACTTATGGTCCAGCACGTCTGAGTTTTTTTTTACAGTGGGTCAAAGTTTTCATTTTTTGGTCGAAGGGAGCATTATAATATATGAAAAAAATATTGTAAGTTAATGTCTGAGAGAATTCTTATGGTCAGAGTTGTATTGTGGAATTGTATGAGGATTATTTTTGTGGAAGATCTTAACCCTCTAACTGGTCTCTTTATGGGTCAATTTGATCCTTTTTTCGAGAAAATCAAAAAATATCCATTAAAAAAGGACATTTAAGGATTAAAATATTCTACGAAAATGTTTGGCGGAAAATTTCAGTGGGGGTCACTAAAGACACCATTGTTGTAAATAAAGCTCTTTACGATTAATTGGCAAAATTACACGCCAACATATACAAAGAAGGTGAAAACGTCGTCAAGTTCGGCCGGGCCAAACACTGAGTTCTCGCGTCTAGTCAGCTGTGACTTACAAATCAGCTGTGACTTACAAATCGGGTGTGATAAAATTAAGCATAATTGAGCTACTAAGCAGTACATATCGGGTGTGATTTTTACTAAAATTAATATAAAAAAAGAACAATTAAAGCTTAAATAAGCATGGCGGATTCTGTTTGCAAATTATTTGTTTTATTTGTGGACCTTTTACGCACCATCAAAGCAGAAGAAAGATATTCCCTACAATTGAAGAACCATATTTTCTTTTCTTTGGAATACGATTTTTATGTGAAGCTTGGATACCAAAAACTGTATGTACTACTTGCGAAAGTGGTATTTTGACCTGGTACAAAGGCGGTACTAAGGCGCTGCCATTTTCTGCGCCTATTATATGGATTGAACCTGAAGATCACAAATCAGATATATGCTATAATGACATACGAAGCAACAAATAATGTCATTTTACCAGAAGTGCGCTGTGAAGGTGTTCCGGTGCCTCAACCGCCTACACATACATTTTCGGCCAATATGACATACGCCAATACAGAAATAACAGCGGCGGTTGAAAACATATCAGATATAAGTTACTTGCCTCCTGATGGTTTAAACATATGTCCTAATTTGATAGACCAAGCTTAGTTTGAAGATCTTGTAAGAGATTTAGGACTTACAAAAGAGAAAGCTGATTGAAAAACAGGAATTTGATAAAAGCCGATGTAAAAGTTACATCGCCAAGAAAAAGACACGCCGATCTGGAAAGTTATTTTAAAAAATCAGAAGAACTTGTATACTGTTGCAGTATTGAAGAGGTTCTAAAATATCTAAAGCTTCCACTGGACTCTTCCGCTTGGCGACTATTTATAGATAGTTCAAAACACAGCTTAAAAGCAGTTTTACTGCACAATGGAAATCAGCATCCATCAATACCGGTTGCGTATTCCACAAAAAAGGAGATATTTCAAATCTCTTAAATAAAATTGAATACTATAAATATAAATGGGAAGTATGCGCAGACTTCAAAATGATTGCAATATTGACTGGAATGCAAACAGGATACACAAAATATATGTGCTTTCTTTGTAAATGGGATTCATATTAAATATTTCGAAGAACGTAAAGAAAATATTATTGGTGACTTAAATGTAATCCATGAATCCCTTGTCCCAAAAGATAAGGTCATACTTCCACCGCTGCATATTAACTCAGATAACCCCAGCGTAACCATATGGTCACGCAAGAAGTAGTAGTTGAATTTAAAAAAAAAATCAGAGCTCACCGAAATAATTCCCTTTGAACTAGCTTTTTCCATGTAAATACACATGCGCGAAGCGAACTGCGTTTAAAATTTTTCATAAAGTGTCTTTGTTTCGAAGTGAGCAGGTGTGAAAAAGTTGAAAGAAAAAAAGATGGCAAAAAATGCGAATTTTGATAGAAACAAAAGGTAAGTACCGTAATATTTTTTGAAGTGTGTTGTTTTTAAAAGAAGTTAAGTTTCAATTTGAATAATAATAAAGTGAAAATATATGACAACTATATTTTGTAAAAAAATAAAATGTTCTTGTTGACCATTAACGGTATTTTTTCCTGGTGTGACCATATGGTCACGCTGGGCTAGATTAAAAGCTCATTTTATGTAACGTAATTTTCGTTCAAATGAATTGAAAACTTTATAATTCGTGGTGAATTCTTTCCAAATTTTCAGACGTTTAAACACACAAGAGGTTATTGACTATCTAAATGACTTTTGTGATAGCGATGAAGAAGATTCGCCCGCTGCTTTATATATCTTACCTCCGGACAAAGAAAATGGTGCAATCAGTGGAGAAGATGATGGTGATAAAGACGACGTAGGTAAGCCAGAGGATATATGTGTTGGTCAATTGAAACCACCTTGTGAGTTAGTGATGAGCAGTGGTAAAAGGGTTTTAACGATTGATAATGATGATTAGGAGGATGACTTGGAAGTTGCTGATTCTGTGTTGATCGACATATTAGAAAACTCTACTCAGAACTTGCGAACTAATTTGTTAGAGGAACAGGGCGAAATGTCAATAGAACCGTTCTCATCACAACCTGAAACGTATGTCAGCGGCTTACGAAAAGTGAAACCTACACCGTCTTCAGTGCCACCGTCACTGTTACGTAAGGAATCACATTTTACGTGGGTAGAAGATAACTCGGACGGATTGATCCCCATTTTTCCTTCACAAAATTTTGAAGACTGGAAGGTGAAGCCTCATGAGCAACTTGAAAAGTTTTTTGACGATGAACTCATAGAGCACATTATAAACGGATCGCGAAGATATGCAATTTTTCTTGGTAAACCAAATCCTCAAATTACCAGTGCGGAGCTTAAAGTTTTCATAGCCATCTTGTTGGTCAGTGGATACAATGGTCGAAGTACGTTCAGGTCATTTTGGAGCGTTGACAATGACATGCGCAATGAGATGGTATACTTAGCTATGCGTAGAAATCGATTCGAGGAAATTTTGAGATTCTTGCATTTTGAGGAGAAATGTAAAAAAATAACTGACGGAGATAAGATGTGGAAACTGCGGTGCTTAACCGACCACTTAAAATCAAATATGCTGAAGCATTTCCATCCGGAACAACAGTTTTCATTTGACGAGAGCATGATATCATATTTTGGGCGTCACGGATGCAAGCAGTTCATCAAAGGAAAACCATTACGGTTCGGTTATAAAGTTTGGTCCTTGTGTACGATATCGGGATATTTAGTTAATTTTGAAATGTATCAAGGAAATAATCCTCGTGCCAATAGTACCTACGAGCAAAAATTTGGAAAATGCGCAGCTCCACTGCTGAATATGATAGACGATTTTACACCAGCGGTTCAGAATCTACCATTTTCCTTCTATTTTGACAATCTTTTCACCAGTGTTCCTCTGTTAGTTTACTTGAAAACTCGAGGATATACCGCAACAGGTACGATCCGGGAAAATCGGCTGCCAAAAAGTTGCCCGATTGAACATAAAAAAATATTGAAAAATAAGGAGCGTGGTCATATTGAGTCTACAAAATTGAAAGAAGCTAATATTTTTCTCACAAAATGGAATGATAACGCAGTTGTTAGCATCGCTTCGACGACGTATGGCGCAAACCCGGTAACAAATGCAGTTCGATACTCACAGAAGCAAAAAAAAATTATTGATGTTCCACGGCCATTAGTTATCAGGGAGTACAATAAATATATGAGCGGCGTAGATCGTATGGATCAGAATGTGGGCTTGTATCGAATAGGTATAAGAGGAAAGTAATGGTGGAATAGTATCTTTACGTGGCTAGTTGACGTTTCGGTACAAAATAGCTGGCAGTTACACAGATCAGTCTACCCAGAAATACCTCAGCTCAAATTTCGGCGACAAATAGCCATTTACTATTGTAAACACTTTGGTGACCGCCCCAAATCAAAGGGTCCTCGAAAAAGGTCTTTGGAAGGAACAGCAGAGGAGACATTGAGATATGATGGGCTGAATTATTTCGTTCGTCCATGCGAAAAAAGAAGACGTTGTGCTGCCGATTTGTGCGTTTCTGTTGGTAGAACCGAGTGCTCGAAATGTAACGTTGGGATTTGCGTAAAATGTTTTGAGAAATATCATATGCCATCTTAATTATTAAATACGATACGGTATAAAATGTTTTTATAAAAAATAGTTTTGAATGTATTTATATTTTTTTAATAAAAAATAGTTTTCAATATATACTTAAATAACTGTTTAAATCATTTTCTTTTAATTCGCACTTGTTTAGTTGAAATATGTGGGATACATCTTTGCTTTACTTCAAATAAAAACATGAGAAAAATTACCCCATATCATGCCCAGTGTGACCATATGGTCACACCTCAAATGTCGGTTTAGGAATGATGCATTAAAATAAGGATGGTACCTAAGTGATCATTGGACCTATAAAAGTCATCCCTTAAAATATTTCAGAAATCCCAGACAATAAAAGTACCAGGAGGATTCGAGTTAGGTTGGGCGTGGTGAAAAATTTTATTTAAAGCTTAAATACACAAGGAAATGCTTTCAAACAATTTTCCATAGATTATCTGCAGCAAAATTAAAAGAAGGTAAAATACGGTTTTAAGAAATAATTTATTTCATTTAATGTAAATTACCTTTTCTAGGAATGCTCGTTGGACCCGATATAAGAAAATTATTACAAGATGAAGAATTTTATGGTCATCTGTCGGATATGCAAAAGACAGCATTTGACTTTATTTGACTATATCAGAATTCCTTAGAAACTCAAAAGCACAAAACTATGCAGAAAATATTGAAAGCATTCTAATCGGTTTTAACAATATTGGCGTTAAGATGTCACTAAAGCTGCATTTTCTGCACTCTCATCTCAATTTTTTTAAAGTAAACCTTGGAGCGGTTTCAGATGAACACGGTGAAAGGTTTCATCAGGATATTAAGGTATTGGAAGAAAGATTCAAAGGGAAATCCCAAAGTGTAATGCTTGCTGAATACGTATTGGGCTTGTACAGAAACCTTGACACATCGGAACATTCACGTCAAGCTAAATACAGGAAAGCATATTAAGTTTAATCTTCAATCCATTGCCATACTACTGCTGAAGCAAAAAAATAAATATGTACATACTATAATAAACCACTATTAAAACAAAATTATATTTTTTTTAAAGAAGTTTGCGTGTAATTTTGCCAATTAATCGTAAAGAGCTTTATGCACAACAATGGTGTCTTTGGTGACCCCCACTGAAATTTTCCGCCAAACATTTTCGTACAATATTTTAATCCTTAAATGTCCTTTTTTAAAGGATATTTTTTGATTTTCTCGAAAAAGGGGTCAAATTGACCCATAAAGAGACCAGTTAGAGGGTTAAGATCTTCCACAAAAATAATCCTCATACAATTCCACAATACAACTCTGACTATAAGAATTCTCTCAGACATTAACTTACAACATTTTATTCATTTAGTATAATGCTCCCTTCGACCAAAAAATGAAAACTTTGACCCACTGTAAAAAAAACTCAGACGTGCTGGACCATAAGTTTGTTCTACAAAAATGATCTACTCAACATACCCTTCCAGAATTATAGGGTCGCTATTCTGTTCCAAAAATGCTGTTGGACAGTGTTATTAATAGAATCAAAATTATTTATACAATGGTTTTATTTTAAAATTTTCATCAAACCAGTATTCCTCGAATATAAACATCAGAAGTACACTTTCTTTGATGTGTTCCCCTGTTAATATTTTCTATTATCTGATACAGCTAAATAAACAGCAGAAGAAGGCCTTTCGGACGATACCGAGGAAGTTTGAATAATTTATTAAATTTTAGTTAAATATTTTTGTTTAAATGTTTCTTTCAAATAGCAACCCTGTCTGCTACAATGCATATTGTCATGAAGAGATGTAGAACTTATATTCAAATATGCATATACATACAATTACTTGATATTACTTCTCACTTCTCAATAAACTTTCCATCTGTGAATTACTCAGCGTTTTTCGACTAAAACTAACAGGTTATGGGCCCAGTCCCGCAAAGTTATCTGTACATATAGTTAACCGTTTTAGAGGGTAAAATTTTTTAAGATTTTTCAAGATGAGCACCATGTATCAGATTGAGAAGCTCGACGAGAATAACTTCGATTCTTGGAGCATCCAAATGCGAAGTGTACTGGTGCACGCAGAACTGTGGAAGGTTGCATCGGGCGCGACGCCGATGCCAGTAGTAGACGCAGAGGCTGTGGCGTGGAGTTCGAAGGACGAAAATGCGCTGGCGATGATCACACTGCAAAACAGCAGCAGATACGTGGAGCAGACTTAAGGAAGTGTACCAGCCCAGCGGTCCCGTCAGAAAAGTATCGCTTTATAAAAAAGTTACTTAACTAAAAATTTGCTAAAGGTGAGAAAATGTCTATGTATTTAAATACGTTCACCACGGCCATGAATAAGTTTGCTGAAGTCGGCATTGTACTTAGTGATGAACTCATTGCTATCATACATCTGTCGAGCCTTCCGAAGGAATTCAAAAACTTCTTCATCGCAATAGAAACAAGAGATACCTTGCCGTGGAAATTTTGTAGATGAAACTTCTAGAAGAAAGCGAGCGCAGAGTTAATAGCGACATGCACACAAAATTTGACGGCGGTGCGCAGCAACCATTTGCAGCGAAGTTGGCGCAGAACAGCGAAAAGAAGTTAAGAGGTAAGCAGTCAAAAAATATTATGTGCTTTCGTTGTGGGCAGCGTGGTTATATAAAAGCAAATTGTACAACGAAACAAAATGACGTGCCAAAGCAGCAAAAACAGTATTCGTTTACTGTGTTTGCAGCATCAAACTGCAACATGGTTGACAGAACGAAATGGTGTTTGGATAGCGGCGCAACAGCACACATGTGCTGCGACCGCAATTTATTCTAAATTTCGTCGAACATACGGAGTCGATTGCAACACATTGTTTTATTGTTTACAATTTTCGTTTGCGACAGGATTGTGTTTTGTGACTGCGCGTTATTTTTGTGAAACATTTTGCTAAAAACTTAAATTTAAATTATGGGGGATGGGCGGGTAATTTATTCGTGTTCCGCTTGATGTCGATGCAGAACTTAATGAAGTGAATCCATCGGCATTGCAAATGTTCCTTCAGTGTTAAATATAAATAATGCTTTTAATTAGAAATATGTATGTACATTTTTATAGTTTATACCTTTTTTAATTGTTTCCATCGATTTCATTAGCTGTTTGTATCATGAAAATAAAAACATAAACAAACCAAAGCAGCCATTTCTGACATAAGGTGAAACAATCGTCAAACGGGAAATTTTTTTTGTTGCCTGATAAACACAACCTTAAATTATTGAGTCATGGTTCCTAGATTGAGGGGAAATTTTATTTCCGTTGGCCGTGCGGTTGAGAAGGGCTGCACTGTGGACTTCAATAAAAAGTATGCTGTAGTGAAAAAGAACGGCGTTGATATCCTACGACTCGAACAAAGCGGCAACTTGTTTATAGTTGAAGGTAAGCACAGCAGCAGCGCACAATAGGTTCGGACACCTTTATATGGAGACAACCTTAGCGCTCAATACCTTGCAAAGAATCGTGTGCACCATGCAAAGACGCAGCACAGAGACATCAGATACCATTTAAAAAAGATGTGGTTGAAAGAGGCGAAATCAAATTGGAATATGTATCCACGAATGAAATAATAGCCGACCTTTTAACAAAAAATTTATCAAAGAAGAAGCATTGCGAATTTTTAAAAATGCTTAACATTGAATAAATAAAAAACGAATATTGTAAGAACATCTGCATTGCGGGGACTGTTGAAATGTTTCTTTAAAATAGCAGCCCTGTCTGCTACAATGCATATGTTCATGTAAAGATGTAGAAATTATATTCAAATATGCATATACTACATACATACAATTACTTGATATTACTTCTCACTTCTCAATAAACTTTCCATCTGTGAATTACTCAGCGTTTTTCGACTAAAACTAACATTTTTAAGGAAATTTAAGAGAGAACCGGTGTGATATGACGAAAATTCCTCAAAAACTCGAATGGCTTTATTTTTATTTATTTTTGTTCACAAACTATAAAGGTATATTTCGCACAGTTACATTCAAAACAAATGAAATTGAGCTTTTAAAGAATTTACATAAATATCCATTTTTTTTTTTTAATTTCAATAATTCGATATAAAGATATTTTTTGCCCAAGCCCACGTCCCACTATTATTTCAATAGCGCATTATTACAAGAAATGTAGTGTGACAAAAAAAAAACGTATGTTATAGTCGTCCCCTTGATAGTCGTCCCAACAAATAATTAATACATAAAAAAATACCTAATTTCAAAACTGAGGGAAGCTGCATTTAAACAATTTAAACAAACAGGCAGACATATGGACATGACGTTTTAGAGTTGCACTTGGTATTTAAAAAAATTTCGTTTAGTATAAGTACAGAGTAATTCATGTTTAATATAAATTCATAAATCTAAGGTTCATTTAGACGCAACATCCCAGCCCCCGTGATTCGAAGCAAGAGTCGGGGAATCACCACAAATATCGAGGACTGCTAACTTGGATGCAGGTCGTCGTAAACTTCCTTGAGCCGCCTTAACTAAAGCAGAACGTACTTGACCATCTGACGCGTTGAATACCTCTAATACCTGTCCGCGTTTCCAATGGCCTCTGCTCTCGTTGTCGTCGCAAATAATTACTACATCGCCCACGCTTATTGGTTTGACCTTCTCAAACCAGTTTGTTCAACGCGTTAACGTGGGCAAATGCTCTAAAACCCACCTCTTCCAAAACGTCAGCTTCAGTTGCTGCAAAATATGCCACTGCTTTTTCAGGCACCCTTTTCCCGCAACTGCTGGAGTTTGCAAAAAATGAGGACAACCTAGCAAAAAGTGGTTTGGAGTTAACGGGTCTGCATCTGCACTTTCAATTGGCACATGCGTATGCGGGCGCGAATTAATCAAATTCTCCGCCTCAATCAACAAACTCTGCAATATTTCTATCTGGGGTGCCTTTTCTTTTAAGGTAAATAATAATAACTGCCTGTAACATGCGCTCCCATGCGCCACCAGCCGATGGATTTGAGGGTGTGTTAAACACCCATTCTATATTGCGACGAGTACACTCTTCTTCCAAATCCTGCTCCATAACTAGCCATTGCTCTTTGCTCGCACCGATGAAATTCGTACCTCTGTCGCTTCTAATCCGGACCGGAACGCCTCGTCGATTAACGAAATTGTTCAAGCAAAGTATTACTGCTTTGTAGATAGATCTCTTGCCAGCTCCAAATGCCACCCATCGCTTTTCTCGACGTCGGCCAATAGATACCCAAACTGGTCCAAAATCCAAACCCGTATATGTGAAAGGACGAATGTATGGAGTGAAGCGGTCAACTGGCAACTGGCCCATTTGCGGCGGTTGTGGAACTGCATTCATATTTTTGCATACCTGACATTTCCTTTTCATCGATTGCTCAACACGACGAACGTTTGGTATCCAAAACTTATAACGTATGGAGCAGACAATTGCTTCTTGATTCTGATGGTAATATATTTCATGGTAATGACGAACAATTAATTGCGTTATATCGTGACCCTTCGGAAGGATGATTGGTCGCTTCATACATATCGGTATGCTATTTGCATTATCTAAGCGTCCGCCTAACCGCAGGACACCATCTTCATCCAAGATTGGAGTAAGCTTCCTTAAGGTACTCGACTTTTTTATGGTCATATTGTTCCTGAGTTGATCGATTTTATTTTTGTACTCTTCCTTTTGAACAATGCAGCAAATCCATATTTCTGTTTGTTTAATTTTGTTGGTATCTATCTTCGAAAGAAAGTCAGGTTTTGTCTTTTGGGAAAGAAACCTTTCAATGGCAAGCCTTACCTAGCTCATTACTCTTAGAAAACGGTAATAATTCCAAAATTTTTCAAACGGAATTATAAAACCTTCATTGCAAACCGTGATCACTTCTTTATTGCGTATTTCCTCTTGCGTACCGTTTATGTTTATATTGCTTGGCATTTTGGGACATTCATTTCTACTACATTTTAAAAATTGCCGTCCATTCAGCCACTTACTGGCGAATGAAAATCTTTAAAGTCTTGTGCCTTTATGCGCAGAATTACTTTTACCTGGCTCCCATCTCCATTGGCCAAAATCTGTTCCCTGCAGGATTTCTGAAATTCGATTTGATACAAATTGTTTATATTGTTTAGAATCAGACCAAAAAACAATATCTTTTAGCACAATTTCATGGCTGGATATAATTAGGTCTTTAAGTCGCACACCTAATACTGCAGACTGCAATTCCAATCTCGGTATAGACAGAGGCTTTATCGGGCTGCATCTCGATTTACCAAAAGCGAATACGACATCAATTTTATCTTTATAGCTCACACGCCAATACGCAACTGCAGCAAAAGCTAATTCACATGCAGCTCGACTTGAGATTCAGGGTTAGTAAGTTGAGGGTGATAACATCTCGGCGCTTTAAAATCTTCTACTTCGCTCAGCTCACTATACCATTTACAATAATTATTGTATATTTTCTCTGGCACAGGTTCATGCCACCCAGTATTAAGTCGCCATAATTCCGGCATCGTAATCTTTGATGCCAAAACAACAGTGCTTAGAAACCCAAAAGGGTCAAATATAGACATCATCATACTTAAAACTTCGGATTTTGTTGGTCGTCGCATGCCGGTCAAAACGGCGTTCGAAACATTTGAAAACTTTAAACGAAAATATAGATTGTCAGTTTTGGTATCCCAGTGCATGCCTAGAATTTTATCAGAGGTTGATTCACCGTAGAACATATTCTTCGATTTCGATTCTGAAGTTGATTGGCATTCATCACCGATTGCTTGCAATACGCGCGAGGAATTCGAAACAAACCCTCTGAGCTCAAAATTACCTGATCTGTGAATTTTTATGATTTGCCGTGTTATATTTATTGCGTCATCGACAGTCTCAAAGGAGTCAACATAGTCATCTACATAATGACAGTTAATTATACTATCTACCGCACGCGGAAACCTGCCGCGATACAATTCTGCATTCGAATTTTTTATGTACTGCACCGAGCATGGGGAACATTTGCAACCAAAAATCATAACATTCATCGTATACGTGTCTGGCGGTTTGGTTTTGTCACCATTCCTCCACCACAACCTTTGTGCACACTGATCCTCACTTCCTATGTCGACGCTGTGGAACATTTCCTTTATGTCCCCACACACTCCAATTTTCCCCTGGCGAAACTAAAGTAAAATAGAAAGCAAAGATTTTGGCTGATATTCATCGGGCCCTTTCATTAGAAACGAGTTCAGAGAAGATCCATTTATTTTTGCAGCAGCGTCAAATACAAGTCTACATATTTTTATCATTTTTATTAACAACAAAATATGGCAAATACCACGTACATGCATGAACAATTTTTGCGATAATTTCCTTGCATACGATTTTTTACAATACTCATCGATTTTGTTTATATACCAGTCTGAAAGTTCGTTATGATTTACCATTTTCTTCTCCATCAATTCGAGTCGCTTGAGTGCCATGTTGTAGCTTCCAGTAAGGCATATATCATCGCTGCTCCATAGGAGCCCAGTTTCATATTTACCGTGCACCAGTTTCGTGGTATCTCGTAAAATCTTCTCGGCTCTAACATCAGCTGCAGATTTGACGCGAGGCAGAGGCATTGCTTTGAAGTTTTCCTATTCTAAATAGTCGGACATTTGCTTTCGGATATCGTTTAACACATCTTCATCTGGGGTAACATGCCCCACTGTAGCCTCTTTACAATCATGCTCGTTTGAGCCAAACAACACCCAACCCAAATTCGTCTCATGCACAGGGAAACCCACATCAAAATTGAAAATGCTAATTGGTCGTACTAAATTTGTATGAGATACACCAATGAGTAATTGTGGTGTTGCATTTACATAATTTTTTATTGGAATGTGTTTTAATTTTGCATATTTTTCTATTATACTTCCAAGCTCTAATGACTGCGGTGGCAACAAAAGTTTACTTCTTGTGCGCACCCCTTTCATGTTGAATCGTTCAGCACCTTTACAAACGCCTGATACTTGAAGTTGCACTTCACGGGACTTTTCGCTCGTAGTTTTATCACTTATCCACCTTAACGACAGCAAACTAGATGCTCGTTTTAAGCCAAGCAAATTTGCAGTATTTTCTTCCAATAAAGATATTTTTGCTCCTTCGTCTATAAAAGCAATAACTTCGATTGTTGCTTTTGGCCCGCTCAGTTTTATTGGCAAGTATTTTAACAATGTACTGCGAGAAATATTTGGTTTGTTATTGTCTGTTGCTTCGCATTGTCCAGCTGATCGGACAGTTTTGTAAGCACTGACGGCGGCAACAGCTGTGTCACTGATCATGGGGTAGCACTTTTCGGAAACTTCGATGTTCGAACTATGTGATAGGCGATTATGAAATTTATGGCAATTAGAAATACCACATTGGCGACGTTTTACGCAGGTCTGGCTACTGTGATCAACACAAAGGCAACTCAAACATAATTGATGCATTTTCACTGTATCCCACCTTCGGGAATAATTTAATTCTTTGAATTTAGAGCAACAATATAAAATGTGGCGTTCTTGACATAAAATGCACTTATTTTTGTTTTCATCAACTGTTAACACTGGTTTCGAAAGTCTTGGCCTTTGCGCTATCGGCTCGTTGACAGGTGTTTGTTTTGTACATCCCATTTCGTTGGCGACAGATATATATGTATGTACGTAGCGATTTGCCGCAACCAGACACAGAAATCACGCACACTAGGGAAAGGTTGCTGAAGAGTAAACGTATTAACGTATTTTATTAAGAGGCAGCTTGCTTACCAGTTCGTCAATCAGTGTAGGATTTGTCAAATGCGGCTGTGCACCGGCGCTTTCTAAAAATGCTGTCAAATTGGATACCATTGCATAAAGGTTTACGATCGCTTAGTTTTCCCACAGAAATGGCTGGAAATGCTCGTGCTCCTCTGGCTATTTGGCTACGAATAAGAAGCTCTGGACGTCCATACATAAACTCGAGTATTTTTAAAACTTCATCTACACTCGTAGAGTGAATAAGTACAGATTGACCATGTTGCCGGGCGGAACCTTTTAAAGCCTTTTGTAAACGTATTAAGTTCTCAAGATTGGTATAGTTGTAAGTAGTTGACGTCTCTCGGTAGGCAACTGAAAATATCGGCCATTCCTCCGGAAAACCATAAAACTGTGGCAAATCGATTAATTTCCGCGCATTAAGTGGATTGTGTTGAAATGTACTTGGCAGCGATTGATTAAAAGAAATTGGAGTATTGAGACCAGTGTTATTTAACCCGCTCGAGTACGGATTTAGGAAATTAGACATATGATTTGATATTGGTACTGTTGGTCTGTTTGCCGGCATGTGATTGAGACTCAAATTTTCGCAAGTGGCGTATGCATCGGTAGAGGTTACGAAGTTAGAATGCATGTCGGCAATGGTGACGTAATAAGGTTGAGTGCTAGTAGAAATATGAGCAGAACTTACCATCATTGATGTTCGATTGTTTCGCGATGTGTGGATGCGTTAATTGGCAATTCGTCGGCACAGGTGACGTTCGTAAATTATACGTCGGAAGAATTGACGTTGTTAGCAGTGAGCAGAATAGCTCAGCTAATTCCGTACTGTGGGGAATTATGGTGGTGTCGAGCTCCTCGCTTGCGGAGTCTCTACCTCGTTGTCGGACATATTTTGTTTATTTCGCAAATTATATCGATGTCTGGGCATGTAGATGTAATCCTTCACTGGCAGTCGGGCGGATCCGATCCGTTTGTGAAAAAATATTAAAATAAAATGTCGCGCATAGCTACATTAACATGAGCGATAGAACGACACTGTTATTTTCAAAGCACGTAATATTAAGAACAAAACGCTTTGATTCAGTTTTGAATAGTATTGTTGTCGTTTTAATATCTGAAAATTTCAATTCATGTACAGTGTAATAAATTCTATAAGTTTTAAATGTTTATCCAATGAAACTTACTTTTTTATGTCATTCCAAGGCAGTGTTCTGAAGCTGAATGAACGGTTTGATAAAATTCAAAATGGTAAATCCACGCTTCGTTCAATTCAGAGTTGCACTTGGTATTTAAAAAATTTTCGTTTAGTATAAGTACAGAGTAATTCATGTTTAATACAAATTCTTAAATCTAAGGTTCATTTAGATGCAACAATTCTTGTTTACAGAGTAGATCTGGTTTCTCTTATTTAAAATTTTCTTATGAAATGTTCTTAAATTTTTACTAACTCTTTTTTCGTAATTTCTAATTGGAACCCGTGATTAATTTTGTTGGTTTTACTTATTGTGTGTACTCGTTGTTAAATTATTTTGGATAGGAAAAGTTGTATTAAAGCGTAATTGTATATATAATCCATATCTATTGAGAGTACAAAGTATAGTCTTCTTTATGTAAAAAAGTGAGTCGGAAATATCGAAAGAACCGGAGTGAAAGTTGAAATCCTGCCATTTGCTATGGAATGGCTCGTTTAATTCAAAACTATTTTTGCAAGGTTTCAAGAGGCCGGAAATGACTGGAAAATTTTGGAGGGAACGTTTCACAGCTTGTCAGCAACTTGACCAAAAATATTATGTCTAACATTTCTCTAAGAATAGCAACCGTAGGAAGATTAATAGCGGTACTTACTGTTCGTAGCAAGTGTTGCTGAATTAGCAATTAATTGCAACAAATAGTGAGCATACCATAGCTTAATACTTGGCAAATGTAAAGCCAACAGCTGATCTTTGTTTACGTTCTGAGATAGTGCTGCTTCGTCTTGTGCTCATTCATACCCGAGTTGCGGTTACCTAAATGTATAGGTCTATTCCCGTATCTCTCGGACTAAATTTAGTAAAACCAAAGCAAATTTATATAAGGTGGTGTTACTGGTAAGCTGATTTGTTCTTTTTCGTCTTACATGTACTTTATTTTTGCTTTTGGTGGTAAAGCTGTCAAAGCCGCTAAAGAAAAACGAAATAAAGGCATTTTTTGACACTTATCCCACAGAAAGGCAAAAACTTCACTCAGGGTTAGAGAATAACACTAAAAAGTACAGGATCGTTTTCTAGTTGAAAAATGGTTACCAGCCTCATGCGTATGTCGTAAATTTCACGACTCGACAACAAAATTGGCATTGCCTACTGTCATGCTGCCAAGCATTCCCGTTTGAATACACTTGTCTAGTCGAACTTTCAGGCAACGCAACAACAAATGTTGTGTATTTTATTATTGTAAAAATATTTAAAAATTCATTAGAATGCACTTATACAAGCAAATCTTGTAAATTATGATACATAATGGTTGTTGTTGTTGTTGTTGTAGCGGCTAGCTACACCCCACTGGGTTGGCGGACTCCCTCAATCGTTATCGTCAAGCTCAACTAACGAAAGGTCCAGGAAACGAGCTGTTTCAACAGGGTCGGACCATAGGGAGAGGGGTGTTAGTTGAGTAGGTTTGGCCGGGCATGTGAATAGGTGATTGGTGTCGTGCGGAGACTCTTCACATGCCGGGCACGTGTTGGGGGTGTCGGGGTTGATCCTGGATAAGTAGGAGTTTAACCTGCTACAATATCCAGATCTGAGCTGGGCCAGAGTAACGCGGGTCTCACGAGGCAGCTGGAGCTCCTCAGCTGCGATGGGTGGTGGTTGGACTCCAAGGACTGCACTCACAGGGCGGCTGTCGATGTGTTTGGACACCGACTCCCTGTGGATGCTGTCCAGAGCCTGTCGGTACGTCCTTGGGTCCAGCGGTCGGTGTACGTATGTCTGGACCTCGTCCGTCAGTTGTGAGAGATGTCCCCTGATGTGCCTGGGTACCGGCTCCAGCGCGAGCAGGTCTCTATTGGGGTGCCCCGGACGGTGGCATCCCAGTAGAAACTGCTTTGTGAGCATTAAGTTGTGCTCTTGCACTGGGAGCACGTTAGCCTCGTGGTAGAGGTGTTCCACATGCGTCATCAGGAGACATCCCGTCACTGTCCTGAGTGCGGCGTTCTGACAGGTCTCTAGTCTTGACCACTGAGTCCTACTAGTTCCAGGCGACCAGATTGGCGCGGCATAATTTAGAACCGGCCGGCCAATCGCCTTGTATGTTGCCAACAACGTTTCTTTGTCTTTGCCCCAAGTGCTGCCGGCGAGCGACTTGAGGACTTTGTTGCGGCTCTGTATCTTATTGACGATTGCGGTTGTATGCGCTGAGAAGGAGACCAGGCTGTCGAGGGTGACTCCCAGGATCTTCGGGTGGTTAACCGTCGGAATGGGGGTCCCCTCGATGTGGATGTCGAGGGTGAGCCCGACCTCCTTCGTCCAAGATGTGAAAAGGGTCGCCGTGGACTTAGCAGGAGACAGTGTCAGATTCCGTCCTGTGAAGTAGTGAGCAAGGTCGGGGAGGTAGCTGTTCACTTTGGAACACAGGCCATCAATTCCATTGCCGGTAGCCATTATCGTGCAGTCATCGGCGTACGAGACCAGTGTGACTCCCTCTGGCGGGGAAGGGAGTCGCGAGATATAGAAGTTGAATAGTAGGGGGGATAGGACGCCACCCTGTGGTACCCCCTGCTTGATTCTTCTCGCTTTTGACACTGAGTCACGGTAGCACACCGACGCTTGACGACCACACAGGTAGTTCGCGGTCCATCGCTTCAACGCCGCTGGGAGAGGTGAGGCCTCCACGTCCTTCAACAAGATGGAGTGGCTGACTGTGTTGAAGGCCTTCGACAAGTCCAAAGCCACGAGGACGGTTCTCTCACAGGGGCGGTTGCCGTTGAGACCACGATTAACCTGAGTGTTTATGGCGTTAAGTGCCGTTGTGGTGCTATGCACTTTCCGGAAGCCATGTTGATGCTTCGCCGGGCTGAGATGGTGGTTGAAATGCGGGAGCAGCAGGGCCTCAAGTGTCTTGACCACTGGAGAAAGCAGGGAGATCGGCCGATAGGACTCGCCTTGGCCGGCCGGTTTCCCTGGTTTCAGCAGTGGTATCACCCTACCAGTCTTCCAGATATCTGGAATGATTGTGGTGGATAGCGACAGATTGAGGACCTTGGTGAGATATGCTACTCCCGCGGTGGCCAATTTTTTCAGCATCAACATGCTTAACCCATCTGGGCCAATGGATTTGGAGGCTTTCGCCTTCCCGATGGCTTCCTTCACCTCAGTGTTAGAGAGGACAATTGGTGCGCTTGGTGTTGACTTGCGCAGCCTTCTGGTGACTGACCGTTTGGTTCTGTCGGCCGAAGGATGCAACGTGAATTGTCGACTAAAATAGTTCGCGCATCGCTTCGGGTCCGACGAGGCTTGGTCTCCAAAGGAGATTTCTGTTCGATCATCACGCCTCGTCGGGTTGGACAGGGACCTCACGGTCGACCATAGTTTGCCCACTCCGGCACCGAGGTTGCAGGACTTCAGGTGCTCCCTCCACTTGTTCCGCTTGTGATCGTTGACCAGGCGTTGGATCTCCCCGTTTAGTTGCCTAATACGGGGATTACCGGGGTCCGCCTGTCGGAGGTGGTCGCGTTCATCCGCTAGAGACACCGCCTCACCCGGGAAGTCAGGACGGATCATAGGGATCCTCCCTGCCGGGATGAAGCGGGCTGCAGCGGACTTCACCACCCTGCGGAACAGGCGCTCGCCTACGCGAACGTCGGTTGGAGCTGAGAGAGCACTGAAGGCGTCTTCAGTGAATTCCTCAAACCGCTCCCAGTCAGCTTTTTTGAAGTTGACATAGGTGTGGCGGTCTGAGGCAACATAGTTGGCAGGTCTGTCAATCGAGATGACTATGGGTAGGTGGTCTGATGCAAGCGATAGCATAGGTCGCCATGTTATGCTATTTATCAGACCTGCGCTAGCTATTGTTAGATCTGGCGAGCTGCTGCAACTACCCACAATCCTGGTGGGGGCTTCGTCGTTCATGGTGCAGAATGTCGAATCGTCTATCTGCTCTGCCAAAATATTTCCCCTACGATCATTTGATAGGCTTGAGAACCAAAGATCGTGGTGCGCATTAAAGTCTCCGACTACCAAACGGTTTTCACCACTGAGGAGCGCACCTATGTCAGGGTGATATCCAGCGGGGCAGCAGGAGACAGGGGGTATATAAGTGTTAAATATTTCAAGCTCGACATCGCCTGACCGGACAGCAATCCCTTGACATTCTAAGGTGCTGTCCCTTGGGTCGATGTCTGCATCGATAAGACGATACTGCACGGTGTTGTGTAGGATGAAGGCTAGGCCTCCACCATTATCTCGCTCGCGATCTCTACGAAGCACGTTGTAACCGTCGCAGTTTGTTAACGTTGAGCTGCGACGTAGCTTCGTTTCTTGGACCGCAGCTATTAACAGCCCGTGCCGAGCCATGAAGGCAACCACCTCCGAGATCTTGCTCGAGAGTCCGTTGCAGTTGAACTGTAGGAGTCTCGTCTGTCTCGGTAAGGTTGTCGCGTTAAGTGGGGTGAGGGACTGGATCCGAGGGCCGGCCCGTCCCGGCTGTGCATCCCGCAGTGGTGGTAAAGGCCCAGCGGTTGTTGTGGGCGGTGTCGTGAGCGACACTGGCGGGGGGTTGTTGCGGCAGCAGGAGGCGGTAAAGCTCACGGACCAGTCCTTTGTGGTGCGTAGGCCAGAGCACGCCCGGAAGTGGCACCAGCCCTGGCAGGCATTACACCTGACTGAGCAGGCATTCCGGTGCACTCTGGCCCGGCATACACAGCAGATAGTGGGGGCAACCAGTAGTTGCTGGTTGGCCCCACGTGTGGTGGAGCGAGGGGGCGGTGGGGAGGTATGGTGTTGCTGTGAGCTCCGGGGGGCCGTAGAGGCAGGAGGGGTGCTCTGAGGCACCGGCGCGAGGGGCGCAAGGGGGGATGCCGTGGAGGCTTGGGGCGCTTGAGTGCGCGAGCAACACTGGCCCACATAGGATGTGGACCACTCCCTAGTTTTCTTAAGGCCTGAGCAGACCTTAAGATGGCACCATCCGTTGCACGAATTACACCTCACCGACGTGGAATTCGGATGGAGCCTTCTCTGGCATATGCAGCAGAAATAGGTTTCTGGGCCAGGGTTAGGCTCGACGCCCGCCCTGGCCAGAAGTATGAGTAGCAATCCTGCTGCGAGGTATTGCACCCAAGGGGAGATAAGATTGGGGGTGTCCGGCAGCCTAAGTGGGGTTAGGTCGCCGAAATAACAGTCCTTGGTCGGATGAAATCCGAGTCACTTCGGTAGCGTAGAACCGACTGTTGTGGAAGTTGTTATACTTGCACAAACCCGCAAAAAATTGTATTGAGAAGATGCGCTAAATATAAATATGCGCAGTTTATTCTATACATTTTGGTTGTATTCTTGCCTATATAACTACAAATACTTATAGTCGTGTTAAGTACCCACTAATATGCTGTTCGGGGTACCAAATTAAAATCGGCAGTACCGATTGCGTTGCTACCTTCACTATTGACTATTTACTTTTGACATCACCATATTCAATTTCAAGATGCCTAAACGCAGCGAAAAATCTAAAATTGTGGAATTTTTAATTAAAAACGCTTTTAACGAAGCTGAATTTCCAGATGAACAAGACGATGGTGCAGTGGAACAAGTTTTGGAAAACTTGTACGAAGATCTTTTCTGTGTTTTATCGTGCCGCAGAGCAATTTCAAATCAGGTTCCAAATCTTGGATTTCGACATATGCTGACAGTGAATAGAGGAAAATTCGCCAAACTAGTTTCCCTTGTTTCCAACGTAATGGAATTTTAATCCTGTAAGCAAATTAGTGTCGAGTTACAGTCGGCTATTGTCCTTTATCGTTTGGGGTCTTCAGGCGAGAATGCGACATTTCAAAAAATTTCCTCAATTTTCGGAATTGGAGACGGTGGAACAATTGTAAAAATAACAAACCGTGTTTTTAAGACCGTATTAAAAATGAAAAATAAGTTTATTTACTGGCCAGGTGAAGCCGAGCGCGCTGAAATCGTTGCGGCGACATTTCATGAACTACCGTTTTGTATCGGGTATATAGATGGTACGGAGCTGAAATTAGCAGAAGCACCAGTTCAATATCACTCAGCTTTGTTTTCAAGAAACCATTGCTACTCGGTCAAAGCGCAGGTTATATGGGACCATAGATTGCGAATTCGCAATGCTGTGGTGGGGCATCCTCGTAGCATTCATGACGCCCGAATTTTTCGAAACTGTGGTCTCTTCAAAGAGAAAGAAAAATATTTCTCTGGTTGCCAATGGATAGCGGCAGACTCAGCCTATCCATTATGTGAACGAACTCACATCAGATGGACAACTCCAGTAGAAAAGTTTAATTTACGGCAGAGTTGTTATAGAGTGAGAGTTGAACACTGTTTTGGCATCTTAAAAGAAATGTTTGTTAGCCTAAAGGAGCTTAGAATGCGCTTTAAAAGCGTACAAAACCGAGCATTTGTTTGCGATTGGTTCTTGGTATGTTGCATACTTCACATCCTTATTTCTGATGCAGACATAAAAGAACGTGAAAGTATATTCGAACAAGAGGAAAGCCAAAATATCTCATCAATTACATCGGACATTAATAGGCATGGTGAAATAAAACGGCAAGCAATATTTGCCTTGATGTTGTCTGAAAACTAAATAAAGATACGAATTTATTTATTGTTTTTGTATTTCATTTCAATTTTGAACTTAGCCTTGCGCTCGTTTTTTTTCCATTTCCAATCGTTTTAACTCGAATTTTTGTTTTCGCCATTCTTGCTCTGATTTAACTTTTTCTTCTTCAAGCTTTAGTCGTCTTTCCTGCAATTCTTTATCACTTTTAGACTTTCCTTTTTCGAGTTCGTACTGCATTTTTTGCATTGCAGAGCGCTTTAGCTGCATTTTAGTTAATTCAGATATTGATGTTTTTGGAGCATTTCGCTTCATTTGTTGAGCAAAATTTCGACCTTCCTTTGATATAACTCCAGCTGAAGTGGAGGGAATAGGTGTTTCCTCCTGTGCAGGTGTACTTCTATTTGGCGGCTGCGGGGAGCTATCGATATTGTCGAAAAATAAGGAAACATCTTCGTTTATCTTCTCTAATTCAGAGAAGCTTTCTTCCAACGTGTCCACAACGTTTGCAGCCTTTTCTGCAATACGCTTTTCTCCAAATATTCCTCGTAGTAAGGACACTTTAGTAAGATTTTCTCTGCGAATTAAATAAAAACTGAGATGCTTAAATCATTTATTATTTAACTTATGCAGGATGGGTACTTTGAACTGAGTTAATCCCTTCATCAGTTTCCAGAAGTCCGGCGCCGGTTGATCTTCGCCAAACATTCACGTCATTGAAGTTTTTGCGCAAATTTCGTACTTTCCAGCGTATCATGTTCCACGATGCATCCACTCTAGATTTTTCGACAAGCTTTATGTAAAAAATTTGAGCCGTAGGCTTCTGGAAAGGAAAGTTTGTAGCGAAGCTGTAAGAAACATATACGTAATTCTTGTATACTGACTTCAAAATCTGGGGATTCATGTAGAAACGCTAAAATTTTGTGGACGTCGCTTCCGTCCACTTTTTATTTGGCTTTTCTCATTTTGGCCTTATTTGGGTCAGGTTTTCAGAATCTATTGCTGTTTTTTTGCTTTTTAGCGCTAAATCAAATGACAATTTGGTTTGACATTTGGTTTACACCCTTTCTAAGCATATTTACAATAGGGTTTCGGTGTAGCAAATTTTTTCAACATTGTAAATATATCTAGCATGCGTTTTGTTGTTGGAATAGCAAATATTGCGACGTTAGCAACTTTACACCTAAAATGCCAGCAATAGTGAGTACCCTTAATAAGTTTTCAACGATTAATGTTGGGTGGCAGGTTAAACTAGGAATCCCAGCGAAACTTCCTAAGAGCAAAAATTAATAATTGTTTTTGAATAGTTATACCATAATCTTGCATTCCCAAAGATATTTTAATGCTTGTTCTTGCTTTATTTTTTTTGTGATTTTGGTTGCACTGCCAAAGGTGTCTTTGTCATATTAAGATGCAATATGTTGATATATATATTTGATGCTAAAAAAGGTGATATTTCGTGATTTTTGTTTTGATGGCAAGGAAATTATATAAGTTGTTTAATCGAAAGATATATTTGAGACAACTTTAAAGCAATATTTCCAAACAAAAAAAAACTCGAAAAATTTATAAAATTGCGGAGTAATCAAAACTGCACTGGAGCGTGTCGCTGAAGAATTGGTCCAATTGAACATGTTTACATAAAGAGACCCCCTTAAGGCAAAGAAAGATTTATTTATAAACGGAAATTTAAGCAATTATTTGTTCAAATGTTTGTAATTATCTATTCTTTTCAATACAAACATCAGATTTTTGATTTTTGTTTAAAATATCATAACTTAAAAAAAAACAAATATCGGCTACTTGGCAGTTGGCCAGGTTAAAGTTTTAACTCTCTATTTTTTTTTTTAATTTTTGAAAAAAAATAAAAGGAAACAGATTTCGACAAATTAAATTTTAGAAATTTTTTGGGCAAAAAGAAAAAATACGTGTCTCCTTAAATTTACCCAAAAACAACATATTAAAGTTTCGTTAAAATCTATAATTATCACGCGTACGTTTTGAAATGGAAATTTAATTAATTGAATTTGTTGCAATCGAAACTAAGTAGTTAGCAAACTGCTTATTGATTAGACTAAGTTTAACCCTTAAATATAGGCCGCTTAAAGTTTACCTAAAAACTGTATACTGAGCTTAAACTCAGCTTAAACGACAAACAGAGAGGAAACTTGCACTAAAAATTGGTCCTTAGCAAATGAGCGACATGTTCATACATACATATGTGGTTGCACCTTAATGTTTTTGACGAGTTAAACGAATTTTGGTAATATTTTTCTGGGTTTGGTAATTTTTTTAGAGTTTTGGTATTAAACTTAAATCTTTGTGGCAACACTGTCGCTATCTTGACGTCACTCAACTGTCAAATCAAAAAAATTTGAAGTAGCGGTACCCCGGAAGGCGCAATCTTTTTCTCTATCTTTCTTGGAGTGAACTCGTATAACATATACGAGTTGTGTTGTTTCTTAAATTGGAAGCTAAACGATCGTTCTTTTGTAGCTCGTATAGAAAGAAAATACTGTCTTTGAAGAAAGCGCTATTCCTAGAGGAACAACAAGAGAATATTTTCTAGAAATATATATTAATTGAAAGTCGTACATAAAATAAAGAAATATGCCCTGAATTTTTCATTTCGGTGTGAAGAGTGGTACATCGCATCAAGATGACCTATGTATATTCTTCCCTGTGTTTCTGTTACTACTTTTCTATCATACCATTTCTGTTACATATTTAAAACAATAATAAATATTTATAAACTAATGTTACTTAGAGCTATTATTTTATACATTTTTTGATTTCGTTTTTCAAAAATAGTTAAAAACTAAAATTAAAATATTTCTTTTGTTTTCCGATTTATAACAAAATTTAATATTTGACATTTGTATTTCCAATCACAAATGAAGATAAAAATTTAACCCTACGGTCCATAACCGGGTACCCGGGTAACAATTTGAACTTTAAAGTGCTGCTGTTCTTATAATATTGAAAATATCAACATGAAACTCCGGATCATCAGACATTTCGGCTAAACTAAGAGACTAGAAAAAAGTCTATCAAATTTGGTTAAATTTATTAACCAAAAAATTTGTTTAATGTTTTTGCATACAGGGGTCCATGACCAGGGTACCCGGGTACCTTAATGCAAATTACCTTATATTTCAAAGAAAAAACGTTTGTTTCATTTTTATTTTGTTTCATAATGTTTATTGATGTGTAAAATATGAAATGTAATTGTTTCTTAGTTGAATTATTTATATTTTATTCATTTTAACTTATTTCTAATATTTAATGTCTTATGTTGAGTCATTGTTGAGACATGGAAAACATTTTGATATTGTTTTAGTATGTTGATCGCAAACTGGTTTCTTGCAAACGCTGCAGACTTTGATGTTGTTTGATATGGAACAGTTGTGTTATTCTCATAAAATATAATGTATGCCGCGAAAGCACTTAGATCGAGCACATTGTACAAAAACGACAAAGGCCACCTTTTTGTGTGTCTCACAGTAAATACCTTTTCTTCTTCCTCAATTGGCACTAAAGCGTCGTCCTCCTCAATCATATCATCAAGTATAGACTCAAAATATCTGCTTCTCGCTTCTTCACTCAAATACAGATATCGTCCTTCAGTTAAAAATTCTATTTTGCGGTTAATTTTTCTTCAACTTCACTGTTCCACTGTTCAACTTATAATGACGAAATCATTGAAATGTATTCTTTTTCAAGCGTAGCTGAACATTTGCTACCTATAAACACAAACAATTCACAAGCAGGTACCAAAAACGAGCAGGTACCAAACCTTAAAAAACAGGTTTCTGTTTACTTTTGTATGCATGTTAGGTACAAACATGCCAATAGAAACCAGTATTATCTTACAAACATGAAACTAAGCGTTTCTAATAATCTGTGCAGATATATATTATTTTATTCGAATATAAACGAAAAAAACTGCACTAGGTACCCGGGTACCCTGGTTATGGACTCCCGTTCATCCAGCTGATTATGGACCGTAGGGTTAATCATAATATTAACAATTTGCTACATACATTGAATTTTACTCGATTCAAAGACATAAAGATTGGGCAGAAAACGCTTTCGGCAGCACCAGAAAGCAAATAAACCTCTGTATTAAATCTACAAATTTATTTAATTCCGATTGTATATTAAAATTTTATGGGTCGTCTGGAATTATGTGGATGAATTAAATAAAGATATGCCATGGGAACAGCCAAACCGAGTATGGAAATATGGTGACAGAAGTTCAGAGCTCACTTGAGGTATGGAGGAAGCACTTCTCAAAGCCAATGAATATGATTTCTGAGTAGGCGTTTAAAGAAGAGGAGCCCAGAGCAACCTTAGGGATGAACAACAAATCGCTCCACTCGACCAAGGCGAGGTGAGAACAGGACTAAGGCGGCTTTAAAACGCTCAAAGCGACCGAAGCAGACGGTATACCGGCCGAGCTGTTCAAAGCCGGCAGCGAAGAGCTGGTAGGAAGCCATGTGCCAGCTGTTAAGCACAATTTGGTCCGACAAGTACATGCCAGAAGATTGGAATTTCAGTGTACTTTTGCCCAATCCATAAGAATGGTGACCCCGCTGTTTGTGCCAACTACCGTGGGATACGCTTGCTTAAATATCGCATATAAGATGCTATTGACAATACTGTGTGAAAGATTAAAGCCGTATATGCACCAGCTGATTGGACCTTATCAGTGTGGCTTCAGGCCTCGTAAATCCACCATTGACCAGATATTCACAGGACATCAGATCCTGGAAAAAACGCAAGATAAACAAGTCGACACACACCATCTCTTTATCGATTTTAAAGCCGCTTTCGTGCTGTCATAATAGAAGCTGCCTGTATGACGCCATGTCTAAATTTGGAATCCCTGCTAAACTAATACGGCTATGTAGAGTGACGTTGCGCACAACTTTTAGCTCTGTCCAAGTTGGGAAGGACCTCTCCGAGCCGTTCGAGACCAAACGAGGTTTTAGACAAGGCAGCATTTTCCAGTCTAGAGAAGGAAGCAAAAGAGGTTGGTCTTGCAGTGAACGAGGACAAAACAAAGTACCTTGTGGCAACAAACAAAAAATCTTCGCGTATTCCGACCTACGTCACGGTTGGCAGTTACAACTTTGAAGTAATGCCACCAATAACGTCAGCCTCGAAATCAAGCGAAGAATAACACTTGCCAACAGGAGCTTCTTTGGGCTTAGAGCCAATTGAAAAGCAGAGCCCTTTCTCGACGAACGAAAATCTCGCTCTACAAATCCCTCATCATGCCCGTCGTTTCCTGGCGCAGAAACATGGACGATGCTAAACAGCGATGAGAAGGCTTTAGGGGCTTTCGAGAGAAATGTTCTTCGCAAGATTTATGGTCCTGTTCGCGTTAGCGACGGGTACCGAAGAAGATGGAATGGTGAACTGTATAAGTTGCGCCCGCGAATACACTGGAAAGACCAAGTGCAGAGTGACCTATGTTCACTTAGTGTGAATAATTAGCTAAACCTAGCGAAGGAGAGAGGGAACTGGCAGAGCGATGCTTCAAGTGTCATTGAGATAAGCACAAGGCAATCGAATTTACTAATAAGATAGCATGCAGCAAATATGCTGGAAACCATGAGGCTAAAGAATGTACATAAATCAAACATAGTTAAATATGTAAATTGTAGCGAACTTGTTAAGAAAAAAGTTATTGATGTCGATATTAATCATAATGTTTTTAGTAGAGATTGTCCGGCATAAAAAAAAACACGCTCAGTCTAAGATTAAAATACGAATCTAACAACAAACAATAAACGAACTAAACTGTAGTAACCTAATCATCAATAGTATTGTGGCTAACAAGTGTAAACTAGAGCATCTAATAAAATAAAGAAACCACACTTGGCTCTTTGCTCAGAAAGTTTCGCGACTGAAGACATAACAAATCAAACAAATCGAATATAAAACATTTTGCAACTATGCTTCTAATAAAAATGTCTGCTGTATAATACTAAAAACTAACAAAATATCCAATATACCAAATTGGCGTGCTTTATTAATCCCCTAGTTCGAGTGATGCCGATTTTATTTCATATTTACACGCAATTTTAAATAATAATTGTGTAACCGACGATCACGTAATATTTATTCTTGATTTCAATATAAATTTATATAGTAGTACGAGTTTCAATTTATGTTTGTTAAGGTTTGACAGCTGAAGATCATACCATTTATTCATCAACTTCACGCAAATTTCTTCCGAGTATGTCAGAATACTCATGTGGCCGCTGTGGTCGAGTTGGTAGCGGTGCGTGCTATAACTTGATATGCCGGTGAGTTCGAGGTTCGAATCTCAGCCAGGGCAAGCAAAACCTTAATAATAGAAAAAGTTTTTTCTAATAGCGGTCACCCCTCGGCAGGCAATGGCAACCCTCCGAGGGTATTTCTGCCATGAAAAAGCTTCTCATTAAATACATCTGCCGTTCGGAGTCGGCACAAAACTGTAGGTCCCTCCATTTGTGGTATAATATAAAGACGCACACCACAAATGGTAGGAGAAGCTCGGCCAAACACTGAGCTATATAGTGTACGCGCCTAAATTATTATTATTATGTCAGAATACTCATAGCATTTGATATGGTGTTATAAAATAATACTAATTTATTTTCGATAGAAAGGATTTTAATATCGCAAAAGTTAGATTGCCGAGATTATCATTTGTGTCGTGTTTTCAAGAGGTTATAATTTTTCTTGCTCTCATTTAAAATAAATTCTTTAACTTAATTGTAAACAAAATAGTTTCATGATCCGAAATCCGATGGCCATACAATCTTTCACAAGAAATGGATTCGCTGTTTATAAAGAGGAGAGCAATCATTTTTTCTGTATACCCTTTTCGTGTGTAAAAGTCAATATTTTGATTCATTACAGCAGTTGGTTGATCTACATATTTCGATCTTTTGCAATGAATAAAAATATCACCATATTGATATCGCAGGAAAACAATTCGCGGCGTGTGCCGCTCTTAGACTACGAAAGTTGCCCGTATGGAAGTCTAGGTAAGTAGGACACGCAACAATCGCAAACAAATTAGGCTCGCAAGTTACAGATTACTGCGCCCCATTCAAAGCTTCACAAAGAAGTTCAACATACTAATTCCTGAAAGAGACTGGTGGTCCCATGGACCCCCTGGATCGGGGAATTCACTCCACTTCTACACTGATGGCTCAAAGCTTGAGAACAGAGTGGGAGAGGGTGTTTTCTCGACTCAAGTGGGATTAGAAAAAATCTTTCCGTCTGCCTGACCATTGCAGAGTGTTTCAGGCTGAGGTCGCTGTCATACAGGAGACGGTAGACTACCTAAAAACAAAGGAGGTTGAATTCAATTCATATTTTCCGACAGTCAAGCAGCACTAAAGGCACTTGATTCGGTCAACTGTAATTCTAAAACGGTAGCAACCTGTCGCAAATCTCTAAACGAGATGGCGGCGCAGTTTGCTTTTCACTTGGGGTGGGTGCCAGGGCACAGCAACATACCAGGCAACAAAACAGCGGATGAGCTTGCAAGAAGGGGGCCATACACTTCGCTTTCATCACGCTGGAAGGGTTTAGGTATGCCGCTCGCTACCTGCAAGCTCTTTCTAAGGGACTCAACCCTTAAAAAAGCAGGAGACCGTTAGAAAAACGGAAACACCTGTATCAAGTCCAAGCTCTTACGGCCCGAGTGGGATGTCAAGCGATCACAAGGTCTTCTCATGCTGAGCAGAGAAAACCTGTCCTTAACTTTAGGAATCATAACAGGTCATATACTGATCAGCAGACACGCAGAGAGACTAGGTGTTCCCTGCAACGACTTCTGCAGAAGCTGCAGAAATGAAGAAGAGCCTGAAACCGTGAGGCACCTTACATGTGAATGTCCTGCACTATGGGCTAGATGAAGAAAATTCTTGGGATCAGAGTTCTTCGGAGACCTTAGCGATCTGGCCTAAGTAGAGATTCGCAAGCTATTAAAATTCGCAGATTCCACATGTTGGTTCGAGTAGGGGGATTTTTTAAATCCGCGTGGTACCACAATGGGCCTAAAAAAAAGACCTAGGTGTGCTGGCGCGATCGCTAGCAGCCACTTTAACTTAACCTAACCTAAGCACTCGTATTCCCAGTAACTTAATATACATATTTAAATACTGATTCACAACACAGCCACAGCCAGAGTATTGATATTTTTAAAAAATATCGAATAATATTTATATATGCACAGTAAAAATATCGATTTTTTTTTTACCTCAAGGCGCAATTACTCAAAGTATTGCCAAAATATTCAAAAGTGAAAAAAAGTATACTTATTTGGCAGCTTTTATTTTTTTTATAAAATACATACATATTTAAGTAACTACAAGGGAGTAAAGCTAAGTTAAATTATTATTAAAATCAAAATATTTTATACAATGCTTTCATTTTAAAATTTTCATCAAACCAGAAGTACACTTTTTTTGATGTGCTCCCCTGTTGATATTTTATATTATCTGACACAGCTAAATAAACAGCCTTTCGGACGATACCGAGGAAGCTTGAATAATATATTTAATTTTAGTTAAATATTTTTGTTAAAATGTTTCTTTAAAATAGCAACCTTGTCTGCATATTGTCATGTAGAGATGTAGAATTTATATTCAAATATGCATATACAAACAATTTGGAAAGATTTATTTGGTCGATTCAGTGAATTATAACGCCAACACCAATTACTTTGATTTGTAGTTTCTTTTGTATGTATTATGTTAATGATTATGGATTAGTTCGAGTCCAAGTTAAAAATTTATATCATATGGATGGATACCAAGATTGATAAAAAAGAGATTGCGCTTTGCGCAGGTCCGTTCTTTTTGCTTTACGATATTGGCATTCAGCTGCTCAAAATGACGTCACATCGGCAAAGTTTCTTTAAAATTCCTACACGAGTGAAGTGAATATTTGGTGTTCTATAATTTTAAAGGTTTAATTAAAGTTTTTGGTGAAGTACAACGCGATTTTATTATATTATTCGAACTTATAATTATAAAGCAATTCTCCAATCAAAATGAGAATACGTTATTGCAGGTGTGACGTACATGCACAGATCGTAAATAATTTTTGTTAGCTGTCGGCGGAATCTCTTCTATATCAATCTTGGATGGATATGTTGTGTTAATGGCGAACTTGGCTGTGATTACTTAATGGGTGATATATAGTGAAATGTATTTTATTTTTATTTTTTAGTTTGTTATATTAAAAGTTTTGAGTGTTTTATGTAGTTTGAAAGTACTATACATATGTGATCCTTCTGATTTGTATAATTCTTTTAAAGATGTGTATGATAACAAATTTTGATGTTAAGCTCTAATAGTATCATATTTTTTACATTGAAAAATTATGTGTTCCGGGGTTTCCTCCGTACTGCAGATATCGCAAGCGGGACTATCTTCAACCTTGAACTTCGCTAGGATATGATTACAAAATGAATGTTCCGTAATTATTCTATTTATTTGTCTTATTTGATTAGCTTCAATATTAGGGTTCAGTTTGTGACACCATGGATTTTTGACCAATTTGGGGAATAAGAAGTTGTATTTTTTGCCTTTTTCAATACTGATTTCCAAAAACTTTTCTTGCCATTCTGTTGTTAATTTCTTTTCAATTTCCGTTATGGCATCATTTATGTTCCATTCAATATTAATTTCTTCTCCTATAGTGTTAGCAATTTTAGCAGCTCTATCCACCACACAATTTTGGTGTATTGCTCTATGACTTGGTATATAATGTATTTCCAGAACTGTGATATTGCTTCTTTCTATTTTATTTATTAAATTCATTAGTAGGCTATTGTTGGTTCCGTTGTTTAATATGGATGGTGCACCAGATTTGCTATCTATTAAAATGACAACTCTATTGTATCGAAGTGTTGTGGCATACTCAATCGCTTTATCGAATGCGATAATTTCAGCTGACATTGATGACAGAATTTTGTTTGTATGGAATGCTTTCGTTGTATTAGTTCTATCATGGAAAAAGCTGCGTTTGTTGTATTTTGTTTAATTGAACCATCTGTAAAAATATTTCTAAATTCCTTCTTTTCAGGTCCTCTACTTTAGCACAAAATAATTGATGTATTTGTTCGTTGTTTGCATCATCTTTCCTGTTCACTATTCCTTTGAAAAATTCGGTGTCTATCGAGATTTTGTTGGTTTTGCGATATTTCTCAAGATGTTTTCATATTGTCGGAAGACTAAAGTATAGCTCGTATTAAAATTTAAGTTATTATGAAGTAGTATTTTTGTGGATGGTAATTATCTGGCACAACTTTTAATTAATTCTTTGGCCGTTGCAAATTTGAATCTTTATTCTAGAGGAAGTTCGGCTGTCATATGATAAATTACATGCGTTGGAGTTGATCGTATTAATCCTAAGCTCTTTCCCAGTACTCTATTTATGCAACTTTTTAATTTAGCTATGGCCGTTTGACTGATATTCACAAAGAAAGACGCAGCATATTCCATCTTTGACATAGCAAAGGCTTTATAGAATTTTAAGGCTTTGTTTGGCGCAATACCGAATTTGCATCCACTAATTATATTCAAAAAGTTGCATTCTTTATTACCTTTGTTAATAATCCCATTGACATGAATTTGAGCCGAGTTGTTTTTTGATATGTATCTTCCTAAATATTTCATAGGTGGCCGCTGTGGTCGAGTTGGTAGCGGTGCGTGCTATAACTTGATATGCCGGTGAGTTCGAGGTTCGAATCTCAGTCAGGGCAAGCAAAACCTTAATAATAGAAAAAGTTTTTTCTAATAGCGATCACCCCTCGGCAGGCAATGGCAAACCTCCGAGGGTATGTCTGCCATGAAAAATCTTCTCATTAAATACATCTGCCGTTCGGAGTCGGCACAAAACTGTAGGTCCCTCCATTTGCGGTATAATATAAAGACGCAGACCACAAATGGTAGGAGAAGCTCGGCCAAACACTGAGCTATATAGTGTACGCGCCAAAATTATATATATAAATATTTTATAGAGTCCACTTGTTTAATATTTGTATTGTTTATTTCAATGTTTAGTAATTCTTTTCTGTTATTAAAATGTATCACGTTTGTTTTGTTCAGATTTAGGTTTAAGTCTATTTGTTCACAATTATATGAAAATTCTTCTATTTTATTTTTTTAATTTTGTTTTATGAAATTTAAATTGTTGTGTGCTGCTATTATAAAAAAATCGTCTGCAAATTGGAATATTGTTGTATTAGAATCCTTCATGTTATGTAAACTTGCTGTGTATAAGTTAAATAGTATTGGATTCAAACTGCTTCCTTGTGGTAGTCCTTTGTTTGTTGTTATTGATTTGTTTCCAAGTTTTAATATTCTTTTGCTTAGAAAAATTTTGAAGCCATTGAGCTATTGGTGCTGATATTCCCAAATTTGCTAAGGTTGCGATTAATTTAGTAATGTTTATATTATCATAAGCTTTTTCGATATCTATGCATGCGCCAACTACTTGTTTATTATTATTTTTATTGAAAAGTATTGTATTTTTTACATCATTTATTGCTTATCGTAGTAGATCTACTTTTCCTAAACGCGTATGAACGTGGAGGTTTGTTGTGTTTTTCAAATGTAGCTTAATTATTCCTTCTAGTAATTTATAAATTGTAGGTAGTAAAGCAATGGGTCTATAGTTTTTCAAGCTTTCGGCTTTTTTATTCGGCTTTAAAATTTGAATTATTTTTATTATTCTCCACTCTTCCGGAACCTTTCAAACGGTCCAAATATTTTTCACTATATTATATAAAATATTTTTTTGGTCATTTTGTAGGTTTTGTAGCATTCTATATGAAATGCCATCAAATCCCGGCGCTGAGTTTGGGTTTCTTTGGATAAGGTAATTGCAAATGTCATTTCTGGTATATCTCTATCTTCCGTGTTAAAGTTGTTTGTATTTGGTGAATTATTGTTATTGTCATTATTGGAAATAAAATGTAAATAGTTGATGTTTTGTTCATTAGTCCAGCTGTTATTAAGTTTTTTTGTTTGTCCATATTTTTTAATATTGTTGATTATAGCCCACATTTGTTTAGAATCTCTTGTTTTAGTTATTTCTTCCTAAGTATTATTGAAATTTTCTCTTTTCTTTTTGCTATTTCAGCTTGTAATGTTTTTTGTGCATCTGCCAGTTTATTCAGATTGATCATATTTTTATAAGTTTCGTAACGTTTCTGAGCATTATTTCTTAATTTATAAATTCGGTCTATTTCTATACACCACCATTTTTTTGTAGGTATTTATTGTTTTGAGATATTTGAATAGTGTTTTTGTCTTTTATTGTGTTTAAATTATTAATTGTTTCTTGTAGGGTGTTTCCTAAGTTGCAGTTACTTAAATCTTCTATTAATTTTGTTTTGTTAATTTTCTTAAATGCTGTAGATTTAATGTTGTTACTATTTATTTCGATTAAGATTGGTAAATGATTGCTTATTGCTATTTTAGCAGGGATTATTGACCATGATAAATTGTTGGTATTTAGTTTAGTGAAGGTTATATCAGGATGAGACGTGTATGAATTTGTTGTATGAATTACCATTATTTAAGCATATAAAATTATAATCGAGAGCTATTGATTCCAATGTATTGCCTTTTGTGTTTGTAAAATTGCTTCCCCACAATATAGATTTAGAGTTGAAGTCTCCGCCTATAATGGATTTGAGTTTTTAGCTATATATTATGAAGATTTTTCTATTTTATTTTTGAAGTCATTATGAGACATATTTGGTGGGCAGTAAATGCCGATAATATTTATATTGTTTTTCATATTCAATGTTGATATTCCTATAACTTCTGCATTACTATCAATATTAAGAATTGAGTATTTGATATTTATATTGATATAGGTATATTCATCATTTCTATATTTTCCAATAAAATTATAGTTATTTATACTTGTGCGACTATTACTTTTCACCCAAATCTCACTTAAAATTGCAATTTCATTTCCGTACTCGTATATTGTCAACTCCAAAAGTTCCTTATTATTCTCTTTCTTCAGACTTTGGATATTATACCGTAGTATTTTCATTTGTCATTTGATATATTCTTGCCAAGTCAACTAGGACATTCACTTGTTTAAAACCATCTTGTGCCATCTTGTGCCACTTTTTCATGGTTTTTCCATCTTTTCTCTTTTCTTTTTCACGGTTTAAGTTTCTTTTAACAATTGTTGAATAAGGGAAATTCTTATTTACATAAATGTTGAGCTGCTTCAGTATTATTATTTAAATTGGTTTGTCTATTGGTTTTTGGTAGTTGAGGAAATTGATTATTTGTTGCATCTGTTTCAATAAGTAATTCGAGTATATTTCCAAATATTGCTGAGTATTTTTGTATTGCCTCTTTGAGGGAGATATTTTCCAAAGTCATAATTTTTTATTGTATATGCTTTTGTACGACCTGGACATTCTTGCTTTATCAAACAAATGATACATGAAGGAACTAAGAACAATATACAATATACATAGCTGAGAATAACGGATACAAAAAGAATGTTCTGAATAAAATCCGACAAAATAAAGACAGACATAGAAAAACGACGTAGAGAAAGACAAAAGAAAATGGGCAGTACTAACTTATACTGGGACAGACACATACAAATTGGCAAACTTTTTCAAAAAACGAAACATCCAGATAGCATTGAAAACAACTAATAACCTAGGAAAATTGCTTCGAACCAGCATCGATACCGAAGATACATTTAACAAACACGGGGTATACAAGCTGACCTGCCAATGCAATTACAGCTACATAGGACAAACAGGACGGAAAATAAGAACAAGATTCCGCGAACATATAGCAAACTACAACAAAAAGGTACGAAAGCCGACCACTGTACCTGAATCGAACTTCGCTAACCACATGTTCAGCAATAAATGTTCACCAGAAAATATTAAGAAGACAGCCAAACTAATTCATGTGCAACAGAAGGGACGCCGCCTGAACGTACTCGAAAACATGGAGATCTATAAGCAAAGAACCTTTGATGGAAGAGTAATAAACGAGCAAACATATATGTACCTATTCCGACGCAATATTGGGACCGCTTAAGTTGGTATACAAAGGACAGAACAATAGCATAGGTAAAAAGACAGACAACAACACATAGAACCAAAACAAAATATTGCACAAAACTAAAATAACTGACTTCTACCTGTATAAAGGAAACCCGAAGTGAACCGAAGAATAAAAAACTCACTCAACAGAATTGTATATACATAGAAGAAAATTCAGATACCAAAATTGCAAACATCTCGCAAAACTGAATCCAATACCTGAAAATCAATAGACAGCGATAAATACAGCACAACCAACACTAATTACTTAGAACGAAAACGACACTGAAGATGACACAACGCCGACACCGGTATGTCACAAAACCAAATTTGACAAGGGATGACGGAAAATCGTTCCAAACGTTGAGTTTGTGAAGAAAATAATCATGTGAAAGTGGTTGTTGGGCAAATCTATAGTGAATGAAGACGTAAAGGTATGTATGTAAGTATTACAACAGCAACATATATGCCAAACGAATCACGAATGTGTCGGGTAAATGGAGTGATTGGGCATTCGTAATTCAAATAGTGAAACAGGTGATTCACTTGCCGTGGAAACACCGTTTTACATTATTTCATGAACTTCGTTTTGAGCTCATGGGATACTAAAGCTAAGAGTGCTGCCTGGCTTTCAGAATAATTTGCTACTCTCTTCTACCTATCTATGTTATCCTTATACCCAAAAATACTGCTACCTGTGTATGCTTCTTAATTTATAACTGCCTTGCCACCACACTATAGAACCATAAGTAGGATTTGGTATTATGAAAGCAATGACTCGTATATCAACCAGCTTCCATTTCAAGTCTCAATTCCTAACCAATAGTTTCTTGCAATAAGAGTAGGCATCGTAAGTTCGCTCTCCACTTTTTTAATGTTGAATTTGCATTTTATCTTGGTTTGGAGAACTTATGAAAAAATAGGAATATTCGGGATTTGTTGTATTCGTATTAATATTTACTATTTTTACAACGAATTCGGAATAACACAAGTAAATCGCGAACACACCCTGTTATAATATCTGTCTTCGTGTCATTGTAAAATTTCCCGAACGGATGGTTTACGAGTTCATATGTATGTGCCACCAACAAATAAACAACAGTGCGTAATATGTCGCGAAAGGGCGAAAAATCGAAAATATTATATTGTATTACTAATAATTGTAACAATCAATTTGCTAAGATAAACGATAAACTTTAATACACACAAAAATATCTATTTATTCGACTAACTTATTTGTAGATGATTCGTCGATTCATCTTTTTTGTTGTGATCGGCTGTGAGAAATTTACTAAAGAAAAACCACAACCACAGCTTGCACTCTTGTATTTAAAATGGAACGTATATTTTATTGTTGGATTTTTACTACATTTGCTATAAAAACCACAGAAACCACGAATGCAATATACAAAGGCAAATACACAGATCCTGAATACCCCTAATGTTTTGACTTCGACGTTTTGGATTGGATTCTAATATATGTGACATATACCCTTTAGCCCACCAGAGCCCTATGTATGTGCGACGCTTTATCCATTTCATTGGTTTATATTGCCAGCCACTTTGCGAAAGTTTTACGTGCATATATAATCGGGCCTTTAAAGTCGAGTAGTAAATAAATAATTATATTTCAATTCATGCAGGGCAAATTGGTTGAAAAGTATTAATCAAGTTTTATACGATTTTTCTTGTTTTTAGGACAAATGATGAGATATGTTTTGATTTGCAAAAACAAATGTGGCTGAAAGTTTTAAAGCAGAGCGTGATTTTAAAGCAACACGTCTTACGCAATTTTTTGAATAATTAAAACTCGATTATATCAAAACACCATTCTTGAAAATCTTTCTGTGGTTCATAGTTAAAAAAAACGTTCGTAACTAGTGCACAATCTTAATTACCTTCCGTGCCAAAAGTGCGACTTCTAAATAATTATACTATATATGTATCTTGAAGATGAAAATATCCGAAAGGAAAATTGAGTATACCACTAGCATACCACCACTAGTATACCACATATCACAGTAGCCACTAGCTATGAAATTACAAGTATTTAAAACATCAAACCGTGATTGGGGATTGCGTTGCATAAATGACGTAGCCAGGGGTAGCTTCGTGTGTATTTATGCCGGTCATTTGTTGACTGAAGCAAAAGCAAACGAAGTAAGTACATACATTCGCAGAATTACTACTTTTTAACAAATGACTTATATAAATTTTTAGGGTGGCTTAGACGCTGGTGTCGCCTGCGTTTTCTTTAAGAAAACACTCGTAATTGTCTTCATTAACTGGCCGCTTGTTTCCACATCCAGCAACAAGACAACTAAAAATGCGAAATATCGATATTGAAATGTTCTTTTATAAAATAGTTCATTCATACATACCTTAGCATGGGATTAATTCTTAACGCATCGTGTATGCTGCCCTTTTCGTCTGTGTGTCCACAAATGGTATTCTTAACTGGATCAATCATACATTTTTTTGTTAGGGGATCACTTATATTGACTTTCATTTCCATTTCAATGCATACACCGTCTCGAGAAGATTTTGACGACTCAGCCTCATCCCCACCGCTGTTTGCATTAAAACGGTCCCTTACCTCGCTCTACTCGCTTGAAACACAAAGGGCACTTTCCCATCACTATTTTCGTTTTAAGTTTGTTCAAAATATAATTAAAAAACTCAAATATTAAATAACGCACACGAATTTAGCAATTCCGGTTAGAATTTATTCAACAGAATGTAAAATTTGATTTTGACGTTTACTCCAGCAAGGCGAAAAACATGCATCAAATCACCACCTTCTTAAATTCGCCTTGGGACTTCATTTACTTAGGAAACAGCATTAACAACAATAATAATGTCAGCATCGAAATCCAACGGAGAATCTCCGGTGCCAACAAGTACTCCTTCGGACGGAGTAGGTAATTACTGCTCAATTCTCTCTCTCGACAGACAAAACCACCCTCTGTTAGTCACTCATTGTGCCAATCCTTTTGTACGGCACAGAAGCATGGACGAAGAAGACATCAGATGAGAGCGCTCTTGGAGTGTTCGAGAGAAAGATTTTCCGAAATATTTATGGACCTTTACGCCTTTGCGATGGCGACAACCGCAAAAGATGGAACGATGAGCTGTACGATCATATGTGGAATACGCAATTTGAATTGAGAATATTAAATTTGGATCCATCACTAAACAGCACAGTTTTCCATTTTTTAGCAGTCCAAAGTAAATGAGATTTTACGAAAAACAACCTTAAACAGAAAAATATTTAAAAAAACTTAACAAAATTAAAAAAAAAAATATATCAACTTTCATATTAAACCCTTTATTTTAGGTGTTTCAATAAACGTTGCCGGATAGTGCTGGAACTTATATTAAGGTTTAGTTCTTGTACAGCCTTTTTTGAAGAAAAAAAGGGATCGTTTTTAAATAAACGACCGATTCTTTTGTCGGTTAGAAAAGAAGTTTTACGGGGGCGTCCACCAGAATTTTCGCTTTGCATTGTTTTTGTAGTTTTATACTTTTTAATATGTCGAGAAAATATTGATTTGTTAATATTAAGTTGATTAGCTACAGATACTCGTATTTGCGACTCGCCTTTGGCATTTTTTTTTGCAGGGATGTTACTTTACGCATGCCTGTGTGTGTGAGTGATAATTTACAAATTTTGCCTATTTTCAAAATTCGTTTTGCCTTTTTTTAAGTTTTTAGTGCCTTAAAATCCCAACCCTGTCATTTAATAAAGGACGTACATATGTATATTTAAAATGAAAAAGCCGACAGTAAATAAAAATATGTACCAGACTTGCTTGCGTTTCATATAAAATAATTCATGCGAGTTCGATGTCAGCCATTCGTTTTATTAATGTAACAAATAGACGAACAAAATGCAATGTAAAATAAGAAACATGTACACACTCTCCTTCGGTTGTTTCAAGGCAAGGTGCAGTCCGAAACAATGCCGAACGAGAGAGCCTCACTTGGAGCAAGCTCGAAGCTGTTGTTGTTGTTGTTGTAGCGGCTAGCTACGCCCCACTGGGCTGGCGGGCTCCCTCAATCATTATCGTCAAGCTCAACTAACGAGAGGTCCAGGAAACGAGCCGTTTCAACAGGGTCGGACCACAGGGAGAGGGGGGTTAGTTGAGTGAGTTTGGCCGGGCATGTGAAAAGTTGGTTGGTGTCGTGCTGAGACTCTCAAAATGCCAGGCAAGCGTTGGGGGTGTCGGGGTTGATCCTGTCGGCTCCAGCGCGAGCAAGCCTCTATTAGGGTGCCCCGGACGGTGGCACCCCAGTAGAAACTGCTTTGTGAGCATTAGATTGTGCTCCTGCACTGGGCGCACGTTAGCCTCATGATAGAGGTGATCTACGGGCGTCATCAGGAGACATCCCGTCACTGTCCTGAGTGCGGCGTTCTGGCAAGTCTCCAGTCTTGACCACTGAGTCCTGCTGGTTCCAGTCGACCATATTGGCGCAGCATAATTGAAAACCGACCGGCTAATCGTCTTGTATGTTGCCAACAACGTTTCTTTGTCTTTGCCTCAAGTGCTTCCGGCGAGCGATTTGAGGACTTTGTTGTGGCTCTGTACCTTGTTGGCGGTTGCGGTTGTATGCGCTGAGAAGGAGACCAGGCTGTGGAGAGTGACCCACAGTATCTTCGGGTGGTTAACCGTCGGGATGGGGGTCCTTTCGATGTGTATGTCGAGGGTGAGCCCAAGCTCCTTCGTCCAAGATGTAAATAGGGTCGCCGTGGACTTCGCAGGAGGCAGCGCCAAATTCCGTTCTGTTCACCTTAGAACACAGACCGTCAATTCCATTTCCGGAAGCCATTATCGTACAGTCCTCGGCATACGAGACCAGTGTGACTCCCTCTGGCGGGGAGGGGAGTCGCGAGATGTAGAAATTAAATAGTAAGGGATATAGGACGCCACCCTATGGTACCCCCTGCTTTATTCTCCTCGCTTTTGACACTGCGTCACGGTAGCACACCGACGCCTGACGACCACACAGGTAGTTCGCCAGGTCCATCACCCCAATGCCGCTAGGAGAGGTGAAGCCTCCACGTCCTTCAACAAGGTGTAGTGGCTGACTGTGTAGAAGCCCTTCGACAAGTCCAGAGCCACGAGGACGGTTCTCTCACAGGTTCGGTTGCCATTGAGACCACGATTAATCTGTGTGTTTATGGCGTTAAGTGCCGTTGTAGTGCTATGCACTTTCCGGAAGCCATGTTGATGCTTCGTCGGGCTGAGGTAGTGGTTTAAGTACGGGAGCAGCAGGGCCTCAAGTGCCTTGACCACTAGGGGAAAGCAGAGAGATCGGCCGGTAGGACTCGCCTTGGCCGGCAGGTTTCCCTGGTTTCAGCAGTGGTATCACCCTTCTCATTTTCCAGATGTCTGGGATGATCAGGGTGGTGAGGGACAAATTGAGGACGTATGGTATGCTACTCCCGCAGTGCCAAATTTTTTCAGCATGCTCGCGTATCGCTTCGGGTTCGACGAGGTGTGGTCTCCAAAGGAGATTTCTGTTCGGTCGTCACGCCCCGTCGGATTGGACAGGGATCTCACAGTCGACCATAGTTTGCCCACCCCAGCACCGAGGTTACAGGACTTCAAGTGCTCCCTCCACTTGTTCCGCTGTGTTCGTTAACCAGGCGTTGGATCTCCCCGTTTAGTTGCCTAATACGGGGATTACTGGGGTCCGCCTGCCGAAGGTGGTCGCGTTCATCCGCCAAAGTGACCGCCTCACCCGGGAAGTCAGGACGTATCTCGGGGATCCTACCTGCCGAAATGAAACGGACTGCAGCGGAACTCGCGCTCGCCGACGCGAACGTCGGTAGGAGCTGGAAGAGGCCTGAAGGCGTCTTCAGTGAAATCCTCGAACCGCTCCCAGTCAGCTTTTTTGAAGTTAATGACGGTGTGGCGGTCCGAGGCAACATAGTTAGCAGGTCTGTCAATCGAGACGATAATGGGTAGGTGGTGTGATGCAAGCGATAGCATAGGTCGCCACGTTATGCTATTTATCAGACCCGCGCTAGCTATTGTTGGTGCGAAGGCCAGAGCACGCCCGGAAGTGGCACCAGCCCTGACAGGCGTTACACCTGACTGAGCAGGCATTCCGGTGTACTCTGACCCTGCACACACTGCAGATTGTGGGGGCAAGCAGTAGTTGCTGTTTGGCGCCACGGGTGGTGGAGCGAGGGGTGGGTGGGGAGGTTCGGTGTTGCTGTGAGCTCCGGGTAGCCGTGGAGGCACCTGCGCGGGGGGCGCAAAGGGGGATGCCGTGGAGGCTTGGGGCGCTTGAGTGCGCGAGCAAAATAGGCCCACATAGGTTGTGGACCACTCCCTGGTTTTCTTAAGGCCTGAGCAGATCTTAAGATGGCACCATCCGTTGCACGAATTACGCCTCACCGAAGTGGAATTCGGATGGAGCCTTCTCTGGCAGAAGCAGCAGAAATAGGTTTCTGGGCCAGGGTTAGGCTCGACGCCCGCCCTGGCCAGAAGTATGAGTAGCAAACCTGCTGCAAGGCATTGCACTCACGCTCGAAGCTAATTGATTTTACTGTTGAGGATCATCTAAAATTAATCAAGCGAAATAAAAAACTAACGCAGCAGCAGGGTATCAAAACAACATAAAATGATAGGTACTTATTACAGGCATGTTACTTATAGTTCTTACACAAAAGTTTAAGAAAAGCAGAGCTGTTACAAACACAATGTTTGTATTAAACTTTTATATTATTTATTCGATACTATCGTCGTTAAAAGAAAAATGTATCAAAATTTGCGTGGTTGTTTTGCACCTCTACTAAATTTGTTGATAATATTCGTTTATTTAAATTATAAATAATTATATTACTATTAAAAGGCACTAGCAACAAAGGCTATCTACCTGACAATAATATGTAATTTATATACATACAAATTACTAATACAATTTTTTAAAAACAATTTTCGTCCTACTTATAAAGGGTGTTTTTTTAGACATGTGGTTTTAAAGAATAAATAAATCGTATATAATTTAGTGCTATCACAAAGAATTTAGCATTATTATAAAGATAAGGGTTTGCCATTATGATTTAAAAATGATTTCGGCCGTGTCTGGCTCTAATAAATAAATTCCAACCGAGAGGTCCAATTTTCGACCACTTTTTGCAGCAATTGCGTTTTGAAATGGCAATCCAAACCGAGTATAAATCAAGTAACAGCTGTCAAAAAGACCAACTCCGAAGAATGTTTTGCCTAATTTAAAACCACACGTCTAAAAAAACACCCTTTATTATAAGATTGTCTATATTTAATATAAAAGCTCAATTTGGTAAATATATATGCATAAAAGCCCTCATATTTTCTTACCGACTTGCTAAAGAACGTGTTGAAGACATGGACTTAATCCAGCTTTCGGATTAACAGCTGGCCCATTTTCGCCGCAAGTCATCATCATGATATAGTGGCAACGTCAAGCAGAGGGTGACTGGCACCTTCCTGCGCTTCAACGTTATATACTTTTTTACTGGTTATTACCTTCCCGTTTGAACAACGAACCTAATCGCATCGCTCCTCGCTCTGCCGGTCAACACGTAATTTAATCATCATTTTTTATTATTACAATTTTTTTCCTCTACTGACAATTTGCCATCCGCGGCTTTCAGTAATCGCATTACTTTCCAATGTATTGAAATTGATACAAAATAAAGCGATTGTAAACTTTCAAATTGAAACGCGTCAATTTTTCTCTCATTGAGTGCACCCTGCACTTGCATATTTAGCGAACTCCCCCGCTGAACATGGTCCTATCGACGCCGTTGTAATAAAACTCCAAAAAAAAAAAAACGAACAAAGCTACGGCGGCCATCTCAAAAAGATTTTCAAAAAACAACCGATCACGAGCGAGCAAAAGCGAATTTCTGTGCGGTGTGAAAATTATAGTATTTCAAAAGAAAATAACTTTTCAAAAAGCCTAAAAACATTAAATTTTAAACAACTAATTGCAAACCACGAGTGCATGGGAAGCCATTTTCCATAAGAACTTTTTTTGCGGCAGTGGATTCAAAGTGCTGAAAAAAGTGAAAATAAGAAAAAGTGAAAAAATTCACATAAAAGAAAAAGATTTTTTTATAAAGTATAAAATAAAAAATGCCAAACGAAAGTGGTCAATAAAATCAGCGTAATACGCGTGTGCGATACAAGTGCGGTACAAAAAAAGGGAAAATTTCGGTATAGTGCTCCACGCTTTGGAAAAAATTACCTTTACGGGGGGGTAGAGGGGGTTGTACAGATGACGAAACTGAAAACCAAACCGCGAGGAAACTTTTCGTTTAAAAGATATTTGCGTTTAAAGTTTTAAAATTCACCACATCGAAAAGATGAATTTCAACAGATTTTAACAAAAAAAACTGCACAAAACACATATAAATCAACAGTTTAATCTTTTTGTATTTTACAGCACTCATTAATTAGCCTAAATTATATATTTTTAATACATTTTTGAAAAACACAAAATTAATTAACACATAGGAATGGCAGTGTATAAGTAAAACTTACTTGCGAATGAGTTTGGTCGTGACGCCTGATCAATAACAAATTAAAAACGCTGCCAGATACACCAAAATTGTAATGAGTAGATTTAGTTACCCAAAGGGAGCATTTTGAACTAGTTTAGACCAAATATATTTTACGCATAAGCGAACAAACTTCGGCTACGCCATCAACAGTATTTTTGCATAGAAATCCTTTCGGCGTGGGCGGCCTTCGGCCGCGCTTCAAAAAAATAACCCTGGCCGAGCAAACTTCGGCTACGCCATCAACAGTATTTTTGCGTAGAAATCCTTTCCGCGTGGGCGGCCTTCGGCCGCGCTTCAAAAAAATAACCCTGGCCGAGCAAACTTCGGCTACGCCATCAACAGTATTTTTGCGTAGAAATCCTTTCCGCGTGGGCGGCCTTCGGCCGCGCTTCAAAAAAATAACCCTGGCCGAGCAAACTTCGGCTACGCCATCAACAGTATTTTTGCGTAGAAATCCTTTCCGCGTGGGCGGCCTTCGGCCGCGCTTCAAAAAAATAACCCTGGCCGAGCAAACTTCGGCTACGCCATCAACAGTATTTTTGAGTAGAAATTATTTTCGCTTATTCAAAATGTGTATTAAATACAAAAATCACATACATTATAAGAAAGTAAGTCAAAACAATATTTTCTGTAAAGATATTTAGTAAATATTTCTAAATTGTATTATTATTATTATAATACATCTGGCAATACGTCTTTTCCCTTCCTATGGCAACTCATTCCTTCGTGTAATTGTGGCCATCTTCATTCATGTTTTCATTTATGCAAACAAATTTATAAACGCGTTTTTAATAGTGAAACAATAAAACAAACTCAATAAAAAGCAAATAAACTTAATCTTAACTATTAGAAGATGCTTTATTTGTGGAAACATTAGTCATTAACACGCTTAATAATCAAAAAGTTGACCTGTAAAGTGCATACATATTAACAACAAATAAAATAAAAACTATTTTAGTTAATTAATTAATTTTAGTTAAAGAAACACTTAAGCTATGTTCCTGCAAAATTTCATGTGAATATTCCTAGTGGTGTGCATATAAATGCAAGTGGTGCATTATACCGAAGTCAACCCCAAAAAAAAAAAAAAAATTATTTTGTGTGCGAGTACTAAATAAAAGAAGATAAGTTTTCAAAAAAAAAAAAAAAAAAAAGGTAAGCGCATAAGTAAGCCTACTAAACGAAAAACTCTGAAAGAAAGTTTCAAGAAAAAACCAAAAAAATTCATGAAATAAAATTTTGAGAAATAAAATTGTGAGAAATAAAAATTAAAAACTAAAGGTGAAGAGACATTTTAATTAAAAACGATTCGCTGCACTGAATTAAAAAACCTACAGGGCCGTGAAAAAAGGCAGACAAGAAGGGTTTTGACGGAAAATTAATATAAAATCAACAGTTTTAAAATCTAAAAGCAAAAAGCAGTGAACAAAAAAAAAATTGAAAAATATACATATGTACATATGTATATACATATATATCTCAAAAATAAGCCTATAAGATTACAAAAAAAAATTAAAAAGTTTGGAAATAAACACTAATAAAATAAACTTGTGAGAAATAATATAGAAAATTAAAAGCAATTAAAATAAAAGTGTGAAAACCAAGGATGCATTAAAATTTAAAGCATTTCAAATAAAAGTGCGAAAATCAAAAAAAAAAAAAAAAAAAAAAAAAATGTATATAGAATAAAGAGCAAATTTCTGTGAAAAAAGAAAAATATTATTTGAGAAAATAAATATTAACAAAAAAATTTTTTGAGAACTAAATTTCGATACGTTACATACATACGTGCGCGTAAAAAAAAAAAAAAACATTAATTCAACAAAAAAATAAGTGCGGAAATAAAGTTTCATAAAATTAAATTTTGAGTACAAAATTAAAAAGAATTCAACGAAAAGTGGTTAAAAACAACAAAAAAAAAGCATTTAAAAATAAATATTAATAAAATAAAACTTTGAGAATTAAATTTTGCGTTACGTTGCGCTTAGAAAAATAAAACCTTTAAACGTTAATTATTAAAAAATTAATTTGAAAAAAAAAAACATTATTCGAAAATTACAAAAGACAAAAAAAAAAAAAAAAAAATCATCAATAATCAATCCAACCAGGCATCTTTGCAGCCACCAGGAACAACGGAACTCCAAATTACCGAAAAATCACATCACTGACTTTTCACACATAATTATTAAATATAAATTAAAATTTCTGAAAAAAAAGCGTGTGGAAATAAGTGTATACATATGTATATATACATATATGTATGTATATACAAGTTAACACGTTCGCTAGTGCCCAGTCCAGACAGTTCCCACAGTCAGCCACGACACGTGCGCTGTGTCAGCAGAATCCTATTTCATCATATGCTGTAACTGTGCCTTAGCACAGCTAACGCTCCCCCTGTGGGAAATCAAGGCCACGGTCGTTACCGCCGGATATGCTTACACAAGCATTCTAGAGCATGGTGAAATGCCCGTGGGAAGCCAACATCGTAGCCGCTGCAATGCAACATCATGACGCAACAGATGCGTCGCTGCTGCTATACCGAGGGCTGGTGCTCGACGCTGCTACAGTTGAGGAGTTAGTTACCTAGGGGTACTAGTAGTGTTAAAACCTAATTTAAGTGTATAGTGCTAATAAAGTGACCTTTATAACGTACAAATATCTTTCAATTACTCTTAGGGCGAGTTGGCCCTTCTATTTTTTTTAGTGTAAGGATCTATGATCCTTTAACTGGCGCCCGAGCAGGGACCCAGTAGTGATTTAAAGAGTGTGTGACTGATAAATTTCCTAAAAGGAAAAAGTGAACAAGAAATATTTAAGGAAGAATTAAACAAAAAATATTTTTTTAATCAAAAAATAAAACCTCACAAAAAGGGATTGAGTATATCATCCAAAGTGCACAACTGAGGAGCGAATTGTGAAGTGACTGAGCTGCATCACGAGATCAAAGAAGACATCTAGGAAGGCATCTAAAATTCGTACTAATCGCCTCGATACGCACCCGGATTTTATGAAATCTTTGAATTATCTGCTGTAAGTAAATTATAGAAAACCCAAACATTTTATCTATCGTTTCAGTATGGAGGACCTCAGGACAACCGTAACAAGCCTCACTGGGGCTGTCAATGCCATTCTAGAAAAATTGAACACTATGGAAAGGCGAGTGGCACATCTAGATGTAGTGAGCTCCAGGTCTGCCACAGCAGGAGCTAGCGCCCTTCCTGAACCAGCGGAAGAAGTGGTGGCTCAGGCCCCCACGACTGAAGCCGATATTAGGGACATTAGCCGGCTTCCTGACTGTGTCAAGGAGCTGCAGATCTTTGATGGCAATCCAGTGCAGTATGTGTCTTGGGTTCACTCCGTGGAGGTGATCCTGTCCGACTTCGCTGTTGTTAGAGGCAAACCTCTTTATCGGGCAATTTTGCAGCATATTAGGCAAAAAGTGCGAGGTGCGGCTGATTCAGCCTTAATATCCTACAACATCTTTGAAAGCAATTGGTTAAAAATTAAGGAATGCCTTTCGCTGCACTACGCGGATAAACGCGATATCCGCACCCTTGAGCACCAGTTGCATCAGCTGCAACAAAAGGGGTCAAGGATTGACGAGTTCTACGCGAGGGTGAACCACCAGTTCTCTCTCATTATCAATAAGATTAAAACCGAGTCCTACACGGACGAAACGGTGAGAGTCCTGGTGGAAACTTATCGTAACCGCGCCCTCGACGTGTTCATTCGTGGTCTAAATGGGGAAATGTCAAGGATGCTTCTAATACAGCGTCCTAAAACCCTACCCGAGGCCTACTCGGCCTGTTTGGAAATTCAAAATGTGGATTTCCGAAATTTTTCCATTCACTCTCCCACGATGAATAATCGGGTGGTAGTGCCTCTGAACAATTTGCCGAGCAGCTCTTACCAGCCGAATAGAAGCAACAATCCTCCACTCCCTCCGAAATCGAATTGGCGCTCTCAGGATTATCGAAACTCAAATTCACGAAATGAACGTCCTTCCGGACGCGATAGTAACCAAACCACAGTGCGCCCACCTGTCGAAAAGATGGAGGTTGATCCTTCAGTGCAAACACGAAACGTGAACTACATGAACAGGCCTAACCCATTCAAGCTCACCGCCAAGTCTGACAACCTACCACGGAAACAGCAAAGGTTGTTTCACACTGTTCCGGAGGCGACTGAGGATCTAGAAAATGATCAGGAGTCTGCCACCGATGAAAAATCTGAGGATTTTCTATCCTCCGGGCATCTAGCGTACCATACTTAGAATATACGCTACCCAATGGTCGCGTGCTAGATTTCTTAGTTGATACTGGTGCGAACAAAAATTTTATTCAAGAAGGCATTGCGACGAAGACAATTCCAGTAAAAACCTTGTTCAATGTTTCATCTGTGGGGGGCTCTGTGTTGATAAAAGACAAGGCACAAATAAGGTTATTTGAAGGCATAGGTAATTCTACAGGATTTGAATTTTTCATTTTACCAACCCTTACCGGGTTTTGTGGTATCATCGGCGACGACACCCTAAGAAGATTAGGCGCAATAATTGACAGGAAAGAAAACCACTCCAGATAGGGGACTACAAAATTCCTCTTAAAGCCCGCAAATCTTGCGATGTTAATTTTACGTTGGGCAAGGACTTGCCCCCTACTCCAGATAGGGGACTACAAAATTCCTCTTAAAGCCCGCAAATCTTGCGATGTTAATTTTACGTTGGGCAAGGACTTGCCCCCTGATGTTCATAAAAAAATTAGTATCTTGCTAAAAAAGTACTGCGAACTTTTTAAACCAATAAACGGAAATGAGCTTATAGATACCAGTGTCCGAGCTGAGATAAAAACCTCTACTCCTGAGCCAATTTATAGCAAAAGCTATCCATATCCAGCTTGCATGAGAAACGAAGTAGAAAAACAGGTTGACGAATTGCTCACGGAAGGCGTGATACGACCTTCGAAGAGTCCTTACAACTCACCAATTTGGGTGGTGCCAAAAAAACCAAAGGCAAATGGCGAAAAACAGTACCGAATGGTGATTGATTATAAGAGACTTAATGCAGTGACAATAGCAGACACGTATCCTATCCCTGATATTAACGCGACACTTTGCAGCCTTGGTCAGGCTAATTACTACACCACAATAGATTTAACGTCCGGTTTCCACCAGATACCAATGAAGGAGGCAGACATAGCAAAAACAGCCTTTTCAACGATGAACGGGAAATATGAGTTTCTACGATTACCCTTTGGGCTGAAAAACGCCCCGGCTATTTTCCAACGGATGATAGATGATGTCCTGAAAGAATACATAGGTAAAATTTGCTATGTCTACATCGATGACATCATAGTATTTGGGAAAGACGCGGACGAACACATAAATAACGTAGAAAAAGTTTTCTCAAGGCTTTTGCAAGCAAATTTAAAAGTAAATCTAGAAAAGACCTGTTTTTTTGAAAAAGGAGTTGATTTTCTGGGCTATGTGATTACTCCTGATGGAGTACGCGCTGATTCTAAAAAAGTAGAAGCTATAAAAATGATTTTACCCCCAAGGCATTTAAAAGACTTAAAAAGCTTCCTTGGCATGACCTCATACTATAGGAAGTTCATAAGGAACTATGCCAAGGTTGCTAAACCTTTGACCAACCTCACAAGGAACTATAGGCGAGGATAAACCTATAGCCTACATTTCACGGTCCCGGAACAAATCAGAGGAAAATTATGCCACAAACGAGAAGGAGCTCCTCGCCATCGTTTGGGCACTTGATAACCTGCGATCTTACCTGTATGGTGCACGCAAAATTAAAATTTACACCGACCACCAACCGCTGACGTTCTCTATGAGTAACCGCAATTATAACGCAAAGCTTAAGCGATGGAAAGCGCGTATAGAAGAGTATAACTGCGAGTTAATCTACAAGCCAGGTAAGACGAATGTGGTCGCCGACGCACTCTCCCGCCTTAAGACGGAAGTAAATGCTCTCACGGACTCAATCGTTGCTCAGCCACCGTGTACTGTAACTGATGTGGCTTCCGAAACGGACACCGCATCAGAATGCACTATGCATTCTGCTGAGCAAGATAGCTCAGATCTCATACCACACGTTGAGGTACCGATTAATGTCTTCAGGAACCAAATAATCCTCAGACAGGGGGCGAGTTGTGAGTGTAGCGAAGAACCTCATAGAGGCTACAGAAGGTATTTTTTTACGTTGCCCATACTAAATTGCGAATCTCTGGTAGCTGTCCTTAAAAAAAATTTAAATCCAAATGTTATAAATGGGATTAAAATACCATAATGTTCGCTCTATAGTTTGCAAAATGCTTATATTAATAATTTCAGTAAGTATAAAATTAGAATCACTCAGCGCATAGTGGAAGATGTTACAATTGCTGATAGAGTATTCAGCATAATCGAGAAGGAGCATAAACGTGCTCATAGAAATGCTCGCGAAAATAAGGAGCAAATCCTTGAAAAATTCTACTTTCCGGCTATGTCAAAACAGGTTAGGGAATACATTAGTCAATGCGAAACATGTAAATTAAATAAATATGATAGGCATCCTGCAAAACCGTATATGCAGCCGACCCCTATCCCTAGTTATCCGTGCGGAATTCTTCACATTGATATTTTTGAAATAGAACGGCAGAAATATTTGAGCTGCATTGATAAATTCACCAAATTCGCGAAGCTTTTTCCGAGAAAGAATAAATCTTCTACTCATTTGCGAACCAAACTAACAGTTGCGCTTCACTATTTTACAGTTCCACAAGCTTTAGTTATGGACAACGAGCGCGGATTTTTAACGCCACTGGTATTGAACTATATTAGATCCTTAGGAATAGAGGTATATCAACGCAACGAAGCGAGGCCAACGGCCAGGTCGAGAGGTTACACTCTACTTTGATTGAAATGTATAGTTGCCTTTGCACTGAATATCCTAGACTAACAACCCAGGAACGCGTTGCTATAACTGTTGATAGGTATAACAATACAATCCATTCCGTGACAAGAAGGAAACCCGCGGATGTATTCCTGAACAGAACAGCTAGGATTAACTATCAGGAGTTGACGGACTTTAGGGAACATACAAATGACAACATTAAAGCATTATTATTACATGAACAGGAAAGTAGAAATGCCAGAAACAATAAAACTCGCTCGCCCCCCCGCAATTTTAATAGTGGCGATCAATTATTTATCGCTAACAAACAAATAAAGAGCAAGCAGAAACCGCTTTATAAAAAAGAAGCTGTGGCTGAAAACAGAAATGCGACCATTGTCACACAAAGTGGAAAAAAATTCCATAAATCGGACATCAAGAATGTCTGAAAGACAAAATTAAATATCAGCAATATTAATTGAATATCGCAAACATTGGTTGAAGGGCAAAAAAAAACTCATGCGTAGATCCTTAAGCCCCAGCGGTCTGGGTACAAATCTTTTATTTTGTATTCGATCAGTCGTATTGGTTCAATTCCAGTTCACTCGGTGGTCCGAGCGATATCAATCGAAGTGGTTCAACTCCTCCAGGGGACTATGACTTTAACTGACGTGAAGTCACTCGTGCCATGAGTAGGCCATTTGCAATCATCAACGCTTATGGTTAAAAGGGATTAACGCGAGCCTTCCAAGGTCATCTGAGTTTATGCCTGTATTCCGATGAAAAGGAACTGAACAGTAAAGATTCAAATATGAAATCGATCTTTTTAGCGTTCCATAAGTTCCATAATTTTACAAAAAAGGGGGGTATACTTCAAATAAAAATATATTAAATAAAAGCAAAATTTTAACAATATTTTCTATTTGAGGGAACGAAAAGTTCTCACTATTAATCATATTTACAATAATAAATTTACAATAATAAATTTGAATTACATTACAAAACGGGGGAATAAAAAAATAAAATAAAAAAAAAAAATTAAAAAAAAATAAATAAAAAAAGGGAAAGCGTTCCACAAAATTAAGGAAAAAAAAGGAATTAACATAAAAAACTAACACCTAAATAATTTTAAATATACTAACTTACTAATCCACATAAGTCTTACATAAATGAGCCAAAAGATTAATAAAAATAAATATGCTCACTTACTAAGATGTACTAACAATAACTAAACGAACTAACAAATTTACAAATAAATTCCACTCTTAACATCACCTACTGGGTCCTAATTAATCCTTCTCACCCTTATCTTCCCGAACTCCACTCAATAGCTATAATGTTACTATTAAGGAAATTATTAAATAGAATTGCTACCTTAGCATAAGGCACTCTTTTGTTAAATTTTCGGCATACGCACCTCCAAGAAATTTAAAATATATGAATGAAAAAATGTTGTATTTAGTTTGTTAAGTATTAACTATTGAATTATTATTGTAGGCAAATTTAATTTCTAAAAAAGTAGAATTGTGTTATGTCCTTTTAAACCATTTAGAAAATAAAAATAGAATTAAGCTAATAGTTATTAACATATTCTTAGAATCTGCCTCTGTGCAACCGCACAAGCATACGTCGTATTTAACCTAGGCTCTCCCGTTTTAACTGTTCGTGATGGTTACGGATGGATAGTCAACGGACACTTCAAGCTAATCCACGTGATCGACTTGACCCGCTATGAAGAAATTCTACATCGCTTAGAGGACGAAGCTGCGGAGATAAACGACACCAATGGTATCACGGATGTCATCGCGTACCAGTTAGAAAAGATTCATACTCAACTTGATGAACTAAAGGGCCCAAAACCTATAAGTCCAAGGCGCTCAATTAACTGGATCGGTTCGGCCTGGAAATGGATTGCCGGCTCACCTGATGCTTCAGACTGGGATGAAGTCCTGCGGAGCCAAAATGCAATTGTTGCCAATAACAACCAACAATATAAGATAAACTCTGAAATATTCAAATAAACTCAGGAATTATTGCAGGCCGTCAACGGAATTGCGATGACCACGAACGACATTCGCGGACACGACAACCTGGTAAAGTTTTCCCAACAAATACAGCAGAAAATGATGATCCTCAAGGATGATGTCGGCGAATTGGTTCGGGCATGCCAAATGGCAAAAGCTGGAGTAGTAAACAGCAACCTGTTGAATAAAGAGGAGATAAACCAGTTGATAAGCGAAATAGAAGTACTTCCTTACAGCAACGTCATCGAAGCCATTGAATACAGCGAACCCTCGATCTACACAAACGGCACCTTTTTGCTTTATGTGCTGTCCATGCCAAAGGTGGCACAAACAAGATTCAACCACCTAATCACTCGGGCAATTCTGAAAGAAAGCCAGCGAGTAGATCTGAAGTATAAAACCATTTTGATGAACAAACAACAAACGTATGGGGTCAAGGATAGTTGCCTGCATCTTACCACTGCCATGGTCTGTAAGAAGGAAGCGCTGGATTTACTACCTGAAGAAGATTGCCTACCACGACTGCTCAAGGGTGGTCAGACAAGTTGCCGCTACATAACCTGTACAGAGTCAACTGTCGAAGTACTTAAAGACGATACAATATTCCTGGATAACTTCAATAGCAGCGTTTGGTCAGGTAAAACACCCCAACAACTTTCTGGTTCTTATATTCTACAGATGGAAAACGAGACCGTTACCATTAATAACCAGAGCTATGCGAGATCAAGCATGTCAGCTGTGTCAGCAGAATCCTATTTCATCATATGCTGTAACTGTGCCTTAGCACAGCTAACGCTCCACCTGTGGGAAATCAAGGCCACGGTCGTTACCGCCAGATATGCTTACACAAGCATTCTAGAGCGTGGTGAAATGCCCGTGGGAAGCCAACATCGTAGCCGCTGCAATGCAACATCATGACGCAACAGATGCGTCGCTGCTGCTATACCGAGGGCTGGTGCTCGACGCTGCTACAGTTGAGGAGTTAGTTACCTAGGGGTACTAGTAGTGTTAAGACCTTATTTAAGTGTATAGTGCTAATAAAGTGACCTTTATAACGTACAAATATCTTTCAATTACTCTTAGGGCGAGTTGGCCCTTCTATTTTTTTTAGTGTAAGGATCTATGATCCTTTAACTTACATATATAATATAAGCGTGAATATAGTCGTGTAAAACTAAAACGTAATAAAGCAAAAGTGCAACTGCAAGTACAGTGGAAAAAAAAAGCGCACAAAGAAAATAAAAAGTAAAGTGAGATTTGGAAAAAATTGCGCATACAAATTAAATATAAATTAAAATTTCTGGGAAAACAGCGTGTGGGAATAAGTTTTCATAAAATAAAAGTTTAAGTACAAAACTAAAAGAATTCAACTAAAAGTGCGAAAAACAACAAAACAAATATACATGAAAAATTTCTGAAAAAAAAAAAACGAAGGCGTTTAGAAATACATAAGTATTCATAAAAATTAAATTCTGAGTACAAAATTAAAAGAAATTCATTTAAAAGTGCAAAAAACAACAAAAAAAATTTAAATGAAAAATTCTGAAAAAAAGCGTTTAAAACTAATAATATTAATAATATAAAATTTGGAAAATTAAATTTCGCGTCACGTTACGTGCGCTTAGAAAAACAAAACTTTTAAACGTTAATTATTAAAAATTACAAAAAAAAAAACCAAAAAACAAAATCATCGACAATTCAACCAACCAGGCATCTTCGCAGCCACCAGAAGCAGCGGAACACCGAAGTACCGAAAAATCACGCCACTGGTTCTCACCCATAATTTGCGTCATCACTCCACCGTCAAAAGTACCGCAACATCAAATCACGCCACCGCACATTTGGCGTCATCATCTACATACATACATACATACGAAGTGGAAAAGTACCGCAAATATAAGTGCTAAGTACATTCCCCTATGGCTGAGTAAGTTGGCAATATTCTTACACACATATATATGTACATACATAACCACATACTCTAACCCACGTACATACATACATGTATACAGGTGTAGATACATTTGTGCATATCTCGCAATAAATGTATGCACATTTGTACACACAATAGTGAGTAACATTAAAAGATTAGCGTTTCGATAAAACCTTTGCGGTCTCCTGTACCAATACATTGTAGAGAGAATTAACGCTAATCTTCCAATATACTCTTACTCAGGCCATTTCAAAGACTCCTCCCCCGAATTGTGACTCAAACGGCTGGTTTTGTATATACATACACATATACACAAATATACATGTGTGCACATACTCATATGTAGCCACATACTCAGGCTCACGTACAGATATGTAAATATACATAACTGCAAATATACATACATACATATGTATGTGCATACTCGTATCTCGTAATAAATGTATGCACATTTGTACACACAATAGTACGGAATATTAAAAGATTAGCGTTTTGATAAAACTTTTGTGGTCACCTGTACCAAAAAAAATTGCAAAAAGAATTAACGCTAATCTTCTAATATACTCTCACCCTGAGATATCTCATAAACTCTTCCCCTTGAAACTTAATATTTCAGTACGCATACATATACACACGTACGTATATACCAGCAGAGAGCACAAAATCTCATCTCTGTCACCCATTCCCTCTCATCTTCACGTAGTGGAAGAATCACGCAGCACACACACACAAATACTTACATTGCACTCAGACGCGCTGAGGCAAAACAAAAAGAAAAAAAGGGGCGGCGCTTAGAAGTACAGTGGGCCGCCACCGTCGAAAAAAGGCACATAAATACAGTGACCAAAAATTAACAATTATTTTGCACAGTGGGCAGCAGTGCATATATTAAATCGTGTTATATTTATTATAATTATTATACTTATATTTAATTTGTTTCTCTAACGATTTTATTATTAAATTATTGACCCATCTCTCACTCCAAAAAAACAAAAAAAATTTTTTTTCCCTTTTTCGTACAGCAAATTGACAAAGGCTATACATTTCAAAAGCCAATCAAAATTATTTAACATTTTTTTTAACAATACCCCATCCCAGCAGACACTTTGTAATAAACAATGGCGAAGAAACCAGTAAGCTCGCATGTTGAACTTGATAGCGACTTGGCGCTTCAAGATTTTATTTTCGAGAGCAATAGAATATAATCTTTCTACTCAAAATGGTCCGCCACCCTGCTCAGTGACCACTCCACCTCTCTGTAAGGGTGCGTTTATGTTGGAGCTGCGATAAGAGCGAAGATAATAGCTGCGATAATAGCAGAGAAAATAGTAAATGAGCATCGCGTATACGTGTTCATGTTGGAGCATAGCTAAGAACAAAGACTAACGATAAGAGCATAGAAAATCGTTGATCACATTTTCTTCGCTTTGATCAACATGAACACGTAGGAGCTAATAAGTGAAATTTTTGCAAGGCCTGCTATATGGAACCAAAAAAGATGCAAACCACCACAATTCAAAAATATTTTTTTGCTTTATTAATTTAAAAAAAATTATATTGTTCATGTTTTATTGTAATACTCCAGCATGTTGTCCGCGAGTGAAAAGTTATACACCCCTATGCTGGAATCCGTCGTACGTTCGATTACGCTACGAATCGTAAAATTGGTATGCTCAAATCCGCTTTTCGTAATCGTAAATTCGAAATTCGTAGACTGTTTTCGCAATTCGTAATATCGGTATGCCAGAATCCCTCGGAGCTGTCAATTGCTGAATTTTTTGTACGAACAGCCACTGGTGTCGGAGCGAAATAAATTTTAGAAAAATAAACGTTTATAAACCCAAAAATAAGCAAATGTGCATGTATGTATGTGTACATTTGTATTTATGTACATATGTGATATAAACTATGCAAGAAAAACTAGAATTATTACGTGTGTATGTATAAATTTGCGTAGATCACAAACAAATCGTACGCAGTACGTTTCTTGTATGAATGCTTCTTTGTTGAGGCGAAAACTTGTCACAAATCTTTAAACCATTAAACAATAATATATCTGAGCATTGAATTCGACAATATGTCACACTTCATAATTAAAGAAATTTGTATTTAGATCATCTCTTAAGAATGTACATACATTCGAAGCATATTTATGCAATTCTGGATTAAATTCACGAAAACTTCTTATCAAATGGCTTATAAATGTTGATATTAAACTTCATTCTTTACTTGCAATAATATCGGTATATGTACTTATATTTCTGCCAATATGCCTAATTACGAACTACGAAATTCCTGTTTTTGGTTGGCAACGCGGTTGATAGTTACGATCGGATTTCAGCATACCAAATTTCGAACTTTCGGAACGGAGCTACGAATTCGTAACTACGAACATTCCGATTACAGCATAGGGGTGATAATAAATGGCTCGTCATGCAAAATAGGTCTGCTATGACAATTGTACCATTTTTTCCTAACTTTTCTTCAATTTGAAATAAAACATAATCAAAGGCTTTACTATTAATTCGCATATACTCCGACAAATTATTAAACACGTAAAAAATCTGCCATTCCTCAATAATTGGGTTTGAAGAAAATTTGCGGCCTTCCTGTGTACTTTTAAATAAACTTTCTTCATCGTAATCGGACATTTGTTTGCTTTTATTCACCTTCAAACTAAAACCGCACTGATATCAACTCTTTTATCGCAGCTCCAACATAAATTTCGCTATGCTCTAGTCACTGCTATCTTCGCTATCTTCGCTCTTATCGCAGCTCCAACATAAACGCACCCTTAAAGGTAAAGATTGAGCAACTCGAAAAACTATGGGACTCCCTAGTTAGCTCATACAAATCGGCCTCCCGCTCTTTGAACCTTACAGAATCTAGCGGTTCAATAGAGCAAAAATATAACAAATGCTCAGAAAGCTATGAGAATTGCAAGTCTCAGATTTTAGATGCGCTGCAAATTCTCGGGGACAACTCTCAGTCCCCAACAAATACCTCACCTGCCTCAAATATCACTCCTGCTTCTTACACTCAGGAAGCATACATCAAAGTACCACCATGTGACACCGAAGTCTTCCATGGTGGATACGAAGACTGGCCTGGATTCCGAGATATGTTCACGGCAGTCTATAAAAATCACCCTAAACTCACTCCTGCGCAAAAACTTTACCGTCTCAGGTTAAAGACAAAAGGCCAAGCAGGACTCATTGTAAAGCAATATCCTTTAAGCAATGAGAATTTCGAACTAGCTTGGGAAGCTCTTAAAGCTAGATATGAAAACCGCAGAATATTGGTTGACAATCAACTCAAGGCACTATTTAATATTCAGCCAGTTTACTCAGAAAGCGGTGAACAAATACAGAGGATTCAGAACACGATAAATAATTGTATCTCTACTCTCACAGCCCAAGGAATTCCCACAAGTGACTGGGACCCCATTCTAGTCTACCTCTGTTCTTCAAAACTGCCGAACGAAACACTCTCCCTATGGGAACAATCTCTAAGTTCTCGAAAAGAGTTGCCTAAGTGGTTCGAAATTAATAAATTTCTCACAAGCCGATACGAAGTGGTAAAAAGACTCGATACCTATCGGCCAACAAAGGCAAAACCCAATTTTAGCCACTTTACCCCAAAGATGCCTAATCAAAATTCCACATTTGCGAGCAAAAATCGAACTCAAACATTTGTTTCCGAGTTAACAAAGCCTTTCGCTTGCAAATTATGTAGATCCAACCATGCAATGAAATCGTGCATAAAGTTCAAGGACCTCTCAATAGCTGAACGCCTCAAATTTGTGAGAGAAAACAATTATTGTGAAAATTGTCTCTCGGATTCCCATCTAAAAAGTGAATGTCAAAGCAATTTCCTTTGTGTATATTGCCAAAAACGACATCACTCCCTACTCCATTTTCAACCCCGAACTCTAAACTCTCAAACTAAATTTAAATCTCAAAGAACTACAGCTCACGTAGTGACCCCAGTGAGAATAGCCGATGACATACCGTCTACCTCGAACGGCATTTCACATTCTCAACCCTCTGAAAGCACATCTCAACAAAACGTAATGAAGGTATCTACTCACTTCTCCAGCAGTAACGTAACAACCCTACTCCCCATAGCAATAGTTCCTGTATACTGTGCTGGTGAAATTTATAAGATCCGAGCCCTCATTGACCAAGGTTCGCAAAAAACATTTATTGCGTCAAGAACCCAAAAACTCCTTGGTTTACCTACCAAAGACTCCCACTACGAAATCTCCGGAATGGGAGGACTGGTGGTTCAAAATTCCAAAAAAATGTGTGAGTTAACCCTTTGTTCACCAGACTTGAAAGAAAAAATTATTACTCAAGCTATAATATTGCCTCAACTAACCCACTTTCTCCCCACTACAAGAGTGTCAAACCCAAACATTGCGGAGTTTTCTAAATTATCGCTAGCCGACGCCAAATGTTTCACCCCTTCCCGAATTGATTTGGTAATCGGCAGCGACCTCATACCCCAGATTCTCCTGCAGGGTTTGCAGCACATAGCAAACGGCACTCTTATAGCCCAAAACACAATCTTCGGTTCGGTGATTAGCGGACCAGTCAAGGAATCGGTATCAGCATTCACCACCCAAGTTAGAGAAACTGAAGACGAGTCGCTGAATAATTTATTGAAAAAGTTCTGGGAACAAGAGGAAATCATCTCTACTCAAACTCGAACGGAATCCGATGATTTTTGCGAAGATCTCTTCCGGACAACCACAACCCGCCAAGACGACGGAAGATACGTAGTGAAGTTACCCTTTAAAGCGGATTTTCCCGAAGTATTAGCCCTCGGTCACTCCCGACCAGCCGCACAACAGCAATACCTCAGCATAGAGCGATCACTGGAGCGGAAACCGGAACTGCGTGATAAATACAATGAAGTCCTAGGAGAATATTTAACTATGGACCATATGTCAACGGTTTCACCCCGGGAAGTAGTAAAAAATGGGAAATACCACTCATTTTACTTGCCTCATCACGCTGTCATCAAACCCGACAGCAAAACCACAAAGGTGCGAGTCGTATTCAACGCCTCAAAAATGTCCCACTCAGGGAATTCGTTGAACGACGTGTTACATACAGGACCCATACTTAAGAACGATCTCATGCTAATTATTCTCAAATGGAGAATGCATAAATATGTTTTTAATGGCGACATTGAAAAAATGTACCGCCAAATCCTTATTCACAAAGAAGACCAAGACTTTCAGCGAATCCTCTTTCGCCCCTCTTCTCACTTGCCGATGCAAGATTTCAAGTTGAAAACCGTAATATTCGGAGTTAATTGCGCCCCCTACTTGGCAATCCGAACTCTCCACCAACTAGCAGAGGATTGCAAGTCTCAACAGCCTCTCGCCAGTAGTATCATACTGCAACAGACTTACGTAGATGACATACTTTCTGGCGGTAATGAAATACAGTCCACTATTAAAGCGATGTCTCAGGTTATCGAAGCGCTGAAGTCAGCAGGTTCTCCCCTCAGGAAAATAACAGCAAACCACCCGAAAATTCTAGAAATTGTACCCCCCTCCGATCTCTTAGATGCTGATTTTCTGAAGTTCCACGACGCAAGCTCAACAAAAACCTTAGGGATACAATGGAATGCGTTGCAAGATAACTTCTCATATTCTTACGACCCAAACCCCACCACAAACTGTAGAACCAAACGGCAAATCCTATCCGCTGTAGCTAAACTTTTCGACCCGGCAGGATGGCTAACGCCAATTATGATATTAGCCAAAATACTCCTTCAACAACTCTGGATGGAAGGGACTGACTGGGACGAAAACGTGAAACCCGCTGCTTTTCAAAAATGGACGTGCTTTCAAGAAAATCTCCCTGCCATAAAAGATATAAAGGTCCCCCGCTGGGTACAGTTCTCTCCCGAAAAGCACATCCAACTGCATGGATTCTCAGATGCCTCCGAAAAGGCTTTCTGCGCCTGTATTTACCTACGAGTACAGCATAGCGAAACCCTTTTCACATCTCATTTACTTGCCGCAAAGAGCAAAGTGGCCCCCCTCCAAACCGTAAGTCTCCCACGACTGGAACTCAGCGGAGCAGTTATACTCTCCAAATTGGTAAAACAGATTCAAGCTGAACTCAATTTGCCATCTCACGAGTTATTTCTGTGGACAGATTCATCGATCGTCTTAGCCTGGCTGGAAAAGCCCCCTCACAATTGGAAGACCTATGTGGCGAACAGGATATCTCAAATCCTGCAGAATGTAAACAACGCCACCTGGCGTCACGTTTGCAGCAGCGACAACCCAGCCGACTTAGGCACACGAGGATGCCGACCTCAGGATCTCACCGAAAATTTTCTTTGGTGGAAAGGCCCGGAGTGGCTCTCTAAATCGGCCAACCTCTGGCCTACCTCACGACCTCACCACTCATCTCCCCCGGAACGGAAGCACATAGAAGTATTCCACACTGTGGAATCCTCAACCCTCCTCGAAAGATTTTCGTCACTGCCACGTGCACTTAGAGTACTCGCATATATGTATCGCTTCATCCGCAGGTCCCGAAAACTACTAATTTCTCATACATTACCTGTAACTCAAGAAGAAGTAAAAGAAGCCAAACTGCAACTCATATTACAAACCCAAAGATCTTATTATGGTGAAACGATGGCACAGCTCGAAGCTTCAAACCTCATTAGCAAGAAAGACACTTTGCTTACCCTTAACCCTTTTCTCGATAGCAAAGGTATAATGCGCGTAAATGGGAGACTCAAATATGCCAGTCTCAGCTACAATGAGCGGCACCCCATAATCATCCCACCAAATTCTCGATTTTGTGTGTTGCTTTTAGAATTTCTCCATACCACCATGTTGCATGCCGGAAATCAATTGATGGTGCGAATGGTGCAACAGGAGTATTATATACCTCGCCTCAAACCTCAAGTTAAAAAATGCATCTTTCACTGCAAAACTTGTACGATATACAAGCAGAAAATGAGATCCCAAATCATGGCCGCTCTTCCCCCTGAGCGAGCAAGTTTCATACCACTGGAATCGACTTCGCTGGCCCGTTCCTTGTAAAAATGTCAACACTTCGACGAGCAGCATATTCCAAGGCATATGTCTGCGTATTTATCTGCTTCTCCACAAAGGCTATCCATCTAGAAGTTTGCTCTGCTCTGACTTCCGAAGCATTTCTAGCAGCTTTTGCGAGATTCGTTGGACGCCGTGGACTCCCGCACAAAATCATGTCGGACAATGGGAAAAATTTTGTCGGCGCTCAACGCGTGCTACAAAAGGAATTCTCCGCCTTCCTCAAGGAATCCTCAGCCGACATCGCCAGCAAATACTCAACCCATGGATTTGAATGGCAATTCATTCCACCATATGCCCCTCATATGGGAGGCCTGTGGGAAGCAGCTGTCAAAAGTTTCAAATCCCATTTTGTTAAAGTAGCTGGTAATCACAAATACAACTTTGAAGAGCTCACCACTTTACTTGTCCGAATAGAGGCGGTCCTCAACTCCAGACCACTCTCACCGATGTCCCAAGATCCAAATGACCTGCTGGCGCTAACTCCTGGTCACTTTTTACGTGGGGCACCTCTAATGTCTCCACCGGAACCAAACGCTGAAAATCTCTCCCTTATAAATAAATGGCAGAAACTTAAAGTCCTCCATCATCAGTTCAGCACTAGATGGAAAAATGAGTACCTGAAGGAGTTACACAAGAGGTATAAATGGAAGTACCCTCAACAAAGTCAAAGAAGGAGTTTTGGTTGTCATCAAGGATGATCTGCTCCCCCCTAACGAATGGCGTTTGGGGCGGATAACCAAACTACATGTTAGTCCGGATGAAAGAGCCCGTGTTGTTGACATACTAACTCAACATGGTACCATCACCCGAAGCATAGTGAAATTGTGTGTGCTACCCCCAGCGTGATTCACAGTTTCCCATTTGTATTTGTTCAATCCCTTCCGCTCTCAATTACTTATATCTCATTGAACATACTCATATACTATAAAGACGTTATTATGTCACCTCTTGACTACTCTTTACTAAAGTCTCTTTGTATTATACTCACCTACAGGTCACGGAACAGCCTGGTATCGCACAAGTGCCGATTGTGCGGACGACTTCATGCTCTGCGCCACTGCAAAGCTTTTCTTGCGATGTCACCGGAGGACCGATACGAGTGCGCTCGAATGCATAAACATTGCATCAATTGCCTCGCAACATCACATACCACGGGTGCATGTAATTCACGAGCTAGTTGCCACCGCTGCACGCTAGGACATCACACCTTGCTGCATCGCACCAAGGCGAGCACGTCTAGAAGCCCGAATCCCTCGAGAAAACGAGTGGAGGCATTGCGGAGTCGCTCAGCCCAGCTACGGAGACGTAAACTGCAGCAGCTAGTTGGCGCGGCAAGAGAAGCGATCGACACCTTGGAAAAGGCGTTACAGCTTGTACCTAAGCAGGCGGGGCGCCATGTTGAAGACATGGACTTAATCCAGCTTTCGGATTAACAGCTGGCCCATTTTCGCCGCAAGTCATCATCATGATATAGTGGCAACGTCAAGCAGAGGGTGACTGGCACCTTCCTGCGCTTCAACGTTATATACTTTTTTACTGGTCATTACCTTCCCGTTTGAACAACGAACCTAATCGCATCGCTCCTCGCTCTGCCGGTCAACACGTAATTTAATCATCATTTTTTATTATTACAATTTTTTTCCTCTACTGACAATTTGCCATCCGCGGCTTTCAGTAATCGCATTACTTTCCAATGTATTGAAATTGATACAAAATAAAGCGATTGTAAACTTTCAAATTGAAACGCATCAATTTTTCTCTCATTGAGTGCACCCTGCACTTGCATATTTAGCGAACTCCCCCGCTGAACAGAACGTCCAACTCGCTTATAATCAACTATCTTCAATTTTGAATACAAAATGTGCAATTCTGAAGAATCGTCGTTCAACATATTCATTTCATCCAAAAAAAAAAAATACTTAAATCAAGTTCGGGCTTGTGAAAGTTAAATATTAGACGCCATATTTGCAAGTCGTCTGAAGACTCAATATTTAAGAAGAAATATGTAAATACAATCATTTCACATTCGGCAACTTAAAGTATTTTCCTATTTCATATTCATAATCAACATTTTTCTTAACCAATGTGGTAGTGGTTTAATTAAAAACTTATTAGAGGCGATTTTAGGTACGTCGCTCCATCTTGTTTATTTACTTAAATTGATGTTTAGCGAAAATTTCCAAACAGTTTGCAAATTTCCCTTAGTACTTTCCAATGATCTATTCACAATAGCACCACTCTCTTAGTTTCTAACACTTTCAACGAGGTCGGCTATTGTTTAAGCGAGTTTAATTCAACTCGGTTATTTTAACTGAACTAGCGTATTTTTGTTGTTGCTTTCCACGCTATGCGATAAACTACCTAGTGTTCTTTTGCAAGTCGCTTAAAAAAGATGACGACTATATTTAGAAATATCTTTACGTTATCTAAAGAAAATTTAGTTAGGTTTGAAATAAATAAATAAATAATTCCTGCATTCATTGACAGGCTAACCTAATATTCACGGCTTGCGTTTTTAAACGCATGAACGCAAGTTTATTAACCACGTCCACCCGAAATTGATTTGGGTGCGTTTACTTTACAGAGTTGCAGGCCGGTCATACAATTTATTTATGTATTTGGTTTAAAGATTTACTTTACCTTATGTTACAAATTAATTTTTATTTAAACAATAACTATAATCATGATTTATATGCAACGCTTCAGCACAGGGACTTATTAAAAAGTTGGCAATTGATTTGTTTCCTGTTTTGTATTATAGAAGCAATAATAATCATAAAAACCATAATCTCAAGTTTCAAACAATGTACAAATTTACAAAAAGTTTTCATTCAACATTTTTTGAAATTTTTTTTGCTAATCCGAACTAAAAAAAAGTATTCGTTATATTGTAGACAATGCGCATTACCCTCAACGGTGGGATAAACGTCAAATCGAAGTGTCAGGAAAAATGCAAATTGAAAGTTGAGTCAGCTTTTGGCGCAGGCCGTTCAATTTCGGTTTTTCGCATACAATTTGTATGGGCGTTTATAACTAGTTAGGCTGTGAGGATGTGGATTATCGTCAATTGGCAGTTGCAGGCCTGGCAAAGTGGAGATGCACTCTCACTAAGAATATGTTGGTGTGTGATTGCCGTGTGTTGTAGGCGCAGCCTAGTGAACAGTTTTATTTGTTCTGTCGAAAGTCCCGCTGGAATAGAAGACGCCATGCCGTTCATGTTAATAGCTGCGTATAGGTGCTGATATGTTGACCAATGTTGCGCATATATTCTTTTTATAAAATTTTCTACAGCTCTTTGAATGTCTGATCTAACATATGTAGGTTGCAATACTTTTCATCGGTGAATTATGAATTTATTTGGCTGCTGTGTCAGCATATTCGTTGCCGGTGTTTCCACAGTGTCTAGGAATCCACATTATTTTTTATTTTCAATTTTTGCCTAAAAAAAATAGGCAGTAAAAATAGAGCAGTGTGGGCAGAGTAATCCGTTCGTAATTGTGTTCCCACTTTCTGATACTACAGCAAAAGAAGTGGTGTCATTGCATTTGGAGCCGTCGGAGAAAATAAATTTCCATCTGATGTGTAAAAAGGATTTTTGGTATAGCACCGCGGTATGTTGTTTGGGGTGGACAAGTAACGAAGTAATGAATGACGACATTAAAATGTTGCAAGTAGGATATTGCGGAGTTTTGATTAGAATGGGTTTAAGCGGAATTTCAATGTCTTCAGATAAGTTGACAACTGTACAGATTGTTGACGGCCGTTAATCGTTGTTCAATGTAGGGTTCTTAAAGTTCTGATGAGCTTTGGTATAAGCCGTAAGGTATCTCGTGTGGTAGGTACGTTCTTTGAGTGTGGGGAGTTCAGCTGCGTGATAAATTTAAGAGATGTTGGCAATGTTTTTTCTGGAGCAGTATCCGTATATGGATAGACCATAATCGATAACAGATAGGATTAAAGCTTTTTTTGTTGATAATAATAATGATAACTTAGTGGTAAAAAAATAATTTGGAAGAATCTACAGCTTTATACCTACTCCTAAGGGCATATGCGGTTTTTTTGTATTGTAAAAATACGCTCGGAGGTTTGCCATTGCCTGCTAAGAGTTGACCACTATCAAAAACAATCAAAAGATGGGACTTCTCATCCCAAAGTCGGTTTGTCCGCTGTCAAAGACACACCGCTAAAGCTTTATGTTCTACCACGACTTTACGTTGGGTTTTTAAAATATCTTAATGTTTTAAAAATATCTATGCAAATATTTTATAACATCTATCTTTTTATAAAATGAAATATATTTAAGTTATTCTTGAAATAAGGGTACAATAGTATAAGTATTTGTATGTAGGCTCTTGCAACGAATCACAAATATTGAGTTTCAAACCACACCGTTAAAACTGAGCGACTTGATCAGTACAACACTAACGCAGTGTTTGAACAGAACAGCATGTAAACAAAAGAGAGAATGTCGCTCTCTACACTATAATAAGAAGGGATAGACACACAAGGCAATGCATTCCGTAGGCAGTTGATATGATAGGCAATAGATTTGAATTTGACTTAAAGTGTTCAGCATATACATTTTTTTTATTTATTTAAAAATGTAAATTTTTAATTCATTTGTTGAAACTATTATTAAACAAACGACGTAAATTATAAAAAAAGTTAGGAGCCTGAAAATGAAGTAATTATGCTTAGGCTTTATTAAAAATCATCAACAGTTTTGCTTTCATACATTGCACACTTGTCTTTCGTTTTGTGGCAACTTCTTTCTACCTAGTATAAGTAAAAGTTAATGGAGATTTGTTGTTGTTTATTTTCCATCAATATTCTTGGAATCGAATGAAGATTGTTAGTGGGCGTTAGAACGGTTCTGCATGCCTAATACTATGTTTCCACGCCATACGATTCGCTCTCCCATTCGTAATTCGCTCTCTCATTCGTAATTGGCAGCCCAATCACGAACCGAATCCACTTGATTCCCCATGCAAATTTTTGTGAGTGAATCATTTCATTTGTTGTTGATTCAGTCTGAATTACCATGCCATTTACGAAAAAATCGATGTCGTCTCTAATTTTAATCGCAAATTTATCGAAAATAGCTGTCAAAGTACATATAAATATCAAAACAACACAAAAATTAAATTCTTAAATGGGTTCACACTTTGAGTTTGTGTATGTATGGATGTAAGTATTACGACAGCAGCAGACATGCCAAACGAATTACGAATGGTTCGTGTAAACGGGGTGATTCCCTATTCTTAATTCAAGTGGTGAATCACCGTTTAAGTCGATTTTCATGTTTTTTGGATTAAAGCACTTTTGAAGTATATGAGCGATATGCATGTCTGTTTTCTGTATTCATTCACTTAAATTTATCAGTAATATTTTTAAGTAAACATCATTTCGGCAACTCGAGTGTACTGATCTAAATTTCTACGCTTGTATATGAGTCCCGAAAATTTCTTAAAGAAATTCGCATACATTTTACGGTTACAATTTTTTTTTCTTATTTATGCTCAGATAACTATAGCACTTTAAGGCCCACATTTTCAGTGCAAGTTGAACTCTGTTTAACGTTTAAACAATGTTTAAACTCAGTATACAGGTTTCCAATTAACTTTAAACGGGGTTTATGGAAGCACCAATATGGCAGGGTTAAACTTAGTTTAATTTATCAGCTGATTGCTGCCTACTTTATTTTAGTTGCAACAAATTTAATTGAGCGTAAAGAAGCTAAGTTTAAACGCAAAGCAAGGCAATGGAAAGAGCGTGTGATTCGTTGTTATAACAACAATTTTTATTGCAGTCCAATCCTTAAGCTTGCTTATTATTGCGTGATTCAAGGCTGTGTGCGCGACCGTAGCAAAAGAAGCATAGACTCTGGCGATGTGTCACAATATGGCCAAAGTAAAGCAAAACGTATTGTGCAGGGCACTAATGTGTTTGTATTTTTACAATTGAACGTACATAAGTAATTGATTTGTGAATTCTACACATGAACTCTTTTTCTAAATATCCCCGCTAGACATGTAGTCCTTAACAGGTATATTCTTCAACGAAAATTAAACTCTCGCCATACGTGGAGTAATTGTGTTTTCGATTTCCATGTATTGGAATAAAATTTAAATACTTTTGAAATGGCTTGTGTATACAACAAATCAATTTTAGTGAGAATTTTCGATTTTGTATGATCCGTACAGTTGCTAATTTTCTCGTGTGTTCTTAAGTGGTCTGTAAATTTCTGTAACATCTTCTAAGTCAGGGGCACATTTGCCCGCATTGGCTCTCAATACCATTATCACCGTTCGTTCACTTTGAATGCGCGTCATTCCATTTAACATTTTAATAAAGATTAAAGATTTTGGGAAAAATAAAGGCATTAAGTGCACAATTAAGATAATAATAATAAAAATAATGTGGCGCTTACACTATATAGCTCAGTGTTTGGCCGAGCTTCTCCGACCATTTGTGGTGTACGTCTTTATATTATATCACAAATGGATGGACCTACAGTTTTGTGCCGAATCCGAACGGCAGTTGTATTTTATGAGAAGCTTTTTCATGGCAGAAATATTTTGCCATTGCCTGCCGAGGGGTGACCGCTATTAAAACAAAAACTGTTCTTTGATTAAGATTTTAGTTGCCCCGGCTGAGATTCGGACCTCCAACTCAGCGTCATACCGAGTTATAGCACGCACCGCTACCCACTCGACCCCTGCGGCACATTTAAGATATCTGCCTCAAAACTGTATTCAGGTGCACTATTTTTTTAGGCACTTTCACTTCTTCGTGGGTTAAACAAACGACCAGTCCTGCTCTAAGAATACCATAGGGTCGCAAACGGACGTCTGGAGCAACAACTGAAACACAAACAATAATAAGATAAAGAATGCGATAAACATTCATACTTGTACATGCTATTAAAATAGTTATATAATACTGCTACATTCTAAAGGATATCAAGTTGTTGTTCTTAGGAATAGTCGGACAATGATTTCGACTAGATCTGCGCCCGGATTCCAGCTTTCGCTATAGCTAAAATTTCATCGCCAAAATATGCTAAATGACTTTTAGCAACTTGTAGCTATTTTTGCGATTCTGACATATACTAAGGGATCTCTGACAATCTACTAAATTTTCCGAATTCAGCTAAATTTTTAAGCAGATTTTAGCGATGAACAAACTGAACCGGATAAAATTAGTGAACTATTTTCGACAGCTCCTACAGCTCAAATGCCGATTCTAGCGTATTTTCCACCACTAAAAATCTTAATTTTTCGCTAAAAGAAGTGTAAAATTAGCGAAGAGAAAAATTGTATGCTAAAAATATGAGACAACAAATGAAAGGTAATATTTATATTATTGTTTGTTAAAAATGCTTGATTATGTATAGGAAATATTGACATTCATAGGATAGACTGAAAAACTACATTAGTAAAAGGATGACAAAGGACAAAAATATATGCTCGAACCTGCTTCAAGAGATCTTAAAATTTTCGACAATCCACAATTAGTCTGCATATTTCTTTTGGAAGTCGAAAAATTTCAGTTGGTCGATTTTCGAAACAAACAGTTCCGTGAATTTCCGAAACAAACAGTTCCTTCAAATTCGCTGATAATGCATTGAGATACTGTGCAATTATCTTCGCTACGCACTCATCTTCACAACACTCTTTTTATATATTTTTTTTTAAAATATGACGAAAATATGCAAATTGTATAGAAATATTTGAGCGCCATAAATTTAAACAAAATCTGACTTTTTCCTTAAAAAATATTAGAATTTTCCTTGGAATTTTTTTTGGCGATGAAAAAGCCAGAATCGCATTTAAAAAAAATCACTAAAAGTTCGGATTTTTAAATTTTAGAGATCTTTAGAGTTTTAGGGATAGCGAGGGACCTACAGTTTTGTGCCGACTCCGTACGGCAGATGTATTCTATGAGATGCTTGTTCATGGCAGAAATACCCTCGGAAGTTTGCTATAGTTTGCCGAAGGAGAGAACGCTATTAGAACAAAATTTTTCTGAGATTAAGATTTTACTTGCCTTGGCTGAGATTCGATCCCTTATCTGAGCGGCATAGCGAGTAAAGCACGCACCGCTACATACTCAACCAAAGCGGCCACATTTCATTATTAAAGACAACATTAATTTTATTGAAAGATATCGAGCCAAGCTTATTGTACACAACTTCCGAGAATGCAATAAGTGGCAGAAAAAGTTGGTATGCTAGTTTGGTCTCTTCGAGATGCGAAAGGAGCAGAAATCCTTAGACGGCGAACAAACCATACACACCGCTTACAAATTTATTTACATGACCAGTATTATACAAGATTCATGAAAAAGAGATTGTTTTTTCCGCAGGTCGGTTACTTCAGCTGATTCGTGATCACATAACATTATCAAAATGTCATTAAAATGGCAACGCAAGTGAAGTAAATATTTGAAGTAAAAATTGCCAGACTTGATACAAAATTAAGCCATCAGAGTGCAGTTTGTTTTCTTTTCCGCTGGACCACGATATGAGAAAAAATTGATAGAATTTTGGCGGCAAAGCAAGGATTACGGCAAAATCTTAGAAAAACGGCGCACATTGCCAGCAATAGCTTTAACATCACGTAAGCAATAGCAATAATAATCAAGCGATTATCGCGGCAGCCCCTTATTGCACTTCCAGCATCATCAATGGTTTCCGCTTGTACAGAGAATGTGTTTATATTTTTTTATTTTATTAAATGAAAAATAATAATACAATTATTATTTTACAAAAGGAGAGCACTAGCTGCCAGGGCTTACGGCTCGCTGTTCTAATAAATTTATATTGTCTAAAAATATAAGTATAATAGACAGTCAAATGTTGGAAAAGTAAAAGCATTACTATCGGTACATCAATTACAAACTAAGAGATGTTAGTAAATAAAGCAAAGGTGACTTAAATTAAAATATTAAATTAGCTTTCTAAGGCCTGTTTGGAATAAAAACTCCGCAACTTTGGAGATGTTCTCCTGGGAAGTGTCCTTGAGCATTTCCGAAATCATTTGGTCGCCGGTCATTATGTTTCTGGTTGCACTGAAGGTTGGGCATTCATCCAGAAGGTGTTTAACTGTAAGCAATGGAGAGGTGCAGTATATGCAGTGTGGTGCACTTGAACCATTTAGGAGATATGAGTGCATGGCAGTGGTGTGCCCAATCCGAAGTCGAGTGAAGGCAATAAGGTCGTTCGTCCGACAAGTAGACGGAAAGTAAGGTTTACAACCAGTTAAATTGAGATTAGAGTAATGGTGTTGCACTCTAGCCCATGCGGCTATCCTCAGGTCTTTAAGACGGTTGTTTATGAGTAAGAAAACTTCATTACTCTCCATGTAGTTAAAGTCAAGAAGTGGTTCTATTGCAACAGATTTTGCCTTTTGATCAGCTAACTCGTTGCCTTTAATACTAGCGTGGCCAGGAATCCACATAATTTTGATTTTGTTGCAGTTTTCTATTAGCTTGCTACGTATTTCAGATGTTAGAGATGACTTGTTGGCGGTATTCATGATGCCAGATATAGAGGACATGCTGTCTGTGCAGATTATCGTCTTATCATTAGATTCTAAGGCTGATATTATTGCTTTGTATATTGCTACAGCTTCCGCCGTATACACTGAACAATAGTTTGGAAGATGTCCTGCAATTACTGTTTCACCATCGGCTTGAACAACAGCGAATTACGTGTGGTCTTTAGACTTGGAGCCGTCGGTGAAGTACATTTTCCATTTATTCCGAAAAGGTGATCTATATTCTTCAAAAAGGCACTGGTATTCTATTGGGCTTGTGATTGACTTGGCGTAGTTAGATAGTCCGAGAAGAATTGAAGCGCTGCTTAAGTGCCAAGGTGGAGAACTGATGGGATACCGGAAAGAGGGTTGTGAGATTGTTCCCAAACTTTTAGCGTATTCCAGCACTCTTAATATCGTTGGTTTACGGCTTGGTATTTTACTAGCGGACAACAGAGTTGTGGTAGTTTCGTGCAAAATGCTATTTCTGCAAAAAAACACCTTTGGGTAGTGTGTTCTATTCTCTCCTATATAGTAGGCATTCCAGCTTCAGCCAGGATACATTGAATCGGAGATGTTGGAAAGGCCCGAATTCTCCTTCGAACGGCAGCGTGATATGGAGGTAAAATCAGCTTAATATTACTCTTAGCGCAGTGTCCATATATTGGTAAACCGTAGTCAATCTTCGACAGAATTAAGGCCTTGGTAACGTTTATCAAAGTAGTTGGGTGGATTAAGCAATGTTTAGATGATAGATACTTAACAATATTCAACCTGGCAGCTAGACTTTTTTTTACCCATAGGCAATGTTCCCTAAAAGTGAGGTGTTTGTCGAAGATGATTCCAAGAAAACGTAAGCTAGGAACGTTTACAATGTTGACATTATCGTGAACTAGGTTTAAATTAATACATTTATGCTTATGACATATATGAAAATATTTACATTTATTAAGCGATAGATTTGCTCCTGAGCAATTTGACCAGTTATCGGTTAGTATATTTAAAAATTTATTTTTGACAATGTTCAAGTTAGGTTTTTTCGAAAAAAGTAAAACGTCATCTGCATAGATAATGCGCGAAATGTTTTTGTATTTAGTGATAATATGGCTTATCTCATCGAAGGCAATAGAGAAAAGCGTAACTGAGAGAGGAGATCCTTGTGGAATACCATTCTGTTGGTTGTATAACTTTGAAAAAGCATTATTTACTTTTACTTTAAAATTCCGATTGGTGAGAAAAGACTTTATGAAATTGTAAATTTGATTACCGAATTTCCATTTTTCTAGCTGTCGCAAAACTATGTGGGTACCAACACGATCGAATGCCTTCTCGAAATCTAAACTGAGCGTAGATATGTGGTTGCGGCACGACAAACCACATGAGACGAAGCTTTCGAAAAGTAGGAGGGCGTCGGAAGTTCCTTGTCCTTCCTTGAAGGCAACCTGATGTGGACTTATTAAACGATTTTTGGAGATGTACCACATGATTCGTTTAGACACAACTTTTTCGAGTAGCTTACTCATACAGCAAATGAGGGTAATCGGTCTATAATCTGCAGCTTCTGAGGATGGGTTGGTAGACTTTAGGATAGGAGCAACTGTCGAATTTTTCCAGTTTTGAGGATAAATTCCAGTGGCTAATGTTTTATTGTACAGATTTATTAATCGTATGTTAAGCTGTGAAGGTAAATTTTTCAACATATCGTATGAAATTCTATCTGAGCCGGGAGTTTTCCCTGTCAGTGAAGAAATTGTAATTTCGTATTCCGAATAAGTGATATCCGATTCTATTATACTCACAGGTGAGTTTGGCTGGTTATAAATGTGGCTTAACGTTTCATTTTTCTTTGCAATAAAAGCAGAACTGAAGTTCGAGTCGCTAGAATACATTGACCAGGTGAAGGCAAAATGTTCAGCTATCAACATGGGTCAAATATTGGGCCGGTTGGGCAGTTGATTGAATTTATTCGGTTTTGGGCATTTGAACCTGCGAGAATTTTAATGTCCGACCAAATCTTTTTAGGGTTAGAACAGGGATTTATTTCTGCGGTAAGTTTTTCGAAGCGCATTCTCTTTGCTTCCTTAGATTTTTTACGAAAAATAGCATTTGCTTTCTTGTATAAAATGAGGTTAGCCTCTGTTCTAGTTCTTTTGTATTCTCTCCAGTTATGCTGTTTTAAATTTCTTAAGTTGCCTAGTTCACTTGACCAGTATGGGACTATTTTTTTGTAAGGTTTGTAGGTAGTTTGCGGAATAGAAAGATGTGCCGCCGACCTTATTACTTTGGTGATATTAGAGGCCTCTTTATTAATGTTCTGAGATACAGTAAATTCATCACAGAATAGGATCGTCTTTTGGGCAAATTTAGACCAGTCTGCTCTTCCTGACAAAAACTTTGTTTTAGAAAAGCGCTTTTCAAAGGATGGTGGGGCTAGTTCAGTGAATATTGGATAGTGGTCACTACCGCATAGGCTGTCGAGAGTTCGGCTATTGACTTTTGGAGCGATGCTGGTAGAACAAATGGAGAGGTCGACGTGCGTGAAGGAATTATGGGTCGAAAAGTGGGTTGGGGAACCATCGTTCAAGACAGTTAGATTCTCTGTAAGAACTAAATTTTCCAACACCAAACCTCTTTGGTTAGTTAATGGGGAGCCCCATAATGGGGACCACGAATTAAAATCTCCAACCAAGATTACGGGTTTGGGTACTGAAATTAAAATGTGTCTGAGTTCAGCTAGCGTAAAGCTTTGTTGAGGCGGAATATATACACAGATAATCGTAAGTTGAAAACCTATGGATACCTGAATGACTAATGAGGCGATATTTGAATGGATATGCAGGCATTTATGTGGAGTGTCTTTTCTTACTAAAGCAGCAATGCCTTGTTTGTTTGTTGTATTTTGTGGTAAATTTAGGAAATAACTAACGTACTTATTTGATACAAAGGCGTCTTTATTTACAGCGAGATGAGTTTCTTCTAATGCAATGAAATGTGGTGAGATGTCTTTAATGAGAATTTCAAGTTCAGTGTAGTTGTTGTAGAAGCCGTTTATATTCCACTGTAGAATATTAAACATCGTGTGAAAGTAGGGATAGCAGGACAAAGAAGAAAAGATTAAAAATCTTCATTGTCAGCAGTTGGCATAATATGCTCATAATCGATTTGGTTAGACTGTTGAGTTGTTATTGAGTTAATTTGTGGATTGTTGGCAGAAAAGTTTAAAGTGTGGTGAGATTGAGATGGTACGTAGTTCGCTCAAAAATTGATGAGAGGGGTTTATTACTTGAGGTGAAGAATTATTAGCAAAACTGTTAAGAATGTTGTTGAATGTGGAATCGAGAGATCCAAAGGAGAGAGATTGGGTATTAAGATTTAATATATTGTTGTTTTGTGGAATGTCGTTAGATTGGAGAACGGAAGAGGTTGCGGGAGGGTGTGAGTCTCTGTTGGCATCTGGCTGTAGATTTGTGTGGGCAGTGCTAGTGCTCTTAGCAGTATCCATGTGGGGGGCTTGTAGCGAAGCGCTCTTGGGTTTGGAAGTTGTATGAGTGGAATCTGCGATAGAATTCTTAGGGTTAATACTTTTGAGTTGTTCGTTTTGTTTTACTGTTTGTGCGAAAGAGGTGATTGGTAGACTGGGTATTTGTGCTTTGTGTAACTTGATAGCTTCTCGCATTGAACATTTATTCTCGGTTTTGATTTTGAGAATTTGTCTTGTTTGAATGTATCGTGGGCACGTGTTTGAAGAAGCTGGATGCTCTCCGGCGCAGTTAGCACATAAAGTCCGTAAGCATTGCTATGAGCCGTGGGGAGGGAAATTGCAAGTGACACAAGCAGCTTTGTTGTTGCACCTCTTAAAGGTATGCCCTAGAAGTTGACACGATTTACACCTCATGGGATTTGGAAAATACGGTTTTACACGGGCTGAGCGCCATGAAACCTTTTTCGGGTAATTTATACAAATCAAATGTAAGAAGAGCAACTCCAGTATGTACTAGGGTATTGTTCAAACTTGTGCACTCCTACTATACCTTGATTTTTCATATTTTCTATAATTTCGTCTTCCGGGACATCGTTAAGTCATGGCGCATATGTTGTGCCTTTGGAAAAGTTCAGATTTTCTTGAAAATTACCCTTAATTTCGCATATTCCATTCAATCGCTTTTTAGCTATAAACTTTTGTGCGATAGTTGGGTTTTTCACTAGTAACAGCAGATTACCATCGCGTAGCTCAGAAATGGAAATTATTTCTTTGCTTACAGCTTCCAACGCTTTATGAACTGCAAAACACGAGAACTTCGCTAATGGTTTAGTTGGGTCGACTGCTGATATGGTAATAAACTTGGGATTGTCCTGTTTGGTTTTTGGTAATTCGGAAAATACTAATGGCTTATATGTGTTTTTTTTGCGTTTTGGTTGGGGACTTTCAGCTAGCAAAGCAAACCGATTGTCCCCCAAGTTGGGTGGCCCGGGGGCCATTGGGGTATTTTTTTATACACAAGCAATTACAGTGAAATCACACGTGTAACGTTTGAAGTATGTAGTCACAATCACAAAGAAGAGTGCTTAGCGAGAAGCAAAAAAAAAATTTGGTGAGCAACCAAAGAGAAAAACACAGTCTGAAAATACGTCCACTCGCAATGAGTATCAGTCGGAGACTGAGAGAATGTGTTATATGCAAGAAACTTAACTGGTTATTATTGTTGCTGCTCCTCCGCACTAGCTTTTGACTACGTCGGTGGCTTAATAGCTCCGGCATTTGTCGTAGACTAGATGTGGAAAAGTCCACCAATTGACTTTATTTAACTATCTGTATTAAAAAAATAAAAACTAGTTAAAATGGCTATATGTAAAAAAATAACATACTTTTTTGCTCATTCTCAAAATGTCTCTATTTTAATAAAACGAGAATTGCAAAAATTATGGTTTGTTTACAAGTTGCATGTGAGTTGCAACTATCGTTTTATCGTTTTTAAAAACGTTATTGATGGTGCGACGTATGATGAGTATTACCGCAGCCGTTCTGCGATGAACATCATGTTTGAGTGGATATAAATAATTGTTTCGTAACTTTTCCTACCCTTCCTCCCTTAAAATGTTGTCTTCCTTAGGTAGCACCTGCTCGCCCATTGACTGTTTCGTGGGGTAAAAATCTATCCATTCCTTAACTAGACCAATTTCAATCCGTAATACAATTCAATATACTGAGTACATTCAGGTTTACAGTTCGGTAACAGTCGGTTTCTGCAACAGCAATTGCCCTTTGGTTATCGCATGCAATCTCAATAGCCTTGTTCACGTAATCTGACTCAAAATCCTGACCAAATTGTTTAGGCCAAAATCGCCTACTGTACTGCCGATGCCATAGCCATGTACTCCGCTTCCTTGCTGGATAATGCAACGGTTGACTGCCGTTTGCTCCTCCACCACAAAAGGCGAAAACAAAACCAGTACACGAACGTCGTTTGTCAAAATCTGATTCCCAGTCTGTGTCTAAAAAACCTCGGACGTCGTCGTCAATGCTATAAATGAGTTTAGGTACCTGAAGATGCGCTTCTCCGTCACCAAATGTGCTTCACCATGTTTACTATTGAAACTGCTTTCATCGTTAACAGAGAAAGCGATGTCTGGTCTAGTATCTTGCGCCAAATATAAGGGTCTGCCTACGGATTCTTGGTAGGGACTGTTAAGTTATTGTTTTAGTTCAGTACACATACTGGCCGTAAATTTTTTATTGGCTTCACTTGGTGTTGAAACAGTCTTCGCATTACCCATGCCGAATTTCTCCAGGATCGGACGAGTGTATTTTCATTAATCAAGCCATATACCTTGTGATTTAGTGTTGTAGGATATGCGAAATCCTACACAATTCGTAGAAAGACCAAGATCCTTCATCTTAAAATTCTGATACAATTTTTTTAAATTTATTATGTACTTCATTGTCTTTCCAAAAAATCAGTATATCGTCTACATAAATGGCGAAAGACCTTAATATTTTTTCCACCGATTAATTCAATTGCAACTCTTAGGAAGTTCCATAAATATCTCCTCCGACAAATCGCTCTGCAAAAATGCCGTAACTGCGTCCATTTGGTAAATTTTTAAGTTAAGTTCAACAGATAAAGCAATCAAATATCTAATATATAGCGCACTATACACCTTAAAAAGCTACCACTAAATTTAGAGTCGACTTAAACTTGACAATGATTATCACCCATTATTATTCAAAAATTTCACTTAACTTAAGGTTATAGCTGTGCAACTCAGGTTGATTGTACCAAATATTACACACGAGCCGCTATGTCAGCAGAACTGCATTTACACGGGATGGCTGCACCGAGTATTCTACACGAGCCGCTATGTCAGCAGAACTGCCTTCACACAGGTTGGCTGCACCGAATATTCTACACGTGCCGCTATGTCAGCAGAATTGCATTCACACAGTAGAACGCCAGCGGAAAAGCAGCAGCGCAGCTCGACGCCGTGGGTTAGGTGTAGGCTAGGGCACAATTGTAAAGTTCAGTTTTTAAACTCATTCTGAATAGACCGAGCGGAATAAAATTGTTAAGCAAATACAATCCCATAAAATCATTTAACTGGCGCCCAACGTGGGGCTCGCGAAAGTTAAAACGTAAAGTAAAAAGTTAAAAGTCGCGAAAGTTTCGGTAGAACCAGTAAACATTTTGGAGCGAACAAATTTGCTTGAGCAAAGACATCAAGGACCAACAATCAACTAGCCCTGAGCATCTTAACAGACACCAAGGAATAATAATTATTTATTTGGGATTGAGCCAGTGAACCTTTTTGAGCAAACAACTTCACTTGAGCAGAGACACCAAGGACCAAAGAGCCTGACCATCTCATCAGACACCAAGGAATAATTATTTATTATAGAAATTATTTATCTACTAATGGAAAGGTGAGTGAAGTGCTCAGTGTAAATAGTGCAAAATGAAAAAAAAATATTATAATAAAATACTTAGTTGGCGAAGGTTCATTGTAATTTTTTACTTTGGCTACACCAATAGTAATATAAAAAAGTTGTGACAATACAAAATCAAGTCACCATTGCCAATCCTAGGGTAGAAAAATATGTTAAAGTGACAATAAATCCTTTAGGAGAATGCGACATAACTTTAGACGCAATAAAGACATTGCCTGAGTTTCATGGGCACACAGGCACATACGTGTCATGGCGTGAGGCGGCGAACAATGCCTACGAGTTATTCAAAAGATACGATGGCAGCGAACGCCATTTTCAGGCCGAAACTATTTTACGGAACAATATAAGAGGGGCTGCTGATGCGGTACTCTCATCATTCAATACTGTTCTTAATTTTAATGCTATTATCGCACGATTAGATTTTACTTACGCTGAAAAGCGCCCCCTTTACCTCATTGATTAACAGTTATCCACTCTTAGGCAAGGTTCCATGTTCTATGACGAAGTTGAGAAAAAGCTTACCCTATTAGTAAATAAAAGCATTATGTCTTACGAGAATAGCGTGGCAGACGCTATAAACGAGAAGTACAGGGCCGATGCCCTGAGGGAGTTAATATCCGGCTTAAGGAAGCCCTTATGCGACATTCTTTTAGCTTCGAGGCCATCAGACCTCCCACATTTGCGGCTAATTTCGCGGCAAGGCATAGTGAAAATAATTACAGAAAAAGCAATAGTAACACAAATTCAAGTTCAAAAGGTCAAAAATTTAACAACTCAGAGTCAGGATATAAAAATCCTCACTTCTCAAGTAATAGGCAGTGTAGAACTGGGCAAACGCAACAGGTGACTGAAAATAAAAAATTAAATAACGGACGTGACCGAGTAGAACCAATGGAGGTCGACCCAGGACAACAATTAATATCAGGAAAACAATCACATAGATCAGCAGGGTAATCAGGAGAAACGTTAAGCCAACTCCGGACGGTACACGGGACTAAAAATTCAACGTGTAAACCACGTGAAGGACGAGGGTGATTGACCTAGTGAGTCAGCGTACGAGGAGGAGGCCGAACGGACCGCAGACGATATTTAATATGATGAACTTAATTTTTTAGGGGAAGGTCCCTCCTATCTTGGATATCCAAATCCATAGGAGGGAAAGAAGTCAAACTTCTCGTCGATACCGGGGCGTCGAGGAGCTATATGAAACCGTTACCGGCACTAAAGGGAGTACATCCGGTAAAATACACGGGGTCACCGCCATAAAAAAACGGTGTTACCTAAAAATATTCGGTGTAATAGCCGAATTTTTTATTCTGCCAGACCTGACATCGTTTGACGGTGTAATCGGGCTGGGCTTACTAAATAAAGTGCATGCGAAAATCGATTTGAAATCAAATATAATAACCCAATACTTTGGGGAGGAAGAAATTTTCTTCATAACCAGCCATGATGTAAGTCATCTCCGGCTGCAGTACCAGCTGACGTTAGGAACAACTTTTTTAAAATGATTAGAGGGACTAACAGTGTTTTCGCTGATCCCAATGAAGCACTACCGTATAATACGAAAGTGATAGCAACAATCCGCACTGAAAATGAGGACCCGGTGTTCTCTAGACTATCCATTGGGCGCAGCAGAATTCGTTCACAGGGAAATCCAGGAATTGTTGATAAATGGTATTATACGACCATCCAGGTCTTCGTACAATAACCCCATGTGGGTAGTTAAGAAAAAGGGTGTGGATGACGCCGGACAAGCAAAGCAAAGGTTAGTTATCGATTTTCGCAAACTCAACGAAAAGACTATAGGTGACAAATATCCTATCCCTGACATTACAGGAGTTCTGTCTAATTTAGGTGGAAGCAAATATTTTACCACTATGGACGAATTTTGCCGGTTGCCGTTCGGATTAAAAAACGCTCAAAGTATTTTTCAGAGGGCGATAGATGTGTGTTCAGGGAACATATCGGAAAAAGCTGTTTTGTTTACGTGGACGATGTCATAATTTTTTCACAAAACGAACAACAACATTTAAAAGACGTAGAATTTTTATTCAATGCTAATATGAGACTATCAGCTGAAAAGCAAAAAATTTTTAGAACAGAGGTAGAGTATTTGGAATTTATGGTGTCACAAGTTGGAATAAAAACATGTTCAGACAAAGTCGACACAATACGAAAATTTCTTGTGCCAATCACCCTGAGAGGGCTTAGATCGTTTTTAGGTTTGGCGGGGTACTATAGGTGTTTTATAAAAACTTCGCAAAAATAGCCAAACCATTATCAAGCATATTGAGGGGAGAATACGGTGGAGTGACTGCGTCACAGTCGAAAAAAATCGAAATTGATTTGACTGACGAGCAGAAAAAGACTTTTAATACGTTAAAGGAAATACTGGCATCTGAGGACGTAACATTAACGTATTCAAATTTTAACAAACCATTTGATTTAACTACTGACGCGTCTTCGCGCGCTATAGGTGCTGTCCTCTCGCAAGAAGGCAAACCTATTACCATGATTTCTCGCACCTTATCTGGTAGCGAAGAGCATTATGCCACAAACGAAAGAGAGCTACTGGCTATCGTTTGGGCATTAAAAACACTAAGAAATTACCTCTACGGTGTAACAAATTTAAATGTATTTACGGACCACCAGCCGCTAACTTTAAGAGATGGAAAGCGTTTATTGATGAGTGCAATGCAAAAGTCATCTACAAACCGGGTAAAGAAAATGTGGTTACGGATGCATTGTCTCGGCAGCACATAAATGCTTTGGACAATATGAGTGTTGAAACGATCCACAGCGAAGAATCGTGAACTATGACGATCGAAAGAACCGAGAAGCCAGTAAACTGCTTTCGAAACCAGATACTTATAGAAGAAGGTATATAACCTCAAAGAAGAACCGTTATTATTTTCGGGAAAAAAACAAGACCATACCAAACGACGGACGATTTTATAAAATTCCTGCAGGAGGCTGTAAACGTCGATGTAGTCAACGTAATATACTGCGATTACACACATTAGCACACATAAATTAACTTACCTTTTTCCGTCGGTAATATTTAGACACACGGAAAATTTTGTAAATGACATATCTGCGGCTGAGCATAATCGAGCGCATCGCGCAGCTCAAGAAAATACCAAGCAGATATTAGAAGATTATTTTTTTCCAAAATTGGAAAGGAAGACTAAGCAATTCGTTGCCAACTGCCGCGTATGGTCTCAGGCGAAATAAGACCGCCACCCAAAAAAGCAACTAATTGCTCAGACACCCATACTAACATATTGTGGAAAAATCCTCCACATTGACATATTTTCTACCGGATCGAAGTATTTTTTGACTTGCATCGACATATTTTCAAAGTTTGCGATAGTACAGCCGCTAAAGTCTAGAACGATAGTGGACGTAAAACCCCAGCTTCTTCAACTACTCAACATGTTTTCGGGTACGAAAACCATCTATTGGGACAATGAAAAGTCCCTAAATTCATTTAGCGTCACTAGGCAACACTAAAAAGCCACTTTAATATAGATATCGCGAACGCCCCACCAGTTCATAGTACATCAAATGGTCAGGTAAAGCGATTCCATAGCACACTGATGGAAATATCGCGATGCCTTAAAAAAAAACTAGAGGATATCGAGGAAATAATCCTTTTGTCCACAATTAAATATAATAACTCATTTCATACGGTAACTGGAATGAAGCCCATTACGGTCTTTCGTCCAAAAACAAACGATACATTGATAGCGTCTCGCTTAAAAAATGTGAAAGAAAAAGAATTAATAGTGCTAGTCAAAAACTATAACACTAGGCAATAAATTGACGCCTCTTTATACAGAGGAAATGTTGAAAAAGATTTGGGCACAACAGTGCTCATAAGGGGAAGGAGGGTCCATAAGGGCAACCTTGGCTAAAATTAAAATTAAATTTATCTAATTAGTTTTTATGTTTATGTGCTTTTAGGGTTATCTTAAATATAATCATCGCTATACTAGTATCGGGAACGAAGGGACGAGTAAAAGACTACTCCTACGCAAAGTACATTCCGGTAGTTGATGGGGACCTCATAATTTGGGAGAACTTTGGACATATAAAAAACGTTACAAATTTTACTCTTTATGAGTCCCTAAGGGATGAGACAATTAACGCCTAAGACCTCCTCCCGCAAACACATATGCGGAAGTTGTTGGACACGGACGTAATACAGATAAATATACTTCTTCAGACAGTAAATACTCCTCACAGGCAAACGAGAAGCTTGGACGCACTCGGGATAGTACTAAAATATATTGCTGGGACTCCCGATCACGACGACTTTGACAGACTTACGAACACAGCGCAACGGCTGATTGACTCGCAGGACAGACAATTCACCAATAACACAGAGGTTCAAAAGGAAATCAGTAGGCTTACCGTTCCAGTAAACAAAATTTTGGAAGCAGCAAAACAAAAAGAATTAGATACTGGTCACTTGTACGATATACTCATGGCCAGAAACAGAGCAACAGAGGACAGTCATGAAATGAATTCCATTATAGAAAACGAGCACTTCACGAACCTTACGGTAACCGATATTATGTCCCTAGCTAGGATTAAGATTCTACAATATAACAATATCATATATTTTTTTAATAAAAAACCCTATCCCTAAGTTTAGATGTAAGAAAATTAATATTTTGCCCGTAGCCCACGGCCGCGAAATCCTGCACCTCGAGGAATCCATCTTAGCTACGTGCCACATCCAAACTATTGCGGTAAAAAACTGCAGCAACACGATACCAACGTTTTGCCATCATCAGTTACGTCATGCGCTTTAAAACCAGTGACACGCAACACCGCCAACTGCGGCACAACATTCAATAATCTCGCACCTATTGCGCAGGTCAGTGATGGTTTGACTATTATTAACGACCAACTAGCTGACATAGAAGAGAACGATGAGGCTCCGATCACGGTCAGCGGTACCTACCTGGTTGTCTTTAAGGAGCGCGTGAGAATTAATGGTAAGACATTTTACTATGAAAATGCAACGACGCCTCTGAAACTGGAAGCACCATGGGCTGCCGCAATTAACCTTACACAACACACGGAGATACTTAGCGCACCCTACCTTCACCATGTAAACCAACAGAATCTCCAACACATCAAACATCTGCAACAGCGTGTTGAGAAATGTCAAGTCGTAAGTCTAACAACCATCGGTACAATATTCATTGTTGGTCTGGTCGCCTACGCAGTCTAACATGGTTGCGACCAGGAAGAAGCTTTCCATTACCAAATCAGTCGAAGTAGCAATCTAAAACGCCGCTACGAGGGCCGTGTACGTCCCTGTCTTAGAAGGGGAGGAGTTATCGTAAATAAGTTCTCACGATAACATTCTCGTGAACAAAACATCCGGTTGACGCAACTCAACTCAGGTTGATTGTACCAAATATTCCACACGAGCCGCTATGTCAGCAGAACTACCTTCGCACAGGTTGGCTGCACCGAATATTCTACCCGTGCAGCTATGTCAGCAGAATCGTGTTCAAACAGTAGAACGCCAGCGGAAAAGCAGCAGCGCAGCTCGACGTCGTGGGTTAGGTGTAGGCTAGGGCACAATTGTAAAATTCAGTTTTTAAACTCATTCTGAATTGACCGAGCGGAATAAAATTGTTAAACAAATACAATCCCATAAAATCGTTTAATTTGTATAAGCATAATACACAATTGATTGGGCGATACGTCCGTTGGCCAAGCTTCTTCAATTAATTTATTGTACAAGTGGCTGGTCCGAGAGTACAAAGCTACTTCCGATGAGTTTTATGAGAACATTTTACATTTTTTGCAGTGGGGCGACCACTATTAAAAAAACGTGTATCCTTTGATGCAGTTTCGAGCCTTCCAAAATTCAATTGATTTTAAATTTAAGTAAGTTGTCGAAAGTCTGGCAACTTGCTTGGTTATTTATTGCGATTAAAATAGCTTTTTTGTATACGTGCACTTAAAAGTTTTAACAGTCGGCATTATTGGCAGTAACAATAATAAAATATCTAGTTTTGCATTATTTTGTATCGAAATCATTGGTAATATAAGATATATTAATTTATTTAATATTTATATAGGCACATATGTAGATCGAATTAAAATGCGACCAGAATTAAAAAGATCATCTGTTTGGGACTATTTTACCAAATATGTAAATACGGTGAACTGTAAAAAAGTTTCAAGCTTGCAGGTAATACATACCACAAATTTGAACGATCATCTACGGCATCCATAAAGCGTATCGGAGTCATATTCGATAGGAATAGAGCTAACAGTCACCACCGTGTACGTGTGTCGTTTTTGTTTGATGTGAGATACACAAAATTCAGCAAAACTTGTGCCCTTGTATATGCGTTTGCTTGCATCAACACAATGTTGCATTTCATTTGTTTGCATGCATACTTTTACACGCATCCGCTTTATCAATAACATTTTTTAATCGTAAAATAAATCAATGCCAAAAACCAACAAATCCAAGTAGTCAATTTATCTATAACTAACATTATTAAACATCGCTTTTACGTTATATTAATACAATATTAAATTTTTCTAAGTTTCTTTTGTTAATGATTTTAACATGCGCTGTTGGGAACGCTGTGTGGTGAGAGAGCACGGCTTCACGGCAAAAATCAAGTCAAGCTAATTGATTTGAATACAAATTTTTCAAAATCAAAGTAAATCTTTCTTTTTTTAAAGGCACCTGTGTGGCGAATTTGTTAATTTTTGTATATACTACACAAAAAAGGTAAGTTTTGAAATGAAAAAAGACCTTTTGCAAATTCAACACCTTGTTTTCCACAGTTAGGGGCGAAATTGAGGATTCCATGGAAAATAATGTATTTTTGGAGTTCGATAATGTCAATAAAGTTAAAAAATTTAAGTCCTGGGCTATGAGAAATAGTGTATCGCATAATGTTGTCAGCTATCTGTTCCAAACGCTTAGGGAAATGGGATATGAAGATTTGCCTTTAACCGCAAAAAGCCTTTTGGAAAGAGTAGAGAAAAAGTTTTAAGGTATCCAACACCATTTTGAAACCGGCTCATTTTCTTTTCTTAAACACAAAAGCAAAGTAAATATTGATATAGGAATTGTTGGTCGCACATAATTTAAGAATTCCTGTAAAGTGTTGGTGGTAGGTAGACTTCAAGTTTCTTCTTCGCCAGTTAAGAAAAAATTTGATATTCGTTTGTTTTGTTGCGATTCGCCTGTCCGCGCTTTTGTTACTGGTGTACAAAGCCATAATGGGAAACATAGCTGCTCGAAATGTAATCAAATTGATAGCTATATAAATAAAAGAGTTTGTTTTTCAAAAAATGTTCATTGATTACGGTCTGATTTAACGTTCAAAAATAGAAGTGACCCGGCCCATCAAAATTTTAATTTCAGAACTTCAGAAAATGTTTGGGAAAAAGCAGGTTTTAAAATGGTTTTCCAGTTTCCGTTAGATCCCATGCATTTGGTCGATCTCGGCGTTACTAAAAAATTGCTCAAGTTGCTAATAAAAAATGGTAACGTTACAGTAATAAACCAACGGATTAATTTTTAAACCAAATTTGTTCCTTCAGAATTCGGTCGAGTGTGCAGGGAATTTAATGAAATATGCAGCTGGAAGGCAACCGAATTTAGGCAATTTTTATTATACTTAGGGAATTTGTTTTAAAAGATTGCGTTAGTAGCCACGCTTACTTTCATTTCCTACTTTTTCATGCAGGTATACGACTGGTTTCCTGTAAAAAGTCTTTGGCTCAGAAGCCAACGTAGCTCACCAAGTTTTACAAGAATTCGTTAAATTGTTCGGTGAGATATATGGCGACCATTTAGTGAGTTATAATGTGCATGGGCTGTTGCATTTAACTGATTGCGAAAAGCTATTTGGTCCTTCCGATAGCTTGTCGGCGTATAAGTACGAAATCACATGCAACACTTAAAAAAGCTAGTAAAAAATCAACAAAATTCTGCAGCAAATCTACCAAAGGCAAGAAGAAGGATATAACACAAACTTCAGCAGTCGTAAACAGTTAGAAATAGGTTCGTTTGATATTGACTTTGAAAATGAAAAAAAAAAAATGCTTACTGTTTTAGTCACAACACCGGTCCCATTAAAGTAATAGGGATTAGTCAAGAGTTAGGCAAAGTTTTCGTGACGGGATACAGCTTAAATTACGTATGTACTTTGGAATTTTGCATTAATTAATTAAAAATTTGATCTGCAAAAGTGTTACCCTTAATTTAATATATATATATATTTTCTTCCACATCGAAGAGTTGGATATTGCCGATAAATAAGGTTTTTGAGTTTTACATATGGAATTGAGCAAGGGCATCTTTAATATGCCTTCTACCCCGCAGATGAGTTCAATACCCTTCAGGAAAACGTTTTATACCTCCAACTCATATGGAATGTTCCTGAACAATCAGAGCAGTCAAAAGGTTGGTAATCAACACTCAGCCGTCGATAAAGGTATTATAAGGATTTATTAACATTATAAAGTTTGTATTATCTACAATTGTATTATACAGAAGCGAAAGCTATGCTAAACTTAGTTTTGGAAAATCAGAAATTACTTTTGGAAAACTAAAATAACTTTACGAAGCACTTGGATTCTTTGGATAGACGTTTGACTAAAATGGAAACTCTTTGGAAAGAAAACGTAGGTAAAAGCTGAAAGTCCACTCTGTATTGCGATACGATAAGCTAACCATTTATATTCGAATACGTGTCACTATGAATTTGTTTTAGTCCGTGTCCTCTGCCGAATAGCATGAGTTTAAAATAGTAGTAGAGAGTAGACCTACTAAGTTCCATTTGATTTTCATATAAGTACATACATATGTAGCTATTTGATAACTTTCATCAACTTTCAGAAAATAGAAAAAAGTGAGGAATTGGCGCATTTTAAAACGGTCGTATCACTGGAGAGGAAGTGGATAAATTGCAGACGGAAATTGCATCCATTTTGCCTTTATCCATAATAGATGCAGCTCAGGAAATGAATCAAAATTTATTAATTCCTGAATATCTCGAAGCGATGGTAATTATTTTATAAACACTTGATATATGTATGTAGTTTAAAGTTTTTCATAGATTCACAGAAGAAATTGTTTAATAACAGTATATGTTTTGCTAATTTGAATAAATTTTAATTATTTTTTTTAATTAAAATATATTTTATCATTTACGAAAAAGCATGTACATATGTATGTACATAAGCCAAAGTTTCAAGCGTTTAAGCCTTTTATAAAAACTTTGAAAAATTAAAAAAAATGGACTTACATTGGTTTTGTTAGAGAAATAAGTATATTTTTATTATAAAATACCCAAAATTTATTAAAAGAATTAATTTTTGTGAATATCATTTAATACTATTAATTTTACTGCAAATATACATCTGTGTATTTTTAGAAAATATATTTGCTTCGGATAAAGGGCACTTCCGGATCCGTTGAGGAAGTTTTCCGTAAGCTATAAACCGACGGTTTTATATCCTTTTGTAACTGGGATGGAAGAGGGAATAAGCAAGCCTTATCAGAATTTTCACTATCTTCAGATATATTGTATAGTAGGTCAATGTCTGCAGAATTTGATAAATCAACACATGCATACATACATACAGGGCCGTCTTAAGGAATTCGGCGCCCATGGGCTACTAAAAATAATGCGCCCTTCTTCCTAAGAAAATACACATAAAGGCATATGGGAGTCGGAAAAGTTATACAAAACAAAAGTGTCAGAACTAGAAAAAAACTATTTATTACTTTTATAATAAACAAAAATAAAATTTAATTAAATAAAAAACCATTTCAGAACAAAAACATACCTTAATCTTAACAAATGTAACTTATATATTTATTTTCCTAACTTTTTCTTTGGCACACTGATCAATAATATCACTAGTATTTAAATTATCAAGTACATCTCTTTCAATACACAAAATACTTAAATCATTGAGTTTACTCTGTCCCAAAGAAGATCGTAAGTAATTTTTTATTCTTTTAAGTGCTGAAAATGATCTTTCGCCACTGCAGTTTTTTGTGGCGATATTTAAAAATATGCGCAGTGCTGTGGTTAGTTCTGCGATAGATATATTTTCGGTATTTTCCAATAAATTCACATGTTTAAAATGTAGGCATTCTTCAATAAAGTTGTTTTCTAAATCATTCTGATATATTTCGCACAACTTTGCAGCATTATTTCTAATTATGTCTTCATTTATATTTTTTAAATTAACCAGGAACCCAAATGTTGAATAAATGTTAACATATGCGCCCTTTCTCTTTTGTACTTCGTTTAGAATTTTATCAATAATAACATAATAAGTGTTTATGCGGAATTCGTCATTTGCATCAAGTTGCACTTCTTCCGACGTATTTTCGTCGAACTGTCTTTTTCTATTCCGTATCCGTTTGTATTCATCACAGCCAGATAATTTTATACCTTCTGATTTGTAAAGGTTAAACGAATCTATATTTGGTTGTTTGGTTGTTTGTCACTCTTTTTTGAGTTGATAGCGCCATCTGTGTTTCTATAGCGTTAATGGGTTGATGGTTGATTGTGCGCCATGCACGGATAATAGAGGTCATCACGGTAATTGAAGCAAACAATTTGAAAACACTGCAAACAAAAAACAATAGACTGATCTTTTGCCATCACGGTTAAACGGGGTTACCGAAAAATAAATTTTTACTATTGCGCAAATAAAAAATTGCCGCCCCAAAAAGCTTGCGCCATGGGGCTATAGCCCATTTAGCCCTGTGGTTAGGACGGCCCTGCATACATATATGGTATAATTTTTCCCACTTTATTTTAGATCTGTTTAAACAGGAAGGACGCACAACTTTTAAAACAATGATGCGGAAGTCCGTGGAGTTGAGCCACCACCGATTAAAGCAGATGAAATACCGTCAAAGGCGAACTGCTGGTTCAAAAATGGAATAAAAGTGTATCTTTATTTAAATATGTATGTAAACTTTTCAATATCTCATGTTTTTTTATACCCGAGCGTACTTGTACACAAGGGTATTATAACTTTGTTCGCATAACGGTTGTTTGTAACAGCAAAAAATAGTCGAGATAGATGTAGACATACATATATATACTAAAATGATCCGATTGAAAAGAGGAATCGATTTAGCCCTGACTGTCTGTCCGTCCGTCTGTCCGTGGTTACAATAACTTGAGTAAAAATTGAGATATCTCAATAAAATTTGGTACTTAGATTCCTCTTTGGACAGGATTGGTGTTGAAAATGGTCAAGATCGGTCAATAACCACACCCACCTCCCATATAATGGAAGTTTTTGAAAAATGCAAAAACTCCGTTTTCTCGGTATCCATTAAAGCAAATTGAGTGAAATTCGGTATTTGGAGCAATTTTAAACGAAGAAATTAGGTATGTATGTATATATGTAATTTTGAAAAATGGGCTTGGCTGTTATCATCTTTAAAAATTCGACCATAACTTTGCCCACCTCTCATATAACGGTAATTTTAAAAAATGCAAAAATTTCGTTTTTTCTTTATCTATTGGAACATATCAATTAAATATTTGATATTGAGAGAGATAGTTAATTAAGAAACTTGATTTTTATGAAATTTTGAAAAATGGGCATTAAAACGCCCATTTATAAAAAAACGTATGTAGGTATCTCAATAACGATGTAAGAATTTTTGAAATCGGACCATAAGCACGCCCAACTTCCATATAACGGAAATTTTCAAAAATGCAAAAACTTCGTTTTTCAGTATTTTTTGGAACAAATTGAGTAAAGTTTAATACTAGCAGCGATTTTAAACAAAGGAACGGGGTTTTTATGAAATTATGGGCACCGCCCATACAAAACTAAATCGCGAGGGTATATTAAAATCGGTTTCGCCCGAATTTAGCTTTTCTTACTTGTTATTATTAAACCTTTTCTTAAACTTTTTTAAATGGGTATGTATGTACATATATTCATCATTATGTTCATATACATAGAATAACTGAAATGCATTTTTATTTTAACGTATTAATGAATTTATTTTAATTTTTAATTATAAATTTCTTAACTCTTTTTGTATTTATTAACTTAAGAACTATGTTATAAAACATAAAATAAAAATAAAATTATTTTTATTAAAAAAAATACTTCTTATTAAAAAAAAATTCTAGATTCTAATCTAACTCGGGATATTAGGTTGAAAGGAAAGAGTGCTGTGCTACCTCTCGGCTAACGGCCTTGCAGAACGTTTCAGCGCTAGTTGCAGTTTTCCCTACGAAGTAAAGGATAGAAAGCAACGGGCGCAACAAAGATAGATATACAACTTTTGGCATAATCGTTTAGGTGTGGGGATGATAGAAACAATACAAAAAACTTTGCACGTTTATCACTGGGCTCTTAGCAGAGTGATTGCAATATGAAGCGTTTGGTGACCTATTAATTGACACGTATGACCGTAACGTTACTAGGTAAAGTGTCCGGTACTGTTCTTACTGGGTGGGTTTTCATTTACATGCCACCCTCATAAGTTTGATCGTGTTAGCTGACACGTAACGTACGGCTACGTCGGTGACTATTTGTACTATAACTCAAGTACCTGCAACAATCAAGTTTTTTACGGTAAGTTAAGTGTTGACTAATCGCATGCACGGTTGGCCAAATCTTAAATTAAGGTAAGTTAAGTTAAGTCTTGACTAACTGAGCCTTTAGATCAGTTATGCAGACAGGTGCCGTATGGGGTTGCTCCAAGAATGATAAATTAGACGATTGCGACATTTCAACGTCATAGCCTACAGAATATGAGTATGAAGCGAAATGAAAGTACCAACATGGCGGATATAAAGCAATTGGTACATTAAAATATATGAAATTGTGATTTTCCGGTGTTGTGAGTCAGCTAATGGAGTATTGCACAATTTTCAAAAAGTGTATAAGGAACATTAAATTATAAAATCCTTTTGTTTAAGCACTTTAATATCAAAATAAAGTGAAAATGCAAAGGTTTCATGTTGATGTTACTACAATTTGCCACTGTACACTTCGTTTATTAAAAAACCCTTAACTAATTGTTTTGCACGCGAACGCGAATTTTCTGTTTCTTTTCCCTTTTGACTCGATATTCTGGTATGATATGACGTCACACAGCTGTCAAGCCGCAATAAAAAAGATAACGAGACGAAAGTGTCGCAATCAGAGAACATGTATTGATTTTGAGGGGTACTATTTTTCTTGTCGTACCTCACCACGATATATTTTGTCTTTGCTCATCACGATTCGACAGCGATTAAGAAAAAAGCTAACAGTGACAGAGCGGGAATTGATAAAACGAGAGTTTTAATGTATTTTCGTTATGTTATGGGTGCAGCTGAAAATTTATTAAAATTTTGGCAAAATTCTATCACTTAAATGTGAAAAAATTTTAATGAAATAATATTTATCAAATCAGGTGCAATTTAAGGCAAGTAGTACTTTGTACTCACGTAATTCTGGCCATATTGGCAATTTATTTACCTTTTAACCATAAATGTGTATTGATATATGTATATTCACTAATTTGAATACAATAATACAATTTACTTTGTCTGCCGAAACTAAATTTAATATCACACATGTTTAAAATATTTTATCAAACAAATCTCAGCCTAAAATTCATCTTATATGCAAGCAAAACCGCAAACGCATATTTTTATGCACATACATACATAAATACAAACGTACACTTGTTCACGTTCCCGCAAGCCACCCTTGAGCTAAAAATGTTTGCTTCTGCTCGGATTTCCGACAATTCTGCTGCGACACGAAAGGCCATGCCACATAAGACTTGCTTCGCTTTACGTGACATTTGTAACTTTGTCAGAAAAGCGATAAACGCAAAAGGTATGCCACAATAAAACTTTGACAATACATACTTTTCGTTTGTTTATTGTGTGTTGTGAAAATCGCACGGAACTTTATAAACATATTTACATACATTCGGCATAATTATGGACATTATGGAAGTGTTGTTAATATGTAGTTCTTTCACTCCACGAAGCCTTATTATGTTTAAAAAACATATCAAGGTGGAAATGTGGGTAAGGGAATTATATCTTTGCTTCCACCTCCTGCACGAACCGGTCACGAAGTGACTTCCACCGTTCTCTGCAATGCTCCTCTATTATAAAAGAAAAAGCCTTTAGTAAATCATCACATATGTATATACATACATACATATATGTATATTTAAGCATTTAGTTCAGTTAAATTTTATATTTATGTCAGAAATAAACAAAATTGGTAAGAGCGAACTGTCAAAGTCAGCGAAAAGATGAGAGTTGCCCAAGATTTCGCTTCGCTTTGGCGACGGTGTTGCCTATGTGGGAAATCTCCTATAATTGCATGTATTCATCTTTGCTGTCAAAGCTAAACTCTGACGTAAAGCGAAGCAGAAGTTTTATGTGGCATTGCCTGAAGGCAATAAACCACCACTATAAATTAGAGTTGGGTACAAATGATGTTCGTTTCGCAGCAGATGCATGGAAAAATAGAAGTAGTACAAAAGGCACAAGTCAAGTCTCAGAGACATATGTACATATAACTGGGAGAAAATCAATAACATATAGGTGCAAAATAAATATTAAGTTAAGATATTTGGTAATAAATGTTTTAAGTAATCTGAAAACAAAAATGTACTACTGTGAAATGAACTACTTTTTGCAAAGTAGTAGATTTTCTACTCCAACGAGAAATCGTAGTTAAATTGTTACAATTGCAGTGGTGACCAACACTGTTGTGGAAACGCGACAAAATTCGGCTACATATTTACATATCCATATATATAAGCCCTTACAAATGTACACAGTGCGTATGGAGGTGATGAAGATGTGCTGAGCCATTATCATTGTAAGGCCGATTTCGCGAAATTATACCGAATGCATTGATATATTTTTAATCGTTTTTAATAAAGAGATAGTTTGTCATGTTTAAATATTTATATATTATATATGAGTTTGGTAAACAAATCTCGTATTAGGTGAGAAATACCTAACATACATATTTTTATTTATTTTTCAACTACAAATTTGCCGGACTGGGCCAAAAATATGCAACGCCCCTGTACTTGCAAAGCTGAAGACGAAAATGTTGAAATTTATACATTTTGCAATATCGTGACAAATGTGCTTTGCTGCCAGACTTCAGGTTGTGCTGCAATTTATGAATGAATGACGAGTTTTACGCACGCGCAGTTTATGAATGATATCGTTTAGGATTAATGGCGCCGGCCATTTTTTTGCAATTGTGAGGGAAATGAGGACAGAAATGTGCACATGACGATATATTTCAATATGTACGTATAATTGTATGTATGCGGACGTCATTTGTCCTTGAATATGTATTTTGGCATGTAATGTAGGTCAAAGTTGATTTATATGATATGTACATTTGATATTATATGTATATATGTACATGTTAACTGTTTTGTATATATATTATTTATATACATATGTACATGCATACATATATGTATATGTATATATACATATGTACGTACTTAATTGTTCTTTTTGTATATGTACATACATGCATACATATGTGTAGATAAATTATGTATGTATGTACATACATGAAATAATTTGTAGTCATTTTCCAATTCTAAACCGATATACAAATACATATGTACATAGTTTAAACTCATAACTCGTATAAAAGCATAAAATAATACTTGTCAGCAAATGTAAAATGCCGCCGCCAAGTCAACATTTGCGTTTGCGCACTGCTTAAGTACAAAACACAAAATGAGAACTCTTCATTAATTTATAAAACAAATGTTTGTATAATTTGACAAATGAAATTCGGCATTTTACTTAATTTTTCCAATATCCATGATAAATGACCGCCTCTAGACGGGGTTTACATAAAGTGTTATAAAATTGTTATTTTTTACAATATTTAATTCGACTTTTAATCAACGTGTAAATGGGGCTTTATTTCGTAAAAATATTTTTAATGTATGGCAATGCCTTAATTGCTTTGGTACAAATGTCAAAATGAACTTGCGTAACCGTTTATTTTTAATTAGTTTGTGAAAAGAGTTAATTGTGTGCTTCCGAAACAAATACTTGGAAGTGTTCGATTAAGTTAAAAAAAAAATATGGTAAGTAAATTAAACTTTTTACTTGAAATAAAATTACTTTCTTTTTTTAAACAAGCATTTTGTAGCTTGGTTACGATGTTTTTCCTAAACCGGTCTACAGGCGGAACGGGGCATTTACACAGAAATTATAACATTTTATTTTACTCATATGTTACACTGAAAATGGAAAGAAAACATCAAAATAAGCTTTCAAATATGACGGAAGAGGAAATTTGGGCCTTCATGAAAAGCTTTCCATAGGATAACGAAACTAATGACGTAGGGAGTGAAAGTGATTTCGACAGAGATGACATGGATGCTCCAGATTTTCTTTGCCCTGCAGACGAAATTGAAATAGAAAATTCGCTCATTTCACCTGAACTTTTGACAAACGCCATAAATTGCAGCATAAATATTTCGAATATTACGGAGCTTGAGCAAGGTGACCCAGAAAATGTTCCTTCCGCTGAATCTGTGCCTTTAGTGTCTCCAGCTAAGCACACTCGTGCCAAAAAATGACACAGAGAAGTTGAACTTGAAGAAGAAAATGACGGTCCAATTTGCTCACCTAGTGGTAGATTTAATGGGTTTGCTAGCGAAATTCGAAATGATAATAAAATAAAACACATTATATGGAGAAAAAAAGTTTTCAATTACATGTAAATGAAGTGGTTTTCCGTGGCCAGAAGGATTTGCAAGAACATTAAAAACAAGATATGATTGTTTCGTATATTTCATGACAGATGAATTTGTAAAGGTTATTTTGAATTACCTGCTTATATTCGTACTTATTGGATGATTGTTTTTATTATTTAGTATTTGTTGTGGCCGCTGTGGTCGAGTGGATAGCGGTGCGTGCTATTACTATAAATGCCGCCACACTTTGTTACATTATTGTGTATCGCATAATGTTTTCAGCGATCTGTTCAAAACGCTTAGGGAAATGGGATATGAACATTTGCCTTTAACCGCAAAAAGCCTTTTTGGAACGAGTAGAAAAAATGTTTTAATACAGGCAATTCCAAGCGGGGAATTCATGTAAAAAGATATCCAACACCATTTGGAAACCGGCTCATTTTCTTTTCTTAAACTCAAAAACAAAGTAAATATTGATATAGGAATTGATGGTCACACATAATTTAAGAATTCCAGTAAAGTGTTGTGGCAAATTCTTGGTGTAATCGTTGGCTTTCCAAATGAACCTTATTTCACAATTAGTTGCTGTTCTGGGATGAGAAAGCCTTGGAATGTCAACGGTTTTCTAAAAGATTTCTGCCATGAAGTATGTTTTTTTAAAGGAAAACGGACTTCAAGTTTCTTCTTCGCCAGTTAAGAAAAAAATTGATATTCGTTTGTTTTGTTGCGATTCGCCTGTTACTGGTGTACAAAGCCATAATGGGAAACATAGCTGCTCGAAATGTAATCAAATTGGAAGCTATATAAATAAAAGAGTTTGTTTTTCAAAAAATGTTCATTGCTTTCGGTCTGATTTAACGTTTAAAAATAGAAGTGACCCGGCCCATCATAATTTTAATTTCAGAACTTCAGAAAATATTTTGGAAAAAGGAGGTTTCAAAATGGTGTTCCAGTTTCCGTTAGATCCCATGCATTTGGTCGATCTCGGCGTTACTAAAAAATTGCTCAAGTTGCTAATAAGAAATGGTAACAATACAGTAATGAACCAACGGATTAATTTTTTATCAAAATTTGTTCCTTCAGAATTGGGTCGAGTGTGCAGGAAATTTAATGAAATATGCAATTGGAAGGCAACCGAATTTAGGCAATTTTTATTATACTTAGGGAATTTGTTTTAAAAGATTGCGTTAGTAGCCACGCTTACTTTCATTTCCTACTTTTTCATGCAGGTATACGACTGGTTTCCTGTAAAAAGTCTTTGGCTCAGAAGCCAACGTAGCTCAACAAGTTTTACAAGAATTCGTTAAATTGTTCGGTGAGATATATGGCGACCATTTAGTGAGTTATAATGTGCATGGGCTGTTGCATTTAACTGATTGCGAAAAGCTATTTGGTCCTTCCGATAGCTTTTCGGCGTATAAGTACGAAATCACATGCAACACTTAAAAAAGCTAGTAAAAAATCAACAAAATTGTGCAGCAAATCTACCAAAGGCAAGAAGAAGGATATAACACAAACTTCAGCAGTCGTAAACAGTTAGAAATAGGTTCGTTTGATATTGACTTTGAAAATGAAAAAAAAAAATGCTTACTGTTTTAGTCACAACACCGGTCCCATTAAAGTAATAGGGATTAGTCAAGAGTTAGGCAAAGTTTTCGTGACGGGATACAGCTTAAATTACGTATGTACTTTGGAATTTTGCATTAATTAATTAAAAATTTGATCTGCAAAAGTGTTACCCTTAATTTAATATATATATTTTCTTCCACATCGAAGAGTTGGATATTGCCGATAAATAAGGTTTTTGAGTTTTACATATGGAATTGAGCAAGGGCATCTTTAATATGCCTTCTACCCCGCAGATGAGTTCAATACCCTTCAGGAAAACGTTTTATACCTCCAACTCATATGGAATGTTCCTGAACAATCAGAGCAGTCAAAAAGTTGGTAATCAACACTCAGCCGTCGATAAAGGTATTATAAGGATTTATTAACATTATAAAGTTTGTATTATCTACAATTGTATTATACAGAAGCGAAAGCTATGCTAAACTTAGTTTTGGAAAATCAGAAATTACTTTTGGAAAACTAAAATAACTTTACGAAGCACTTGGATTCTTTGGATAGACGTTTGACTAAAATGGAAACTCTTTGGAAAGAAAACGTAGGTAAAAGCTGAAAGTCCACTCTGTATTGCGATACGATAAGCTAACCATTTATATTCGAATACGTGTCACTATGAATTTGTTTTTGTCCGTGTCCTCTGCCGAATAGCATGAGTTTAAAATAGTAGTAGAGAGTAGACCTACTAAGTTCCATTTGATTTTCATATAAGTACATACATATGTAGCTATTTGATAACTTTCATCAACTTTCAGAAAATAGAAAAAAGTGAGGAATTGGCGCATTTTAAAACGGTCGTATCACTTGAGAGGAAGTGTATGAATTGCAGACGGAAATTGCATCCATTTTGCCTTTATCCACAATAGATGCAGCTCAGGAGATGAATCAAAATTTATTAAATCCTGAATATCTCGAAGCGATGGTAATTATTATATACCCACTTGATATATGTATGTAGTTTAAAGTTTTTGATAGATTCACAGAAGAAATTGTTTAATAACAGTAGATGTTTTGCTAATTTGAATAAATTTTAATTATTTTTTTTTAATTAAAATATATTTTATCATTTAAGAAAAAGCATGTATGTATGTATGTACATATATAAGCCAAAGTTTCAAGCGTTTAAGTCTTGTATAAAAACTTTGAAAAATTAAAAAAAAGGACTTATGTACATTGGTGTTGTTAGAGAAATAAGTATATTTTTATTATAAAATACCCAAAATTAATTAAGAGAATTAATTTTTGTGAATATCATTTAATACTATTAATTTTACTGCAAATATACATTTGTTTATTTTTAGAAAATATATTTGTTTCGGATAAAGGGCACTTCCGGATCCGTTGAGGAAGTTTTCCGTAAGCTATAAACCGACGGTTTTATATCCTTTTGTAACTGGGATGGAAGAGGTAAAAAATCAGCCTTATCAGAATTTTCACTATCTGCGGATATATTGTATGGTAGGTCAATGTCTGCAGAATTTGATAAATCAACACATGCATACCTACAAACATATATGGTATAATTTTTGTCCCCTATTTTAGATCTTTTTAAACAGGAAGGACGCTCAACTTTTGAAACAATGATGCGGAAGTCTGTGGAGTTGAGCCACCACCGATTAAAGCAGAGGAAATACCGTCAAAGGCGATCAGAGCCCTATTCCACAAAACAACTTATCAACTTTTCACTTTGCACTTATCAAATTGTATTTTAGGGCAAAGTGATAAGTGTTTCTGTTCTACAACATTCTTTGCAAATCTCCCTTTGCACTAAGCAAATTTTTGCAAAGTCTTTGCGCTCTCTGCAAAGTCTGTGCGCTCTATTGCATTGAGCGTGCAATGTGTTCCACAAAGCATTGAATCGTCTTTGCATTTCTGTTATCACTTTTCACTTTGCATTGTGTGATAATGAGCCGAAAAATAGAAATAGAAAAAAAAATTAGCCTTAATAAAGCTAATTAAAGAAAAAAAAGATATTTTATTTTCTAATTTTTAAAAACAACAAAGTAAGTATATTTTTATAAAATTATTGTAAGTATTTAGAACATATTTAAACTTATATTTTATTTTGAAGGTTAATAAATTAGATTAACAGGCTGCCTGGGAGGAAGTTTTAAATAAAGCCCAATCCATGCAACTGGCGTCGGCCCAAAAACCATGGACCTATGCGAGGGACAGTTTGTTTGGGCTGTGGAAAAGTCGAACATTGGTAAGTAGAACAATGTATTGCCTAAACACGCAAATAATTATATTTGCATCATTTGTTTTTGTTCGAATTTGTATTAACTGTAATACATTGAACTCGCGATAATATGAACTAATTAAAACCAAGCTTGTTTATATTTGCAAATTATTCAAATTTGAGAATGGGATGACATATGTATGTATTTGTAAAAAAGTCATCTACTTGACACAAAAAGTTTGTTTGTATATAGGGAATGAGTTATATTTAAACAATTATGCTCTGTCTTATTTTAAAAATTAAAAAAAAATTATAAATATATTTCAATTTTATTGAGCTCAAGGCCAGTTTATGGAAGATTTGTTTGTGAAAAAACAACAACAGTTTTTAATGGTTGAAGTTATAGTACTATTTCGGAAATCACCACATTTCCTCATCAGACTTCTTTTTGATTATTAAATTAAATTAATTTTTAATTTAATTTTCATATTTATTTATTATTATTATTTCATCTTCCTTAAACAAACCAACTACAAACAAGAGCAACTGATCTGCCGCTATTTAACTTGTTTGTGTGGTTGTTGTTTGTGTTTTTATTTTGCAAATTCTGTATAAATATTTTACTTTATATTATAATGCATTTTTAAGGCGTGCTCATCCTTGTCTACAAATGTTTGTTCATTTTTCTGTTGGCCTAGTAAATGTTAATATTTTACAATTTTATTGAGCTCAAGGTCAGTTTATGGAAGACTTGTTTGTGAAAAACAACAACTGTTTTTAATGGTTGAAGTTATAGTACTATTTCGGAAATCACCACATTTCCTCATCAGACTTCTTTTTTATTATTAAATTAAATTAATTTTTAATTTAATTTTTCATAACCACTTCTCTCAGGCTTTGAACCCGGGAGCTCGGAGTTGCAGAGCCAATACGCTGCCTATTGTGCTACGCTAGCCGAGTTGGCTGTTGTGTTTATTTCATCTTCCTTAAACAAACCAACTACAAACAAGAGCAACTGATCTGCCGCTATTTAACTTGTTTGTGTTTTATTTGCAAATTCTGTATTTAAGTCATTTACTTATATTAGAAAGTTATACTACTATTTCGGAAATCACCAGATTTCCTCATCAGACTTCTTTTTATTAAATTAATTAAACAACAACATAATTGTAAATTATTAACATTTACTCTACCAACAGAAAAGTAAACGAACATTTATTAAACCTTTTCTTAAACTTTTTTAAATGAATATGTATGTACATATATGCATCATTATGTTAATATACATAGACAAACCGAAATGCATTTTTATTTTAACGTATTAATGAATTTATTTTGATTTTTAATTATAAATATCTTAACTCTTTTTATATTTATTAACTTAAGAACTATGTTATAAAACATTTCTTTAAAATAAAAATAAAATAATTTTTATTAAACAAAAAATTCTTTTTATTAAAAAAAAATCTAGATTCGAACTCGGGATTTTAGGTTGATAGGAAAGAGGTATAATTTTTGTTGATTGATTTTTGTTGCATATTGTTCTTTGAATATCTCCGTTTACACAAAGTAGAAAATAAAAGCACTTGTGTGATTATTTTTGAATCGCATATTGCTTGTAAAAATGTCAAGGAAAATTAAATTGTGTCGATTGTTTTTAAGTTTAGCACAAATGTACAAAATGTGCAAGAAGCAGTCACTTGGTCAGAGGAAAAGATGGTGGCAAATTCACCCGATAAATAGAGACTTTATTGTGCCAATTTACATCCAGGCAGAATTTAGCGTACTGTTCTTTATTGGAGGATACGATCAACTTTTCGTCATTCATTTATATGTTTAAATTTTCTTTTTGTTTATAATTTTATTTCAGCTATTTGACGGTGCGCCGCTTACGTTACCACATCAAATAAACTCGTTTTTAATGTAATTTTTGCATACAGTTATTTTCAAAAATTGTAAATGCCATGATCTGGTAAGCCTGACTCTCTCACTGCTATCACGGCTCTCAATTTACGTAAAGCCGAAACTTAAGAATCTAAAATCCACAGATCCGTATGCAGTGTGAGCAGATCTAAAAAAGTGTTGCAGCTTAATCAGCATTAAAATAATGCTAAAAAAATATTAACATGCCAAAAAATAATGCCAAATTTAAAAACGTTTTTTTTAATAAAATGATCACTTTAAAGCGTTTATTTTTTTAAATTTTGTATTCAATGTTGCCTTAGAAATATATTTCATTAGAATAAAACAATGTCATGTAATAATTCTACCATGTATTGTTGATCCATGGCAAACAACAAAAAAAACTATTTATTGAATAAAAAGGAAACATAAAGAGTGTTACATACATAAAAGAAAAAGTGATCATTCAACTCAATATTACATTGGTTTGTACATACATACATACATACATATATGTATGTATATTTATATTAAAAAAAAAATAACATAAACATTTAAATCGCTATTTAATAGCATTTCAGTACATTTTTAAATATCATTTGTTTACAAATGATACATTTTAATTATAAACTAAATACATTATCAAATGAATATTGTTGCTCAACTCCGAAGAGTCGGTCGAAATATGTATCATTACCGTACATGTTTTTATCACAATTTGTTTTATGAGATCGTTGGTAATTTTAAAACTTTCGCAACATTGATTTAACATTTCCAATCCGTATCTAATGTAAAGAAGTGAATTTATAGTGTTCAATATCATTATTTTTCTAATTTTTGCCACTCTTTCAACTTCTGCGTTACTAAATGGTAAAACTAGAAACTTCATAACAAAAGAAGACAATCCCTGGAAACGGTTTTCATTTAAAGCAATTTTATATTCGTATACACTTATCCAGATATCAATTGTTGAGTTTTTGTTTGCCCATTCATATGTACTTAGCTTTTGCCATTGCTTTTCTAAAATATTAATTTCGTCCACTGTGAAATCTTCCATTTGTTGTTCAAAATGTTAATGTAATTTAAATTTTTTAGTTTTTAAACTGTTTTCTACACAAAAAAAAGCTGACATATTAACTGAGCTATAAACATTCGGCAAGTAACTCTTATTTCATTTTCTCTTCAGAATTGATTACATCTTTCTTTGATTTTTAAAATTCTTCCAAGTTGTAATTAAAGTACGGTGTTGGAACAAAAAAATCTTCTAAACGACGCGAATTGAAGGGAACAAAAATGTCAGATTTGAAAACAATTTGATAGGAATGGTATTTTAAAAGAGCATATACATACATAGTTCTGATAGCAACAGAGTATGGTCAGCATTATTACTTTCATACATTTTATTTACTTTTTGTACATCTGACAGCAAAGGTTTTAAAAACTTCAGATATAATAAATTTTTGTCAGTGTACAATTTTTTGATTATATTGGTTTGATGACATGATTCTACCGTTGCGGCGATTTCAAAATGAGTTTTCAACTCTAGCCATTGACTTTCAATACGATTTACAGCTGATTCAATTGACAACTATCTAGAGTCACAAGCTCTTACCAATTTTAATGGTTGCATGTCATCATTAATCGCAGCGTAAATGCTTTTATAATGTTTTTGTTTTAAAGTAGATTTGCAAAACCAATTGTAAGTTTCTGACACCAAATACTCAATTTCACCAGGTAGCGTTTTAGATGCTGAAGACACTGATAGCTGAATCGAATGACAGATACAGGAAACTAGTATTATGTTTACCAGTTCCTAAGCCCACCATGTTTTGAATTTTTAGATTAAAGGTTCAATTAGAGGTACCATACCATAGGGCCATAACCATAATCGTAGTCATAACCATAACCATATTTAAGCAATCGATTAGTGGTGCCATAACCATAAACCGCTGATATTTGCAATAAACTGAAAGTAAATAAAAATTTAGTAAAGTTTGTAAAACGCGGACGCAAAATATAAATTAAAACTCATCAAAACAAAATAAACTGCACACGAAGAACAAAAATATCACAATAAACAAGGCGAATCAGCAATCATTTGTTTATGGTTACGGCAAAAACCAAAATTCAGTTGGTCGTTATGGTTATGGTTATGGCGTTATGGTATGGCACCACTAATCGATTACAGTGTAACCCATAAGGTTGGTTGGATCAGCTGTTTTCTATGGTTATGGTTATGGCACCTCTAATTGAACCTTAAAATCCTTAATAACTTAAAAATAGCTTTGCATATTCCTTTGGCTGACGCGTCATCAAGTGGACTTAGGTTTAAAAATGTGTTTACAATTTGTTTGGCAGACTTACTGTATTACTATACCCAAATATTTATCAATAGTTATGTCTGTAGATTCGTCTATAATCAGACTGAAAAAGTTGTATCTAATATCTTCAGCCAATATCTGCACTTCACATTCCTAAACTTTTTACAGAACCTTTATTTTAAAATAAAATTACCGATTTCATTTAAAATTTTAGTTGCATGCCTTTAAATATTGCTCAGAGGCAAAGTTGATGTGGGCGACGGCACAAGGGGCATCGAACGCTGTTCGCGAGTTCTCAGAGTCGGAGTCGTCCGATTGCGGGGCATTTTGGAGCGACGGGCACCTGTACGGATGTTTGTTGCGGGTGCTATTTCTTGCATTTCCGTGTCCATAAAGTTCTCTTTAAAAAAGAGTAGCTTTTAATAAGAATATCGCATGCGTGTTGAAAAATCGATGAGGGGTATCTTTTATGGAAGTTTTTTTACCCTCTAACCTGTAACGCCGCCCTGAGGCAGTCATCGTTTTAACGTACAAAAATATACGGTGTTACAAATTTAAAATAAAATTAAAACAATAGGCTACTGCAAAGGAGTAATACAATCAAATGTGTAAGTCTCAGTATTTTCGATGATGATTTTGATGATGATGATGTTCTTGATGCTGACTAATTCCAAATGAAGATGACAATATCATAACATAATGTTTGCAAGAAATTTCCCAAGCAGAAACATCTAAGAAATTTTTAAGTACTATCAGTTCGATCACCATTGCCTATTGTAGAAAATATTGGACTAGCAGCAGAGCCTACAACATTTGGTTTTACGCGACAGTCGTTGGAAATTATTGATAAAAGGCTCCGAAGTATATTATGGAGAAAAAGGGGAATACAATTACATGTATGTATACCAACTTGCTTTTCGCGGAAAAAGTGAATTATCAAATGTAATTTTTCAAATATTTTTTCCCGTACGAAATTCTTAACATGATTGCTATAGAAACAAATGATGTTGTTTGTACAAAAGTTATACGGTGATATAATAGGAAAATGGGTGGTGTAGACCTATTAGATGGACTCATTGGTCGATAACATGTCCGACTAATGACGCGTAATCCAATGATGCGGCTATTTTATCATTTGATTGATATGGCTGTCACAAATGCTTTTATTTTATATAAACGAGCTCATATGCAGAGAGAAATTAATAACGCGACCAAGAAGAAGTAAAATTGCTACAATGCGGCTTCAAAGAGAATCGGACTGTGGTGCAAAAGAAAAGTAGTTACTGTGGTATTGGCGTTAAGATAAATTTGATCACAACCGGCAAAAAGTAGTGTAAACATTGCAAAACATCGGTGACGCAGTGCATGTGTTCTAAATGCAACTTGCTTTTGTGTTGCTCAAATGCTAAGAACTGTTTCTTTCCATACCATAATAAAACTTAAATATGTACTTTATTATTTACATATTATATCATGTTTTCAGCATCTAAAGTGAATACAATTTGATTTGATTTATTTTTTTTGTACTTCGTGCGTTTTTTTTAAATACCCTTCAAGCCGTAAGACCATCTCAGGGCAGCCAATCGTTTTTTTTCACCTTGTGATAACTCAATAGCGAAAAAAACTGGCTTTAAATATATGCTTATTTCAGCAAATGTAACAATAAACAAAAAATATTGTTTTTTTTTTGTTTGATATTTCAATTTTGGGGGTTTGAGGGTTAAATATTAGAACCGCTCCGATTTAAACTAATAATGTTGTAAATTCCTCAATGCCTTGGTGTGCGTATTTTTTATAATTTCAAGTGAAACTTTCTTCATAAATGTAACATATTGTTTTCTGTAATCGTCAGATCTGAACACAACTCAAGGTGTACCGCTTTTGTCGTAAAGCATACAAAAAAACCTTGAATACTTATGATTTTCATGTATTGGGTGGGTTTTCTAATCAGGCTAAGACGATTTCCGAGTCAGTCCAAATATTTAATTATACCTTTCATGGAAATAGTAGATAAATTAACTTTGGTCCGATATTTGTAAGTACCTGAACGATAAGAGTTAGACCCATCAAAAAGTATACCGATATGATCAGTACGACGAGCTGAGTCGATTTAGCCAGGTCCGTTTGTCTGTCCGTCTGTTTGAACGCAAACTAGTCCCTCAGTTTTTGACCTATTTAAATGAAATGCCAGTCAGGTGCCTTTTTATAATTTATTAGACATTTGTCGGAACCGGCCAGATCGGACAACTATAACGTATATAGGAGCCGATTGTTCAGATATCTTACTTTGCTTCATAACTCGTTCACTTAAATTTGCAAGATGGTCCGCTGTTCTAAGCTTTATAGAAGCACTGAAAATCATATAGATCGAAGATATATAACATAAAGCTCCCTTACAACTGATTGTTCAGATATTTCATTTACGAAAATACCTCCAAAGGATAGCTATTATGAGAACTATTTTAGCAGTGAAAGTCATTAAGTTCGGATGTATATAACATATAAGTTAGCAACGAATTTCTCTCACGCCCAGAAATTGCTGACGCTATGTCTACAATTTGCGCGTGACACCACAATCAAAAGTTCCCACCGTTTGTTCTCGCACACGAAAGTGCTAATGTTACGATTTACATGCGTTCCTATTCAACTGAAGCGTTATCAGCAGCAACAACACCTCGACTGCAGCTAAACCAACAACAACAACAACAACAGGAGCATCCATTAGCAACAGCGCAAAACAGTTAGGGTATTATTAAGTCATCTTGTTAGTTTGTAAGTCATTCCATTTAGAATCAACAAACAGCGCACGACGCTGCAGCTATCATAAATAAAAATACGCTTACATAGTAAGCAAGAAAATTAAAAGTAGTTTTATTCCAAACTACCAAGTGGCGCCCAACGGGATAAGAACTTACCGATCACACGAGATAAGGACTCACAGATCATCAGCAAGATAAGGACTCTCCTAACAAACAGGACAAGGATTCATCTAACACCGTGATAAGGACTCATTAACACTGACGAGCAAGGATGAGGATTGCAGTATTTATGTTACTGTAAGATTTTTTTATTAAATTTAAATATTTTTATATTTTTTCCCCCTGTGAAAGAGTGAATTGTTAAGCAATAAAAACTTAGCAGAATCAAGTGATACTTTAACAAAATAAGATCTGTGTAAAGTTAAGTGAATTTAGTGACGAAATTGTGAGAATTCTTTCCAATCATTCGATTAATTTCATTAATATGGATTCACCAGCTTTTCAAGCCGCTATCGCGGAACTTATAAAAAATAATAACGCGCAGTACGATGCGAAAATTAATGAATTAGTGAAGAAAATATAAAAGCTCTCAGTAGGGCCAAAAGTAGAAGCTTATACTGAACTTTGGAGGCAGTGAAAAACCTTCCGGAGTTCAAAGGTGATAGAGCTGCTTATCCTTCATGGAGGCGATTAGCTATCTATATGGACAAAGTCTACAAAAGGTCCACAATTTACACGCAAGCTCTCCTAATAATTAAAACAAAGATCAAGTCTTATCCGAATATAATACTGTTCTTAATTTAGACGCCATAGTTGCTAGGCTAGATCACGCTTATGCAGACAGAAGGCCATTGCATATATTGGAGCAACAGCTCAGTATGATGAAGCAGGGAAAACTAAGTATAAATGAATACTATGATAAAGTAGAAAAACCATTTACCCTCATTTCTTCAAAAGTATTGATGGAAAATGACAACCAAGAAATCACTGAGGTTTTACTTAGGAAATATAGATCCGACGCACTGCGAACTTTCATATCAGGTCTTCAGCCTTTAATAGGTAATATTATTTATTCTAAAGGACCACAAGACATGCCGACCGCACTCGCTATGGCGCATGAAATAGAAAGCAATCGTTGGAGATACCAGTTTGCCAACCCCTTCGATGAATTTACTAGTAAGTACCAAAAAAGAAATCCCCATTATAGAAGGGTCCCAAACAGTGATACTAACAATTCCCAAGAACCTGTTCCAATGGATGTAGATCCATCAGTATCTCACTATAAAAGGAGTTTTAAAACAAACAATTTCACTCATGAACCTCAAAACGCCTCTCAGCATAGTAAGGGCCAGATAGCAAATTCAAAGGAAAATAATAGCAAAAGCCAATATCAAACTCAAAAAAGAAGTCGTGAAATCTCAGATGGGTCAAATATATCCAATTTGCACAAAACTCAAAAAGTAAACAACATTTCTAAAAATTCTGAGGAAGAGGAGTCTTATGGTGAGGATAATTTTTTAGCGTAGGAGCCTCTTCACTCCCTTATATAGAGAAGAGGCTGAACAAAGAAAAAACTTTAAAAATTCTTTTGGATACCGGAACTTCCAAAAACTATATAAAAAATCTCGCTATTATAAAGAATACTCAAAGGGTTGAAAAACCGTCCAAAATAAAAACTGTATCCGGTTCACAAACTATAACCAAAAAATGTAAAATAAAAGGTTTAGGACAAAGTTCAACCTTTTTTATTTTGCCTGGTCTCGCTTCATTCGACGCTATAATAGGCTACGATTTTCTTAAGGAGATTAGTGCGAAAATTGATACAGTCAATGACAAATTGCAATATAGGGATGGATTTGAAAATATAGAATTCTTTAAATGTGAAGAAGTATCCCATTTATCTACTGGTTTTAATGAAGTTCCATCTGAAATTTTAGCTGAATTTGAAAATATGATGGAAAGAAATAAGAAAGCCTTCGCTGACCCAAATTTAGGACTACCCTTCCACACTAAGGTAAGAGCATCCATTAAAACCACCACTAATGACCTGTTTACAGTAAATCATATCCATACCCTATCGCTTACACAAAATTTGTAAATGAGGAGATTCTACGTCTACTCAAAGATGGCATAATCCAGCCATCCCGAAGTCCATTCAATAGTCCAATATGGGTTGTAAAAAAGAAAACAACTAACGACAATGGTGACCAAGAGTTAAGACTAGTTATTGATTTTCAAAAACTGAATAAAATAACTATTGCGGACAGGTATCCAATGCCGGAAACCTCATCAATTTTATCAAATCTTGGCACTGGAAAATACTTTTCAACCCTAGATTTAAAGAGCGGGTTTCACCAAATTTTGCTTAAACCAGGGGACCGCGAGAAAACCGCATTTTCCGTTAATAATGGAAAATACGAGTTTCGTCGCTTACCCTTTGGTTTAAAAAATACCCCAAGCATATTTCAGCGGGCAATTGATGATGTTTTAAGAGAGGTGATAGGAAAGACCTGTCATGTCTATATGGATGACGTAATTATTTACTCTGGTACGAAAGAGCAACACCTAAAGGATTTAGATGAAGTCATTCAGAAACTAAAAAATGCTAATATGCGCATTTCACTAAAATAATCAAAATTCTTTATGAAAGAAATTGAGTTTTTAGGATTTATTATTAATGAAAATGGCATTAAAACATGCCCAAAGAAGGTTAATGATGTCCTTCAATATAAGAAACCCGAATCTCTTAGAGCTCTTCGATCTTTTCTTGGACTATCTGGGTACTACAGACGGTTCATACAAGACTACGCTCGTATTGCCAAACCACTCACCAAATACCTAAGAGGTGAAAACGGTAATGCTAAAGCAAAACAATCAAAAAATATTAAAATACGGTTGGACGAAGAAGCAGTAAATGCATTCGAACGTATAAAAAGAACACTAAGTTCAGAGGATGTTCTGTTACAACATCCTGACTTTCAAAAACCTTTTGAGCTTGCTACCGATGCTTCAAGTGTAGCAATTGGTGCAGTATTATCTCAGAATAAGAAGCCTATAACGTTTATTTCAAAAACTCTATCAAAAACAGAAGAGTCATACGCAACAAACGAAAGAGAGCTTCTCGCTATCATAAGGGGGTTTGCAAAAATTGCGAAATTACCTTTACGGTGCTAGTGATATCAGAATATTTACAGATCACCAACCTCTTATCTTTGCAATTTCTGAAAGAAACGCTAATAGCAAAATTCAAAGATGGAAGGCATTGATAGAAGAGTTTTCAACACAGTTTTTTTACAAGCCAGGGAATCAAAATATTGTAGCTGACGCACTATCATGCCAGGCAATGCACGCAATAGAGGATTCGGCCACGGCAGCTACCTGCCACAGTGAAGAATCTTACACGTTCATAATAACATCTGCTGAAACTCCTATAAACTCCTTTAAAAATCAGATTCTGATCTCAGAAGGTCACCCAAGTCATAAAAGGAAAATTATTTTTAAAAAGACATACCATTAACTTTAATACCATTAACGAGCTAATGCACTTACTGCAGGCAGCCATCAACCCTAACGCAGTTAACGGCATTTATTGCTCATTAGAGGTGTTGGGGAAAATCCAAAATCCTTTAATAGAAACCTTTCCGTCGGTGAAATTTAAACACACTGAAAAAATGGTTATAGACATATTTAATGAAAATGACAAGCACGAAATTGTGAATACGGAACATAATAGGGCTCATAGGCAATTTAAAGAGAATCTTTGTCAGATTCTGAACCAATATTATTTTCCGGAAATGAAAGAAATGTTAAAATCCGTTACAAAGAACTGCTCCACTTGTCAAGTATGTAAATATGATAGGAAACCCAAACAGCAATTATGTATAAGGAGAAACACCCATACCTACTGAAATAGGAGAAATTTTACACGTAGATATTTTCTCAACAGAGAATAAACTATTTCTGACTTGCATAGACAAGTTTTCCAAAATGGCCATAGTAAAGCCAATTAAAACCAAATCTGTCATTGATATAAAGCCAGCTCTTCTAGAAATTTTTACAATATTTGTACCTAAAACCATCGTTTCGGACAATGACAGAGCTATGTATCTGTTCCGAGACAATGAAAACTTTATTTAAAAATCTTGGAATAGACCACTATAAAGTGCCTCCACTTCACAGCAAGAGCAACGGCCAAGTGGAGAGATTTCACTCCACGCTGATAGAGACTGAAAACAAAATCTGAAATAATAAGTAAACTAAAGGAGAATCAAGTTTTAAGTACTAAAACCCACAATAAAAATAGGGAGCAGAAAACAGTAAAAAAAGGAGAGAAAGTGCTCTTAAAAGTAAATAATAGATTAGGAAGTAAAATTAAGAATATTTTTAAGGAGGTTGAAATTAGTGAAGATTTAGGAACAACTGTTAAAATTAAAGACGGACGTGTAATCCATAAGGACAATATTAAAATAATAAGCTAAATCATATCTTTGCAGGCACTTGGTGCGCTCGGAAGTACATGACTATTCGTCGTCCCCGATAATAGCCGTTAATAACGGAAAAGTAACAATTACGAAGGGACATTTCTTCATAACTCATACGGTTAATTTAAAGCAATACGAAAACATTTTGGAGGAAAACAAAAAATTATTTGTTAATTATCGTAATAGGAAAGAAGAGAACACAATATTGGAGCATGATATAAACGAAATAAAAAAGTTACTATCATTATTTAAAAATTCAAGATCAAAAAGATCTATCAATTTAATTGGGTCTGTATGGAAACTCATCTCTGGTTCTCCCGACCATGATGACTTGGTGCAATTGCAGGCCACAGAAGAGACTCTTATAGAGAACGGTAACACTCAAATTAATATTAACCAAAATCTGCAAGTTCAGATGAATGAAATAACCAATAAAATTAATCGATTGATTGAAAGAACTAACGCAATATCCAAAGACGATTCTAAAAATAATAAAATTTTAGAATTAGCTATGATAAGAAATAGAATTATAATATCTGATTTAAATAATATTGTTAATGGTATCGCACTTTCCAAATTAAATACAATTAATCCCGTTATATTTGACCTTTATGAGATAAACGAATTAATAAAATTAGACTATTCAATTTCTATAACCGAAATATTGCTGTTAGCACAAGTTAAAATTTATGCATCTGAAGATGAAACCAGAAATTGCTGACGCTATGTCTACAATTTGCGCGTGACACCACAATCAAAAGTTCCCACCGTTTGTTCTCGCACACGAAAGTGCTAATGTTTCGATTTACATGCGTTCCTATTCAACTGAAGCGTTATCAGCAGCAACAACACCTCGACTGCAGCTAAACCAACAACAACAACAACAACAACAACAACAGGAGCTTCCACTAGCAACAGCGCAAACCAGTTAAGGGCCGTACACATAAGACTTTCGCTTTGCTTCGCTTCAGAGTTTCGCTTTGACAGATAAGTTAAAGTACTGATGTTATATGAGTGCTGCTAAATACAAGGCGAGAAAAGTAAAGCAAAGCAAAACGAAGCAAAATCATGGCGAACTCTCAACTTTTGTACACTTTGACAACCAACTGTTTGCATTTCCATTTTATTTTGCGTGCATATACACACAATTTAGAAAATTTACTAGTATTTCATAGTTTTTGCGTGTATAATTACTTTTAAAAAGATAAAAGAAGAGAAATATTAATAAATAGCAAATAAAACACCTCTTTGATCGATGTTTATTTATCTTGTCGAAATATGCTCGGCCTGAATATAGTTTATTACTCTCGTGACTTTGAAACATACATAAGTAGCATAACTATCGCTTAATTATATAAGTAAAACTCATTTCTTAATATTTTATTGAACAAAATATTTGGAATAGACACAAATAACAATTGAAAACCAACCAATAACGTAGAAACTGTCAAAGCGTTCTATGTAGCAAACCTTTTACACCTCATGCTTTGTTGTTAAATTTCGAATTGTCAAGTAAAGCGAGGAAAGTTGTATGTGTACGGCCCTTTAGGGTATTATTAAGTCATCTTGTTAGTTTGTAAGTCATTCCATTTAGAATCAACAAACAGCGCACAACACTGCAGCTATCATAAATAAAAATACGCTTACATAGTAAGCAAGAAAATTAAAAGTAGTTTTATTCCAAACTACCAAGTTATAGCTGTCATACAACCGATATTTCAGATATTGCATTTTTAACCATAAATTCTTCGTTTAATCAGCTATAGCTGATTGAAATTTTGCACAAATATCAATCAATGCAAGGTGCCTGTCTGTTTGGCGCTGGAGGACCATTAAAGTACATACATACATATATCTCTGCACTTGTCACTGCCCTGGTGTTCAGATTCGAATCTAAACGACCATAAGTACCTCAAGGGACCTAGTTTCTTAATAACTGTAGGATAATGAAGAATATTGTGATGTTTGGTTGTGGTTTTTTATTAAAAGTTGTAGATTCAGAAGAAGATTGTCGTCAAATTTAGGATAAACAACAATATCAACAATTTTTATAAAAATAATTAAAAACTTGTAAACAGCATAAACTTGTTAATTTGCTATCCAGACTATCAAAGAGAGCTTCTACTTATGTACGTCTTCAAGTTTTTGTAGAACGAAAGTAGATAAAATACCACGGTCATTTAAAATTTCCAATATTTCATCACTCAAATGCCATGACTTAATTAAATCACAAAACGGCACGTCCATATCCATAGTTGCGTAGATGTAATATTAAATTTTATTCAGCTTTAAAACGTTTAGTTGCAAACACTTACATATGTATGTATATGCCTATTCACATGTAAAACCATTCAAAACTTAAATGTTTAGCACTTCACTTTAGTTTGACCGACTTGGACAGCGGTTTCAAAAGACTGAGCATTTTGGTAATTGTGTTGAGAGCATTGCATTGCAGATATGTACGTATGTATGTATGTATGTTCATATATAAAACAGAAGAAGTGGTGCAATATGTAACAGTCCTGTCGTTCAAGTTTGAACATGTCCATCGAAATCGATTTCAAATAACGGAACATTCGGCAGAATTGATAGAAAATGCGCAAAAGACAACACAATAATTAAAAACTGTACATATGTAGATGAGATCTACTTGTTTTTAAAAGAAATACATATGTACATATGTACATATGTACGTCTTAATAAAGTTGAAAAGATTCTTGTAAAAATAAGTAGATATCCTTCTTAATAAATCGAACTAACTTTTCTGTTAGAATTCATCTTAGTTTTAAATTTTTAACAGAATATTCGACTTTTTTTTAAGAAAAATTATGAGATAAAAAGATATCGTTTCATTCTAAACTGAATATCATTTAAATAAAATTAATAAGTTTCTCCTCATAAAAACAATTAGAAATTCTCTTAAAAACTTTGTTTTCATTGCCGGTCATACCTCTTTGTCAGCAAACGTTTTAAGACGTCAAACTTATACTTTTTATGTGAAGTTTTTGGCTCTGTGTATTTTTATTTATTTTATGAGACCCCTAAACTGCCTTGCATTTTACTTTGTGTACATAAATATTTTCAAAACTAACAGCCGTTTTTATAAGAGGCAATTTAAAATTTTTTAGATTAACACATCAGGATTACCTGTTCAATATGCCTTAGCTCCAATTGAAATCAAACCATGGGGAAACCTGTTTGATCTCAATTGTAGAATAAAGTTAGATATCCACTTGAGATACAAATTATTTCTCTAAGATTGGATAAAGATTTAAATTGTGCATATTGGGTACGTGTGAAATGTATTTTTGTATCGAACGGCTACCGGGTTGCCAAGCGGCTCATTTACTCAATAATCATCATCCATCATCTCTTGATCTTTATAAGCAAGTTCGAGATTTTTTTTATCACAATTCCTTTTTTTTATTTGTGTCTTCATTTGACAAAAGAAAAACCTCTCGTCGAATAGTTCGTGCATGAAATATGATTTTTAAATGCCAATGTCTTTAGGGATGTATTCCTAAAACACCCAATTGGACGGAGGATCCCCTACACTAGGGCCAACAGTATTTCGTTTCTGTCTCATATGATTTAATTAAAACATATCACATTATTTTCTTAAAATTGTTTACAAACCTTTATTTTTTTGCTAAATTATGTATTCGATTTGGCCAGTCATCTGGTGCCAGCGAAACTCTGTGTTAATTTTCAAGCTGTGTGTACATTTCTAAGTATACGAGTATGTGAGTCCTTTTGTACACTCCATGCGACTGTATTCTTTTAAAAATTTTTCCATAGTTTTTTCGCTTACCATCACAACTCATAAATTGTTTATTTTGTCAACGTGAATCAAAAATATATGGTTTTGACAGAAGGAGCTTTATGCTTCGGTTATTTTTCACTGCGATCCATTAAACAATATATCAGAACATAATCGAATTGCAAAGGTGTATTGCATGCTATGGTAGTGCGAAGCTTTATTTGCTTTGAAATATAAATTTGGAATACTGATGGCACATAAATACCAGGTTCTAAATCATGTTACATTTTGTACTACATGCCTGCCTAATGTATTAGTAGACAGACTATCCCTATAGATTACATCTTGTCTGTTTGATGTCGGATGAACGGCTGCTATAGCAATACACTCATCAAGCTTATTAGCCTCTGCTAACGGAGACCCCTTGGTTTCACGGCGTTTAAGAGTAGCAGAGGGGCATTAGACATCAATCCCCAACATTTTTTTGTTTATAGATAGTTAAGCTTCTATCGATGCCACGAGAAAAACATAGGCTATTTTTACTCATTCTGGTCTTCTAACTTTAAAAACACACACAAAAATAAAACTTCTTAAATTTCAAAACGTCCTATAAACCAATGTATTATTTATTATAACTGCTAAGTGCTAGAGCTGCTGTGATCGAGTGAGTAGCAGTGCATGTTATTACTCGTTATGCCGCTGAGTTCAGGGATAAAAAAAAATCTAAAATCATTTAATAAGTTGTGTGGTACAATAAAAAAAAGACGCACATTACAAATGTTCGGAGAAGCTCAGCTAAACACTGAGCTATAAAGTGAAAGCGCCGGAAAATTAAAAAAAAAAAATTATTAAGTGCAGGAGCGGATGTTTACTCCAATTGTTTTTATGATCATTGTTTTTTATTTCATACGAAACTTCTCTCCTGGGCTGTCACCCTATCAGTCTAACAAGTCCGAATCATGGGACGGTGCACAGTTGACACGCAAACTCGTGAAATAACAATTAAAATTAGTACTTTTCATTTTATAACATAACAAGTAAATGTGTTTTATTTTGCGAAATGAATGTTGCCATCTCTGTATAAATAAATTGTCATTTTTAATATTTCAGTAACAGGCGCGGATACAGGGGGGTTTGGGGGTCCGGACCCCCTTCCCCCAAAACATCATAACCTTACACGCAGAGAATTTTAAATGTATGTAATAGTTCATTTATCATGACTTGTCTACAAAAATATTTATTTATTTAATTGCAATTGTCTTGAAGGTAAAATCGCAGTGATAACTGCATATTCGGCATGGCCTGCTATTAGCTGCTTTATAAAAAACGAAGCTGCGCAGCAGCTCTACATTGGTGAGATGCAACGGATACAATGTGCACTGAAAGGGTTGCGAGCGAGATAATGGTGGTAGCCTGACACTCGTCACACACCACACCGTGCAGTACCGCCTCCTCGATGAAAAAATAATAACCCCTGTCATCAGCCGCTCGGCAATATATTAGCCTGACAGAGGTGCGCTTCTAAGTGGTAAAAACCTATTGATAGTGGGTGATTTTATCGCTTTTCACGATTTTTGACTACCGAATGATCGTGGGCGAAACGAACTGGCAAAGCAGATCGATAGAGAAGATTACCTCACGGCGGTCCTCGGCATGTCGTTAAGCCCGCTGATCATTCTATAGGTCAGAAAGTCAGGTCGTTTGAACCTGCTGGAACCAGAAAACCCGCCGACACTGGTGAATCTTATCGGCAATTTTTCCTGCTATCACCGGTGGTGAAGACATTAGAGGTCTGCTACTCCCTTAAAGTGCATAGCACCACAACCGCACATAATACCACTAACCGTCCCCGCTTTCGATATTGCAAGCCACACAGCGCAACTAGCCGACATAAAGAGGATCTCTCCCGCAGGGTCTAAAGCGCTGGGTCGCAATTATCTGAGTGTTAGACAGTCTTTGGTATGCTTCAGAGACGTAACCTCGAAACCGAGTGGGGTCAACAGTGGGTTCCATATGGTGGTGTCCTCTCTCCCATACCGAACATTCATCAGCCACCAAAGGGAGTTGCGAATGCCTAGTACGCCGTCGACTGTTCGTAATGGCTACCGGCATTTGTATTGACGAGCTCTATTCTAAAGTGAATGGAATTCGTTGCTGACAACATTCGAGGCGATGGGTCGTCCGCTATGCTGCGTCCATCTGGTCGCCGGGGACTTAGTTCTAGGCTTACCACAACGCCGCATTCCGGACGTCTGAGCAACACCTACACCTGGAGGCAAATATGCTTTCAGCTAAAAAAACATCCTACTTGAGGCGGAGCCATCCCTCCCAGATCCAAGGGATGGCACCCGTTTAAAAAGTGCATTCGTAAGTTAATTGAAATCCATAATTACCACAATATGGATGTCAGAGGAAAGAAATTTAAGAAGACTTTAGTTTAAATATAATTTTGAATAGGTTTGCCACTTATTTCACATTTAAATAAATTGTACCCAAGTCATGAGAAATATTTCGATATTGGAAGCAAAAGAAAATGTTTTAAGAACGCTTTAGTTTAAGAGTATGAAAATAAATGAAAATTAATATGAAACATTTTTAGGAACGGTGTTAAGTGGCCGCTGTGGTCGAGTTGGTAGCGGTGCGTGCTATAACTCAATATGCCGGTGAGTTGGAGGTTCGAATCTCTATCAGGGCAAGCAAAATCTTAATCATAGAAAAAGTTTTTTCTAATAGCGGCCACCCCTCGGCAGGCAATGTCAAACCTCCGAGGGTATTTCTGCCATGATAAAGCTTCTCATTAAATACATCGGAGTCGTCACAAAACTGTACGTCCCTCCATTTGTGGTATAATATAAAGACGCACACCACAAATGGTAGAAGAAGCTCGGTCAAACACTGAACTATATAGTGTAAGCGCAAAAATTATATTATATATATATTAAGTATTTGATTAAAAAAAAATTTCTAATTTTAGCGATGCGATTCTCTAAAAATTAACAAGCACAAATTCGTGCGGTAGCTAATGGTTAACCGACACCAATTCTTCAAGCAGGTGGTTCATCTACCATGTATCGTGGGCTTGCAATGGAAATAAATGACATTGAACAAAATAGAATACCAAATCCAGACTTGCTATTATCGTCGTATATATTACTTGCATCTTGAAGGCACTTAAAACATAGTAATAATCCATCAACGGACTCTGATTAAAGTATTTAGCAAAACATTTTTGAAGATGAAGAAACAGGTATAACTATTTGCATCACTTATAAGTTCTTTCTAAGAGAACTTAAATTCTGAAACTGATAAATAATACACAAAGTATATACAAATAATTTATATTTACGTTTTATTTTCTCAATTTAAGAAAATTGGCATTGTTTTCTGAAAACTTTTTCTGCATACTTAAAGTTTAAAATATCCTCTCAAAATCTTGACATATGGTCAAAAGGGCTACTTTTTCTCTTTGCTTTTAATTTCAGCATTTCTGAATTAATTTTAAATTTTGATATGCCATTGGAAAAATAATAAAAATACACTTAGATGTCTTTTGGATAAAAAGATGGTCAACGTAACTAAATTATTAAAAAAAAATACACTTTTTACCGATTTTTCCGAATTTATCTCAGTTTGAAATGTTTTTCGATATCAAACCATTAATAACTGCTCAAAAATTATAAAACTTCATTTGACTATACCACTCCACTTATATATACATATGTATCTATATACGATAAACTTTCATTTCAGAAATTAACTTTGGTCACAATTATCTACCAGTGGAGTGAGACGTTTTATTGACAGCTCAAACAAAATAAAAAAAATTTAAATTAAGGAAAAAATCAAATGATTTTATTCAAACATTGTTCAATAATACGTGTTTTGGTGGTGTTCAAAAAATATTTACACTTTTCCTTGCAAAGAATTGGAAATTTGCCAAAGAATGTCCCCGACAGCCTGGAGGGAATCCAGAAGGCTGATCAACTGGAGGTCTGTCGGCTGGGCTCTATGCTCCTTTGAGATCTACAAGACCCCGGGGATGGACGGGATCAGTCCAGCGATACTGAGGCAGGGAGGGGAACTTCTAACTCATCACCTGGTGAAGGTAATGAGGGATAACCTGGCGCTGGCCCACATCCCAGAGGTGTGGCGCAGAGCCCTGGTAATATTCATTCCCAAAAGAGGAAATAGCGATTATTCTCTAGCTAAATTCTTCAGGCCGATAAGCCTCACCTCCTTCGTTCTAAAAACAATGGAGAAGATTATCGACCAGAAGTTAGGGTACAGCGCCCTAAAGAAACGCCCCTGCACCCGGATCAACATGCATTCAGAGTAGACAGATCCACCGATACTGCGTTTTATGCTTCCAAAACGCTACCTGCATAATCACACATAAAGTCGACTACCTCTTAGGCAAATAAGGCAATGCAGACGTCTCGCGGGTAAATCCTGGGGATGCACCCCGAAAACTCTGAGATGGATGTACACCATGATTGTAAGACCGTGAGAAATTTCCTTACCAAGCTGCAGCGCTTGGCATTTGTATGCATTACAGGAGCGATGCGCACGTGTCTGACGGCTGCGATAGAAGTGATTGTTGAGCTCGAGCCTCTCCATATCCACATAGAACAGGCAGTAAAGCGAAAGCTTCGGCAAAGGAAAGGTACTGTCATCTAAAGCTAAGGATAAGATAGGAGCCCAGCTCCCGTTAGCCCTTCTTCCAAGAGATGACAGACATAAGACAGTAACATTCGAAAGAAATTTCCTGGTTACAATTAAGACAAAAATACCAGGAACCTCTCCACTTTGGAAAGCTGCTTCCAGGCTAGCACACTGCATGATGGTCAAAGACCCCCGAAGGTATAGGGGCGGGAGTATATGGCCCAAGAACTTAACTCTCGGTGTCGATGGGGTCCTTCCCAAGTATTTTCCAGGCGGAGGTGTATGCCATTAGCAGGTGTGTCGATATCAATCTGCATAGGCACTGTCGAGGAGAAAGATTTTCTCTTAGTGACAGTCAGGCAGCTCTCAAAGTTCTCTCATCATATCAGGTTAAGTCCTTACTCGTAATGGAGTGCGCTGAGAAGCTCAATGTCCTGGCTGAAATTACGACAATTACCTCCTATGGTTACCAGGACACTCAGGAATCGAGGTGAGAAGATGCTCAGGAAGGAATGTATAAAACTAAAAAAAACAGCACTGGAAGAACATTCCAGGTCTCAACCAGGCTAAAAGACTACTAGGTGGTATAATACCAAAAGGTACAAAGTTCTTTTCTACCTCCCTAAGACAAAACTCAGAATCTTAACCGGCTTTCTGACAGGACACTGCAGGTTAAAAGGTCACATGCACCGAATGAGACCTATGTATGTCGCTTTTGCGATAAATCCAGGGAGACCCCTTCCCACCTATTCCTGGAGTGCGACGCTGTCGCACGAAGAAGGGAGAGGTGCATAGGGCATATTTGGCCAAAGGACAAGCAAATACACTCCTTATTCCCAGGATCAATAATGCAATTTCTAGGGGTGCTCTAAGCAACGGAGGGTACAATAGACGCACTGGAGAAGGGAGAGGTGCTTATGGCATAGTTGGCCAAAGGACGAGCAAATAATATAATATAATCTTAGTTTATATGCAATGCTTTAGCCCAGGGACTTATTATCAAGTTTGGCAATTGATTTGTTTCCTGTTTTATGTCATAAAAACCATTATCGCTCCACAGTCACAAAATTGTCTATTTTCAATGATTATTGCATTAATGCCTTTCAAAACAAATGCCAAGTGGATACTATTTATACGGATTTTTCTAAGGCATTAGACAAAGTATCTCACCGTCTACTTCTGCGCAAACTTGCTGCAATTGGTTTTCATTCTATGTTTCTCCTGTGGATAAAGTCTTATCTCAATAATAGACTCAGTGTTGTAACTGTGGATAATGCCACATCTCATCCATTTACTGCGTCTTCTGGTGTTCCGCAGGGTAGCATTCTTGGACCCCTATTTTTTATTCTATTCATCAATGATATTGGCTCTTGCTTTTCATTTGCTGATTATCTGTTGTATGCTGATGACCTTAAAATTTTCGCGGTTGTCAACTGCTCTAGGGATTCTGAACAGCTACAACACGACCTTGATAAGGTATATAATTGGTGTTGTCGAAATCGTCTGTCGCTGAACACAGCTAAATGTTTCCATGTAGCATATGTTAGATCAAAAATTTCTTTGAATACTTTCTATTATATTGCAGGCTCTGCCTTAAAATCCGTCGATGAGACTAAGGACTTAGGAGTTATTTTTGACTCGAAGTTGAATTTCGCCAGTCACATCAATTATGTCATAACCCGGTCTTACTCGATGCTGGCTTTCGTTCGTCGCAATTGATCTGCCTTCACAGATCCGTATACTCTCAAAACATTGTATTGTGCATTTGTTAGATCGAGGCTTGAGTACGCCGCCTTTATTTGGAGACCCTACCAATTAGGCCTCTCCAATCGACTTGAGAGGGTCCAGAAAGTCTTTCTACGATTTGCTCTTCGATCATTAAAATTTTCAGACCCTTTGCCATCTTACCGATCTCGTTGTCTATTGATTGACTTAAATACGCTTGAAAACAGAAGATCTATACTGTCGTGCTCGTTCGTTGTTGGCGTCATCACTGGGACTGTTGATTGTCCTGCGCTCCTTAGGAGGGTTCAGTTTAACGTCCCCTATAAGAACTTCAGGCAGTTTGAAGCCATTCACATTGAATTCTCTAGAACGTTATATGGTGCAAATGCCCCTTTTTCGAGGACTTTTGCAGAATTAAATTTGTTCTTTAATACTTTGGATGTTGACTTTACGTCGCCGCATGGCATTTTAATTAACAGTCTTAAGTCATTCTTCTGTCTGTAATAACAAGTGTATCTGTATCTGTATCTTATCTTTTACTTATAGTTCTAAGATATTTTTTAATTTTATGTCATTATTTTTTTTTTTACTTATAGTCTGTAAGAATTTTGTTATTTCCGAGACTTTATATACAAATAAACAAATAATCATACAAATTACAATCCCAAAGGTTATTAAACGAACTATTGGATACTTTGCCGTAAATTATCCGTGTAACGTAAAATTTTTCTGCAGTTTTATTCCAAGAAATGACACATGCGCTGCTAACTTCAGGTAAAGTAAGCGTACCACATTTTTTTTTGCGGAATAGGTATTGCGTACAGCTTTGGTTCTTGTTGTAATATTTAGTGAATTCTTGTTAGTTACTTCGATGATTTATTAATAAAATGTATTTTCATACACGCAAAAATTGTCACTAGAACCTCTCAGCATTAAATGCTGTGGTAACGTTTTAACATAAAAGATTTGATTTCGTTTTGATAGCATGGCGCCGAAGCGCAATAATCTCATTTTATTAAGTTATTTTTGCTCATTAACAAAACGAAAGGGCTGCTCAACAAGCCCTGAAATAAACACATAAAAATCAAGCGCATCGAAAAACACGTCTACTCAGCTTGAAACATATTCCGGCAAAACAAATCAAGCAATGTTCTGTGGCGCAAGGTTAAGTTGAAACGAAACTTTGCTTCGTAAGAGCGCTGTCAGAATGCGCATCTCGAAAACTCGCACAGCAACTGGAGCTCCTCAGCTACAACAGTTGGTGGTTGGACTCCTTAGGTTCACAGATCGGGAATCCAGAAATCTGGTGACAGACTCCCTCTTAATGTCGCCTAGGTGGTAGTTAAAGTACGGGAGTACCAATGCCTCAAATGTCTGTGCCACTGGTGAAAGCAGAGATATCGGCCGATAGGATTCACAATTTTTGACCGGTTTCCATAGTTGGTATCAGTGGTATCACCCTGAAACGTTTGCAATAAAGGAGGCGATTAGGTATGTTGAGAGGAATGCAACAGCAGGTACGCGAGTGAACATTTTCACAGACAGCCAAGCTGCCATCCAAGCACTCTCTTCTACCTCGGTCGGCTCTCAACTTGTAGATGAATGTAGGAGAGAGACATAGGGACATTTATGGAAACGAAACTGCGGATGAACTAGCGAGGTGCGGTTCTGCACTGGGTGGATCCAACGCGTGGGCGTCTCGCTTAGAGAAATAAAGGGCAGAATCGCCGATATGATATACTGCGATTCATAAAAACCGCCAAATGGCTGTAGGTTGCACGAGATGTGGAATCAATTGGCATACTTGCTAATTGCTTGCCACCAGGGTGGCAATCCACTTTAACCAATCAACCATTACCCTGCCGATTTTCCAGATTCCATATTCCGGACTTTAGAGGCTTTCGCCTTCTCTATGGTCTCCATCACCTCGTTGACAGAGAAGACAATTGATGGTTTTTATTTGCCCTGCTTTCTGGTCACTATAAGTTTGGTCCTCTCCGCAAAAGATGCATAAAGAATTTCCGGCTAAAAAAGCTCGCTCATCGCTTCAGATTCAACGAAGAGTGGTCACTGAACGCAGAGTAGTCACCGAACAAGAATTCAACTCTGTCACCGTGTTTCACCGCGTTTGGACAGGGACCTCACGGTTGACCAAAATTTGCCAACTCCATCTCCAAGGCTACATTACTTCAGATGCTGCTTCCACTTTTCTCTATTGTGCTGGTCGACCAGAGGCCGAATATCGGCATTTAATTCCCTGATGCAGAGATCCGGATCCGGGTGGCAGAAGTTTTCTTGATATGTTTGCATATTTGAACGTACACGTTGGGACACCTGCATAAGTGGCACCGCTTTAATATCACTCATATTAAATACCACAAGCTTGTATGTTAGTACATACATAGCTAGCAGTGTAAACTCAGAATAATATTGGAACAATCACTCCCTCATATAACTAGAGATGCGACGGAATTTCCGACTAATTTATACTAATTTTGCGCCCTCTATTAACGAACACTGTTTGTTAATACCATGGAAAAGCTGAATTCCAAACGTAGAACAAAAAAGTTTCGAACTGTGTTAAAACTAAATTTCTGCAACTCGATGCTTTGGAATCAAATAAAGAAATATTGTGCCTTCTAGAAATTGGAAACAATACTGTGAGTTTTCGCAGATGATTCTGAATTGTCTAACCTCTAACTCATTTCAAAATACAGGAAACTTAAATGCTGTATTTAAATAGCCAACCAACTATGAACATTTTTTGCTACTACGGCTTTTGGGTTAGATAGTATTAACTTCTTAGAAAATGTCTTTCACCTCAACACACGAATGTTTCAAAAACGACTAACCATACAACTATTTCATGTTTATAAAGAAATAAACGTATCCTTAAATTTGAAAAATCATAATGCAGTAATTTGTTTTGCGGAGAGACCGAAAAGTGATATTTGTAAAAACTTTAGTTTCATTTTTTCTGATTATTGAAAGGACATAATAAGTTACTTGATTTTCTTTTCGGACAGTGTTGAGTGTAGATATATATATATATTGGAACGATTTTGCAACATCCCTTGTCAGGTTTTGTTTGAACATAACTCTGTTTCAGCGTTTGAATTTTGGGCTTATCAGGTAGCGGTGCAAAAGTCGTCAATGTAAAAAAAATTTTACATGTGACGCTTTTTATTTCCATATGATAATCGGCCGTATGCTCTCCTCCAATTCCTGTGCATTTCATTGCCCCAATCAGTGTTTCTGATTTTCCTACATAGTCTTCCTTATCCATGAGTACCGATTTTGTGGTAATTTTTTGTTCCTCCTGATTTCTGCTTTAATCTATGGATGAAGCTTTCTAGCTTCCGTTTTCATAGACTTTTACTTTTTTTTACAATTAAGTAAAAATTCAAACAGATGTTGAACTGAACGTATAAGCTGGCACAAATACGAAACGGACTCGTCTTCAAACCACACTTGACAAGGGATGACGGAAAATAATTGTAATACGAGTATATGTTCATACGTCGATATGATAAGCTTATTGCAAAAGCCAGGTGCAAGGATTTTTTTATTCTATTGTTAATCTGCATGGATAAAAAAATACGCTAACATATTTGTTTAAATATATATTGTTTGTTTTTGCCCCCTCACAACCCTTACAAAAATCACTTGTGTAGTCGATATTTAAAAATAAAAAATCGTCCGATGGGTACTCTGACCATAAATATCGATAAATTGCAATACTGCATATAAAGTGCAGTTATGTATATTTTCAGGTTTTTTTTATTTAAATAAAATTTTCTATATAATTATGTACATTAACTGCATTTCATGTATTAAACACCATTTTGAAATTCTGAAATATGTATTTTTCTAACGGTTTATTAAATCGTTAGCTAGTCTGTAGGTATCTCTAATAACTGAATTTACATATTGCTAGAAATTACTTTAAACGCTGCTGTTTCGTTTTAATAACGTAAATTTTAATAATTCAGTTTTTTACAGTTTTGGCCAAAAATTAGTAGTTCGATAAGTTAAACAAATTTAAAGTTTTACTTGGCAGTCAACTTACAGATGCGATCAACGCCATAATGAAGAGAAAACATAACGATATATCGGTTTTCAAATACATCGCTATAAAAATATTAATACCCACATAAACATCAATATAGCTAAAATTGCTTACATACTTAGTATATGTTTATAAAACCACATCTTTGTTACCAAATAAGATTTAATCAGGCTATTTAAATTTCCTAATCAATATGCTATGATATGTACATATGTAAGTATGTATGGTTATTTGGTTTCTGTTTTTTTTTACTGTTTGTTGTATATTATAATAATGTAATTATTTGCTAACCTCCACCGCCAGCATCATTGGTGTCTTGCTTTCGCTTCCGTTTCTTCCCCCGTGACGTATTCGTGCGCGAGCTCCAATCTGGATACATTTGCATGTGCAATTGACGCTCCCGTCTAGCTAATTCATAATATTTTGCTTGCTCCTCACGACCTAATGCGTGCCACTATTGTTTTAAGTAAATTTTTTTTTTAATTTTGCATATTTTTTTTAATTATTGTATTACCGAGTGTAGATTGGGACGAAATGTAATTTGTTTGAGTAAAAATAATGGCAGATGTCATATAAAAATAGAAAAAGTAGAAATAAAAAAAGTTATTTGTTAATTAAAAGCTAATCATAAATTTTATAGACGTAATTGGCGTTGTTTTTGCATTTGCTTTCTTTTTTATTTTACTCGTATATAAAGTTAGAGCTTTTAAAAATTTTAATTTTAACTTTACAATTTTTATTGAGCTCAAGGCCATTTTATGGAAGATTTTTGTGAAAAAACAACAACAGTTTTTTAATGGTAGAAATTATAGTACTATTTCGGAAATCTCCACCTTTCCTCATCTTTTTATTAAATTAATTTAATTTATTTTTCATAACCACTTCTCCTAGGCTTTGAACCCGGGAGCTTGGGCTGTTGTGTTTATTTCCTTAACACAAACAAGAACCACACAAACAAGTTAAATAACGGCAGATCAGTTGCTTATGTTTGTAGTTGGTTTGTTTAAGGAAGATGAAATAAACACAACAGCCAACTCGGCTAGCGTAGCACAATATGTAGCGTATTGGCTCTGCAATAGTAGTATAATTTCAACCATTAAAAAACTGTTGTTGTTTTTCACAAAAATCTTCCATAAACTGGCCTTGAGCTCAATCAAAATTGTAAAATTAACATTTACTAGGCCAACAGAAAAATAAACAAATATTTAAATTTTAACTATTTTTTGTTTTTAACGGCAGGAGGAATTCCCAAAAACTGAGTAATTAATCGATTATTGCATTAATATATTAGTTGTACATTTTTCCCTATGCTGGTAGATTATTCTGTCTGTGCGGCAACTTGTTGCGTTTTCTAGGTTTTCAAAGGTCTCGTAAGTTGTATGTAAAATCAGAATTTTTATTTTGTTTTTGTTGAATTGTAACACAATCTGACATTTTTGAAAGTTTATGACATTACAACACGTTACGAGACCTTGTGATTTCCCCAACTACGTCTGTTTGAGTTCTGTTACGATGGCAGTTCGACCTAATTGTATATAAATATTTATAAGACAAATTGAAATAAAGTTGTAACATGTTATGAAGACAACTTAATAGCATTGTCCTGAATTCAGAGAGTAGTTGATTTTGTCTTTGCATGGGTTTAATTTCAAAATCGAACTAATGCACATTAATTTGTAGTGCGATTACTATTAAAAAGTCTCATCGTTGTACATTGGTGTAATGATTTCTTTAGTTTCCAAAGCCTGTCACAAAAAGACAAACTATATGTTTTCGCAACAGAAACATATGGCAAATATGCGAACAGGAATTAATTGGCAAACAACCGAAGGTTATCTATATGCATAATAAGCGGTTCGAAACTATACTAGAAATAAACTGAAATTCTCGCATTCTGAAAAAATATTTTTACTCTGTTCACAAATTATAGTACAACCACATATTGACAGATTGGGGTACTTACTTTATTTCAAGTGTCTACAAGTTATCACTGATTTTGACAATTTTTTTTTACTGGCAATTTCGACCATTTAACGCAAAACCGCGTTTATTTTTTATATGGAAGGTATTGCGAAAGAGTGTCAGTAAAAAATTTGTCAAAAATCAGTCGTAAATCTTAGCCACCAGAAACTTGCACTTTGTAGCACTAAAATTAACATGTGCATGACCCACAAAAATTGAAATTTATTTTTTAATTTTGAAATTTAGATGAATTTTTGAATACAGATTTCTACATTTTTTATAAAATTTAAAAATTTGTTTTTAATGGTGTTTGTTAGAGAATTAACGATATTTAAATTTAAACATTATTTTAAATAATTGGAGGTTAAATAAATTGTCCAATATGTGTTTGAGTTATAATTTGTGAACAGAATGTATGTATCTTAGGCACAGGACTATTAAAAAAAACAAAAGAAGTATGTGTTCACTATAAATTTAAGTATACATACATAAGTATATCGTGTCAAGGAATAACAGCTAAAATTTATTCAAGTACATAGAAATATACGTAATTTAAGGAGAGTTTGGATTTGAGTTTAAATAAATATTTTCCTTTTTGTTGTTGTTGAAGTTTCCTACAGGGTAGGAATCTATTGAATTTTGAACGATTTTCCGTTTTCCCTTGTCAAGTTTGGTTTAAAGACAAAACGGCGTTGTGCCATCTTCAGAGTCGTTTTTCGGTATGACTAGTTTTCTATTCGGTCTAAGTATTTACAGTCGTTTTATTGTAAATTTTCTGTAGTTTAGTTACAATTTTGAAGCAAATTGCCAATGGATACAGTAAATTGAATGATGTTAGCAATTTACGTTTTAAAATATTTTAAGTTATCAATTGTCAACAAATGCTGGCAATCAAGTGTCAAAGTGATGTTTTGACAGATAAATTTTCATTTGCACGAAAAGTACGTGGCGGCAACATCATTGGTATCATAATATAAAAGCAAATATTGAGTTGTTTCCTATTCGATTATCTAGTAGTATGTTCTTAGAAGGGAAATTACACATCTTGTGTAATACTTAAAGGATATTTTCGCTTTAATGCATAGAACGTACTTGTCTTACGCCATCTCAAAAATTATTATGTTGTGATATTAAATTGCCCACTCACAAAACCTTGCAATCAGATTGCCGCAATTATCTCTCAAAATGATTGTCTGACTTTTGCTTGTGGAGACGTGGGGTTAGGTACTAAGTTTGTTTCAGTCCGTCAGGTCGTTGGTCGTAGAGAATTGCAGCTGTTTGTCTGTTCTTCGGTGATGTGTTTTACGAGTGCGGACAGGCAGAAATCTGTTATTCTTTTATGGGTTTTTGTGTTTCTGTTTGTCTGTTCGTTGATGTTGCCAGAGTTTTGACCTGTTTGTTGTATAGTAGCCGTAGGGTTCAAACATTACATCCGATGTGGTGTTTATTTCTTCGTTTATAATTTTGGGGCACGGTGGTGCTTCTGGGTATGCAGTTACAGTTGCAGGGCTGTACTCAATTCCCACTATTACGTCCACGTTCGTGAACCCTGGGCAACGTGAGTAACCCATATGCGAGATACGGTAACCAACCCGTGTGGAGCCTCGGATCACGTCTAATAGAGAGGGAGCTTTCGTGGAGACACTCCGAAATATTCCGTTTAAGGGTTCACTAAAGTCCGCAGCGTCTGTTCACCAGGAGATGCGATGGACGGGGCAATGAAAATAATCGATAGGCCCTTGCGACATCTACTACTGCTGCCATGTAAAGGAGCGCAAATCCGGTATCGGATTTCTGGTGGGAGAGAGACTTTGCCGTAAAGTATTGTCGTTTACTCGCCACAATCCGCATCAAGACGAGATTCTTCAACATCTCCCTGATTTGCGCCTACGCTCCGACGGAAGAGAAGAACGATGGGACCAAAGATTTCTTCTACGATCTCCTTGGCCGCACGTTTTAGCGGTGCCCCCGCCCCCCCGATATAAAAATCGTGCTTGGCGATTTCAATGCAATTCAATGGGCAAGGAGGCTTCTTTGGTTCCAAGGTCGGAAGATTTAGTCTCCACGACGAAACGTCCGATAACGGGCTAAGAATGATCGACTTCGCCGCGGCCCGAAACATGGTAGTCTGCAGTACCAGGTTCCAGCATAAGAAGATACATGAGGCAGTCTCCAGATGGTAAAACATAAAACAAAATCGACCATGTTGTGATAGACGCGCCTCTGTGCAGCAGAAAGCGCGCGCAAATGAACACAAGGAGGCTCGACGTCGGAAAGCTGCAATCGCAACACACAGCCACCCACTTCGCCTCCCCATTGCACTGCTGCTCTCTGAGAGCAATAATCAACAGAAAGATATTTTCGAGCAGTGAAACCATATTTCTCGCTGTCTAAATACATACCGCAGCTGAGGAATCCATCGGATTTCGGCGAGCCCAAAAGAACAACTGGAATGACGAGGAATGTCGCGCCGGTACGGAAGGTAAAGAGGCTGCCTACAGGGGCACACTGCAAATGGAGAAGATGTTAAACCCGAATCCCAATCAATAATGATGTACTCGATGTACCATCACCCGACTATGACAAAATTCGAAAAGCGACAGCACGGGTGAAGAACAACAAAGCCCCCGGGGCTGATGGGTTACCAGCTGAGTTATTCAAGAACGGCGTAGAGGAGCTGGTTAAGTGCATGCATGAGCTCTTTTCTAGAATATGGTCAGAAGAACGCATGCCTGCCGATATGAACTGAAGTGTGCTCTGTCGAGGGTATTGTGTGAAAGACTTAAGCTACCACCGACCAGATATTCACAATAAGCCAGATCTTGGAAAGACCCGAGAAAAAATAATCGACATACACCATCTTTTTGTCAATTTCAAAGCCGCCTTCGATAGCCTAAGAAGAAGTTTCCTATATGCCGCAATGTCTGAATTTGGTATCCCCGTAAGACTTATACGGCTATGTAAAATGACGTTGAGCAACACCACCAGCTCCGTCAGAATTGGGAAGGAACTCTCCGAGCCGTTCGATAACAAACGAGGTTTCCGACAGGGTGACTCTTTGACGTGCGACTTTTTTAACCTGATGCTGGAGAAGATAATTCGAGCCGCAGAGCTAAATCGCACAAGGCACCATCTTTTATAAGCAGCTGCTGGCGTACACCGATAACATTGACATAATCGGCATTAACAACTGCGCAGTTAGTTCTGCCTTCTCCAAACTGGAAAGAGAAGCAAAGCGAATGGGTCTGGAGGTGAACGAAGGAAAGACGAAGTATATCCTGTCATTAAATATACAGTCGGTACATACAAGACTGGGATCTAACATCACTGTTGATAGTTATAACTTTGAAAAAGTAGAGGACTTCGTTTACTGAGGATCCAGCATTAACACCAATAACAGCGTCAGCCTTGAAATCCAACGCAGAATCTCTCTTGCCAGTAAAGTTTTCTCTCGACGGACAAAAAAAAACTGTATAAGTCTCTCATCATGCCCGTCCTATTGTATGGCGCAAAAGCATGGACGATGACAACATCAGATGAGCGGCCTCTAGGAGTGTGCGCGAGAAAGATTCTTCGAAAGATTTATAGAACTTTGCGTCTTTGCGACGGCGAATACCGCGTACGATGGAACGATGAGCTGTACGAGCTGTACAAGTACGTAGACAGAGTGCAGCGGATAAAGAACCAGCGGTTTCTCGGGCTAGGTCACGTCGTTCGAATGTATGAAACAGCCTGAAGGTTTTTGACGCAGTACCCGCTGGGTGTAGCAGAGGAAAAGGAAGACCTCCTCTGCGTTGGAAAGGCCAAGTGGAAAAGACTTGGCTATACTTGGGATTTCCAATTGGCGTCAGTTAGCAAGAGATAGGGATAGCTAGCGTTATTTGTTGACCTCGGCCAAAATCGCTTAGTCGGTTGATGCGCCAATTAAGTAAGTAAATAATTTTTGCGTCAAAAGTTTTTTTATTTGTATATCTCCATGTTCTCTAATACGTTTAGACGCCTTGCCTTATGTTGTATATGGAGAACTTTAGCTGTCTTTGCAAATTTCATTGGTGTGCATTTGTTTTCTGCCATTTGGTGATGATGGTTTTTGCAATTTTTTGTTGAACCCCTTATTGTCCCGGTATCTATTTTTTATCTTACGTCCTGTTTGGCCAATGTAGCTAAATACATTGGCATTCGCAAGTTGGTTTGTAAACACCTTGCTTTTTCAGTGAGTCGTCTTTATTCATACCATTTTGTAGTATCTTTCCTACGTTGTTTCCTTTTCTAAACGCCGTATTAACGTTATACTCGTAACTCTGGAATAATTTGGCTACTTTGTAAGACGTTTTTCCCGTGTACGTCAATAATGACCAGGCAAATTTCCTTTTCTTCTCTCCTGCTTGCCTTTTTGGTTTCATGTCTCTTTTTATTTTGTTTATCAGACCACTTTTGTATCCGTTGTTTTCGGCGAAGGTAAATAATATGTTTAATTCTTTAACGTATGCTTCCTTCTCTAACGTGGTTTGTTCAAGCCTCGTTAGTAAATGCCCCAAGGCAGCATTCTTGTGCTGTTGAAGGTGGTTCGAAGAGTTATGTATAATAGTGTCCGTGGCCGTGAGTTTTCTATGTATATCAAATTCGAATTTGTTTGTATCTTTATTTGTTCTAATTGTAAGATCCAAATTATTTATTCTTCCTTCCTTTTCCGCATCCATTGTGACTTTCTACTTTTGTGTTGATCCTTCAAATAGTCTAGTAACAATCCCATTTTGTCTCCAAAAATGCCAAAAAATATCATCGACGTATCTGGCGTAGAACTTTACTCGTAATTTGTATGTTATCTTATCCATATATCCCTCTTTTAGGTGTTGCATGAACACTTCCGTTAGAATAGCCGACGTTGGGCTACCCATTCCTACACCGTTAGTCTGCCTATATATTTGGCTGTTAAACTTATAATAGTTTTGGCCAAGGGTTATCTTTTAAGCTTTAGTGACATCTGTTGCGAAGTTCTTGCTAGTAATTTCTAGCGAAATTTTACTCAGAATGGTCACGGTTTTCGACGTTGGTATCGCTGGGTAAAGGTCCTTGACGTCAAACGATACTAATTTTCCATATTCAGGCACATCTATTGATCCCATTTTCTGAATTAACTCCCTAGTATTCTTAACGATGCATTTATCGAGCTGTGCTAGATTAGGATATAAGCTGCCGAAATATCTCGAGTCTTTGATATCAGGAACATATAAGGGACTACAACAAAAAAATGCAATAACCATCTAGTATATCGGAATCAACAAATGTACACCAATGAAACTTGCAAATACAGCTAAAGTTCCCCATGTACAACATAAGACAACACGTCTAAACGTATTAGAGAGCATGGAGATATACAAACAAAGAACTTTTGACGGAAAAATAGTCAACGAGCAAATAAACACGTTATCGGATGTAATGTTTTAACCCCTCCGGCTACTATACAAAAAACAGGTCAAACCTCTGGCAACATCAATGAACAGACACCCAAAACACAAACACCTATAAACGAATAACATATTTCTACCTGTTCGCACTCGTAAACCACAATACCGAAGAACAGGCAAACAGTTCTCTACGACCCCTACCCCCCCCCGGACTGAAGCAAACTTAGTGCGCAAGGTCGTAACTAACTCAACTAGAGACACTTGACAATAAAACGACTATAGGTACTTAGAATGAAAAGAAAACTAGTCAGAACGAAAAACGACACTAAAGGTGGCACAACACCGAAACCGGTTTGTCTTGAAACCAAACTTGACAAGGGATGACGGAAAATCGTTTTAAAATTCAAATACTTTCTTAATATAATATTACCTTCCATAGAAGTATTATAAATTGCAAACATAAACAAATATGCGGAATTAGGTTTTTTTTTTCTAAGTTTTGAAAATTCAACTCATGTTTGGCTGTTATTTTTTGTCTGCAATTTTAAAAGTGGTGCAAATTTTATTTTTGAAGCGTGCTGGTTTGGTATCAATTAAAATAGCTGGATATTACATATGTAACGTCCAAGCTTCATATATTTTTCTGGAGAGAAAGTACTTGCACACAAAGTCTAATATTTTAAGTGTTAACACGGTTCATAAACATAAAAGGCCAACTTTGTGCAATGTTATATTAATTTATAAAAAAAAATGCATTAGATTTAGTTTTTTTCTTTTACTTGAATGTGTTAGAGCGGAGTTATAGTTAAGCCGGAATTCAGTAAGCTGTATAAGTGAGACAGAACTAACAGTTTTAGACAAGTTGGCATTCATTTGTCGCAAAAAAATTTTAAATAACTATAAAAAATAAAAATGTGATTGTAAATTAAGTAATTTTTATCTCAAATTTTGTGACCTGAGAATATAATAATCTTCTGAATATATCTCAAAAAAGCATATTCTAACTTAATGAATCGATTTTATCTTGACTTAAACGACACGCTTTAAAGTTTATTTTATTCCATTTTGTTTTATTGTATTTTGTGTTATTAATTGGCATTTAATTTATGTACAATGGAACGATCTTCCTTCTTTTTGATTATATTCTGACCAAGCGGATGCAATGTTGTGCCATAATCAAGCCCACTTTTCCATATGTTCAGTTTGCGTCTATCAGGATGTATTAATTAAATGTTTGCAGTAACAAACAAGTTTGCTTTATATCGCCTCAACGATTATTAAAGGTTTGTGGAATTCTGTTAATTTAGTGATATTAGTGAAGACTTCTGTGAAAGGCTGTGAAATGTCCAAAAATATTATACATTTACTCCAATGGGTGGGCAATAGAGGGCGGTAACAGGTTAACCATTAAAACAGAGAAATTCTTCCAGGAATAATTTGCCTTGCTTAATGTTACAATTTGAAATAGCCGTTCAGCAATAACATAAAGAAGGATGGACATTGGTTCGTTAATAGACAGAAAATAAACTCTGGCCATTAACTCATAATGATTGATATAGCAGAAAAGAGACATACAAAATATCGAAATGGAAAGAAAAAAAGCACGACAAGGATGTCCAATACTATATGATTGAAAAGCGGTAATCTATAGAAAGCTAGTGAGTTTGACCAAACATAAGCATGCGATGCATCGGATTAAAATAATAACACGGTATGACAAAATACAATTTTTTTTGGTACAAATGAGAAATGTTAACAGAATATGAAAATAGGCTTAAAATAAAGAAATACGTGTCTCGGCGTTTTGCTGTAGCAAGTCAGAATTTTGAGAAAATCGACCCCCTGGACTATTGCTTACCGAACAGCGCTGGCCAAAAACCTCCCGCAAAGTGCTGAGGACATCGCATTGCATTTATACACTTTTTAAAATAGGCGAGTTTCGAGGGGTGACTGAAGAGAATTTGCCAACCTAATGCCGTAATTGAGGACCACAAAACTCTAGAGCCGGGATACCAGAAATATAAACACATAACTCCTATTTTACACAGAATCGCTTTCCAGAGAGGTGGTAAATGCAATTTTTAGTATAACTACCTGAAAGATAGATAGAAGAAAATCCGATGCATTTTTGAAAACCTTACCCAACAGTTGCATTCGAAATTTCGAATATCGTCTCCGAGATCTACCAAGTATCCAATGTCAAGTGAATTTCATCATTTCATAAAATTTTGTCGTATTTGATTTTTTACACTTTTTTGTCTAAATTTGTTGCATTGAAAAGAGCGTAACATTTTATAAGAGTATCGCTAAGAAAGTTAAACATTTTCGAACCGTCGGTTCATCCATGAATTTAAGTCGGCCAATAAAAACAAGTTAGTATTGATAAACAGATCGGAACATACTGACATCATCCCGTACAAGATCGTTTTTAAATATTAAGAGAGGAAAGGAATTTAAATGATTCTCGGTTTAAAATTTTTTGAACCCAGAAAGCCCCATACCTTTAGTCAAGCTTATTGTGAAATTCATTTAGTAAAGCTACAGATTAGTTCTGTTATACGATGCATGGGTTACAAAAGAAAATATATAAAATGTGCAGAGCACAGGCTTCCTGATCGAGCTGTTACTTCAAACTTGTCAATGCTTGCTTTTATAAAAGAAAAAACATACACCAAATCTCTTTGTCGACTTTAAAGCCGCTTTGGACAGCACGAGAAGAAGTTGCCTATATGCCGCAATGTCTGAATTTTGGGATCCCGGCAAAACTTATACGGCTATGTTAAATGATGTTGAGCAACACAACCAGCTCCGTCAGGATTGGGAAGTACCTCTCCGAGCCGTTTGATACCAATCGAGGTTTCGGACAGTTGTTCGAGTTCAATGCAAAACTAGCAGATTTTATTTATAGTAACCAATATAGGGAAGTGTTCGAGGAGTTTTCGCTTATTACCAGCTATATACGAGTACATACATACATACGTCAGACATGAAAAGATAAAAGGCTGGAACGATGTAAATGTTGCCGTTGAATCCCGTTGAGTGGAGTTGTTCAAATATTTCCGTGCTAACAGAGTTAAACTGTACACATTTTCGCATAATTATTGAGTATGTTTCTTGTATACCTGGCAGCAGCGATCCTACCGAAAGAATTTTATCACTCCTAAATTAAATATGGACAAGTGAAAAAATACAGTTAATTAAATATCAAAGTTTCGAAAGCTATTTTGATGACTACTAACATCGAAAAAATATGTAATTAGCTGGATTTCTATTTGAATACTCGTCCTGATATTTTAAAATTGATTTGCCCCACCGAGAAATATTACAAAACTACTTAGAAAAATTCAGATATTTATCTTATCTTACGAAATGTTGTGCGAAAAGCAAAATAACACATAAAAGTATAGGTGAGGTGATACTAAACATGAGTAAATGGCTTGAAACAAATTAATGTAATACAAACATCCACATTACACAATTTCCCTTAGAATATGGGTTGTACCAAAAATACTGAAACATACAGTTTTTCCGTTGGCCATCATCATCACAATACAAAGGCACGAAACATATGTACAGTGGATCAAAGCCAAACTCGTACAAAATTTTTCCTCACCTTAGTTTCAATTATCTTCAAATAATTCAAGAAAAGTTCAAGACTCAGTTTCAATAATTTATTGGATTAACATTTATTTAAGAAAGGAAAAATAAGTTAAACAAATTTAATTTTTAACAACAATTTTTAATAATAAACAAACGAAAGGAATAAATTCAATGCCAAAGCCAAACTCGTACATTTAAAAATTTCCTAAGTATTTTAATCTTATAAAGTAATTAATACTTGGTATGCTTCCCTTTATTCTTAATTACCTCTTCCAGCCTATTAGGCATGCTTTTTACGAGGTTTTCACAAAAACTTTGCTACATTTTTTCCCACTCTTCCTGTACTGCTCTCTTTAAGCCCTCCTTATTAGAAATTTGCAGTGCTGACGAACTTTTGCGTCAAGATAACTCCATAAATTTTCAATAGCATTTATGTCAGGACTCTGTGATGGTGTTTCCAAAACATCTGGAGTATTATATAGCAGCCAGATCCGCCTTATGCTTTGGGTCGTTATCCTGATAAAATAACTAATCTTCGTCCAACCACAACTTTTCGCTTGACAAGGTACTTTTAGCTTAAAAATATCTAAAACTATCCTCGAATTCATAACCCCATCAATAAAATAGAGTGTGCCAGGTCCAGCCGCCGAAAAGGATCTCCAAACAATGACACCACCGCCGCTGTGTTTCACATTTTGTTTCCTATTTCTGGAATGTAGATCCTCATTTGATTTTCGCCACACATAAGGCTTGCCGTCAGACCCAAATATATTGAATTTGCTCTCGTCAGTAAACATCACTTGTTTCCAGAACAAACCATCTTTTGAGCGATGCATTTTAGCAAACTCCAGACGCACCTTTTTATTTCGCACGTTTAAATCGACATTTATTGCCATATAAATTTTCCCGATGGAGCATGTTTCTAAGCGTTTGCGGGCATACTGTTTCTCCCAGTTAATTTTCAGTGATTGCAGCTAAGTTTGCCTTAGTTTTCCGCACAAGGTAGCGCTCGTCCGCTGATGTTAAAATTTTGTTGTGTGCCAATTTTGATTTATTTTTGACCTTTTTGGTAATTTTGTATCTTTTTAGAATATATTGAATAATGGAATGGCTCCTATTTACTATTTTAGATATATCTCGCAAGGATTTCCCATCTTCGGAGTTCTTTTCAGTCAATTGTCTGATTTCTGGGCTAGTTTTACTTCGTTGCTTTCCCACCTTTCGTTTTATTCAAATTTTGCTTAAAAATATTTTTACTTTCACAGAACAATTGTATGGTTTATCTGTGCTGGTGATTCCCAGAAATATATAATAAACATTAGCGCAGTTGGCTGCGATTAATGTCAAAGGTTTGTATTTACAGAGGACTGTACGAGTTTGGCTTTGGCATTGAATTTACTCTTTTTGTTTGTTTATTATTAAAAATTGCTGTTAAAAGAAATTTGTTTAACCTATTTATTCTTAAATAAATGTTAATGCAATATACTATTGAAAATGAGTCTTGAACTTTTCTAGAATTATTAGAAAATAATTGAAACTAAGGTGGGGAAAAATGTTGCTGTGCTGTACGAGTTTTGCTTTGATTCACTGTATATACTTATAATACTCGTACAATTCTAAAAGAAAAACAGTGATTGGCTCTACGGTGCAGTCCAGGCTGAAAAGATATGAAGACACGTCTTTCCGATATATCTGAGGCGAACAGATATGGAAGAACGATAACAGAATACGAGTACGTATGGGTCGAATAAACGAAACAGGTCCGGAAAGTAATAACTATTGTTGGCAGTTGCAATTTAAACGTGATTATTAGTGAAAACAGATGTTAAGCACTTAGAAGTTGTACCTGCAGCTATAACGGCATCGTAGTAACTATTATTTACCTTTTTAACGGGCGTAATTCCAGAAGAAAATAATTGCAGTTACCTATCCTCAAACTAAACAAAAGAATAAATAAGGGTACAATGTAGCGAAGCAACAAAACCGGGTTGTCTCCATCCTAGCGGAAAATTAAATGATTATCACGAAATAGCTTAATTTTATTTAAATGTTATTATATTTATATTTCAATTTTTTTTATCTCTTTCAGTTATTATGTTAAATTATATATTATTTCATTTTGTTCGAAAAAAAATTTAATTAAAGTATGCAGCAGTCTCCATACATTAAATATACTTGTATAAATTGCTTATTCCTTTGAAAGCATAGAACATAAAAGCTGTTAGTATGTTATGGATATATTTCTAATTGAACCTATTAGACAAATTATATTTTACGTAACACGAAAACCTGCGGTGGTAAGAAAGAGTTTATACACATGAGATTAAGAATAAAATAATTTTATGTCTAGTGTTGTATAAGGTATACATATCCACATATATGTACATACATACATAGCTAAACGTATGGAGGCTATATTAGCTGTTTTTGTATACATACTTAAAAGACGATGACTTCTCTCAAAAAAAACTTTTTTTTAAACGACTATGAAAGCATTTGTTAATTTGCTCCATTGATAAAGCTAGACTTTTGATTTTGTTTTTGATCTTTTTGATCATGCTTTTACATAATCATATACCCTGTACCCTGAATTAGTTATTCACCTTTTAAAATCTGACCGGTTTAAATGATTTTGAAAAAAATGCTAAAACGAGATTAACTTTTCTTACACATGAGAAAATCGGCATGTGCGCGGTACTAGAGCGTTTTCAGGGTTTCCACATTTTTTTGAGCGCCTCACAGTTTCAATTTAGACTGATCATTTAAATCATAAGTATGTCTATCTGTCTGAATAGGAAAACGTAATAACATGTTATATATTTTACAATTTGACTAGTCCATAGCCAGATAATATATACATACATTTGTAAATGCTAAAAAGTCAACGAAATACGTACTCGTAGTATTGGTTTTTTGCGTGCACTTTATTACGCCAAACCAAAATTTAAATTTTAATATTTACAAAAAAGTGTTAGGTCTAGCAATTGTCTGCTTCATAAATCACCGTAAATCTATACTTTCCAATTTGGATCATAAACAATACAATTCAATTATACTAATGCTGTATCAGTATTGTGTGTCCTCTATGACGTGTAAAAACCCGGCATAGGCGTTGTGGCATTAAAGTCACTAAATTTTGCAATATGTATTTTAGTACCACCTCGGAGCAACATACATAGATAATATGATATGAAACTTCTCTCTTTTGCTTGCTACGACATGATCTCACATGTTGGGCTGGCAATAAAGCCGAGTCATGGGCTACTGAACAGCTGGCACGCTAAAAGGTGGGCTACCGGAGGCAAATGCGTGGAAATAGCTATAGTTTTTATTTGAATAAAAAAAAAGCGAGTAAATGTTATTTTTTTATAAAATGCGTCCGAAATATCTAAATTAAGAGTTAAATTTAATATATAAGTTTTTACAGAGCATAAAGATTTTTATTTACATACAAATATTGTATTTCATATTAAAAATATATCCCTAAAACTATTTTTTTAAAGCAAACTTGGTATAAATTGCATTTTAATATACAGGCATATACATGTACATATATTTATACGATAACCCGCTATATCTAAAATTATTTGTTGAATGCATATATTATACAAGTTTTTGCAAAATATGAATTTCTGCGATATTTAATTTGTTTTCATGTTCATTTTATATTTATAAATGATCTTTTGGCATAAAGGTAAATAAAATATCTTATATATTCTTACTTTAATTGCATTTTCATTTATTCTGTTAGCAAACCTCAACGGTGGCGAAGAAACTGCAAAATCTCCAAAAAAAATGCAATAAAAACACCCAGATACATTTCTTACAGAGTGGCTCTTTTGGAAAATGTTATAAAAAATGCGCAATTTGACAACGCTCTCTCGAAGCAAAGAGTTTCGTATCATATTATCTTTGACGAGCAAGGCAATTCGTGCTCATCGCGCCGCTGCCAACGAGGCGCCCGCAATGCTTGCTCGTGGCGACAGCGAGAGCAAAGATAAGCTTTGGCGAGCATTTTACTTTGATCGTCTGGCAAGTGAGCGAGGTTAGTCAGTACAAAGAATTTCATAAATTTTTGAAATATAATTTTTATGAAAATAGCATCCCTAATAAGTGAAGACTTTGATTGTAAACACATCCCTATTATTGTAACATTGAAGGCTTAAATTTTGTTTATTGTTTGGGAAGGATTTTATTTGGACACACAAAATATTATTACATTATAAAAAAAAATTACAAAAAGGTGGCATCACTCGTTTAGATATTTAATTTTTTTAAAGCTGTTTCAGTTCTCTTTCGTTTGTTTATTATTACGAAAGGACTTTTATTTCGGCCTTAAAAACTATTTGGTCAAGTTAAACTGTTAGCGGACTAATAATATAAAAGTCCAAGCTGACCGATTATTTTATTCAACTTTTTTTTTAAAGACTTTTTATTTTAAAAGTTGTAAAAGTCCGGGTCCCTGGTAAAAACCCATGAAGATTTGTCGTTGTTTACTTTCCATCAACTGTGTAATAATGTGTTTTCAAAGGACGGTTTTAGTTAAGCGTAAAAGTACGATTTATGTACTCGTATTATATTGGTTTTAGTTTGCGCATCGTGATTATTTACAAATGCTTGCAAAACTTCTTGACTCAACGCCGTTAGACTATTTCCTGTGGGGCTACGTCAAGTCTATGCCAACAAGCCAGCGACGATTGATGAACTTCGTACGAATATCGAACATGAAATTACAGCAGTATCGGCCGATGTATGCTTAAAAACTGTCGAAAATTGGGTTCAGCGTCTGGACTTCTGCAAACGTGCCCGTGGTGGCCCTGCAAAAGAAATCGAGTTCCATATATAATGACATCGAATATACTTTCGCAGGAATAAAGAATTTCATTGATATTCAAAACTGTTTTTGTTTTATTTAAAAAAAACTTTTGTAGCGTCCCTATTAAAAAGCCCTTTATAACAGGTAGAGAGTTTTTAATACAGAATGCATAAGAAGGACTAAGTAAAATTTTAAATTGTATATACATTTTTCTAACGATTATGTAAAAAAGAAGAACTTTGAAATTGCACTTGGTTTAAATCAATGGGTTGAATCGGCCTGATTAAGCATTAATTTAATTAAACATTTGGAAAGCGAATTATTAGCGTCCAAACTTTTGTTATGCAAAATCGTTTGCCCCGCTCGTCTGTTTCAGTCATCATCTCACTAGCTTGACTCGGACATCTGCTTCCTCACTCACACACGTATGTATGTACGCTGTGAGGCCGTAGTACGAACGAGGATACTCTGTTTGCTGCTCTGCGCCTGTTTCGGCCACGTTTGCCTACTCGCTCACTTGCTATTTGGGGTCTGCGCTCGTGCTTATGAGTTGCTCATTTGAAAATAACCGGGATCCTTACGATATGTCGAAAAAAAAAATGTCGAAACTTAAAATATTAAAAACTTTCTTTTACCGAATGCATATTTGATCGAAATAGGCATTTTTTAAGTAAAACTACAAAACTTGAAGTTTAACGATGTGTTTTACTAGTTTCGTTGCCAGTTATCAAATTAACAATAATTAAATTACAGTTAACTTTCAAATTATTAAGCATTTTCACTCGGATAAACAATTAATTGATTGATTTTCAGCAATATGAAATGTACGGCTTAAAAAAAATGTATGTAGGTATAAATGTCTATATGTATGTATTTCAAAGCTGATGTATTTTGGAACGATTTTCCGTCGATTTTCGATATTTCAAAGCCGTATTTCGAGACAAGCTTCTAATTTTGAATCTTACGCCACAACACCAGCCCAAATATATGTTTGCTAAATGTAATTTTCAGATACTCATAATAATAAAATTTCAAAGTTTTCGAGTTATAGTGTACTTAACTCTACCCACAACGTAAACTTTGAACTTAGAGCACTGTATTGTAGTAAAATTGATTTTGTGCTTAAACGTATTTGATGTGGCATCTTCAGAAACCATTGACAACAGGGAAAATATAATTTTTTTTAAATACAAAAATCAACAGTATGAGGAAATATGAAACGTGAATTACACATGAAAGAATGAATTAGAATTAAGAATATATGTGGGAAATGACGTACGCGACAAACCAATCACGAGTACAAATTGGACAGGGGGGACAGAGCTAAGATCGATCGACGAATACAACACCGACAGGAGTTGAACGGGCCGAAACATACCCAACGATAGGCTTTGAAAAAACGAACGAAAGAGCAGACGAAGCAGTTTGTAAGAAACCCCCATAAAGCCCATAACCTTGTTACTTATACATACTATATTTGCAAAAATAAACGATAAAACAGTTAAAACGGAGTTTCATTTTACTAAAAAAAGTCATATATACATTGAAGTTCTTACGTATATTACATATTACCCTTGTACGAGTAAAAAACTAACTGATCACAAAAAGAAACTGTTTACGTGAACTGGTTTAACTGCGCGAGTATATAGAGAGTTTTAAGTTATTACGAAAATTAAGTATACTCTACGTCTAGGGTAATTACACTATTATTTATAACTGTGGTCCAAAGATTTATATTTTAAAAGTCTTCTTATAATAATTATGAGTGAGCAGTTTTTAAGTCTTGCTTTAAACCGTAAGAGATTTTCCTGAGAATGAAATAGTGCAAATCAATATAAATTATGATGTGTAAAATGGGTAATTTTGTCTAGGTAACAGAAAAATAAGATCAGAACCACACCATATAACTTATCGAAACAATACAATGAAATTCACGCAAAGTTAACCGTCCGGTCAATGACCAAGTTTTCACCATTCGTTCAATAACCGGGTACGCACGTATAGCGTGTCAGATAGAAAAGTTTTTAGTAAGCTATGGAAATTATACGCAGTTTATGGTCCCCACAGAAATGATTATTGTGAGACCCTATGGTTTTTTAACATTCAGGTACTTGGGATACCCCGCCCCTTCACCCCGAACAATAAAGAAGAAAAGGGATCAGTCTTGGTTTTACAAGCGTAGTGAACAGACGTTGGATATCTATACTACCTTAACTTACAACTAAAAACGTACAAAATTAACAGTGAAAGTGGAAAAAAATATACAAAATTAATTAATGCATTTAATATTGTAAATAAATAATCGTATTGAATCCAAATACGATGGATGATTCATCAAGTTTTACACGGTAAGGAGAGATTTACTTGTTTCGATTGAATGATTTTATATTTTCAATATTAAATTTACTTGTTTTATTTTCGAGTAAATTATTATATATTTTGAATACGTGAATGCTGGGTGAGAGAGTTGTCATAGACTTGGTGGCAGCGTACAAAGGATATGGTAGAAATATTACAATGGATAATTATTTAACTACAGTTCCATCTTTACTATCCTGGAACTTGACAATTGTTGGCACTTTGAAGAAAAATAAAGCATATATTCCACCAGCAATGGCTTCATCGAAAACGCGAGAAGAATTATCCACTGTGTTTGGCTTTCATGAAAAAGTATTCATGTGCAGTTATGTACCAATGCACAATGTATCAGGAAACAAAAAGTAGCTAGTGCAAAGAAAAACCCGAAGTTATTGAGTTTTATAAATCATCCAAAGCTGGAGTGGACACAATCTTTAAAATGTTTGGTAGATATACTACAATGGAAATGGCAAACCTCCGAGGGTATTTATGCCATGGAAAAGCTTCTCATTAAATACATCTGCCGTTCGGAGTCGGCACAAAACTGTAGGTCCCTCCATTTGTGGTATAATATAAAGACGCACACCACAAATGGTAGGAGAAGCTCGGCCAAACACTGAGCTATATAGTGTACGCGCCAAAATTATTATTATTATTAGATATACTACAAAAAGATCTACTCGAAGATGGCCTCTGGCATTTTTATAAAAGCGCTCTTGTGTACAAGGGTATTATAACTTTGTTCACATAACGGTTGCTTGTAACAGCATAACGGAATCAATATAGATATAGACATATATATACCAAAATGCTCAGATAACTAGAGATATCTCAATGAAAGTCGGTAGGTAGATTGTCCTTGACCCAGAGCAGGTTGGTATTAAAAATGGGCAAAATCGGACAATAACCACGCCCACCTCCCATATAACGGCAATTGTCGAAAATCCAAAAATTGCTATATTTCAGTAGCTATGGAAGCTAATTTGCTCAAATTTGGTATGTAGTGTTGTATTCGAGCAGGAAATCCGACTTTATAAAAATTTTGAATAGGGGGCGTGGTATACGTATTATACTATTATATGAACATTTTGGAAAAGGGGCGCGTTACCGCCCACTTTTGAGATCATATGTATATGTCTGGAAGCACTCTATCGAATTCGTCTGTACTTGGTACACATGTTAGATTGTACCTAGTTAGGTGAGATTATGAAAATGCTTGAAATCGGACGAAAACTTCGCCCGTATCCCATATAACGGTAATTTTCCAAAACTATGAAACTTTGATACTTCAGTAACTATTCGAATTAAGTCAACAAATCGATTTAAACGAACATTTTGGAAAAGGTACATGGTACCGCCCACTTTACATAGAGTTCATATATACATATGTATGTATATTTCTGGAAGTCCTTTACCGATTTTGCCCAAATTTAGTACATATATTTTATTATGTCAAAATAAGCAGTATTTTTAAAATCACTAAAATTGGACCAGTTTTTGAAACCCGAAAAAATCGGATACTTCTGTAACTAGTTAAGCTAATGTGCTCAAATTTGGTATGTGGTTTTGTATTAATATTATATGAAAATTTAAAAAAAGAGGCTTACATCTGCTTTATTAATTTAAAAATTTAGCTGAAAGCGTGCGCCTGGTATATAAAGTTTGATCGAACTTAGCCACTTCTTTACTTGTTCTATAATATTCTCGATGTCGCCTGCCTTGCAGCATATATTCTGTATTATGAGAATAATAAAATGCTTGCTAAAAAATCGAATGAACGACGATTACTTTATCGGCACTTGGGCAGAGAACTGTGTACTCCATTCATTGAAAATCGTTCGCAGATTCATGAGGCATTTCTCAACGAAAGTGGCGATTGAATATTTTCTTGGTAGATTTATAAATCCATATGCGCAGCCAACAACATCTGTGTCACCAAGACCGTGTCTGGAGCTCGATTCAACCGGAAGGAAAAATATTACTGGTGTATGCTATGCTTGTCTTCAAAGTTAATTTAAAAAACATCGCAAAACTAAAAAAATATGTTCGGTATGTGAGAACCCTATTTGTGATGAATATTGTATTACAACCACGACATGTGAAGGGTGTGCGAAATATTAAAATTTACTTTTATTTTCGTGTGGCATTATAAATAAAAAATCTAAAAAAAATTCATACTAAAATAAATAAATATAAACGGAATTATGTTTTTCTTACTTACTATCTTTGTTATTGCTTATAATAAGAATTGTTTAAACAAAAGCAATTATAAACGATACTGTTTATTATTTATTTAAAAGTCAAATTACCTCAATACTTTAATAAACAGTCTCTATAATGTGGATAAACCCGGCATTCATACATAATAACTTCAGTGGGTACCCGGGTGTCCGGTTATTGAACGGAGGATGTATCAACTTTGATAGTTAATAACTGTTATTAACTAATTTATTATACTAAAATTTTACGGAAAATGGGTGTCAAACTACTTTAATTTTGGGGATCCGGGCGGTCATAAAATTTATTCAGAAATATTTAATAAATTCTACCTACGAAACTGAAATGGATATCCGGGGATCTGGTCATTGACCGGACAGTTAACACATCATTTATTACATTGCATAACTGGCATTCTGGTGCAACTCAGTAGGTTTAGTTCAGCCGTTTTGACACAAAAAAAATACATAAATAGATTTATTTCTTTTGCTGCACAAGCGGCTGCGATGAAATACGAACCAATGTATGTTGAGTATTTTGAGATTTTAAAATTGAAATAAAAATTTTTATTTATTTTATTGCTAAAAAGTATTAATTGTGTTATTTGAAAACACTAAAATTTGTATTTTAAAAATTTTTTGGTTTTGCTAAACTGCTTTTTTTTACTATATTCATTTTATGTTCTATCAATTTGGTCACTCTATCAGCTCACATTTAAGCTGTTTACGATGTCGCCATTATTGTGTTATACTGGGCGAGCGTTGCTAAGGACGAATGTACTACGCCGGCATTACGTTTAAGCTATTACTCTGGAAATCAAGCAATATTAATGGCTTGACATATCGATTTAATAATGATGGTGTTCCGTAGAGAAGATCCCTTAAAATTGTGGTTGGGTAGCGAAGACAAGGGCGTCCACCTGCCTGCAAACCTGTATTCATTTGATATGACTAACTACCTTGGAAAAGGAGAGAGGCAACTGGTGAAGGTTTTCGGCCTTGGTCCAAACTGAGAATTGGTTGTGGTACCATAAAATAAGAATAATAAGTCAAAAATTATTATTAATACTCATGTATGTAAATACATATATTTATTTCTAGTGGCGAACGAGCGGCGTGTAACAATAACGGTGTCAATACACTTGTTGTGTGTATACTTAAACTTAACATTTCGTTTGACGCAAAAAAGTGCACGCAGAAGACATAAACCTTTTAATTATCAGCAGTTGAGTGAACCGTTGCCTTTCCAATGACAAGCTAATATGTATTAAAAACAACAGTTGAAACTAAAGACAGCTAATAACGATACAAAGCAGAGTCCTTTCTCGACAAACAAAAAAGTCTCTCTACAAATCCCTCATCACGTCCGTCTTCTCATGTGGCATAGAAACATGGTCTTGAATGGAGGCAACTGGCAAATTTTTTTTGTGTCGGCCTCAAGGCGAATTTAATAAGCCGCATATATATATGTAAAAAACCTACTCGTATTTTGTTTTTCTCTTTTCAGTGAGCATCTTTTCAAATACCATTAGACATGTACATAAGTACATATATCGGCAGCCTACCAGAACAAAGCAGTTTGCCATTATGCTGACCAACTGGCGCCTCAACGTCACCTTATTAAATTCGCCTTGGGCTGCCCGAACCGACAAATGGTTGTAGTCAAGACGAATTTATCAAGGTGGTGTTAAGGTGCTAGCTGGTTTTTTCGCTTTGCTGGACTGAATGTCAAAGAGTTTCGTTCTGATTGGCTGGCGTTATAAATCACTAACAGAAATTTTACATTCAGTCCAGCAAAAACAAAATACATGGACGCGTTTTACTCTCACCACCACCTTGTTAAATTCGCCTTGAGTGTAGTGCCACAATTGAATACGTTTGTACATATATGTATGTATATACATATGTATGTATATACATACGTATATATGTATACGCGCTGCATCAAGTAGCACTATGTGGTACAATTTAGATGTTTGTATTTTTTCCAGGCAAACTGCACTATTGTCAATCTTTTAATTGCGTCCCAAATGCGTAATATACTTAAAATGGTGCGCTTATTTTGCATGCACAGGGCAAGTCATTTTACTTACTAGCCATACATTATTTTTTCCCGAAGAAATTTCATATTTTTTAAATATGTACTTTTGATTTTTTCTTTCTTCGTTTTACCTAAAGAACTGTTCACACTTAATCTGTACACACATTATAGTTTACTACAAAGTTTTAGTGTTCTTTTTCTACGAATTTTTAGTAATCTTCTGTTGACTATGCATATGCCGTTATGACATTGAAGTTTAAGGAGATTTTTCTGTAATTGCGCGACGTTATTAGCGATGGAGTACACGCGAAGAAAACTTATAGTGCACAAATTCGTTAAAAAACCTACGTGGTCAGGAACAAAGATAGCTTAAGTGTTGAAGTTTCCAAAAACAACAGTTTGTAGCGTGATAAGAAGATACAAGGATTCATTAAGCATTGATAGAGCTCAAATAAATTTAAAAAAAATCGGTACAAGAAACTTATATTTGGATAGTCGAGCGATACGTGGTACTCTTAGGAATATCCCCGGCTTGTCTAATAACGATGTTGCCAGAATAATCCGGAACCTCAAAAAGTACAGCTCGGCGAATACGTCTAAGGTTGACGACAGAGTACATGCTATCTATAATCGGAGCGAAGATTGAAGCGAAAATATTTCTTGCTATAATCAAAGCTATCACGTGTCAGAGTGTATGCTAGTTTGCTTAATATATGTAAATGTCAATTTAACGTAATATAAATGTCATTTAGTTGCTAATACATAATCAAAATGGATTCAGATGAAGCATTTTTAGTATAAAGTAGTGTTTTAGAATTGTTTTTTACAAAGAAAAGTGCAATACATGAGATTAACAAACCCCGAAGAGAAAGAGGAGAGTTTTATATGTCATATGACGAGTTAAGAAAACATCCAGGAAAATTCAAAAACTATACCAGATTCCATAGTACAGGGCGTTGAAACACTTCTGCAATAAGTACCTCGACATTCAGTTCCATCTTTTTTACTTTTCACTTTTCATAAACACAATAATTTAAGTGCGAAACAGCTGTTAAAATGACAGGAAACGAGAAGAATAGCAAAAATTCAAGCGAATTCATGTTATAAAGCATTGTAGCTTCACGCTTCATTTATAGCATGAATACACTTTGCTCTTCGCTTACACTCTGACATGCATCAAGCAAACACATAAGAAAATACAAGATGCTATTTATAGCACGATATAGATTTACTGCTTCGCTCCGCTTATAGCGTGTACTCTGTCGTCAACCTAAGAGCGGGGTTAAAATCATGTCGTGCTATAAAATACCCAAACCGTTCAGATAAACAAAATTTTGTCGCAAAATCTCGCGCTCGTTTGTTGTATGATAAAGTGTCGACAAAATTAAAAGTATGTGTTGTTATGGACGATGAGATATTTTTGAAGTTAGATTTTAATCAAATAGAAGGACAAAAATTGTTTGTTGGATTATATTGTGAAGGTGTTAGCTCCAAATATAAATATAGGAAAGCCGACGAATATGCAAAGAAAGTTATGATATTGCAAGCAATTTGCAGTTGTGGCCTGAAAAGCAGAGCGTTCGTGACAATTGGCACCATGACGCCCCAAATGTACATCAAAGGATGTCTGCAGAAGAGATTATTGCCTTTTATACGTTTTCATCGTTCACCTGTAAAGTTTTGGCCAGACTTAGCAACTATTCACTACTCAAACGCAGCTTTGAATTGGTACAAAGAAAATACTATAGATATATTGCCAAACGAGTTCAATCCACCTAATTGCCGTATGCTCCGTCAAATTAAGAAATATGGGGCTATTGCTAAACATAAACTAAAAAGAAGGGGAAGTTTAATAAAAAATACAGAATCAATGCTTCGTAAATGGAACCATTACGCAGCAAATGTCAATAGAGCATCTGTTCAAAATTTGATGGCGTCAATTAAAAAACACGCGATATTTTATACATGAAGCAATTGAATAATTTTCGTAGTCTTTTATTTTAAAGATAAATAAATTACATTTCATTTAAATTAAAAATATTAATTGTGGTTTCTTTTAATCTTGAGATACAGAGCGTTATACTTGTAACGATTTACTGTCAACCGTTCTTTAGTTAAAAGTTCAAGAATTCAACATCAAATTCTAGTCATTAACATTTCTTAACAACATCTGGACTGTCTTTATCGCGTTTAAATGTTTTTGGCGAAAACCAGAGTTAGAAAAAGAAAGCTGTTATAGATTTTTATGTCAATTATAAAAACTAAATCGTGTATGAAAGTTCCTACACATTACTTATATGATGCTTACAAGTAAACTAGGAGCCCAAGAGCTGGAATATATAGAAAACATTTTTTGAAGGAACATTTCGGGACCTACATTAAAAAATATATTTCTTTCGCCATCTCGGTTACACATTTGTGTTTTTAAGTGGATAACTTTCTATGGACAAGTTTTTAACCCTGCTTTGATAACCTACGTCTGCGAGACGTATGCTTTTTAAAACTTTCGCTCCCTCCCTCGCTAATAGAAATATTGAAATAAAAAAATTTAAAAAAAAAAAAACTTTTTTAATTAAATGCATTTAAACAATAAGGGAATATTCAGAGAACCCATGTGAGTACAAAAAATATGTATTTCTTTAAGAAAACCATAATACGTCTCCCAGACGTATGATTATCTTCTAAGCACCTTTCAATAGGGTTATCAAAGCAGGATTAAATACCTCTTGTATTTATTTATTTGTTAACCTTAATACACTTAAGTACCTGCTTTGAAGGTTTCCTATTGATTTTTTTTCGTCATGGAAACATACATATGTCTCATAAGTTGTAGCACATATTACATCGTCAATCCCTCTCACAATAAACACAGAATTTCAAAATGGATTTTATTGTTATTTTGTTTGTTTATCGTATACTAGGAATTATTTTTATACAACACTATATGGACCATTATCGTAATTTTTCTAAAGGTTGAATGGAACCTCCTTAACCATGTTCTGGCAAACCGATTTATCCATTTCCCTAATCTTTCGCATTGAATCACCTTTTGATTAAGTGGCGGCCCACACCAACACCTATAGTTGAAATTTCAATTTATATTATTTGGAGTTGAATCAATGTTATAAGTGTAGAAACTACAATTCCCACATATTTCGTGATGCAAAACGTGAAATAAGATCCATCGTCCAAAATCATGAATTTCCACCTACAAAGTGCTTGCCGCGAGCTGCACGACAATATTTTGGTATGACTTCATGCTGCCTGGCTGTATATGTATGTATGTATGTATTTGTTTGCGCGTTTACGTTTTCGATAAAACACATTCACCCTTATCGGGAGTTCGTTTTCTACCGAAATAGTTCACTTTTCACTGTTCGCTTATTATAAATTTCGACCGAAAATTTTCCACTTTCGAACATTGTTTCCCCTTATTGGCAACACAAATTTCGGGCGGAAATAGTTGGCGGTTTAATTGAATTTGTTCACTATTTTTAAGAGGCGAAAAATATACACGAATTCAAAATGTAAGTAATTTAATTAAAATTTTTGTATATACATATAATTGCCCATTCCAAAAACAAAACAAATAACAAAGTTTAAAGAGAGATACTATTAGGTAGAATGCAGGATAAGCCGGATATTGCAAGCGAATAGAAAGAGGTAAACAATTTATAACTTTCATATTTTTTTTATCCAAAATAGGCTTGCACTGGCCAAAAGCGGTATGTCTGAAACCGTTTTACCTATAGCGGTAATAATACGGACTCCTTAATTTTGACAACTTCTGACAGAAATATAAAATTGTAGTTATGCTGGTGTTATTTGAAAGGGTAATAAATGTAATAAATACTTAAATAATTTCTTATTGATTGCACTGTCCAACAGCATTTTTGGAACAGAATAGCGACCCTATAATTCTAAAAGGGTATGTTGAGTAGATCATTTTTGTAGAACAAACTTATGGTCCAGCACGTTTGAGTTTATTTTTACAGTGGGTCAAAGTTTTCATTTTTTGGTCGAAGGGAGCATTATACTATATGGAAGAAATGTTGTAAGTTAATGTCTGAGAGAATTCTTATGGTCAGAGTTGTATTGTGGAATTGTATGTAAGGATTATTTTTGTGGAAGATCTTAACCCTCTAACTGGTCTCTTTATGGGTCAATTCGACCATTTTTTTCGAGAAAATCAAAAAATATCCTTTTAAAAAGGACATTTAAGGATTAAAATATTCTACGAAAATGTTTGGCGGAAAATTTCAGTGGGGGTCACCAAAGACACAATTAAGCTCTTTACGATTAATTGGCAAAATTACACGCCAACATATACAAAGCAGGTGAAAACGTCGTCAAGTTCGGCCGGGCCAAACACTGAGTTCTCGCGTCTAGTCAGCTGTGACTTACAAATCAGCTGTGACTAACAAATCGGGTGTGATAAAATTAAGCATAATTAAGCTACTAAGCAGTACATATCGGGTGTGATTTTTACTAAAATTAATATAAAAAAAGAACAAATAAAGCTTAAATAAGCATGGCGGATTCCGTTTGCAAATTAAGAGATTGGTTTTGTTTTATTTGTGGATATTTTACGCACCATCAAAGCAGAAGAAAGATATTCCCTACAATTGAAGAACCATATTTTCTTTTCTTTGGAATACGATTTTTATGTGAAGCTTGGATACCAAAAACTGTATGTACTACTTGCGAAAGTGGTATTTTGACCTGGTACAAAGGCGGTACTAAGGCGCTGCCATTTTCTGCGCCTATTATATGGATTGAACCTGAAGATCACAAATCAGATACATGCTATTTCTGCGTAAATTACAAATTTGGTAGAAGCCAAAGGCACTACGCGATAATGACATACGAAGCAACAAATAATGTCATTTTACCAGAAGTGCGCTGTGAAGGTGTTCCGGTGCCTCAACCGCCTACACATACATTTTCGGCCAATATGACATACGCCAATACAGAAATAACAGCGGCGGTTGAAAACATATTAGATATAAGTTACTTGCCTCCTGATGGTTTAAACATATGTCCTAATTTGATAGACCAATCTTATTTTGAAGATCTTGTAAGAGATTTAGGACTAACAAAAGAGAAAGCTGAAATATTATGTTCCAGATTGAAAAACAGGAATTTGATAAAAGCCGATGTAAAAGTTACATCGCCAAGAAAAAGACACGCCGATCTGGAAAGTTATTTTAAAAAATCAGAAGAACTTGTATACTGTTGCAGTATTGAAGAGGTTCTAAAATATCTAAAGCTTCCACTGGACTCTTCCGCTTGGCGACTATTTATAGATAGTTCAAAACACAGCTTAAAAGCAGTTTTACTGCACAATGGAAATCAGCATCCATCAAAAAAGGAGGAAACATACGCAAATATTTCAAATCTCTTAAATAAAATTGAATACTATAAGTATAAATGGGAAGTATGCGCATACTTCAAAATAATTGCAATATTGACTGCAATGCAAACAGGATACACAAAATATATGTGCTTTCTTTGTAAATGGGATTCACGTGCTACCAGCAGCCATTATCATATTAAATATTTCGAAGAACGTAAAGAAAATATTATTGGTGACTTAAATGTAATCCATGAATCCCTTGTCCCAAAAGATAAGGTCATACTTTCACCGCTGCATATTAAGTTGGGCGTGGTGAAAAATTTTATTAAAAGCTTAAATACACAAGGAAATGCTTTCAAACGCATTCAACCAATTTTCCCCAGATTATCTGCAGCAAAATTAAAAGAAGGTAAAATACGTTTTTAAGAAATAATTTATTTCATTTAATGTAAATTACCTTTTCTAGGAATGCTCGTTGGACCCGATATAAGAAAATTATTACAAGATGAAGAATTTTATGGTCATCTGTCGGATATGCAAAAGACAGCATTTGACTTTATTTGACTTTGGAATTATCAGAATTCCTTGGAAACTCAAAAGCACAAAACTATGCAGAAAATATTGAAAGCATGTCAATCGGTTTTAACAGTATTGGCGTTAAGATGTCACTAAAGCTGCATTTTCTGCACTCTCACCTCAATTTTTTTAAAGAAAACCTTGGAGCGGTTTCAGATGAACACGGTGAAAGGTTTCATCAGGATATAAAGGTATTGGAAGAAATATTCAAACGGAAATCCCAAAGTGTAATGCTTGCTGAATACGTATGGGGCTTGTACAGAAACCTTGACACATCGGAACATTCAAGTCAAGCTAAATACAGGAAAGCATATTAAGTTTAATCTTTAATCCATTATCATACTACTGCTGAAGCAAAAAAATAAATATGTACATACTATAATAAACCACTATTAAAACAAAATTATAATTTTTTTATAGAAGTTGGCGTGTAATTTTGCCAATTATTCGTAAAGAGCTTTATTTACAACAATGGTGTCTTTGGTGACCCCCACTGAAATTTTCCGCCAAACATTTTCGTAGAATATTTTAATCCTTAAATGTCCTTTTTTAAAGGATATTTTTTGATTTTCTCGAAAAAAGGGTCAAATTGACCCATAAAGAGACCGTTAGAGGGTTAAGATCTTGCACAAAAATAATCCTCATACAATTCTCTGACCATAAGAATTCTCTCAGACATTAACTTACAACATTTTTTCCATATAGTATAATGCTCCCTTCGACCAAAAAATGAAAACTTTGACCCACTGTAAAAAAAAACTCAGACGTGCTGGACCATAAGTTTGTTCTACAAAAATGATCTACATAACATACCCTTTCAGAATTATAGGGTCGCTATTCTGTTCCATTCAAAAAGTCTTCATTTGTTGGACAGTGTTGTTATATTTCAAATATCTGAGAAATTGATAAATTTTGTCTTCAAGTGAACAAATTTCTGAGTTGTAATTTTCATGTTCGAATTTTCGAACTGAAATTTATTTCGGTCGAAACTCGCAATAGGCGTATTTAATCCGGGCGATTGAAAACATTTTGGGAAAATTTTTTTTTGGGCGAAACTCCCGATAAGGTTGATTATGTTTGATCAAGAACCGTGGATTTGGAAACAACAAATTTTCGTGATAATCGTCTCGTGGATTTACAAACGTTGTTTTTGGCTTTCGGTTATCAAACTTTGAAAAATATAGTTAATTTTGGCGGCCACACTTTTTCTTATTTTCCTGTTCCTTACCACCGCGCGACAATGTTTTAAAACCCCAAATATACTTCTACGCGATAGTGGCTTATCTTTGCATTCTTTTGGAATTTGGTTTGAATTAAGTCTGCCAAAAATGTTTTCAACAGACTTTCGTAGTTCTAGCTTGTAAGACATTTGCTATGTATGTAACCAGAAACATATTGAGTAAATTGATTGATTTTTTTAATTTTTGCAGTAACGGGCAGAAAGAGTTGAATGCCAAAACTTATGGGACAAGTGTTATCTCAACCGATTATCGAAATATTTATGTACATATGTACATATATGTATGTACATTTGCGCCTAATATGCACGTTCGTATATAAATATTTTACATCCGATCTAGGTTTTCAATATCTCGCCCGATATGTGCCATTTTCTCACAGCTAGGTGTGTAACATACACGTAATTATATTAAATGTGTATTTTGTACAAAAATTATATATGTTTACAAAAACGTATTCAGATTTGTTAATAAAATAAAAATTAAAGAATAATTTAGCAGAAAAAAGTTCTATCCTCCAATATTTTATACCAATTCCAAGCAATTAACAAAAATGTTTCAAAAAATTACTGTGCTAAAGTAATTTATTTAATAACGAAATTAAAATATCAAAATAAATATTAAGGATGACGAAAAAATTCTACTTATATCTAAATGTTCGTACATTGCATCGGTTACAATTGCAGATTAAAAAGTATCCCTCACGAGCACAAATAGGGATTAAATACATAAATAAAGGTAGTACACTGAAAGATTGATTAGTCTACGACTTATTAATTTTGAATATAAATATTTATTAGTCCTTAATTAACTCTCTACTATCACATGGGAACATTTCATCTCATAAAACCTTTTAACTCAAGAATGCCAGAAGAATCATTTTCACTGTTTCTTCACTTTTCATCATTTTGCATATGGCTTCGGTACAAATCTAATGCAAACTCGCCGTACAAGCAAGCAACCCTGCAAGAACGGGTTTGGCCCCAGTTCCGATGATCAGGGGCTGAAAAAATTTTATCAGCACAAAGTTGCAAAGTCAGTTCCTTAGGGGCACTATGCAAAAACTGATGTCAACAAATGTGTACGTGTGCATTTCACTCTAACACATTAATATTACCGAATTGTCAAGCATATAGCTACTGCTCAATCTAGTTCTTTTTACTTGGTCAGTGCTCCCTATAAAGCCATCAGTACTGAAAAAATTCGGTTATACCTACAACATATTATTATATATCATTTTTTTGTTTGATTTGATAAAACATTTTTTTATTTTTTCAATTAAATTTTATTGATTTACTATAAGCTAATAACTTTAAGCATGGTAAAAAAGTGATAAGTACTTGTATATATTTTTGATGAACTAGCTTTTGAGCAGAACTACTTTCTGCGTAAGCGTCCTTCGGCCGTCTTGCAAAAAATATCCCTGGTCGGACAAACTCCGGCTACTCCATCAGTATTTTTACGCAGAGCTTCTTTTCTTTATAATTAGTATTAAGAAAATCTATTTTTTCATTAAAAACTTATATTGTAAGAATTAGACTATTTAAAGGTTTCCTAAACTTTACATTTCAGAGTTTTCCGAATAATGCAAACCTCCTATGAATTTATTGTTTGTTTCTTGCTGGTATATGCGAAATTAGCCTAAATGTTGGTTGTTTCTATTGTGCAACTATAAATGACAACCATTTGACCGGTTATCTGACTGTCAGTAATGGAAAACACGAAAACTTCGTTGTCTCATTATCGCATATATGCAACCATAGTAAGCGTAGCGAGTCGCGGGTGTCTCTCTTTGGCAAGGGCCATGACATTCTTTTTACCGGTAATCTGACAGTCAGTGCAGATTTTATGAATGAGTGTGTATTGGTAATTCTGTCAGCATGTTCTTGTAGGGAACGTACTCTTTCTTTTACACGGAATTCACTGGAATGTTATTCTATGTACTCGTACATGTTGTTGCCTCTTTTCAATTAAATATTATTATGCGAATAATAACTTGCTATACATATAACGCAAACAATGCTATATGGTATCGTTAATATGTAAATGTGTTAGTTTTTTGTAATTATATTGGAGAATGCGTTAGGGGGTTCTGGCTGGGACTTGTATACGTATATGGTATTTAATTGTATTTGTTAGTTTTGTGCTGAACAATGAAAAGTGTCAGGACTGCCACTTTAATGCGGTGTGAAAATTGCTTGCATACAGAGTTTTTCTGGCGCCAGAAACATTGCTGTGTCAAACAGACCATACGCAATAATATGATTGCAAATCGCTTTGGTTTCATTCCTGCGAAAAGCGGCATCTATCGTCGATGCTTAAATTTTAAGGCAGCTAAGAAAAAACAAGAAATGATCACCACTCGCAAAATTTTCGGTGGTGTCGTGTCATTGTGCGCTGGATCGAACAAACTCTTTGGTATACGGATTTCCAAAATAGATTTAAGTAATGGTAGATTGTATAATAATTTAATCTTAACGAATATTGAATTCAAAAATTAATAAAATTGTGAAACTACCGACGTTCCACGTGTTATATGTATGTGTTATATGCGAGCTTCATGTCAACTTGCCTTCATCTCGCATTCGTTCCTGCGAGAAGATTTTTAGTAATCGTTAAGTTCTTAAGAGAATAGCAGAATACCTTATCTGTTCCAATGCGCGTTAATATGGTTAGCAGTGCCTTTTCACCTGCCTTCCATATACTAGGTATGTAGCAGTACTACGCTACACAGCAGCGCATAATCAAACTGTTTTGCCAGCCCGTTTGAACGATTTTCAGCAATTTCAGCTCTTGTTTCAAGCGTCTTGAGATGTGCCTGGCAAAAATTATGAAGTCTACATGCCGCCGAGCAATATCAGACGGATTCCACAAATGAGAGGTGAAAGGAGGACTACAATATTATTTATTTTTGTTTAATTTGTATGTCAGTTAATATTGTAAATCTCTGCGTTTGAAGATACTAAACGCAGGTGTAAGAGTTTGTATCAATACCTAACTTTCCAATGTACTACTAGAAAAAAAATAAAATACCTTTCTAAAACAACACTACGATATCGCTAAACTATTTTTGATGAACTATTTAAATGATTTCCTAAGTAAAGGGATACCTTTATTTTTTAGAAAATAATAAATATTAAATTATTAATTGCATAAGTTTTGTTTAGGTGCAAGTTAAATTCGTGGAAAAATAAAAAATATTTATATATTTATGTTTTTTTGGTTTTAGAAAATAAAAAGTATCTCTTATTGCAATACCTCCCGAGTCCGCGGGCGAGCGGTCTTTTTTACGTTTTTTCTTTTTCGAAACATAGCCGTAGTTGTCCCGTGCGCTCCACCCTGGATATAACTCCATGTGCAACTGGCGCTCTTGCCGCGCCTTTTCGTAATATTTACTTTGCTCCTCACGGCTAAGTTCATGCCACTAGTTTTAGAATTGTGAGTGCGATGATTCGGAGAAGATAATGCAGACGTTCGTAGATATATGTGGTTAATTATGGTGTTAGATGTGATATGTGTGGGTCCAACCAAAGCCAAATTTCGTCGAATTGATTTGGAACAGAAAATTAAAGCAAAAAAGGAAACAAAAAGGACACGTTTCAATTTTGATATATGTTTATTTGCCTGTTGAATTTCGAAAATCATGTTTAATGAATAAACTTTTTGATATCAAACATAAAAAAAAATAGAATTTTATTCGAAAATTAGTGTAAGTGTGTTTGTGTGTTTCATGAACTCTGGTCGCACTAAAAGCTTACTCGTCCTACATACTTGCGTAGACTTTTATGGGGAACTGTTTGTCTAGCTAGTGATACCGAGTACTTTTAATTTGCAGCATATGAAAATTCCTTCGCTATAATTTTTTGTTTTTTGTTATTTGCATGTACAAACAAAATTTCCGACTGTTTTCAATAATATATTGTTAAAAAAAAAATAAAAGAAAAAACAAAGTTGCAAAACAAAACGTCTATTTTACTGACGAAAGACCTTACCGAAAATCCAGTTAGCATATAAAGACATACTTAATGCGTTTAATTCAAATTTTAATACTTTTTTCTACTTACAAATCGGGCAAAGGATTTATTTTAACAAATCATTAAACTAGGTTCCTTTGCCACTTTAATTAGTTTTCGGAAACCGGTAACTATGATTAAATGAAATTTATCCAATTTCCTATTACTTAAAATCTTACAATTTAAGATTTTAACAAAATTGATTGCAACAGTTTATGTTTCAAAATTTGGATATGTATCAACATAGGTCTGATTTGTTGATTTGTATTTAATACGTTTCACTTTATCAAAAATTATTGCATACGAATACCGAGGTCGATTGGTGCGTGGGTTTGATTGACGCTGAGTCTCCTGTCATATACATATGTATCTACTGATACCGAAGTGTACTTTTTTAATGGAAAGCATAACCGAAACTTTTAGTGTTTGACATTTGATAATATTCAGTCCAAGGTTTATACTTATATACCAAGAATGATAAATTAAAAGATTGCGACATTTCTACGTCATAGCGTACGGAATATGAGTATGAAGCGAAATGAAAATACCAACATGGAGGCGAAATCGTAAACAAACGCGCACACATCAGTGTGCAATTGTGAAGCATTTATACAAGTTTTGGTTCTATGCATGCCAACAACTAAAAAAGCAGTTTTTGATCGAAAACAGCGGAAATTTAGTAATTGGTACATTAAAATATGTGAAATTGTGATATTCCAGTGATGTTGACTCAGCTTATGTTGTATTTGTACAATTCTCAAAAAGTAGATAAGGAACATTAAATTATAAGCGTTTTAATATCAATATATAGTGAAAATGCAGAGGTTTCATGTTATCGTTACTACAATTTGCCACTGTACACTTCGTTTATTAAAAAACCCTTAATTAATTGTTTCATTGTTTTGCACGCGAATGTGAATTTTCTGTTTCTTTTCCCTTTTGACTCGATATTCTGTTATGCTATGACGTCACTGAGGTGTCCAGCCGAAACAAAAAGGTAACGGGACGAAAGTGTCGCAATCTTCTAATTTATCATTTTATATATATGTATACAAGGTTACGCATTGCGCATGTCCGTTACTCTTATCTCACAAAATTTGGCAATCAGTGACGTAGTAACTCGACTTTCAAGGCGAATTGTAACAACAATAAATAAATGCTCGGCTTTCTTCTACAGATCGTGTGTGCGCAGCTAGCGAACTATCACAACGCTGGCACCGAATCAGTTTGCCTTTAAGACCTGCCAGATAGAGAACGTTACGTGCGTTCCGGCGAAGCATTCGACTGACAGCTAAGTATATTATATGTAGTTGAATGCAGAATGCCACATTCGCAACGCATGCGATGCCGCAACGTACAACAGTAGCCCAACTCTCTACTTTGACGCATTCAAATCCGTCGCTAGTGTTAGCTGATTGGTTTTTTTCAATTATTTCCATTTTTTTTTTTAATCTTTACACAAATGTAAATATCAGCACAACTTTAAGATATATTTGATTTGCATACAAAAAAAAAAAAATTAACCGCCAATACAAAACAACTAATTTGTTTACATGCGACAAGGCTTTTAATGTGGCGTACCTTTGCGTTTCTTACGCCTTGTCAGTTGAATGCCTCGTTGGAGCGGACTCAACGTTTTCTATCTGGCAGGCCTTTTTGTGCGTTGTGCTGTGCACATGAGCTATGGATGTTTGTATTTTTATGCGGGACAAGTTCTCGTATACAAGGCCCAAAAATGATGCACTTGTATTGGTAGCTCTGCCCAAGAAAGATAAATTAGAAGATTGCGACACTTTCGGCCCGTTATCTATTTTTTTTTCGGCTTGACAGCTGTGTGACGACATATCATACCAGAATATCAAGTCAAAAGGGAAAAGAAACAGAAAATTCACATTCGCGTGCAAAATAATGAAACAATTAGTTAAGGGTATTTTAATAAACGAAGTGTACAGTGGCAAATTGAAGTAAAGACTACATGAAACCTTTGCATTTTCACTATACATATATTGATATTTAACTGCGTAAAGAAAAGGATTTTATAATTTAATGTTCCTTATCCACTTTTTGAGAATTGTACAAATACAACATAAGCTGAGTCAACTACACCGGAATATCACAATTTCACATATTTTAATGTACCAATTGCTAAATTCTCCCTGTTTTTGAACAAAAATAGCTTTTTTGGTTGTTGGCGACCATAGAACACAACACTTGTATAAAGGCTTCACAATTGCACACTGGTGTGAGCGCGTTTGTTTAAGATTTCGCCGCCATGTTGGTATTTTCATTTCGCTTTATACTCATATTCCGTACGCCATGACGTAGAAATGTAGCAATCTTCCAATTTATCATTATTGGCTCTGCCAACGTTGTGCTTCACTGATCTGTGCATACATATACATTTATGTGTGTGTTTTGCTTTTTGTTTGCCTACATGCATACAAACATACATATACACAGTGTGGTGCAGCGCCACATTTCCACACACACACAGTTCAAGCGAAATCAGAAATCGTTTGCTTTGTGACGACAAGCGCAGAGAGAGGCAATTTTTGAATCGCGGATTGCGGGACCTTGTTTGTATAGATCTTGGTGTTAGTCTGTGAACCCAACGCAGTAACAGAAAAATGTGCCTCATCAGGTTTTTCTTTGTCCCTATAATTATTACATACATAGTTACATATATGTAAACTATTTCTCAAATTCTTTCGCTGTATCAATTTTGTTGAGGTGCTTGTTTAGCCTGCAGTGACATTTTATAATAGCAAAGCAAATTGGTGCTTTCTTGTTCGGTGAGGTGGAGATGCAGATATTTTATGCCTAGTCGAAGTTAGAAACACATATGTTGTCGTACAACAAAATTAAGAATTGTGTTACGCATTAAATCATCCCATTAACAAACGAAAAAGTCTTGGGATTTATAGCTAGTGTATAGTGGAGGATGGGTCCGTGTGTAGAAGTCAACGAAAGTGGGGAAAGTTTCTGACTGCCATTCACTTGGGATTGGCCCAAGCGATTCTTTTGCATGCGGATCAAGCAGCTCACGACTTCCGGGTGATTTTATCCAAGTGTCCTCTGCGTAGCTCCCAAACATCCGTTTGTGAGTGAGATAAAGTGAGAAGGCGAACCTGGTGAGGCCACTTCGACATATTCCGCTTGAGGGTTCACCAGGGTCTGCAGCGTCTGTGCACCAGTAGATGCCTGTCTTAGAGTATGCGGCTCGCTATATAAATGTACTTGATTGCCACAAGAAATGGTTGTGCGCAGGGCTTAGAACCGGCCGCGTAAAAAAACAACTTCCAATGAAAAGGATAACAAAGCCTCGGATGAGACCCCACTTTTTTTATGACGACCACGGCAAACGTATTAAGGACAATGATTTAAGGGCATGCACCTGGAATGTCCGGACCCTTAATTGGAGGGTGCCTTTGCCCGGCTGGCTGATGTCCTCGGCAGAGCAAAAGCTGCCATCGCCGCCATCCAAGAAATTCGATGGATGGGGCAAGAGCAAGAATAAGTACGCCTTTGCGACATCTACTACAGCTGCCATGTAAAGGAGCGCAAACTCAGTGTCGGATTTGTGGTAGAAGAGCGACTTCGCCATAAAGTACTGTCGTTCACTCCGGTGGACGAACGTCTCGCCATAATTAGCATCAAGACGACATTCTTTAACATCTCCCTGATTTGGGACCAAAGATCGATTCTACGATCTCCTTGGCCGCACGTATGAGCGGTGCCCCCGCCACGATATCAAAATCGGGCTTGGCGATTTCAATGCCAAGCTGGGCAAGGAGGGCATCTTCGGTTCCACAGTCGGAAAACTCAGTTTCCACGACGAAACGTCCGATAACGGGCTAAGAATGATCGACTTCGCCGGGGCCCAAAACGTGGTAGTCTGCAGTACCAGGTTCAGCATAAGAAGATGCATCAGGTCACGTGGCAGTCTTAAGATGGTAAAACACGAAACCAAATCGACCATGTTGTGATAGACGGAAGGCATGCCTTCAGTGTCCTAAATGTGCACACGATCCGAGGAGCCAACATCGACTCGGATCATATTCTTGGGGGAGCTAAGATCCGCACGCGCCTTTGTGCACTCCTGCTCTCTGAGAGCAATAACCAACAGAACGATATTTCCTAGCAGTGGAACCATATTTCTCGCTGCCTGCCTACCGCCGCTGAGGAATCCATCGAAATTCAGCGGGCCCGCAAAAACAACTGGTATGACGAGGAATGTCGTGCCGCTACGGAACGTATTGACGCTGCTTACATAGCCACACTGCGATCGGGCGCAACGCGAGCTTTTGCGGGAGCGTTATCGTCAGTTGAAGAAGGAAGCAAGACGCATTTTTCGTGAGAAAAAGAGAGTGGCCGAAATGCGTAAGTGCGAAGACTTAGAGATGCTGGCCGACAGTAAAAGTGCCCGAAAATAACATCGTAAGAATAACAAAGGTGACCTGACTTAAGCCTACCGTCAATGAACTGATTGGACCTTATAAATGTGGTTTTAGACCAGGTAAATCTACCATCGACCAGATATTCACAATACGCCACATCTAGAAAAGACCCGAGAAAGAAGAATCGACATACACCATCTTTTTGTCGGATTCAAAGCCGGCTTCCACTGCACGAGAAGAAGTTGCCTATATGCTGCAATGTCTGAAATCGGTATCCCGGCGAAACTTATACGGCTATGTAAAATTTCGTTGAGGAACACCGCCAGCTCCGTCTGGATTGGGAAGGACCACTCCGAGTCGTTCGATAACAAACAAGGTCTCAGACAGGGTGACCCTTTGTCGTGCGACTTTTTTAACCTGATGCTGGAGAAGATAATTCGAGCCGCAGAGCTAAATCGGACAAGGCACCATCTTTTTTAAGGGTGTACAGCTGCTGGCGTACCCCGATGGCATTGACATCATCGGCCTTAACCACCGCGCAGTTAGTTCTGCCTTCTACAAACTGGAAAGAGCAGCAAAGCGACTGGGTCTGGAGATGAAAGAGGGCAAGCCGAAGTATCTCCTGTCAGTAAATAGACAGTCGGCACATTCACGACTGGGATCTAACATCACTGTTGACAGTTATAACTTTAAAAAGTAGAGGACTTCGTTTATTTAGTAACCAGCATTAACACCAACAACAGTGTCAGCCTTGAAATCCAATGACGAATATCTCTTGCCAACAAGTGCTACTTCGGATTGAGTAGGCAGTTCCACAGTAAAGTCCTCTCTCGACGGACAAAAACCACACTCTATAAGTCTCTGATCATGCCCGTCCTATTTTATGGCGCAGGAGCATGAACGATGACAACATCAGATGGGAGGGCTCATGTGGTGTTCGAGAGAAAGATTCTCCGAAAGATGTATGGACCTTTGCGATGACGAATACCGCGTACAATAGAGCGATGAGCTGAACGAGCTGTACAAGGACGCAGACGTATGTAAGTTATCACTGCGGTTTCCCACCGCTGAGAATTCTACCACCTACACAGCGTAATACCCCAATAGATTTTGCTCGGAATCAAGTCCGTTCCGACAGTCAAGGTCGTTATTGAGTTTTTTTAAAACTGTCCAAATTTACATCGTCCAAGTGTGCAGATTAAAGTGAGTGGTATTCGTTTGCTGGACCCCCTCTTGGCTGCAGAGTACATAATCGGACAAGAAGCCGCTCGGAACAAAGTCAGATTCCCGTCCATTCCGACAGCCTCAATGAAGTTAAATTATAAACATAACAAAATTAACTAAGAACTTTTAAGTAGTATCAGATCATTGCAAACTAGATCTGTAAGGAGGCATGTCAAATGCAATTAGGTGGACATTACGTAAGTGGGCGTGGACGACAGACCCAACACGGATGGGCTAGTTAGACCAACAGAGGTGATGCCAATTAGATGCAACTTCCACGTACTGCATCAAGACGGTAACGGACTTATTAGAGCTTAGTGCTCAAACTGCCTCTCGAAGAAATACTTGACGGCAGTACCGGGAGGGGAACGGTACATGACAGTGAGAGGTTTAGAGCAGGTTAATGTTCCACACTGACGGGAAGGCTTTCCTCGTAAAACAAAAAAAACGGGTTCCCACGGTCTATACGCGCGCTCACGTTGCCACGCAGTTTCGCTGATGAGGCACACGCGAATACGGCTCGATTGACCATAATGACCATAAATGTGAAAACCGCAACGTCACCAAGTTGTAGTCGGGACGTTGCCGTGGGAGTCGCTAGATTTAGATCTCGTGCAACGACAGTTAACTGGCGGCCGAGTGGGGTGCAAAGTGATCTGTTTTTTAAAACAAAACAATTAATAAAAAAAATTGAGTAACTTTAGGCTAAATAAAATGATAACCTATGATACTTAACACAATAAAAGACGAATAGCAAGACGACAGTTTCCCAAGAAGCTGGCGAAAGCGGAGAAGAAAGGATTAATATCCTACAACGAAGGTCGAATTCGAATGAAGTCTTGGATGCTGTAAGTCATTAATGGCATTCCCCCTTTCCTTTTCTTTATAATAAAGAAATAATGAACCCAAACGAAATGAAGTTGTTTTTAACGAAAATGAACGGAGCGGTGAATACCGCTCTCGAACAGTTAAAAATTTATGTAGAGGTTATAGACAGTTCGGAGTTTTTGCAAGAGCTTCGGTCAAATTTAGAAAGACTCGAGAATGAGGTTGATGAGGTTCGCATGCAATCTACAGCGAGTAAAAGAGCCGCTTATGTTCGAGCTGAATGAGATTGCCAGATTGCGTTAAGAGATTGCAATTTTAGAGTGCAGAACATATTTTAAACGACTACAAAGTAGTAAGACAAAAGCCGATATTTACAGCCATTAAACGGCGCATTACATATAAGATTCGGGATGTCATATAATATTTTTGACGCTGACTGGAAAAGATAAAAGAAATTATTTCCCTGAATTACGCAGACGTTATGTACATAAAGACGTTTAATGACCCAAGGTTGTCAGAAAGTGTCTGATTTCTAAGCACACATCATTAAGCAGCTGTCTCTCTTAAGATAAATACCATTAGCATGGGAAAGTATGACCACGGGGAAACGATAACGATGACTTGACAGAGACACGCCATCGAAGGGCATTAGATGTGTTTATAAGAGTATTAAACGAGAACCTTTCGACCTTGTTGTTGGTCCAAAAGCCAAAATCAATGCCCGAGGCCGACTCGGTATGCTTAACGTTCATGAACGTTGGCGCCAGGAATGACATACATTGGCGCACCCCGGACTGCAAAAACATCTGGCAGGATTATCAATAACAATTACCAATCTTCAGCTCTTAGATACTATTCAGCGGGAAGTAACAATTATACCGGCCCAAGACAATATTATTCAAATCTAAACCAGCATGAACAAAACTAGAATTATCCAGTTCAAAACCAGCCAGGAGCAAACTAAATTTATTGAGGAAGAACTCAAAGTCGGGTAGGATCAAACTGGAACTATCTAAGCTCAGGAAAAACCCGGAGTACTAACCAGTCCATGCGAAGTTGGCATAGTAGCTACAGTCGACCGAAGGTAGGTAAAATTGACGTCGATCCTTCCGGCCAAACTCGGCAATTTAATAAATATGACCAATTTAAGAAGCATGATAATTTTAAGAGCCCGGAAATTTTTCAGGGAAACGAACATAAATCCAGAAGAGAACACCTCCACCGATTCTGTCCTTACGATCACTTCTATAAATTTTGGAAATTGTCAGGAAGGATCTCTGAATTGAAAATGTGCGGTTTAAGCCAAGTTTCTGTGAAGCATATTACTTTGTAGTTTCAATCAAGACCTTTTAAATATAAGTCATTCAATTTAGTATTTAAACCTCTTACATTTTGGTACAAGATACTTAAAGCAGAATTAGAAATTAGTTTTTTGGCTCAGAATCACGGTGAGATATTGTAGCTAAGTTACTAATTTTATTTTTATGTGGCTTATATTCAAACTCACGAACAAATGCTCCAGTCGGCCAGAATGAATTTTTAAGCAGAGAATCTAATCAACAGCAAAGCAATGACACAGTACGACAAAATAAATATTTTTAAATGTTAACAGAATATAACAACAGAAATAGGCTTTAAATAAAGAAATACGTGTCTCGGCGTTTTGCTGTAGCACGTCAGAATTTTGAGAAAATCGATTTTTAAGCTTCAAAGAGCCGTGGAGGTTCACTTTTTTTAATGCTTGAGCCAGCTTTGAAAAGGTAATTGTTGGGTCACAGTTGGGAACATCTGCTAACCATATTTGACGTATCATTCATTTGACATATCATTCGAGAATCACTCATAATGTGTTCTCAAAATGTGTAGTCTCTTCTCTTACACATACTTTCTTATTAAGTTGTATGTACATTGTATGTACACACAATAATGTACACATACATAAGTAAGCATACTCATTGTAATGTTGTCTGAGGGCATTAGTTAAAATTGAATTATATGGGCTGGCATAATTGGAAATCAAACGTAGCGCATGGGTTGTCTTTTACTTAAAATTTCAATACTTATTGGAACTAGCCGTTTTGTATATTTTTTAATATAACTTGCGGCCGTGAAAACTCTCACGGTCCTACAGTAATTAAATTTGGAATTTTTTTTTTATGAAGAAAACGATTTTTTTTGTCCGGAAGATGGCGCTTTAATTTTCATGTAAAGTTAAAAAATAACCAAAAATGTACGAAATATAAAAAAAATAATAACCGACCAACATTTTTAACACAAAATAATAGTTAAGATTTCATAATCATTTTTGTATTTTTATAATTTTTTTTTGTATTTTTAATGAATTTTGTACATTCACATGTGAAAGCAACACAACAAGAATAGACGAGGAAGCCCTTAAAGCATGAAGCGTTTACAACCTCAGAAATCCTTAGCTTTCCCAATTTCAAAAAGGCCTTCAATCTAACGACGGACGTCTTCGACCTCACGATAGATATGACGGTTAGGACAAGCTGCGTTTACATCAAGAAGTTTACCAACCACAGATAAAGGGTATGCAACAAACGAACGCTTAGCAATCGTAATTAAAATGCTAGGCAGAGGCGTTAGTAATCTAGAATAGAGGAATACAATAACGAACTTGTCCTTTCTCGCCTTAAAACTCAGGTAAATCGTCAACAGCTTTAATACTGTCTACATCCGAAGTTCCAGCCAAAACGAAACTACAAAAATACCAGAAATCCAGTTGGTTTTACTCCAGAAGGTGTTCTTGGAACATTTCTGTAATTTCAAATTTCGGGTAGCTCGTAGAAGATTTGCCAAAGCCCGACTTGGTGTGTGAGGTATTGACACAAGAGAGCTCACGTCAATGCTAATGAGAATAGTAAGCAAATTTAACAGTACTATTAATTTAGATTTAGAAAATAGGTACCACAACAGAATTAAACTGCTGACTACACCAATCCCATCACGATCAAGTGAAATCATTTCAGTAGTTTGAATTCGACTTTACCGCACACCATAACAGACAAGCGAGGTGAATTGTCAAAAACCGAGATTCAATATCAAATGTATTGAAATATTTAGATGCCTGCAGGCAGAGGAAGCGATGCAGTATACCGTTATAATAACTTGGGTCACTCAGTCTTAAACAAAACACCGACAGAAATATTTTTCAACCGCTCAGAAGCTTCCAACTAGTAGGAACCTCTTGACAAAAGTCAAAAATTAATTAGTATTAAAAAACACTATTGAAACCAAAACAAATTAAAATATAATAACGAAGCGTCTCCAGAAAGTAAACTTTTAAAGTTTGGAATCTAAGTGTACTTTGCCCAATCCACAAGAAGGGTGATACTGCAATTCGCGCCAACTATCGCGGTATCAGCCTTCTTAACATCGCACTTAAGGTTCTGACGAGCGTATTGTGTGAGAGACTAAAACCCACCGTCAATGAACTGATTCGACCGTATCAGTGTGGCTTTAGATCTGGTAAATCTACCATCGACTAGATATTCACTGTGCGGCAGATCTTGCAAAAGAACCAAGAAAGAAGAATCGACATACACCATCTCTTTGTCGACTTCAAATCCGTTTTCGACAGCACGAGGAGTTGCCTATATGCCGCAATGTCTGAATTTGTTATCTCAACAAAAATAATACGGCTATGCAAAATGACGCTAAGAAACACCACAAGGTTCGTCAGAATTGGGAATGATCTCTCAGAACCGTTTGACACCAAACGAGGCTTCAGACAAGGTGACTCTTCGTAGTGCGATTTTTTTAACCTGATGATGGAAAAGATATTTCGAGCCGCAGAACTAACTGCGCAGGCAGCATCTTTTATAAGAGTGTACAACTGCTCGCGGACACCGATGGAATTGATATTATCGATCTTAACAACCACGCAGTAAGTTCTGCCTTTTGCAAACTGGATAAAGCGGCTCGAATGGGTTTGGAGGTAAGCATGGGAAGCACAAAGTATCTCCTGTCATCAAAGAGACGATCGGTACATTCACGGCTGACCACTCACATCACTCTTGACAGTAACAAATTTGAAAAAGTAGAGAACTTTGTGTACCTAGGAAGCAGAATTAACACAAAAAAAATGTCAGCCTTAAAATCCAGCGGAGTATCTCTCTTGCCAACAAGTGATACTAGGGACTGAGTAGGCAATTGCAAAGAAAAGTCTTCTCTCGATGGACAAAACCCACTTCTATAAGTCTCTCATTATGCCCGTCGTATTGTATAGCGCAGAAACACGGACGATGAAGGGGCTTTTGGAGGGTTCGAGAGAAAGATTATCCGAAAGATGTATGTACCTTTGCGATGGCGAATACCGTAGAAGGTGGAACGATGAGCTGTACGAGATTTACAAATACGTAGAGATAGTACAGCGGATTATGAACCAGCGGCTCTGCTGGCTCGGCCACGTCGTGCGGATGGATAAAATAGCTCCAGCCCTGAAGGTTTTTGATGCGGTACCCGCTGAAGGTAGCAGAGGAAATGGGAGGCCTCCTCTGCGTAGGAATGACCTAGCGGTACCCTTTGTATTTCCAACTAGCGCCAATTAGCAAAAATTGCAAAAATCGCATAGGCGGTTCTCGAACCAATTAAGTAAGTAATTCACCATTTCGCCATTTCGATCACAGTACAGGTACAGGTTTTGTTTGATTCGTACACATTTGCAGGGGATGCTTTAAGCATAAAAATTGGTAATATAAAAGATATATAGCACTCAGTTGTATTTGGGTAGAGAATATGGTATTGATATATGTAGGTGCGTTTAGTGCATGCCCTTTAAAAAGAAGTTACAACAAAAAACGTAACCTCTATTCGCAGCATCGTGAACTGGGGTAGCAGCGACGCGGATACAGTACAGTTAAGTACGTGCAAATTAGAAATTCATTATTAAGCGATGCATACACATACATATACATATGTATGCACGGTCGAGTGAAACAAAGGTTGCAACATCCGAGAACCGCTGGCCCGCTCTTTGTCCATTTGACAGCATATACTTATTCGATGACGTAGTAATAGTCTTTTCATAAAAAAGCCGCCTTCACACGATCTCTCTGGTATGCAAACATGAATGATGGGAAGGCACCTACTCAACCGTTCGCGTCTTTCTCTTCTTTTTTACAATTTCTTCTTTGCTGACCCATTCTTAGGATATTATTAAGTCACTGATTTTTGCTCTCGACTAGCAATCTGGTTTTTCATCATTTTTTATATGTGAGTTACACTCAACAGTAACGGAAATTTCAATTCAAGCATTTTCCAGCTAACATAAGTAACTAGGGTCGGCGTTACCGGAACAAGACGATAAAATTCCTCAAAAATTTATGAGGAACAACAGAATGACTGTGTCAAAAACACGGCACACACTTCCTCCTTGAACGATGGAAGTCCCAATGAAACCTCGGTTTTCTGTATGCAAAATATAAGTTGTCCGCAAGTGAACCCCTTTTTTCCAATTGTATTCAGAGCTGTCTTTGAATTTATAAATTATCCGTTCTAATCTTGTTTTACAGCTCCTAGTCAAAATTACATGTCAGTATAACTTCATATATTGACTTTATATTCGTTTCCATTATTGAGGTATAATGTATTTTTGAACATGTCGGACTTACCCTTCTTCCAAGTATTTGATTTATCGCCGCGGACTCTTTAAGTGTACACTCGGCGACTACTTTAGCACGCATCTCCTTCATATATAGCATGAATGCGTTCAGTGGCTTTTTGATATGAGGTTTCTTCTTTTCGTTTGAATTGTCTTTGCCTTCGTTTCGTTGCGGATTAGCTGTAGAGATCCTTGTATCCAAGTTTCTGAAAATAATAAGCCATATTTTTTGTTATTTATACATACCTATGTACATAATGCAGAAATATTTAAAAGGAATTTAAAAGCGTAATTAAATAAAAACTAGAATAAAAATTTGTAGTAAAGGATGATATATGTAAATGAATCTACTAGCTTCGTTTGCTACGCACATTAAGCCTTATTTTGTGATCAGTTAATGTCGAAACCTAGGTTAAAATACATAGAGATCATTACTAATGAGTATGATAAAACGAATCGTATAATATAAATTAATAGTATTAATGATAAAATCAATTACTTTTGCTCAGATTTGCTGCTGATGCTTAAATCATATGGCCCATCCGGGAGTGCTGGTGTGTTTGTAATAGCTGCAACGGCCGCTGCAGCCGACATACCGACGGATGCATTAATGACTGCTGCAGCTGTCAGTGCATTAAAACGCGCTTTGAAGATATCAGTGAATGCTTGTTCATGCAGAGCCACGACTGCTGCTGTAGTTGCACTGTCGTTTGGCGTTTTACTACTTTGATCATGTATGTCATATGTTAATATCTCTTGGTGGTGGTGGTGATGCTGATGGAGGGCATATTGTTGTTGCTGTGTATTAGATTTGTTGCTTGTGGCTAATGCTGCTGTCGATTTGGCCGATGCCGGTGTACCGGACGCACAATTCACCAGTTCACTTTCAAACTGCTTACATACATGCTTATCTGGAAAGTTGTTGTCGCTGCAATCTCTAACGCTGCTGTTTTTCCCGATTCCATTATCGTTTATGCTATTTTTATGCTGACGCTGTTTGAGACTATGAGTATTTTGTTGATCATATAAGTGTATATTTGTGACATTTTTGGTTTTGCTCGCCGAAGGTGCTATTGTTACAATGCGGCGCGCATAGTTTGATTTGCGGCGACTTTTTAGAGAAACCGTATACCCACTAGTATTCAAAGGAGGTGTGGGTGTAGTGGTAGGTGTTGATGTTGGTGTCAGCGGCAATGTTGATGTTGAAGTGTTTGAAGGCATTGGTGAGCTGATCGGTGTTGACGCGGAAAAACTTAAAACAAGTGACGAACTTTTATCGTTCCCATCCCGCATAGTTCTTGCTTCATTATTGTCATTACAAGAATCAAGTTGTGTTGATAAGTCCGTATTTGTGATACCTACTGCTGCCGCAGCTAGTGAGTATTTAAATAGTTCACCATATTCTGCAGTATTGTCTCGCATTTGGCCGCGTTCTTTCTCAGTGGTAAAGACATCTTTGGTCGTAGAATTGACTGCCGTAACTGCCGGATTGTCCATGGTCGCTTGAACTTTCAGAGCTGCACGTTCTAATATAATTTCAGCAACGGTTACTGGCCCCTCAACTACGCTCGCGCCACAATTCTCTGGGTGCCAAAAACAAATAGGTGACACTGGCTTGTCCCTCTTGTGCTGAAAGTCATAAACAAATTCCTTGACATTTACGACATTATCTATACTCTCACCAGCATCGTTGTCATCATTATTATTTGTGATGTCACTACCATTGCTTTCGAATAACGATTGTACGTATCGCTCGATACTATCTTCAATTTCCCACAGCGTACGTGATGTGTCCATCCCAGGCTGATTGCTAAATTCTTTATCGTCTGTCTTTATATTTGTATTTTCAGCGTTTAACTCATGCATGAGCTCAGTTTTAACAAACGCTGGTGGCAGGAGTGGATGTGATTCGATTGCAGCTGCCATCGCAGCGACAGCAGCAGCTGTAGTCATCTTATTGGGCGGTCGTTTTCGTAACTGCATCTCCTGAAAGAATTTGTGTGTCTGTAGTCGATGAATTGCGCGTTCATAGTATAGCTTTGCACTGGCGCATTGATGCTTTAGCTGGTCCATCTGGACTTGAATCCAGTCTATCAGTTGCTGCCGTTGTTGCATATTGTCTTTGATGAGCGTGACAACGCTCATCATTTGTTTAATCAAAGGTGACGAATTCCTCGTTAGCTCAAAAAACTGTTTGGTGAGTTCTAGAAACTCTGCTATGTGTAGTTTTGCTTGCGATAGTGAAATTTCTTGAGCAGACAATAGCTCTTTACAGCTAAGCTTTTTGCATATAACGGGCTTTGAGAGGGGCGCAGTGTGATTGCAGCTGCCTCTCCCAATTTCGGTGGCTAAATTTATCAATGTTAAATGCTGGCCATCACCTCTTTGTGGTGGAACAGGATTCAATACATCATGTGAATCGTTACTGCTGTTCTTGCCCTTGTTAACATTGTTATTTGTCATACGATTGCGATTGTTATTGCTATCAGGCGTTGGAAAGGATATCATAGCCGCTTCTGAGGTCGGTTTTTTACCAGTGTTCGCGATGTCTAAAAAGTGAAGTTCGCGTTCTCGTAAACGTTCCATCGCGTTTGCGCGTAGCAAATGTGAACATAATAGTTGTGTGGCCAACAACTGGCTAGAATTTGGTTTTTGCGGTTGCTCCTGTAGCAATGGCTCGTTAAACGATTGTTGGGTAGGTTTAAAATATATTGTTTCTTTGAATTCACTGCCTGGTCTGCCACACAAAAATTTGTCATCACAGGGATTGTTTGGTTTGGATTTCTTGCTTTTATCAATGATCGGCAAAAGTGGCAACGGCAATGGTAGAGACAAGGGCAAAGCAATCGGCAGGTGCAAGGATAATGGCAACTGCGCCGGCTGTATTACTGCTGATGTCTTATTTAATGCACCTTTCTCTAGATATGTTGTCATGCTTGATGCATTTGGTATAGTCGAGATGTTTGGATGCCACTGTCGATGTTGTGCATGCTGCTCATAATCATGCTGTCTCAGTAGTATTTCCGTTAGCAATGTTAATGCTGCACTAGACGTGGTTGCTTGTTTTATTGCCTCAATTGGTGGGCCCTTGGGCTGTACATAATTTGCCTTAAATGATCCAGACATGTCAGCAACTTCATGCCTTTCGAACATAATTCCATCTAACTCTCCGTTAATGTTTTCAAGCTTACTGGTTTGTTGATGTTTACTTTCAGCTTTATCTTCTGGAGGGAGGGACGGGACGGTGGGTAGCTGCCAAATGTTTTTGCTTGGTATATCTGGTAAGGAACGGCGATAGCACTTTGGAGTAACTAAATCTGTAGCAAAAAGTCGTGTAAGTAGTTGGCTTTCCTTGCTTATAATTGTGGTGGCCGGCTCCGACAGACCATTAGAAGGCAGGAAAGTACAATTACGGCCAACAGCGTTATCAGTGTCAGTATTACTTTTCTGAAGGGCTGAATCCTTTTCAGGAATTAGGGCTTTCTCCAAACATGTGCTAGCAACTGATTCATTTGAATAGGAACTATGTTTAAACATAACCTTTGACACACCTTGATTAAAATAATCGGCATACAAATATTGGTTTTTCTTCGCAAGCAACTTAGCATCGATACTTTTTACTTTACCACTTTCAAAAATGGAATCAATACTACGTTCAACAAGACTTTTTATTGGATCAACCGATGGAGCTTTTGTAGTATTATCGGACTTTATCTGCAAATTTCTTTCGTCGCACGGGGTAATTTCAGTATCCATCGTTTGCTGTTGCTCCGGACTTTTATTATTGTGGAAGTTTGACTCTATTTTAACGGTGTTCTCACAATAAAACTGCGAATATGGGTACTTTCCCAATAACGAGACATACGCAGAAGTTTCGGCATTTACAGTTGACGTGAGCGAAACTGAAGAGAGACTATTATCAACACCATTGGTTTTATTTGCATTGCCGTGGCTAATACAATCGTACAAACTGGGTGATGCCGATGCCACATTCTCTGAGGCTGAAGGAGCCAGTGTTGTTGACAACTGCAGTGGTACAAGTACTGTTCTATCTATGCCAAGTCTTGTGTCCATGCCATTCGGAGTTGGAACGACATTGACGGGATTGCTATTTGAATGCGGGTCAAATGCATGAAATTCCAACTGTGGCGATTTGTTAGTACCATTGTCAATATTACTGCTACTACCACTATTGACAGTCCTCATATTCCTGTCGCCCTCATCGTCTGTCACAATACAGTCGGGCCAACACACCGCTAACGTCTTTATTGCGGTCATGGGATCAGGGTCAGGGCAAGGTATGACTGAATTAGTAGTACTAGATGATGCAGTCGTCAACTGAATAAGTTGTTGCTTTAGGTAAATTTCCTAAAGTCAATTGCTGCTGCAATAGGGACGACATCCGACTACGAAAAGTTTACCCAACCGAATTTGCCAAGATAGTTTGTATGTATGAAAATAATTCAATGTTTTCCACTTCTATTTTGTTAACGCACAGTTTCAATAAACATTTCTCTCATGATTTCAATGCGTTCTCTACCGCCGCCAATGTATGCACAAATATGTATCTATCTATGTAGGTTTAACTTCATTTCTTATAATTGTTTTTGCGTTTGGTTTTTGAATATACTTATGTATGTATGTACATACGCATGTAAGTAAGCTTTAGAAGCAACAATTTACCTTTTATGTGCTAATATTATTCCGATACCTAGTTTCTCACCGCATTTTAATATTGCACTTTATTTATAATTTCGTGATTTCGATAAAAAAAAATTACAAACACGAAAAGCGCACAACTTAAATATATGAAATTAGTTCAATAGTGTTAGTGCAAATCATTTACGGGCCTACCATGAATTCTGTCGGAGCTCCCGACAACATCGGGAAAATGTTATTACCAATTCCGACGTGATCACGAAATTCCTACGAAATTCTAATTTCGGAAGATTGCCATTACGGATTTTGAGTGAAAAGCAATTTTGTTATTCGTGACTAAAATCTACCAACGCTTTGGCAAACCTCCGAGGGTATTTCTGCCATGAAAAAGCTTCTCATTAAATACATCTGCCGTTCAGAGTCGGCACCAAACTGTAGGGCCCTCCATTTTGTGGGAGAATATAAAGACGCACACCACAAATGGTAGGAGAAGCTCGGCCAAACACTGAGCTATATAGTGTACGCGCCAAAATTATATATATATTATATATAATTAAAAATGTAAGAAGTGTTTATTAATAACTGTTGTGCATAAATGTAAATCTATTTTTCAACAGGTCAAGACCATCCACTAACCGGAGTAAGAGAGACTGGTGAATATAACGGAGGAGCGCAAGGTTTTCCAAAATCCCCTAAAGAAAATGTGCATAGTTTTTGTGAGGCAGATGCCCTTCGGTCTCCAATTAAGAATACGACTTTCTTAGTCTGCTTTTTGAATAGTTATATGCACAACCAAACTGGTAAGTAAGTAATCAAAAACGTTTGCTAATTAATTAAGTTATTGTAAAAAGAATAACGATATTTTGTGTTTGTTATTCTCTTCATATTACAGGTTTGGTTGGACCGTAAAATCTATGTATAACGGAAACTGTCTCTAAACAAAACTGAGCCCAGAGCAAAATTTAGAGGAAACGGTAAAAAGGATTTGCGGGTTGGAACGTCTATTTCGGGCTTCGCTGAATTTCGTGCAAAGATTTTCTAGCACTCATTCGAACTTAGCGTAACTGTTGGCAACGCAAACTACGAAATCGTCGGAATTGCTGATAGCATTTTTCCCGTATTCGTCACGGCGGGTGTTTATTCGGAATCAGTGATTGCGCTGTTATCATCGCGAACATGCATACAAAGACAGAAATAGTACGCATATGAGCATTATAGCCATACATGTGTACAATCGCCGATTTGGGAAAATCGGAATTAGTCTATTATTGCGCCAATTGTGAAACACAACAAGTAACATTGCAAAAAAGTATTTTTTAAAACTCAAAATCAGTACGGAAAATCTACTGATTTTTTGATTTTGTTCGCATTTTACATTTAATAAATATAGGGTCATTTCATCTCAAATCGTCCAGGCAGTTAGGGTAAGGTTTTTTTTAATAAATTTTTTTTATAGTTTCTATATCGAAATCCATGAGACACGTCTTTTTTCGTTTAGCTTGATTTTGAGTTCTTTCGTCGTGGGGAATTTTAGAAAATTTGTCTCAAAACTCGATTTTGCTCTATTGGTGCATGTTAAAATTTTTTTGAAAATTCGATAACTTTGCGAAAAATTTACCGATTGAAAAAAATACTGTCGCCTGCGGTTCAATCGGTACTGCAATGTAGATTTGCAAGCGTCCCAGTTTTTTTTTTTGGTCTCATAAACTGAGTTGCTTTGGTTTTTTTTTTATTTTTTGATACAAATAAATACAGTTTGCAAAAAAAACTTTCTGTAGTGAAAAACATGAAAGTTATATCTTTCATGACCATTTTATTTCATCCCGCCAATTATTATAGGTTTGGTGATATTGGCTTGCAAACAAAAATTAGTGAGAGGCCCAATGTTTTTTTTTGTTCATTGTATGTACATACATAAATGTCACCCTGATATGGAAATTTGCCTTTCCAGTAATCAATACCTTCTTAGTCTGCATAAAAATGCATTCAAATATATTTTAAAATTGAAAAAACTGGTATCAATGATTTTTTTATGATGGCGCCTATTAAACAAAAATAGGAGAGTTCTAAAAGAGCTAAATATATAATATATTTAGTATCAGGCAGATTTCCATAATGTTTTTTTTGATGTATACGGCAGAAGCATTCACGCATATTTATAGTCCTGAGTTAGAGCAACACTAGGGTTGGGCAAAAAAATATCGATAAATCGAATTATCGATATTTAAAAAAAAAATATTAAATTTTTATCAAATTCGAAATTTTTTAAGTTCTCTCAAAGCTCAATTTGATTTCATTTGAACGTAACTGTGCGTAATATCCCTTTGTAGTTTGTGAAGCCAATAGAGTTTTGGATGAAGTTTTGTCATATAGCACCGGTTCTCTCTGAAATTTAAATAAAATTTATTAAATTATTCAAGCTTTCTCAGTATCGTCCGAAAGGCTTGCTTCTGCTGTTTATTTAGCTGTGCCGGATAACAGAAGCAGGTTAACAGGGGAGCACATCACAGAAAGTGTACTTCTGACGTTTATATCCGACGCATAGTGGTTTGATGAAAATTTTAAAATGAAAACATTGAATAAAATATTTTGATTCTAATAATATTTTAAATTAGTTTTACTCCCTTATAGTTACTTAAATATGTATTTTAATAATAAGTAAAACTAATAATAATAATAAAAAATAATTTTTTTCACTATAGAATATTTTGACAATACTTTCAGTAATTTCGCCTTTAGGTAAAAAAATCGAAATATCGATATTTTTTACTATGCATATATAAATATTATTCGATATTGTTTAAAAATATCGATACAACTAAGCAACACTTCAGTTAGAGTAATGCAAAAAAGATAAATTCGACCTTATTTTTGATGCTACTACATGCATATAATAGTCTTTTCTATGCCACTATTTTTTTATTTGGAAGAAATGGCGAAAGAACCTCATTAAAAAAATCGTCAAAAATCAGTGGTAATTCGTAGCCACTAGAAACTTGCACTTAGTGGTACTAAAATTGAATAAGCTGCATATTTGCATACCTCAGAAAATTTTTTTTTAAAAGGTCGAAAGATTGATGAAATTTTGATAAATGTTTTTCACCATTTTTATAAAATAATTGACAAATTTTTTTGAGCTCGAGGCCAGTTTTAAGGAAGATGGAAAAACGACGCTGTCCACTCGGCTAGCGTAGCACAGCATTTAGCGTGTTGGCTTTGCAACTCCGAGCTCCTTGGTTCATAGCCTTGGAGAAGTGGTTATAAAGAATAAATATAAAAAAGAAGTCTGATGAGGAAATGTGGTGATTTCCGAAATAGTACTGTTTAGGAATCTACTACACACTCAGCAAATAAATCCAATCTGTTCTCGATCAAAAGTTTTATTAATTCATTCTACAACTTCCGACCCGCTTAAATAAGAAAAACGTATAAAGGCAAAATATAGAAAGCATTGTTGTTCCTGTAAACGGTGTAATGGCATGAGCCATTTGCTGAATACAGAGAGCCACTGAACAATGGTGATGCCAGATTAGTGGGCGATAATCCATCAGCTTAATCTCTAACATTCCTCCCCGGCTGAACCTCCTCGGTTCAGAGACTCTGCTGGTGGTTCAATGAGGCGACAGACCTTCTGTACGTGGCGTTGACATCTATGCTTTACGAAAAGGCCTTCCGCAGTTTTTTTCTGGCTGTTATAATCAATAGTAACAACCCGAACTAAACCATCACTCCCTGGATGAGTCTCTATGATGCGGCCTATACGCCAATGGGTGGGGGGCAAATTCTCATTCTTAATTACCACTACATCGCCCACCTGAAGATTCTGGCCGCGTCGCTGCCATTTGTGCCGCGTTTGCAACGTGGATAAATATTCACGCTGCCAACGGTTCCAAAAGTGCTCAAACATTTTCTGCAGTTGTTGTGAATACAAAAGCCGGCTTTCTGGAATATCGGCAATAGGTCGAGCGCTCAGAGGTCGTCCAATGAGGAAATCACCGGGTGTAAGAGCAATACTGCCATCGGGGTCATCGTGCAGAGGAACTAGTGGCCTGGAATTCAAGCATGCTTCAATTCTAACAAGAATAGTGCTAAGTTGATTGAATCGGAGTAATTTCTGGCCGACTGTGCGATACAAGTGCTTCTTAGCTGAGCGAACTGAGGCCTCCCAAAGGCCCCCGTGATGCGGCGCGGCTGGAGTAATGAATCTCCATTGCGTACCAATTGCAGCGACATGTTGCTGCGAGTACGCATTCTGCCAATCTTGAACATCCTGATACATACGGCGGCTTGCTCCAATAAACTGTGTTCCATCGTGGCCATACAAATGAATATAACACCGTAGGTTTTTATTATGGTTGCCGTTCGCTTCACTCCAGAACGAATATTGAATGGCCCGCAGTAGTCCAGCCCTGTGTGAGTGAAAGGAGAAGATATTATCACCCGGGATCTCGGAAGCGATGCCATTTGCTGCTGTTGTGTTGCTCGTGTGTGCCGACGGCATATTGCACACTGATGAATGCAGGTCTTTACAAGTCGACGGGCGTGGATAATCTAAAATCGAACGCGTAAGTACTGTAACATTTCTTGTATGCCGCCATGCATACACTGCTTATGAGCGTCGCATACTAGTAACCTTGCCAAAGCGCAGTTCTGAGTGATAATTACTGGATGCTTCTGATCGAATGGTAGCTCCGAATTCATTAACCGGCCGCCTACCCGAAGTATACCCCCTTCATCCAAAATTGGATTCAGTGGGAGCAACTTACTCGATGCCGCAACGCTAGAATTATATTTTAGAGCGTTAATTTCAGATTGATAAGCATACGCTTGACTTTGCCGTGTATGCAGCAAAAGTGCCCACTCCTTCTCCTGAGCAGTGACGACATCATTTGAACGTTGTCTCCGTAGTGATGGAATGATACGTCGAACGCGTGCAGTCGTATTGAGCAGCACTCCCAGGCGGCTGAATTTTTCAACCAAAGGTATTCGTTGTGTCCCACAGGACGTCATTAGTAATCGTGACTCAACACCCACTCCCAGGTGAATTTTAAGCAGTCGATCTTCGCTACCTAAATCACTCTCTTGCTCATCGGTCAGGCGTGGTATGTGAGATTTCTCTACGTCAACCTGCATTATATCGGGTCCACTCCACCAGAGTTTAAAATTTTCGATTGACCCAGGGGAGATCCCTCGACTCGCACAATCAGCAGGGTTACACTCCGATCGAATGTGTCGCCAAGCGTTGACATCTGACTTCGCCTGTATGTATGCTACCCGATTAGCGACATACTGCTTCAGCGATGAAGGCTGACGACGAATCCAGTGAAGGACAATGGTGGAATCGCTCCACAATGTGTAAGCGCAATTCTCTAACTGCAACGCACGGCGAACGCTGTTCATCGTTGTTACTAGAAGCTGAGCTGCAGAAAGTTCTAGACGTGAGATGGTCGTTTCTCTTAGAGGCGTGACCTTGGTTTTTGCCGCTACTATCGCTGTTCGAGATTCTCCCTTAGCACTAATGTTTCTTACGTAAACTACTGCAGCATAAGCCTTGGAACTAGCGTCGCAAAACCCATATAGTGATGTGGTTGAATTATGCGTGATGCCAAGCCAAAGTGGAACTCTGACGTTCTCAGGAACCGTGAGACCCTTCCGGAACTTCAGCAAATCTTCAGATAGTTCAGTTGGTAAAGGAGTGTCCACGCTCAGTTTTGCCAACCAAAGCCTTTGTACTAGCATCTTCGCTGTCACGACGACCGGAGCCAACATACCCATGGGGTCATATAGCCTTGCTATATCACTTAAAATCGTTCGTTTAGTAGGAATTATATCAACTCTACATACCTTGACCTTAAAAAATAAAGTGTCTGTGATAGGATTCCAATGCAGGCCTAGTACCGTTGTGTCGGAATCGCTAAAGTCCATCTCCGTTGTGGATGTCTTCGACCGCTGATTTCTGCCAGAGCCACGGCGCAGTTGGAGTTCCATTTATCAAGCTCAAATTTGCCTCTTTGGAGAATGGCATCTACATCACGCGCGCGATTAATTGCCATTTCTGGTGTGTGAGCACTTTCTAAATAGTCGTCCACGTAAAAACTGTTAAGTATGCTGTCTCGTGCTGCGGCCGCCCGGCTGACGTCAGCGATGACTTCCCAGTTGTCGTATGCACACTGATTTAAGGCGCGAATAGCGTTATACGGGCCGCTTGTCATACCGTAGGTCACCGTTTTAAGCTGATAGGTTCGCAAGGTGTCGGTGGGTGATTCTCTCCAAAGAGTTTCTTGCCACTGTCGATGTCTTGGGTCGACTAAGACTTGCCGAAACATTTTTTTTATATCCGCGGTGAGTGCGACTGGAAACCGGCGGAAGCGATGCAGGATGTCAACCAAGCTATCTTGAAGCGGTGGCCCCGCAAGTTGGGTATCGTTAAATGACACACCGTTTGTTGTTTTTGATGATGCGTTGAACACCACGCGAAATTTAGTCATCACTGCGTGATGAGGTATGTAGTAACATTGCTCTCGACCGACTGCAGTAGATTTGACAGCTTCCATGTGCCCTAAATTCACGTATTCCCACATGAACTGGATATACTTGTCTCTCAATGTCGCATCATTTGCTAGTTTCCTCTCAAGTTGAAAGAACTGTCGAAGCGCAGCGGGATGCGAATTACCAAGTCCAGGTGCATCACGCCGAAAGGGAATCTGAACACAGTACCGACCATCCGGACAACGTGTAAATGTATTCAAAAAAATCTCTTCACAGGCGTCAGCCTCTGCGACATTCTTATTAGAAGGCTCTTCAGATTCCCAAAATTTCAGCAAGAGCCGATCGAATGCCGCATTGTCGTCGCCGACCTCAGCAAGCATTGAGTGCGCCTTAAATTCACAAGTGTTCCACATGGCTGGGCCAAGAACTATCCAACCCAGACGTGTATTGAGTGCACATGGTTCGGTCTTTGACCCTACTATAACGTCATTTAACACTAGCAATGGCCAAATGTCCGCTCCGATAAGTAGATCGACTGAACCTGGAGTCCCGAACGCGGGGTCGGCCAGATGAAGACCTTGCAGATGCTTGTTGGCTCGTACATCTACCGTAGTAGCAGGAGTCGTTGCCGTGATCGTATCAATAATGTATGCACAAAAATTGATTTTAAACTCGTGGTCCATATGAGATCGCATGCAAATTTCAACTATGCTCTTTGTATGTGCTGAAAGGTTCTGGCCAATACCTTCGATCTGAAGTTCGCAGGGGCTTCTGGGGAGATTTAACACAGATATTACCGATTCCCTGACAAAGCTCACCTGTGATCCCATATCGCATAGAGCGCGGCACTCCTGCATGGTGCCATTACCATCGGCAATAAGCACCCTTGCCGTTGCTAAGAGAATGGTCCGGTCATTCTGCAGGAGGAATGACTGTACTGTTCTGTTACGTCATTGGTGTCGTGGAAGCACGCCGGGTTCCATTGTGTTTGATGGAAGCGTGGTATTCGTCGGGGAAGTATTTGAATAAGCTGCTTGCTGCGAACTTCTGCATAAGAGTGTGTTATGCTTCTGCTGACAGGACATACAAACGCCCGATGGGCAATCTCGGCTGCTGTGACCAGACTTGAGGCAATTGAAACACAGGGAAGCTTGTTTTACCAACTCCCATCGTCTATCGACCGACAGATTGCGGAACTTGTGGCACTTTGTAATGCGATGAACATCTGAACAAGATGGACACTTTATGAATTTACCTTGCCCCGCCGGCAAATTAGAAGTCCGTGCAGAGGCTGTGGAAAGATGCGCCCTTGCGGTACGTGGTATACTTCGAGTGGCCGCCGATGATGTATTCACAGACACAGATTGCGGCAAGTTCCATGCTCGGCGTTCGACAAAAGCCATCAGATCGTCTATCTTTGGAATATCGTTAGATTTCAAGCTCATGCCCCACTCCGTACGGGTTACAACTGGTAGCTTGGGTAAAAGTAACGGCACTGCTATGGCATCCCAATGCTTAACGGGCACATTCATCACTTCAAGTGCTCGAAAAGAATTACGAACACAGTCTACAATGTTGGTTAACTCGGCACGCAACTCCAGCGGCTGATTTGGCAATTCCAGTAAACGGCGAACATGCGTCTCCGAAAGTGTTCGTGGATTGTCGTAACGTCTCTTTAATTCAGCCCAGAGTTCCTCATAACCCCCAGTATATAGGCCGCCAATCAGAGGAACATTTTCTGCTTTCACATACTGCCGCAATTTTCCCAGTCTATTGGTTGGATCCAAGTCACGCCTATTGTGAACTAACGTCTCAAACATGTCCTTAAACATTAACCAATTTTCGTGTTGACCGTAAAACTAGGGATTGAAACTGGATCCAACCGCATATCTGGTGCATGACTATACGAATGGGTTGAGCTGCTGGCCAGCGGTAACATCTTGCGCTTCAATTTGATGCAGATTTTGTTAAACACCTCCTCTGTTGAAGCGAGCAACTCGTCGTGATTTACAATTTCGTCATCTTGTGCGGCAGAAACCAAAGCAAGGTGGTTGTCCATGAACCGAGCGAAGTGTTGGCGGGCATTGGACAAGAGCTGCTCACCTTCAACGCCATCAGGCTCGTAGTGGTCTGCTTGAATTTGGGACCAAACGCGAAAAATAGAGGTGCGCGCTGATGTTCGCAGATTTAACGCAGACATCGCAAATTCGGTTTATACAGTCGCGAAAGTTAAAAAAATACAAACAATTTCATTCCTCACAGGAGGCACCAAAAAATGTTTAGGAATCTACTAAACACTCAGCAAATAAATCCAATCTGTTCTCGATCAAAAGTTTTATTAATTCATTCTACAACTTCCGACCCGCTTAAATAAGAAAAACGAATAAAGGCAAAATATAGAAAGCATTGTTGTTCCTGTAAACGGTGTAATGGCATGAGCCAGTCAACGGGACAGTGGCGTGATATTTGCTGAATACAGAGAGCCACTGAACAATGGTGATGCCAGATTAGTGGGCGATAATCCATGAGCATAATCTCTAACAAGTACTATAACTTCTACCATTTTAAAAACTGTTGTTATTTTTCCAATAAAATCTTCTATAAACTGTCCTCGAGCTCAAAAAAATTTGTCAATTATTAAAATCAATAAGGCCGAAAAACAACTAAAAATTCATATATGCAAGGATGAGCACACCTGAAATGCATTCTAAGAATTACAAGCCATTGGTAAAAACCAATGAAAAATTCGCACACAGAATTGCAAACACACAAACAACAACCACACAAACAAGTTTAAATAGCAGCAGATCAGTTGCTCTTGTTTGTAGTTGGTTTGTTTAAGGAAGATGGAAAAACGACGCAGTCCACTCGGCTAGCGTAGCACAGCATTTAGCGTGTTGGCTTTGCAACTCCGAGCTCCTTGGTTCATAGCCTTGGAGAAGTGGTTATGAAGAATAAATATAAAAAAGAAGTCTGATGAGGAAATGTGGTGATTTCCGAAATAGTACTATAAGTTCTACCATTTTAAAAACTGTTGTTATTTTTCCAATAAAATCTTCTATAAACTGGCCTCGAGCTCAAAAAAATTTGTCAATTATTGAAATCAATAAGGCCGAAAAACAACTAAAAATTCATATATGCAAGGATGAGCGCACCTGAAATGCATTCTAAGAATTACAAGCCATTGGTAAAAACCAATGAAAAATTCGCACACAGAATTGCAAACACACAAACAACAACCACACAAACAAGTTTAAATAGCAGCAGATCAGTTGCTCTTGTTTGTAGTTGGTTTGTTTAAGGAAGATGGAAAAACGACGCAGTCCACTCGGCTAGCGTAGCACAGCATTTAGCGTGTTGGCTTTACAACTCCGAGCTCCTTGGTTCATAGCCTTGGAGAAGTGGTTATGAAGAATAAATATAAAAAAGAAGTCTGATGAGGAGTGGTGATTTCCGAAATAGTACTATAACTTCTACCATTTTAAAAACTGTTGTTATTTTTCCAATAAAATCTTCTATAAACTGGCCTCGAGCTCAAAAAAATTTGTCAGTTATTAAAATCAATAAGGCCGAAAAACAACTAAAAATTCATTTTTATAAAATTTTAAAAATTGTTTTTAAAGGTGTTTGTTAGAGAAATAAATATATTTTAATTGAAAAATAATTTAAATAATTGGGAGATAAATAAATAGTCCAAATGTGTCAATATGTGTTTGTTCTATAATTTGTAAACAGAGTGTACTTATTATCTTTCTCTTTATTAAATTCCTAATATAAACTCTCCGAAAACACAGAAGTTAAAATTTGTTTTAATTTGACACCATGAGTATTTAGTAACATTAGTGACGACTTTCCGTCACTCTAGCTGGCTCTAAGCCAAAAAGTCGACTATAACTGAGTTATGATAAGGATTAAATACCCATTTAAGTATACTCTAACTTATTTTGTGCTGGCTTTAAATTGATTTTGATTATGCCCCATTATGTTCGAATTGTAAGAGTATTTTTTTTTAACTAAACATTGTCACGATGCACCGAATTATAGGTGGCAAGTTCCTTTGGTTTTGCCAATTTTAACAATTCCAAGTAAAATTTTACAAAATAATATTCGATGCAACGGTTAACGCAGCCCTTTTCTTTTAAGTTTTCTTTTAAGACCTTTTTATATACATATATATTAATAATTTGTCGGAATCGACCAGATCTTATAACTATAACGTATATGAAATGTTACATACAGTTCCTATACAATTCCTCCATTCATGAAAGGTATGAAGCCTTCGGCTTAGTCGAATAGAATCCTGTTTTTTCTTGCTTTGTATACTTTTTTATTAATGTGTTATTGACTGACTTTTATTGTTTTCTGCTATAATAATAATATCTCTGATTTCAACAAACTTTCGACTTTCTCAAAAATATTCTGGAAAATAAGTTTAAACGTGTTGAAATGTAATTAAATTTAGTAAATCAAAAAGCTAACAAATCAATTAAATAATAACTTTAAATGTACTGTAAATACGGTTTTTCTTCCTATGCCCTAAGCGGCACCAATAGGAATGAAAGTATGATAGTTAGTATTGACGCTAGGAGGGACGAAAAGTTGAAAATTATTTGTATATACTTATATATGTATCGGGTGTTTTTTTTAGGGGTATAGAAGTTGGAATTGAAATAAAACACAAGAAAATCGTTTTAAGGTCCATCAATTTGGCTTTATTGGAAGGATAATTTTATGCCATTAATGTTTAAATATGATTTCGGGCATGTGGCCGCCGCGGCTGGCTCGAATAAAGCCAATTCTACAGGTCCAATTTTCAACCACTTTTTCGAGCATATGGGGCCGTATGTCGGCAATAACGCCACGAATGTTGGCTTCCAATTCCCCTAACGTTTCTGGTTTGTTGGTGTAGACGAGCGACTTCACATATCCCCAAAGAAAATAATCCAATGGTGTCAAATCACACGATCTTGGTGGCCAATTGACAGGTCCATTCCGCGAAATTATGCGCTCAGCGAATGTTTCCTTCAATAAATCGATTGTGACGTGCGCTGTGTGGCATGTAGCGCCGTCTTGTTGGAACCACAACTCATCCACATTCATGCCATCCAAAATCTTCCATAAAGTTGATGGACAAAGCTCCAATTGCTGTGCACGGTGGCGAATCGATTCATTCGGGTCCTCTTCAACACTTTGCTCTACAGCGGCAATTGTTTCTTCGGTGCGCACTGTTCGACGTCTCTGCGGATGCGTATTATCACATAGAGTAAACGTAGTGCGAAAACGATCCATGGTTAACCGAATTAATTGCTCTGATGGACGATTATGTCGACCATAAAATGGACGGAGCTCACGGTAAACTTCGCGAACTGAACCATTATTTTCGAAATAAATTTGCACGATTTGCAAGCGTTGTTCTTTTGTCAACCTATTCACGATGAAATGGCAAACCAAACTGAACATAAATGACATTAGAGTTGCCAGATTTGACCACAAAATGCCAGTTTTATCTCTATTCGAAAAACAAACCTGTAAAAAAAACACCCTTTATATACGCCAGTACGGATGCCATGAGATGTACCGTATGGTATACACTGTCCTCACAACCGATCCATGTGTCAAAAGGGCCAAGCATGGGACGAAAGACCGGTGACAAAAACCATTAACAGACCAAATTGATATTCGAAGATTGACTTTAATAACACCAACAATAACCCGGTTGTATGGGAGCTATATGGTATATTTCTTTGATCTTTATTATTTCCACTGCTTATATTTAGCTAATAAAAGCGGACCTTGCTAAATTTCAAGTCTTTGCGAAATTTTTGACAATAAATAAGCGCCGTGCATTATTTTTGCGTCATAGCGTAGCTAAAAGTCAGTCAATAACACATTAATAAAAAACTAAACAAAGCAAGAAAAAACAGGATTGTATTCGGCTATGCCGAAGGCTTCATACCTTTCATGAATGGAGGAATTGTATAGGAGCTGTATGTAACATTTCATATACGTTATAGTTCTAAGATCTGGTCGATTCCGACAAATTAATTATATATGTATATAAAAAGGTCTATGACTGCCAAATTCCATCGAAATAGTTCTAAAATTGAGGGACAAGTTTGCATTTAACCAGACGGACAGACGGACAGACAGACGGGTTCAAAAGATTTAGCTCATAATCCTGATCAGTTAGGTATACTTTTTGATGGGTCAATGAATTCTCCATCTGGTTCTTACAAACATCGGATCAAACTTAATATACCATTTCCCTGAGAGGTATACAAATTATACTGGCGTTCTTATATTCGATTACATAGAAATTACATTTTCTTATAGCCCATAAGACACGACTATACTTATAGTTTTTCTCCATCACTTCGTTTATTACTTTTTTTCTAACAAATATAATACGACTTTGGTATTCTTCAAGTTACAATTTCAACAAGGGGTGTTCGAAATACATACACAGGTATTATCACATACATATGTGCATAAAAATATGCGTTTGTGTTTTTGCTTGCATATAAGATGAATTTTAGGCTTCTATTTGTTTCATCAAATATTTTAAGCATGGGTGATATTAAATTTAGTTTCGAAAATCTTACTATTTTATAATACATGTGATAACAAGTTACTAGTAATATCAACAAATAAATATTTACATATACATACAAATTTATGTTTATATGTATATAAATTCTATTAGGCATATTGCTGGCTTTTCTACCGATTTTGTATGAATCAGAATATGATATGAGCCCTTCTATGTATGAAGGTTAGACTGCCACTTAGAAGAAATACGCTTGCGGCACCCCCCAGACTGGTTCCTTTTCCCAAAAAATGATTGTGGCAAAATTTTATCCAACTCGGTTCGGGGGAAGTGTTGCCTCAAAGCCCCCAAAGTTTCAAAAAAATCAGCATTTTTTCAAAAAAGTTGACTTTGGCCTTGAATAACTCAGCTATTATCAATTACTCATAAAATTTGAGAGAAATGAAGAAAATTTTACGCCAAGTAATTGTGCATTGAAAGTTTTTGATTATCTTCAACCGTTTTCTATTTATACCCCTAGCAACAACATTTGCGCCTAGCAATTTATTAGTAGGCCTATATGTATATGTTTCTGTTTGTATCTAAAGATGAATATTATTTCAAAAATTATTTAAGTTCATTTTTCTGTTAGCCTAGTAAATGTTAATATTTTACAATTTTATTGAGCTCAAGGCCAGTTTATGGAAGATTTTTTTGTGAAAAAACAACAACTGTTTTTAATGGTTGAAGTTATAGTACTATTTCGGAAATCACCACATTTCCTCATCAGACTTCTTTTTTGATTATTAAAATAAATTAAATTTTAATTTAATTTTTCATAACCACTTCTCTCAGGCTTTGAACCCGGGAGCTCGGAGTTGCAGAGCCAATACGCTACCTATTGTGCTACGCTAGCCGAGTTGGCTGTTGTGTTTATTTCATCTTCCTTAAACAAACCTACTACAAACAAGAGCAACTGATCTGCCGCTATTTAACTTGTTTGTGTGGTTGTTGTTTGTGTTTTTATTTTGCAAATTCTGTATAAGTATTTTACTTTATATTATAATGCATTTTTATGGCGTGCTCATCCTTGTATACAAATGTTTGTTCATTTTTCTGTTGGCCTAGTAAATGTTAAAATTTTACAATTTTATAGAGCTCAAGGCCAGTTTATGGAAGATCTTTTTGTGAAAAAACAACAATAGTTTTTAATGGTTGAAGTTATAGTACTATTTCGGAAATCACCACATTTCCTCATCAGACTTCTTTTTTGATTATTAAATTAAATTAAATTTTAATTTAATTTTTCATAACCACTTCTCTCAGGCTTTGAACCCGGGAGCTCGGAGTTGCAAAGCCAATACGCTACCTATTGTGCTACGCTAGCCGAGTTGGCTGTTGTGTTTATTTCATCTTCCTTAAACAAACCAACTACAAACAAGAGCAACTGATCTGCCGCTATTTAACTTGTTTGTTTGGTTGTTGTTTGTGTTTTTATTTTGCAAATTCTGTATTCCGAGCTCCCGGGTTCAAAGCCTGAAAGAAGTGGTTATGAAAAATTAAATTAAAAATTAATTTAATTTAATAATTGAAAATAAGTCTGATGAGGAAATGTGGTGATTTCCGAAATAGTACTATAACTTCAACCATTAAAAACTGTTATTGTTTTTTCACAAAAAAATCTTCCATAAACTGGCCTTGAGCTCAATAAAATTGTAAAATATTAACATTTACTAGGCCAACAGAAAAATGAACAAACATTGTAGACAAGGATGAGCACGCCTTAAAAATGCATACATATAATATAGAATTTGCAAAAATAAAAAAAACACAAACAACAACCACACAAACAAGTTAAATAGCGGCAGATCAGTTGCTCTTGTTTGTAGTTGGTTTGTTTAAGGAAGATGAAATAAACACAACAGCCAACTCGGCTAGCGTAGCACAATAGGTAGCGTATTGGCTCTGCAACTCCGAGCTCCCGGGTTCAAAGCCTGAGAGAAGTGGTTATGAAAATTAAATTAAAAATAATTTAATTTAATAATCAAAAAGAAGTCTGATGAGGAAATGTGGTGATTTCCGAAATAGTACTATAACTTCAACCATTGAAAGCTGTTATTGTTTTTTCACAAAAAAATCTTCCATAAACTGGCCTTGAGCTCAATAAAATTGTAAAATATTAACATTTACTAGGCCAACAGAAAAATGAACAAACATTTGTATACAAGGATGAGCACGCCTTAAAAATGCATTATAATATAAAGTAAAATACTTATACAGAATTTGCAAAATAAAAACACAAACAACAACCACACAAACAAGTTAAATAGCGGCAGATCAGTTGCTCTTGTTTGTAGTTGGTTTGTTTAAGGAAGATGAAATAAACACAACAGCCAACTCGGCTAGCGTAGCACAATAGGTAGCGTATTGGCTCTGCAACTCCGAGCTCCCGGGTTCAAAGCCTGAGAGAAGTGGTTATGAAAAATTTAATTAAAAATTAATTTAATTTAATAATCAAAAAAGAAGTCTGATGAGGAAATGTGGTGATTTCCGAAATAATACTATAACTTCAACCATTAAAAACTGTTGTTGTTTTTTCACAAAAAAATCTTCCATAAACTGGCCTTGAGCTCAATAAAATTGTAAAATATTAAAAATTATTTTATATGCGCTAGTGATGGGAAATATCGTCAATTTTGCTTGGCGACAAATATCGATACTTCGGAAGAGCTTGTCGATACTATCGATACTTGATGATGAAACTGGTGTAGCTGGAATTATCAGATGCTTTAAAGCAATGGATTTATTGAGCGATACTAAAATTTTCGATACTCTTGTGACTGAACGATACTAAACGATTATCGATACCTTATTGATACTATTATTGTTGTCGATACGTATCGAATACGGACCTTGTCGATACTTGTCGAAAAGTATCGATGCTTTTCCCATCACTAATATGCGCATTTTATTTCACAGCAACTAACAGATTTGATGTGTCTCCTTGTTGATGTTAATTTCCAAGAAATTATTTCGCAAGTTGTTGACTTTTTTTCGAGGGTTCCTAGAATTTTTTTTTACATCTTTCTTTTGGAGCAAAATATTACAATATTCTTTGCTAAAGCTTTCAGTGCAAAATCGTCAATAAGAGTGTTAACATCGGAAAAATAATTGAAAATGTCTATGGTTTTACGTGAGCGTATTTATTTAATTGGAAACTATTCAAATAGCTTGATGGGTAGTAAATTACCGTCGGCGAACGAAGTTTTGAGAATTCTATTTTTTAATACGCGTGTTGTTAAGCTAAGTCTTAGGGAAAGAGCCCGTTTAACAATAAAAGAAGTGCAAATATTTTGGCAAAAAGCAAGAATTCCAACTAGAGAAGAGAAGCACTGCATTGAAAAATTGGAAAAACAGTATAATGAATGGCGAAATCTGCAAAAAACCTCAGCTAGAAAGACAGAAGAACAAAAGAAAAAAGAGACAGTATTTACAAAAAAAATGTGAAACTTATTTTATATATGTAGCTCATGCAAATGCATTGACTGTTCTAAAAATTGAAGAAGATAAAATATTTTTATTGAATCAAAGAAAAGAGGGAAGACCGGGATATATGCATCGCATCGATCGTGATGCTTGCAAAATAAGTGACAGAAATGCTGTTAAAATTATAGTTCCTACTGCCGAAGCGTTTGGTTAATGCATAAACAATTTAATTTTAAATAAAAATTCAGTTCGTACTACTAGACAAAAATTGCGGCAAGAACGCGTTGATGAAATCAAAGCCAAGATGGAAAATAGCGATTTGGAAACTGTATGTTTGCATTCGGATGGAAAACTACTTCCAGGAGAAAGGAAGGAAAAGAGAAAACAGACCGGCTCCCTATAATAATCTCCAATGGTCAAATAGAGCAATTACTCGAGGTTCCACCTTTAGACGCAAGCACTGGAAGAGCCCAAGCATTAGCTAATTGTAAAGCTGTTTACGAGTGGGGTTTGCAAGATAAAGTGAAAGCGTTTGTTTTTGATACAACAGCAGTAAACACCGGTCACATAAACGGAACAGCTACTATTAAAAGCCTATTAGAAAAAGATCTTTTGTATTTACCATGCCGGCATCATATATATGAACTAGTTTTAAGAATCGTGTTTGATTTAAAAATTTCAAAGTCCGAAAGCCCTAATGCTGTCATTTTCCAGAAATTTCAAAAATCGTGGCCAAAAATTGATATCAAAAACATTAGCAGTGGCATTAGTGACAAAAAAATAAAAAAAATATTCTGTGCAAGTGAAATATAAATCATAATATCAAATTTGAACAAATTTTTAAATGAGAAACAGCACCGTGCCGATTATATGGAATTTCTAGAACTTATAACAATATTCTTTGGAAAAACGCCAAGGTGTGGTGTAAAAATTAAAGCTCCAGGAGCTATGCATCATGCCAGATGGATGGCAAAGGCCATATACAGTTTGAAAATATTTTTATTTAAAAAGGAGTTTAAGCTTACGAAGGAAATAGAAAAGGCTTTGTGCGAAATTTGCATCTTTCTTAGCCAAATTTACGCTGATGCATGGTTCACAGCTCCTTTACCAATTAAGGCACCTTTTTGTGATTTTAATTTTTTAATAAAGCTCCACGAATATGCAAAATATGATAAACAAATTTTGTAGGCATCTTTGGTATTTAAGTTCAGAAGCTGTCGCCTTTGCCTTTTTCGATTCAAACGTAAGCTCTGAGACAAAGATAAAAATGATAGAGAAATTAAATAGAGAATCACCATCTGAACAAAATGATAAAAAGGCTAATGTCATGATTTCTGAAATCCTGGAAGAGGGCATCGAACAGTTTGTTTCGAAAAAAAACATGAAATGTCTTCACAAGATTTAATATAAATATTAACTTTTTAAAAAAGCCACCATCAGAGTGGGATATAGATGGAAATTATAATGAAGCAATAGAAAAAATTAAAGGAATAAAAGTAGTGAATGATACGGCAAAAGAGGAGTTAAATTGATACAAGACTATAATTCTATATTATCGCAAATTGAAGAACAAAAACAATACATACTCCAAGTAGTTCAAGATTAACGCCGCAGGATTCCTGACTGCAACAAATACACTTTATTAAATACAAACTATTAATACATTGTTATCATAAGAACCTTTCTAATATAAATAATAAAAAAAATAAAACGTTTTGAGAAAGAGCTTTTTAAAGGCGCAAATGTTGTTGCTAGGGGTATAAATATAAAACGGTTGAAGATAACACAGTGCTACAAAAAAGAATGAAGTCGAAATACCTGGGAAGTGATGTTATTTTTCTTGTAGGTCTTATCGAGTAGAACGAGAATCCAATTTTGGAATTTGTCAAACACCCCCAAAATCGCGACTTAACCTTAAAAAACCGATTTTTCGTGCTTTTTCGCACTTCTTAGCCCTTATCTTAGCAAATTAACAACATTCTAAGAACGGTTTAAGAAAGAAGAAACTCAGACCTTTTGAAAGATATATAGACGTCTTAATAAAGCTGAAGAAATTTACTTGCTTTTGCCCAACAAACTTAAATTTTGCTACTGTTTTTCTTTTTTTTTGATTTTGGCAATATTTTCACACACTATTTTATAAAAACACAAAATGAGTTTTGATTACTTTGCCCTTTTCTGTGCCTATGACTTGGCATCATCAGACGATTGCTATTTTTGCAAAACAAACGATTCAGGTCCCAATTTTAAATCGGGGAAAAACGTAAAGTATGAGAATGTTGTTACGGTTACAAAACCAAAATAATTAAATGCCGAAGTGCCTACAAAAAGTGAGTCAATTGATGCTGGTGAAACATATTTAGTAGAGGAAGAATTCCTTCCTTGTAAATCGGGGAAAAACGTAAAGTATGAGAATGTTGTTACGGTTACAAAACCAAAATAATTAAATGCCGAAGTGCCTACAAAAAGTGAGTCAATTGATGCTGGTGAAACATATTTAGTAGAGGAAGAATTCCTTCCTTGTAAATCAAAATCAACGGAATGGCATTTGGTTAGAGAAAGTTTTAAAACTGATGGCAATGACTGTGATCTAGTACATTGTGTAAATGTACCCAAACTATTTTCGGCTTTAAATTATAATTATAATGCAGATGAATGGCGACTTTTCATTGATGGATCGTGTAAAAGTATGTACCCTAAAAAAAATACATTCGTGTTCCCTTAATGAAGTCTGTAATGTCACCCTTAGGTTTAAAAGCTGTGTTATTACACAATGAAAATCTCTTACCATCAGTTCCAATCGCGTATGCAGTTAACAAGAAAGAAACGTATGAAATGATGGAAAAAATTTTACGGTTGATCGACTATGACACGCTTAAATGGAAAGTCATCGCTGACTTAAAAGTGTTGACAATTTTATTTGGCATGCAAGGTGGCTACAAAAAATATCCTTGCTACCTTTGCGAATGGGATAGTCGGGCATCCAATCGCTATGATCGCAAAGCATGGCCATCTCGAGAGTCATATTTGATGTAGGAAAAACGTTTTAAGCCTCCCATTGGTAAAATCTGAGGATGTTATCTTACCGCCACTACACTTAATGCTGGGATACATGAAACAATTTGTAAAGAAATTGGATGTTAAAAGCGAAGCTTTTCTTTATCTTAAAACTGTCTTCCCAAAATTAAGTGAAGTTAAATTAAAAGCCGGTATTTATTAATTTGTTTTCATACCTACTTGTTTCTTGCATTCGCATTTGGACTTCTTCCCACATAATCTGGGCCATTTCAGTGATGAACAAGGCGAACACTTCCACCAAGAAATGGCTACGATCGAAAAACATTTGAAGGAAAAAACAAAATAAATATAATGGCAGAATATTTTGGCCAGTACAACGCGAAACTGACGATGCTGGCCTAAGGAAAAACGGCCAAAAAAGCACTTCTGATCTTTATATTTTCATTTAATAATATTTATTAGTAAATTAAGTTCGTTGTAAATTTTTGCAAAAATTTCGTGCTTATAAAAATAACTCAGTCACTTTTTGGCCGATTTTTTAAAAGAAACATTCGTTGAACTCGGTATTAAACGTACTCAGCGAATCTAATCAAAACTCATTTTGTGTTTTTATAAAATAGACACACTATCAAAAAAAAATGAGAAAAAGGGTAACAAAGTTTAAGTTTGTTGTGCAAAAACAAGTAAATTTCTTCAGCATTATTAAAACGTCTATATATCTTTCAAAAGGTCTGAGTTTCTTCTCTCTTAATCGGTTGTTAATTAGCTAAGATAAGGGCTAAGAAGTGCGCAAAAGCTCGAAAAATCGGTTTTTTAAGGCTAAGTCGAGATTTTGGGGGTGTTTGACAAATTCCAAAATTGGATTCTCGTTCTACTCGATAAGACCTACAAGAAAAAAAAACATCACATCCCAGGTATTTTTGAGTGTCACACTGTGTAATCAAAAACTTTCTATGGCAAAATTACTTGGCGTAAAATTTTCTTCATTTCGCTCAAATGTCATTTTTATGAGTAATTGATATTAGCTGAGTTATTCATGGCCAAAGTCAACTTTTTTGAAAATATGCTGATTTTTCGAAACTTTGGGGGCTTTGAGGCACCACTTCCCCCGAACCGATTTGGATAAAATTTTGCCACAATCATTTTTTTTGGGAAAAGAAACCGATGTGGGGGGTGCCATCATCACAACGACAAAAAAGCCCATATGCACTAATGGTCTAATGCGCACTTCGGTGTACTGCCTATGGTTTGCATGTACGGTGTTTTACAAAGTTTGTAAGCAAAGTTTTAAATTCTCAAAAATTTACAATAATTGAAACTTTAAGGCATTTCATTACAAATGTTATCAATTTATCTTTTAGTCCGTTATTTTTTCATTAAATCATATTAACAATTTTTAAACTTTTGAGAATTGTCTTATTGCATGTGCACAGTACGTGTGTATACGACATTTCACATAGTTGGAGGAAAAGTAAAAATTTTTCAAAAATAATTTAAAATATAAATGCATAATTAAATAAAGAATAATCAATTATCTTTCGGCCCATTATACTTTTTTAAGTTTAATAAATATTTTTTATGAAAATTTGAAACTTTTGAGAATTGCCATATTGCACGTGCACAGCACATATACGGCATTTCACATAGTTGTTCATTCATTTTTCAAAAATGTTCAATAATTGCAAATTTAAATGAATATTATTCGAATGAATAATCAAATATCTTTCTGTTCATATTATTTTCTTTTAAAAAATTAACATTTTGTTAGGAAATTTTCATCTTTTAATTTAAACCCATTTCATTTATTTTTGTATATTTTTTGGCCAGGTGTACTGGAACCATCAGGACTTGTAAATACTGAAGGACATGTTGTATTGAAACTTTTTAACGCACTTCCAATCATTCTACTCGTATACATATGTGTAAAGGATGTTTTTTAGATATTCAGTTTTTAAGAAAAAAGGCATATAGTTTAATGCTATGGCCAAGAATTTAGGTTTATTATAAAGATAAGGGTGTGCCATTATGATTTAAAAATGATTTCAGGCAAGTGACTGCCGCCACTAGCTCCAATAAATGCCAGCCGAGAGGTCCAATTTTCGACCACTTTTTGCAGCAAATGGGCCCGAATGTCAGCAATAACGCGCCGAATATTCTCTTCCAAGGCGTCAATCGTCTCGGGCTTATGCTCGTAAACCAGCGACTTCACATAGCCCCACAAAAAGTAGTCCAGCGGTGTTAAATCGCACGACTTTGAAGGCCACGCCACAGACCCACGACGCGAGATCATGCGCTCACCAAAAGTTTCCTTCAATAAATTGATTGTTTCGTTGGCTGTATGGCATGTAGCGCCGTCTTGTTGGAACCAGAGGTCATCCACATCAACATCCTCCAATTAAATTTTTGAGGAAATATGGACCAATGATTCCTTCTGCCCATAGAGCACACCAAACATTGACTTTTTGAGAATGTAACGGCATCTCAACATTGGCTTGTGGATTATCATCACTCCAAAAGCGACACTTTCGTTTATTAACGTACCCATTCAACCAAAAGTGAGCCGAACAAAATTTCTTGGGAAAACGGGGATCGGTGGCCATCTCGTTTTGAGCTCTTTGACCGAGCGTGCGACTCGCTTGATGGTCGTTCGGCGTCAAATCTTGCAATGGCAAACTAAGTAAAAATTAAGTAACAGCTGTCAAAGAGACCAATTCCGAAAAAAGTATTGCCTCATTGAAAATACCACGTCTAAAAAAAAAAAAATTGTTTCTGTATAGTTTATCTACTGTTACTCTATGAAAAAATGTATGTAATAATTTAATTTAAAAAAATGCCTTTTAATTGAAAGGAATTTAACTAGAAAGTAACCGTTAACGCTAACAAAAAGCTAACCTGTACAAGTGGATAGATGTAACAAATGCTTAACAATAAGGTTAGACTGTATTACTGTTTTCGATAACTACAAGCTAACCATATTGGTAACCATGAAAATGTATAATGGTAAACAAAGCAAACGAATAAGTTGATTACAGGTAACCTATAGCTAACCATAAGGGTCACAAATAAAGTGTTTAGCAATTACTGATAAATAATAGACACGGGAACTTATAAAACTTTTACTGCTAACAAACAAGTAGCACCTTCGGTAACCTACAACTTTAAAGCGAGAGTAAAACAAGTAAGAAAGGCTAAATTCGGGCGAAACCGATTTTTATATACCCTCGCGATTTATTTTTGTATGGTCGGTGCCCATAATTTCATGAAAACGCCGTTTTCTTTGTTTCAAATCGCTGCTAGTATTAAACTTCACTCAATTTCTTCCAAAAAATACTGAAAACGAATTTATTTTTTATTTTTCAAAATTTCCGTTATATGGAAGTTGGGCGTGGTTATAGTCCGATTTCAAAAGTTTTTGACGGTGATGCTAATGATATCAAGGACAACATCTTCCCCAAATTTTGTGACAATACCTTCCATCGTTGTTGAGATACTAACAGACGCTTTTTTATAAGTGGGCGTGGTACCGCCCATTTTTCAAAATTTCATGAAAATCAAGTTTCTTTATTAACTATCTCTCTAAATAATAAATTAATATGTTCAGATAAAGAAAAAATAAAATTTTTGCATTTTTCAAAATTTCCGTTATAATCCGATTTCAAAAATTTGCTACGATAATAATAGCGACGTCAAAGAAAATATGTCCACCAAATTGTGTGACAATACCTCACACCGTTATTGAGATACAGACATTTTTTCATAAGTGGGCGTGGCAACGTCCATTTTTCAAAATTTCATAAATACCTATTTTCTCAGTTCAAAATCGCTCCAAATACCGAATTTCACACAATTTCTTTTAATAGATACCGAAAAAACTAAGTTTTTGCATTTTCCAAAACCTCCGTTATATTGGAGGTGGGCGTGGTTATGATCCGATTTCAAAAAGTTTTTACGATAATAATAGCGATATCAAGGAAAATATGCCCACCAAATTTTGTGACGATACCTTACACTGTTATTGAGATACAGAAACTTTTTAATAAGAGGGCGTGACAACGCCCATTTTTCAAAATTTCATGAATACCTAATTTCTGAGTTCAAAATTGCTCCAAATAAAAAATTTCACTCAATTTGCTGTAATAGATACTGAGAAAACGGAGTTTTTGCATTTTTCAAAAATATCTATTATATGGGAGGTGTTCGTGGTTACTGACCGATCTTGACCACTTTCAATACCAACCTACTTTGTCTTTGTCAATCTATGTACCAAATTTCATTGAGATATCTCAATTTTTACTCAAGTTATTGTAACCACGGACAGACGGACGGACGGACAGACATTCAGGGCTAAATCGATTCCTCTTTTCATACTGATCACTTTAGTATATATATGTCTATATCTATCTCGATTATTTCTTGCTGTTACAAACAACCGTTATGCGAACAAAGTTATAATACCCTTGTGTACAAGTACGCTCGGGTATAAAAATATATGTGTAAATGCCAGAAGTAAGAGCGAGTAGGGGTATCACACCGACGTGAACCAGGGTGGGGAAAGTGATTAATTTTAATAAAGTCGCAAATGAATGATTATGAACTAAGAAATTAGGTATTTATGTAATTTTGCAAAATGGGCGTTGCCACAGCCTCTTAGGAAAAAATTTCTGTATCTCAATAACGGTGTAAAGTATCGTCACAAAATTGGGTGGACATACTTTCCTTGATAGCGCTATTATTTTAGGAGAAAATCAGAACCGGATCATAACCTCGCCCACCTCCCATATAACGCAAATTTTGAAAAATGCAAAAATTTCGGTTTTTCTTTATCTATTGGAAGATATTAATTAAAATTCGATATTTAGAGAGATAGTTAATTAAGAAACTTGATTTTAATGAAATTTTGGAAAATGGGCGTTACCACGCCCACTTATAAAAAAAAGTCTATAGGTATCTCAATAACAACGTAAGGTATCGTCACAAAATTTGGTGAACATATCGTCCTTGATATCACTAGCATCACTGTCAATAAGTTTTAAAATCGGATCATAACCACGCCCAACTTCTATATGACGGGAATTTTGAAAAATGAAGAAAACTTCGTTTTTTAGTATTTATTGGAAGAAATTGAGTAAAGTTTAATACCAGCAGCGATTTGAAACAAAGAAAGGGGGTTTTTATGAAATTATCGGCACCGCCCATACAAAAATACATCGCGAGGGTATATAAATATCGGTTTCGCCCGAATTTAGCTTTTCTTACTTGTTTGTTTACGATTTGAGAACGATTGATTTGTTTACTGTACTTGCTGACTTCACAGAGTGGACTGAGTACGAAATTGGTATTATATTTGTTAGAAAAAACTAATAACCGTAGTGATGGAGAAAATATATAAGTATAGTCGTGTCCTATGGGCTAGAACAAAACACAATTTGTATATGAGAATACCTGCATATTTTTTGTGTAGCACAGTATAATTATTACATTACGATGCAAATTTTTCGATTTATTTATAACTATTATTGAAAGTCTTACATATTCTGATAATAATTAATTGAGAGGAACAATTTTTTTAGGTATTCAAAGGCTTTGATTTTGAGACTTGTATTATGAAAGCCTTCTCACAATTATTATGAATGAGTAATAATTTTTTAAGCCTTGATAAACAGGACCGGTTCAGAAAAACCTCGGAAATTTTTTGTCTTTATTTCGGGATTAATTTCGGGACTATTTTAAGATGAATTCATTATGATTTGAGTAGACTTTTATAATATAAAAGTCTTTGAAAACATAAAAAATGTGTCTCGCTGATAATTATTTTGAAAAGATTTTTAAAATATAAGTCTCTAAAAGATAGTATTATTTTCTTCTTTCTCACATCTCTCAAAAATTGTATTCTCTTCTTCTTTATTTTGTCACTAAATAATGCTTATCCATGACCTTAAATAATTTTCTCACTCATAATTATAATTCTTACGAAAATTCGGATGAATCTTTTAAACCTTCTCCATGAAATAATTATTATTATGGGTCTCTAATTGAATAGCATGTCTAATACATATCATAAAGAAGAAAACAATTTTAAAACTTGATTTACAGCGAACATTTATATATGTATCATACATAAAGAAAGCACACAAAAATAATTTATTGTTAATTTGTATGTTTTATATATTTTTTTGATTTTGATATTTTTATTTGTAGTTTGTCCATTTAAGTTCCTTTTGGATATCCTTGGATATTTCATGTGGAATATTAAAAAAATAATAATTTATGGGTACATACATATATGTACATGTAGTACATATTCACATACATACATATGTATATGTATATGTACATACTAGTAATGTAAAATTTTGGCATTTAATTGATCCCGGGATTTTCGAGATCTAAAAACATAATCCCGGGATCCCGAATTTCAGGAAGTTTTGATTCGTAATTTTTAATTTGTAAAAAAAATGTAACACCTCTGTAATCGTCCTATTATAGTAGTATTCAAAATGACATTAACACGAGTATAACAAAGAAGAATACTTTGTTGTAACTCATTATATATTAATTGGTCTTTTGAATTTCAAAAAAATAAACGAAAAATTTGATCAACATACAAAGTAAGTTATTCTTCAAGTACAAATATACGAATATATCGAGCCCTTACTGCGAAAATAACGTAAGCGACATCAGTATTGAGTGATCTCTCGTTGTAATCGCATCCTGAGTGCCTAAATCTTAACGTCTGTGACTTAAAACAAAAAAAAACTGTGGTTGCAATACCATATTATTCCCAAGTGACTATATTATATAGAAAAATTTCCAGTGTAACAAACAAATATATATTCATTCAATTTATATATATACAACTGTTGGCTGGTCAGTAGAAGCCCCATCATGGGCGAGCCACCCGATCGAGCTAAAAACACAAACCAAACTTTTAGTGTTGATAAAACAAAAAAACTCAATAGAATTACTCCCGGTCCGAAATATCTAGTGATATCGATAATCAGCAGTACAGAGACTTTAGCAAACGTCTCCCCTTTTCTCATTAAAAAAGTAGTTGACAATGTTTGTCAAGGCAAAGTCAACATTTGCAAGAAACTAAGGAATGGAAACATTCTCGTACACACAAAAAATTTGACACAAGCGCAACAACTCATTACCCTCACCTCACTATCTCCCGTTATACGTACTGAAGTCATTGAGCACAATTCGTTGAACCAAACTAAAGGCGTAATTTACTCTAACGGCTTAAGAGGCATTTCCGAAGAGACAATATTAGAGGAATTAAAACAACAAAACCTCATCGAAGTCCGAAAAATCACTAAAAAAGAAGGCGACATCATAAAAGAAACAGGCCTTGTTATACTAACCTTTGCAAGTCATATTCTTCCTGAAACAATCCACATCGGTTACGAAAAAGTCACCATTCGCCCCTATATTCCCTTGCCAATAAGATGCAAAAACTGCTCACGATTTAATCATCTTGCTAAATTCTGCAAAAATGGTGAGCTTTGTCCAAGCTGCGGCCTGGCAAAACATCTCAGCGACCCGCTCAAAGAAGAATGCATAAATAAAAAATCATGTGTCAACTGTACCGACAATTTATTGGACAACCACAACCACCATGCATATGATAGGCAATGCCCTATTTTTATTAAACAAAAAGAACTCCAGGCAATTAAAACACTCAATAAAATAGACCACAAATCTGCTATTTCTATTTATAACGAACGACATCGCAACAATAACATCTCCTACGCATCAGCCCTACGCTCCCAATCCACACACAGCTCAATACACCCCGCGCAGCATAATCCAACTCAAACGTACCAAACTGACTCAATCACTAGCACTCAACAACGTCAACTTGCACCACTGGAAGACACAAGTGGCTCTGAATTACTCAATGTTATTAAGCCCTGCACAAGCAACACGCAGCCCAATAGAAACCTGACATCAACTCTACTTGCAGGAAATAAAATCAAAATATTTCCAAGAAATACTTCCAAGAGACTAATCAATCAACTCAAAGCAAAACCTAAGGACAAAAGCAACAAAGGAAAAACCACAAACTTCACCTGAGATGACACTGATGACCATATGGAAGAAATATTCTACCAACGCGTACATTACTCTTAGTTTAAGCATAGAAACTACTCTTACAAAAAACAACAAATTCCAATTTAAAAGCTTACTAACAAATATAACGCTATTGATCTACTTCGCTCCTTCTCTTGCATCTCTCTTATTTACTACTACCTCTCCAAACTTTTCGTATTCCATCACACTTTGCTTACATATTACCGAAATATGTATGCTATCACATAACACTCATCTATATGTCAATACTGGCATAGGTAAATTTACCAATTAAAAAGGTTAACTTACATTCAATACACAATTTTCTCACAGAAGCCAAACACAGTACCACTAAAATTTTAATATAATCCCTACACAAATTTCATAGTTTATAAACACCTATGTATCTACACGCCACATAACTTTACGACATGACTATTACAATTTTACAATGGATTATCAATGGTTACATAAATCACTATAATGAACTCTGTATTCTTATAAAACGCCACAGTCCCCATATAATAGCACTGCAAGAAACACACTTACATTCACCAAACAACATCCCTATTCCAATAAACTACAATCTACACCCCAGAAACGTCTTTGCAACCTCATACGGTGGAGTAGCCCTATTCATCAAAAACTCAATTCAACATAAATATGTTGCACTTAGCAACGATTTTGATCGATAGCAGCCAACATTATTTCTAAAATTAAGTTCACAGTTTTTTCTACATACCTTCCTAACAACAATAGATACTTACTTACTTACTTAATTGGCGCAACAACCGCCTAAGCGATTTTGGCCGAGGTCAACAAAGCACGCCAGCTGTCCCTATCTTTTGCTAACTGGCGCCAATTGGAAATCCCAAGTATAGCCAAGTCTTTTTCCACTTGGTCTTTCCAACGCAGAGGAGGTCTTCCTTTTCCTCTGCTACCACCAGCGGGTACCGCGTCAAAAACCTCCAGGGCTGGAGCTATTTCATCCATTCGTACGACGTGGCCTAGCCAGCGGAGCCGCTGGTTCTTAATCCGCTGCACTATATCTACGTCATTGTACAGCTCGTACAGCTCATCGTTCCATCGTACACGGTATTCGCCGTCGCAAAGACGCAAAGGTCCATAAATCTTTCGAAGAATCTTTCTCTCGAACACTCCAAGAGCTCTCTCATCTGATGTTGTCATCGTCCATGCTTCTGCGCCATGAACAACAATAGATACGGCATGACCAATTATGATAACGTTTTCAACACAACCCATTTGCCACGTATGATAACAGGAGACTTCAATTGTTGGCACCCAAGATGGGGATCCCCCCTTAGCAATGCAAGGGGCAACCTCCTATCAAGATATCTTGACAACTTCCACTATATTTTACTAAACGACTGTTCAGCTACCCATTTTAGCACACACAATACCCTCACACACATTGATCTCACATTTTGTTCCCCACAGCTAGCTATACAATCTGATTGGAAAGTGGAAGACAACCTTTACGGTAGTGACCACTTCCCAATAATCATTACTCTTTTCAACTCCCATCCTGTCCAGAACATCAACCACAAACCTAATTGGACACTTTTCCATGACCACTCAGAAAAACTAACGACAAAGATAGTCATTAGCCAGAACATTAACCAAGAAGCCGCTAATATAAGGCGAATAATAACCGAAAGTGCCCACTTAGCTATACCACAAACATCCAATAAGGATCGGAAAAAAACCCAGTTATGGAGTAGATTAAAACGCATAATCTCATTTGAAAATATTCGTAACTATAAAGGAGCATCGTCCATTTTGAAGAGAGAAATAAAATTAGCAAAAAAACAGTCGCTACTCCAATTTACGACTGAAATAAACCCCAAAACTCCATGTGGATCCATTTGGTCGAACATTAGACGCTTTTGCGGACTTAACAGTCGCCACGACGTCCACTGCCTAATCGATGAAAATAGCACAATCTACGGAAGAGTCGAAACTGCCAATAAGTTTTGTGAACATCTGTCGAACCATTCAGATAATACCAACTTCTCTGATTCTTTCCAACGTAGTAAGCATTCTCTTTATACCTACTATAACAGCCGGGATATCGACCCACGCGCAAAATTACTTGAAGCCCTAATCACAGAATGAGAGTTGTTCATAGCGTTGAAAAAACTGCACGGAAAGACACCTGGCTTCGACAGAATCACATACGATATGATCGCTCAAACATCTGTGAAGACAAGACGAAGAATGATTACTTTATTTAACTCAATTTTAGACAACTTCATACCCAAAATGTACAAACTAAGCACCATAGTACCTATAATCAAACCTAACTCCGATAAAACACTGGTAAAATCCTATCGACCTATATCGACAAAATCGTTGCGGATAGACTGTGGTGGTTTGTTACTAACAACAAACTATTAAACAGCAATCAAATGGGCTTCAAAAAAGGCAAATCTGTTTCTGACGTTCTTTTTTATCAAGACGACCAGATAATAAACGCCCTCTCGTTCAGCAATCATTTGTCATTTCATTAGATTTTGAGAGAGCTTTCGACAAACCGAAAGATTAGAGTGAAAACAAACTACGTATATTCTACCACCCGCACCCTTTATAATGGAATTCCCCAAGGGTCGCCCTTATCAGTACTCCTTTTTATTATAGCCTACAACAAACTGTTCGAAATATTAACCCTTCACCAAGAAATTAAATTCTGCCGACGACTTCCACATTATGCAACATTTAAGCAAAGAAAAAAACCAAACCATCAGTCTTAAGACCTTATTTTACGACATCCTTGATTGGCGCAATCACTCAGGTGAAAAACTTTCGCTCGAAAAATGTAAACACCTTCACATATGCAGAAAACGGAACTGCACCACCACAGTTTCAGCTCATAATCTCCACATCAGCAGCGTCGAACACCTCAAAATCTTAGGCATCACATTCAACTCAAAATATAGATGGGGCACCCACATCACCCATCTAGTTTCATCTTTAACCAGCAGGTCAAATATTATAAAATGTCTTTCCTCAAAGAAATTTAACTGTAGCATGATTTCCCTTATAGCCGTATTCAACGCCCTCATTGTTTCCAAGATTGATTATGGTATTTTCCTTTGTGGCTACGCCCCGAAAAGCGCCACCAATAAATTGCGATCCATCCTCAATGCTGCAGTACGCCTAGCATTCAGAGCCTTCCGAACGACAATGGTCAACAACTTAATGTTCGAGGCAAACATGAAGTCAATAGAAAACCGCAGAGACACTATTACGCTGAAGTTGTGCAACTCGTTCATCAACAGCAACGACTCCCCTTTAGGAAGCGTTATAAGAAAGACTGGTCAAAAAACAAAAAAAATGCAATCCGTTATTAGTAAAACCATAATTGCAAGTGCTGAACTTCGCCTGCCTCATCTCCCCATAACCTACCCCCATTGACCCCACCATCTTGGGAATTCCCTGAAAACACTATTATTTCAACATTGCGACGTTATCCAAAGTCTTCCACTTCCCTACAAGTCTACCAACAAAAATTCCGTCAGTTGACCAATGAATTGCATGACTACAAGTTAATTTTCACATATGGTTCAAAAACTAATTGTACCACTAGCCTAAGTGTTACTTGACGAGAAGAAGTATTTATAAACCAAATTCTTCCGGAATATTCCTCAGTTTACTCTGCAGAGATCATTGCCATTACCTTAGCCTTAAACTACTTCGGAAGTAGAACAGGTAAATATGCTATCTGCACAGATTCCTTATCCGCAGTTGATTCTATAACCAATCTACTCAACAATGAATACTACCCAGCAACCATTAGAAATATAGTCAAGGATACATATCCTAAATTCAAAATTATTTGGATTCCAGGGCACGTCCATATCCAAGGAAACGATTTTGCAGACAGTACTGATAAACTAGCCACAAATGCACCCCTCATCCTTACTCACAATTGGAACACTACAGACATTAAAAAATATATTTCATACCGCTCCAGATCGAAACAGATAGATTCCTTTCAACACACTTCAACCTGGTACCAGTCCATCAACACCAGTAAAAGCAATATCCACTCATTTTTAAATCTCACTGCCGACTGTACTACAAAATTAGACAATATAAAATTTGAACGTCTGCGACTAGGCTATACCAATATAACGCACAAACACATTATTGAATCTACACCCCAACCACCGTGTGAGTTCTGTAACTCACCGAATTTAACTATCCCACATTTGCTAATTTAATGCCGCAACTTTCAAACGATTCGAGCTCGAACTTTCAGAAACGAAAATCCCCTTACACTTCTATCAAACCCGAACACTAACAACATTAACAAAATCCTAACATTTCTCAAATGCACTAATCTATACTATAAGATTTAAACAATCAAATTCAAATATCCCAGGCTAGTATAATGAATATATCGGAGAGCTGAAGGTCTGAGTTACTATTGCTCCCTTACTAATTAGCTTATAATATCAATTATAAGGTAATCCTTCTAATAATAATAATAACGTAAGCAACATTTTTCCAAAATTTACTTTTTGATGCAGAGCTGTTCTAAAACTGATAATACGTCATCTGGCAAAATATTGTTTCGCTAATCGTTATAGTTATGCAGATGTACGACTTTACATTTTATCGTAAGCGACACTCGCTCTTTTCAGCTACCGGAAAAATAACGTAGCGACATATTAATTGGTAGCGTTGAACACTTTTGCAAAATAATGAAATAATAAAATAAAATAAAATTAAATATAATTAGGTACTGAACACATTAAACATTGAAAACATTAAACACTTTTGAATTTACTTAGAGAACTAAAACATTGATACCATCTTGTGTGGTACTTTCGTCAAACACATTTATATTTTGAAATTAAATATTATTAAAAACTTGAAAACAATATAGGAGAAGGTGGTTCAGAATATATATTTCTTTTTAGATTTTATTAAAGAATTTAAAAATTGTGCGTATGAAATAGTAAACTGTGCTTCGTTTAGTGTTTTGTGTTAATTGATCCATATACTTGTACTTATGTATTGATACGTATTTCGAAAATAACAAAACAAAGACTTGTAGCATTCATTTTAATCCTTCATAAATAAATTCAAAGTTTTGAAAGCTCTTTGTATAAAAAACAGTATTCCTCCAAGCTTTCAAAACGAATCTCTTAGCCTTTAGTATGGTAAAACTCTTCCATAAATTTAAAACGAGACAGATGTGGAAGATCTATAAATTTGCATATGTACGTAATACATATAACTGAATTTACAACAAATTTAATTTCACACTTTTTAATGTTTTATACGTAGACTTTTTCAGTTTTATTTACTTGTTTATGGTTATATCCATGAAAATAAAATAAATTTTTCAAGGCAAAATACAATGTTTTTTTTGGTGAAATCTAATTAACATATGCGCCACATTTTTATCCAGCAGCCGTCATGGTGACAGCAAAAATAACGTGAGCGCCAAATTCTCTATTATTGCCTACAAATTAAGTTAAATGAAGTTATTGACGATTCCATAACTTGTATTGAACCGGGCTAAGACTACAATTAAAATTTCACAGAAATATTCCAAACAGATTAAGAAAAAACAAAAAAAAACACCTCTCCTGTAAATTTTGTTTTTTGGCGCTTACGTTATTTTCGCGGTTAGGGCTCGATATATTTGGTATAGCAGAAAATGCATATTCAGTAAAATTATTTTTAATCACTGTTTCAGATCAATATCAACAGCCCGATTCTGGTTTTTGATAAATCATCATTTCTTTACACATATTCAAAATTGCAAATTTACCAAGTTTCTTGTATTCTAATCAAAAATAAAACGGACCATCGTTTTGCTTAATTATTTGTATAAAAAATGTTTTTGACAAATTATAAAAATTTTGAATATATGTATGTATATGTATATGTCTCTAAGAAGAACAGAGAATCGGGCTGTAAATATAATAAAAAAATTAAGTAAAAATTTAATGCATCACCCATTCCATTTTGAGCTAGGCAGAATTATTACTCCTTTTGATCACAATGCGATATTAAACTTAAATTTGTTGCATATTAAACCTGTATCGCCCCCATTATAATAATTTATTTTACCAAACCTTCTGAGAAATAACACTAGTTTACAGATTTTGACTTTGGTGAATGTACCTCGATAAAACAGTAATTTTTAGGCTAATTAGGGGTCGCTGAATCCGAAACTAACACTCGTTTATTTTTCTTAAGAAGCGTTTGCGAAATTTTTGCAAAAAACTTGTTTTTTAGGCATCTTTTTGCGTATTGTCAAAACTAACTAGGCACATTGATTTCACTAACATTTTATGTATGTACATCAATTTAAAGAAAATGACTTCCTCTTTACAGCGATATATCATATGTATCCATTAAATTGGAATTATTTGTGTAACAGCCGTTAATATCCTAAAAAAGGCAATTTTTCAAGCTTTTTTGAAAATTTGTTAATTTCATCGTTATTTTTCTAGTTTTTTTTCATAAACTTTTATACCCAGTAATCGAGGACAATTGTATCAGGAAAATATAAAGTATAAATTTGCACAAATCGGACTAAAACTGAGAAAGTTATGACGTGTCAAGTGATTGGAGACAATTTTTATTTTTCATTTTTCTTGCTTTTTTATACCCGAACGTATTGTACACAAGCGTATAGTATGTACACTTTGTTTGCATAACGGTTGTTTGTAACAGTTAAAAATAATTGAGATAGATATTAACATATACATATACATATATATATATAAATTACTAGAACGAGAAGAAGAATCGATTAGGTTAGGGCTACTGTCCGTCCGTCCGTCAGTCAGTCGTTATTTATTACCTTTAAACTGATATGATATGAAATTTCGCAAACGCTTCTGAAGAAAAATAAATGAGTGTTATTTTCGGACTCAGCGACCCCTAATTAGCCTAGAAATTACTGTTTTATCGACGTACATTTTTCTTGTAAATTAGTGTTATATGACATTCTATTGTTGGACACTCGCTCGTTAAAACTTGATGAAATTTATCTTCCAGACTTACTACATTATCCACCCCAACCACCTCTTTGTTAGTGTTTTTAATATAGCTTTCATAGTAAGGCTCATTTTCTACACGAGTAGGATATTCTTCAGCTCATTTATAATGGCGATAAAGTAAGAAAGTCATATTTAAGATTAAATACATTATTTGGATTTATTGAAAATATTTGGATTTATTAAAAAGTGGACATCTAACTGGATTGTCCTCCGTTGTTTGATTCTTGAAACGAGTTTATTAAAAAATTTTTACTCAAAGTAGATTTCTTAACTTTTATTTCCTTAGCATAAAATTTCATAACTTCCCAACTACTGCACCAAATTAGATGATGTTTTCTTTTTTGTGTTTTTTACTTTTAGGTTTGTATAAAATAAAATAGAACAAAAGATTTTTTTGATTAAAAGCAGATTTTATAAAACCTTATAATAAAGAAAAGTGAGTGAATGAGACAGAATGACGTTCATTTGTTCAGCCAACGAATTACAACTTCAAGCAGACCATACGTCATATCATAATGTTAATCATATACATACAATTACTGCTTCTGTAGCAACAGAGAAACGGTTTTTAAAATAGTCTTTGCGTTGAGAGATTTATCGTCGTGTTATTTATTGTTGTTATTGATAAGAAAATGCCTCCAGTGAGGCGTCAAAATATCGGTCGACGCACTGCATTACGCGTCGTTGATTTTGGAAGCATTATTTGTCAATATTGCAATGCCTTGAGGTTTCGACTAGAACCGACATGATTTATTGTGCGAATAGAAAGGTCAAATGACTTTTGGGGTATATTTTTTTCTGTGACACACTTTATGCACTTCATGAATGAGAATTTTTTAAAAATATTTTTTTAAATTCGATATTGCAGATTCAAGGACAAACTCACCACCGTGCAGGAGCATTGTTGCTATCAGTTGTTAGTGAGTACAAATTTCTTCGGATTTATTTCTCAAGCTGAAGTAAATCAACGCTGTGCTATCAATCGTTCGGCTAGGAGAGAGATCATCATGCAACTGCAACAACTCGTACATGAACATAAAGGCCATGCCACATAAGACTTGCTTCGCTTTACGTGACATTTGTAACTTTGTCAGAAAAGCGATAAACGCAAAAGGTATGCCACAATAAAACTTTGACAATACATACTTTTCGTTTATTTATTGTGAGTTGTGAAAATCGCACGGAACTTTATAAACATATTCACATTGTTAATAGTTCTTTTACTCCACGAAGCCTTATTATGTTTAAAAAACATATCAAGGCGGAAAATTTGGTTAAGGGAATTATATCTTTGCTTCCACCTCCTGCACGAACCGGTCACGAAGTGACTTCCACCGTGCTCTGCAATGCTCCTCTATTATAAAAGAAAAAGCCTTTAGTAAATCATCACATACATATGTATATACATACATATATTTATATACAATAAAATACTCGTACCAGAAACTCTCACAAAAGCCGCAACTGCCTGCCATGCCCGATCGTTTAGGTATTTATTGCAGAAGAGGTGGCAGCTTTTGTCATAGATGCTTGGCTGCGTTTTCACCGCTCCAATTAACTTTTCCTCCATTTCTTTGGCTAAATTAAAAAAAAACTGTATATTTAAGCATTTAGTTCAGTTAAATTTTATATTTCTGTCAGAAATAAACAAAATTGGTAAGAGCGAACTGTCAAAGTCAGCGAAAAGATGAGAGTTACCAAAGATTTCGCTTCGCCTTGGCGACGGTGTTGCCTATGTGGGAAATTTCGTATAATTGCATGTATTCATCTTTGCTGTCAAAGCTAAACTCTGACGTAAAGCGAAGCAGAAGTTTTATGTGGCATGGTCTTAATCAGTTGATCCAATTGTTCAAAACAGCCATAGAAATTATGCTTTCGGACGATCATAAAATAGTGCTCAGAGTAGACAAAAGACCTGCAGGAGAACATGAGAGATGCTTTCACGTACCAATGTTAAATGAAGATGCCATTGTGGTTGTTGAAGAGAACATGGAGTCTCGCGACATTGTAATTCAACGACGTGATGGTGGCCACCTTCAGCGTATTAACGAAACACATCGTTCGTATGATGCGTTACAATACCCCTTAATATTTTGCCGAGGAGAGGATGGACATCATTTTTGATCAAGATGATTAATCCAGTAACACAATTTTAAATATCTACATTTATGGATATGCAAGTTTACTCACAAGGTTTTACCTCGCGTTACAAATTAAATAGAAAAACTTAGGCGGTACAAGGATCGCCGATTCAGCTAGTTTATGATGAAAATTTAAAATATATTTATTTCTATTAAATTAATTGTGTTCAACAATCCCGGGATTTGAATAGCTCCTGAGTCAATAAGTAACAGGTCACCTTGAAACAAGTGAAACAACTTTCGACTGCAAAAACAGTGCTTAAGGGAAATAGCAACAACAAATACCATTCCAAAGCCAGCAAAACAGCAAGGAGGCGTGAATATTGAGAAACACAAAACCTGCTACATAAAGTTCACCACAAAGGCAAGAGGAAGCATTTACATTTTAAATATTGCAACAACATCGCACAGGGATACTTACGATTAGAAACTTTCCCTTTGATTTTTAAATTTTGCTAATGTGAAATATATGTATGCAGAAGACAAAATTATTGGCAACGGAAGACGAACATTATTAGTTAATGGTAACACTGAGACTTAGCCATTAATTAAAAAAGTTTTGATCGATAATCATGGAGAGATAAATTATTTTGATGAACTTGTTGATAAACGGTTTAAGAGAGAAGAAATTCAGACCTTTTGAAAGGTATATAGACGTCTTAATAAAGCTGAAGAAATTTACTTGTTTTTGCACAACAAACTTAATTGCTACCCTTTTTCTTCTTTTTTTTTTGATTTTGGCGATATTTTCACACACTATTTTATAAAAACACAAAATGAAATTTGATTACTTTGCCCTTTTCTGTGCCTATGACTTGGCATCATCAGGCATATCATAAACAAGACGATTGCTATTTTGCAAAACAAACGATTCAGGTCACAATTTTAAATCGGGGAAAAACGTAAAGTATGCGAATGTTGTTACGGTTACAAAACCGAAATACTTAAATGCCGAAGTGCCTACAAAAAGTGAGTCAATTGCTGCTGGTGAAACATATTTAGTAGAGGAAGAATTCCTTGCTTGTAAATCAAAATCAATTTACCCAAATTATTTTCGGCTTTAAATTATAATTATAATGCAGACGAATGGCGACTTTTCATTGATGGATCGTGTAAAAGTATGTACCCTAAAAAAAAAATACATTCGTGTTCCCTTAATGAAGTGTGTAATGTCAGCCTTAGGTTTAAAAGCTGTATTATTACACTATGAAAAACTCTTACCATCAGTTCCAATCGCGTATGGGGTTAACAAGAAAGAAACGTATGAAATGATGGAAACAATTTTTTAAAAGTGTTGACAATTTTATTTAGCATAGAAGGTGGCTACACAAAATATCCTTGCTACCTTTGTGAATGGGATAGTCGGGCATCCAATCGCTATGATCGCAAAGCATGGCCACCTCGAGAGTCACATCAGATAGGTAGGAAAAACGTTTTAAGCCTCCCATTGGTAAAATCTGAGGATGTTATCTTACCACCACTACGCTTAAAGCTGAGATACATGAAACAATTTGTAAAGAAATTGGATGTTAATAGCGAAGCTTTTCTTCATCTTAAAACTGTCTTCCCAAAATTAAGTGAAGTTAAATTATAGCCGGTATTTATTAATTTGTTTTCATACCTACTTGTTTTTTATTTTTTTTATAATATGTGTATATAGGTATTTTCATTGGACCTCAAATTCACAAAATTATGAGCGACGTTACCTTAATTAACAAGTTAAGCTGGGTTGAGAAACGTGCATTGAAGAGTTTTGTAGCGCTATGTGATAATTTCCTTGGGAACAACAGAAGCGACGACTACATCACGGTTGTAAACGAATTTTTAAGTGCATATGGTGAAATGGGTTGCAACATGTGGATAAAAATTCATTTCTTGCATTCGCATTTGGACTTCCTCCCACATAATCTGGGCCAGTTCAGTGATGAACAAGGCAAACACTTCCACCAAAAAATGGCTACGATCGAAAAACGTTTCGAAGGAAAAAACAAAATAAATATAACAAAATTGAACGACTTCAACAAGAAGGACAACAACATAATAATAGTTTATATCCAAACTCTTCATTGCTGTCGAGGGTAAATTCTAATACTCGTAGTAGTGGCTAAACAACTGTGCTTTAACACAGGACTTAGGCGATTATCGCTTATGACCACAGATATATAGACTAGAAGACCTGGCGAACTTCGTCCCGCCCAAAATTTATTAGTAGTATGTATATGAAACACTTTTTGAACTCTGTTGTACACGTTTTTAATGTTGAGAATGAAACGGACACCTAAATTTCGCATTCGTTTTCGTAGCTTCCTACTTTTCTTTATAGTCATAGCAGATTTTCCAAGTTAAATATTTCGTCGTCCCAGTTAAGACGTATCCAACGCTACGGAGCAAATAATTGTAAAAAATTAAATCCTATTTTTTACCATGCAAGTAGAATACAACATGAATTCTATCAAAGTCGGTTCAGAACTACGACTTTTTTAAATAACTCAATTTCAACGCCGCCTATTTGATAAATTTTTCGCAAAGACATTTTTCTTCCTCTTACTAATACCTATATAAAATATTTTGTAAAAAAACCGAATTTTTGAATGCAACATTTCGAAAGGTTTAAAATTTTGATATTGGATCATTATTAACATAGGTTTTTTGTAAATATCTTCGGAACTACGTAACCGATTTAAGAGTTTGATATCTCGTTTTGAAAAACATGACAACGGCTTTCAAAAAAAGATAAAATAAAATAAAACAAAATAGAACAAAAAAAATATAAATATGTATATGTCATTGGTGGTGCAATATGAAAATTTGAGTTTGCCACGCCCCTCCGCCCACAGACCGAATATCAATAATCAGACATCACAGTGTCACCCGCCTGAATATTCTGAAGATTCCCTGAATATTTCTTCAAAATCGGCCCAGCCGTTTTGTAGTCCATACATTACATACATACACACAGAAGAAGATATTAAGGCTGAATTATCGACATGACCGCTTTGGTCGAGTGGGTAGCGGTGCGTGCTATAACTCGATGTGCTTTCACCAGATTGAGGTACACCCTATTGATAGAGAAAAAACGGCATTTTCTACGGCAAATGACAATTATGAATTCACAATAATGCCTTTTGGTCTCATGACACCGCCTGCACTATTCCAGAGGCAAATCAACTATGTTCTAAGAGAACATATAAATAAGATTTCAGCTGTCTACTTATATGATATATTTATATTTTCTAAAAGTTTAAAAAGATTTTAAATACCCTACGTTCTTCTAATCTAAAAATCAGTTTAAACAAGTAAGAAAAGCTTAATTCGGGCGAAACCGATTTTTATAAACCCTCGCGATGTATTTTTGTATGGGCGGTGCCCATAATTTCATAAATACCCCGTTTCTTTGTTTCAAATCGCAGCTAGTATTCTTTACTCAATTTCTTCCAATAAATACTGAAAAACGTAGTTTTTTGCATTTCTCAAAATTTTCGTTACATGGAAGTTGGGCGTGGTCATGGTATGATTTTAAAAATTATTGACGGTAATGCTAATGGAATCAAGGACAATATGTTCACAAAATTTTGTGACGATACCTTACATCGTTATTGAGATACCTACAGACGTTTTTTTATAAGTGGGCGCGGTAACACCCATTTTCCAAAATTTCATAAAAATCAAGTTTCTTAATTAACTATCTCTCTAAATATCGAATTTTAATTAATATGTTCCAATAGATAAAGAAAAAAACGAAATTTTACCATTTTTCAAAATTTCCGTTATATGGGAGGTAAGTGAGTTTTTGATTTCAAAAACGTTTAACGATGATATCAGCCATATTGAGGAAAATTTGTTCACCAAATTTTGTGACGATACCTTACACCGTTATTGAGATACAGACATTTGTTCCTAATTGGGCGTGGCAACGCCCATTTTTCAAAATTACATAAATACCTAATTTCTTAGTTCAAAATCGCTCCAAATACCTAATTTCACTCAATTTGCTTTAATGGATACCGAAAAACTGAGGTTTTGCATTTTTCAAAAACTTCCGTTATATGGAAGGTGCAATCCAAACGACTTCATGGAACTTTGAATGAACATGAAAACATAATGAAGGCCGAAAAAACAAAAACTTAAATTTAAAAAATATATTTTTTACCAGTAATTGTTTCAATAGATACCGAAAAAACCAGTTATTACATTTTTCAAAACTTCCGTTACATGGGAGGTGGGCGTGGTTGCGGTCCGATTTCAAAAACTTTTGACAATGACATTAGCGACAATGCGAGTATGTTTACCAAATTTAGTGACCATACACACTTATCATAAGTGGGTGTGGCAACGCCTATTTTTCAAAAATTCATAAAAATACAGTTTTTTCGTTTGAAATCGTTTTCTATATTAAATTTTACTCAATTTGTTCCAAAAGATAACGAAAAAGCGAAGATTTGCATTTTTCAAAACTTCCGTTATATGGGAGGTGGGCGTGGTTATTTGCCGATCTCAACCATTTTCAATACCTACCTGCTACCCTGGCCAAAGAACAATATTAGTACTATATTAGTACGCTTATCGATTCCTCTTTTGATTCTGATCATTTTGGTTTTTATACATGTATGTATCTATCCCGATTATTTTTGGCTGTTACCAACAACCGTTATGCAAACAAAATTCATATACCCTTGTGTACAAGTAATTCAGGTATAAAAACTTCGAGAATAAATGTGTTACCGACGATTCAAGCAATCAAGCAATCGTAAAATAAAATTGTATAAGACTCGGCTTAAGGCTCAGTTAGTCAAGGCTTAACTTAACTTAAGAATTGGCAGTGGTTAATCAACATATCAACTTAATTTTTGTTGCATATTGTTCTTTAAATATCTTCGTTGACACAAAGAAGAAAATAAAGCACTAGTGTGATTATTTTGAATCGCATATTGCTTGTAAAAATGTCAAGGAAAATTAAATGGTGTGGAATGTTTTTAAGTTTAGTACAAATGTTCAAAATATGCAAGAAGCATTCACTTGGTCAGAGGAAAAGGTTGTGGCAAATCCCACCGGTAAATAGAGACTTTTTGCTGTGTCAATTTACATCCAGGGCAGAATTTATCGATACGATCAACTTTTCGTCATTCATTTTTATGTTTAAATTTTCTTTTTGTCTATAATCCCACTTTCAGATATTTGACTGTTCGCCGCTTATGTTACCACATTAAATAAACTCGTTTTAAATATAATTTTTGCATACATTTACGATTCTTAAATGAAAATCTAAATCTGGTAAACCTGATTCTCTCAAAGCTCTCAATTTACGTAAAGCCGAAACTTAAAAATCTAAAATCAACAAATTCTTAAGTTTCTTATGGTAAGTTAAGTGTTGACTAATCGCGAGCACGGCTTTCCATAGCAGGTTGGCCAAATCTTAAGTTAAGTTAAGTTAAGTCTTGACTAACTGAGCCTTTAAATGGCGACACAAATTTCATGAATCATATTAATATTTACAAAATTAATGAAATTATTAAATTGTATTATGTATTTTTGTACTTAACAAAAATGTAAACTTAATTTTAATTTGCGAGACGCAAATGTCTTTGAGGTGGGAAAGTCACATACCGGTACTCTCCAACAACATATACATTTTCATTCTCTCCTACAACTTATATTTTCATTCTCTCCTACTTCTTCTACTTATCTTCTTCCCATTTCGTAATTTAATCACTTACTAACTGATCTTTCCACTAATGACTTTCTCTAAACTATATTCTTTTACTTTATTTACAAAACAACAACAATACACATTTTGACTTATATTACTAGTTTTAAGCTCATATTTGTTAACCAAGTTATAAGCTTTGCGTAACCTTTAAATTTATTAATAAAGCTACTTTCGAAATGAACGGACTTATTATTATATATTATTTCGTTCACGTCATTATAATTGTATTTTGTATAAAGACGCACACTACAAATGGTAGTAGAAGATCAGCCAAACACTGAGCTATAGAGTGAACACCAAAGTATTATTAATTCAGCTATGTGGGTTGTACCCAAAAAGGCTGATGGAAATTGGGAAAATGTCGTTATTTCAGCACCATCGATCTGGCGAAGAGCTTTCACTAGATTGAGGTACACCCTATTGATAGAGAAAAAACGGCATTCTCTACGGCTAATGACATTTATGAATTCACAATAATGCCTTTTGGTCTCATGACGCCGCCTACACTATTCCAGAGGCAAATCAACTATGTTCTAAGAGAACATATAAATAAGATTTCAGTTGCCTACTTACATATATGATATACTTATTTTTTCTAAAAGTTTAAAAAGATTTTCAATACCCTACGTTCTTCTAATCTAAAAATCAATTTAAACAAGTAAGAAAAGCTTAATTCGGGCGAAACCGATTTTTGTATGGGCGGTGCTCATAATTTCATAAATACCCCGTTTCTTTGTTTCAAATCGCAGCTAGTATTCTTTACTGAATTTCTTCCAATAAATACTGAAAAACGAAGTTTTTTGCATTTCTCAAAATTTTCGTTATATGGAAGATGGGCGTGGTCATGGTATGATTTTAAAAATTATTGACGGTAATGCTAATGGAATCAAGGACAATATGTTCACAAAATTTTGTGACGATACCTTACATCGTTATTGAGATACCTACAGACGTTTTTTTATAAGTGGGCGTGGTAACACCCATTTTCCAAAATTTCATAAAAATCAAGTTTCTTAATTAACTATCTCTCTTAATACCGAATTTTAATTAATATGTTCCAATAGATAAAGAAAAAAACGAAATTTTACCATTTTTCAAAATTTCCGTTATATGGGAGGTAAGTGAGTTTTTGATTTCAAAAATGTTTAACGATGATATCAGCCATATTGAGGAAAATTTGTTCACCAAATTTTGTGACGATACCTTACACCGTTATTGAGATACAGACATTTGTTCCTAATTGGGCATGGCAACGCCCATTTTTCAAAATTACATAAATACCTAATTTCTTAGTTCAAAATCGCTCCAAATACCTAATTTCACTCAATTTGCTTTAATGGTTACCGAAAAACTGAGGTTTTGCATTTTTCAAAAACTTCCGTTATATGGAAGGTGGGCGTGGTTATTGACCGATCTTGACCATTTTCGATAACAACCTACCCTACGAAAGAGCAATCTTTGTACGAAATTTCATTGAGATATCTCAAGTTACTCAAGTTATTGTAACCACGGACAGACGGACGTAAAAACCGTAAACAAAAAGTGTCATTTTCACATAACAGTAACTAAAAATAGTGTTCTCACAAGTATTTTGCAGAGGTATCCGGTAAACAAAGGCGTAAGTATATTGTTTGTGAAGATATTGAGCTTTTTGTAAAATTTCCATATTTGTATGTGAATTTCTTTGAAAATAGCAATCCAAACCTATACAAATGAAATTTTAAACTAAATGAAATTACAGATAAAAAGGAAAGATTAATAATCATAGAAAATGAGCATATACGCAACAATCATAGAGGAAGTTTTCCTTTAATTGGAAAATGAATACTTTTAGCCTAAGTTATATATGATATTATTATGCCAAATTGCTTAGTTTAATAGAAAACCATTTAAAACCCCAAGTTACAAAAACGACCTTCCATTTTAATAGATATTTGGTTTCCGTACAGAATTACAATGTACCTTACATCTATTGACATTTTTCGAAATATGCCAAATATCATAGGATATCATGGGATTCAGTAATGATAGAAATTGGATAATAATTTTAGCTGCTCTAAAGAAACGAATTAAATTGTTAGGTTAAATGAACAAAGTTTTATTTTACATTATGCAATCCGAACGACTTCATGGAACTTTGAATGAACATGAAAACATAATGAAGGCCGAAAAAATAAATTAAAATTTTCACTTGCTATAATTTTACCAGTTTTGTTTCAATAGATACCGAAAAAACCAGTTATTACATTTTTCAAAACTTCCGTTACATGGGAGGTGGGCGTGGTTGCGGTCCGATTTCAAAAACATTTGACAATGATATTAGCGACAATACGAGTATGTTTACCAAATTTAGTGACCATACACACTTATCATAAGTGGGTGTGGCAACGCCTATTTTTCAAAAATTCATAAAAATACAGTTTTTTCGTTTGAAATCGTTTCTATATCAATTTTTACTCAATTTGTTCCAAAAGATAACGAAAAAGCGAAGATTTGCATTTTTCAAAACTTCCGTTATATGGGAGGTGGGCGTGGTTATTTGCCGATCTCAACCATTTTCAATACCTACCTACTACCCTGGCCAAAAAAAATATTAGTACTATATTAGTACGCTTATCGATTCCTCTTTTCATTTTGATCATTTTGGTTTTCATACATGTGTATGTATCTATCCCGATTATTTTTGGCTGTTACCAACAACCGTTATGCAAACAAAATTCATATACCCTTGTGTACAAGTAATTCAGGTATAAAAACTTCGAGAATAAATGTGTTACCGACGATTCAAGCAATCAAGCAATCGTAAAATAAAATTGTATAAGACTCGACTTAAGGCTCAGTTAGTCAAGGCTTAACTTAACTTAAGAATTGGCAGTGGTTAATCAACATATCAAATTAATTTTTGACGATTAATTTTTGTTGCATATTGTTCTTTAAATATCTTCGTTGACACAAAGTAGAAAATAAAGCACTAGTGTGATTATTTTGAATCGCATATTGCTTGTAAAAATGTCAAGGAAAATTAAATGGTGTGGAATGTTTTTAAGTTTAGTACAAATGTTCAAAATATGCAAAAAGCATTAACTTGGTCAGAGGAAAAGGTTGTGGCAAATCCCACCGATAAATAGAGACTTTTTGCTGTGTCAATTTACATCCAGGGCAGAATTTATCGTACAATTTTTTATTGGAGGATACGATCAACTTTTCGTCATTCATTTTTATGTTTAAATTTTCTTTTTGTCTATAATCCCACTTTCAGATATTTGACGGTTCGCCGCTTATGTTACCACATTAAATAAACTCGTTTTAAATATAATTTTTGCATACATTTACGATTCTTAAATAAAAATCTAAATCTTGTAAACCTGATTCTCTTAAAGCGCTCACCGCTCTCAATTTACGTAAAGCCGAAACTTAAAAATCTAAAATCAACAAATTCTTAAGTTTCTTATGGTAAGTTAAGTGTTGACTAATCACGAGCACGGCTTTCCATAGCAGGTTGGTCAAATCTTAAATTAAGTTAAGTTAAGTCTTGACTAACTGAGCCTTTAAATGGCGACACAAATTTCATGAATCATATTAGTATTTACAAAATTAATGAAATTATTAAATTGTGTTATGTATTTTTGTACTTAACAAAAATGTAAACTTAATTTTAGTTTGCGAGACGCAAATGTCTTTGAGGTGGGAAAGTCACATACCGGTACTCTCCAACAACATATACATTTTCATTCTCTCCTACAACTTATATTTTCATTCTCTCCTACTTCTTCTACTTATCTTCTTCCCATTTCGTAATTTAATCACTTACTAACTGATCTTTCCACTAATGACTTTCTCTAAACTACATTCTTTTTCTTTATTTACAAAACAACAACAATACACATTTTGACTTATATTACTAGTCTTAAGCTCATATTTGTTAACCAAGTTATAAGCTTTGCGTAACCTTTGAATTTATTAATAAAGCTACTTTCGAAATGAGCGGACTTATTATTATATATTATTTCGTTCACGTCACTATAATTGTATTTCTTCTTTCGAGTTCGAAGAGGACAAAAATCAAAATGTTATTAGTTTCGTATAATATCTGCGTCATAACAGTGATCGGAGTCGAATGTTGGGTGCTTTTAAACAAAAAGCGTGAGAAACTTTTGTCTTTTCTGGCAACACGCAGGCATTCGAATTTCATCGAAATCAAGTGCACGTAAACTTTTATAAAAAGTTTTGAATAAATATTATGAAATTGTTAAACATCCAGCGAAATACAACACAAATGAGGCGAATCGATTGTTATCGATTTGGGCTTGCTGGTGCGGTTATTTAAATCAAAAAAATTCAGAACGTACCACTTCAATGGTATTTGTTGTAATGGATCTCCTACTAACCCTGGCTATAATGGCAGAGTCATTGCAAAGATGGAATGCCATTTACAGAGACCGTTGTCATGGTTCGTGTGCCTTTTTCATTTTAGCGAGTTGCCTTTCAATAGACTATTAAAATCATTGATTGCTAAAGAGAAAGGGCCTGGAATCTGACCAGGAAATATCGGAACAAGCATTCAGAATTGCATGCTTTATTCTGTAAGTTAAGTTGATTATTTGTTTTCAACTATTTTTAACTTGTTCGTTATACTCTACATGAATGTAGAGGTTACTTAGCGAGAAGTCCGGTACCTACTATTAGCACAGCCCACTGGCTGACAACAGCGTATCATTGTGAAAGTTATTCAGCCTTTCGGGTTTCTTGTGAAAAGTCAACCATTAGAAACCCACGTCTGTCGTCACGTTTTCAAGTGCATGTCATGAGTTCGTCAATTGATGGAAGACATTCAACATATTGTGCGTCCGATCATAAAAAGTAACCAGTTCTTTTTACTCCCAGAAAATGTTTTATTATCGATGATAGCAGGCACAGATCCGCAGTACGCTTAAATGAATACACGAAGATTTAAACAGTGCGCAGTGCATTCGTCAAATTCGGTTTTCAAGTAGATAATTTTATAAATTTCGAGAATGATAAATATTTTAGTATAATTAATTGGAACAAATTCGAACCGACTACACCGCCATGATTGCAGTTCTTCACGCGAGACCATTGCAATATTCCAATGCAATACTTGAATTACCAGGCTAACGCAATGAAAAAAAAAACATTCTTTCTAAAGGTTTCATTCGTAAAACACAGAGCGTTTGGTTCATATAGTTCACAAACCTGCAATGGCGGTCCCCGGCAGGAATATAGCCAATTTGAAAAGCGTCAAAATTTTATAGATTTAATTTTCCTTTATAAAACAATCTTTGCTTAATAGTACTATAATCTCTAAAAATGGTTTTATTGGATTAATAGAAGTATGTATGTACGTATTTTGCAAAAGGGATTATTGCGGCCTTCAATTTACTTGCATTTCAATGATACGTTATGGGAAAAGTAACTGAGATTTGTTGGAGAACTTGAGGTCAATGGACTTTCGTAACAATCCTCTTCTAGAGGCAAAAACATTGGTATCTATACCATACTTTAAGAGTCGACTATAAATGCCGAAGATAAGAAGAAAAATGTCAATTTGCAACTTCTACATAGTATGGCTAGATATTTTTGTGTTTTCGAAATTGCATTGAGGTGTGAACGACTAACTTTTTATTTCGATACGGTTTAATGTGCACATAACTATGTTTATATTATGTATATACAAACAGTTAAAACTGGATAATTGTTTTGCCATTGCGAACGGTATTAAAAATACTTCCATATTACACACACATATGTACATATGCATAGAGAAGGCGCAAACGCTCATCAAAGTATCCTCATCATACTTCTAAGTACATATCGCTCATTTACTAAAAGACTGTCATAACTCAAAAAACCGAGGAAAGCTGCTGTGAAGTTTTGAACTTACATATATACATACCAATAGTGAAAATAAAAACATTTTTTGTTGTGGTAAGATATTGATTTAAGCAACTGCCTTGGAATTTACACATCATAGAAGAAGAGGTAACGGACATTTCTGCACACTTTAATATATTTTTTGTATATTTTGGATTATGGAACTATTTTAGTAAATGAGCGATACGTACATAATAGGCATGTCAATCTTGGGATCCCGGCCTTTTTTAACTCCCGAATATCCCGGTATCAGTCTATTCAAATACCGGAATTGCAGAAAACAATGCATAGACATTTATTTCTTAAATTTTGTATCATTCATACAAATTTCCCTTCCAAGGGCAAAACAAAGCCTCTAGAGAATTCACAATCCGTTTTATTTGTCGTATTTCTATAGTCTGATATTAAAATATCAGTGGAACATATGGACGCACTGTGCAATTTCGTTTTCTATTGTATGTGGTTTTCAGGCAATTAATCAGCAATAAACCGCTTATAATAAATTTGAGAGGTCGAGTTTGGAGGACAACACACAACGCTTTTATATGTATCTTTACGATTGCATTTTGATCAAAATAAGGAATAACTCTGCTTCGCTCAAAATTGAATGGGTGATATATTAAATTTGTTCTTGATATATTTCTTTTTTGTTTTAATAAATGGTAATATAATAATATTTAATATTGGTCTCAAACAGTGATTAAAAATAATTTTACTTTATGTAGTTAAATTTGCTCTCTGTACCAAATATGTATATTTGTACTTGAAGTATAAATTGTTTTGTATTTGTGTAAAATATTACGTTTATTTCTTTTTGGTTCTTGAAAATACCAATAAATACATATGTACATGACATTACAACAAAACGTTCTTCTTTGTTATATTAATGGTATTTTTAATACTACAACGATTACAGACGTGTTAAAACTTTTGACAAATTAAAAATTACAATTCAAAACTTCTTGAATTTCGGGACGATCCTGGTATCCCGGGACTATGTTTTTAGTTCTCGAAAATCCCGGGATCAATAAAATGCCCAAAACTGACATCCCTTGTATATAAGTATGTTTGTATATTCGCAGCATTCCAGCCATTCTCGACAGGTTTCCATTGCCAACATGCTGAAATTCCACTAAAAAGGCCGTTAGTGTTATACAAATGTACTACTAGTGCATTTACACACTGACGTAAAGAAGGCCGAACGTGTCAGCTGAAACGACAATGCAATGTTCCTGTTAACGCAGAGTAGACGTGTGTGTTTCATATGTGATTTAACATCGGTCTATACTATTACTGCAAACAGTCACCGACGTAGCCCTACGTTACGTGTCAGCTAACATGATCAAACTAATGAGGGTGCTATGTATATGAAAACTCCCCATCGTGTACGTGTGGCGGTTCCGCGTGACGTGTACGTGTACTCTGAGAAATTTAGATTTTTGCCGTGAAGCCTGCTCTCTCACAACACAGCGTTACCATCAGCGTTTTTTAAAATCATTAACAAAAAAAACTTAAAAAAATTTAATTTTTCATTAAAAACGTTGTACGATGTTTAAAAATGTTAATTATAGATAAATTGACTATTTGGATTTGTTAGTTTTTGGCTTTGATTTATTTTACGATGAAAAAATGTAATTGATAAAGCGGATGCATGCAAACAAATGAATGGCAACATTGTGTTGGTGCAAGCAAACGTATATATGTACATATACGGGCACAAGTTTTGCTGAATTTTGTGTATCTCACATCAAACAGAAACGGCGCACGTACACGTCGGTGAGTGTTCGCACTATATGTTATTTACACGTTCGGAGGTACATTCATAAGTAACATACGTTAAGTTAGATTAAGTTGACTGCAAAACTGTTTTTCAGTGAGATTAAAAGCCCGCTTGAAATGCGGCTGTTTTGTAAGGCAACATTTTCATATACTAGATAACAAAACACTGTTAAATATTGCTATTCTAAGGGAATTTAATTTTGAGTGAAGAACAACACATTGAATTTAAACCTCAAGTTTAATGGGAAACGAATTTAATGCAGCACTGAAAAACTCTCTGCAACTAATAGAAACTAGCAATTCGTTCTCAGAGGAAGAACAACAAACTTCGTTTGCTTTTTCTCTCCAAGTTCGTCATATGCTGGTAACTCCATAAAATTCCCGAAGTACATACATAAGTCAGTATACATATGTAAGTGTATGTATGTACATGGGCTAGAATCCATTAATACACATAAGCAATTTTATCAAAAGTTGAATACAAAAACAACATTGTAACATTGGCTAATCAATCAATAAGATTGTACAATACATTGCAATAGTATTGGAATCGGAATTGCAAAGGTAAGAGCACTTCGCCGCTGCACATTAAGAATTACATACATATGAATGCAAACAAACAAGCAGGTGGGCTTTTCGCGCTTATGTTGTCAAGTTTGTTATACATTCTGTGTAGCACAATAAAAAACACTAAACTTGATAACAAGTCGTTTGTTCTCTTCTCGTTGTTGTCGTCATATCTTTATAAACTATTGTTAACGATTTCGCGGCGTGATTGGTTTAGATGCACTTTTTGTTACAAGTTGGTTTTGCATTTCGCAGCTTCTTTCCGTCACCACGACACAATCTTTTTTGATATGTTTACGTGTTTTTCGTTTTTGTATGTTTTTTTAATTGCTTTCATTTTTCCTTTTGCCTGTGCTTGTCACCGTTTGCGTAACTTCGTGTGCAGCGCCATATAAATTAAATAAAATTCACATCGCAAATGCCCACACAAATCCCACTACCTCTGCTACAGTCGGTCACAACAAAGTGCTCACCCACATAAGTTTACACTCCGACTCGCGGATGTACAGATTTTCAAACATATTATGTATGTATATAAATTTGCCCTACGAAGCGAGTCGGCTAAACAGCGAGTATAATAAATACGCATTAGGCTTTCCAATTTCTGTTTCTTCTGCTTAATGCTTCTTTCAATGCAACCCGTTCTTTTTCGCCAGTTCTCATGCTACATGCATATATGTACATATGTGCATGTGCGAAGGACGTACGTGTAAGCTTTTTCAATATATATTTTAAAATGCACTTTTTTGGAGCGCGATTATTTTACAATTTCCACACTATCGCACGTTTCAGCATGCAGAGCGGTATCGGTAAGCAGCCATATACATATGTATGTATGTAGGTACATTGCGACTAGCGAAAGACTAGACATACACGAACGATGGTTTGCGCTCACATTTTTGTGCACTCTTCGCATTGCCGCAAATCCACCTCACTCTTCCGCTATGTTTTATTTTACTTTTCTTTCCGCTAGCACTGCTCTATTCGTTCTTTCGGTCGTGTCTTGATTGTTTTCGTCGCAACATACCGCGTGTTTGTACTGTTACTTAAATACTGTTAATGACCATTATTGTACAATTCGGCTGGCACAGCCTTCGTGTTGACTACATTACATCGGGTTGGATTGTCGTAAAAATTGTTGCTCCATTTCAACTGTTGGAATATAGACTTAGTAACATAAACAAGCAGCACACGACGTCTCGGGCAGATTTCCAGGCAATTGTATGTATATACAATAAATGTACATTTATATGTGTGTATATATTTGATTGGGCCAAAAAAATTTAATATATGTATGTATATTTGTTTAACGGTACTCTGGAATTATAATTCATGGTGAAAAAAATAAAGTTATGGTGAAAATTATGGCGTTATCTTTTCTCGAAAAAAATATTGTAACTTTTGCACTAGGTTGTTTGTCTTCCTGAAAAATGGCTTTATTGGTAGCAATTGTTGCAACCTTGGCTAGTCAGAATTCAATGAAGTGGGAAATGGACACGCGACGCCTTGAAAGAGCTGAGGAAAATAAACGGGGTAACATTGTTTCGAGAAAAGAAAACGCCATTAGAGTCCTTAATATTGATATGTATTAACATACGTATCTATCATTACCACTGAAAGTTTTTTTTTGGAACTTATAAATCATTCGAATTTTCCATTACATATTCCTATGGGAAATTTAATTCCCTTCCAAAAAGCAATGAGCGTGAATTACCGCCAAATGAACCGTTTTCATGTTATCGTCACTAGAGCATTGTATTGTTTTATCAATTTGTTTTTTTAAGTTTGAATTTTTGTAACTACCACAGATATCACTATTTAAATAAATAAAATACATATTTTGAAAGGAATTTTAATACGCTACAAAAAAGGACTCTTAACGTTTTTCATTCAAATTTTTTTACGTTGACTTTAAATTTAAAAGAAGTTAACTGCTTTTTTCTTACACGAACAAATAACATCGTAAAAATAGTCAAAATAGCCTTTGGAGACTTTTCAGATAATTTATTTACAAGTTCTAGATGAAAATCGCGACTATTGCATAATTACTTTCAGTCGCAATGGTAGATATATTAATATTAATATCATGGACGCAAACTTTGACCATAACTTAATTTGTCACCATGCACTGTGCTCATTGCGCCGTCCAAAAAAATATTCGATGTTTTTAGCCCAGCCTATACATATATTATTATTCTTAAATAAACACAATTGAAATTACAATAAACATATGTTTGTATATGCTGTAGTATGAATTATGTGGTTAATATTTAGTTAAACAGGGTAATACTCTTTCAAACTGTTAAAATAAGTCTTATTTAAATTTTCAAGTATACCCACCTGGAGTATTCGCAAAGTGTCGTAAAATGTGGTAAAGTAGTGTCATACATGTTTTCGGTAGCGTAAAATTTATTTTTGTTGTTTTTATTGCATTGCATAGAAAAATAAAATAAAATAACAATTTATAATTTTACAACAATACGACACATTGTGAATACCCTAATAATATACATATGTATGTATATCAAATGAAAGCTATGTTTCCCCTTCATCTGGTTTGCAAATTTTTAAATAGTATTTTAATAGCGTGTTATAATAACATTATATATCAAACTATATTTATTTATTTTATAAATTAAATAATTAAATAGTTTAAATAAAGTTAATTAAAATTTATAAAAGCTATCATTGAAATTAATTATCGGTTCATTGTACGAGTATAAAGACTTATTCGGACCTTCAACGAACAACTTGTGATTTCTAAAATTAATATTAGAATTCTGTATTTGAAGGAGATTAGACACCCCAGGATAGACAATACTACCGGAGAGAATTTTGCATGCAAGTTACAGCCAGAATACGACCTTCTATCAGCTAGAGATTGGAGGACAGAAATTTCCTTCTTGAGGCGTATACCAGGATGTTTTCGTCATTAAACAACGTGTTCACAGCAAACCTCGTGAATTTCCTTTCAATACTTTTTATTTTGTCAGAGTGCTTTGCATAATATGCGTTTTATATTATCGCATCATATTCTACAATGCTCCGAACCAAGGCAACATAGAGTGCTCGAAGAGCCATAGGGTTCTTAAATTGTTTAGTATTTGACTTTATGAATCCCACTATCAAATAGGTTTTAGATGGGACTAAATCAATGTGTTTTGAGAAGGTAAGTTTGTTGTAAAAAAAACTTCCAAATCTTTAATTTCTGATTTGAGCAGCAGTTCAAACCCGTTTAAAGAATAGTTGAATATCCTGACGGACGCGAAGGGCCTTACTAATATTTAGGTTTAGATTTTTTATGATACACGAGTTTAAAATTATGTCTAGAGACACTGAAGTTTTTGACAATCCAGCGCACAGTTGATGTTTAGAAATAATTTAACCTCGTCTGCAGGCATTAAGCAATTCGACGATAGGATATGCGACGGTATTTCGGGTGTGTTTTTTAGACATGGGGTTTTTAAGAAGAAATAAAACGCATATAATTTAATGATATGGCCAAGACTTTAGCTTTAAAGATAAGGGTTCGCCTTTATGTTTTAGAAATGATTTCGGGTAGGTTACCGCCCGGGCCGGCTCGAATAAATTCCTGCCGAGAGGCCCAACTTTCGACCACTTTTTGCAGCAATTGGGGCCGTATGTTAGCAATAACCCGCCGAACATTCTCTTCCAAGGCTTCAATACGCCTGGCAAACTAAACAGAGTATAAATCAAGTAACAGCTGTCAATAAGACCAACTCCGAAAAAAGTATTGTCTTATTGAAATTGAATAATGTGCCGGACACACAGAACGTTATGGTCGACTTTTTCAAAAGCCTTTGCAAAATCTGTATAAACAACATCAAGTTGTGTATGTTGTTCCATAGCAGTAATAATGTTGTTTCAGATAAGAGATAAGTTTGTAATAGTAGATTTACCAGGCAAAACCCCATATTGGCAGCTGATAAAACCGAACGTGCTTAAGTAAAGTTTTGTTGATTTTATGTTCAAAGATTTTTGGAAAACCCCCTTGTTTAACTCGATAGTTGTAGATAATACTTTTAACGCCAGATTTAAAAAAGTGGGTCAATAGAATTTCTTCCAAAAATCTAAAATTCAAACTTAAGGGTCAAAGCTTTATGCAGCGTGTGTTCCGCGATATAAAAAAAATTACGGATTCAGAAATAAATTTGATGTTTTTGATATGTTGCTCATAAACGTCTACACTAGAATTAGACGATATATAAGATACAAAGAACATCTATAATGGCGATAAATACAGTAGTAGCTGTGGCCGCTGTGGTCGATATGCCACTTGATTCGAGGTTCGAATCTCTGCCAGAGAAAGACGCTCCCAACAAATGATAGGATAAGCTTAGCCAAACACTAAGCTATATAGTGTAAGCGGCAAATTATTATTGTACATAGCTATCAAAAAACTTAGAGCTGGAAATTTCATCGCATAGCCAGGTTTCAGTTAAAGAAATCATATCATAGGTAGGTCCTCTTGTAGTGACTTCATCCGTATACCACTTGCATTCTGATAGTATGTTGAAAAGACTTAAGTGGCGTTGAACTAGGGTAAGAAGTAATAGAGTGGGCTGACTTTTAACCTGCTTCTTCTTTCTTGGCTTCCTTCTTAAAAAACCAAAATCATCGAAGATTTGATATTTGCATATTTTTTCACTAGTGTTAAGCACGATAAATGATTTCTGCTGATTACAGTGTGCTTTATAACATAAGAGATGATATGCTCTTCTTTCAAGATCTTTGCAACGAAGGTCACGCAATCCGCGATACAAACATTGCCTCTCTCTGCGCATGTCGTCACAAGGCGATACAATTTTTGCTTTCGCTTAAACCGTGTGTATGTGTGTCTTCAATGGGGGGTGTGTGGTCAATGGGGAGAATGTCTGCAGTCGATTTTTTTCCACACGGTTTACTGGGACAGAAAAAAAACGCATAAAAATAACCACATTTCAGTTCAAACATGCTTATTCGTCCCTATTTTGCGAGAAATCCGCAAAAAAGGAATTCCGCGTTGAAATAACCAAGTTTCCCCCCGCGCTGAGGTTTCTCTTTCTGCATGTCTTTATATAAATCCTGGTAGCACTCCATAGCATTTTTAAAATCTCGACAAAATTTCGCTAAACGTTTATCATGAGCGTGTGCAAACCGCGTTAAAAATAAAACAAAAGCACAAAATCAGAATTAATCGCGAACTGCGTTAAAAAAGTAAAACCGCATTAAAAAATCAACAGGGGATTGCTGAATAATCCGTGTTCAAAAAATCCGCGTTAAGAAAATAAAGCCGTGCAAAAACTGGCAATGGGCAATTGTAGAAAACTCCGTGTTAAAAAGAACCGCGTTAAAAGACGATCAACCGTATACATATTTAAGTATATACTAGGGTGTTCGATTATTCGACTTTCTTGTAAAACCGGTTTTCGAATTATTTGAAAAATGGCAATTTCAAAAAACCCGGTTCTTGTTCCAAGAAAAAAGCACCATCAAAAAGTTTCAAAATAAAGCCCCTAGTCACAAAATATAGTCTATCAATTGTGATCACAAAAATTTAGACAAACTCAAAAAATAAAAACATAAAATCAATCTCTAGCTTATAGTCTCAAATTTTGAGACTTGAGATCATACCAAATTACTGAATCCCGTCATAAATATTTTGAATTTAATCTATTTTTTCTATAGTTTTAAAAAAACTTCGTACTGACAATGCTCATAAAAGGCCACTTCGCTAAATAGTTATATAAAATCTTCTAAAATAATTTTTTGCAAATTATTTTGATTTCGAATATATTGAATGATAAGCATTTTGTGGTTGCCGTTTGAATTAAAATATAATGGATGTAAAATTATTCGATGTGCTGCCGTGTTTCTATTATTTCTTAAATCCTATATCTTTACAACTAGGTAAAAATCCGGGTTTGGAGATTAAAAAAACCGATTTATTCGATATTCGAAAATAAAGTTTAAAAAAAAAACGGTTCAAAAATTTATGAAAAAACCGGAGAAAATAGGTTTGGAAAAACCGAGTCAATCACTCTAGTATATACATATGTAGGTGTTTATGTAAAAACATATGTATTTATGAAGACAAACCAAAAAAACCTTAAATTGTCCAAAAAGTGCATACAAATGTATGTATTTAGGGATTTATGTGAAAATGTATGTAGGTTTATATGCGTGTAAGTACACCAAAATCTGCCTTCTCCAAAATATACACATATGTAAATGTATATGTATGCAAAGATCTACGAATCCTTTTCTGTCACTCGCGGAACCAAGAATTATAAATTGGAAGATTACGACACTTTTACTTCATAGCGTACTGTCTATCAATCTGATTCTCTAACTCGAAACGAGCGTTCGTCTCATCCAAACTATCGTTTGTTCGTGTATTTGCATTCCCTAGTACGAATTCGGTTCCCTAGCGACAACTAGTCGATTACAGCTGATTGTTAGGTGCGAAAACGTAATAAATGTGAATTCCCTAGCACGAACACGACTTAAAATGAAGAAGAGAACTGTCAAAATCAAACGAAATAGCTGTTGCTATCGTGTTTGAATAATTTAAGCAAAAAATGCAAGAAATAATGGAAAAACATTGCTGTAGGTGTCCTTCATATGGATATTCACTTTGTTGAAAATGTGTCCAAATACTTGTTAATATACACTTAAAAATGTAAAATGTAAATTTTTTTGTGGGTGCAAGCCGGTGCAGGACACTTTACTTAGGTCCCCACATAGCACTACAACTATTTGGAAAGCTTTTTAATGCACGTCTACTTACTCTGTGTCTGGCAATTCCAAAACATTTGTGCAATCTTGTAGTCTCCGCCCTTGAATCTGAATTTCCTCTCCATTGCAACATTCACTTGCGAGATCTGCTATTGCCTGACACATTTCATTTTAATAGTTTTTTACCCTTTCGTTTGAGTTAGAGAAACAGGCGTTTGAGCAGTGTGACCAGATCTAAAAAAGTCTTGCAGCTAAATCAGCATTAAAATAATGCTAAAAAAATATTAAAATGCCAAAAAATAATGCCAAATTTAAAAACGTTTTTTTTTAAATAAAATGATCACTATAAAGCGTTTATTTTTTAAAATTATGTGTTCAATGTTGCCTTAGATATATATTGCATTAGAATAAAACAATGTCATGTAATAATTCAACCATGTACTGTTGAGCCATGGCAAACAACAAAAAAAAACTATTTATTGAATAAAAAAGAAACATAGAGTCTTACATACATACATAAAAGAAAAAGCGGCCATTCAATTCAATATTACATTTGTTTGTACATACATACATACATACATATATGTAAGTTAACACGTACCAGTCGCATTAGCTGCGACGTTCCCACGGCCGCCCGTTACACGCGCTGCAGTGTCAGCATATTTGAATTTCACCATATACTGCAACGGGAGACATTTCCGCTTGCATACGGTAATGCACCCGTGGGAAGTCAAGGCCATGGCCGGTCTCAGACAACAGGTTGTAAACTGGTCATACAACCATTGCGCCGCTGCCGGAGAACGAAGGTGTGGAGTAGGCGACTGCCACATCGATCAGGCAGTCGAGTTCGGGACGGGTTGCAGTTTAGTTGTAGTGTTCTAATTCTAATTAAAGTTAAGAAGTTGTGTAAATAAAGTTAAGTGAACTAGAAGTAACTTGTGTTTTCTTTAGGGCAGCTGGCCCTTCTATTTTTTTAGTACAAAGGACCCTTAGTCCTTTAACTGGCGCCCGAGCAGGGACACAGAAGTGAAAAAAGAGTGAAGTTTTATAAAGAAACAATTACATTAACCTTTCAAATAATAAAAAGGAGTGTTAAAATACCTTGAAGAAAAGCAAGCACGAAACGAAATAAATACAGTAACCTTTTATATTATAAAAGGAGGGAATTAATACCTTGGAAAAAAGTGACTTAAACCATAAAAGACAAACGTGTAAACACATTTGGAAGCCTAAGGAATTCGTGCTAGCAATCCCGACTTGAACTGAAGGCCAACTGATCCATCCAGCCAGGATACTGCCGGGAAAACCACAAAAAGGATTCAGAAAAATTTCCATGACAATATTTGGTATACTTTCGTAAGTAAAATAAAAAAAAAAGAATTTTTTAGCACCTTTTTCAGGATGGAGGAGCTAAGAAGCACTGTTACAAATTTGACTGGGGCCGTTAATGCCATTCTAGAAAAGCTGAAAGGTTTCAGTTAAAGAAATCATATCATAGGTAGGTCCTCTTGTAGTGACTTCATCCGTATACCACTTGCATTCTGATAGTATGTTGAAAAGACTTAAGTGGCGTTGAACTAGGGTAAGAAGTAATAGAGTGGGCTGACTTTTAACCTGCTTCTTCTTTCTTGGCTTCCTTCTTAAAAAACCAAAATCATCGAAGATTTGATATTTGCATATTTTTTCACTAGTGTTAAGCACGATAAATGATTTCTGCTGATTACAGTGTGCTTTATAACATAAGAGATGATATGCTCTTCTTTCAAGATCTTTGCAACGAAGGTCACGCAATCCGCGATACAAACATTGCCTCTCTCTGCGCATGTCGTCACAAGGCGATACAATTTTTGCTTTCGCTTAAACCGTGTGTATGTGTGTCTTCAATGGGGGGTGTGTGGTCAATGGGGAGAATGTCTGCAGTCGATTTTTTTCCACACGGTTTACTGGGACAGAAAAAAAACGCATAAAAATAACCACATTTCAGTTCAAACATGCTTATTCGTCCCTATTTTGCGAGAAATCCGCAAAAAAGGAATTCCGCGTTGAAATAACCAAGTTTCCCCCCGCGCTGAGGTTTCTCTTTCTGCATGTCTTTATATAAATCCTGGTAGCACTCCATAGCATTTTTAAAATCTCGACAAAATTTCGCTAAACGTTTATCATGAGCGTGTGCAAACCGCGTTAAAAATAAAACAAAAGCACAAAATCAGAATTAATCGCGAACTGCGTTAAAAAAGTAAAACCGCATTAAAAAATCAACAGGGGATTGCTGAATAATCCGTGTTCAAAAAATCCGCGTTAAGAAAATAAAGCCGTGCAAAAACTGGCAATGGGCAATTGTAGAAAACTCCGTGTTAAAAAGAACCGCGTTAAAAGACGATCAACCGTATACATATTTAAGTATATACTAGGGTGTTCGATTATTCGACTTTCTTGTAAAACCGGTTTTCGAATTATTTGAAAAATGGCAATTTCAAAAAACCCGGTTCTTGTTCCAAGAAAAAAGCACCATCAAAAAGTTTCAAAATAAAGCCCCTAGTCACAAAATATAGTCTATCAATTGTGATCACAAAAATTTAGACAAACTCAAAAAATAAAAACATAAAATCAATCTCTAGCTTATAGTCTCAAATTTTGAGACTTGAGATCATACCAAATTACTGAATCCCGTCATAAATATTTTGAATTTAATCTATTTTTTCTATAGTTTTAAAAAAACTTCGTACTGACAATGCTCATAAAAGGCCACTTCGCTAAATAGTTATATAAAATCTTCTAAAATAATTTTTTGCAAATTATTTTGATTTCGAATATATTGAATGATAAGCATTTTGTGGTTGCCGTTTGAATTAAAATATAATGGATGTAAAATTATTCGATGTGCTGCCGTGTTTCTATTATTTCTTAAATCCTATATCTTTACAACTAGGTAAAAATCCGGGTTTGGAGATTAAAAAAACCGATTTATTCGATATTCGAAAATAAAGTTTAAAAAAAAAACGGTTCAAAAATTTATGAAAAAACCGGAGAAAATAGGTTTGGAAAAACCGAGTCAATCACTCTAGTATATACATATGTAGGTGTTTATGTAAAAACATATGTATTTATGAAGACAAACCAAAAAAACCTTAAATTGTCCAAAAAGTGCATACAAATGTATGTATTTAGGGATTTATGTGAAAATGTATGTAGGTTTATATGCGTGTAAGTACACCAAAATCTGCCTTCTCCAAAATATACACATATGTAAATGTATATGTATGCAAAGATCTACGAATCCTTTTCTGTCACTCGCGGAACCAAGAATTATAAATTGGAAGATTACGACACTTTTACTTCATAGCGTACTGTCTATCAATCTGATTCTCTAACTCGAAACGAGCGTTCGTCTCATCCAAACTATCGTTTGTTCGTGTATTTGCATTCCCTAGTACGAATTCGGTTCCCTAGCGACAACTAGTCGATTACAGCTGATTGTTAGGTGCGAAAACGTAATAAATGTGAATTCCCTAGCACGAACACGACTTAAAATGAAGAAGAGAACTGTCAAAATCAAACGAAATAGCTGTTGCTATCGTGTTTGAATAATTTAAGCAAAAAATGCAAGAAATAATGGAAAAACATTGCTGTAGGTGTCCTTCATATGGATATTCACTTTGTTGAAAATGTGTCCAAATACTTGTTAATATACACTTAAAAATGTAAAATGTAAATTTTTTTGTGGGTGCAAGCCGGTGCAGGACACTTTACTTAGGTCCCCACATAGCACTACAACTATTTGGAAAGCTTTTTAATGCACGTCTACTTACTCTGTGTCTGGCAATTCCAAAACATTTGTGCAATCTTGTAGTCTCCGCCCTTGAATCTGAATTTCCTCTCCATTGCAACATTCACTTGCGAGATCTGCTATTGCCTGACACATTTCATTTTAATAGTTTTTTACCCTTTCGTTTGAGTTAGAGAAACAGGCGTTTGAGCAGTGTGACCAGATCTAAAAAAGTCTTGCAGCTAAATCAGCATTAAAATAATGCTAAAAAAATATTAAAATGCCAAAAAATAATGCCAAATTTAAAAACGTTTTTTTTTAAATAAAATGATCACTATAAAGCGTTTATTTTTTAAAATTATGTGTTCAATGTTGCCTTAGATATATATTGCATTAGAATAAAACAATGTCATGTAATAATTCAACCATGTACTGTTGAGCCATGGCAAACAACAAAAAAAAACTATTTATTGAATAAAAAAGAAACATAGAGTCTTACATACATACATAAAAGAAAAAGCGGCCATTCAATTCAATATTACATTTGTTTGTACATACATACATACATACATATATGTAAGTTAACACGTACCAGTCGCATTAGCTGCGACGTTCCCACGGCCGCCCGTTACACGCGCTGCAGTGTCAGCATATTTGAATTTCACCATATACTGCAACGGGAGACATTTCCGCTTGCATACGGTAATGCACCCGTGGGAAGTCAAGGCCATGGCCGGTCTCAGACAACAGGTTGTAAACTGGTCATACAACCATTGCGCCGCTGCCGGAGAACGAAGGTGTGGAGTAGGCGACTGCCACATCGATCAGGCAGTCGAGTTCGGGACGGGTTGCAGTTTAGTTGTAGTGTTCTAATTCTAATTAAAGTTAAGAAGTTGTGTAAATAAAGTTAAGTGAACTAGAAGTAACTTGTGTTTTCTTTAGGGCAGCTGGCCCTTCTATTTTTTTAGTACAAAGGACCCTTAGTCCTTTAACTGGCGCCCGAGCAGGGACACAGAAGTGAAAAAAGAGTGAAGTTTTATAAAGAAACAATTACATTAACCTTTCAAATAATAAAAAGGAGTGTTAAAATACCTTGAAGAAAAGCAAGCACGAAACGAAATAAATACAGTAACCTTTTATATTATAAAAGGAGGGAATTAATACCTTGGAAAAAAGTGACTTAAACCATAAAAGACAAACGTGTAAACACATTTGGAAGCCTAAGGAATTCGTGCTAGCAATCCCGACTTGAACTGAAGGCCAACTGATCCATCCAGCCAGGATACTGCCGGGAAAACCACAAAAAGGATTCAGAAAAATTTCCATGACAATATTTGGTATACTTTCGTAAGTAAAATAAAAAAAAAAGAATTTTTTAGCACCTTTTTCAGGATGGAGGAGCTAAGAAGCACTGTTACAAATTTGACTGGGGCCGTTAATGCCATTCTAGAAAAGCTGACTAGTCTCGAAAGGCGGGTCACACACTTGGACACGGTTAGCTCCAGGGCTGCCATGCCTGCAACTAGTGCTCCGCTTGAACCACCAGAAGAGCAGGTGGCCCAGGCTCCTACAACTGAAGCCGACATAAAGGACATCAGCCGACTTCCAGACTGTGTCAAGGAACTGCAAATTTTCGACGGCAACCCAGTACAGTACGTGTCCTGGGTTCACTCAGTGGAGGTAATCCTCTCTGACTTAGAGGTCGTAAGAGGCAAGCCCCTCGATCGTGCGATCTTACAACACATTAGGCAAAAGGTGCGGGGTTCTGCTGATTCCGCTCTAATATCGTACAACATATTTGATAGCAATTGGGCAAAGATTAAAGAATGCCTTTCTCTACATTACCCGGACAAACGTGATATCCGCACCCTTGAGCACCAGTTGCATCAGCTGCAACAGAAGGGGTCAAGGATAGACGAGTTTTATACGAGGGTAAACCACCAGTTCTCCCTTATAATAAATAAAATAAAAACCTAGGTATCTAGCGTACCATACGTAGAGTATACGCTGCCTGATGGTCGCGTGCTAGATTTTTTAGTAGATACCGGTGCGAATAAAAATTTTATTCAAAAATCAGTCGCGACAAGAACAATTCCGGTAAAGAAACCCTTTAATGTAGCATCTGTGGGTGGTTCCGTGCCAGTAAAAGACAAGATACGGCCCACCTTGAGTGGGTTCTGTGGGATCATCGGAGATGACACATTAAGGGAACTGGGTGCAGTAATTGATAGAAGGGATAATTTAATTAAAGTAGGAAATATTAAAATCCCGCTTAAAGCCAGAAAATCGTGCGATGTTAATTTCACATTGGGTAAGGATTTGCCTCCCAATATCCACCGAAAAGTCGATATCCTGTTGGAAAAATATTCCGAACTTTTTAAGCCATTAAATGGAAACGAGCTTGTAGACACAAGTGTCCGTGCCGAAATAAAAACATCTACCCCTGAACCAATATATAGCAAAAGCTATCCATATCCCGCTTGTATGAGGGACGAAGTCGAAAGACATGTTAGGGGAGCATCTTGCTGAAGGTGTGATTCGGCAATCAAAAAGCCCTTATAACTCACCAATCTGGGTAGTGCCAAAAAAGCCAAACGCGATGACAATAGCCGACGCATATCCTATCCCTGACATTAATGCGACGCTTTGTAGACTAGGGAAAGCTAACTACTATACCACCATAGACTTAACATCTGGTTTTCACCAAATACCGATGAAAGACACAGATATAATCAAAACAGCCTTCTCGACGATGAACGGAAAATACGAGTTTCTACGTTTACCCTTTGGACTGAAAAATGCACCTGCTATTTTCCAGAGGATGAAAGACGATGTATTGAAGGAATACATTAGGAAGACTTGTTATGTCTACATTGATGACATTATAGTATTTGGCAAAGACCAAGACGAACACCTCAATAACGTTGAGAAAATTTTCTCAAGGCTCTTGGAGGCGAACCTGAAAGTTAATTTAGACAAAACATGTTTTTTTGAAAAGGAAGTTGAATTCCTTGGCTACATAATTACTCCTGATGGAATACGTGCTGACCCAAAAAAGGTTGAGGCAATAAAGACGATTGCACCTCCAGAAAATTTAAAGGATTTAAAGAGTTTCCTTGGTATGACCTCATACTATAGGAAGTTCATTAAGGACTACGCCAATGTCGCTAAGCCACCGCGTCAAAAAAGGTAAGCATCAAACTTGATGAGAATTGTCTGGGAGCTTTCCTCGATCTGAAACAACTCCTGGTGTCTGCCGATGTCCTAGCTTTTCCGGATTTTGAGAAACCATTCAATCTAACGATAGATGCCTCAAACTACGCAATTGGTGCTGTACTTTCACAAGGAAATATGGGCGAGGATAAGCCTATAGCCTACATTTCGCGATCGCTTAACAAATCAGAAGAAAACTACGCCACTAATGAGAGAGAGCTCCTTGCGATCGTTTGGGCACTTGACAATCTGGAATCGTACCTGTATGGTGCAAAGAATATTAAAATTTATACTGATCACCAACCGCTTACATTTTCTTTGAGTAATCGCAATCACAACGCAAAGCTCAAGCGATGGAAAGCGCGAATAGAGGAGTACAATTGTGAGTTAATTTACAAGCCGGGCAAGACGAATGTGGTCGCCGATGCACTCTCCCGTCTTAAGACGGAAGTGAATGCACTCACAGACTCAATCGTTGCTCAACCGGCGTGCACTGTAGCTGATGCGGGCTCCGAAACAGATACTGCATCAGAAGGCACAATGCACTCGGCCGAACAAGATAGTTGAGACCTTATACCGCACGTAGAGGTACCCATAAATGCGTTTAGGAACCAACTAATCCTCAGACAGGGGGCAAGTTGCGAGTGTAGTGAAGAGCCTCATAGAGGATACAAAAGGTACTTTATTACACTGCCGATACTGAATTGCGAAGCATGTGAAACATGTAAACTAAATAAATATGATAGGCATCCCTCAAAGCCGTTTATGCAGCCAACCCCTACCCCTAGTTATCCGTGTGAGATCCTACACATTGATATTTTCGAAATAGAGCGTCAGAAGTACTTGAGCTGTATCGATAAATTTACAAAATTTGCGAAGCTTTTTCCGATAAAAAACAAATCTTCCACTCATTTGCGGACAAAATTAACGGTTGCACTGCACTATTTTACGGTACCGCGAGCACTAGTTATGGACAAGGAACGCGGATTTTTAACCCCACTCGTTCTAAATTACATTAGGTCCTTAGGAATAGAAGTATACCAAACGCCAACGCAACGAAGTGAGGCCAATGGCCAGGATGAGAGTTACACTCTACCTTGATTGAAATATATCGTTGCCTTTGCGCTGAATATCCTAGACTAACGACCAAAGAACGCGTAGCGATAACTGTCGATAGATATAACAATACTATCCATTCAGTAATTAAAAGGAAGCCCGCGGACGTTTTTCTTAACAGGACAGCTAGAATAAACTACCAGGAGTTAACAGACTTCAGAGAACGCACAAGCGAAGATATAAAAGCCCTACTCCTGCATGAGCAGGAGAGTAGGAATGCAAGAAATAACCAAACTCGATCACCTCCCCGCAATTTTAATAGCGGCGATCAACTGTTTATCGCACACAAACAAATTAAAAGTAAGCAAAAACCGCTCTTTAAAAAAGAAGCCGTTGCCGAAAACCGAAATGCGACTATTGTCACACAAAGTGGGAAAAAGTTCCACAAATCGGACATAAAAAATGTCTGAACAACAATAATAAACCTTAAAAAAGAAACAAACGAAACATGCAAGGTTCAACACCTGCAATAAAAGTGCGCAAAGAGCCACATTCAAGCAAACAAAATTAAGATGCAAAGAATCAATTAAAAATAATAACAAAATATAAGAATTTAAATAAAAGAAATTACGATTCAAATTTTTCAAATCTTTTTAGCAACTCAAAATTTTAAGAAATTTGTTTAAAAATTTAAAAAAAAATCTATTTTGGTTTGAAAATATTATTTAAATTTGAAAAAATTTATTTAAATTTGCAAAAACTTATTTAAATTTGAATTTAACAAAAACTTACTAACAAATAAAAATTCTTACTAACATTAGTGTTAATTAAAAAAAAAAAAAAAAAAAAAAAAAAACAAGGAAAGCGTTTCACATAAAAAAATAAGAAAAACTACAATTAAATACGAACACTTTAATATTACTAAATATACTAACTCAATAATTAACAACAATTAACCGAACTAACTAATTTGCAAATATTTTCCGCTCTAACATCACTTCCTGGGTCCTCATAAACTCCTTCCAACCCTGCTCCTATTCGAACTCCACTCAATAGCTATAGTACATACGTACATACTAGAAACTAAGAACCTTTTATATAGTAATAACTTTGTATTACCTTTTTACAATGGTATGTTAAAGATGCCTTACATATTGTTAAAACTTTCAGTATAAGCACTCTAAATTATAAAATCCATAAACGATTTTCACTAGATCGGGAAACAGTTGTATATTTCAAATACTTTGTAGCTTCCAATCGTAAGATAAGAATTTTCAATAAATTACTACTTTTATTTTTAATTTAATCTTGGAATGTAATTGCACTAAACTATATATTATTTACTCTAAGTTATTTGGGGAGCACTCTTAGGATTAAGCCAATCATTTGAAATCTAATTCATAGAATCTGCCTCTGTGCAACCGCACAAGTATATGTCGTATTCAACTTAGACTCTCCCGTTATAACCTTGCGTGATGGGTACGGCTGGATAGTCAATGGACACTTTAAACTAATCCACATGATCTAGTTAAGCCAATATGAAACCACTGTGAATCGCCTGGAACACATAATAACTAACATGAACGAGACCCCAGCCATCACAGATGTCCTCAGCTACCAGGTAGAAAAAATCAAAACACACCTCAAAGAGTTAAAAGGGCCAGGAGCTAGTAGATCGAAACGTGCAATCAATTGGATTGGGTCGGTCTGGAAATGGATTGCCGGCACACCTGACGCCACTGATTAGAACGAAGTCCTGCAAACTGAAAACGCTTTAATGGACAATAACAACCATCAGTATAAGGTAAACTCTGAAATGTTCAAGAAAACTCAAGAGCTTTTGCAGATTGTCAACGGCATGGTTACCGCCACGAATGATGTCCTGGGACGCAGCCACCTAGCGAAATACTCCCAGGAAATTCAACAAAAACTTATTATCCTTAAGGACGACGTGTATGAGTTAGTTCGAGCTTGCCAAATGGCAAAAGCAGGAGTAGTTAACAGCAACCTACTCAACAAGGAGGAGATTAACCAGCTGATAAGTGAAATATAAGTCCTTCCGTACAGAAACGTCATCGAAGCCTTAGAATACAGTGAACCATCGATCTACACCAACGGAACTCTGTTACTCTACGTAGGATACCAAAGGATCCTGATGAACAAGCAATTGACGTATGGCATTAAGGACAGCTGTCTTCATCTCGCCACCGCCATGGTCTGCAAACAGGAAGCATTAAATTTACTGCCTGAAGATGAATGCTTGCCACGCTTACTGAAAGGAGGTCAAACGAGCTGCCGCTACTTAACCTGCAAAGAATCAACGGTTGAGGTCCTCAAGGAGGATACAATATTCCTGAATAACTTCAACAGCAGCGTGTGGTCAGGTAAAATACCTAAACATCTAACAGGTTCTTATATTCTTCAGATGGAGAACGAGACGACAACAATTGATAACCAAACCTATTGGAGTACAACTAGCTTTGGCGTGCAGGTGCTCCCACCTGTACTGACTACTATAACGAACAAAAGCCTTGCAGTGAATCTGAATCTCGTCCATGAAATGACTTCCGGGAACATACGACTCCTGGATAAGGTGAAAGAGAAAACTAACTGGTTTGCAACATCTGAAGCTCTAGGACTTCTTCTGTTGATGGTCTTGATCTTCCTGATTTGGAGAAAGATAACAACAGGAGCAAAACTCCCTGAACTGAAGCTGTCTATACTCCAACAGAATCCTCGCAACGTTCATAAGAAGGACGCCTTACCAAATCCTGATCTGCGGGACGCAGATCTTTAAAGGGGGAAGAGTTAACACGTACCAGTCGCATTAGCTGCGACGTTCCCACGGCCGCCCGTTACACGCGCTGCAGTGTCAGCATATTTGAATTTCACCATATACTGCAACGGGAGACATTTCCGCTTGCATACGGTAATGCACCCGTGGGAAGTCAAGGCCATGGCCGGTCTCAGACAACAGGTTGTAAACTGGTTATACAACCATTGCGCCGCTGCCGGAGAACGAAGGTGTGGAGTAGGCGACTGCCACATCGATCAGGCAGTCGAGTTCGGGACGGGTTGCAGTTTAGTTGTATTGTTCTAATTCTAATTAGAGTTAAGAAGTTGTGTAAATAAAGTTAAGTGAACTAGAAGTAACTTGTGTTTTCTTTAGGGCAGCTGGCCCTTCTATTTTTTTAGTAAAAGGACCCTTAGTCCTTTAACTTGTAGGTATATTTATATAAAAAAAAATAACATAAACATTTAAATCGGTATTAAATAGCAATTCAGTGCATTTTTAAATATCATTTGTTTACAAATGATAAATTTTAATTATAAACTAAATACATTATCAAATGAATATTGTTCCTCAACTTCCGAAGAGTCGGTCGAAATATCATTATCATACATGCTTTTATCACAATTTTTTTATGAGATCGTTGGTAATTTTAAAACTTTCGCAACATTTATTTAACCTTTTCAAGCCGCATCTAATGTAAAGAAGTGAATTAATAGTGTTCAATATCATTCTATTTCTAATTTTTGTTTTTATAAGGTTCATGCGTTACTAAATGGTAAAACTAGAAACTTCATAACAAAAGAAGACAATCCCTGGAAACGGTTTTCATTTAAAGCATTTTTATATTCGTATACACTTATCCAGAAATCAGTTGTTTAGTTTTTGTTTGCCCATTCATATGTACTTAGCTTTTGCCATTGCTTTTCTAAAATATTAATTTCGTCCACTGTGAAATCTTCCATTTGTTCAAAATGTTAATGTAATTTAAATTTTTTAGTTTTTAAACTGTTTTCTACACAAAAAAAAGATGACATATTAACTGAGCTATAAACTTTCGGCAAGTAACTCTTATTTCATTTTCTCTTCAGAATTGATTACATCTTCCTTTGATTTTAAAAATTCATCCAAGTTGTAATTAAAGTACGGTGTTGGAACAAAAAAATCTTCTAAACGACGCGAATTGAAGGGAACAAAAAGGTCAGATTTGAAAAAAAATTGATAGGAATGGTATTTTAAAAGAACATATACATACATAGTTCTGATAGCAACAGAGTATGGTCAGCATTATTACTTTCATACATTTTATTTACTTTTTGTACATCTGACAGCAAAGGTTTTAAAAACTTCAGATATAATAAATTTTTGTCAGTGTACAATTTTTTGATTATATTGGCTTGATGACATGATTCTACCGTTGCGGCAATTTCAAAATGAGTTTTCAACTCTAGCCATTGACTTTCTATACGACTTACAGCTGATTCAATTGACAACCATCTAGTGTCACAAGCTCTTACCAATTTTAATGGTTGCATGTCATCATTAATCGCAGCGTAAATGTTTTTATAATGTTTTTGTTTTAAATAGATTTGGAAAACCAATTGTTAGTTTCTGACTCCAAATACTCAATTTCATCAGGTAGCGTTTTAGATGCTGAAGACACTGATAGCTGAATCGAATGACAGATACAGGGAACTAGTATTATGTTTTTATTTTTTTCACATAGTTTTGCTAACGCTCCACGGTTAACTCCAGTCATTACTCTGGCATTACCAGTTCCTAAGCCCACCATGTTTTGAATTTTTAGATTAAAATCCTTAATAACTTTAAAAATAGCTTTGCATATTCCATTGGCTGACGCGTCATCAAGAGCACTTAGGTTTAAAAATGTGTTTACAATTTGTTTGGCAGACTTACTGTAATAACGTATTACTATACCCAAATATTTATCAATAGTTATGTCTGTAGATTCGTCTATAATCAGACTGAAAAAGTTGTCTCTAATATCTTCAGCCAATCTTTTATTTTCTTCTTTCATTGGCTCGATAACCGCCTATGCGTTTTTGGCCGAGCTTAGCACAGCACGCCAGTTATTTCTCTCTTTCGCTAACTGGCGCCAGTTGGAAATACCAAGCGTACCCAAGTCCTTTACCGCCTGGTCTTTCCAACGCAGAGGAGGCCTCCCTTTTCCTCTGCTACCACCGGCGGGTACCGCGTCGAATACTTTCAGAGCTGGGGCGCTTTCATCCATTCGAACGACATGACCAAGCCAGCGAAGCCGCTGAATCTTAATTCGCTGCTCTATATCTATGTCGTTATAAAGCTCGTACAGCTAATCGTTCCATCTTCTCCGGTATTCGCCATCGCAAAGGCGTAAAGGCCCATAAATCTTTCGGATAATCTTTCTCTCGAACACTCCCAGAGCCTTCTCATCAGATATCTTCATCGTCCATGCATCTGCGCCATACATCAGGACGGGCATAATGAGAGACTTATAGAGCGTAATTTTTGTCCGTCGAGAGAGGACTTTACTGCTCCGTTGCCTACTCAGTCCGAAGTAGCACTTGTTGGCAAGAGTGATCCTCCTTTGGATTTCGAGACTGACATTATTATTGATGTTAATGCTGGTTCCTAAGTAAACGAAGTCTTCTACTTTTTCAAAGTTATAACTGTCAACAGTGATGTTTGATCCCAGTCGTGAATGTGCCGACTGTTTATTTGATGACAGGAGATACTTCGTCTTGCCCTCGTTCAGCTCCAGACCCATTCGCTTTGCTTCTCTATCCAGTTTGGAGAAGGCAGAACTAACTGCGCGGTTGTTAAGGCCGATGATGTCAATGTCATCGGCGTACGCCAGCAGCTGCACACTCTTATAAAAGATAGTGCCTGACCGATTTAGTTCTGCGGCTCGAATTATCTTCTCCAGCATAAGGTTAAAAAAGTCACACGACAAAGAGTCACCCTGTCTGAAACCTCGTTTGGTATCAAACGGCTCGGAGAGGTCCTTTCCAATCCTGACGGAGCTGGTGGTGTTGCTCAACGTCATTTTACATAGCATTCAAACATTGCGGCATACAGGCAACTTCTTTTTGTGCTGTCGAAAGCGGCTTTGAAGTCGACAAAAAGGTGGTGTGTGTCGATTCTTCTTTCTTGCGTCTTTTCCAAGATCTGGCGCACTGTGAATATCTGGTCGATAGTAGATTTACCAGGTCTAAGGCCACACTGATAAGGTCCAGTCAGTTCATTGACGGTGGGCTTTAGTCTCTCACACAATACGCTCGACAGAACCTTATATGCAATGTTAAGAAGGCTGAGACCACGATAGTTGGCGCGAATTGCAGTATCACCCTTCTTATGGATTGGGCAAAGTACACTTAGATTCCAATCAGTAGGCATGCATTCGTCGGACCATACTCTACAGATAAGCTGGTGCATGCGCTTTACCAACTCTTCTCCACCGTATTTGAATAACTCAGCTGGCAGCCCGTCAACTCCCGGCGCTTTGTTGTTCTTGAGCCGTGCTATTGCTAAACGGATTTCATCGCAGTCGGGGAACGGAACATGAATTTCGTCGTCATTGATTGGGGTTTCGGGATCATCATCTTCTCCAAGGTGGTCTCTGTCACTACCACTAAGTAGTGTGGAGAAGTGCTCCCTCCATAAACTAAGTATATTCTGAACGTCAGTTACCAGGTCGCCGTTGTCGTTCTTACAGGAATTCGCCTCGGTCTTAAAACCTTCTGTTAGCCGTCGTACTTTCTGAAAGAATTTTCGGGCGCTTTTCCTGTCGGCCAGCATTTCAAGCTCTTCGCACTCACGCATTTCGGTCTTTCTCTTCTTCTCTCGAGAAATGCGTCTCGCTTCCTTCTTAAACCCCCGATCGCAACGTGGCCCTGTAGGCAGCATCTTTCCGTTCCGTGGCAACGCGACATTCCTCATCGTACCAGTCATTTTTCCGGGCTCGCTGAAAACCAATAGATTGTTCAGCGGCGGTACGTAAAGAGCAAGAGATGTGCTCTGAAATATCGCAGTGTTGATTAGAGCTCTCAGAGAGCAGGAGTGTGAGTCGAGTAGCGAAGTGCGTGGCTTTCTGTTGTGATTGCAACTTTCCGACGTCGAGCTTTCCTTGTGTGCCTTTCCGCACGCTTTTGGACGCCCAGAGGCGCGTGCGTATTTTGGCTGCGACAAGATAATGGTCCGAGTCGATGTTGGCTCCTCGGATCGTGCGCACATCTAGGACACTGGAAGCGTGCCTTCCGTCTATCACAACATGGTCGATTTGGTTTCGAGTCTTACCATCTGGAGACAGCCACGTAGCCTTATGTATCCTCCTATGCTGGAACCTGGTACTGCAAACTACCATGTTTCGGGCCCCGGCGAAGTCGATCAGTCTCAATCCGTTATCAGACGTTTCCTCGTGGAGACTGAATTTTCCGACTGTGGAACCAAAGATGCCCTCCTTACCCACCTTGGCATTAAAATCGCCTAGCACGATTTTTATATCGTGTTGGGGGCAGCCTTCGAACGTGCGCTCCAGGAGTTCGTAGAAGCAATCTTTGGTCCCATCGTCCTTCTCTTCCGTCGGGGCATGGGCGCAATCAGGGAGATGTTGGAGAATCTCGCCTTTATGCGGATTGTGGCGAGACGTTCGTCCACCGGAGTGAACGACAGTACTTTACGGCGAAGTCTCTCCCCCACCACAAATCCGACACCAAATTTGCGCTCCTTTACATGGCAGCTGTAGTATACGTCGCAAGGGCCTACCGTTTTCCTCCCTTGCCCGTCCATCGCATTTCTTGGATGGCGGTGATGTCAGCCTTCGCTCTACCGAGGACATCTACCAGCCGGGCAGAGGCACCTTCCCAATTAAGGGTTCGGACATTCCAGGTGCATGCCCTCAAATCATGGTCCTTAAAACGTTTGCCGTGGTCGTCATCTAAAAAGGGGGGTCCTGTCCGAGGCTTTGCTTTGCTTGTCATTGGAAGTTGTTTTTTACGTGGCGGGTTCTAAGCCCTTCGCACAACCCATTGCTGGGAGCCAATAGCTGATGAAAATGGGGAGCCAAAACTAACTTAATGATGGCAGTACACTTTGTTTGACCCAATGTCATGCCAACGGCTACCTTGCTATCAATAAATATATATTTTTGTAAACGGACTAAATGATCGGCTGACCTTATCGTGGTGTATACCGCTACATATAAAGCTTCTAATAATTCTGCTGCTTTTACTTTGGAATGGCTGTTTAGTGGGTGAAAATCGAGTGTTTGTTGATTGTTTTTTGTAAAAGGCGATGCTGCTGCTAAATGCTTAGAAGTTTTTCCATGAGTAAGAAGAGTACTTAGTTTTGGTTTTAAAGTACAATGACAGTATTTGAACTTTACCTCCTGATCATTTAGCTCGACAATCCACTTGCATAGTCTCGGATCATTAAACCAGCTTTTTCTGGTTCTTTTATGTATATTTACTGCAATATTTATATGATTTTTAGTACATTTTCAACATACAAAAGAAGTATTTATTTATGTACCTTTTGGTGCGTGTTTTCTTAGAAGTCACTGCTAACTTCGTCAATATCTAAATCATTTGGGTCACTTCTTTTAATATACCTATAAAAATCATTATAATTACTTAAATTTACACATAATTTCATTTTTTAATTTACTACCAACCTTTCCATTTTCTAAGTTAAATAAATTGGTGTTTTTTGTTTTATATAGAGGTGAATGAAAACACAGCTGTTCTATTGAACTGTGATGCCAGATTTTATTTTTTAATCACTACGTAAATGGTTGCCATGATTATATGTATAAATGTGTAGTCAACTAAAAATTATCAGATTTTTTTTTTAAGTAAGTAATAAAATATTTGAACAAATGCGTTTACACCAGTGTGCAATTGTGAAGCATTTATACCAAGAATGCATTGTAACGTTAAATTTCACGTAAAAGAAGTGTTTTCAATTATTTTTGTTAAAAAATTTCAAAATATTATTGTTAAAGCAATTATCATAATAAGTTTCATAACGTTTTTAACCGAAACGAAACGTTAAACGATTAATTTATAGTGGTCTGGCAATGCCACAACAAACTGTCAGCTTATATCGTGAACCTTCGGTTTGTTAAGTTAACTTTGCTCATTACGAAACGAAATGGTTTCGTTTTGTTTGATGCGCAGCCCAGATTCACACACGTGCTGCTTTGTCCTGTGCGAATTAACAGCGGCTCTAGCACTACTGTTCATTGATGATTATAAACAATATTCTACATAAAAGCATATTAACAGACACAGCCTCACTGCATATTGATTGTACATTAACGCAAATTCCATTAAGTAATGTAAACATAGAAACCAATAAGAAGTGCAAACTGCAGCCGGATTCCAGCTTCCGCTATCGGTTCTTTGCGGGAATCACCTACGCTTTTTCTCTTCAAGAAGATCGATCAATTGAAATTTTTCGACTTCTAAAAGAAATATGCACATTTGTTTTTAATGAAAACAATTCCTTTATGCTGCGAAGGAAATCAAGTTGTGGATTGTTGAAAATTTTAAGGTCTCTTGTAGCATGTACGAGCATATATTTTTGGCCCTTTGTTATCCTTTTACTATTGTAGTTTTTTATTCAGTCCTATTAATGTAAATTTTTTCTATATAATCAAGCATTTTAAACAAACAATAATATAAATATTACCTCTTATTTGGTGTCTAATATTTTCCACAACAACTTTTTCTCGTCGCTAATTTTACGAATCTGTTAGCGAAAAATTGAGATTTAAAGCGATGGAAAAAACGCTGGAATCGGAATTTTAGCTGTATGAGCTGTCAAAACCGGTTTACTCATTTTATCCGGTTAATTTTGTTCATCGCTAAAGTTAATGTACCCAAAATTAGCTAAGATTGAAAAAATTTTGTACATTTTCCGAGATGCCTTTATATGTCAGAAGCGCGAAAACACCTAAAAAATTGCTAAAATTTATTTAGCGTTTTTTGGCGATGGAGTTATAGCGATAGCAGAAGCTGTAATCCGGGTGCTGATATACTTTTTCCGGTCCGTCCACTGTATTCGAGGTTAGAATCTCAGCCAATGCAACTAAAATCTAAATCACAGAAACGTTGTTTTACCAATAGCAGGCAATGGCAAACCTCCGAGAGTATTTCTGCCATGAAAAAGTTTCTCATAGAATACATCTACCGTTCGGGGTCGGCAAAAATTGTCGGTCCCTCCATTTGTGATACAATATAAAGGCCTACACTAAAAATAATATGAGAAGCTCGACCAAGCACTGAGCTATATAGTGTAAGCACCAAATGGCTATTATTATTAAAATAATAAAGATCCCAAGCAATTAAATATTGGAATAAATACACTTCTCATGGAATAACGACATTTCAATAAGAATTGTGAAATTAGAAATAAGATACTCATAATTGTAAGATATAAATGTAACCTATTGCAAATAAAGTCAAAGTTCGATTTTGAATACGACACAAGCTAGTTGTAATTTTTTTTAAAACGCTCTTCAAATTCGCGAGAACATAATTGGCGTCCAGAACATAATAGAGCATCTTGATAAAAAAGAAGAAAAAACCAAGTATCCCTAAATTGATTAAACGCGAGTGCCTTGAATTTTTTCGTAATTAGTAAGTATCTAATCTATTAATTGTAAGACAAATTCACCCTTATCGTGAGTTTCGCCCGAAAAAAAATTCACCCGAAATTTTTTCGTTCGTTCGGATTGAATACGCCTGTTGCGAGTGTAGTCTAAAATAAATTTCACTTCGAAAATTCGAACATGGAATTTACAACTCTGAAATGTTTATACATAAAGTGTAAAATTATCAAATAATTCAAATTCAATAGCAATTTGACAAAGTTTATCTATTTTCCAGATCTTTGAAATATAACAAGACTACAATTTCTATTCCGCCAGTTGAAAAGCGTGCCTGCGATTTTTCGCTGAAGGAGGTTATTAAAAAGGTGTAGGTAACAGTTTAGAAATTGGGTTGGCGCAACCGTTCTTTAGTCAGATCCTGTCAGAAGTTGTCAAAATAACGAGTTCATTTTATTCCCGCAGTTGGAAAAGCGGCCTGCGCATGCCTATTTAAAAAAAAAGATTATTTCTGCGCTCGTTTAAGTTATAGATAGTTTACCCTTTACCTTTCGGGCTTATTTTGAATTGCAGGCCCCAAACTATTTAGCTTCATCCTTAGCTGTTTCCATAACACAACTTCGTTTTCCTTCCTCCTCTGTCAATATCCGGCTTTTCATGACTTTTACCAAAACGTTTCTCTCTTTGAACTTTGTTAATTGCTTTGTTCTTAAAATGGGCGATTATATGTACAAAAATTTAAATAAAATTACTTACATTTTGAAACTGCGTAAATTTTTCGCCTCTCAAAAAATATTGAACAAATTCGATTAATCCGCAACTATTTCCGTTCGAAAGCGGAAAATTTTCGCCCGAAATTTATGATAAGCGAACAGTGAAAAGTGAACTATTTTGGGTGAAAAAGAAACTCAGGATAATGGTGATTATTTACATTTTTTATTTAACAAGTGTATATAAATAATAAAGTAAGAGATAAATTGGAAATACCCAAATTAAATATGAGAGGTTTTTATACTGTGATTATTGTGCCCCAGGTTACCTGTGAAAAATAACAAGAAAAACTGCATAAATTAAATCTACTACAGCCGATAAATTAAAATAAAAAATCTTTATAACATAAGCTCAATTCTGCGATTCTAAAATCCGGGCTCTCCAGAGTATAAGAGCCTCCTTTCCTAGAAGGGATCACTTATAAAAAATATAACAAAATTTTTTTTTAAATTTTTGTGGGCCTGAATTTGTTTTGTGCATCAACCTGTTTATATTGATTGATTATTTTCTTTATGTTTATTTTTTTTTCTAAACGTTTATTTCACATATGTACATTCATTTAATTATTGCCGTGACTTTGCTTTATAAAAACGTATAAACGATCTAATTATTTTCGACACCATTTTTTAAGCTATAAAAACCTAACTGTAACTTATTTAGTTTTTTCCTATGTACATATGTACTTGATCTCAACAACCTATTTAAGCAAGAAGATTAGGTCATTCTGTCAGCAACCACCTTGACGTCAGTAATTCGTGGCTCTGCCGGTAAATAATGTTGAGCTACGCTTTGATTAAAACGCAAAAGGAACGGACGATCAATTTTATAAAGAAGACAGTAGACATTAGTGGCTCTGTCGGCAAATACTATTTATTGTACTTCAGGGAAACTAGTCCTTTTCCCTATAATTTCGCCCAACGATTTTCCATCGGAAAACCAAAAGTCACAACTAATCTAGCACCAGAGAATTGATCCACTGTCAACGATTAGTGTGTTGTTGTTTTCACTTACTGGGCTACTCTTGATCGTGGCTGTTATTGTTCAGAAATTGTTCCCCTTTGTTAGATTGCTTGCAATACGAGTATATGCTACGAAGAAGTTCAAGGCTTAACGAAGGCTAACATTTCTTCAAACGTGACACTTACTGAAAATCAATTTCGTATTCTAATAGGGAATTTACACGTTAATCAGGAACTTAGATCAACATTTAGAAAATGTAGCGCCCGATTTAGTGGTTTGCAAAATATTAGCCAAGTCCACCATACTTGTATACAAAGATGCGGAAAATGTTACTGACGACCGTGCTTTGATAAGTTTGCTCCTTGACGGTTATGCGGCCAGGGTTTTAAAAATGAGGCGAGGTCGTTTAATTATGTTACTGAACTCCTTAGGAGAGCATTTTCCGCTCCAAGGCCGGATTAGCATATATTTGCTACAATTACCAAGGAAAAGCAAATATTTTCCGAATCTAGAAACAGAAAAACGTATGCGCTATTTAATTCGGTCCTTTTCTCTTCCAAATAAAGGAATTTTCACAAAATATTCATAGGGGGACATAAGTGCCATGACACCTTTCCGAAAAAGTGCTTTTCCCGCAAATCTAAAATTGGGGAAAATTTCTTGTGCGCACTTGACGTGGCTTGACCCATATGCAAGAAAAGCTAGTTATATGCGCAACTAAGATGAAAACTAAGCGAAGCAACAATGCTAAATATATAATATTATTAACTTTAGCTGAAATGTAAGGGAAACCACTCTTAATTGCTACGGTTGTGGCGCTGCAGGTTATTATAGATCAAATTGCCGGAATTGCAAAAAGAAAACCCCAACAGATAGCTCGAAAAGTCTCGACTTTAACTCGGTGCAAACCAATCTGGTCGGTAGGAATGTACAACTATAGACATACATAAATATAAATAGGTTAAACGACGAGGCATACTTAGATACTGCAGCGCTCACGAGCGTTGCAAGCAGTTGGCATTTTAAAAGCTTAAGCGAAAGGGCGTAGAGTTCCAAGAAGTATTTGCTGAAGTTGTACTAGCGATGGGATTCTTCGCAAGGACAAGGTGTATTCGGCAGTCATTGATATTTTGATTGGTAAACGATATAAGCGAATGGGTTGTGCGCAGGGCTTGGAACCCGCCACGTAAAAAACCACTTCCAATGAAAACGAAGACAAAGCCTAGGATAAGACCCCCTTTTTTGATGACGACCACGGCAAACGAATTAAGGACAATGGTTTGAGGGCATGCACCTGGAATGTCCGGACCCTTAATTGGGAAGGTGCCTCTGCCCGGCTGATTGATGTCCTCAGCAGAGCGAAGGCTGAAATCACCGCTATCCAAGATATGCGATGGACGGGGCAAGGGAAAAAATCGATAGGCCCTTGCGACATCTACTACAGCTGCCATGTAAAGGAGCGCAAATTTGGTGTCGGATTTGTGGTGGGAGAGAGACTGCGCCGTAAAGAACTGTCGTTCACTCCAGTGGATGAACGCCTCGCCACAACATCTCCCTGATTTGCGCCCACGCAACGACGGAAGAAAAGATCGCTTCCTCGATCTTCTTGGCCGCACGTATGAGCGGTTCCCCCACCATGATATAAAAATCGTGATTGGTGATTTCAATGCCAAGATGGGCAAGGAGGGCATCTTTGGTTCTACAGTCGGAAAATTCAGTCTCCCAACAAAACGTCTGATAACGGATTGAGACTGATCGATTCGCCGGGGCCCGAAACATGATAGTCTGCAGTAACAGGTTCTAGCATAGGAGAATACATCAGGCTACGTGGCTGTCTCCAGATGGTAAGACACGAAACCAAATCGACCATGTTGTGATAGACGGAAGGCACGATTCCAGTGTCCTAGATGTGCGCATGATCCGAGAAGCCAACATCGACTCGGATCATTTTATTGTGGCAGCTAAGATCCGCACGCGCGTCTGTGCAACAAAAAGCGCACGCAAATGGACACAAGGAAAGCTCGACGGCAGAAAGCTGCAATCGCAACAGACAGCCACCTATTTCGCCACTCGACTTGCACTCCTTCTCTCTGAGAGCAATAATCAACAGAACAATATTTCCGAGAAGTGGAACCATATTTCTCGCTATATACATACCGCCGCTGAAGAATCCATCCAATTTCAGCGAGCCCGAAAGAACACCTTGTATGGCGAGGAATGTCGCGCCGTTACGGAACGTAAAGACGCTGCCTACAGGGCCAGACTGCGATCGGCCGCAACGCGAGCTGTGCGGGAGCGTTATTTTGAGTTGAAGAAGGAAGCAAGACGCACTTTTCGTAAGAAAAAGAGAGAGGCCGAAATGCGTGAGTGCGAAGAGCTTGAGATGCTGGCCGACAGGAATAGCGCCCGGAAATTTTTTCAGAAAGTACGGCGGCTAACAAAAGGTTTCAAGACCGGAGCGAATTTCTGTAAGAATAAAAACGGCGTCCTGGTGACTGATGACCACAATGGGGGGATCACTTCTTCACACTGCTTATTGGAAGCAGCTGCAACAACGATGGAGAAGATGGTGAACCCTAATCCCCAATCAATGATGATGGACGTGATGTACCATCACCCGACTATGACGAAATTCGGAAAGCGATAGCCCGGCTGAAGAACAACAAAGCCCTTGGGGCTGACGGGTTACCAGCTGAGTTATTTAAGTACGGCGGAAAGGACCTGGTTAAGTGCAGACCTGGTCGAGAAAGAAGAATCGACACGCACCATATTTTTGTCGACTTCAAAGCCGCCTTCGACAGTACGAAAAGAAGTTTCCTATATGCAGTAATGTCTGAATTTGGGATCCCGGCAAAACTTATACGGCTATGTGAAATGATGTTGAGCAACACCACCAGCTCCGTCAGAATTGGGAAGAACCTCTCCTAGCCGTTTGATACCAAACGAGGTTTCAAACAGGGAGACTCTTTGTGGTGCGATTTCTTTAACCTGATGCTGGAGAAGATAATTCGAGCCGCAGAACTAAATCGGTCAGGCACAATCTTTTATAAGAGTGTGCAATTGCTGGCGTACGCCGATGACATTGACTTCATAGGCCTTAACCACCGGCAAAACTTATACGGCTATGTGAAATGACGTTGAGCAACACCACCAGCTCCGTCAGAATTGGGAAGAACCTCTCCTAGCCGTTTGATACCAAACGAGGTTTCAAACAGGGAGACTCTTTGTGGTGCGATTTCTTTAACCTGATGCTGGAGAAGAAAATTCGAGCCGCAGAACTAAATCGGTCAGGCACTATCTTTTATAAGAGGGTGCAATTGCTGGCGTACGCCGATGACATTGACTTCATAGGCCTTAACCACCGCGCAGTTAGTTCTGCCTTCTCCAAACTGGATAGAGAAGCGAAGCGAGTGGGTCTGGAGGTGAACGAGGGCAAGACGAAGTATCTCCTGTCATCAAATAGACAGTCGGCGCATTCACGATTGGGATCTAACATCACTGTTCGCAGCTATAACTTTGAAAAAGTAGAGGACTTCGTTTACTTAGGAACCAGCATTAACACCACCAACAGTGTCAGCCTTGAAATCCAACGCAGAATCTCTCTTGCCAACAAGTACTACTTCGGACTAAGTAGGCAATTGCACAGTAAAGTCCTCTCTCGACGGACCAAAACCATACTCTATAAGTCTCTCATCATGCCCGTCCTATTGTATGGCGCAGAAGCATGTACGATGACAACATCAGATGGAGGGCTCATGTAGTGTTCGAGAGAAAGATTCTTTGAAAGATTTATGGACCTTTGCAACGGCGAATACCGTGTACGATGGAAGTATTAGCCGTACGAGCTGTAAAATGACGTAGATATAGTGCAGCGGATTAAGAATCAGCGGCTCCGCTGGCTAGGTCACGTCGTGGGAATGGATGAAATAGCTCCAGCCCTGAAGGTTTCTGACCCGGTACCCGCGGGTGGTAGCAGAGAAAAATAAAGACCTCCTTTGCGTTGGAAAGACCATGTGGAAAAAGACTTGGCTATACTTGAGAATCTCAGTCAGAGCAAGCAAAATCTTTATAATAGAAAAAGTTTTTTCTAATAGCGGTCACCCCTCGGTAGGCAATGGCAAACCTTCGAGGGTATTTCTGCCATGAAAAAGCTTCTCATTAAATACATCTGCCGTTCGGAGTCGGCACAAAACTGTAGGTCCCTCCATTTGTGTTAGAATATAAAGACGCACACCACAAATGGTAGGAGAAGCTCGGCCAAACACTGAGCTATATAGTGTACGCGCCAAAATTATTAATATATATCCTTGAGATTTCCAATTGGCGTCAGTTAGCGCAAGATAAGGACAGCTGGCATGCTTTGTTGACCTCGGCGAAAATCGCTTAGGCGGTTAATGCGCCAACTAAGTAAGTAAGTATTTTAGGCCTGACAGACGACTCTTATGCATTTCGACAAAAGCTGATTTGACAAACGAAATTTAGCTGAAAATGGAAAGTAAGGAAAATAAGATTGGCAGCTAATTAAATGCAAAAAAAACATTACCAATTAAAAAAAGGGTAAAATTATTATCTTAAAGTTGCTTATTAAAATCAAAATCTGCAATACATTGGCACATACATACGTAATTCTTAACAGGATGCTAAAGCCTTGTGTAGTTACACTTCCCGGACATTTGAGAAAGGAAGTTGTGCAAATGTGTGAGTATATTTTATTTGCTGTAACGATATAAATAATTTATGCACATGTATACTATTCCATGAATGATCGCTATAGCTACTTTTGGGAACGAGACGAGCCTTCAAAGGACGAAAATCTTTTCAAAAAAAATTTTCATTTCAAGACAAATGCATTGCGCATTTGTGGAAAAGTTGTGGGCATTGAAAAGGTGAATAGCAATATGAGGCAATTTATTCGACTTTATAAAATAGTGGCTATCTTATTGTTCGTTTTGGAGTATAGAACTGTTGCAAGTCTATAGTATGCAGTACTGTTGGCGAAAACGTTGTGGATTTTTGCCAAGGAGTTTGCAAAAATCTTACGGATTGCATGAATTCCTTTTCTTCAAACCCACAAAAAATCGCATTTTAATTTATAGTTTGGTTTAAATTGCATGTATTTTTTAATAATAAACACTTTTGACAGCAGCTGTAGACATTTTGCTAGTTCACAATAGTATTTTTCTGTCAAAAGTGGCAGCATTGCCATATTGAAATCTCAATATTCAGTACTTATGCACATAATTTTCGTGCATTTATACCAGTGCTTATGTGCATTTGGAAGAGGATTATGCATGAGTTAATTTAAATCAATGCTACTTATCTGGATACCATTGCCCTTCAGTCAGCCCTTTTACCTTACGCTAACAGCAACAAGTATACAAAATCTTGATGCTAAGCACAATGATATTTTTAACTTTATGTAACTCAGCTAATTTCCGCGAGTCGACTCAATGACTCTTGCTCAATTTTGTGAGTTAGCTCAGTGAGGTAGCACAATAGAGTTTCGGCTCATTTTATAATTGTATCGCTCAATGCAACTACGGCAGCACTTAAGAATGATAGATAACAAGTCCCAAAACTCTGTACTAGTACAGAAGATGGCGGAACGAAGAAGTAGAGAATGAGAAAACAAAGAGTTAAGCAACTTTTACATAGAGCAGCCATTTAAAGTTTCACCGTTTCATCCCAAAATATCTCTTTGTTTTCTTTATATTTTCGAACATAAGAAAGCAAAACATAAGTCTTAAACTAAAATAAAGTGCAATCATGCATATGCAAACAAAAAACACAAAAATAAATTAACAAGTATTATAATTTACAATCAAGAATGATAGAATACAAGAACCGAACTAACTAATTTGCAAAGATTTTCCGCTCTAACATCACTTCCTGGGTCCTCATAAACTCCTTCCAACCCTTCTCCTATTCGAACTCCACTCAATAGCTATAGTACATACGTACATACTAGAAACTAAGAACCTTTTATATAGTAATAACTTTGTATTACCTTTTTACAATGGTATGTTAAAGATGCCTTACATATTGTTAAAACTTTCAGTATAAGCACTCTAAATTATAAAATCCATAAACGATTTTCACTAGATCGGGAAACAGTTGTATATTTCAAATACTTTGTAGCTTCCAATCGTAAGATAAGAATTTTCAATAAATTACTACTTTTATTTTTAATTTAATCTTGGAATGTAATTGCACTAAACTATATATTATTTACTCTAAGTTATTTGGGGAGCACTCTTAGGATTAAGCCAATCATTTGAAATCTAATTCATAGAATCTGCCTCTGTGCAACCGCACAAGTATATGTCGTATTCAACTTAGACTCTCCCGTTATAACCTTGCGTGATGGGTACGGCTGGATAGTCAATGGACACTTTAAACTAATCCACATGATCTAGTTAAGCCAATATGAAACCACTGTGAATCGCCTGGAACACATAATAACTAACATGAACGAGACCCCAGCCATCACAGATGTCCTCAGCTACCAGGTAGAAAAAATCAAAACACACCTCAAAGAGTTAAAAGGGCCAGGAGCTAGTAGATCGAAACGTGCAATCAATTGGATTGGGTCGGTCTGGAAATGGATTGCCGGCACACCTGACGCCACTGATTAGAACGAAGTCCTGCAAACTGAAAACGCTTTAATGGACAATTACAACCATCAGTATAAGGTAAACTCTGAAATGTTCAAGAAAACTCAAGAGCTTTTGCAGATTGTCAACGGCATGGTTACCGCCACGAATGATGTCCTGGGACGCAGCCACCTAGCGAAATACTCCCAGGAAATTCAACAAAAACTTATTATCCTTAAGGACGACGTGTATGAGTTAGTTCGAGCTTGCCAAATGGCAAAAGCAGGAGTAGTTAACAGCAACCTACTCAACAAGGAGGAGATTAACCAGCTGATAAGTGAAATAGAAGTCCTTCCGTACAGTAACGTCATCGAAGCCTTAGAATACAGTGAACCATCGATCTACACCAACGGAACTCTGTTACTCTACGTAGGATACCAAAGGATCCTGATGAACAAGCAATTGACGTATGGCATTAAGGACAGCTGTCTTCATCTCGCCACCGCCATGGTCTGCAAACAGGAAGCATTAAATTTACTGCCTGAAGATGAATGCTTGCCACGCTTACTGAAAGGAGGTCAAACGAGCTGCCGCTACTTAACCTGCAAAGAATCAACGGTTGAGGTCCTCAAGGAGGGTACAATATTCCTGAATAACTTCAACAGCAGCGTGTGGTCAGGTAAAATACCTAAACATCTAACAGGTTCTTATATTCTTCAGATGGAGAACGAGACGACAACAATTGATAACCAAACCTATTGGAGTACAACTAGCTTTGGCGTGCAGGTGCTCCCACCTGTACTGACTACTATAACGAACAAAAGCCTTGCAGTGAATCTGAATCTCGTCCATGAAATGACTTCCGGGAACATACGACTCCTGGATAAGGTGAAAGAGAAAACTAACTGGTTTGCAACATCTGAAGCTCTAGGACTTCTTCTGTTGATGGTCTTGATCTTCCTGATTTGGAGAAAGATAACAACAGGAGCAAAACTCCCTGAACTGAAGCTGTCTATACTCCAACAGAATCCTCGCAACGTTCATAAGAAGGACGCCTTACCAAATCCTGATCTGCGGGACGCAGATCTTTAAAGGGGGAAGAGTTAACACGTACCAGTCGCATTAGCTGCGACGTTCCCACGGCCGCCCGTTACACGCGCTGCAGTGTCAGCATATTTGAATTTCACCATATACTGCAACGGGAGACATTTCCGCTTGCATACGGTAATGCACCCGTGGGAAGTCAAGGCCATGGCCGGTCTCAGACAACAGGTTGTAAACTGGTTATACAACCATTGCGCCGCTGCCGGAGAACGAAGGTGTGGAGTAGGCGACTGCCACATCGATCAGGCAGTCGAGTTCGGGACGGGTTGCAGTTTAGTTGTATTGTTCTAATTCTAATTAGAGTTAAGAAGTTGTGTAAATAAAGTTAAGTGAACTAGAAGTAACTTGTGTTTTCTTTAGGGCAGCTGGCCCTTCTATTTTTTTAGTACAAAGGACCCTTAGTCCTTTAACTTGTAGGTATATTTATATAAAAAAAAATAACATAAACATTTAAATCGGTATTAAATAGCAATTCAGTGCATTTTTAAATATCATTTGTTTACAAATGATAAATTTTAATTATAAACTAAATACATTATCAAATGAATATTGTTCCTCAACTTCCGAAGAGTCGGTCGAAATATCATTATCATACATGCTTTTATCACAATTTTTTTATGAGATCGTTGGTAATTTTAAAACTTTCGCAACATTTATTTAACCTTTTCAATCCGCATCTAATGTAAAGAAGTGAATTAATAGTGTTCAATATCATTCTATTTCTAATTTTTGTTTTTATAAGGTTCATGCGTTACTAAATGGTAAAACTAGAAACTTCATAACAAAAGAAGACAATCCCTGGAAACGGTTTTCATTTAAAGCATTTTTATATTCGTATACACTTATCCAGAAATCAGTTGTTTAGTTTTTGTTTGCCCATTCATATGTACTTAGCTTTTGCCATTGCTTTTCTAAAATATTAATTTCGTCCACTGTGAAATCTTCCATTTGTTCAAAATGTTAATGTAATTTAAATTTTTTAGTTTTTAAACTGTTTTCTACACAAAAAAAAGATGACATATTAACTGAGCTATAAACTTTCGGCAAGTAACTCTTATTTCATTTTCTCTTCAGAATTGATTACATCTTCCTTTGATTTTAAAAATTCATCCAAGTTGTAATTAAAGTACGGTGTTGGAACAAAAAAATCTTCTAAACGACGCGAATTGAAGGGAACAAAAAGGTCAGATTTGAAAAAAAATTGATAGGAATGGTATTTTAAAAGAACATATACATACATAGTTCTGATAGCAACAGAGTATGGTCAGCATTATTACTTTCATACATTTTATTTACTTTTTGTACATCTGACAGCAAAGGTTTTAAAAACTTCAGATATAATAAATTTTTGTCAGTGTACAATTTTTTGATTATATTGGCTTGATGACATGATTCTACCGTTGCGGCAATTTCAAAATGAGTTTTCAACTCTAGCCATTGACTTTCTATACGATTTACAGCTGATTCAATTGACAACCATCTAGTGTCACAAGCTCTTACCAATTTTAATGGTTGCATGTCATCATTAATCGCAGCGTAAATGTTTTTATAATGTTTTTGTTTTAAATAGATTTGGAAAACCAATTGTTAGTTTCTGACTCCAAATACTCAATTTCATCAGGTAGCGTTTTAGATGCTGAAGACACTGATAGCTGAATCGAATGACAGATACAGGGAACTAGTATTATGTTTTTATTTTTTTCACATAGTTTTGCTAACGCTCCACGGTTAACTCCAGTCATTACTCTGGCATTACCAGTTCCTAAGCCCACCATGTTTTGAATTTTTAGATTAAAATCCTTAATAACTTTAAAAATAGCTTTGCATATTCCATTGGCTGACGCGTCATCAAGAGCACTTAGGTTTAAATATGTGTTTACAATTTGTTTGGCAGACTTACTGTAATAACGTATTACTATACCCAAATATTTATCAATAGTTATGTCTGTAGATTCGTCTATAATCAGACTGAAAAAGTTGTCTCTAATATCTTCAGCCAATCTTTTCTTTTCTTCTTTCATTGGCTCGATAACCGCCTATGCGATTTTGGCCGAGCTTAGCACAGCACGCCAGTTATTTCTCTCTTTCGCTAACTGGCGCCAGTTGGAAATACCAAGCGTACCCAAGTCCTTTACCGCTTGGTCTTTCCAACGCAGAGGAGGCCTCCCTTTTCCTCTGCTACCACCGGCGGGTACCGCGTCGAATACTTTCAGAGCTGGGGCGCTTTCATCCATTCGAACGACATGACTAAGCCAGCGAAGCCGCTGAATCTTAATTCGCTGCACTATATCTATGTCGTTATAAAGCTCGTACAGCTAATCGTTCCATCTTCTCCGGTATTCGCCATCGCAAAGGCGTAAAGGCCCATAAATCTTTCGGAGAATATTTATCTCGAACACTCCTAGAACCTTCTAATCAGATATCTTCTTCGTCCATGCTTCTGCGCCATACATTAGGACGGGCATAATGAGATACTTATAGAGCGTGATTTTTGTCCGTCGAGAGAGGACTTTACTGCTCACTTGCCTACTCAGTCCGAAGTAGCACTTGTTGGCAAGAGTGATCCTCCTTTGGATTTCGAGGCTGACATTATTATTGATGTTAATGCTGGTTCCTAAGTAAACGAAGTCTTCTACTTTTTCAAAGTTATAACTGTCTACAGTGATGTTTGATCCCAGTCGTGAATGTGCCGACTGTTTATTTGATGACAGGAGATACTTCGTCTTGCCCTCGTTCAGCTCCAGACCCATTCGCTTTGCTTCTCTATCCAGTTTGGAGAAGGCAGAACTAACTGCGCGGTTGTTAAGGCCGATGATGTCAATGTCATCGGCGTACGCCAGCAGCTGCACACTCTTATAAAAGATAGTGCCTGACCGATTTAGTTCGGCGGCTCGAATTATCTTCTCCAGCATAAGGTTAAAAAAGTCACACGACAAAGAGTCACCCTGTCTGAAACCTCGTTTGGTATCAAACGGCTCGGAGAGGTCCTTTCCAATCCTGACGGAGCTGGTGGTGTTGCTCAACGTCATTTTACATAGCCGTATAAGTTTTGAGGGGATACCAAATTCAGACATTGCGGCATAAAGGCAACTTCTTTTTGTGCTGTCGAAAGCGGCTTTGAAGTCGACAAAAAAGTGGTGTGTGTCGATTCTTTTTTTTTGCGTCTTTTCCAAGATCTGGCGCACTGTGAATATCTGGTCGATAGTAGATTTACCAGGTCTAAGACCACACTGATAAGTTCCAATCAGTTCATTGACGGTGGGCTTTAGTCTCTCACACAATACGCTCGACAGAACCTTATATGCAATGTTAAGAAGGCTGAGACCACGATAGTTGGCGCATCTAGTTGGCGAATTGCAGTATCACCCTTCTTATGGATTGGGCAAAGTACACTTAGATTCCAATCAGTAGGCATGCATTCGTCCGACCATACTCTACAGATAAGCTGGTGCATGCGCTTTACCAACTCTTCTCCACCGTATTTGAATAACTCAGCTGGCAGCCCGTCAACTCCGGGCGCTTTGTTGTTCTTGAGCCGTGCTATTGCTAAACGGGGATAGCTCTAAATCCAAACATGTGGCTAGAGGTACACCCCAGGGAGGGGTCTTGTCACCTTTACTCTGGAACCTTACCGTAAACGACTTACTCTTAAACCTGAAGGGCACTGGCTGCAAGGCCGTGGCATATGCTGACGACTTGGCAATCATAGCCACGGGTAAACATCTTCAAGTCATTAGTGATCTACTGCAAAACGCTCTAAATATTGTTACCCGCTGGTCTGTGGAGTGCGGACGTAACGTCAACCCTACTAAGACCGAAGCAGTGCTCTTTACAAGGAAATACAAAATCCCCGACTTCAAATTACCATCTGTAAACGGAATGGTACTTAGTCTCTCAACCGAGGTAAAATATCTCGGAATCGTACTAGATAGAAAACTCGACTGGAGGCGGAACATTGAAGACCGCTCCAAGAAAGCAATTGTTGCTCTTTATGCCTGTAAGACGGCCGTGGGGAAGAAATGGGGAATAAAGCCACACATTGTACACTGGATGTACACAGCTGTGATAAGGCCCATTCTCTTTTACGGGGTCGTCGTATGGTGGCCGGCACTGAGCAGGGCTCTAACTAGAGCCAAGCTTGAACGGGTGCAGAGGGCGGCCTCAATGCTCACCACGGGAGCACTGCCCTCTACACCCACCAAATCTCTAGAGAAAATCTTAAATCTTCCACCGGTGGATCTCTACGGCAAATTTCTGGCGGCCTGCAGTGCTGCCAGGCTAAATGCGATCGTTCCGTGTAGAAATCTTGACTATGGGCACTCAAAAGTCCTGGAAACTCTGCCCGACAAGAAGTTGGATTATACCCTACACCCTTCTTTCTCTGCAAACAGGTTCTCCATAAGAATCCCAGAGAGAAACGAATGGATAGGTATCGTGGACCTGGATCCAGGATCGACGGCTGTGTACACAGACGGCTCCAAGTTAAACGAAAGAGTAGGCAGCGGGATTCACTCAAGCGAACTCGATCTAAACCTCAGCCTTCGTTTACCGGACCACTGTAGCGTATTTCAGGCCGAACTAAATGCAATAATGGAAGCAGCTCGTGGCCTGACAACGTGTACCTCTTTAGAACGAGGCATCACCATTTATTCTGATAGCCAGGCTGCTATCAAATCTTTAAACTCCTACGGTACAACCTCCAAGGTAGCCATTGAATGCAGAGCGGCTTTAAACCATCTTGCAGATATGTGCTCCGTATGTGTTGTGTGGGTCCCTGCCATAGAGACATTCCTGGCAACTGCCTGGCCGATGAACTAGCTAGGAAAGGGACGGAACTACCCGTAATAAACTCTGCTGAAGAGGTGGGTTTACCCTTAGCATCATATAAACACAGCCTAAGATCTGAGCTTATGGATAAGGTAAATTTAAGGTGGGAATCGGAGCCCACCTGTCTCATTACCAGACAAATCTGGCCGGAAGTTGATGGGAAGCGCTCTAAAGCTCTCATTATGCTTGGTCGCTCCTCTCTCAGATTAGTAGTTGGGGTGATAACCGGCACTGCCTTATGGGCACGCATGGGGAAAGACTAGGTTACCCAACAAATGATTTTTGCCGCAGCTGCCGAAACGAGGAGGAGGTGGAGAGCATTGAGCACTATCTCTGCTACTGCCCCGGCCTGGCCAAGACGCGCAGAAAATTTTTCAAAAGTTACTTTTTGGACTGTCTAGCCGATTTGAACTCGGCAAGCATCTCTAACTTTATACTCTACATCAAGCGCACAGGATGGTTCAATTTTTGAGAATAAGGGAGGGAGGGAATGCATGGCCTACGCCATTGGTATCACAATGGGCTTCTTACAGCCTAAGTGTGCCACCGTGCTTTGTGCGGTGGCAGCCACTCTAACCTAACCTAACCTAACCTATTGCTAAACGGATTTCATCGCAGTCGGGTAACGGAACATGAATTTCGTCGTCATTGATTGGGGTTTCGGGATCATCATCTTCTCCAAGGTGGTCTCTGTCACTACCACTAAGTAGTGTGGAGAAGTGCTCCCTCCATAAACTAAGTATATTCTGAACGTCAGCTACCAGGTCGCCGTTGTCGTTCTTACAGGAATTCGCCTCGGTCTTAAAACCTTCTGTTAGCCGTCGTACTTTCTGAAAGAATTTTCGGGCGCTTTTCCTGTCGGCCAGCATTTCAAGCTCTTCGCACTCACGCATTTCGGTCTTTCTCTTCTTCTCTCGAGAAATGCGTCTCGCTTCCTTCTTAAACCCCCGATCGCAACGTGGCCCTGTAGGCAGCATCTTTCCGTTCCGTGGCAACGCGACATTCCTCATCGTACCAGTCATTTTTCCGGGCTCGCTGAAAACCAATAGATTGTTCAGCGGCGGTACGTAAAGAGCAAGGGATGTGCTCTGAAATATCGCAGTGTTGATAAGAGCTCTCAGAGAGCAGGAGTGTGAGTCGAGTAGCGAAGTGCGTGGCTTTCTGTTGTGATTGCAACTTTCCGACGTCGAGCTTTCCTTGTGTGCCTTTCCGCACGCTTTTGGACGCCCAGAGGCGCGTGCGTATTTTGGCTGCGACAAGATAATGGTACGAGTCGATGTTGGCTCCTCGGATCGTGCGCACATCTAGGACACTGGAAGCGTGCCTTCCGTCTATCACAACATGGTCGATTTGGTTTCGTGTCTTACCATCTGGAGACAGCCACGTAGCCTTATGTATCCTCCTATGCTGGAACCTGGTACTGCAAACTACCATGTTTCGGGCCCCGGCGAAGTCGATCAGTCTCAATCCGTTATCAGACGTTTCCTCGTGGAGACTGAATTTTCCGACTGTGGAACCAAAGATGCCCTCCTTACCCACCTTGGCATTAAAATCGCCTAGCACGATTTTTATATCGTGTTGGGGGCAGCCTTCGAACGTGCGCTCCAGGAGTTCGTAGAAGCAATCTTTGGTCCCATCGTCCTTCTCTTCCGTCGGGGCATGGGCGCAATCAGGGAGATGTTGGAGAATCTCGCCTTTATGCGGATTGTGGCGAGACGTTCGTCCACCGGAGTGAACGACAGTACTTTACGGCGAAGTCTCTCCCCCACCACAAATCCGACACCAAATTTGCGCTCCTTTACATGGCAGCTGTAGTATACGTCGCAAGGGCCTACCGTTTTCCTCCCTTGCCCGTCCATCGCATTTCTTGGATGGCGGTGATGTCAGCCTTCGCTCTACCGAGGACATCTACCAGCCGGGCAGAGGCACCTTCCCAATTAAGGGTTCGGACATTCCAGGTGCATGCCCTCAAATCATGGTCCTTAAAACGTTTGCCGTGGTCGTCATCTAAAAAGGGGGGTCCTGTCCGAGGCTTTGCTTTGCTTGTCATTGGAAGTTGTTTTTTACGTGGCGGGTTCTAAGCCCTTCGCACAACCCATTGCTGGGAGCCAATAGCTGATGAAAATGGGGAGCCAAAACTAACTTAATGATGGCAGTACACTTTGTTTGACCCAATGTCATGCCAACGGCTACCTTGCTATCAATAAATATATATTTTTGTAAACGGACTAAATGATCGGCTGACCTTATCGTGGTGTATACCGCTACATATAAAGCTTCTAATAATTCTGCTGCTTTTACTTTGGAATGGCTGTTTAGTGGGTGAAAATCGAGTGTTTGTTGATTGTTTTTTGTAAAAGGCGATGCTGCTGCTAAATGCTTAGAAGTTTTTCCATGAGTAAGAAGAGTACTTAGTTTTGGTTTTAAAGTACAATGACAGTATTTGAACTTTACCTCCTGATCATTTAGCTCGACAATCCACTTGCATAGTCTCGGATCATTAAACCAGCTTTTTCTGGTTCTTTTATGTATATTTACTGCAATATTTATATGATTTTTAGTACATTTTCAACATGAAAAAGAAGTATTTATTTATGTACCTTTTGATGCGTGTTTTCTTAGAAGTCACTGCTAACTTCGTCAATATCTAAATCATTTGGTCACTTCTTTTAATATACCTATAAAAATCATTATTATTACTTAAATTTACACATAATTTCATTTTTTAATTTACTACCAACCTTTCCATTTTCTAAGTTAAATAAATTGGTGTTTTTTGTTTTATATACTAGAGATGAATGAAAACACAGCTGTTCTATTGAACTGTGATGCCAGATTTTATTTTTTAATCACTACGTAAATGGTTGCCATGATTATATGTATAAATGTGTAGTCAACTAAAAATTATCAGATTTTTTTTTTAAGTAAGTAATAAAATATTTGAAGTTTTTTGGATAGAATAATGCTAAAAATGCTAAATTAATAATTGCAAAAAGCTAAGAAAAATGCTAAATGCTAAATAAAAATTTTGCGGCTAAATACAAAAAAAAATGCTAAATTTAGCTGCAAAAATGATAGAATGGTCATACTGCGTACGAGTAGTAAGCGAAATGAAAATACCAACATGGCGCCGAAATCGTAAACAAACGCGTTTACACTAGTGTGCAATTGTGAAGCATTTATACCAAGAATGCATTGTAACGTTAAATTTCACGTTAAAGAAGTGTTTTCAATTATTTTTGTTAAAAAATTTCAAAATATTATTGTTAAAGCAATTATCATAATAAGTTTCATAACGTTTTTAAGCGAAACGAAACGTTAAACGATTAATTTATAGTGGTCTGGCAATGCCACAACAAACTGTCAGCTTATATCGTGAACCTTCGGTTTGTTAAGTTAACTTTGCTCATTACGAAACGAAATGGTTTCGTTTTGTTTGATGCGCAGCCCAGATTCACACACGTGCTGCTTTGTCCTGTGCGAATTAACAGCGGCTCTAGCACTACTGTTCATTGATGATTATAAACAATATTCTACATAAAAGCATATTAACAGACACAGCCTCACTGCATATTGATTGTACATTAACGCAAATTCCATTAAGTAATGTAAACATAGAAACCAATAAGAAGTGCAAACTGCAGCCGGATTCCAGCTTCCGCTATCGGTTCTTTGCGGGAATCACCTACGCTTTTTCTCTTCAAGAAGATCGATCGATTGAAATTTTTCGACTTCTAAAAGAAATATGCACATTTGTTTTTAATGAAAACAATTCCTTTATGCTGCGAAGGAAATCAAGTTGTGGATTGTTGAAAATTTTAAGGTCTCTTGTAGCATGTACGAGCATATATTTTTGGCCCTTTGTTATCCTTTTACTATTGTAGTTTTTTATTCAGTCCTATTAATGTAAATTTTTTCTATATAATCAAGCATTTTAAACAAACAATAATATAAATATTACCTCTTATTTGGTGTCTAATATTTTCCACAACAACTTTTTCTCGTCGCTAATTTTACGAATCTGTTAGCGAAAAATTGAGATTTAAAGCGATGGAAAAAACGCTGGTTTACTCATTTTATCCGGTTAATTTTGTTCATCGCTAAAATTAATGTACCCAAAATTAGCTAAGATTGAAAAAATTTTGTACATTTTCCGAGATGCCTTTATATGTCAGAAGCGCGAAAACACCTAAAAAATTGCTAAAATTTATTTAGCGTTTTTTGGCGATGGAGTTATAGCGATAGCAGAAGCTGTAATCCGGGTGCTGATATACTTTTTCCGGTCCGTCCACTGTAGTCGAGGTTCGAATCTCAGCCAATGCAACTAAAATCTAAATCACAGAAACGTTTTTTTACCAATAGCAGGCAATGGCAAACCTCCGAGAGTATTTCTGCCATGAAAAAGTTTCTCATAGAATACATCTACCGTTCGGGGTCGGCAAAAAATTGTCGGTCCCTCCATTTGTGATACAATATAAAGGCCTACACTAAAAATAATATGAGAAGCTCGACCAAGCACTGAGCTATATAGTGTAAGCACCAAATGGTTATTATTATTAAAATAATAAAGATTCCAAGCAATGAAATATTGGAATAAATACACTTCTCATGGAATAACGACATTCCAATAAGAATTGTGAAATTAGAAATAAGATACTCATAATTGTAAGATATAAATGTAACCTATTGCAAATAAAGTCAAAGTTCGATTTTGAATACGACACAAGCTAGTTGAAATTTTTTTTAAAACGCTCTTCAAATTCGCGAGAACATAATTGGCGTCCAGAACATAATAGAGCATCTTGATAAAAAAGAAGAAAAAACCAAGTATCCCTAAATTGATTAAACGCGAGGGCCTTGAATTTTTTCGTAATTAGTAAGTATCTAATCTATTAATTGTAAGACAAATTCACCCTTATCGTGAGTTTCGCTCGAAAAAAAATTCACCCGAAATTTTTTCGTTCGTTCGGATTGAATACGCCTGTTGCGAGTGTAGTCTAAAATAAATTTCACTTCGAAAATTCGAACATGGAATTTACAACTCTGAAATGTTTATACATAAAGTGTAAAATTATCAAATAATTCAAATTCAATAGCAATTTGACAAAGTTTATCTATTTTCCAGATCTTTGAAATATAACAAGACTACAATTTCTATTCCGCCAGTTGAAAAGCGTGCCTGCGATTTTTCGCTGAAGGAGGTTATTAAAAAGGTGTAGGTAACAGTTTAGAAATTGGGTTGGCGGAACCGTTCTTTAGTCAGATCCTGTCAGAAGTTGTCAAAATAACGAGTTCATTTTATTCCCGCAGTTGGAAAAGCGGCCTGCGCATGCCTATTTAAAAAAAAAGATTATTTCTGCGCACGTTTAAGTTATAGATAGTTTACCCTTTACCTTTCGGGCTTATTTTGAATTGCAGGCCCCAAACTATTTAGCTTCATCCTTAGCTGTTTTCATAACACAACTTCGTTTTCCTTCCTCCTCTGTCAATATCCGGCTTTTCATGACTTCTACCAAAACGTTTCTCTCTTTGAACTTTGTTAATTGCTTTGTTCTTAAAATGGGCGATTATATGTACAAAAATTTAAATAAAATTACTTACATTTTGAAACTGCGTAAATTTTTCGCCTCTCAAAAAATATTGAACAAATTCAATTAATCCGCAACTATTTCCGTTCGAAAGCGGAAAATTTTCGCCCGAAATTTATGATAAGCGAACAGTGAAAAGTGAACTATTTTGGGTGAAAAAGAAACTCAGGATAATGGTGATTATTTACATTTTTTATTTAACAAGTGTATATAAATAATAAAGTAAGAGATAAATTGGAAATACCCAAATTAAATATGAGAGGTTTTTATACTGTGATTATTGTGCCCCAGGTTACCTGTGAAAAATAACAAGAAAAACTGCATAAATTAAATCTACTACAGCCGATAAATTAAAATAAAAAATCTTTATAACATAAGCTCAATTCTGCGATTCTAAAATCCGGGCTCTCCAGAGTATAAGAGCCTCCTTTCCTAGAAGGGATCACTTATAAAAAATATAACAAAATTTTTTTTAAATTTTTGTGGGCCTGAATTTGTTTTGTGCATCAACCTGTTTATATTGATTGATTATTTTCTTTATGTTTACTTTTTTTTTCTAAACGTTTATTTCACATATGTACATGCCGTGACTTTGCTTTATAAAAACGTATAAACGATCTAATTATTTTCGACACCATTTTTTAAGCTATAAAAACCTAACTGTAACTTATTTAGTTTTTTCCTATGTATGTACTTGATCTCAACAACCTATTTAAGCAAGAAGATTAGGTCATTCTGTCAGCAACCACCTTGACGTCAGTAATTCGTGGCTCTGCCGGTAAATAATGTTGAGCTATGCTTTGATTAAAACGCAAAAGGAACGGACGATCAATTTTATAAAGAAGACAGTAGACATTAGTGGCTCTGTCGGCAAATACTATTTATTGTACTTCAGGGAAACTTGTCCTTTTCCCTATAATTTCGCCCAACGATTTTCCATCGGAAAACCAAAAGTCACAACTAATCTAGCACCAGAGAATTGATCCACTGTCAACGATTAGTGTGTTGTTGTTTTCACTTACTGGGCTACTCTTGATCGTGGCTGTTATTGTTCAGAAATTGTTCCCCTTTGTTAGATTGCTTGCAATACGAGTATATGCTACGAAGAAGTTCAAGGCTTAACGAAGGCTAACATTTCTTCAAACGTGACTACTGAAAATCAATTTCGTATTCTAATAGGGAATTTACACGTTAATCAGGAACTTAGATCAACATTTAGAAAATGTAGCGCCTGATTTAGTGGTTTGCAAAATATTAGCCAAGTCCACCATACTTGTATACAAAGATGCGGAAAATGTTACTGACAACCGTGCTTTGATAAGTTTGCTCCTTGACGGTTAGGCGGCAAGCTGGTGCCAGGGTTTTAAAAATGAGGCGAGGTCGTTTAATTATGTTACTGAACTCCTTAGGAGAGCATTTTCCGCTCCATTAGCATATATTTGCTACAATTACCAAGGAAAAGCAAATATTTTCCGAATCTAGAAACAGAAAAACGTATACGCTATTTAATTCGGTCCTTTTCTCTTCCAAATAAAGGAATTTTCACAAAATATTCATAGGGGGACATAAGTGCCATGACACCTTTCCGAAAAAGTGCTTTTCCCGCAAATCTAAAATTGGGGAAAATTTCTTGTGCGCACTTGACGTGGCTTGACCCATATGCAAGAAAAGCTAGTTATATGCGCAACTAAGATGAAAACTAAGCGAAGCAACAATGCTAAATATATAATATTATTAACTTTAGCTGAAAGGTAAGGGAAACCACTCTTAATTGCTACGGTTGTGGCGCTGCAGGTTATTATAGATCAAATTGCCGGAATTGCAATAAGAAAACCCCAACAGATAGCTCGAAAAGTCTCGACTTTAACTCGGTGCAAACCAATCTGGTCGGTAGGAATGTACAACTATAGACATACATAAATATAAATAGGTTAAACGACGAGGCATACTTAGATACTGCAGCGCTCACGAGCGTTGCAAGCAGTTGGCATTTTAAAAGCTTAAGCGAAAGGGCGTAGAGTTCCAAGAAGTATTTGCTGAAGTTGTACTAGCGATGGGATTCTTCGCAAGGACAAGGTGTATTCGGCAGTCATTGATATTTTGATTGGTAAACGATATAAGCGAATGGGTTGTGCGCAGGGCTTGGAACCCGCCACGTAAAAAACCACTTCCAATGAAAACGAAGACAAAGCCTAGGATAAGACCCCCTTTTTTGATGACGACCACGGCAAACGAATTAAGGACAATGGTTTGAGAGCATGCACCTGGAATGTCCGGACCCTTAATTGGGAAGGTGCCTCTGCCCGGCTGATTGATGTCCTCAGCAGAGCGAAGGCTGACATCACCGCTATCCAAGAGATGCGATGGACGGGGCAAGGGAAAAAATCGATAGGCCCTTGCGACATCTACTACAGCTGCCATGTAAAGGAGCGCAAATTTGGTGTCGGATATGTGGTGGGAGAGAGACTGCGCCGTAAAGTACTGTCGTTCACTCCAGTGGATGAACGTCTCGCCACAACATCTCCCTGATTTGCGCCCACGCAACGACGGAAGAAAATATCGCTTCCTCGATCTTCTTGGCCGCACGTATGAGCGGTTCCCCCACCACGATATAAAAATCGTGATTGGTGATTTCAATGCCAAGATGGGCAAGGAGGGCATCATTGGTTCTACAGTCGGAAAATTCAGTCTCCCAACAAAACGTCTGATAACGGATTGAGACTGATCGATTCGCCGGGGCCCGAAACATGATAGTCTGCAGTACCAGGTTCTAGCATAGGAGAATACATCAGGCTACGTGGCTGTCTCCAGATGGTAAGACACGAAACCAAATCGACCATGTTGTGATAGACGGAAGGCACGATTCCAGTGTCCTAGATGTGCGCATGATCCGAGAAGCCAACATCGACTCGGATCATTTTATTGTGGCAGCTAAGATCCGCACGCGCCTCTGTGCAACAAAAAGCGCACGCAAATGGACACAAGGAAAGCTCGACGGCAGAAAGCTGCAATCGCAACAGACAGCCCCCTATTTCGCCACTCGACTTGCACTCCTTCTCTCTGAGAGCAATAATCAACAGAACAATATTTCCGAGAAGTGGAACCATATTTCTCGCTATATACATACCGCCGCTGAAGAATCCATCCAATTTCAGCGAGCCCGAAAGAACACCTTGTATGACGAGGAATGTCGCGCCGCTACGGAACGTAAAGACGCTGCCTACAGGGCCAGACTGCGATCGGCCGCAACGCGAGCTGTGCGGGAGCGTTATTTTGAGTTGAAGAAGGAAGCAAGACGCACTTTTCGTAAGAAAAAGAGAGAGGCCGAAATGCGTGAGTGCGAAGAGCTTGAGATGCTGGCCGACAGGAATAGCGCCCGGAATTTTTTTCAGAAAGTACGGCGGCTAACAAAAGGTTTCAAGACCGGAGCGAATTTCTGTAAGAATAAAAACGGCGTCTGGTGACTGATGACCACAATGGAGGGATCACTTCTTCACACTGCTTAATGGAAGCAGCTGCAACAACGATGGAGAAGATGGTGAACCCTAATCCCCAATCAATGATGATGGACGTGATGTACCATCACCCGACTATGACGAAATTCGGAAAGCGATAGCCCGCCTGAAGAACAACAAAGCCCCCGGGGCTGACGGGTTACCAGCTGAGTTATTTAAGTACGGCGGAAAGGACCTGGTTAAGTGCAGACCTGGTCGAGAAAGAAGAATCTTTTATAAGAGTGTGCAATTGCTGGCGTACGCCGATGACATTGACTTCATAGGCCTTAACCACCGCGCAGTTAGTTCTGCCTTCTCCAAACTGGATAGAGAAGCGAAGCGAGTGGGTCTGGAGGTGAACGAGGGCAAAACGAAGTATCTCCTGTCATCAAATAGACAGTAGGCGCATTCCCGATTGGGATCTAACATCACTGTTGACAGCTATAACTTTGAAAAAGTAGAGGACTTCGTTTACTTAGGAACCAGCATTAACACCAACAACAGTGTCAGCCTTGAAATCCAACGCAGAATCTCTCTTGCCAACAAGTGCTACTTCGGACTGAGTAGGCAATTGCACAGTAAAGTCCTCTCTCGACGGACCAAAACCATACTCTATAAGTCTCTCATCATGCCCGTCTTATTGTATGGCGGAGAAGCATGTACGATGACAACATCAGATGGAGGGCTCATGTAGTGTTCGAGAGAAAGATTCTTCGAAAGATTTATGGTCCTTTGCGACGGCGAATACCGTGTACGATGGAAGTATTAGCCGTACGAGCTGTAAAATGAAGAAGATATAGTGCAGCGGATTAAGAATCAGCGGCTCCGCTGGCTAGGTCACGTCGTGGAAAAAGAGAGAGGCCGAAATGCGTGAGTGCGAAGAGCTTGAGATGCTGGCCGACAGGAATAGCGCCCGGAAATTTTTTCAGAAAGTACGGCGGCTAACAAAAGGTTTCAAGACCGGGGCGAATTTCTGTAAGAATAAAAACGGCGTCCTGGTGACTGATGACCAAAATGGAGGGATCACTTCTTCACACTGCTTAATGGAAGCAGCTGCAACAACGATGGAGAAGATGGTGAACCCTAATCCCCAATCAATGATGATGGACGTGATGTACCATCACCCGACTATGACGAAATTCGGAAAGCGATAGCCCGGCTGAAGAACAACAAAGCCCCCGGGGCTGACGGGTTACCAGCTGAGTTATTTAAGTAAGGCGGAAAGGACCTGGTTAAGTGCAGACCTGGTCGAGAAAGAAGAATCGACACGCACCATATTTTTGTCGACTTCAAAGCCGCCTTCGACAGTACGAAAAGAAGTTTCCTATATGCAGTAATGTCTGAATTTGGGATCCCGGCAAAACTTATACGGCTATGTGAAATGACGTTGAGCAACACCACCAGCTCCGTCAGAATTGGGAAGAACCTCTCCTAGCCGTTTGATACCAAACGAGGTTTCAAACAGGGAGACTCTTTGTGGTGCGATTTCTTTAACCTGATGCTATAGAAGATAATTCGAGCCGCAGAACTAAATCAGTCAGGCACTATCTTTTATAAGAGGGTGCAATTGCTGGCGTACGCCGATGACATTGACTTCATAGGCCTTAACCACCGCGCAGTTAGTTCTGCCTTCTCCAAACTGGATAGAGAAGCGAAGCGAGTGGGTCTGGAGGTGAACGAGGGCAAGACGAAGTATCTCCTGTCATCAAATAGACAGTCGGCGCATTCACGATTGGGATCTAACATCACTGTTCGCAGCTATAACTTTGAAAAAGTAGAGGACTTCGTTTACTTAGGAACCAGCATTAACACCACCAACAGTGTCAGCCTTGAAATCCAACGCAGAATCTCTCTTGCCAACAAGTACTACTTCGGACTGAGTAGGCAATTGCACAGTAAAGTCCTCTCTCGACGGACCAAAACCATACTCTATAAGTCTCTCATCATACCCGTCCTATTGTATGGCGCAGAAGCATGTACGATGACAACATCAGATGGAGGGCTCATGTAGTGTTCGAGAGAAAGATTCTTTGAAAGATTTATGGACCTTTGCAACGGCGAATACCGTGTACGATGGAAGTATTAGCCGTACGAGCTGTAAATTGACGTAGATATAGTGCAGCGGATTAAGAATCAGCGGCTCCGCTGGCTAGGTCACGTCGTGGGAATGGATGAAATAGCTCCAGCCCTGAAGGTTTCTGACCCGGTACCTGCGGGTGGTAGCAGAGAAAAATAAAGACCTCCTTTGCGTTGGAAACACCATGTGGAAAAAGACTTGGCTATACTTGAGTATCTCAGTCAGAGAAAAAGTTTTTTCTAATAGCGGTCACCCCTCGGTAGGCAATGGCAAACCTTCGAAGGTATTTCTGCCATGAGAAAGCTTCTCATTAAATACATCTGCCGTTCGGAGTCGGCACAAAACTGTAGGTCCCTCCATTTGTGTTAGAATATAAAGACGCACACCACAAATGGTAGGAGAAGCTCGGCCAAACACTGAGCTATATAGTGTACGCGCCAAAATTATTAATATATATCCTTGAGATTTCCAATTGGCGTCAGTTAGCGCAAGATAAGGACAGCTGGCATGCTTTGTTGACCTCGGCCAAAATCGCTTAGGCGGTTAATGCGCCAATTAAGTAAGTAAGTATTTTAGGCCTGACAGACGACTCTTATGCATTTCGACAAAAGCTGATTTGACAAACGAAATTTAGCTGAAAATGGAAAGTAAGGAAAATAAGATTGGCAGCTAATTAAATGCAAAAAAAACATTACCAATTAAAAAAAGGGTAAAAATATTATCTTAAAGTTGCTTATTAAAATCAAAATCTGCAATACATTGGCACATACATACGTAATTCTTAACAGGATGCTAAAGCCTTGTGTAGTTACACTTCCCGGACATTTGAGAAAGGAAGTTGTGCAAATGTGTGAGTATATTTTATTTGCTGTAACGATATAAATAATTTATGCACATGTATACTATTCCATGAATGATCGCTATAGCTACTTTTGGGAACGAGACGAGCCTTCAAAGGACGAAAATCTTTTCAAAAAAAATTTTCATTTCAAGACAAATGCATTGCGCATTTGTGGAAAAGTTGTGGGCATTGAAAAGGTGAATAGCAATATGAGGCAATTTATTCGACTTTATAAAATAGTGGCTATCTTATTGTTCGTTTTGGAGTATAGAACTATTGCAAGTCTATAGTATGCAGTACTGTTGGCGAAAACGTTGTGGATTTTGCCAAGGAGTTTGCAAAAATCTTACGGATTGCATGAATTCCTTTTCTTCAAACCCACAAAAAATCACATTTTAATTTATAGTTTGGTTTAAATTGCATGTATTTTTTAATAATAAACACTTTTGACAGCAGCTGTAGACATTTTGCTAGTTCACAATAGTATTTTTCTGTCAAAAGTGGCAGCATTGCCATATTGAAATCTCAATATTCAGTACTTATGCACATAATTTTCGTGCATTTGTATCAGTGCTTATGTGCATTTGGAAGAGGATTATGCATGAGTTAATTTAAATCAATGCTACTTATCTGGATACCATTGCCCTTCAGTCAGCCCTTTTACCTTACGCTAACAGCAACAAATATACAAAATCTTGATGCTAAGCACAATGATATTTTTAACTTTATGTAACTCAGCTAATTTCCGCGAGTCGACTCAATGACTCTTGCTCAATTTTGTGAGTTAGCTCAGTGAGGTAGCACAATAGAGTTTCGGCTCATTTTATAATTGTATCGCTCAATGCAACTACGGCAGCACTTAAGAATGATAGATAACAAGTCCCAAAACTCTGTACTAGTACAGAAGATGGCGGAACGAAGAAGTAGAGAATGAGAAAACAAAGAGTTAAGCAACTTTTACATAGAGCAGCCATTTAAAGTTTCATCGTTTCATCCCAAAATATCTCTTTGTTTTCTTTATATTTTCGAACATAAGAAAGCAAAACATAAGTCTTAAACTAAAATAAAGTGCAATCATGCATATGCAAACAAAAAACACAAAAATAAATTAACAAGTATTATAATTTACAATCAAGAATGATAGAATACAAGATTGCGCCTTCCCGTCGAAAAATTATGTGAAGCAAAATGTGTGCAACGTCACGATGAATTGACTGAGAAACGGAAAAAATTGCAAACAAAAATGTGAGGTTAGGTTCTGCTAAGATTTGTAAATTTTTTTTTAAATTTTAGCACTTTATGCAACATATTTATATTTAAATAACTTCATTTATGCTCTGTCTTTATTTGGAGACCTTTAAAAAAACACCGCAGAGTAACATTGGGAAACACAAGAAGTTTAATTTGCAACCAAATGTGCCTTCACCTTCACATAGTTTTCAGCAAGTTTTATATCTCAACTCCATATGATAAATAAATAAAATCACTTTATAGCATTGAATTTAAGCGCAATAGCGGTTTGCAGAAAGCGCAACCTCTGTATTTTCTATATCGTGATTTACAATTTCAAGTACTTGAACCATTGTGAGGACTAAATATCCGCCCTCCTGAATTTAGCCAACACGATTAACACAGCCACGTCATCAACAGAGCCACGTCATCAACACAGCAACGCGTCAACATGCAACACTCCTTGGCATGCCGTCACCATAGCAAAGCAACCGTAATGTCATACGATCGACCAGCACAGAAGACGCTGCTTATAAAAGGAGCGACATGGCACCAGCGATTAGAGTCAGCATGGAACTGTGGTCATGGCAAGACAGCTACCAAAGAGACGGTCAAGCTTTGGAAACGGGAAACTAGCCAAATCTTGGAAGCCCCTTGGTAGAAGCGCCGTGGGCTGAACACAAGTGGGGAAACGGGCAACTAGCCTCATCTTGTGCTTAGACCATAGTCGAGTCAAAGCTACAACGCCGTGGATTGAGTGCGCGTGGGGAAACGGGAAACTAGCCCCATCTTGCGCTAAATCCTCGGTTGCAGTGAAGGCTGAGACCCGGGGCTGGCATAAGTGGGGAAACGGGCATCTAGCCCTATCTTATGCTAAAAGCACGCTTCCCGGCCTGCGCAAAGCTTTACACGTCTGCCATAATACGCGCAACAACGACGTTGCTTTCATTATTGCATTTATATTTGGATAAAAAAAACTAGTTAATAATTATTATTTGACGAAATACCTGTTGAAATCTTTAAATTGAGAATTAAATTAAATATTTTAGGGATAACTAGTGTGGAGAAGTCCTCCCTCCATAAACTAAGTATATTCTGGACGTCAGTCAATAGGTCGCCGTTGTCATTCTTACAGGAATTCGCCCCAGTCTTGAAACCTTCTTCTGTTAGCCGTTGTACTATCTGAAAGAATTTTCGGGCGCCCGATCGCAACGTGGCCCTGTAGGCAGCATCCTTCCATTCCGTGGCAAACCGACATTCCTTATGGGCTCGCCAAAAACCAAAAGATTGTTCAGCAGCGGTACGTAAAGAGCAGGAGATGTGGTTGAATTGCTCTGAAATATCGCTCTGTTGATTAGTGCTCTCAGAGAGTGCGAGTCAAGTAGCGAACTGCGTGGCTGTCTATTGAGATTGCAGCTTTCCGACGTCGAGCTTTCGTTGTGTCCATTTCCGTACGCTTTTTGACGCACAGAGGCGCCTGCGTATCTTGGCTGCGACAAGATAATGGTCAGAGTCCATGTTGGCTCCTCGAGGCCTGCGCACATCTAGGACACTGGAAGCATGCCTTACGTCTTTCACAACATGGTCGATTTTGTTTCGTGTTTTAGCATCTGCACGTTGCCTGTCAATCAGTCTTTATCCGTTTTCAGACGTGTCGTCTTGGAGACTGAATTTTCCGACTGTGGAACCAAAGATGCGCTTCTTACGTTGGCATTAAAATCGCCTAGCACGAGTTTTATATCGTGTTGGGGACAGCGTTCGAATGTGCGCTCGAGGAGTTCGTAGAAGCGATCTTTAGACCCATCGTCCTTTTCTTTCGTCGGGGCATGGGCGCAAATGAGGGCGATGTTGAAGAATCTCTTATGCCTTATACGGCGAGACGTTCGTCCCCCGGAGTGAACGACAGTACTTTACGGCAAGGTCTCTCTCCCACCACAAATCCGACACCAAACTTGCGCTCCTTTACATGGAATCAGTATTATACGTCGCAAGGGCCTACCGTTTTCCTTCTTTGCCCCGTCCATCGCATTTCTTGGAGGGCGGTGATGTCAGCCTTCGCTCTGCCGAGAACATCTACCAGCCGGGCAGAGGCGCCTTTCCAATTAAGGGTTCGGACACTCCAGGTGCATGCCCTCAAATCATGGTCCTTAAATCCTTTGCCGTGGTCGTCATATAAAAAGGGGTCCTGTAGGAATCTTAGCATGGTTTTTCATTGGTTTTTTTTTACGTGGCGGGTCCCAAGCCCTGCGTACAACCCATTTCCGGGGGTTAAAATTTTAAATTCGTTTATATAGCAAGAAAACGCCCGCTTGCAGCCGAACCTCCTGGTAAACAGACGCTGCGGACTTTAGTGGACCGTTTAACCGAATATGTTGGAGTGGCTCCACTAAAGCTCCCTCTCTATTAGCCGTGCCCCACGGCTCCACACGGGTTGGTTACCGTATCTCGCACATGGGTTGCTCCTGTTGCCCTGGGTGCACGAACGTGGACCTAAGTGTAGGGCCATGGATCGCAAGAAACAGGGTTTGCGGACTCAACTCTGATGCCTACACAGTGATAGCAGCACCAGTAGCAGGTAGATAGGATCAGGGCATGTTTTCTTATCAAAAAAGTATTTTCTTTTGTATTTCTTTGTCAATACAGTGACTAAGATACCGTGAGCATCAGCGTCCAACTGAAGGACAGCATTGTTTGGTTTTCGGCAAGCTACATGGCCCACGACAGCTAATTTCTCTCATCGGCCAGACTGCAGGAAGCAGTTAAGGAACATCACATTAAACACGAATATTTGTATATAAAAGAAAACTATCCGCGCGATGAGTGCCGCAAGTGCTCACACTCGACCATAATCGTAACCAGTTGATCTCTTCAAAACCATGGCAAAATCTATATATTGGACCACGAATTGCTACGCCATCTAGCATATTCTCCAGATTTAGCCCAATGCGAGTTTTTCCTATTTCTTAACTTGAAGATATGGCTCGGTGGTAAGAGGTATTGGTGAAATGAAGAGAATATCACAAAAACAAACGCTTATTTTAAAAGCCTTGAGAAAAGCTATAATTTGGAAGGAATAAAAAAATGGTGTACAAAGTTGAAAGCAGATTATGTTCAGAAAAAGAACGCTTTTTTGTCGATAAAATATGGTTTATTCAAAACACAATGATTAATCAAACCGCCTTCGCTAATTATTTGTAAACAAAATGAATCAAATTTCACAAACAAAAATTTCAAGTAATGATGCAAAAACACCGTCACCACAAATCGCCTTATGCCATGGAGTTGCCTTCGCATTCACCATTGCTCAGTAGTCCATGCCTTCGCAAGCATTATCCAATTATATGCACTTTTTATATTTTATATTTATTATTATATTTTATATTTGAGTGTTGAGCTGCTAAGCATTTTTAGCTGCTATCAATTTATAAGAGAACGATTTTGCGTTTAAGTTTGGCAACTGTATTTAGCAAAAGATGGTACACGAATGATCTAAAAAGTTCACCTTGAAAATCGCTTAGGCGGTTAATGCGCCAATTAAGTAAGTAAGTATTTTAGGCCTGACAGACGACTCTTATGCATTTCGACATAAGCTGATTTGACAAACAAAATTTAGCTGAAAATGGAAAGTAAGGAAAATAAGATTGGCAGCTAATTAAATGCAAAAAAAACATTACCAATTAAAAAAAGGGTAAAATTATTATCTTAAAGTTGCTTATTAAAATCAAAATCTGCAATACATTGGCACATACATACGTAATTCTTAACAGGATGCTAAAGTCTTGTGTAGTTACACTTCCCGGACATTTGAGAAAGGAAGTTGTGAAAATGTGTGCGTATATTTTATTTGCTGTAACGATATAAATAATTTATGCACATGTATACTATTCCATGAATGATCGCTATAGCTACTTTTGGGAACGAGACGAGCCTTCAAAGGACGAAAATCTTTTCAAAAAAAATTTTCATTTCAAGACAAATGCATTGCGCTTTTGTGGAAAAGTTATGGGCATTGAAAAGGTGAATAGCAATATGAGGCAATGTATTCGACTTTATAAAATAGTGGCTATCTTATTGTTCGTTTTGGAGTATAGAACTGTTGCAAGTCTATAGTATGCAGTACTGTTGGCGAAAACGTTGTGGATTTTTGCCAAGGAGTTTGCAAAAATCTTACGGATTGCATGAATTCCTTTTCTTCAAACCCACAAAAAATCGCATTTTAATTTATAGTTTGGTTTAAATTGCATGTATTTTTTAATAATAAACACTTTTGACAGCAGCTGTAGACATTTTGCTAGTTCACAATAGTATTTTTCTGTCAAAAGTGGCAGCATTGCCATATTGAAATCTCAATATTCAGTACTTATGCACATAATTTTCGTGCATTTATACCAGTGCTTATGTGCATTTGGAAGAGGATTATGCATGAGTTAATTTAAATCAATGCTACTTATCTGGATACCATTGCCCTTCAGTCAGCCCTTTTACCTTACGCTAACAGCAACAAATATACAAAATCTTGATGCTAAGCACAATGATATTTTTAACTTTATGTAACTCAGCTAATACAAACAAAACCAACCAGGTTTGTGACGTAGCATACACAGATGATTCTGTCAAATTTGCTGAATGCGAATAGCGGTTTGCAGAAAGCGCAACCTCTGTATTTTCTAAAACGTGATTTACAATTTCAAGTACTTGAACCATTGTGAGGACTAAATATCCGCCCTCCTGAATTTAGCCAACACGATTAACACAGCCACGTCATCAACAGAGCCACGTCATCAACACAGCAACGCGTCAACATGCAACACTCCTTGGCACGCCGTCACCATAGCAAAGCAACCGTAATGTCATACGATCGACCAGCACAGAAGACGCTGCTTATAAAAGGAGCGACATGGCACCAGCGAGGAGAGTCAGCATGGAACTGTGGTCATGGCAAGACAGCTACCAAAGAGACGGTCAAGCTTTGGAAACGGGAAACTAGCCAAATCTTGGAAGCCCCTTGGTAGAAGCGCCGTGGGCTGAACACAAGTGGGGGAACGGGCAACTAGCCCCATCTTGTGCTTAGACCATAGTCAAATCAAAGCTACAACGCCGTGGATTGAGTGCGCGTGGGGAAACGGGAAACTAGCCCCATCTTGCGCTAAATCCTCGGTTGCAGTGAAGGCTGAGACCCGGGGCTGGCATAAGTGGGGAAACGGGCATCTAGCCCTATCTTATGCTAAAAACACGCTTCCCGGCCTGCGCAAAGCTTTACACGTCTACCCAAATACGCGCAACAACGACGTAGCTTTCATTATTGCATTTATATTTGGATAAAAAAAACTAGTTAATAATTATTATTTGACGAAATACCTGTTGAAATCTTTAAATTGAGAATTAAATTAAATATTTTAGGGATAACTAGTGTGGAGAAGTCCTCCCTCCATAAACTAAGTATATTCTGGACGTCAGTCAATGGGTCGCCGTTGTCATTCTTACAGGAATTCGCCCCAGTCTTGAAACCTTCTTCTTTTAGCCGTCGTACTATATTAAAGGATTTTCGGGCGCCCCATCGCAACGTGGCCCTGTAGGCAGCATCCTTCCATTCCGTGGCAAACCGACATTCCTTATGGGCTCGCTAAAAACCAATAGATTGTTCAGCAGCGGTACGTAAAGAGCAGGAGATGTGGTTGCATTGCTCTGAAATATCGCTCTGTTGATTAGTGCTCTCAGAGAGTGCGAGTCAAGTAGCGAACTGCGTGGCTGTCTATTGAGATTGCAGCTTTCCGACGTCGAGCTTTCGTTGTGTCCATTTCCGTACGCTTTTTGACGCACAGAGGCGCCTGCGTATCTTGGCTGCGACAAGATAATGGTCAGAGTCCATGTTGGCTCCTCGAGGCCTGCGCACATCTAGGACACTGGAAGCATGCCTTACGTCTTTCACAACATGGTCGATTTTGTTTCGTGTTTTAGCATCGGCACGTTGCCTGTCAATCAGTCTTTCGTCATCCGTTTTCAGACGTGTCGTCTTGGAGACTGAATTTTCCGACTGTGGAACCAAAGATGCGCTTCTTACGTTGGCATTAAAATCGCCTAGCACGAGTTTTATATCGTGTTGGGGACAGCGTTCGAATGTGCGCTCAAGGAGTTCGTAGAAGCGATCTTTAGACCCATCGTCCTTTTCTTTCGTCGGGGGCGCAAATCAGGGCGATGTTGAAGAATCTCTTATGCCTTATACGGCGAGACGTTCGTCCCCCGGAGTGAACGACAGTACTTTACGGCAAGGTCTCTCTCCCACCACAAATCCGACACCAAACTTGCGCTCCTTTACATGGAATCAGTATTATACGTCGCAAGGGCCTACCGTTTTCCTTCTTTGCCCCGTCCATCGCATTTCTTGGAGGGCGGTGATGTCAGCCTTCGCTCTGCCGAGAACATCTACCAGCCGGGCAGAGGCGCCTTTCCAATTAAGGGTTCGGACACTCCAGGTGCATGCCCTCAAATCATGGTCCTTAAATCCTTTGCCGTGGTCGTCATATAAAAAGGGGTCCTGTAGGAATCTTAGCATGGTTTTTCATTGGTTTTTTTTTACGTGGCGGGTCCCAAGCCCTGCGTACAACCCATTTCCGGGAGTTAAAATTTTAAATTCGTTTATATAGCAAGAAGATGCCCGCTTGCAGCCGAACCTCCTGGTAAACAGACGCTGCGGACTTTAGTGGACCCTTTAACCGAATATGTTGGAGTGGCTCCACTAAAGCTCCCTCTCTATTAGCCGTGCCCCACGGCTCCACACGGGTTGGTTACCGTATCTCGCACATGGGTTGCTCCTGTTGCCCTGGGTGCACGAACGTGGACCTAAGTGTAGGGCCATGGATCGCAAGAAACAGGGTTTGCGGACTCAACTCTGATGCCTACACAGTGATAGCAGCACCAGTAGCAGGTAGATAGGATCAGGGCATGTTTTCTTATCAAAAAAGTATTTTCTTTTGTATTTCTTTGTCAATACAGTGACTAAGATACCGTGAGCATCAGCGTCCAACTGAAGGACAGCATTGTTTGGTTTTCGGCAAGCTACATGGCCCACGACAGCTAATTTCTCTCATCGGCCAGACTGCAGGAAGCAGTTAAGGAACATCACATTAAACACGAATATTTGTATATAAAAGAAAACTATCCGCGCGATGAGTGCCGCAAGTGCTCACACTCGACCATAATCGTAACCAGTTGATCTCTTCAAAACCATGGCAAAATCTATATATTGGACCACGAATTGCTACGCCATCTAGCATATTCTCCAGATTTAGCCCAATGCGAGTTTTTCCTATTTCTTAACTTGAAGATATGGCTCGGTGGTAAGAGGTATTGGTGAAATGAAGAGAATATCACAAAAACAAACGCTTATTTTAAAAGCCTTGAGAAAAGCTATAATTTGGAAGGAATAAAAAAATGGTGTACAAAGTTGAAAGCAGATTATGTTCAGAAAAAGAACGCTTTTTTGTCGATAAAATATGGTTTATTCAAAACACAATGATTAATCAAACCGCCTTCGCTAATTATTTGTAAACAAAATGAATCAAATTTCACAAACAAAAATTTCAAGTAATGATGCAAAAACACCGTCACCACAAATCGCCTTATGCCATGGAGTTGCCTTCGCATTCACCATTGCTCAGTAGTCCATGCCTTCGCAAGCATTATCCAATTATATGCACTTTTTATATTTTATATTTATTATTATATTTTATATTTGAGTGTTGAGCTGCTAAGCATTTTTAGCTGCTATCAATTTATAAGAGAACGATTTTGCGTTTAAGTTTGGCAACTGTATTTAGCAAAAGATGGTACACGAATGATCTAAAAAGTTCACCTTGAAAATCGCTTAGGCGGTTAATGCGCCAATTAAGTAAGTAAGTATTTTAGGCCTGACAGACGACTCTTATGCATTTCGACATAAGCTGATTTGACAAACAAAATTTAGCTGAAAATGGAAAGTAAGGAAAATAAGATTGGCAGCTAATTAAATGCAAAAAAAACATTACCAATTAAAAAAAGGGTAAAATTATTATCTTAAAGTTGCTTATTAAAATCAAAATCTGCAATACATTGGCACATACATACGTAATTCTTAACAGGATGCTAAAGTCTTGTGTAGTTACACTTCCCGGACATTTGAGAAAGGAAGTTGTGAAAATGTGTGCGTATATTTTATTTGCTGTAACGATATAAATAATTTATGCACATGTATACTATTCCATGAATGATCGCTATAGCTACTTTTGGGAACGAGACGAGCCTTCAAAGGACGAAAATCTTTTCAAAAAAAATTTTCATTTCAAGACAAATGCATTGCGCTTTTGTGGAAAAGTTATGGGCATTGAAAAGGTGAATAGCAATATGAGGCAATGTATTCGACTTTATAAAATAGTGGCTATCTTATTGTTCGTTTTGGAGTATAGAACTGTTGCAAGTCTATAGTATGCAGTACTGTTGGCGAAAACGTTGTGGATTTTTGCCAAGGAGTTTGCAAAAATCTTACGGATTGCATGAATTCCTTTTCTTCAAACCCACAAAAAATCGCATTTTAATTTATAGTTTGGTTTAAATTGCATGTATTTTTTAATAATAAACACTTTTGACAGCAGCTGTAGACATTTTGCTAGTTCACAATAGTATTTTTCTGTCAAAAGTGGCAGCATTGCCATATTGAAATCTCAATATTCAGTACTTATGCACATAATTTTCGTGCATTTATACCAGTGCTTATGTGCATTTGGAAGAGGATTATGCATGAGTTAATTTAAATCAATGCTACTTATCTGGATACCATTGCCCTTCAGTCAGCCCTTTTACCTTACGCTAACAGCAACAAATATACAAAATCTTGATGCTAAGCACAATGATATTTTTAACTTTATGTAACTCAGCTAATACAAACAAAACCAACCAGGTTTGTGACGTAGCATACACAGATGATTCTGTCAAATTTGCTGAATGCGAATAGCGGTTTGCAGAAAGCGCAACCTCTGTATTTTCTAAAACGTGATTTACAATTTCAAGTACTTGAACCATTGTGAGGACTAAATATCCGCCCTCCTGAATTTAGCCAACACGATTAACACAGCCACGTCATCAACAGAGCCACGTCATCAACACAGCAACGCGTCAACATGCAACACTCCTTGGCACGCCGTCACCATAGCAAAGCAACCGTAATGTCATACGATCGACCAGCACAGAAGACGCTGCTTATAAAAGGAGCGACATGGCACCAGCGAGGAGAGTCAGCATGGAACTGTGGTCATGGCAAGACAGCTACCAAAGAGACGGTCAAGCTTTGGAAACGGGAAACTAGCCAAATCTTGGAAGCCCCTTGGTAGAAGCGCCGTGGGCTGAACACAAGTGGGGGAACGGGCAACTAGCCCCATCTTGTGCTTAGACCATAGTCAAATCAAAGCTACAACGCCGTGGATTGAGTGCGCGTGGGGAAACGGGAAACTAGCCCCATCTTGCGCTAAATCCTCGGTTGCAGTGAAGGCTGAGACCCGGGGCTGGCATAAGTGGGGAAACGGGCATCTAGCCCTATCTTATGCTAAAAACACGCTTCCCGGCCTGCGCAAAGCTTTACACGTCTACCCAAATACGCGCAACAACGACGTAGCTTTCATTATTGCATTTATATTTGGATAAAAAAAACTAGTTAATAATTATTATTTGACGAAATACCTGTTGAAATCTTTAAATTGAGAATTAAATTAAATATTTTAGGGATAACTAGTGTGGAGAAGTCCTCCCTCCATAAACTAAGTATATTCTGGACGTCAGTCAATGGGTCGCCGTTGTCATTCTTACAGGAATTCGCCCCAGTCTTGAAACCTTCTTCTTTTAGCCGTCGTACTATATTAAAGGATTTTCGGGCGCCCCATCGCAACGTGGCCCTGTAGGCAGCATCCTTCCATTCCGTGGCAAACCGACATTCCTTATGGGCTCGCTAAAAACCAATAGATTGTTCAGCAGCGGTACGTAAAGAGCAGGAGATGTGGTTGCATTGCTCTGAAATATCGCTCTGTTGATTAGTGCTCTCAGAGAGTGCGAGTCAAGTAGCGAACTGCGTGGCTGTCTATTGAGATTGCAGCTTTCCGACGTCGAGCTTTCGTTGTGTCCATTTCCGTACGCTTTTTGACGCACAGAGGCGCCTGCGTATCTTGGCTGCGACAAGATAATGGTCAGAGTCCATGTTGGCTCCTCGAGGCCTGCGCACATCTAGGACACTGGAAGCATGCCTTACGTCTTTCACAACATGGTCGATTTTGTTTCGTGTTTTAGCATCGGCACGTTGCCTGTCAATCAGTCTTTCGTCATCCGTTTTCAGACGTGTCGTCTTGGAGACTGAATTTTCCGACTGTGGAACCAAAGATGCGCTTCTTACGTTGGCATTAAAATCGCCTAGCACGAGTTTTATATCGTGTTGGGGACAGCGTTCGAATGTGCGCTCAAGGAGTTCGTAGAAGCGATCTTTAGACCCATCGTCCTTTTCTTTCGTCGGGGGCGCAAATCAGGGCGATGTTGAAGAATCTCTTATGCCTTATACGGCGAGACGTTCGTCCCCCGGAGTGAACGACAGTACTTTACGGCAAGGTCTCTCTCCCACCACAAATCCGACACCAAACTTGCGCTCCTTTACATGGAATCAGTATTATACGTCGCAAGGGCCTACCGTTTTCCTTCTTTGCCCCGTCCATCGCATTTCTTGGAGGGCGGTGATGTCAGCCTTCGCTCTGCCGAGAACATCTACCAGCCGGGCAGAGGCGCCTTTCCAATTAAGGGTTCGGACACTCCAGGTGCATGCCCTCAAATCATGGTCCTTAAATCCTTTGCCGTGGTCGTCATATAAAAAGGGGTCCTGTAGGAATCTTAGCATGGTTTTTCATTGGTTTTTTTTTACGTGGCGGGTCCCAAGCCCTGCGTACAACCCATTTCCGGGAGTTAAAATTTTAAATTCGTTTATATAGCAAGAAGATGCCCGCTTACAGCCGAACTTCCTGGTAAACAGACGCTGCGGACTTTAGTGGACCCTTTAACCGAATATGTTGGAGTGGCTCCACTAAAGCTCCCTCTCTATTAGCCGTGCCCCACGGCTCCACACGGGTTGGTTACCGTATCTCGCACATGGGTTGCTCCTGTTGCCCTGGGTGCACGAACGTGCCCATACATACGGACATGCGTACATATGCCTAGTGCATACATATGCATGCATATACATGGCATGAGAAGAATAAGCAAAAAAGTGCCACTCGTACGATACCGTCTGCTCCAGGAACAACTTCTATTACCCGTTCTAGAGGCCACTTCAGGGGCGGTGAGTTTTCTTCCTTTATGCACACGACATTATTGACTTGAATGCTGGCCTGAGGCGTGCGCCACTTTGCGCGTTGCTGGAGAAGAGTTAGATACTCTTGAGTCCACCGCTTCCAAAAGATCAGTTGTACATATGTTGCCCGCTGCCATCGGTCAAGTCGTTCGTAGTTTAGAGCCGTAAGATCTGGTTCAGGAAGGGCTGTCAGCGGACCACCAATCAAAAAATGTCCTGGCGTTAATACATCTAAATCCTCTGGGCTTTCTGAAAGAGGTACAAGAGGACGCGAGTTAATTATAGCAGAGATTTGACATACCAATGTGCGCAGTTCATCGAAGCCAAGCAGCGATGAGCCAACGGAGCGATAGAAATGTTGTTTTGCAGTTTTTACTGCCGCCTCCCACAAACCGCCGAAGTGCGGAGAGCGGGGTGGAATGAAACGCGAATCGAAGCCGTTACTGAGGCAAAATTTGTGAAGCTCGCTGCGGTGTTTTTCGCTGAGGACTAAGGTTTTTAGGTCATTTAGTTCGTTCTTGGCGCCTACGAAATTTGTTGCATTATCCGACCATATACAACTGGGTATGCCACGCGTAGCGATGAAACGTTTTAGCGCGTCAATAAATGCAGCTGTTGAGAGGTCCCTCACCAACTCCAACCAAACTGCCTTTGTAGCGAAGCATATAAAAACGCTAGCATAACATTTTTAGGGTGATTTGTTCCGCACTTCACGCTTATAATAAAACGGACCGCAATAGTCGACACCGGAAACTATAAAAGGGCGCGAAGCCTGAATGCGCTCTTTAGGCAGGTCAGCCATTATGTGTTCTACGAGTCGCGGTCTCGATTTGCAGCAAATAATGCATTTTTGTAGGCATCGCGCTACTGTTTTCCGACCACCTATGGGCCAAAACTGCATGCGAATAAAGGCGAGCAAAGCTTGCGGGCCTGCGTGATGATGCTTGCGATGAAAATAGGTGATTATTGCATATGTCAGTGGATGGTGCTTTGGAAGAATGCATGGGTGGCGAGATTTGAAACTTTGCATCGAATTTTTTAAGCGGCCACCGACTCGAATGATACCGAAGTCATTAAGAAATGGTGCTAGCGAGACAATGCTGCTCGATGCGGGGATGAATTTGTTGGCCTGCAATGCTGTGTGCTCTGGCCGAAGTTGCGCTCTTTGTACTAAGCGAATAAGTAGCTGAGTTCCATGGTGTACATCTGCAGCCGTGAGCTGCGATGACCTTAGCGATTTTTTAATATTGACGGGTTTGCTGACGTATCCAAAAATGCGTTGCATTGTGGCGAATGAATTGATGTACTTGAAAGAAAGCGAAATGTCATTGTGGTTGTTTGTGGTAAGCAACACCCTTTGTCTGGAAGGTTTGTTTGAGGCGCGCACATGCGTGGCCAACGGTCCTCAGCTTCTTTCAAAAACGATGGACCGTGCGACCAAAGTGTCGATTTCAAGAGCTCCTTTGGATAAAATGTCAGCCGGGTTCATTGCTGTGGGAACATAGTGCCATCGCATACCCTCCGTTAGTTTATGTATAGTGGAAATTCGATTAGCGACGAATACGTAAAATTTTCATGGTTCATCTCGCAGCCACGAGAGAACGGTTGAGGAGTCTGACCAACAATGAAATGAACAGTTCAAAAGGTTCATTTTTGTAAGCTCACCAACTAGCTGTGCGAGTATAGTTGCGGCGTAGAGTTCCAGTTTGGGCACGGTAATGGTCTTTAGTGGAGCGACACGGGCTTTCGGGCACAATAGGTGCACTTGTATGTTGTCATCCATAGCTGACCGCGTATAAACGCAAGCTCCATACGCTTCAAGGCTGGCATCGCAAAATGCATGAACTTCGGTAATAGCCGAAGCCTGCAAGATATAACGAGGAAATGATAGGTGCTGCATGTCTGCGAACCCGTTGCAAAAGGCAGACCAGGCGGTGTGAACCGATTGTGGCAGACTCTCGTCCCAATCAACCTTATCTCTCCACATACGTTGCAAAATAATCTTCGCCTTAGTCAACGTGGGTCTCATTAATCCAAGGGCATCGTAACAACGGGCTAGAGTAGAAAGCGCAGAGCGTTTGGAATTTTTTCCAAATTTTTGTTGTGGTACAAATGAAAATAACAACTTATCTTTGAGTGGATCCCAAACGAGTCCCAGAGCCTTGGTGATGTCGCTTCCATCGTCAAATTTGAGCAGACTTTGTTTGTTTGCATCTGGAATGTCACGAAGGATATCGGGACTATTGGAGCACCATTTGTGTAGCTTGAAGTTTCCGCGAGCAAGGAGGCTGGTTGTTTGCAGTTTGATATTGCGTACTTCTTCGATTGAATCACCACCAGATATCAGGTCATCTACGTAGAAGTCTCGAAGTACCGTTTCTGAACCAATGGGATAAGTCGAAGATTCATCAGCTGCGAGTTGGTGCATGGCTCGTATGGGCAGGAATGCGGCAAGCTTAGTTCCATAAGTCACCGTGTCTAACTTGTAAATGCTGAGGTCTTCTTCAGGAGATTCACGCCACAGTATACATTGGAGCATGTTATCTGGTGGAGTGACTCAAACACACCTATACATCTTGCAGATGTCTCCAGTAAGGGCTATGGGAAAAGTACGAAATCTTACAAGAATGTTAAACAGATTCGGTTGAATAGTTGGGCCTGCCATCAGCAGGTCGTTTAGCAAAAACCCAGATGTCGTGGATGCAGATCCATCGAAAACCACTCTCAGCTTTGTGATAGTGCTATCATCTTTGATGACGCAATGATGCGGCAGGAAGTACTTGCACTGTGGGGCAAGTTCCTTTGAAACCGGTGACATGTGGTTAAGGTCAAAATATTTCTTTATGAACTTACTGTATTCTATTTTAAGATGCGGGTTACGGGAGAATTTTCGTTCAAGACTTTCGAAGCGTTGACGGGCTTGCAAATAAGAGTATCCAAGCGAATCCAGACTGTGCTTAAATGGCTGACGAACCGAGTATTCTCCTGATGGCAATCGCGAGTAATTTTCCTGGAAGTGCGCTTCGCAATCGATATCTTCCTGAGAGGCTTTAGAGATCGGTTCGAAGACATGCTCGATCTCCCAGAACCTACGCACTAAATGATCCAACTGAGTGTTGGCCATGGTGTCACTGGAGGATTTCTGTCTCACAACGAATGATGATAGTTTCGGATCTTGTTGCCCACCCCCAGATAGTACCCATCCAAGGCGCGTTTTTTGAAATAACGGTAAACCAGATGCCAAGCGTATCTGCCCCACACAAAGCAAATCAAAAAATAGTCCTGCTCCGATGAGCAGATCAATACTCTGCGGTAAGTTGAAGCCAGGGTCAGCTAGTTGTATGTTCGACGGAACGTTCCAATGCTTGGTGCTCACGGAGCAGCCAGGCTGGATGTCAGTGATGGTTTGCACCATAACGGCGGTGATGCTTGTTACGAAATCTGAGGCCCGTGACTTCAGTACGAGATGACGGAATAACCTTCCGATAAGAAGTTTACATCTCCAATACCGGATATTGTAGCCGACGATTTTGTTTTGAGCAATTGCAATTGATTTGCGAAGCGGGTTGTAACGAAGTGTAACTGGGAGCCAGAATCCAAGAGCGCGCGACAGGGCACGAAAGTTCCAGCACGATCTTTTATTAGAACCACGGCAGTAGCTAGGAGCACAGCATCAGAAGGAGACACTGGGGCGTTGGGCGAGGCTGATAACGATGCAGTCATGGCGTTGAATTGAGCTTTGATTGCCGAAGACGGCTCGACTTGACTATCAATTGGTGATGCAGCTGAGCGTTCGAAATGCAAGAGCGTGTGGTGTTTCGATTGGCAGGTGCGGCACGATCCGGATTTGCAGTCCCGCATTTGATGGCCAGTCTTTAGGCAGTTTAGACAAAGAGCGAGTTTCTTAACTTCCTTCAGGCGTAAATTCGGAGACAAATATGCGAAACGTGAACAGCGATAAATTGCATGCTCGACAGACCCACAAAATGCGCAAGCATCTGTTGAGCCTTTGTAAGCAACAAACGAGTTGTTTTGATTTGTACTTGCACTCTTATTGACCTTTACCACCTGTGTCTGCATAGCATGCTCAATATTCTCGAGCGTTCGGCACCACTTACCCAAAAATACAGCTAATTGATCCCAGGAAGGCAGCTCGCTGATCGGCGAGCTCTCTTCCCATTTCGTCTGTGTCGCCTGGTCAAGTTTCTGAATCACCAATTGTACGAGGATACAGTCCGCAATTTGTTCATTAGATGCGAGTGACTGCATTGCGCGTTTGTGTGCTGTGACTTTGTCTGTCAGTCTTCGCAGCTTGGATACGTTTGAATCTGCCTTTTCTAGCCCAAATTACTCCCTGACGTGTGCCTGAAATATAAGACGTTTGTTATCGAAACGCCTTTGTAAAAGATCTAACGCAGTTTTATAATTATCATCGTTTATTTCCAGCGATCGCCCGGTGTCGAGCGCAGCGCCGCTCAAACAGGAACGCAGATGTTGAAATTTGTCGATTTTTGTGAAGTGGCTGTCCCTGTCGATGATTGACGTGAACAGTGAGTGGAAATTGGTTCACTCGGTGTACTCGCCACCGAATTTAGGCAGCTTAAGCAGTGGTAAGCGTGAGCTATTAGCATTCACAACGATTGATTGAGCTTCACTGGCGTTCATCTTGAGCGTGGAACAATGTTGCGAAGCACTACGTTTTCCAATCTCCCGTTGCAAGGTAGCTCTAAGGTTGACTAGAGCAGCATCGAATTTACTTGGCAAGTCACTGGCAATGGAGTCGAAGTCCAATTCCTCTAGGTTTATGTGTGCGACAGAAAAGCTAGATTTCAATTCGCCTAGAGAATCTAGCATAGCCGAAAGGCTGTACTCGTCCATACTGTGTAGCTTGTCCGAGCTGATTTCATTGATTAGGCTCTCCAATCGGTTGAATATAGCCTTTGTTTTCAGCCCTAGAAAGGCTACTCGATCCATGTCTTCTCCTGGCATAGCAAGGCTTCTGAAGATGTAACAGGCTCAGCGAAAAATGGCGTGATACGATCACGTCGGGGTCTCCAGATGTTGAGCTGCTAAGCCTTTTTAGCTGCTATCAATTTATAAGAAAACGGTTTTGCGTTTAAGTTTGGCAACTGTATTTAGCAAAAGATGGTACACGAATGATCTAAAAAGTTCTCCTTGAACTATACTATATATGATTTTACATATGTTTCAATTGCATTGGATAACTGAATCTAATACTAACAACTAGTTTGTATTTGTATATACCTGCACGACTAAAAGCATACGGTAGTGCATATGCACATACATACATATTTATTGCTGATTTGCATACGAAGGTCCGCTGTTGCTAAGCTAGCGATGCCTATGGACACATGCCCATACATATGTATGGACATGCGTACATATGCCTAGTGCATACATATACATGCATATACATGACCTGAGAAGAATGAGCAACTGGGAAAATTAAAACATGTACATAGTTCATGCGAAGATTTAGCAAAATTGAGTGAAGATAATTTAGTGTGACCAGATACCATTATGTTTTGTTTTATTCTTATTTAATAAATGTGGTTCATCTTGCTGCATTGTCCGCTGCTGCTCCGAACAATAAGTACAAATATATTTTCATAAACCAAACAAAAAATTTGTATTTGAAAGTAAATAAACAAATGTCAATTAAACTCAAAGTTGCTTAAGAACGAAAACGACACTGAAGATGGCACAACGCCGAAACCGGCATGTCACAAAACCAAATTTGACTAGGGATGACGGAAAATGGTTCCAACATACATCAAATTTCCACCCTGTCGGGAAATCAGAAGAAAATCAAAATACAAATTTCTTAAACACCTCAATGAGAACGCTTGACAGTTGTTCATAAACTCAAAATTATTACCTATAAGTATAACTTTAAGTTTAAATTTGTATTAAATACGTTATATTTAGTCAGAAAATTGTAAGCACTGTGACTAGCACTATAAAATAACTTAAAAATTGTTGTGCTAGGATAAGTTAAATAAAATAAAATAAATAAATAATATCTACCCCGGGTGTTCTGACGGGCCACGTGCGATCCCCATCACTCACTCTCCCCAAAGGAACTCCGCATGGGACATAGTGATTTATGACAAGGTGGAATGTGCAATAATGTCCTTCCAACCATAAAAATCTCTAGGACTAGACGGAATCTTTCCCGCACAGTTACACGCGGCCAGGAACATTATATGTCCTCTGTTCACCCAAATCTATACTGCCTGCCTTACATACACCCGCATCCCATATGAGTGGACGAAGGCGAAGGTGGTTTTTCCATCAAAGGGAAATTTTTTAGGCCCATTAGCCTTACCTCTTTCCTCCTCAATACTCTTGAGAGGCTCATAGATCATTATATTTGGAGGAATATAAAAAATGAAAGTCTCTCCCTGAACGAGCATGCATACCTCAATGGCAAATCTGTGGAGACTGCTCTCCATGAAATCGTCTCATCGATCGAAAAAGGGTTGGTCATAAAGGAATACATGCTAGAGACTTTTCTCGATATTGAGGAAGCCTTCAACAAGTGTGGAGCTTCTTCTCAAAAAGAGATTAATCAATAGGGGACGAATCGGAATTTTAACACGCAGCCAGTGGCACGCCCCAAAGAGGCGTTCTCTCCCCCTTATTGTGGAATCTAACAGTGAATAACTTACTATTGAATCTTAAGAGTACTGGTTACCAAGTCATCGCATACGCGGACGACTTAGCGATCATAGCAACGGATAAATACCCACAAGTTCTAAGTGATCTGCTGCAAACGCTCTTTACATTGTTACCACCTGGTCTGCGGAGTGTGGACTCAATACCAATCCTACGAAAACCTTCAAACTACCTAATGTAAATGGCGTAATATTAATTCTCGCATCCGAGGTCAAATACCTAGGAGTCATATTAAAAAACTTGACTGGAAGCAAATAATTGAAGACCGCTCTAGGAAAGCCATCAAAGCCCTCTATGCGTGCAAGACGGCCGTGGGGAATAAAGCCACACATCGTACACTGGATGTACACAGCTGTGGTAAGACCCATTATTTTCTACGGAGTCGCCGTATGGTGGCCGGCTTTGAGCAAGACTCTACCCAGAGCAAAGTTATAGCGGGTACAGAGGACATCCTCGATGCTTATCACGGGAGCATCCACCAAATCTCTGGATATAACGTTAAATCTTCCACCAGTGCACCTCCATGGAAATTTTCTGGGAAGCTGTAGTGCAGTTAGGCAAAATGCGATTCAGCCGTGGAGAGATAGAAGATCCGGGCATGCAATTGCACCGTACATGTTGTATGGGTCCCTGGCTATGAAGGCATTCCTGGCAACTGTCTGGCTCACGAGCTGGCAATGAAAGGACGGAAATATCCACAAATAACTCTGCCCTAGATGCGGGCATAACTCCTAACATCCTACAAACACAGGCTTACCAGGCAAATCTGGCCAGTGGTCGATGTGAAGCGCTATAAAGCTCTCACTATGCCTGACCGATCCTCTCTTAGGCTAGTGGTTGGAGTGATAACCGGGCACTGCCTTATGGGCACCCATGGAAAGAGACTTGGCTTCCCTATAAGGAATGCAAATGGCTAACGCCAGTGGTATCACAACGGGCAATATCAGCCTAAGGGCCAGTTTTTCAGTGCAAGTTGAACTTTGTTTGTCGTTTAAACTCAGTATGCAGTTTTTCAGTCAACTATAAACGGAGTTTAAACGGCCGATTGTGCACGGTTAAACTTAGTTTAACTTATCAGCTGCGTGCTGACTATTTCGTTTTGGTTGCAACAAATTTCATTGAGCGCAAGAAAACTAAGTTTAAATTTAAACTGACTTTAAACCAGCACTGAAAAACTGGCCCTAAGTGTGCCACCGTGCTCCTGCATGGTGGCAGCCACTCTAAGTTTGGCAGCTAATTAAATGGCAACAAATCATTACGAATTAAAGAAAGCTTAAAATTATTATCTTAAAGTTGTTTTATAAAATCAAAATAACCGATTCATTGACACAAACGTAATTCTTTCCAGGATGCCAAAGCCTCGAGTGGTTACACTTCTCGACATAAGAGAAAGGAAGTTGTGCAATTGTGTGAGTCTATTTTATTTGCTATAACGATATAAATAATTTATGCACATGTATACTATTCCATGAATGATCGCTATGGCTACTTTTGGGAACGAGACGAGCCTTCAAAGGACGAAAATATTTTCAAAAAAAATTTTCATTTCAAGACAAATGCATTGCGCATTTTTGGAAAAGTTGTGGGCATTGAAAAGGTGAATAGCAATATGAGGCAATTTATTCGACTTTATAAAATAGTGGCTATCTTATTGTTCGTTTTGGAGTATAGAACTGTTGCAAGTCTATAGTATGCAGTACTGTTGGCGAAAACGTTGTGGATTTTTGCCAAGGAGTTTGCAAAAATCTTACGGATTGCATGAATTCCTTTTCTTCAAACCCACAAAAAATCGCATTTTAATTTATAGTTTGGTTTAAATTGCATGTATTTTTTAATAATAAACACTTTTGACAGCAGCTGTAGACATTTTGCTAGTTCACAATAGTATTTTTCTGTCAAAAGTGGCAGCATTGCCATATTGAAATCTCAATATTCAGTACTTATGCACATAATTTTCGTGCATTTATACCAGTGCTTATGTGCATTTGGAAGAGGATTATGCATGAGTTAATTTAAATCAATGCTACTTATCTGGATACCATTGCCCTTCAGTCAGCCCTTTTACCTTACGCTAACAGCAACAAATATACAAAATCTTGATGCTAAGCACAATGATATTTTTAACTTTATGTAACTCAGCTAATACAAACAAAACCAACCAGGTTTGTGACGTAGCATACACAGATGATTCTGTCAAATTTGCTGAATGCGAATAGCGGTTTGCAGAAAGCGCAACCTCTGTATTTTCTAAAACGTGATTTACAATTTCAAGTACTTGAACCATTGTGAGGACTAAATATCCGCCCTCCTGAATTTAGCCAACACGATTAACACAGCCACGTCATCAACAGAGCCACGTCATCAACACAGCAACGCGTCAACATGCAACACTCCTTGGCACCTCGCCGTCACCATAGCAAAGCAACCGTAATGTCATACGATCGACCAGCACAGAAGACGCTGCTTATAAAAGGAGCGACATGGCACCAGCGAGGAGAGTCAGCATGGAACTGTGGTCATGGCAAGACAGCTACCAAAGAGACGGTCAAGCTTTGGAAACGGGAAACTAGCCAAATCTTGGAAGCCCCTTGGTAGAAGCGCCGTGGGCTGAACACAAGTGGGGGAACGGGCAACTAGCCCCATCTTGTGCTTAGACCATAGTCAAATCAAAGCTACAACGCCGTGGATTGAGTGCGCGTGGGGAAACGGGAAACTAGCCCCATCTTGCGCTAAATCCTCGGTTGCAGTGAAGGCTGAGACCCGGGGCTGGCATAAGTGGGGAAACGGGCATCTAGCCCTATCTTATGCTAAAAACACGCTTCCCGGCCTGCGCAAAGCTTTACACGTCTACCCAAATACGCGCAACAACGACGTAGCTTTCATTATTGCATTTATATTTGGATAAAAAAAACTAGTTAATAATTATTATTTGACGAAATACCTGTTGAAATCTTTAAATTGAGAATTAAATTAAATATTTTAGGGATAACTAGTGTGGAGAAGTCCTCCCTCCATAAACTAAGTATATTCTGGACGTCAGTCAATGGGTCGCCGTTGTCATTCTTACAGGAATTCGCCCCAGTCTTGAAACCTTCTTCTTTTAGCCGTCGTACTATATTAAAGGATTTTCGGGCGCCCCATCGCAACGTGGCCCTGTAGGCAGCATCCTTCCATTCCGTGGCAAACCGACATTCCTTATGGGCTCGCTAAAAACCAATAGATTGTTCAGCAGCGGTACGTAAAGAGCAGGAGATGTGGTTGCATTGCTCTGAAATATCGCTCTGTTGATTAGTGCTCTCAGAGAGTGCGAGTCAAGTAGCGAACTGCGTGGCTGTCTATTGAGATTGCAGCTTTCCGACGTCGAGCTTTCGTTGTGTCCATTTCCGTACGCTTTTTGACGCACAGAGGCGCCTGCGTATCTTGGCTGCGACAAGATAATGGTCAGAGTCCATGTTGGCTCCTCGAGGCCTGCGCACATCTAGGACACTGGAAGCATGCCTTACGTCTTTCACAACATGGTCGATTTTGTTTCGTGTTTTAGCATCGGCACGTTGCCTGTCAATCAGTCTTTCGTCATCCGTTTTCAGACGTGTCGTCTTGGAGACTGAATTTTCCGACTGTGGAACCAAAGATGCGCTTCTTACGTTGGCATTAAAATCGCCTAGCACGAGTTTTATATCGTGTTGGGGACAGCGTTCGAATGTGCGCTCAAGGAGTTCGTAGAAGCGATCTTTAGACCCATCGTCCTTTTCTTTCGTCGGGGGCGCAAATCAGGGCGATGTTGAAGAATCTCTTATGCCTTATACGGCGAGACGTTCGTCCCCCGGAGTGAACGACAGTACTTTACGGCAAGGTCTCTCTCCCACCACAAATCCGACACCAAACTTGCGCTCCTTTACATGGAATCAGTATTATACGTCGCAAGGGCCTACCGTTTTCCTTCTTTGCCCCGTCCATCGCATTTCTTGGAGGGCGGTGATGTCAGCCTTCGCTCTGCCGAGAACATCTACCAGCCGGGCAGAGGCGCCTTTCCAATTAAGGGTTCGGACACTCCAGGTGCATGCCCTCAAATCATGGTCCTTAAATCCTTTGCCGTGGTCGTCATATAAAAAGGGGTCCTGTAGGAATCTTAGCATGGTTTTTCATTGGTTTTTTTTTACGTGGCGGGTCCCAAGCCCTGCGTACAACCCATTTCCGGGGGTTAAAATTTTAAATTCGTTTATATAGCAAGAAGATGCCCGCTTGCAGCCGAACCTCCTGGTAAACAGACGCTGCGGACTTTAGTGGACCCTTTAACCGAATATGTTGGAGTGGCTCCACTAAAGCTCCCTCTCTATTAGCCGTGCCCCACGGCTCCACACGAGTTGGTTACCGTATCTCGCACATGGGTTGCTCCTGTTGCCCTGGGTGCACGAACGTGCCCATACATACGGACATGCGTACATATGCCTAGTGCATACATATGCATGCATATACATGGCATGAGAAGAATAAGCAAAAAAGTGCCACTCGTACGATACCGTCTGCTCCAGGAACAACTTCTATTACCCGTTCTAGAGGCCACTTCAGGGGCGGTGAGTTTTCTTCCTTTATGCACACGACATTATTGACTTGAATGCTGGCCTGAGGCGTGCGCCACTTTGCGCGTTGCTGGAGAAGAGTTAGATACTCTTGAGTCCACCGCTTCCAAAAGATCAGTTGTACATATGTTGCCCGCTGCCATCGGTCAAGTCGGTCGTAGTTTAGAGCCGTAAGATCTGGTTCAGGAAGGGCTGTCAGCGGACCACCAATCAAAAAATGTCCTGGCGTTAATACATCTAAATCCTCTGGGCTTTCTGAAAGGGGTACAAGAGGACGCGAGTTAATTATAGCAGAGATTTGACATACCAATGTGCGCAGTTCATCGAAGCCAAGCAGCGATGAGCCAACGGAGCGATAGAAATGTTGTTTTGCAGTTTTTACTGCCGCCTCCCACAAACCGCCGAAGTGCGGAGAGCGGGGTGGAATGAAACGCGAATCGAAGCCGTTACTGAGGCAAAATTTGTGAAGCTCGCTGCGGTGTTTTTCGCTGAGGACTAAGGTTTTTAGGTCATTTAGTTCGTTCTTGGCGCCTACGAAATTTGTTGCATTATCCGACCATATACAACTGGGTATGCCACGCGTAGCGATGAAACGTTTTAGCGCGTCAATAAATGCAGCTGTTGAGAGGTCCCTCACCAACTCCAACCAAACTGCCTTTGTAGCGAAGCATATAAAAACGCTAGCATAACATTTTTAGGGTGATTTGTTCCGCACTTCACGCTTATAATAAAACGGACCGCAATAGTCGACACCGGAAACTATAAAAGGGCGCGAAGCCTGAATGCGCTCTTTGGGCAGGTCAGCCATTATGTGTTCTACGAGTCGCGGTCTCGATTTGCAGCAAATAATGCATTTTTGTAGGCATCGCGCTACTGTTTTCCGACCACCTATGGGCCAAAACTGCATGCGAATAAAGGCGAGCAAAGCTTGCGGACCTGCGTGATGATGCTTGCGATGAAAATAGGTGATTATTGCATATGTCAGTGGATGGTGCTTTGGAAGAATGCATGGGTGGCGAGATTTGAAACTTTGCATCGAATTTTTTAAGCGACCACCGACTCGAATGATACCGAAGTCATTAAGAAATGGTGCTAGCGAGACAATGCTGCTCGAAGCGGGGATGAATTTGTTGGCCTGCAATGCTGTGTGCTCTGGCCGAAGTTGCGCTCTTTGTACTAAGCGAATAAGTAGCTGAGTTCCATGGTGTACATCTGCAGCCGTGAGCTGCGATGACCTTAGCGATTTTTTAATATTGACGGGTTTGCTGACGTATCCAAAAATGCGTTGCATTGTGGCGAATGAATTGATGTACTTGAAAGAAAGCGAAATGTCATTGTGGTTGTTTGTGGTAAGCAACACCCTTTGTCTGGAAGGTTTGTTTGAGGCGCGCACATGCGTGGCCAACGGTCCTCAGCTTCTTTCAAAAACGATGGACCGTGCGACCAAAGTGTCGATTTCAAGAGCTCCTTTGGATAAAATGTCAGCCGGGTTCATTGCTGTGGGAACATAGTGCCATCGCATACCCTCCGTTAGTTGATGTATAGTGGAAATTCGATTAGCGACGAATACGTAAAATTTCGATGGTTCATCTCGCAGCCACGAGAGAACGGTTGAGGAGTCTGACCAACAATGAAATGAACAGTTCAAAAGGTTCATTTTTGTAAGCTCACCAACTAGCTTTGCGAGTATAGTTGCGGCGTAGAGTTCCAGTTTGGGCACGGTAATGGTCTTTAGTGGAGCGACACGGGCTTTCGGGCACAATAGGTGCACTTGTATGTTGTCATCCATAGCTGACCGCGTATAAACGCAAGCTCCATACGCTTCAAGGCTGGCATCGCAAAATGCATGAACTTCGGTAATAGCCGAAGCCTGCAAGATATAACGAGGAAATGATAGGTGCTGCATGTCTGCGAACCCGTTGCAAAAGGCAGACCAGGCGGTGTGAACCGATTGTGGCAGACTCTCGTCCCAATCAACCTTATCTCTCCACATACGTTGCAAAATAATCTTCGCCTTAGTCAACGTGGGTCTCATTAATCCAGGGCATCGTAACAACGGGCTAGAGTAGAAAGCGCAGAGCGTTTGGAATTTTTTCCAAATTTTTGTTGTGGTACAAATGAAAATAACAACTTATCTTTGAGTGGATCCCAAACGAGTCCCAGAGCCTTGGTGATGTCGCTTCCATCGTCAAATTTGAGCAGACTTTGTTTGTTTGCATCTGGAATGTCACGAAGGATATCGGGACTATTGGAGCACCATTTGTGTAGCTTGAAGTTTCCGCGAGCAAGGAGGCTGGTTGTTTGCAGTTTGATATTGCGTACTTCTTCGATTGAATCACCACCAGATATCAGGTCATCTACGTAGAAGTCTCGAAGGACCGTTTCTGAACCAATGGGATAAGTCGAAGATTCATCAGCTGCGAGTTGATGCATGGCTCGTATGGGCAGGAATGCGGCAAGCTTAGTTCCATAAGTCACCGTGTCTAACTTGTAAATGCTGAGGTCTTCTTCAGGAGATTCACGCCACAGTATACATTGGAGCATGTTATCTGGTGGAGTGACTCAAACACACCTATACATCTTGCAGATGTCTCCAGTAAGGGCTATGGGAAAAGTACGAAATCTTACAAGAATGTTAAACAGATTCGGTTGAATAGTTGGGCCTGCCATCAGCAGGTCGTTTAACGAAAACCCAGATGTCGTGGATGCAGAGCCATCGAAAACCACTCTCAGCTTTGTGATAGTGCTATCATCTTTGATGACGCAATGATGCGGCAGGAAGTACTTGCACTGTGGGGCAAGTTCCTTTGAAACCGGTGACATGTGGTTAAGGTCAAAATATTTCTTTATGAACTTACTGTATTCTATTTTAAGATGCGGGTTACGGGAGAATTTTCGTTCAAGACTTTCGAAGCGTTGACGGGCTTGCAAATAAGAGTATCCAAGCGAATCCAGACTGTGCTTAAATGGCTGACGAACCGAGTATTCTCCTGATGGCAATCGCGAGTAATTTTCCTGGAAGTGCGCTTCGCAATCGATATCTTCCTGAGAGGCTTTAGAGATCGGTTCGAAGACATGCTCGATCTCCCAGAACCTACGCACTAAATGATCCAACTGAGTGTTGGCCATGGTGTCACTGGAGGATTTCTGTCTCACAACGAATGATGATAGTTTCGGATCTTGTTGCCCACCCCCAGATAGTACCCATCCAAGGCGCGTTTTTTGAAATAACGGTAAACCAGATGCCAAGCGTATCTGCCCCACACAAAGCAAATCAAAAAACAGTCCTGCTCCGATGAGCAGATCAATACTCTGCGGTAAGTTGAAGCCAGGGTCAGCTAGTTGTATGTTCGACAGAACGTTCCAATGCTTGGTGCTCACGGAGCAGCCAGGCTGGATGTCAGTGATGGTTTGCACCATAACGGCGGTGATGCTTGTTACGAAATCTGAGGCCCGTGACTTCAGTACGAGGCCGTTGTCCTGTCACGGAGTGTATTGTCCTGTTGTATTTGTAAGTCGCGAGTAGGATAAGATCGTTCGTGTCATTTAGTCCCTGGCTTAGTTCGATACACCGACTGATTTCTGAAAGAGTTCCGTGAAATCGTTCTATCTGTCCATTCGTTGTACTATGGTGCGGGGGTGTCGTAAATATTGAACTATTAAAATGGTCTTTTAGCAGTGACTTTATTGTGTTAGAATTTAGTGATTTTTCATTATCACATACAATATTCTGAGTGTTTTTAAAAAAATTCATAATGCGGATCAAGGGTTCCTTTATATCGACTATTGACCTAGAGGGAATTGACTGAACTATGGCAAATTTCGAAAATTTGTCGATACAAGTTAAATAGTGTTTCTCATGGGTGGAAAAAATATCTACATGCAGGATTTCTCCGGGTTTGCTAGGGATTGGCGTCCGCCCCATTTCAGGGCTTGGCGGGTGGCGCTGATATTTCGCTTCTGCGTCAGCCTAGCTGTCAATGCGTCCACTGTCGATTGGAATTCTCGTCTCGTTTGTTCTGTTGCTGTCCGAACAGCGGCACCTATTAAAGCGCGAATGCTATTTTCGTCCATGTCGAGTCACTTTGTTATAATGTTATAATATAACTTTTCTAAGAGGTCTTTCTTTTATATCTTTCCTAACTTAATTTTATGGAGCACTCTACTTACAGGTTCATGCTACTCTAGACTCTAATTAATATTCCCGTCTTCCAGTTTCTTTGGTCAGCCAGGTGGAGAGGGAGTTGATTGTTGTTTTAATTTTATGATTTGATGATTCTTTCCTTGTTTTTAGCCTTCAGCTAAATGTCCTTGATTTAACACTGTTAGTGGTCAAACGACGGCTATACGGCCTTTTTTTATTCAAACACTTTAATTTAGTTTTTGTTCGTGTTCACTTTTGGCTATACGGCCTTTTTTATTCAAACACTTTAATTTAGTTTTTGTTCGTGTTCACTTTTGGCTATACGGCCTTTTTTATTCAAACACTTTAATTTAGTTTTTGTTCGTGTTCACTTTTGGCTATACGGCCTTTTTTTATTTGAACACTGCCCTGGGTCCGGGCACACGGCCACGATACTTTAATATTAAATACGCGTGGCCCCACGTTGGGCGCCAGTAAATCAAACACGGTAAGTCTGGTTTAATTATTTATTTCCCTTGCTATGCAAGGGCAGCCGATAAGGCCGAGCGAGTTAATACAACTGAATGTTTCGGTGTCTGCACCTGAATACCTAACTCCCTAATTGCCAACACCTCACGTAGACTGCCGCGTGACTCTTCATAGCTGAGTCAGCGATTCCCACGATTTTGGACTGCTTATGGTGTTTTGCTGCTCGCATGCGCTTCCGTTGTTATGTCTGCGTTACTTGAGCTGCGCTTATTATTTAGTTTCAGTTGTTGTTGTTTGTGCTGCGCTTACTTGGTATTGCCTACTGCAGGTTCACTTGGTATTGCCTACTGCAGTATGTTAACTTATATAAACAAAAAACCTTTGATGGGAGGATAATAAACGAACAAATAAACAGCAACTCTGATGCGATATTTGCACTATTCAGGCTTGTTTACAAAAAACAAAACAAAGACGTAGTTAAAATGACAAATACCAACATACAAAACAAACCTGCAAAACCCAAACGAACTAAAATTCCTGACTATCTACCTTCAGGTACCTATACTCAGGACACTTAACATTTGTTAACATTTACGATTATGCACCAATACCTGTTTGACCAAAAAACGAAATAAATACGGAACAACAGACATAAACTGAACAGAACGAAAATTGACACTGAAGATGGCACAATGCCGAAACCGGTTTGTCTCCAAACCAAACTTGACAAGGGATGACGGAAAATCGTTCCAACAAATATCAATAATCCACCCTGTCGGACAAGAAAAGAAGAAAACAATATATAGATATATAATACTTATATATTGGCAGTAACCTATTTGATCAATGTGTAAAAATTCAGCAATCAAAGGGAGATAGTTTTAGTACAAATGTATGTTGTGCGCATGACTTAACTTTTATCCGTACGTCCGGGCGTTTTTAAAAAAATCCTTTACACGATTCAATAAGACAATTTGGTTTGGGCTATGGAATCAGACTGAATTTACTTTCAATTATTCATATTAATCAAAGCTTACAATTGCTTAAACATAATCTACATTTATATACTTAAATGCTGACTAAGTGGTTCACATCATATTTAAATGCTGACTAAGTAGTTCACATCATATTTGTCAACAACATTCTGATTCTTTGAACTTTATGATTTTCTTTTGCACCTTTTGTAAAATATTTTACCAAAGCAAAGGAAATGGTGTCATATTACTTTTATTGATTTCCTGGCTAATTTGATTAAGAAATTCTGCAAACTTATCAGGTTCATTACCCGTTACTTGGTTATTCATATACGTAACTACTTCCACTTTTAGATTATAATTCTCCTGAATCCCGGGTTCAAAGCCTGAGAGAAGTGGTTATGAAAAATTAAATTAAAAATAATTTAATTTAATAATCAAAAAAGAAGTCTGATGAGGAAATGTGGTGATTTCCGAATAGTACTATAACTTCAACCATTAAAAGCTGTTGTTGTTTTTTTCACAAACAAATCTTCCATAAACTGGCCTTGAGCTCAATAAAATTATAAAATATTAATATTTATAATATTGATATTTGTTGAAACGATTTTCCGTCATCCCTTGTCAAGTTTGGTAAGCAGACAAACCGGCTTCGGCGTTGTGCCATCTTCAGTGTCAATTTTCGTATTTATTTCGTTTTTTTGCTCAAGCAGGTATTGAAGCATGATCGTAAGTTTTAACAAATGTTAAGTGTCCTGAGTATAGGTACCTGAAGTCTCGCGCGGGTTATGTCCAAAAGAGTATATTTTATCTCGAATCTGCCTTCGCGGTAAGACAAGGTAGATAGTCAGTAATTTTAGTCCGTTTGGGTTAGCTTAAATATATTTTGTCGCAGTGTAGTTCGTAATGTGTTTGTGATTTGGGTTGTTTTATCTGGTCCTTCGTTTTTTCCAGTAGTGTTCACCGGGCCATATATATTGTTTCTGTTTGTGGGATCGATGGGTATAAGTCCTTTATATCAAATGACACTAGCCTGCTTTGCTTTGCAATTTTCACGTTTGCCAGTTTATGGATGAGTTCCGCAGTTCCAAGTTATCATTTACCAGCATTTTCAGATGTTTGGACTGTCTATAAGCAGGAGCCGACTTATAGTTAATTATGGGTATCATTGGAGTGTACGGTTTGTGGATTCTTGAAAGCGCTATCAATGGTTGTGCTGCCGGACTCATTTGGTTTAATAAGTGTACAGTGTTGGGAATTATAATATTGCTTTTTTATCTCTATTTGGTACCTGTCCGTGGGGTCTTCTCTTATTTCTCTGCACTTCATTTCCCCTATTAGTGTTTTAGTTTTTTGTAAATATTCCTCTCTCTTCATGAGTACCGTTGTATTGCCTTTGTCCGCCTTTGTCGTTATTATGTTGTTCTTCCTAAATTTATGTTTTAAACTCTTCATAATGTTACTTTCGTGGCTACATGTGTGCCTTGTGTGATATTGGTCCTTACTTAGCAGCAAAGATATTCCTACTTCGGTATCTATAATAGCTTGTTCCGTTTTCCTTATCCAGTTATTGTCCTTTATATTGTGTTTAAGTCCTTTCTCCAATAGTTTTGTTTCTTCCTCGTTGATGGATATATTTGCAAGATTCACTAGTCTGGTGTGAAAGTCATGACCTTGTGGCTTGTCTTTTACTCCGTATGGCCCGCGAGAGGCATACGGAAAGGAAGTAAATACAATATACAACATAGCAACAAACAACGGATATAAAAAGGAGCTCGTGGATAAATTCAGAAAAATTTATGCAATTCAAAAAAGATGCGACTGAGAGCTAGACGAAAAAACTTAGACAGTAATGACTTATACAGAAAAATTTACATACGAACTTGCAAATTTTTTCAGAAAGTATAATATCCACACGGTATTCAATACTGGAAACAACCTAGGAAGCATACTTAAAAGCAGCACGCATAAAGAAGACCCATTGAACAAACAAAGCGTGTATAAACTGACCTGTGAGTGTCAATATACATAGCTATATAGGACAAACAGGACGTAAAGTAAGAACAAGATTTTGTGAACACATAAGGGACTACAACAAAAAGATACGAAAACCCACGGCAATAACAGAATCTAATTTTGCAAACCATTTGGTAAACGCAAAATGTTCACCCGCAAACATAAAGAAACCCGTTAAGGTACTACACGTATAACAAAAAGGACGGCGCCTAAATGCTCTTGAAAACATGGAAATATAAGTAAATCAAACACGGTAAGTCTGGTTTAATTATTTATTTCCCTTGCTATGCAAGGGCAGCCGATAAGGCCGAGCGAGTTAATACAACTGAATGTTTCGGTGTCTGCACCTGAATACCTAACTCCCTAATTGCCAACACCTCACGTAGACTGCCGCGTGACTCTTCATAGCTGAGTCGGCGATTCCCACGATTTTGGACTGCTTATGTTGTTTTGCTGCTCGCATTCGCTTCCGTTGTTATGTCTGCGTTACTTGAGCTGCGCTTATTATTTAGTTTCAGTTGTTGTTGTTTGTGCTGCGCTTACTTGGTATTGCCTACTGCAGGTTCACTTGGTATTGCCTACTGCAGTATGTTAACTATTCCCCCGCTAGAAGAGGAGACGTCCACGGATTCCTGAAGAACGCTGACCAGTATTGCGATACTGACATTGCGCCTCCGGCGATTGTTGATTATGTAAGCTTATATGGCAAATACCAAAATTGCAATTGTAACGGAGTAAGCTATAAGCCATTGAGATGATTGCGTTTCAACAAATCCCCTCAATAATGCAATATGTCGTAGATTCTTTTGGTTGATGTTGTGCAGGTATGGAAGTGACAAGAATGTGGTATGGTTTGTCAGGTTCAGAAATTGTGCGGGCATGGCCTCAGGATACAAGCGCACCATCTTCCGCCAGTTCGTGTATGTTGTGCCATTAATGGTTACATTCTCTGTAAACTTTATTACGAATGTTCCGTTCAAAATTACTGTGAGGGAATTTTTTTCGCGAACTTCAATCAATTTATCGTTAATAACGACAAGGCCTTCGTCAATTTCCTCCACCGGGTCGATGTGGTCAGCTGTTATAGTCTGGCAGGATGCAGGTCGTTGGCTTAACAAGTTTAAAACACAAGAGCTATTCACATTTGATAATTGACAAAATATGGTTGATACTGAATTTTTACAATTCTGAAGCTGTTGATATTCGTTGTTACATTTTGACACTTGACTAGTCTCTATTATAATTGATTTGGAATCTTTTACAACCGGCTTAATTTTAAATTTCTTACAATTCTGTTTTACAATTGGGTATTTAATTACGAAATAAATGTTTTCATGGTCTTGTAAAATTTTCAATTTTGACACTGTTAGTAAATCGCTTATTGTTATATCTGTAGAGTGCTCGGTGGTTAGTAAGTTCTTAACCGCATCACTATTTAACAACATTGGATTAATTAATTGTATCTTACTTGTCGTCTATTAATGCTCTGTTTGTTGCTGATATCAAATCAAAAAGGTATCCAGTATCGAGTTCATGTTTTTTCGTTGTACTAATTATTTTGTTTACGGTGTCAGTTAGCTGGTTATAAGGTTGCTTTTAATTTCTTGCAGATATTTTGATGACGCGAAATGAATTATGTCGATGGGCCGTTGTCCTGTCACGGAGTGTATTGTCCTGTTGTATTTGTAAGTCGCGAGTAGGATAAGATCGTTCGTGTCATTTAGTCCCTGGCTTAGTTTGATACACCGACTGATTTCTGAAAGAGTTCCGTGAAATCGTTCTATCTGTCCATTCGTTGTACTATGGTGCGGGGGTGTCGTAAATATTGAACAATGGTCTTTTAGCAGTGACTTTATTGTGTTAGAATTTAGTGATTTTTCATTATCACATACAATATTCTGAGTGTTTTTAAAAACATTCATAATGCGGATCAAGGGTTCCTTTATATCGACTATTGACCTAGAGGGAATTGACTGAACTATGGCAAATTTCGAAAATTTGTCGATACAAGTTAAATAGTGTTTCTCATGGGTGGAAAAAATATCTACATGCAGGATTTCTCCGGGTTTGCTAGGGATTGGCGTCCGCCCCATTTCAGGGCTTGGCGGGTGGCGCTGATATTTCGCTTCTGCGTCAGCCTAGCTGTCAATGCGTCCACTGTCGATTGGAATTCTCGTCTCGTTTGTTCTGTTGCTGTCCGAACAGCGGCACCCATTAAAGCGCGAATGCTATTTTCGTACATGTCGAGTCACTTTGTTATAATGTTATAATATAACTTTTCTAAGAGGTCTTTCTTTTATATCTTTCCTAACTTAATTTTATGGAGCACTCTACTTACAGGTTCATGCTACTCTAGACTCTAATTAATATTCCCGTCTTCCAGTTTCTTTGGTCAGCCAGGTGGAGAGGGAGTTGATTGTTATTTTAATTTTATGATTTGATGATTCTTTCCTTGTTTTTAGCCTTCAGCTAAATGTCCTTGATTTAACACTGTTAGTGGTCAAACGACGGCTATACGGCCTTTTTTTATTCAAACACTTTAATTTAGTTTTTGTTCGTGTTCACTTTTGGCTATACGGCCTTTTTTATTCAAACACTTTAATTTAGTTTTTGTTCGTGTTCACTTTTGGCTATACGGCCTTTTTTATTCAAACACTTTAATTTAGTTTTTGTTCGTGTTCACTTTTGGCTATACGGCCTTTTTTTATTTGAACACTGCCCTGGGTCCGGGCACACGGCCACGATACTTTAATATTAAATACGCGTGGCCCCACGTTGGGCGCCAGTAAATCAAACACGGTAAGTCTGGTTTAATTATTTATTTCCCTTGCTATGCAAGGGCAGCCGATAAGGCCGAGCGAGTTAATACAACTGAATGTTTCGGTGTCTGCACCTGAATACCTAACTCCCTAATTGCCAACACCTCACGTAGACTGCCGCGTGACTCTTCATAGCTGAGTCAGCGATTCCCACGATTTTGGACTGCTTATGGTGTTTTGCTGCTCGCATGCGCTTCCGTTGTTATGTCTGCGTTACTTGAGCTGCGCTTATTATTTAGTTTCAGTTGTTGTTGTTTGTGCTGCGCTTACTTGGTATTGCCTACTGCAGGTTCACTTGGTATTGCCTACTGCAGTATGTTAACTTATATAAACAAAAAACCTTTGATGGGAGGATAATAAACGAACAAATAAACAGCAACTCTGATGCGATATTTGCACTATTCAGGCTTGTTTACAAAAAACAAAACAAAGACGTAGTTAAAATGACAAATACCAACATACAAAACAAACCTGCAAAACCCAAACGAACTAAAATTCCTGACTATCTACCTTCAGGTACCTATACTCAGGACACTTAACATTTGTTAACATTTACGATTATGCACCAATACCTGTTTGACCAAAAAACGAAATAAATACGGAACAACAGACATAAACTGAACAGAACGAAAATTGACACTGAAGATGGCACAATGCCGAAACCGGTTTGTCTCCAAACCAAACTTGACAAGGGATGACGGAAAATCGTTCCAACAAATATCAATAATCCACCCTGTCGGACAAGAAAAGAAGAAAACAATATATAGATATATAATACTTATATATTGGCAGTAACCTATTTGATCAATGTGTAAAATTTCAGCAATCAAAGGGAGATAGTTTTAGTACAAATGTATGTTGTGCGCATGACTTAACTTTTATCCGTACGTCCGGGCGTTTTTAAAAAAATCCTTCACACGATTCAATAAGACAATTTGGTTTGGGCTATGGAATCAGACTGAATTTACTTTCAATTATTCATATTAATCAAAGCTTACAATTGCTTAAACATAATCTACATTTATATACTTAAATGCTGACTAAGTGGTTCACATCATATTTAAATGCTGACTAAGTAGTTCACATCATATTTGTCAACAACATTCTGATTCTTTGAACTTTATGATTTTCTTTTGCACCTTTTGTAAAATATTTTACCAAAGCAAAGGAAATGGTGTCATATTACTTTTATTGATTTCCTGGCTAATTTGATTAAGAAATTCTGCAAACTTATCAGGTTCATTACCCGTTACTTGGTTATTCATATACGTAACTACTTCCACTTTTAGATTATAATTCTCCTGAATCCCGGGTTCAAAGCCTGAGAGAAGTGGTTATGAAAAATTAAATTAAAAATAATTTTATTTAATAATCAAAAAAGAAGTCTGATGAGGAAATGTGGTGATTTCCGAAATAGTACTATAACTTCAACCATTAAAAGCTGTTGTTGTTTTTTTCACAAACAAATCTTCCATAAACTGGCCTTGAGCTCAATAAAATTATAAAATATTAATATTTATAATATTGATATTTGTTTAAACGATTTTCCGTCATCCCTTGTCAAGTTTGGTAAGCAATCAAACCGGCTTCGGCGTTGTGCCATCTTCAGTGTCAATTTTCGTATTTATTTCGTTTTTTTGCTCAAGCAGGTATTGGTGCATGATCGTAAGTTTTAACAAATGTTAAGTGTCCTGAGTATAGGTACCTGTAGTCTCGCGCGGGTTATGTCCAAAAGAGTATATTTTATCTCGAATCTGCCTTCGCGGCAAGACAAGGTAGATAGTCAGTAATTTTAGTCCGTTTGGGTTAGCTTAAATATATTTTGTCGCAGTGTAGTTCGTAATGTGTTTGTGATTTGGGTTGTTTTTATCTGGTCCTTCGTTTTTTCCAGTAGTGTTCACCGGGCCATATATATTGTTTCTGTTTGTGGGATCGATGGGTATAAGTCCTTTATATCAAATGACACTAGCCTGCTTTGCTTTGCAATTTTCACGTTTGCCAGTTTATGGATGAGTTCCGCAGTTCCAAGTTATCATTTACCAGCATTTTCAGATGTTTGGACTGTCTATAAGCAGGAGCCGACTTATAGTTAATTATGGGTCTCATTGGAGTGTACGGTTTGTGGATTCTTGAAAGCGCTATCAATGGTTGTGCTGCCGGACTCATTTGGTTTAATAAGTGTACAGTGTTGGGAATTATAATATTGCTTTTTTATCTCTATTTGGTACCTGTCCGTGGGGTCTTCTCTTATTTCTCTGCACTTCATTTCCCCTATTAGTGTTTTAGTTTTTTGTAAATATTCCTCTCTCTTCATGAGTACCGTTGTATTGCCTTTGTCCGCCTTTGTCGTTATTATGTTGTTCTTCCTAAATTTATGTTTTATACTCTTCATAATGTTACTTTCGTGGCTACATGTGTGCCTTGCGTGATATTGGTCCTTACTTAGCAGCAAAGATATTCCTACTTCGGTATCTATAATAGCTTGTTCCGTTTTCCTTATCCAGTTATTGTCCTTTATATTGTGTTTAAGTCCTTTCTCCAATAGTTTTGTTTCTTCCTCGTTGATGGATATATTTGCAAGATTCACTAGTCTGGTGTGAAAGTCATGACCTTGTGGCTTGTCTTTTACTCCGTATGGCCCGCGAGAGGCATACGGAAAGGAAGTAAATACAATATACAACATAGCAACAAACAACGGATATAAAAAGGAGCTCGTGGATAAATTCAGAAAAATTTATGCAATTCAAAAAAGATGCGACTGAGAGCTAGACGAAAAAACTTAGACAGTAATGACTTATACAGAAAAATTTACATACGAACTTGCAAATTTTTTCAGAAAGTATAATATCCACACGGTATTCAATACTGGAAACAACCTGGGAAGGATACTTAAAAGCAGCACGCATAAAGAAGACCCATTGAACAAACAAAGCGTGTATAAACTGACCTGTGAGTGTCAATATACATAGCTATATAGGACAAACAGAACGTAAAGTAAGAACAAGATTTTGTGAACACATAAGGGACTACAACAAAAAGATACGAAAACCCACGGCAATAACAGAATCTAATTTTGCAAACCATTTGGTAAACGCAAAATGTTCACCCGCAAACATAAAGAAACCCGTTAAGGTACTACACGTACAACAAAAAGGACGGCGCCTAAATGCTCTTGAAAACATGGAAATATAAGTAAATCAAACACGGTAAGTCTGGTTTAATTATTTATTTCCCTTGCTATGCAAGGGCAGCCGATAAGGCCGAGCGAGTTAATACAACTGAATGTTTCGGTGTCTGCACATGAATACCTAACTCCCTAATTGCCAACACCTCACGTAGACTGCCGCGTGACTCTTCATAGCTGAGTCGGCGATTCCCACGATTTTGGACTGCTTATGTTGTTTTGCTGCTCGCATGCGCTTCCGTTGTTATGTCTGCGTTACTTGAGCTGCGCTTATTATTTAGTTTCAGTTGTTGTTGTTTGTGCTGCGCTTACTTGGTATTGCCTACTGCAGGTTCACTTGGTATTGCCTACTGCAGTATGTTAACTATTCCCCCGCTAGAAGAGGAGACGTCCACGGATTCCTGAAGAACGCTGTCCAGTATTGCGATACTAACATTGCGCCTCCGGCGATTGTTGATTATGTAAGCTTATATGGCAAATACCAAAATTGCAATTGTAACGGAGTAAGCTATAAGCCATTGAGATGATTGCGTTTCAACAAATCCCCTCAATAATGCAATATGTCGTAGATTATTTTGGTTGATGTTGTGCAGGTATGGAAGTGACAAGAATGTGGTATGGTTTGTCAGGTTCAGAAATTGTGCGGGCATGGCCTCAGGATACAAGCGCACCATCTTCCGCCAGTTCGTGTATGTTGTGCCATTAATGGTTACATTCTCTGTAAACTTTATTACGAATGTTCCGTTCAAAATTACTGTGAGGGAATTTTTTTCGCGAACTTCAATCAATTTATCGTTAATAACGACAAGGCCTTCGTCAATTTCCTCCACCGGGTCGATGTGGTCAGCTGTTATAGTCTGGCAGGATGCAGGTCGTTGGCTTAACAAGTTTAAAACACAAGAGCTATTCACATTTGATAATTGACAAAATATGGTTGATACTGAATTTTTACAATTCTGAAGCTGTTGATATTCGTTGTTACATTTTGACACTTGACTAGTCTCTATTATAATTGATTTGGAATCTTTTACAACCGGCTTAATTTTAAATTTCTTACAATTCTGTTTTACAATTGGGTATTTAATTACGAAATAAATGTTTTCATGGTCTTGTAAAATTTTCAATTTTGACACTGTTAGTAAATCGCTTATTGTTATATCTGTAGAGTGCTCGGTGGTTAGTAAGTTCTTAACCGCATCACTATTTAACAACATTGGATTAATTAATTGTATCTTACTTGTCGTCTATTAATGCTCTGTTTGTTGCTGATATCAAATCAAAAAGGTATCCAGTATCGAATTCATGTTTTTTCGTTGTACTAATTATTTTGTTTACGGTGTCAGTTAGCTGGTTATAAGGTTGCTTTTAATTTCTTGCAGATATTTTGATGACGCGAAATGAATTATGTCGATGGGCCGTTGTCCTGTCACGGAGTGTATTGTCCTGTTGTATTTGTAAGTCGCGAGTAGGATAAGATCGTTCGTGTCATTTAGTCCCTGGCTTAGTTTGATACACCGACTGATTTCTGAAAGAGTTCCGTGAAATCGTTCTATCTGTCCATTCGTTGTACTATGGTGCGGGGGTGTCGTAAATATTGAACTATTAAAATGGTCTTTTAGCAGTGACTTTATTGTGTTAGAATTTAGTGATTTTTCATTATCACATACAATATTCTGAGTGTTTTTAAAAAAATTCATAATGCGGATCAAGGGTTCCTTTATATCGACTATTGACCTAGAGGGAATTGACTGAACTATGGCAAATTTCGAAAATTTCTTTCCTTGTTTTTAGCCTTCAGCTAAATGTCCTTGATTTAACACTGTTAGTGGTCAAACTACGGCTATACGGCCTTTTTTTATTCAAACACTTTAATTTAGTTTTTGTTCGTGTTCACTTTTGGCTATACGGCCTTTTTTATTCAAACACTTTAATTTAGTTTTTGTTCGTGTTCACTTTTGGCTATACGGCCTTTTTTATTCAAACACTTTAATTTAGTTTTTGTTCGTGTTCACTTTTGGCTATACGGCCTTTTTTTATTTGAACACTGCCCTGGGTCCGGGCACACGGCCACGATACTTTAATATTAAATACGCGTGGCCCCACGTTGGGCGCCAGTAAATCAAACACGGTAAGTCTGGTTTAATTATTTATTTCCCTTGCTATGCAAGGGCAGCCGATAAGGCCGAGCGAGTTAATACAACTGAATGTTTCGGTGTCTGCACCTGAATACCTAACTCCCTAATTGCCAACACCTCACGTAGACTGCCGCGTGACTCTTCATAGCTGAGTCAGCGATTCCCACGATTTTGGACTGCTTATGGTGTTTTGCTGCTCGCATGCGCGTCCGTTGTTATGTCTGCGTTACTTGAGCTGCGCTTATTATTTAGTTTCAGTTGTTGTTGTTTGTGCTGCGCTTACTTGGTATTGCCTACTGCAGGTTCACTTGGTATTGCCTACTGCAGTATGTTAACTTATATAAACAAAAAACCTTTGATGGGAGGATAATAAACGAACAAATAAACAGCAACTCTGATGCGATATTTGCACTATTCAGGCTTGTTTACAAAAAACAAAACAAAGACGTAGTTAAAATGACAAATACCAACATACAAAACAAACCTGCAAAACCCAAACGAACTAAAATTCCTGACTATCTACCTTCAGGTACCTATACTCAGGACACTTAACATTTGTTAACATTTACGATTATGCACCAATACCTGTTTGACCAAAAAACGAAATAAATACGGAACAACAGACATAAACTGAACAGAACGAAAATTGACACTGAAGATGGCACAATGCCGAAACCGGTTTGTCTCCAAACCAAACTTGACAAGGGATGACGGAAAATCGTTCCAACAAATATCAATAATCCACCCTGTCGGACAAGAAAAGAAGAAAACAATATATAGATATATAATACTTATATATTGGCAGTAACCTATTTGATCAATGTGTAAAATTTCAGCAATCAAAGGGAGATAGTTTTAGTACAAATGTATGTTGTGCGCATGACTTAACTTTTATCCGTACGTCCGGGCGTTTTTAAAAAAATCCTTCACACGATTCAATAAGACAATTTGGTTTGGGCTATGGAATCAGACTGAATTTACTTTCAATTATTCATATTAATCAAAGCTTACAATTGCTTAAACATAATCTACATTTATATACTTAAATGCTGACTAAGTGGTTCACATCATATTTAAATGCTGACTAAGTAGTTCACATCATATTTGTCAACAACATTCTGATTCTTTGAACTTTATGATTTTCTTTTGCACCTTTTGTAAAATATTTTACCAAAGCAAAGGAAATGGTGTCATATTACTTTTATTGATTTCCTGGCTAATTTGATTAAGAAATTCTGCAAACTTATCAGGTTCATTACCCGTTACTTGGTTATTCATATACGTAACTACTTCCACTTTTAGATTATAATTCTCCTGAATCCCGGGTTCAAAGCCTGAGAGAAGTGGTTATGAAAAATTAAATTAAAAATAATTTTATTTAATAATCAAAAAAGAAGTCTGATGAGGAAATGTGGTGATTTCCGAAATAGTACTATAACTTCAACCATTAAAAGCTGTTGTTGTTTTTTTCACAAACAAATCTTCCATAAACTGGCCTTGAGCTCAATAAAATTATAAAATATTAATATTTATAATATTGATATTTGTTTAAACGATTTTCCGTCATCCCTTGTCAAGTTTGGTAAGCAATCAAACCGGCTTCGGCGTTGTGCCATCTTCAGTGTCAATTTTCGTATTTATTTCGTTTTTTTGCTCAAGCAGGTATTGGTGCATGATCGTAAGTTTTAACAAATGTTAAGTGTCCTGAGTATAGGTACCTGTAGTCTCGCGCGGGTTATGTCCAAAAGAGTATATTTTATCTCGAATCTGCCTTCGCGGCAAGACAAGGTAGATAGTCAGTAATTTTAGTCCGTTTGGGTTAGCTTAAATATATTTTGTCGCAGTGTAGTTCGTAATGTGTTTGTGATTTGGGTTGTTTTTATCTGGTCCTTCGTTTTTTCCAGTAGTGTTCACCGGGCCATATATATTGTTTCTGTTTGTGGGATCGATGGGTATAAGTCCTTTATATCAAATGACACTAGCCTGCTTTGCTTTGCAATTTTCACGTTTGCCAGTTTATGGATGAGTTCCGCAGTTCCAAGTTATCATTTACCAGCATTTTCAGATGTTTGGACTGTCTATAAGCAGGAGCCGACTTATAGTTAATTATGGGTCTCATTGGAGTGTACGGTTTGTGGATTCTTGAAAGCGCTATCAATGGTTGTGCTGCCGGACTCATTTGGTTTAATAAGTGTACAGTGTTGGGAATTATAATATTGCTTTTTTATCTCTATTTGGTACCTGTCCGTGGGGTCTTCTCTTATTTCTCTGCACTTCATTTCCCCTATTAGTGTTTTAGTTTTTTGTAAATATTCCTCTCTCTTCATGAGTACCGTTGTATTGCCTTTGTCCGCCTTTGTCGTTATTATGTTGTTCTTCCTAAATTTATGTTTTATACTCTTCATAATGTTACTTTCGTGGCTACATGTGTGCCTTGCGTGATATTGGTCCTTACTTAGCAGCAAAGATATTCCTACTTCGGTATCTATAATAGCTTGTTCCGTTTTCCTTATCCAGTTATTGTCCTTTATATTGTGTTTAAGTCCTTTCTCCAATAGTTTTGTTTCTTCCTCGTTGATGGATATATTTGCAAGATTCACTAGTCTGGTGTGAAAGTCATGACCTTGTGGCTTGTCTTTTACTCCGTATGGCCCGCGAGAGGCATACGGAAAGGAAGTAAATACAATATACAACATAGCAACAAACAACGGATATAAAAAGGAGCTCGTGGATAAATTCAGAAAAATTTATGCAATTCAAAAAAGATGCGACTGAGAGCTAGACGAAAAAACTTAGACAGTAATGACTTATACAGAAAAATTTACATACGAACTTGCAAATTTTTTCAGAAAGTATAATATCCACACGGTATTCAATACTGGAAACAACCTAGGAAGCATACTTAAAAGCAGCACGCATAAAGAAGACCCATTGAACAAACAAAGCGTGTATAAACTGACCTGTGAGTGTCAATATACATAGCTATATAGGACAAACAGGACGTAAAGTAAGAACAAGATTTTGTGAACACATAAGGGACTACAACAAAAAGATACGAAAACCCACGGCAATAACAGAATCTAATTTTGCAAACCATTTGGTAAACGCAAAATGTTCACCCGCAAACATAAAGAAACCCGTTAAGGTACTACACGTATAACAAAAAGGACGGCGCCTAAATGCTCTTGAAAACATGGAAATATAAGTAAATCAAACACGGTAAGTCTGGTTTAATTATTTATTTCCCTTGCTATGCAAGGGCAGCCGATAAGGCCGAGCGAGTTAATACAACTGAATGTTTCGGTGTCTGCACCTGAATACCTAACTCCCTAATTGCCAACACCTCACGTAGACTGCCGCGTGACTCTTCATAGCTGAGTCGGCGATTCCCACGATTTTGGACTGCTTATGTTGTTTTGCTGCTCGCATTCGCTTCCGTTGTTATGTCTGCGTTACTTGAGCTGCGCTTATTATTTAGTTTCAGTTGTTGTTGTTTGTGCTGCGCTTACTTGGTATTGCCTACTGCAGGTTCACTTGGTATTGCCTACTGCAGTATGTTAACTATTCCCCCGCTAGAAGAGGAGACGTCCACGGATTCCTGAAGAACGCTGTCCAGTATTGCGATACTAACATTGCGCCGCCGGCGATTGTTGATTATGTAAGCTTATATGGCAAATACCAAAATTGCAATTGTAACGGAGTAAGCTATAAGCCATTGAGATGATTGCGTTTCAACAAATCACCTCAATAATGCAATATGTCGTAGATTCTTTTGGTTGATGTTGTGCAGGTATGGAAGTGACAAGAATGTGGTATGGTTTGTCAGGTTCAGAAATTGTGCGGGCATGGCCTCAGGATACAAGCGCACCATCTTCCGCCAGTTCGTGTATGTTGTGCCATTAATGGTTACATTCTCTGTAAACTTTATTACGAATGTTCCGTTCAAAATTACTGTGAGGGAATTTTTTTCGCGAACTTCAATCAATTTATCGTTAATAACGACAAGGCCTTCGTCAATTTCCTCCACCGGGTCGATGTGGTCAGCTGTTATAGTCTGGCAGGATGCAGGTCGTTGGCTTAACAAGTTTAAAACACAAGAGCTATTCACATTTGATAATTGACAAAATATGGTTGATACTGAATTTTTACAATTCTGAAGCTGTTGATATTCGTTGTTACATTTTGACACTTGACTAGTCTCTATTATAATTGATTTGGAATCTTTTACAACCGGCTTAATTTTAAATTTCTTACAATTCTGTTTTACAATTGGGTATTTAATTACGAAATAAATGTTTTCATGGTCTTGTAAAATTTTCAATTTTGACACTGTTAGTAAATCGCTTATTGTTATATCTGTAGAGTGCTCGGTGGTTAGTAAGTTCTTAACCTCATCACTATTTAACAACATTGGATTAATTAATTGTATCTTACTTGTCGTCTATTAATGCTCTGTTTGTTGCTGATATCAGATCAAAAAGGTATCCAGTATCGAGTTCATGTTTTTTCGTTGTACTAATTATTTTGTTTACGGTGTCAGTTAGCTGGTTATAAGGTTGCTTTTAATTTCTTGCAGATATTTTGATGACGCGAAATGAATTATGTCGATGGGCCGTTGTCCTGTCACGGAGTGTATTGTCCTGTTGTATTTGTAAGTCGCGAGTAGGATAAGATCGTTCGTGTCATTTAGTCTCTGGCTTAGTTTGATACACCGACTGATTTCTGAAAGAGTTCCGTGAAATCGTTCTATCTGTCCATTCGTTGTACTATGGTGCGGGGGTGTCGTAAATATTGAACTATTAAAATGGTCTTTTAGCAGTGACTTTATTGTGTTAGAATTTAGTGATTTTTCATTATCACATACAATATTCTGAGTGTTTTTAAAAAAATTCATAATGCGGATCAAGGGTTCCTTTATATCGACTATTGACCTAGAGGGAATTGACTGAACTATGGCAAATTTCGAAAATTTGTCGATACAAGTTAAATAGTGTTTCTCATGGGTGGAAAAAATATCTACATGCAGGATTTCTCCGGGTTTGCTAGGGATTGGCGTCCGCCCCATTTCAGGGCTTGGCGGGTGGCGCTGATATTTCGCTTCTGCGTCAGCCTAGCTGTCAATGCGTCCACTGTCGATTGGAATTCTCGTCTCGTTTGTTCTGTTGCTGTCCGAACAGCGGCACCCATTAAAGCGCGAATGCTATTTTCGTCCATGTCGAGTCACTTTGTTATAATGTTATAATATAACTTTTCTAAGAGGTCTTTCTTTTATATCTTTCCTAACTTAATTTTATGGAGCACTCTACTTACAGGTTCATGCTACTCTAGACTCTAATTAATATTCCCGTCTTCCAGTTCCTTTGGTCAGCCAGGTGGAGAGGGAGTTGATTGTTGTTTTAATTTTATGATTTGATGATTCTTTCCTTGTTTTTAGCCTTCAGCTAAATGTCCTTGATTTAACACTGTTAGTGGTCAAACGACGGCTATACGGCCTTTTTTTATTCAAACACTTTAATTTAGTTTTTGTTCGTGTTCACTTTTGGCTATACGGCCTTTTTTATTCAAACACTTTAATTTAGTTTTTGTTCGTGTTCACTTTTGGCTATACGGCCTTTTTTATTCAAACACTTTAATTTAGTTTTTGTTCGTGTTCACTTTTGGCTATACGGCCTTTTTTATTCAAACACTTTAATTTAGTTTTTGTTCGTGTTCACTTTTGGCTATACGGCCTTTTTCTATTTGAACACTGCCCTGGGTCCGGGCACACGGCCACGATACTTTAATATTAAATACGCGTGGCCCCACGTTGGGCGCCAGTAAATCAAACACGGTAAGTCTGGTTTAATTATTTATTTCCCTTGCTATGCAAGGGCAGCCGATAAGGCCGAGCGAGTTAATACAACTGAATGTTTCGGTGTCTGCACCTGAATACCTAACTCCCTAATTGCCAACACCTCACGTAGACTGCCGCGTGACTCTTCATAGCTGAGTCAGCGATTCCCACGATTTTGGACTGCTTATGGTGTTTTGCTGCTCGCATGCGCTTCCGTTGTTATGTCTGCGTTACTTGAGCTGCGCTTATTATTTAGTTTCAGTTGTTGTTGTTTGTGCTGCGCTTACTTGGTATTGCCTACTGCAGGTTCACTTGGTATTGCCTACTGCAGTATGTTAACTTATATAAACAAAAAACCTTTGATGGGAGGATAATAAACGAACAAATAAACAGCAACTCTGATGCGATATTTGCACTATTCAGGCTTGTTTACAAAAAACAAAACAAAGACGTAGTTAAAATGACAAATACCAACATACAAAACAAACCTGCAAAACCCAAACGAACTAAAATTCCTGACTATCTACCTTCAGGTACCTATACTCAGGACACTTAACATTTGTTAACATTTACGATTATGCACCAATACCTGTTTGACCAAAAAACGAAATAAATACGGAACAACAGACATAAACTGAACAGAACGAAAATTGACACTGAAGATGGCACAATGCCGAAACCGGTTTGTCTCCAAACCAAACTTGACAAGGGATGACGGAAAATCGTTCCAACAAATATCAATAATCCACCCTGTCGGACAAGAAAAGAAGAAAACAATATATAGATATATAATACTTATATATTGGCAGTAACCTATTTGATCAATGTGTAAAAATTCAGCAATCAAAGGGAGATAGTTTTAGTACAAATGTATGTTGTGCGCATGACTTAACTTTTATCCGTACGTCCGGGCGTTTTTAAAAAAATCCTTTACACGATTCAATAAGACAATTTGGTTTGGGCTATGGAATCAGACTGAATTTACTTTCAATTATTCATATTAATCAAAGCTTACAATTGCTTAAACATAATCTACATTTATATACTTAAATGCTGACTAAGTGGTTCACATCATATTTAAATGCTGACTAAGTAGTTCACATCATATTTGTCAACAACATTCTGATTCTTTGAACTTTATGATTTTCTTTTGCACCTTTTGTAAAATATTTTACCAAAGCAAAGGAAATGGTGTCATATTACTTTTATTGATTTCCTGGCTAATTTGATTAAGAAATTCTGCAAACTTATCAGGTTCATTACCCGTTACTTGGTTATTCATATACGTAACTACTTCCACTTTTAGATTATAATTCTCCTGAATCCCGGGTTCAAAGCCTGAGAGAAGTGGTTATGAAAAATTAAATTAAAAATAATTTAATTTAATAATCAAAAAAGAAGTCTGATGAGGAAATGTGGTGATTTCCGAAATAGTACTATAACTTCAACCATTAAAAGCTGTTGTTGTTTTTTTCACAAACAAATCTTCCATAAACTGGCCTTGAGCTCAATAAAATTATAAAATATTAATATTTATAATATTGATATTTGTTGAAACGATTTTCCGTCATCCCTTGTCAAGTTTGGTAAGCAGACAAACCGGCTTCGGCGTTGTGCCATCTTCAGTGTCAATTTTCGTATTTATTTCGTTTTTTTGCTCAAGCAGGTATTGGTGCATGATCGTAAGTTTTAACAAATGTTAAGTGTCCTGAGTATAGGTACCTGTAGTCTCGCGCGGGTTATGTCCAAAAGAGTATATTTTATCTCGAATCTGCCTTCGCGGCAAGACAAGGTAGATAGTCAGTAATTTTAGTCCGTTTGGGTTAGCTTAAATATATTTTGTCGCAGTGTAGTTCGTAATGTGTTTGTGATTTGGGTTGTTTTTATCTGGTCCTTCGTTTTTTCCAGTAGTGTTCACCGGGCCATATATATTGTTTCTGTTTGTGGGATCGATGGGTATAAGTCCTTTATATCAAATGACACTAGCCTGCTTTGCTTTGCAATTTTCACGTTTGCTTGTTTATGGATGAGTTCCGCAGTTCCAAGTTATCATTTACCAGCATTTTCAGATGTTTGGACTGTCTATAAGCAGGAGCCGACTTATAGTTAATTATGGGTCTCATTGGAGTGTACGGTTTGTGGATTCTTGAAAGCGCTATCAATGGTTGTGCTGCCGGACTCATTTGGTTTAATAAGTGTACAGTGTTGGGAATTATAATATTGCTTTTTTATCTCTATTTGGTACCTGTCCGTGGGGTCTTCTCTTATTTCTCTGCACTTCATTTCCCCTATTAGTGTTTTAGTTTTTTGTAAATATTCCTCTCTCTTCATGAGTACCGTTGTATTGCCTTTGTCCGCCTTTGTCGTTATTATGTTGTTCTTCCTAAATTTATGTTTTATACTCTTCATAATGTTACTTTCGTGGCTACATGTGTGCCTTGCGTGATATTGGTCCTTACTTAGCAGCAAAGATATTCCTACTTCGGTATCTATAATAGCTTGTTCCGTTTTCCTTATCCAGTTATTGTCCTTTATATTATGTTTAAGTCCTTTCTCCAATAGTTTTGTTTCTTCCTCGTTGATGGATATATTTGCAAGATTCACTAGTCTGGTGTGAAAGTCATGACCTTGTGGCTTGTCTTTTACTCCGTATGGCCCGCGAGAGGCATACGGAAAGGAAGTAAATACAATATACAACATAGCAACAAACAACGGATATAAAAAGGAGCTCGTGGATAAATTCAGAAAAATTTATGCAATTCAAAAAAGATGCGACTGAGAGCTAGACGAAAAAACTTAGACAGTAATGACTTATACAGAAAAATTTACATACGAACTTGCAAATTTTTTCAGAAAGTATAATATCCACACGGTATTCAATACTGGAAACAACCTAGGAAGCATACTTAAAAGCAGCACGCATAAAGAAGACCCATTGAACAAACAAAGCGTGTATAAACTGACCTGTGAGTGTCAATATACATAGCTATATAGGACAAACAGGACGTAAAGTAAGAACAAGATTTTGTGAACACATAAGGGACTACAACAAAAAGATACGAAAACCCACGGCAATAACAGAATCTAATTTTGCAAACCATTTGGTAAACGCAAAATGTTCACCCGCAAACATAAAGAAACCCGTTAAGGTACTACACGTATAACAAAAAGGACGGCGCCTAAATGCTCTTGAAAACATGGAAATATAAGTAAATCAAACACGGTAAGTCTGGTTTAATTATTTATTTCCCTTGCTATGCAAGGGCAGCCGATAAGGCCGAGCGAGTTAATACAACTGAATGTTTCGGTGTCTGCACCTGAATACCTAACTCCCTAATTGCCAACACCTCACGTAGACTGCCGCGTGACTCTTCATAGCTGAGTCGGCGATTCCCACGATTTTGGACTGCTTATGTTGTTTTGCTGCTCGCATTCGCTTCCGTTGTTATGTCTGCGTTACTTGAGCTGCGCTTATTATTTAGTTTCAGTTGTTGTTGTTTGTGCTGCGCTTACTTGGTATTGCCTACTGCAGGTGCACTTGGTATTGCCTACTGCAGTATGTTAACTATTCCCCCGCTAGAAGAGGAGACGTCCACGGATTCCTGAAGAACGCTGTCCAGTATTGCGATACTAACATTGCGCCGCCGGCGATTGTTGATTATGTAAGCTTATATGGCAAATACCAAAATTGCAATTGTAACGGAGTAAGCTATAAGCCATTGAGATGATTGCGTTTCAACAAATCACCTCAATAATGCAATATGTCGTAGATTCTTTTGGTTGATGTTGTGCAGGTATGGAAGTGACAAGAATGTGGTATGGTTTGTCAGGTTCAGAAATTGTGCGGGCATGGCCTCAGGATACAAGCGCACCATCTTCCGCCAGTTCGTGTATGTTGTGCCATTAATGGTTACATTCTCTGTAAACTTTATTACGAATGTTCCGTTCAAAATTACTGTGAGGGAATTTTTTTCGCGAACTTCAATCAATTTATCGTTAATAACGACAAGGCCTTCGTCAATTTCCTCCACCGGGTCGATGTGGTCAGCTGTTATAGTCTGGCAGGATGCAGGTCGTTGGCTTAACAAGTTTAAAACACAAGAGCTATTCACATTTGATAATTGACAAAATATGGTTGATACTGAATTTTTACAATTCTGAAGCTGTTGATATTCGTTGTTACATTTTGACACTTGACTAGTCTCTATTATAATTGATTTGGAATCTTTTACAACCGGCTTAATTTTAAATTTCTTACAATTCTGTTTTACAATTGGGTATTTAATTACGAAATAAATGTTTTCATGGTCTTGTAAAATTTTCAATTTTGACACTGTTAGTAAATCGCTTATTGTTATATCTGTAGAGTGCTCGGTGGTTAGTAAGTTCTTAACCGCATCACTATTTAACAACATTGGATTAATTAATTGTATCTTACTTGTCGTCTATTAATGCTCTGTTTGTTGCTGATATCAAATCAAAAAGGTATCCAGTATCGAGTTCATGTTTTTTCGTTATACTAATTATTTTGTTTACGGTGTCAGTTAGCTGGTTATAAGGTTGCTTTTAATTTCTTGCAGATATTTTGATGACGCGAAATGAATTATGTCGATGGGCCGTTGTCCTGTCACGGAGTGTATTGTCCTGTTGTATTTGTAAGTCGCGAGTAGGATAAGATCGTTCGTGTCATTTAGTCCCTGGCTTAGTTTGATACACCGACTGATTTCTGAAAGAGTTCCGTGAAATCGTTCTATCTGTCCATTCGTTGTACTATGGTGCGGGGGTGTCGTAAATATTGAACTATTAAAATGGTCTTTTAGCAGTGACTTTATTGTGTTAGAATTTAGTGATTTTTCATTATCACATACAATATTCTGAGTGTTTTTAAAAAAATTCATAATGCGGATCAAGGGTTCCTTTATATCGACTATTGACCTAGAGGGAATTGACTGAACTATGGCAAATTTCAAAAATTTGTCGATACAAGTTAAATAGTGTTTCTCATCGGTGGAAAAAATATCTACATGCAGGATTTCTCCTGGTTTGCTAGGGATTGGCGTCCGCCCCATTTCAGGGCTTGGCGGGTGGCGCTGATATTTCGCTTCTGCGTCAGCCTAGCTGTCAATGCGTTCACTGTCGATTGGAATTCTCGTCTCGTTTGTTCTGTTGCGGCACCCATTAAAGCGCGAATGCTATTTTCGTCCATGTCGAGTCACTTTGTTATAATGTTATAATATAACTTTTCTAAGAGGTCTTTCTTTTATATCTTTCCTAACTTAATTTTATGGAACACTCTACTTACAGGTTCATGCTACTCTAGACTCTAATTAATATTCCCGTCTTCCAGTTCCTTTGGTCAGCCAGGTGGAGAGGGAGTTGATTGTTGTTTTAATTTTATGATTTGATGATTCTTTCCTTGTTTTTAGCCTTCAGCTAAATGTCCTTGATTTAACACTGTTAGTGGTCAAACTACGGCTATACGGCCTTTTTTTATTCAAACACTTTAATTTAGTTTTTGTTCGTGTTCACTTTTGGCTATACGGCCTTTTTTATTCAAACACTTTAATTTAGTTTTTGTTCGTGTTCACTTTTGGCTATACGGCCTTTTTCTATTTGAACACTGCCCTGGGTCCGGGCACACGGCCACGATACTTTAATATTAAATACGCGTGGCCCCACGTTGGGCGCCAGTAAATCAAACACGGTAAGTCTGGTTTAATTATTTATTTCCCTTGCTATGCAAGGGCAGCCGATAAGGCCGAGCGAGTTAATACAACTGAATGTTTCGGTGTCTGCACCTGAATACCTAACTCCCTAATTGCCAACACCTCACGTAGACTGCCGCGTGACTCTTCATAGCTGAGTCAGCGATTCCCACGATTTTGGACTGCTTATGGTGTTTTGCTGCTCGCATGCGCTTCCGTTGTTATGTCTGCGTTACTTGAGCTGCGCTTATTATTTAGTTTCAGTTGTTGTTGTTTGTGCTGCGCTTACTTGGTATTGCCTACTGCAGGTTCACTTGGTATTGCCTACTGCAGTATGTTAACTTATATAAACAAAAAACCTTTGATGGGAGGATAATAAACGAACAAATAAACAGCAACTCTGATGCGATATTTGCACTATTCAGGCTTGTTTACAAAAAACAAAACAAAGACGTAGTTAAAATGACAAATACCAACATACAAAACAAACCTGCAAAACCCAAACGAACTAAAATTCCTGACTATCTACCTTCAGGTACCTATACTCAGGACACTTAACATTTGTTAACATTTACGATTATGCACCAATACCTGTTTGACCAAAAAACGAAATAAATACGGAACAACAGACATAAACTGAACAGAACGAAAATTGACACTGAAGATGGCACAATGCCGAAACCGGTTTGTCTCCAAACCAAACTTGACAAGGGATGACGGAAAATCGTTCCAACAAATATCAATAATCCACCCTGTCGGACAAGAAAAGAAGAAAACAATATATAGATATATAATACTTATATATTGGCAGTAACCTATTTGATCAATGTGTAAAAATTCAGCAATCAAAGGGAGATAGTTTTAGTACAAATGTATGTTGTGCGCATGACTTAACTTTTATCCGTACGTCCGGGCGTTTTTAAAAAAATCCTTTACACGATTCAATAAGACAATTTGGTTTGGGCTATGGAATCAGACTGAATTTACTTTCAATTATTCATATTAATCAAAGCTTACAATTGCTTAAACATAATCTACATTTATATACTTAAATGCTGACTAAGTGGTTCACATCATATTTAAATGCTGACTAAGTAGTTCACATCATATTTGTCAACAACATTCTGATTCTTTGAACTTTATGATTTTCTTTTGCACCTTTTGTAAAATATTTTACCAAAGCAAAGGAAATGGTGTCATATTACTTTTATTGATTTCCTGGCTAATTTGATTAAGAAATTCTGCAAACTTATCAGGTTCATTACCCGTTACTTGGTTATTCATATACGTAACTACTTCCACTTTTAGATTATAATTCTCCTGAATCCCGGGTTCAAAGCCTGAGAGAAGTGGTTATGAAAAATTAAATTAAAAATAATTTAATTTAATAATCAAAAAAGAAGTCTGATGAGGAAATGTGGTGATTTCCGAAATAGTACTATAACTTCAACCATTAAAAGCTGTTGTTGTTTTTTTCACAAACAAATCTTCCATAAACTGGCCTTGAGCTCAATAAAATTATAAAATATTAATATTTATAATATTGATATTTGTTGAAACGATTTTCCGTCATCCCTTGTCAAGTTTGGTAAGCAGACAAACCGGCTTCGGCGTTGTGCCATCTTCAGTGTCAATTTTCGTATTTATTTCGTTTTTTTGCTCAAGCAGGTATTGGTGCATGATCGTAAGTTTTAACAAATGTTAAGTGTCCTGAGTATAGGTACCTGAAGTCTCGCGCGGGTTATGTCCAAAAGAGTATATTTTATCTCGAATCTGCCTTCGCGGTAAGACAAGGTAGATAGTCAGTAATTTTAGTCCGTTTGGGTTAGCTTAAATATATTTTGTCGCAGTGTAGTTCGTAATGTGTTTGTGATTTGGGTTGTTTTTATCTGGTCCTTCGTTTTTTCCAGTAGTGTTCACCGGGCCATATATATTGTTTCTGTTTGTGGGATCGATGGGTATAAGTCCTTTATATCAAATGACACTAGCCTGCTTTGCTTTGCAATTTTCACGTTTGCCAGTTTATGGATGAGTTCCGCAGTTCCAAGTTATCATTTACCAGCATTTTCAGATGTTTGGACTGTCTATAAGCAGGAGCCGACTTATAGTTAATTATGGGTCTCATTGGAGTGTACGGTTTGTGGATTCTTGAAAGCGCTATCAATGGTTGTGCTGCCGGACTCATTTGGTTTAATAAGTGTACAGTGTTGGGAATTATAATATTGCTTTTTTATCTCTATTTGGTACCTGTCCGTGGGGTCTTCTCTTATTTCTCTGCACTTCATTTCCCCTATTAGTGTTTTAGTTTTTTGTAAATATTCCTCTCTCTTCATGAGTACCGTTGTATTGCCTTTGTCCGCCTTTGTCGTTATTATGTTGTTCTTCCTAAATTTATGTTTTAAACTCTTCATAATGTTACTTTCGTGGCTACATGTGTGCCTTGCGTGATATTGGTCCTTACTTAGCAGCAAAGATATTCCTACTTTGGTATCTATAATAGCTTGTTCCGTTTTCCTTATCCAGTTATTGTCCTTTATATTGTGTTTAAGTCCTTTCTCCAATAGTTTTGTTTCTTCCTCGTTGATGGATATATTTGCAAGATTCACTAGTCTGGTGTGAAAGTCATGACCTTGTGGCTTGTCTTTTACTCCGTATGGCCCGCGAGAGGCATACGGAAAGGAAGTAAATACAATATACAACATAGCAACAAACAACGGATATAAAAAGGAGCTCGTGGATAAATTCAGAAAAATTTATGCAATTCAAAAAAGATGCGACTGAGAGCTAGACGAAAAAACTTAGACAGTAATGACTTATACAGAAAAATTTACATACGAACTTGCAAATTTTTTCAGAAAGTATAATATCCACACGGTATTCAATACTGGAAACAACCTAGGAAGCATACTTAAAAGCAGCACGCATAAAGAAGACCCATTGAACAAACAAAGCGTGTATAAACTGTCCTGTGAGTGTCAATATACATAGCTATATAGGACAAACAGGACGTAAATTAAGAACAAGATTTTGTGAACACATAAGGGACTACAACAAAAAGATACGAAAACCCACGGCAATAACAGAATCTAATTTTGCAAACCATTTGGTAAACGCAAAATGTTCACCCGCAAACATAAAGAAACCCGTTAAGGTACTACACGTACAACAAAAAGGTCGGCGCCTAAATGCTCTTGAAAACATGGAAATATAAGTAAATCAAACACGGTAAGTCTGGTTTAATTATTTATTTCCCTTGCTATGCAAGGGCAGCCGATAAGGCCGAGCGAGTTAATACAACTGAATGTTTCGGTGTCTGCACCTGAATACCTAACTCCCTAATTGCCAACACCTCACGTAGACTGCCGCGTGACTCTTCATAGCTGAGTCGGCGATTCCCACGATTTTGGACTGCTTATGTTGTTTTGCTGCTCGCATGCGCTTCCGTTGTTATGTCTGCGTTACTTGAGCTGCGCTTATTATTTAGTTTCAGTTGTTGTTGTTTGTGCTGCGCTTACTTGGTATTGCCTACTGCAGGTTCACTTGGTATTGCCTACTGCAGTATGTTAACTATTCCCCCGCTAGAAGAGGAGACGTCCACGGATTCCTGAAGAACGCTGTCCAGTATTGCGATACTAACATTGCGCCTCCGGCGATTGTTGATTATGTAAGCTTATATGGCAAATACCAAAATTGCAATTGTAACGGAGTAAGCTATAAGCCATTGAGATGATTGCGTTTCAACAAATCCCCTCAATAATGCAATATGTCGTAGATTCTTTTGGTTGATGTTGTGCAGGTATGGAAGTGACAAGAATGTGGTATGGTTTGTCAGGTTCAGAAATTGTGCGGGCATGGTCTCAGGATACAAGCGCACCATCTTCCGCCAGTTCGTGTATGTTGTGCCATTAATGGTTACATTCTCTGTAAACTTTATTACGAATGTTCCGTTCAAAATTACTGTGAGGGAATTTTTTTCGCGAACTTCAATCAATTTATCGTTAATAACGACAAGGCCTTCGTCAATTTCCTCCACCGGGTCGATGTGGTCAGCTGTTATAGTCTGGCAGGATGCAGGTCGTTGGCTTAACAAGTTTAAAACACAAGAGCTATTCACATTTGATAATTGACAAAATATGGTTGATACTGAATTTTTACAATTCTGAAGCTGTTGATATTCGTTGTTACATTTTGACACTTGACTAGTCTCTATTATAATTGATTTGGAATCTTTTACAACCGGCTTAATTTTAAATTTCTTACAATTCTGTTTTACAATTGGGTATTTAATTACGAAATAAATGTTTTCATGGTCTTGTAAAATTTTCAATTTTGACACTGTTAGTAAATCGCTTATTGTTATATCTGTAGAGTGCTCGGTGGTTAGTAAGTTCTTAACCTCATCACTATTTAACAACATTGGATTAATTAATTGTATCTTACTTGTCGTCTATTAATGCTCTGTTTGTTGCTGATATCAGATCAAAAAGGTATCCAGTATCGAGTTCATGTTTTTTCGTTGTACTAATTATTTTGTTTACGGTGTCAGTTAGCTGGTTATAAGGTTGCTTTTAAATTCTTGCAGATATTTTGATGACGCGAAATGAATTATGTCGATGGGCCGTTGTCCTGTCACGGAGTGTATTGTCCTGTTGTATTTGTAAGTCGCGAGTAGGATAAGATCGTTCGTGTCATTTAGTCCCTGGCTTAGTTTGATACACCGACTGATTTCTGAAAGAGTTCCGTGAAATCGTTCTATCTGTCCATTCGTTGTACTATGGTGCGGGGGTGTCGTAAATATTGAACTATTAAAATGGTCTTTTAGCAGTGACTTTATTGTGTTAGAATTTAGTGATTTTTCATTATCACATACAATATTCTGAGTGTTTTTAAAAAAATTCATAATGCGGATCAAGGGTTCCTTTATATCGACTATTGACCTAGAGGGAATTGACTGAACTATGGCAAATTTCAAAAATTTGTCGATACAAGTTAAATAGTGTTTCTCATCGGTGGAAAAAATATCTACATGCAGGATTTCTCCTGGTTTGCTAGGGATTGGCGTCCGCCCCATTTCAGGGCTTGGCGGGTGGCGCTGATATTTCGCTTCTGCGTCAGCCTAGCTGTCAATGCGTTCACTGTCGATTGGAATTCTCGTCTCGTTTGTTCTGTTGCGGCACCCATTAAAGCGCGAATGCTATTTTCGTCCATGTCGAGTCACTTTGTTATAATGTTATAATATAACTTTTCTAAGAGGTCTTTCTTTTATATCTTTCCTAACTTAATTTTATGGAGCACTCTACTTACAGGTTCATGCTACTCTAGACTCTAATTAATATTCCCGTCTTCCAGTTCCTTTGGTCAGCCAGGTGGAGAGGGAGTTGATTGTTGTTTTAATTTTATGATTTGATGATTCTTTCCTTGTTTTTAGCCTTCAGCTAAATGTCCTTGATTTAACACTGTTAGTGGTCAAACTACGGCTATACGGCCTTTTTTTATTCAAACACTTTAATTTAGTTTTTGTTCGTGTTCACTTTTGGCTATACGGCCTTTTTTATTCAAACACTTTAATTTAGTTTTTGTTCGTGTTCACTTTTGGCTATACGGCCTTTTTTATTCAAACACTTTAATTTAGTTTTTGTTCGTGTTCACTTTTGGCTATACGGCCTTTTTCTATTTGAACACTGCCCTGGGTCCGGGCACACGGCCACGATACTTTAATATTAAATACGCGTGGCCCCACGTTGGGCGCCAGTAAATCAAACACGGTAAGTCTGGTTTAATTATTTTTTTTCTCTTGCTATGCAAGGGCAGCCGATAAGGCCGAGCGAGTTAATACAACTGAATGTTTCGGTGTCTGCACCTGAATACCTAACTCCCTAATTGCCAACACCTCACGTAGACTGCCGCGGGACTCTTCATAGCTGAGTCAGCGACTCCCACGATTTTGGACTGCTTATGGTGTTTTGCTGCTCGCATGCGCTTCCGTTGTTATGTCCGCGTTACTTGAGCTGCGCTTATTATTTAGTTTCAGTTGTTGTTGTTTGTGCTGCGCTTACTTGGTATTGCCTACTGCAGGTTCACTTAGTATTGCCTACTGCAGTATGTTAACTTATATAAACAAAAAACCTTTGATGGGAGGATAATAAACGAACAAATAAACAGCAACTCTGATGCGATATTTGCACTATTCAGGCTTGTTTACAAAAAACAAAACAAAGACGTAGTTAAAATGACAAATACCAACATACAAAACAAACCTGCAATACCCAAACGAACTAAAATTCCTGACTATCTACCTTCAGGTACCTATACTCAGGACACTTAACATTTGTTAACATTTACGATTATGCACCAATACCTGTTTGACCAAAAAACGAAATAAATACGGAACAACAGACATAAACTGAACAGAACGAAAATTGACACTGAAGATGGCACAATGCCGAAACCGGTTTGTCTCCAAACCAAACTTGACAAGGGATGGCGGAAAATCGTTCCAACAAATATCAATAATCCACCCTGTCGGACAAGAAAAGAAGAAAACAATATATAGATATATAATACTTATATATTGGCAGTAACCTATTTGATCAATGTGTAAAATTTCAGCAATCAAAGGGAGATAGTTTTAGTACAAATGTATGTTGTGCGCATGACTTAACTTTTATCCGTACGTCCGGGCGTTTTTAAAAAAATCCTTTACACGATTCAATAAGACAATTTGGTTTGGGCTATGGAATCAGACTGAATTTACTTTCAATTATTCATATTAATCAAAGCTTACAATTGCTTAAACATAATCTACATTTATATACTTAAATGCTGACTAAGTGGTTCACATCATATTTAAATGCTGACTAAGTAGTTCACATCATATTTGTCAACAACATTCTGATTCTTTGATATATTATGAACTTTATGATTTTCTTTTGCACCTTTTGTAAAATATTTTACCAAAGCAAAGGAAATGGTGTCATATTTCTTTTATTGATTTCCTGGCTAATTTGATTAAGAAATTCTGCAAACTTATCAGGTTCATTACCCGTTACTTGGTTATTCATATACGTAACTACTTCCACTTTTAGATTATAATTCTCCTGAATTCGTTTATTCAATTTTAATTTGACATATCTATGTTTCGTTATCAAGATTGCAATTGCTATTATTACTAAAACTGCGATAAATATGTTACACCCGTATATTACTTTACTGTGAAATTTTAAATTAGAAATGCTTTTAAAATTTATTTTATTTTCTCCACCTATTTGATCTAATGTTATTTTTTTCTGTGAAGTTTTTAATATCTTCGTACTTCATGTTCAAAATATTTATTCGACTGTTTCGAATAAATTGGAAAAGTAATAACCGTTAATTTTTATTGAACAATTGCAGAATTGGATTACATAATTTCCACTAAGAGTAGTTTGATTTTTGTTACATGTGTTGTTAACTAACAAATTATTTGCATTTTTAACAATGATTAATTTTTCATCTAACTCTATAATTTCTAATTCTTTGTTTTTTGTTTTTACTAATTTACAACTCTTCGTTATTATACAATGGAAGCTGAGTTTTAATTGTCTAACATGTTTATTTTCTTCAAATCGCATTGCTTCGTTTTCATAAGTAAAAACTTCTTCTATTTTTGCTTCAATTTCTTATTGATTTTTATTTGGTATTGGTACAGTTTTTCTTATTTTGGCTTGTATAAAAGTTTTTGGTATTTTAATGCCAAGTATCAAATAAGTATTATTAAAAGTTGCTGTTCCTAATTGCACATATTTTAATGTGTTAAAATCAATATTATATTTCGTAATTTCACGATTTGTTAGAATATTTGGGTTAATAATCCCATATTTTGCTGAAACTACTTTATTTTGAATTTGTTCTATTTTATTTTTTAACAATTGAATTTTTGTCATTTGCTCTAAATACATATTTTGTTCATATTCTTCGTCTATTATTTTATTTATGACATTAAAGCTTTTTTCAATTTCTTTTCTATCACTTCTTACAGTATTTTTTATTTGTTCTAACGCTAAATTAAAATATTCGTTTACGTGTATTTGTTTAGTCATTTTCTCGTCTGTCCTTAGAAGATGATTTTGAATTACCTGTATATCATTGTCGTCCATTGTACCGAACATCCATTTGGATACGCTGCCTACTGCGTTTACTAAACCTCTTGCTTTTCTTTTTGCTTTTGGTATTAACGACATTAACTTATTTCCTGCTTCTAACAACTCTGAATGTAATATGTCGTTGTTGTTCGTTTTCAATAGAATAATATTGTCCGTAATTTCGTTAATTATGCTTTTCATTTCTTCTATGTCTATTAAGTGTACTAATATGTCTGTATCCTTGACTATTTCTTGTGTTCTGATTTGAATGTCTATGAATCCTAGCTGATCCGTTAATTCCATAGATGTCAGTAATCACTTAATCAGTAGTGTCCATGTCAATATCATTACTACTATCAGCTGGAATATCTGAAAATTTCAATTGTTTTTTAATGTTAGAAAGGTGAATATTTTTCAGATTTCCCTTCTTATACCTAGGTTGTTCCTTATGTCTAAAGTCTTTTTTTATAAATCCTTCTGTTCTCCTTTTTTCATAATTTTCTCTTTTCTTATTTAGTTTATTTATAACTTTATTCTTAGTTGCTGCTAAATTATTTCTTACTAATTCTTTATCTATTTTATTGCGTTGTACCTCATTCGGTGTACATTTAATTGTCGAATGAAATCTATCGTTATAATTTCGAATAGCCTGTTGTATCAATTGTTTAACTGGTAACCCTTTATTTAACTTTCTGTAGTCTATTACAAGTCTGTATTTTTTTTTTCTCCGAATTATCTTCTTGGGTACCACTATTAATGGGCTCGAATATCTTGAGTGGCTTTTTTGAACGATTTCCTGCTCTTCCATTTCTTTAATTTGTTTTCTAACCTCCATTTCATGTTGGGGTGGGTATCTATACAACTTTGAGTTTATTTGCTGTTGTGTTGTGGTTTTGATCTGGTGTTGGATTTCGGTTGTGTTGGTCAATATATCACCTTCTTTAAACAATAATTTATTAAATCTTTTTAATAATTTGGTAACTTTGGTAACTTTTTAATAATTTTCTTAACTTCTTTATATTCTTCGACATTGAGATGATCTAATGCTAACCTTTCTTAATACAGATCTGTAGTTTCTAAAGTACAGATTTGATTTAAGTTATACGGATTATTTAGAAAATAACTTTCTTTTTGATTTAAAATTATCTTTCTTTTTCCAATGTCTATCTGGGCATTGAGAAAATTAAGCATATCTATTCCAATTATAAAGTCGTACTTTCGTCCTGTGAGAGGAGTGGATTTCCATCTTGCTCTGGCGTTGCTGGGTAAATTAAACTCTTCTGGTGCCAATGTGTGTACTTCGTAATTAATAGTGTCCTCGCTTGTAAGCGTACTAAATGTTAGTGGGTTGCTAAGCTTAATTTTTGGAAAATCCTTTATCTCGCTATTGATCAGGCTTAAACTAGCTCCTGTATCAATAAGCGCTACATAACTTTTATCGTTAATCCTCATTTTTATTTTGGGTAAGCATTCCAAGGCTTCCTAATAAAAAAAAAAATACTGTTATTTACTTCTTCCCTCTTAATGTTATTTTTTGAAGCTCCTTCCTGGCTTTGCCTACCCGAGCATAAGCAATTTTGGCTATGCTGCGGAAAGGGGTTTCCTGCCAATTGAGGTCTATTATTTTCGACGTTGTCAATTTCCATCGTTAATCCTCATTTTTATTTTGGGTAAGCATTCCAAGGCTCCCTCATAAAAAAAATACTGTTATTTACTTCATTCCTCTTAATGTTATTTTTTGAACCTCCTTCCTGGCTTTGCCTACCCGAGCATAAGCAATTTTGGCTATGCTGCGGAAAGGGGTTTCCTGCCAATTGAGGTCTATTAGTTTCGACGTTGTCAATTTCCATCGGTTCCGCTTGATTTTGTCTAGGTTGATTCTGATGGTATTGACCGGAATTTTGTCTGGGGTTTCCCGTCGTTTGTTGCCTTTGAAAATTACCCGAATTTGTCGGTCTGTTATTGTTGTTATATCTTCCACTATAATTCTGCTTATATTGTCCTGATACATTATATCTAGCGTCATTTTGATTCCCTTGATTGTTTGAACCTTGATCCGTGTTTTGATTCTTATCTCCAGCATTTTTGTTGTATCTCTGACCTCTGTCAGGATACCTACTGTTCCATTTATCTGTTGGATTGTTCCCACTTGTTTTAAACTTCCTATACTCTGGTCTAATGGTACTATCCTTAAATCTTCTACTTGTCATTAATTTTAGTATATTGTTCAAATTTCCTTCGTCATAAATCTTGTCTAGTGTGTCATTTCTATTATGGTATTTACTAATAAACTGTCCATGTTGCTTAGGTCGATGTAATGGTCACCCCTATAGTAAACCGTCAGTTGGTCCGCTTTATATTTTATATTTTGTATTTCTATCATTAACTCATTAACAGAGCTTACCTTGAGGTTAGCTACCGTTCGATATAAGTGGTGAGGCTCGACGTCCGGTCTGTACCGTAGTTTCACCGTTTCCTTGATTAGCTGCCAATTATCGGGCTATGGTACGTTTATTATTGCGTTTTTCGCCTGTCCTTGAATGGTCCTGTAGAATATTGATCTCGCTACCTCCTTCTGTAGTTCATTGCTACTTATCGTGGATAGCAAGTATTGTATGCTGCTGAAAAAGGAGTTGACCGTGATATCTCCTGTTCCTGTGTGGGTAAACTGTTCACAGTCTTCATTAGTCCATGTCTGCTGCTGTTGTTGTCTTCCGTTCTGCTCCGTAGTTCCAGGTATGCTTGCCGCATTTGTTCCAGTTGTTGCTCCCTTCTTGCAAGCTCCTCTACTAGGTCCACGGCGGGCATTTGAATCTGTTCGTTAGCCATTCTCCTTTGGTCGAAGATTTGTTGCCTTTTTGAATAAATCGTGATGTTCAAATTAATGGTGGAACACTTTATTTATTTTGTGTTCACTCGCACAGCACTTTGAACATAGTTAGTGATGATTTCAGTTTCTACAGAAACCACTGCACTTTGAATATTTATTTATTTGTGGCTGTTTTAACTATAAGTGTTTACTGCACTTTTTGTGGCTTCTGCTTATTCCTTGAATAGCGTTCACTGCACTTTTAGTGGTGTCTACTTTAATTTTTTTTTTTTTTTGCCAAAACAATAAATGGATTATCTGGTTCAGTTATTCTTGTTATATCCTGGAGGGTCTGGTCAACGGCTTATCGTTGGCTACAGAATCGCAGGATTGAAATTGGGAATTACTGTACAAGACAGGATATATTTAAAACGATTTTTCCGAACGCGGTTTGAATCACTGGACCTTTGATAGCGATATATATTCACTTTATTTCGCCTTATTTTCAAAGATCCTACCGACTGGGCCACTTAACTTTTATCCGTACGTCCGGGCGTTTTTAAGAAATTCCTTTACACGATTCAATAAGACAATTTGGTTTGGGCTATGGAATCAGACTGAATTTACTTTCAATTATTCATATTAATCAAAGCTTACAATTGCTTAAACATAATCTACATTTATATACTTAAATGCTGACTAAGTGGTTCACATCATATTTAAATGCTGACTAAGTAGTTCACATCATATTTGTCAACACCATTCTGATTCTTTGATATATGTATTATGAACTTTATGATTTTCTTTTGCACCTTTTGTAATATCTTTTACCAAAGCAAAGGAAATGGTGTCATATTAATTTTATTGATTTCCTGTTGTCTGGCTAATTTGATAAAGAAATTCTGCAAACTTATCAGGTTCAATACCCGTTACTTGGTTATTCATATGCGTAACTCATGCGTAGGTTTTACATGTATTAGTATCTGTGAATACATGTGACAAACACATAAAATCGAGTTTGACATGTCTGCAGTTGCGCCAAAAAATAAATTTGAAGAGGGTTACTTCACTGTGGGGGCCATATACCCTTTTTTTTACGAAGTTTACTCCTACAAAATAAGGTGTGCTGATGAAGTATTACAATTTTATTTCGTATCTACTTAGAAATCAAACAAACACGATTTCATTTATAATGATTAGCAATTTTTTATTTAAGCATATTTAGTAAATTAAGTTTTAACTAAGTAAAAAATTACGCACTGATTATTCAACTAAAGAGAGAAAAAACAATAGTGGCACAAATTTTAACCTTTTACAATATTCGCAATGTTATTCATTGTTTGAATATGAGTATCCGTAAAACTACTTACATTAACTAATTTTTTGGCTAAGCCACTTATTGGTTGCGAAACAATATTAATTTTGTGAATTTATTTCTAATGTTAACCTTCTGTTTAGACTTTTCGCTATCAAAAAACAAACGAATATCGAGATAATGCTACGAGCGATGGCATTTCATCGCCTAGCAATTTGTCTTGACAGATTGGGCATATTATTTTCATTTGCATTTTTGATGCCACAAATCCAGCGATATAGCTGGATACATAGATAGTGCATTGAACCTCTTGTAACGAAACACTTATGCATGCAAAGCTATATTTTTTCTTTATCTTTTGTTTTTTCACATAAAAAGTATCTGTGCGACATTTCTGCAATTTATTGTATTCAAAAATTTCACTAGATAAGGAAAATTCAAAAGCTTTTTAAACGTGCCGCCACTGGATTTTCTTTTGAACTCAAGTTTCATTTTTGACTTACGTTTACTCGGTGTTCTTTTTCTAATTTTATATATCTGTACTGTAATGTTTGCTGACTGCACTTGTTGACACTGCCAATATATAAGTATTACATATATAAAAATATACAATACCCAGGCCTGACGGTCGGTGGTGATTGCCCCCGGGCCCGGAGTTTTCCCGGAGCCCGGATTTTCGGTTTGTCTTAATTTTATAGAAATGTTTTTTTTGTTTTAATTTTGAACGGACAAAAAAATTTACAGATTATTTGACCTAGCGGATTCGAGAACTCAATCTGTGAATTTTGTTGTACATATGTACAAACAGTTTATAAGAGTCTATTTATGAAAATTTAGATAAATTTAGTAGAAAAGTAAGAAAATCTAAATTCGGGCGAAACTGATTTTTATATACCTTCGCGATGTATTTTCGAATGGGCGGTGCCCATAATTTCATAAAAACCCCGTTTCTTTGTTTCAAATCGTAGCTAGTATTAAACTTTACTCAATTTCTTCCAATAAATACTAAAAAACAAAGTTTTTTGCATTTATCAAAATTTCCGTTATATAGAAGTTGGGCGTGGTTATGGTACGATTTTAAAAATTATTGACGGTAGTGCTAATGGTATCAAGGACAATATGTTCACAAAATACCTTACATCGTTATTGAGATACCTTTAGACCTTTTTTATAAGTAGGCGTGGTAACGCAAATTTTTCAAAAGTACATAAAAATCAAGTTTCTATCTCTCTAAATATCAACTTTTAGTTAATATGTTCCAATAGATAAAGAAAAACCAAAATTTTTGCATTTTTCAAAATTTCCGTCATATGCTAGGTGGGCGAGGTTATGGTCCGATTTCAAAAATTTTTAACGATGATAACAGTGATACTAAGGAATATTTGTTCACCAAATTTTGTGACGATAGGTTAGGTTAGGTTAGGTTGGAATGGCTGGGAAGAGAACCCTCCCTTGGACTTAGGCCTAGCGTGGCCCATTGTACTGCCATATGCGAATTCGCTCCTCAATTCTCCTGCACATCGGGCTCAAACCATTTTGTTGACTTGATGAATTTCGACAGTGCTTTTGGGTTAATTAGCGCTATCTCCGCGAGGCTTTGTAGAGTTGGTCTGCCAAGCGTGCGAAGTCTTCTTCTACTTAAAGCTGGTTAGGTTAGGTTAGGTTGGAATGGCTGGGAAGAGAACCCTCCCTTGGACTTAGGCCTAGCGTGGCCCATTGTACTGCCATATGCGAATTCGCTCCTCAATTCTCCTGCACATCGGGCTCAAACCATTTTGTTGACTTGATGAATTTCGACAGTGCTTTTGGGTTAATTAGCGCTATCTCCGCGAGGCTTTGTAGAGTTGGTCTGCCAAGCGTGCGAAGTCTTCTTCTACTTAAAGCTGGACATTGGCAAAGTAGATGTTCCACGTTCTCTTCTTCTTCGTCGCAACTGCGACAGTGCTCCGGAGCATTTACTCCTAGTCTTTTCGCATGAGTACCGATTAGACAGTGTCCTGTGAGGGTTCTTGTTAAGGTAGAGACTTCACTTCTTTTTAGCCCCAGAAGGGTTGATGTGCGCCTTTTATCGTAGGACGGCCACGTGAGTTTGGAGATTTCGCAGTGTGGGAGAGTACCCCAACGTTCATTCGCCACCTGTCTGGTGTTGTGTTTAACTTGTAGTTTAAAAGTGGCAAGTGATATACCTATCCTGTTCCTCCTCGGAGGGATCGGGGTGGTCGTACCTTTCCTTGCCAATTCATCCGCTTTACAGTTGCCCTCAATATCACGGTGTCCAGGCACCCATATGAGTTGAATTCTATAATGCTGAGCCATCTCGTTTAGAGATCTGCGGCATTCAGTGAGAGACTTTGTATTGTCTATACAAGAGTCTAGCGCTTTCAGTGCAGCTTGGGTGTCAGAAAATATAAAGACCTGTTTATTTTCTTTAGGGTTTTTGATTAGGTGCTGCGTAGCCTCCTGGATGGCCAGCACTTCCGCTTGGTACACGCTACAGTGGTTGGGGAGTCTGAACGATGTTTCAAGTTTTAGTTCAGGGGAAAATACACCTCCCCCGACTTTCCCGTTGAGTTTGGAGCCATCAGTGTAAATGTTGATGGCCTTATGTATGTGGTGTGGTCTTGTGTACCAATCCTGTCGGGTTGGTACGATGACTTCATAGTTCTTTATAAAGGAAGCTGATGGTGTACAGTAGTCCGTATCTGTTGGTATTTGAATAGGAGCCATTTTTCTTAGAATTTTTGTGTGGCCAAGCGTGCTCTGGGTCCAGAAACCAGCTTCTCTAAGCCTTAGAGCTGTGATAACGGCTACCTCTTGAGCGACTACATCAAGAGGTGGCAGGTGTAGTATGGTATTTAGAGCGTCAGTGGGTGAGGAGCTTAAGGCTCCACTTATGCAGAGCTCCGCGCTTCTTTGTACTCTTTACAGTTGTTTAAGCGTTGTTGATTTTTTTAGCGTGGGCCACCAGACCAAGGCTCCGTATAATAGGATTGGGCGGACGATGGCTGTATAGATCCAGTGTACTATCTTAGGGGAGAACCCCCATTTTACACCAATAGCTTTTTTGCAAGTGAAAAGCGCCGTAGTGGCTTTCCTTATTCGCTCCCTTGTATTGTCCTTCCAGTACGGTTTATTGTCTAAAATCAGACCAAGGTACTTCGCGGTGCTTTTAAGAATTAGGCTTTTGCCATCAAGTTTCGGTAGTGTGAGAGTGGGTATCTTATACCATCTGGTGAATAGCACTAGTTCTGTTTTATCAGGATTCACTTCTAGACCACAGTCTCTGGTCCAGGTGACAAGTGAAGTGAGAGCTGTTTCCATGAGTTCGCATAGCGTCTGAGGAAATTTTTCTCTCACGATTACCGCAACATCGTCGGCGTACGCGATCACCTCGTAACCGTCTCCTTCCATGCGTCGCAAGAGCTTATTTACAGTTACCACCCATAAAAGTGGAGATAGAACTCCTCCTTGTGCAGTGCCTCTGTTTACGGGTCTGCGAACGGTGCTATCCCCCAGCTGCGAACACACTTCCCTGCTAGTGAGCATTTGGTGAATGAGTCCAACTAGAGAGCTGTCCATTCGCAGATCCCTGAGAGCCGAGGTAATCGCTCTCGGGGTTACATTGTTGAATGCCCCCGCAATGTCGAGAAATGCAACAAGTGCGAATTCTTTTTCTTCTAGGGATTTTTCAAGCTTGGAAACTAGTGAGTGGAGTGCTGTCTCCGTGGACTTGCCTTTGGTATAGGCATGTTGCGCATTAGACAATAGGGATGGACTAATCGAGCTTCTAATATACATCTCAATTAGTCTTTCGAAAGTTTTGAGTAGAACAGAGGAAAGGCTTATAGGCCTAAAGTCATTTGGTTTGGTGTGTGAGGCTCTACCTGCTTTTGGTATAAACACTACCTTAACTTCTCTCCATAAAACGGGTATATAGCTGAGGCCTAAGCAGCTGGTAAAGATTGTTTTTAACCAAGGTTTGGTGCGCTTCATGGTATGTTGTAGCTGAGCTGGGTAAATACAGTCTGGCCCCGGGCTTTTGTAGGGTTCGAATTTGTCTATGGCCCAGCAAATACTTCTGTCGCTTATTATCTCGTTTATAAGCTGCGGTCTGACATTCCTTTGTTCTGACTCATTTCCGAGATCATTGGTGTACTCTGAGAAATGGTTGTCTAGAAGCAGATTAACTGTTTCAACGCTAGAGTCGGTCCAGGTCCCATCTTGCTTTTGAAGAAAACTGGGTGCCGTCGGTGATTTTTCCAGAACTTTTCGAAGCCTTGAGGCCTCGGTTGTGGTCTCTATGCCGTGCAGAAATTATTCCATGAAGTGCGCTTTGCATTCCGCGTGTCTTTTTTATAGATTCTTAGTATTGCTTTATAATGCGCCCAGGAAGACTCCTGGGCATCATGCTTAGCAGCATTAAATGCTTTCCTACATCCTTTACGTAGTCTATTTAGGTCTGAGGTCCACCAGGGGGGCCTGTATGTTTCTTTTACTTTCTTATTGGGGCATGCTTTTTGCAGTGCTGCGTTGCAGTTTTCAACAAAGACACATACTAAATGGTCGAGTTCCTCTGACGTCCTTGGCTTAGTTGGTGGTTCCGAAGGGAGTCTCTTGAGTAGCAGTTTTCTATAATAACGCCAGTTTGTTTTTTTGATATTCTGCATCACCTTAGGGGTGGGTGGTGAGTCTGATATAGTGAATTCTATAAACCTATGGTCCGAAAATGAGTGCTCTTTCAGGACCTTCCAGTTTAATATGTGGTTACTAAACTTATCAGTACAAAGAGTAATATCTAGGACTTCTTTACGATTGGCTGTTATTAACGTTAGGTCAGTGCCTTTGTTGCATAAAACTAGATTTGTATTAAGTAAGTAGTTATAGAGTGACTCACCTCGTTCATTGATGTTGGAGCTACCCCCTTGCGTGTGATGGGCGTTGTACTTAGTGGGTTTGTGTCCCTCACTAGTTCCCTCATGGGTTTTAGCGGCAGAGGCCCCTCGTGGTCATGAGCCGGATAAAAGGAGGCCACTCTGAGCTTTTTCTGCGCCAGTTCAATGCTGGCTGTGGTTATGTCTCCATTACTATACTATGGTAGAATAAAAGAGTTTATGATAGTTTTAACTAGAATACAGGTACGGGGCTTTCCTTTACCTTGAGCTCCGAACAGAGCATATTTCGGGGTCTTCAGGCCACGGATCCTATCACCCGTGATCCATGGCTCCTGGACCAGAGCTATGTCTACTTCCCCTGACGCCAGTTGATGTAGAAGCGCAGCGGACGCTGCTTTACTGTGATGAAGGTTTATTTGAACAACCTTCATCACACGATACCACCTTCTCCACGATTGTCGTGTCCGCTTCCTCATTACTGAGTAGCTCGCACTCCGCATATAGCTTACTTAAGGTCGCGCCTACCTCCGATCCGGATGAGATGTATCCGCTCAGATCATCCTTCGTCTTTTCTTCTACCTCTATCTCGTGGTCGCTTGGTGGTTCCTCCGCTTCCACACAATTTGCCAGGTTCACCAGGGTGTCGGTTTTGTAAACCTTAAGGGTAATCTTCCCGAAGCCATAGTTTATCCTGTTCTCGCATTTAGCCAGGATTTCTATGCTCTCATTGTTTAGCAGGAGAACCACCTGCATCGTCGCTCGATCTGTCGGTTCGGTGTTTACCACTCTCCAGTTTTGTGTAGGGAGGTTTGGGTTAAATAGTGGCACCATCTCCAGGATCTCCACTGGGTCCGATGGTGTAACTGGTACCCAGGCTCTTGCTCTTGGACGTGACGGTATGTTCTTTGCGTCTACTACCTTGAGGCAGGCTCCGGGGTACACTTCGCCAACTTTGTCGATGGCCGCTTTGTACATTTCGACCGATCTGTTATCGTCACAGGCGACTAGCTTCACGTTCCCCTGGAACCATCCTAGGGCGGCATTAACCCATTTCCATTGGTGTCTGGGTATCCTACCTTCCTCGTAATTGCTATCAATGACGCCTATAACTTTTCGATCTTTAGCAATTTCTGCGAAGGATCGAGTCCATGCGCCCTGCTTTTTGGCCCTTTTCGGTGCTAACGGTTGCAGTTCCTCTACGGATCGTTGTCGCTTGGTAGCCGCTGACTTGCCGTATAGATTGACATCGAAGTCTGGAATAACCAACCTAGCCCACTCGATATCCTCTTGAACCTTCACGAAGTCCTCCTTCGATACCTGCTCCTCCCTGATCGGTGAAGTGGCTTGACGACGGAGAATCTGTGAGGCTTTTCGTCTATCTTGGTGGGTGGCCTTCGACGGGTTTGGACGAATTAATTCCTTGGCTCTATTGCTCGTCAACGGGCCTTGCCTGGGTCTCACTACAGTCGTCCCGCCAGGCGCTGGTCGCTGAGTGACGAGATTGCTGCAGGAAGGCACAGGGTGCTCGCTGTCGACAGTTTGGGCCTCCTGGCTCGTAGCACTCTTGCGAGTGGCATTAGCCTTCGGGCTTCTCGGACCAGGGGGTACCTTTGTTCTTGTTAGCTTTTGTTGTTGAAGGTTGTGTGTCCTTAAGCTCGGTGGTGCCGTAGCTTTATGTGTTGCGGAGGTTGTAGCGCCTGTCGGCCTTTGCTTGGGAGCGCCGCACTCCCTTTTTGGTGTTAAGTTTTTATTTTTAAGATTATCCACAATAATGACCCACGAGTTGCGGAGAAAGGGGAACGTCCACCCGGGCAGAGATCCGCTGTACCCGGGTAAGGCTAGTTAGCTCCGAAAGTTGCCCGGTATCCGGAGCACTCCGTTAGAAAATGGGCTTTGTAAGAGCCCCCAGCCAGGTTGATCCTCGGCACGGGTCGTTTGACACCTTGATCCGGCCCTGTAAATATACAAAAAGGGGAGGGGGATGTTGGGAACTGGAGTAGGCCTGAGTAGGAATTGCGGGTATGAGGGGTTTTGGAGGGGTCGTCGCTCGAATTAGCCGCCAAAGCGTTACCAGGTGTGACCACGGGGAGGCCCCTAGTACAAGGGGGGTGTCAGTCACCGAGTGACTGAGCACCTACGAGTCGACGATTTGGAGTGTCGCGTGTGTGCAAGTCGAGCACCCCCGTCAAAGATACCTTACACCGTTGGAGGAGCATCAAGATATTGCCAAAGGAATTTGTATAAAAACTCGAGCCAAACCGAGATGGGAGGCTTTTGCAATTGAGCTCAACAGCTTAGGACCACCATTGCGCTCGTGGGAAAAGTGGTTAAAGGTAAAATAAATTGTAAAAAAATTCTGTTATTAAATTAATTATTTGGCATATTTTCATTTAGGTTTGGACAGATTTAAAAGGCAAAACAAAAAAGAAAATTTAAACCTGAAATATTGTTATTTTTAATTTAATTAGAATATGTTAAACTTTATTATTGAATTTTTTTAAGTTAATCTTTATTAATGCCACTTTTTTTAACTTTAATGAAAAGAATGAATACAAATGAACTAATAGTACAAACAATAAACAAGATTTAAGCCTGAAGTTGCATTTGTTGTAAAATGGAATTTCTTATTTCTACGGCTTCTTCATTTAGATGTTCAGTTTCAATAGCTATGCTATCTTCTGCTCCATTATAGTTTTCGGTTCCCGATTGTTTTTGCTTTCTTCATTCGAAAATTCCACACCGAGCACCTAATAAGCACCGAAATCGATTTTTGAGCACACCAATTGTCCGTTCAACAATATTTCTTGTTTGAGAATGTTTTCGGTTAAACATACTCTCCGCAGATCCATCTTCAAGACTCCGGAATGGAGTAAGCATGTAGGGTGCTAAACCTTAAAAGTGTGGTTGTTATTTCAGCAAACCTGTAAATGATTATATGTAATTACTTTATGTATATTTAATTTTGTTTCTAAATACTTACTATCATTGAATTTAAGCTAAAATATCCTTTACGATTATAATATAAATGTTGAAGCTCTTTTTTGGGGACAACAATTTTTACATGGGTCCCATCAATACATTCTACTACACCTGGTATCCCGCTTTTCTCAAAAAAATACATTCTCGTGTTTCGTTTTTCTTCTTCGCTGTAGTGAATAGATATCCAATCTTTACACACGTGCTCTTCCAAAACCTTAAATACCTCCGTCAAAACTAAGGAAACGGTCGATTGGCCGAGTCCAATATTGCTGTCGTTTCCCACAATCAGAACCTTTAAGCCGCTGCTAACTTTACAATTGTTGGTATTGATGTGGTTTTTATACATGGTTATAATTTTCTTTCCAGCAATGCCAGCAAAAAAGAGAACGCAGCTTTCGGTAAGCGGTAATTTGTTAAAAATTTGTTAAAACCGATGTTTTAGTATACTTAAATAAATACAAAAAAGTCACTCACATTTGCTCTTCCAAATCTAAAGGATCAGATGCTTATCTTAGATTCCTTCTTTCTCTTTTTAATTTTATTATCCCTACAGCTTCCCCTTCATCCTCATCATCAGTAGACCAGAGCTCAACACAATCAATTTTAGTTGATTGTTTCTTTAACTCAATTACGCTTAAAATACTAATTTAATAATTAATTTAAAATCGTAAATCCAACCATTTACATATGTAACCAAAGGCACAAACAGTTGCCAATCAATTAACTATGCACAATAGAGCAGACTTTCGTCGATCAAGTTTCACAATACCAAAGTAAAATATAATCGACACGATCGACTGAGGTCTATTCTACTGCCAGTCGACAATCGCAATAGGGGTGTTAGTTTAACCTATCAGCTGTTTGCTGACCACTTCGTTTTGGTTGCAACATGTTTAATTGAGAGCAAGGAAACTAAGTTAAATTAAAACTGAGTTTAACCCTGCACTTAAAAACTGGCTCTAAATGTAATTAAAATGTTTGTTTATTTTTCTGTTGGCCTAGTAAATGTTAATTTTACAATTTTTATTGAGCTCAAGGCCAGTTTATGGAAAAAACAAACAAACATTTATAAAAATAAATTTAATTAATTTAATAAAAATAAGTCTGATGAGGAGATGTGGTGATTTCCGAAATATATATAATATAATTTTGGCGCTTACTCTATATAGCTCAGTGTTTGGCCGAGCTTCTCCTACAATTTGTGGTGTGCGTCTTTATATTATACCACAAATGGAGGGACCTACAGTTTTGTGCCGACTCCGAACGGCAGATGGATTTAATGAGAAGCTTTTTCATGGCAGAAATACCCTCGGAGGTTTGCCATTGCCTGCCGAGGGGTGACCGCTATTAGAAAAAACTTTTTCTATTATAAAGATTTTGTTTGCCCTGACTGAGATTCGAACCTCGAACTCACCGGCATATCAAGTTATAGCACGCACCGCTACCAACTCGACCACAGCGGCCGAAATAGTACTATAATTTCTACCATTAAAAAACTGTTGTTGTTTTTTCGCAAAATTCTTCCATAAACTGGCCTTGAGCTCAATAAAAATTGTAAAATTAACATTTACTAGGCCAACAGAAAAATAAACAAACATTTATATGCAAGGATGAGCACGCCTTAAATGCATTCTAATAAAAAGTAAATAACTTGAATACAAAATTTGCAAATAAAACACAAACAACAACCACACAAACAAGTTAAATAGCGGCAGATCACTTGCTCTTGTTAGTAGTTAGTTTGTTTAAGGAAGATGAAATAAACACAACAGCCAAATCGGCTAGCGTAGCACAATATGAAGCGTATTGGCTCTGTAACTCCGAGCTCCCGGGCTCAAAGCCTGGGAGAAGTGGTTATGAAAATAAATTTAATTAATTTAATAAAAAGAAGTCTGATGAGGAGATGTGGTGATTTCCGAAATAGTACCTACTATAATTTCTACCATTCAAAAACTGTTGTTGTTTTTTCACAAAAATCTTCCATAAACTGGCCTTGAGCTCAATAAAAATTGTAAAATTAACATTTACTAGGCCAACAGAAAAATAAACAAACATTTATATGCAAGGATGAGCACGCCTTAAATGAATTCTAATATAAAGTAAATAACTTTAATACAGAATTTGCAAACAAAACACCAACAACAACCACACAAACAAGTTGAATAGCGGCAGATCAGTTGCCATTAAAAAACTGTTGTTGTTTTTTCACAAAATTCTTCCACAAACTGGCCTTGAGCTCAATAAAAAATTGTAAAATTAACATTTACTAGGCCAACAGAAAAATAAACAAACATTTATATGCAAGGATGAGCACGCCTTAAATGCATTCTAATATAAAGTAAATAACTTGAATACAGAATTTGCAAATAAAACACAAACAAGTTAAATAGCGGCAGATCAGTTGCTCTTGTTTGTAGTTGGTTTGTTTAAGGAAGATGAAATAAACACAACAGCCAAGTCGGCTAGCGTAGCACAATATGTAGCGTACTGGCTCTGCAACTCCGAGCTCCCGGGTTCAAAGCCTGGGAGAAGTGGTTATGAAAAATAAATTTAATTAATTTAATAAAAAGAAGTCTTATGAGGAGATTTGGTGATTTCCGAAATAGTACTATAATTTCTACCATTAAAAAACTGTTGTGGTTTTTTCACAAAAATCTTACATAACCTGGCCTTGAGCTCAATAAAAATTGTAAAATTAACATTTACTAGGCCAACAGAAAAATAAACAATCATTTATATGCAAGGGTGAGCACGCCTTAAATGCATTCTAATATAAAGTAAATAACTTGAATAAAGAATTTGCAAACAAAACACCAACAACAACCACACAAACAAGTTAAATAGCGGCAGATCAGTTGCCATTAAAAAACTGTTGTTGTTTTTTCACAAAATTCTTCCATAAACTGGCCTTGAGCTCAATAAAAATTGTAAAATTAACATTTACTAGGCCAACAGAAAAATAAACAAACATTTATATGCAAGGATGAGCACGCCTCAAATTCATTCTAATATAAAGTAACTAACTTGAATACAAAATTTGCAACTAAAACACAAACAACAACCACACAAACAAGTCAAATAGCGGCAGATCAGTTGCTCTTGTTTGCGGCTGGTTTGTTTAAGGAAGATGAAATAAACACAACAGCCAGCTCGGCTAGCGTAGCACAATATGTAGCGTATTGGCTCTGTAACTCCGAGCTCCCGGGTTCAAAGCTTTGGAGAAGTGGTTATGAAAAATAAATTTAATTAATTTAATAAAAAGAAGTCTGATGAGGAGATGTGGTGATTTCCGAAATAATACTATAATTTCTACCATTAAAAAACTGTTGTTGTTTTTTCACAAAAATCTTCCATAAACTGGCCTTGAGCTCAATAAAAATTGTAAAATTGTTATTAAAAATGTCGAACCATAACCGGCAGGTTGACGTAACCGACAAATGATATATTTTATATAAGAAGGCTTATTCTCTTAAATTTCTCGGCAGAAGCACATCGCATTTTAATAAATATGCAGCCGTGCTCCCAGTTTAACATTCAAAAATTTCCCTGTGGATTCGGTTTGAAATCACATGTTTGGCGCTGCCAATTTCACATTCACATACATTTTTGTGAATTGAATCCGAATGCTTAATTGTATGTGAAATGAAAAGTAAATGACAAAAAGTGTTTGAATGTTTAATTACTTTCGATTGGAATAATTTTTAAAATATTCTTTGATGTTTGTGGAAGCCATTTATGACATTTCTGTATTAGTTATTCATAGAAATATGCGTATTTTTAAGTGTTTTGCTGATGGCTGCTCAAAAAAGCATATGTACATAGCTGAATCCGAAAGGGAAATTTCAAAAGCAGCTGTTTGTGAATTGCCACAACGATAACCAAAGTGTGTGACAGGGATGACCTTATATGCGAAGAAATTTGTGACATTGGGAGCAAACTAATTCACTTTCACAGGAAATTTTTAAAATCACATTGTGGAATTGAAATGTGAAACTGGGAGCACGGCTGATAGTTGCGTTTTGTAAAACAAACAACGTAAATCTTGTATATAAAACTGCAGTCAAATGTGAAGCTTAACTGCGGAGAAAATTAGCTAAAAAACACCTTCTGATTAAAAAAATGTATTTCCGCATTTTGCACAACAAGATCAGTTTAAATATACAATTGCAATTGCTAGCAAATGGTAACGATGGTTTGTACTTATGTTATTTCGAGTTTTAAATACATATATTTTTTTTTTTTTACTTTTTATTCAGTTTTCAATTATGACCTCGAATAAGATAAGTCCAATATATGCAATATATACCTACTTAAACATTAAATAAGAAAAAATGTTCAATCTCTTGAGTAAAGAGAAAACGGAATTTGAAGCTTCGGTGGCAAAGTTTCGCAGGTTAAATAACATTACTCAGGAGATTGAGAATGACAAGAATAATTAAAGTGTGGTAGATTTAGATAATATACCTAGTACAAAGGAGGCTGCGGCATTAAGTTATGATAATTTTGATGATGACAGCGACGCTGACGGAGACAACCGGTATTTTTATGAAGACAACTTAGAATGCATAGGAGCTGAAGAGACGGACTTGGAAAGGGATAGGGAATTAGAACTGAAAGCATGGGCTACTAGGAAAAACGCCCCTCATAATACCCTGGCAGATATTTTAAAAACCCTTAATAAAATAGACGTTACCGGTTTGCCATTATCTGCAAAAACACTCATTGGTACAAAGAGAGAAAAGGTTGATATTGAGGATATAAAAGGAGGAAATCTTTTGTATTTGGAGATTGAAACAAATTTTAATAGACGGACTGAAAATAAGTAAATGTGCTAAAAATTGCGTTTGGTCTGTCTTAGATACAGTGGTAGGTTATCCGTAAACTGGCCTTGAGCTCAATAAAAATTGTAAAATTAACATTTACTAGGCCAACAGAAAAATAAACAAACATTTATATGCAAGGATGAGCACGCCTCAAATTCATTCTAATATAAAGTAACTAACTTGAATACAAAATTTGCAACTAAAACACAAACAACAACCACACAAACAAGTCAAATAGCGGCAGATCAGTTGCTCTTGTTTGCGGCTGGTTTGTTTAAGGAAGATGAAATAAACACAACAGCCAGCTCGGCTAGCGTAGCACAATATGTAGCGTATTGGCTCTGTAACTCCGAGCTCCCTGGTTCAAAGCTTTGGAGAAGTGGTTATGAAAAATAAATTTAATTAATTTAATAAAAAGAAGTCTGATGAGGAGATGTGGTGATTTCCGAAATAATACTATAATTTCTACCATTAAAAAACTGTTGTTGTTTTTTCACAAAAATCTTCCATAAACTGGCCTTGAGCTCAATAAAAATTGTAAAATTGTTATTAAAAATGTCGAACCATAACCGGCAGGTTGACGTAACCGACAAATGATATATTTTATATAAGAAGGCTTATTCTCTTAAATTTCTCGGCAGAAGCACATCGCATTTTAATAAATATGCAGCCGTGCTCCCAGTTTAACATTCAAAAATTTCCCTGTGGATTCGGTTTGAAATCACATGTTTGGCGCTGCCAATTTCACATTCACATACATTTTTGTGAATTGAATCCGAATGCTTGATTGTATGTGAAATGAAAAGTAAATGACAAAAAGTGTTTGAATGTTTAATTACTTTCGATTGGAATAATTTTTAAAATATTCTTTGATGTTTGTGGAAGCCATTTATGACATTTCTGTATTAGTTATTCATAGAAATATGCGTATTTTTAAGTGTTTTGCTGATGGCTGCTCAAAAAAGCATATGTACATAGCTGAATCCGAAAGGGAAATTTCAAAAGCAGCTGTTTGTGAATTGCCACAACGATAACCAAAGTGTGTGACAGGGATGACCTTATATGCGAAGAAATTTGTGACATTGGGATCAAACTAATTCACTTTCACAGGAAATTTTTAAAATCACATTGTGGAATTGAAATGTGAAACTGGGAGCACGGCTGATAGTTGCGTTTTGTAAAACAAACAACGTAAATCTTGTATATAAAACTGCAGTCAAATGTGAAGCTTAACTGCGGAGAAAATTAGCTAAAAAACACCTTCTGATTAAAAAAATGTATTTCCGCATTTTGCACAACAAGATCAGTTTAAATATACAATTGCAATTGCTAGCAAATGGTAACGATGGTTTGTACTTATGTTATTTCGAGTTTTAAATACATATATTTTTTTTTTTTTACTTTTTATTCAGTTTTCAATTATGACCTCGAATAAGATAAGTCAAATATATGCAATATATACCTACTTAAACATTAAATAAGAAAAAATGTTCAATCTCTTGAGTAAAGAGAAAACGGAATTTGAAGCTTCGGTGGCAAAGTTTCGCAGGTTAAATAACATTACTCAGGAGATTGAGAATGACAAGAATAATTAAAGTGTGGTAGATTTAGATAATATACCTAGTACAAAGGAGGCTGCGGCATTAAGTTATGATAATTTTGATGATGACAGCGACGCTGACGGAGACAACCGGTATTTTTATGAAGACAACTTAGAATGCATAGGAGCTGAAGAGACGGACTTGGAAAGGGATAGGGAATTAGAACTGAAAGCATGGGCTACTAGGAAAAACGCCCCTCATAATACCCTGGCAGATATTTTAAAAACCCTTAATAAAATAGACGTTACCGGTTTGCCATTATCTGCAAAAACACTCATTGGTACAAAGAGAGAAAAGGTTGATATTGAGGATATAAAAGGAGGAAATCTTTTGTATTTGGAGATTGAAACAAATTTTAATAGACGGACTGAAAATAAGTAAATGTGCTAAAAATTGCGTTTGGTCTGTCTTGGATACAGTGGTAGGTTATCCGAGGACTAGCCCCTTTTTAATTACTTGCTTCCAAGGAAAAAGCAAACTCAGCAATCCAGAGGATTTTTTGAAACAATTTTGTTTTCTTAAGGGTAAACGGTAGAAAAGTAGGATTAAACCAGGTAGTAAAATAATTTAGCGTTAGATGCTTTAACTGTGATTCTCCAGCCCGTGCATTTGTGACTGGAATTACTTCGCACACAGTCGAAAATTCTTGCTTTAAATGTCAGTGCCCAAGTCAATACCTGTATAAAAGGGTTAGTTTTTTAAAATTTGAAGGATTACCTAGGACAGACAACACACTTAAAAACAGACGAGACATAAATCATCATAGTGATAATTTTAAGAAATGAGAAAGTTTATTAGAATCTGCAAATTTCGCACAGTTTCTTTTAGATCCCATGCCGAGATTTTGATGAGTTAATCAACTGGAAATCTACAGAGTTTCGTAAATTTTTACTGTATACTGGAATATTTGTATTAAAAGGTTGTGTTGATGATTATTTGTTTTATCATTTTCTTTTGCTTCATGCCGGAACTCGGCTTCTCTCTTGTGAGAGGTCATCTCACGCCAGAGTTAACACCGCTGAAGAAATTTAAAAGACTTTGTAAAACTAATATCTACGTTATACGGTAATCATTTTATTAGTTTTATCGTGCATGGGATCTTACATTTAGCTGACTGTGTAAGGCAATTTGGACCTTTAGGAAAAAACCGACGATGATATTTTTATAGGTCTCGTTTTAACGGATATAGAGAATTAACCTGTTAATTCCTCATCTGACTTAGGTATTATTTGAGAAAATTTATCAAAAAACGAATTAGATGTAAGCAAAAAAGATATTAAATATTAATATTTTTGTTATTGTTTGGCCATATAGCTATTTAAAAAACAACAATACTCAAAGCGGTAGAAGATATAGTACTATTTCGGAAATCACCACATTTCCTCATCAGACTTCTTTCTTCTTGGCTTCTGCGGGAGTCGAACCCTCAACAACATGCGCAATACTTAAGCCGGCAGCTAAACGCATTCAGCTAAGCTTACGCTGTAAGTGCTGTTGTTATTTTTCCTGCTTTCCCTTCACAACTTACTCCAATCAAGTGCGGCTGTACTGCTGCTATTTCTACTTGACTGTGTAGTTGTTGTTTGTACAATTTCTATTTTGTTAGAATTTGTTTGTATAAGGCTGGCTCATTATTTTATACATTTTTTTTTGCCATATAACTAAGCCGGCAGCTAAACGCATTCAGCTAAGCTTACGCTGTGTGAGCTGTTGTTTTTTTCCTGCTAATTTTTCAAATAAACAGATCGGTCTTAAAGCTCAAAAATATTTAAAATAAATATATTTGTATGCCGTTTGGAAGCAAATATTTATTAGTACTATTATTACATCATTTATTTAACGATTTTTATTAAAATAATATTGTGTGTTTTATTTAATGGATCAGTCCCTTTATTAGAATATGCCCTAATGTTATTATATAGTAATTTAAAATAATAAATGTTGAAATATAAACAATAAACATTTAGATTGTTATCACCATTGAGGATCTCTTTGAAGAAGTTGTAGAATCGGAAGTTAAAAGCTCGCAACGCTCTTCCATTTGCAAAGGTGATTGATTAAATTTAAAGATTATTATTAAATAAAATATTATTATAGAACGAAGAATTCAGAGGCGAAGTTATGAAATAGAATAAGATGTAAATATGTATATAATTAATAATAAGTTTTATTATGTATATTTATAATAAGTTTTATTATGTATATTTATAATAAGTTTTATTATGTATGTATGCTCAGGACAATACCCCGAGTGGATCGAAGAGGCACAGGACTTCCTCTCACCGGAACCGTCGGTCGATAGTCGTATCAGCTAAGACATTTAGCGAGGCCACAAAAGAGCACCTGACGCTGGCTGTGCTTGACAAGAGCCATCCCGATGGGAATATCAGCACGGACAATTGGAAGTCCGTCTTGATGGGACTCTGCAGGGTCTATAAGGGCATACTCCCGAAGTATCCCGGCTCTGCACCAGTCGTCCGCGACGCTGGCTGGTATCAAGGACGAATCAAGCTGGTCGCGTGCGCGGACGAGCGGGCAGTCCGGCTGTAAATGAGGCAGGAGATCCTCGAGCTCATCCGCCTTGGCAACGGAGATCTACCCACCAGGAATTGGAGGATAGTCCGAGTTGGCGAGACCAAGGAGAAGCAACGTTACGTTGACCTTGTTAACAACGATGCTTCTATCCCAGTGCTCTTGGACTGTGGTGGGGTAATAAGTTACGGATTTTACTCAATCGCCATTAAGGTCCACAAGAAGTAGAGGTGGGTAACTCAGCACTGAGTTGAGTTACTGAGCTGACTCTTTGCGATGAGCCGCACGCTCAGACTCACTTCTCAAAAAAATTGTGACTCAGTAGCTTAGTTATAAATTTCAGCCATCTTACTGAGCGGCGAGTCGATGAGTGTGTCAGCACTGAGAATCAAAGATAAGCTGATACGAACCTCTTTGTTTTGTGGAGAGACACTCTGTAAGAAATGGCATTTGGGAGTTCTTTATTGCATTTTTGGAGATTTTGCAGTTTTTTTGCCACCTTTGCAAACAGTATAAATGTAAACGCAATAAAAATAAGAACAAGAAATAAATATATGAAATCAACATGATCACAATTATAAAATACGAGAAATTAAAATTTTGCAAAAATGCGTAAAACAAATAACTATAAAAATATATGTGATGAACATGCAATTTGCATATCATATTATCTATGGTGAGAATAAAGAGTGACAGAAAATAAGAACTAGCGCGAAAATTTTTCTTTTTGGCGCGTTATCAATTGTGCTGTCACTTTAATTATTCAACGTGCACCTCTCCACGATAGCAGTGCTGCCGTAGTTGCACAGAGCGACACTATTATGAAATGAGTCGTAACTCAATTCTGCTACCTCACTGAGCTGACTCACTTAATTGAGCAAGAGTCATTGAGTCAACTCGCGAAATTTTGCTGAGTTACCCACCCCTAACAAGAAGACGGAGGGAGCCAGACAGACGGAGCAGATGGGCAACGCCTCAAGCGCACCCACTTCTGCGACCAATCTTACTGATGAGGTGGCTAACAAACTGGGAGACGCCTCGAGCGTCCCTAACAGCCAAATAAAACAGCGAGCGCCCTGAGCGCAACTGAGGACATCCCATCCGGGGTAACAGACATCGCGACGGATGCTGAGACGAGTGATTTTATATTGGCAAATAATCTATATATATGCAACCGTGGGAGCGATCCCACCATCATTACCTTTGTCAGAAGAGAAGTGCTGGACATCACCCTCGCTGCAGGCAGCCTCTTAGACCTGATAATCGACTGGCAAGTGTCCAAAGAGCACTTCTTTTCCGACCACATCTACATAACTTGTAAGATCACCCTCAATCCTACTACTCTAACGAGGCGTATATGATCAAGAGGCAGATGGATTGGCAGAAATATAAGAACGTCCTCTCAGCCTCTCTGTCCAGACACGTTTATCACGGTAGGCTAGGCCTATCGCAAACACCTGACGAAGCGAGTCCCTCAAACACGATGGTCGTTTCTCTCGGTGAGCTTGACTCACCGTCAAAAATATATGAAGCGGTAAACCTCATAACAAACGCATATAATTCTGCTTTCAGAGTCCCCTGCCCTAAGACCCTCCCGAAAGGTAAAAAGAAACCCCAGTGGTGGAATCTAGAGATTTCAGCACTCAGGAAAGAGAGCAGGCGTCTTTTTAACTTAGCCAATAGGACGGGTCTTCGGCAACTATACAAAGACGCTCTTAAAACTTTCAAGAACGGGTCCAGAGGGCAGCCGCAATGCTCACCACCGGAGCACTGCCCTCTACACCAACCAAATCTCTGGAAATAATGTTAAATCTCCCACCGGTGGATCTCTATGGTAAATTTCTGGCGGCCTACAGTGCTGCTAGGCTATATGCGATTCTTCCGTGGAGAAATCTTAACTACGAGCACGCAAAGGTCCGACAACCCGATGAGGTTGGATTACATTTTACACCCTCCATTCTCTGGAAATAGATTCTCCACAAGAATCCCAGAGACGAGCGAATGGATAGGTATCGTGGACCTGGAACCAGGATCGACGGCTGTATATGCAGATGGTTCCAAATTAAACAAAAGAGTAGGCAGCGGGATTCACTATATTGAACTCGATCTAAACCTCAGTCTTAAGAACAAGGCATTACCATTTATTCTGAAAGCCAGGCTGCTATAAAATCTCTGAACTCCTAAGGTACAACCTCTAAGTTGGCCTTTGAATGCAGAGCAGCTCTAAACCAGCTGGCGGATATGTGCTTCGTATGTGTTGTATGGGTCCCTGGCCATAAGGACATTCCTGACAACTGCCTGGCTGATGAAATAGCAAGGAAAGTGACGGAAATAACTGCGATAAACTCTGCTCAAGAGGCGGATTTACCCTTAGCATCCTATAAACACAGATTAAGAGCTGAGCTTATGGGTAAGGTAAGTTTAAGGTGGGCATCGGAGCCCACCTGCCCCACTACCAGACAAATCTGGCCAGAAGCCGATGAGAAGCGCTCTAAAGCTCTCACTATGCTTGGCCGCTCCTCTCTCAGATTAGTAGTTGGGGTGATAACCAGGCACTGCCTCATGGGCACGCATGGGGAAAGGCTAGGTTACCCAACAAACGATTTTTGCCGCAGTTGCCGAAACGAGGAGGAGGTGGAGAGTATTGAGCACTATCTCTGCCACTGCCCCGGCTTGGCCAAAACGCGCAGTAAAGCTTTTAAAAGTTACTTTTTGGACTTGAACTCGGCAAACATTTCCAATTTTCTACTCTACATTAAGCGCACAGGATGGTTCAATTTCTGAAAGAATGGAGGGCTTCTTACAGCCTAAGTGTGCCACCGTGCTCCTGTGCGGTGGCAGCCACCCTAACCTAACCTAACCTAGCATCAGTTTATACATACATATAATTTCCATCTAAGAAATGTATCAATGCTTCATTTATAAGAAAAGTAATATATTTATTTGCGAAATTACCCGCTCTCGTTTACAAATTTAAACAAAACGAATGAATGAATTAAAGAAGAAAGCTCACCACCGAGAAGTTTACTACCCAGTAGCGCGGTTCAGAAACTTGTTTAACAACACTCGAAGTTGCCAACTCAACTAAACAACAGATGTTAACAATAGTCGCCATATTTTGTAAGCGACTAGTAAAAGAACGTCCAACTCACTTATAATCAAAGCCCTTATATTTTGAATACAATTTACAACACTAGTCTGCAAAATTAATGGTTGTTTGTAAAATTTGCTATTCAATTTCCTTTGGTACTTTCCAATGATTATTCACAATAGCACCACTTTCTCACTTTCCAACACTTTCACTGAGGTCGGCTATTTTTAAGCGAGTTTATTTCAACCCGCTTATTTCAACTCAACTCGCTTATATTTGTTGTTGCTTTCCACGCTATACGATCAGCTACCTAGTGTTCTTTTGCAAGTCGCTTACAAAAGATGAGGCCTAATATTGCTACTCCGTAACTCATTTTTGACAACATACGCAAAATCAGCTGTGTTTTAAAGCTCTCGGCATTTAGTTTTGTGATGTTAGAAACGCGATATGTAATTTATTTGTGTAAATTTTTTTCAAAAGAAAACCGAAATGGCTTTTGAATTGTTGGTTTATAATATGCACTTGTTTTTCTATACAAAAAAGATATTTATTTTCACAAACAATATAACACATCTATTAATGAAAGTCATTAATTTATTTATACACAAGCGGTTTAATTTTTCACAATTCCAAGCACAATGCACATTTGCCAGCACCGCCCAGCTCCTTGTGGGTACATTCAAATATTACGGGGTTATTACTTACCATGCGCCATCGGTCGGCGGACTTTTCACCACCTCCGATGGCATTCAGTATGGAAGCCACCTCTTTCCACTTCTTTTCCAGCTCCATCCTGCCATGGAGCCGATGAAACTTTCCTCTGGCTAGCCCCGGATTCTCTTGAAAGAAATCCATCATCCCACTCAGCTGCTTCATTGAGGCACGCTCCTCGTTGCTGTTTGGCTTATTGAGGCCATTCTTAAAATAGAAATAGAAAAGTAAATAATCCATTTAATAACTTTAATTAAGTACACTTCCTTTTGGTTTGCTTAATTTGAGCTTCAATGCTCCAACTATTAGCGGGATGTATTGCAATTTTTTTTTGCATTCCTTTTGTGTTTTTCGTAAATTTTGACACTTCGTTACCTGAGTTGCCACTTTTCGCTATTGCAAACCACAAATGAAGTCGTGTTGTTAAAAGTTACTGAATCGCACTACAGGTTTGCTTTTTTATGTAAACGTTTGTTGTAGGAAATTGTGGTGAGCCGTTGAATAGTCGTTCTAATATCCAAATAACAACAGTCGTCAAATATTTTCGCATTTAAAGCTTTAAGTTTATCTGCACTGATTAAAGCAAATATTTCACATTTCACAAAACATTGCCATTTACATAAATAAAAAATGAGGCGGCGACGATTGTTGTGAGCAAAAAAAAAACTAATACATATATTAATTGCGAATTTATTAACGCACATATGCATTTAAGTAATATGATTAGCAAGTAGGTAGTACTTTCTGTATTACCATTCAAAAGTACATATATGTATGCATTTAAAATGCAAGTAGTTGTAAAATTAATATTGCATGTAAACAGTTTTATTTAATTAAAACCTTAATCATTAATAGATATTTCAATGTACATATGCATTTCTTGTACTTACTTTTAAATAAAAAATTAATATGAACAACTATATAACAAAATACTTAAAATTTAATATATTTATGTTAATGAAAATACTCCAGATCAGGCTTATAATAATGCCCTGATATAAGACATTATGTAAGCGCCATCTAAAATGGGAAATAAGGCTTATGATGATGTTGAAATATTCTATATAATGTTTTATCGTAAGGTCTTAGAAGATGGCTGCAGGCGAACCGTTGGAAAAGTGAGTAGAGTCAATTATTTACAAAAGCAAGTAACCTGAAGAATTAGTTGATCAATTAGGAAACTTTCAATGCATCAGTGTGCAAAACAATTCAAGCTCCGAATGTCCAACTTTTCCAATCCTTTATGTGCGCATATTTGAAAGGCTGATCTATTTTATATGGAAAATTTAATATGACTCGTTTTAGTGAAATAATTGCCCAAAGTTTCAGAGTGATGCTCTACTCAAAAGTATGTAAATGTACATTCGACATCGGAGCAACTTTTAAATTTGGATAGCTCATGCTCGCACTTATGTGTATTTATGGATAAGAAATGGAAACCAATTACACAGGTCTGCAACAAAAATGCTGTCTGGATATTTCCAACTGATTTCTATGTATTTAGGTGTTCTGAAAACTAAAAAAATACTCAAAAAATTCCAGAACGTGAGGTTATTTTACAAAACTCAAAATTTTATTATAAAAAAGGGTTTTTTGGGCTTACTTGTAGGCATTAATATTAGGTATAATTTTATTTTGATTACTGATTTTAAATGTTTACCATAACTATCATTAATTTCTAAATATGGAACACCCTGTGTGAGCTGCATTAACAAACATAAACATGTTTACTTCCTACTTTGCCCTAGAGGACGATTTGGTTTATTGTACCAATATTGAAGGTTTGATGGATACATTTCAGATCTCATAAGACCCAGCAAAGTGGCGTATTTTTATAGATTCTTCAAAAAGAAGCCTTAAAGCAGTTCTGCTTCACAACAGCGGTTTCTATACTTCCATTCCTGTAGGTCATTCCGTACACCTCAAGGAAATCTAAAAGAACTTGGAATTGATTATTTGCTAATTAAAATATAAAGACCACGGTTGGCAAGTGAGCGGTGATTTCAAAATATTGGGCATGGCGCTCGGACAACAATCTGGGTTTACCAAATTCCCTTGCTTTTTGTGTAAATGGGATAGTAGAGACCGAACAAATCACTGGACCAAAAAGTGTTGGCCTCCGAGGGAGCTTAAAGTTGGCGAAAAGAATGTCCTGAATGAAACTTTGGTGCCTCCTCATAAAGTTCTTCTACCACCGATTCACATAAAGCTGGGATTAATGAAGCAATTTATAAAGTCACTTCCAAGAGATTGAAATTGCTTCAAATACTTAATATCAAAGTTTCCAGGCCTCGCGGAGGCAAAGTTGAAGGAAGGTGTTTTCGTTGGACCAGATATTAGACGGCTTATGGCTGATCCACAATTCATCACAACCATGACGGATCTTCAAAAAGAAGGTTGGATTGCCTTTAAAGAAATTTTTAACAATAACAAAGATCCTAACTACAAAGAAATCGTCAAAAGATTGTTAAAAGCATTTCAAGCTTTAGGTTGCTTGATGACTTTAAAAGTACATTTTCTTCATTGCCACCTCGACTACTTACCAGGGTGGGGAAAGTGATTAATTTTAATAAAGTCGCAAATGAATGCAAACGATTGGCTAACTTGTTAGCTAACCATTACATTGATATGTAATTAACCTCAAACGCGGTTTGCCAGCCTTCGCTTTCGTCACACTTAGCGTTGTTTTCCTATGTCAAACTTGTAAGAGTTGTTAGTTTTCAGTTGTTTTCTTCACACGATTTTTATACCCGAGCGTACTTGTACACAAGGGTATTATAACTTTGTTCGCATAACGGTTGTTTGTAACAGCAAAAAATAATCGAGATAGATACAGACCTACATATATATACTAAAATGATCAGAATGAAAAGAGGAATCGATTTAGCCCTGACTGTCTTTGAAAAATACCGTTTTTTCGGTATTTATTAAAACAAATTGAGTGAAATTATGAAAAAATTGCTGTATCTCAATAACGGTGTAAGGTATCGTCACAAGATTTGGTGAATATATTCTCCTTAATATCACTAGCATAACCGTCAAAAATTCTTGAAATCGGACCATAACCACGCCTAACTTCCATATAACGGAAATTTTGTGTGACATCCGGTGTTTGGAGCGATTTTGAACTAAGAAATTAGGTATTTATGAAATTTTGAAAAATAGGCGTTGCCACGCCCACTTATGAAAAAATTGCTGTATCTCAATAACGGTGTAAGGTATCGTCACAAAATTTGGTGCAGAAATATTCCTCAATATCGCTGTTATCGTCCTTAATTGAAATCGGACCATAACCTCGCCCACCTCCCATATAACGGAAATTTTGAAAACTGCAAAAATTTAGATTTTTCTTTATCTATTGGAACATATTAAGTAAAGTTTGATATTAAGAGAGATAGTCAATTACGAACCTTTATTTTTATGAAATTCTGAAAAATTTGAATATGTAGAGAGATAGTCAATTAAGTAACTTGATTTTTATGAAATTCTGAAATGTGGGCGTTACCACGCCCACTTATAAAAAAACGTCTGTAGGTATCTCAATAGCGATGTAAGGTATCTTCACAAAATTTGGTGACTATATTGTCCTTAATATCACTAGCATAACCGTCAAAAATTCTTGGAATCGGACCACGCCTAACTTCCATATCAAGGAAATTTTGAAAAATGCTAAAAACTTCTATTTTCGGTATTAATTGAAACAAATTGAGTAAATTTTAATACTAGCAGCGATTTGAAACATAACAAGTAAAGAAGTGGCTAAGTTCGATCGAACTTTATATACCCGACGCACGCTTTCAGCTAAATTTTTAAATTAATAAAGCAGAGACTAAGTTTGGGCAAAACCGAACTTGTTGTAAGCCTCTTTTTTCAAAATTTTCATATTATCTGATTTCTTGATTTAATACAAAAGCACATACCAAATTAGAGCAAATTAGCTTTACTAGTTATAGAAGTATCCGATTTTTACGGGTTTCAAAAACTTACTGGGTCTGGTCCAATTTTAGTGATTTTAAAAATACTGCTTATTTAAACATAATAAAATATCTGTACTAAATTTGAGCAAAATCGATAAAGGATTTCCAGAGATACATATATGAACATATGAACTCTAAAGTGGGCGGTACCATGTACCTTTTCCAAAATGTTCGTTTAAATGGATTTGTTGACTTAATTCCAATAGTTACTGAAGTATCAAATTTTCATAGCTTTGGAAAATTACCGTTAAAAAATTTTCGTCCGAATTTAAGCATTTTCATAATCTTACCTAACTAGGTACAATCTAACAGTGTGCCAAGTTTAGACGAAATCGACAAAGTAGTTCCATACATATGATCTCAAAAAAGGGCGGAGACACGCCCCCTTTCCAAAATTTTCATATAGTCGGATTTCTGGCAGCAATACAACATCACATACTAAACTCAAGATATTTCCCTTCAACATTTATTGAAATGTCCGATTTTAAGTGTTTTCGAAAATTACCGTTATATGGCAGGTGGGCGTGGTTATGGTCAAATTTTGAAAAATTCCAAATATCGCTTAAATCGGCATACGTATACCAAATTTGAACAAAACCGGTGGGGAGGGCGTGGGTGCCACGCCCCATGCAATAAATTTTTATCGTCTGCACGGACGGACGGACAGACAGACATCGCTAAATCGATTTTTAATTCTGAGCATTTTGGTATATATGTATATGTACATATATCTATCTTGATTCCGTTTTGCTGTTACAAGCAACCGTTATGCGAACAAAGTTATAATACCCTTGTGAACAAGTGCGCGGGTATAAAAACGGGGTTTTTGTAAAATTAGGGGCACCGCCAATTCGGTTTCGCCCGAATTTAGCTTTACTTATTTGACTTTATTTTATTTAACTCGACTTTAATCAGATTATCTTTCATAGATTACCTTTAAGTACAATATGAATACGTATGAAAAAGGAAATGGAGCGTAGAGTTTGGCTGCGAATTCGTCCTCCTGATTCAATCTCCAGAATACAAGTAAGAAACAGTTTCGTTAGCCCAAAGATCGGGGTTTCAAACATGGAAATTTTAACATAGCTAACGCCTAAACAACAAAGTAAAAACAGAGTATCAGCGGCAGAGTTGTTGTTGAATAACAACACCACACAAATGTAAAATCCTGTAATTAATTTTAAATCTAAGATTGCGATGGCAATGTATAAATAAAAAAATTTTAGCCCTTGAGAAAATACAATTACTATTTATCTATATTTTAAAAATAATAACAAATATCAATCTCTTTTACCAGGACACATGTTAACACCACGATGGAGCGAGATGGCGAGCACTGAGGACCTATGTATGAGCGGTCTAATGGCAGTTCCCGCCTTCACCATCCTTGCATGACATTTTCACGAGCTGTCCATGCATGTTAAAGGTAATAACAACACAAATATATACTAAGCTTTATTAATTTTGTGTTTGTGTTTGTGTTCGTTCCATTTTCTTTAAAATTAATTTTCGCATGTTTTGTTAAAAAAATTGTTAGCTTAGTAAATATTAAATATTAATTAGAGTGTATTGTAATGTCAAATCTGGCATCCCCCTAATCATCACTGCATTTTTGTACTAAAAGTGCAATCGCAGTCAACATTGCGATACAAAAGAAAATAATAAAATAAAGCCACTCTTTTGCGCGCACTAAAACCGGCCAGTACAGTTTTAATATATATGTATGTATATTCAATTCAATATTTCTATCTACCGGCAACTGGCCGAGGTACCAGTATTAAATTACATACAGAAGCACCGGAGTGCGTCAGTAGCACCAACAACAGCAGTGAGTGTCAGCGGAGCCCTGGCGCTCCACATGGCGACCGTGACAGGACTTACAAAATGGTCTCAGGGCAAATAAAGCGACGCCATATAAAAGCACCAATAAAAATGAAAAAAAAATAAATTTAAATTAAAGCAAAAAAAAAAAAATCAAAAATTACAAAAAAAATTCAAAAATACTACAAATTAGTTAAAAATGTTTCATAAAATGAAATTAAAATTACAAAACAAAAATCAAAAAATACTTCAACTTATTTAATGGTGGTGGCTATTTCAATAAATTAAATTAAATAAAACCGAAAAAAAACAAAAATTACAAAAAAAATTCAAAAATACTACAAATTATTTAAAAATGTTTCATAAAATAAAATTAAAATTACAAAACAAAAATCAAAAATCAAAAAATACTTCAACTTATTTAAGGGTGGTGGCTATTTAAAAAAATTAAATTAAATAAAACCGAAAAAAAAAAATACTACAAATTATTTAAATACAAAAAAAATTTCTAAAAATACTTCATTTAAAAATGGTGGTGACTATTTCATTAAATTAAATTAAAAAAAAAAAAAAAAATTTACAAAATACAAATCATACAAAATGAACTGAATTTAAACAGTAAAATCTTTTTTCCCAAAAATGAATAAACTAAAACTAAAAAGGGCAAAATTGTATCCCAAAAAACATACAAAAATTAACTGCAATTAAATCGAAAAAAAACTACAAAAAAAAGCGGTGGTACCAAATTTCCTAACAAAAAAAAAGTGCTTTTTAAAAAAAAAAAATTTAAAACTACAAAAAAATCGGTTGTACCAAATTTTGAAACAAAACAAAAATTTTTTTTAAATAAAAATTTTCAAAATAAACAAAAAACTTCTAAAAACTACAAAAAAAGCGGTGGTACCAAATTTTCAATCAAACACTTTAAAATAATTTTTCAAAATTTAAGGCACGCCATAAAAAAGCGCCGTTAGGCACGTGAAAACAGCGAACTTTTTTGTACAGGCTGCATGTGATGGCAAAACTGTAAAAATATCACGCCATGCATTCGCATAACGGCATACAAGCCACGCCATAAAAAGCGCCGTTAGGCACCGTGCAAAGCAACTAACTTTTTGTGGTACAGACTGCACCGAGGAAATAACAGCGAAAAGAAAAGCAACAACATCTTTAACAGCATACCAGAGCGGTCCTACAACAAGCAGCAAGAGTGAGCAGCGAGACGAGTAGCAGTGGGGTATGATGCACAGTGTGCAATAATTAACCAACATTTAAAAAAAAATTAAATTAAAAATTATTTTCAAACAGTTATATTATATTAAAATATGTAAATTAAATTTTTCTATTTTTTTGCAAAGTTTTCAAAAACTTTTCGCGATTATATATGTAAATTACAATTAAATTTACCAACCACTTTTTTAAATCATAATTTGCAAAAAAAAAAAACTTTCGAGCTTATCCATGTAAATTATATATTCCAAACTTTGCAAACTTTTTCACAATATTAAACAAAAATATTTGAACACAAACTGCTATATTTTGCTTGCATTTGAAACAACACCACGTTCCTCTTGCATGCTTACACCTTTTCATCGCATGACATATTTTCAGCGGACTGCAATATTTGACTTTTTTTTCTGTAAGACATATATTTTTTTGCCAACATTAGGGTGCGGTGAGTGGTATCTGGTTGCAGCTTTAAGTGCTTGAACTTTTTGAGGTTTTCGGTTATGTCAGATTTTGAAATACAGTTTATAGAATACCAAGCTAATTTTGTTAAAATAACTAAGCGAATTTTGCAAAATCGACCATTGTCGACAAACGTAATTAAACTCAAAGAATACAAAGATTCTCTTATAGCTTATTATAACGAAATTGTGTTGCATATCACCGATAATCAATCAATACATAATTACCATGAAGTACAAGCAAAGTTTGCACGTTGCAAGGAGCTATTAGTGAAGTGCTTTGTTAAGTTAGATTGCCATATTCCAAACGAACGTTGTCGATTCGGAATCAGAAGAATTTGCTGACGCTCAGTCAGAAGCATCGTTAGATTTTTGTATGAAAAGAACCACATCACTACCAGATTTAAAGCACTCATTATTTGTAGATAACGCTTCACCAGCAGCTACCAGCTCACCTGATATTACCGATTTTTCTAAAACTTTTTACAAGATGGCTACCGTAGATAATTAGAGAAAATTATAGCGGGGATCCATTAGCGCTCGATTCTTTTCTAGATAAAATAAGTTTGATAGAAGACCTAGCTGAAGATAACTTAACCAGTACATTGATAGCATTTTTAAAATCAAAATTAGAAGGAAAAGCTCGCGAAGCATTGCCGACGCAAATAGAATCAGTTAACGACACCAAAATTGCCCTTCGGGCCAGGATTAAACCTGATAATTCAAAAGTTGTTGCAGGAAAAATTTCGGCGTTACACGTCAACAATAATAACTATACAGATTTTGCTAAACGCGTAGAAGAACTAGCCGACTCTTTGGAGCGTTCCTTAATTATCGAAGGAATGATCCAACAAAAAGCTCACGAAATGGCCGTAGAGCAAACCATCAACGTTTGTAGATTAAATGCCAAGTCGGACCTAGTAAAGTCAATTCTTGCCTCTACAACTTTTTCCGATTCCAAAGACGTGGTAGCGAAGTTGATAGTCGAGCAAAATAATGAAGTAAAAGAACGTCAAGTTTTAGCATTTCGAACACGTGGCAGTAACTTTCCTAGAAATTTTCGGGGTAGTTTTCGTGGACATAGTAACTACAACCCAAGTCGCAATTTTACTGGTTATAGGAAGAGGTTTTCTTCAAGCAATTATGGAAATCAACGTTATCGACCAGCTAATGGAAATACCCATCAAGGCAGGAGTAACAATAACCATTTTGACAATAACTGGAGTAGCAATAGAAACAACAACAATAATAGCGGATCTTTAAACAATAGGGGTAGAAATGCAAATGTCCGTGCTTTAAACACTCACGCCCCTCAGGAGCGAACACTGGGGGAGCAAGAGATGAACAACTAATCGATTTTTCTTCAACAAAAGGCGTTTATTGCTTAAATTTAAATTATTCAGATTTTGTTCAATTGCAAATTTCCGGGTCTAACAAACTACATATATACATTTTTGGTCGACACGCAAGCCGACATTTCCTTAATTAAAGTTTCAAGTTTAAACAAAAGTTTTCCAATTAATACAAACGACAATATACGCATTACGGGCGTCACAGCCAACACTGTTTCTACTCTGGGTAAAATAACGACAAACCTAACTTTTTCTGACTTTTCTTTAAAACATACGTTACACGTGGTTAACGACGACTTTAAAATTCCAGCAGATGGTATACTGGGCAAAGATTTCTTAAAAATTAAAAAATGCGTTATTAGCTATGCGAGCAATTGCGTTTATTTCTGGGTTGGTAATGAAAAAGTCGCGATTCCGTTCGTTCACGGAACTCAAAACGACACCTGCGTAATTCCACCCAGATGCGAAGTTTTTCGACTTTTTAGTCTAGGTAGTTCACCGGAACCACTTTTCGTGGAGTCGCAAGAAATTGACAACGGTGTATTCTCTGCAAGATGCATAGTCAGTACAAGCAACCCAATCGTCAAAGTCATAAATACCACAAACGAAATAAAATACGTAAACAACTGTAACATTCGGACTGAAAAACTTTCAAATTTCAACGTTTATTCCATTAATAAGACTAGAAACGATGACAACCGGACAAAAGAACTGATTTCCGTTTTGAAAAAACAAATTCCTAGTCATGCGGAAAGCAAATTACTAAATTTATGCATAGAATACGCAGACATATTTGCACTTCCGGACGACAAGATGACATTAAACAATTTCTACGAACAAAAACTACGATTGACAGACAATAATCCAGTTTACATAAAGAACTACCGTTTACCATATACCCAGCGTGAAGAAATAAACCGTCAAGTTACGAAATTATTAGAAAACGAACTAATTGAAGAAAGTTATTCAAATTATAATAGCCCTCTAATTGTTGTTCCGAAAAAAGATGCTAATGGTCAAGAAGCGTACCGTATGTGTGTAGATTTCCGTGCTTTTAACAAAAAACTGATTGCCGATAAATTTCCTCTCGCTAGAGTAGACGACATCTTAGATAATATTGGCCGAGCGAAGTATTTTTCAACTTTAGACCTCTATTCAGGGTTCCATCAAATCCCATTGCATATCGACTCACGTGACGTAACATCCTTCAGCACTGACCAAGGAGCGTTTAGATGGAAAGTGTTACCGTTTGGTTTAAATGTAGCGCCAAATTCATTCTCAAGAATGATGATAATTGCTTTTTCTGGTATTCCGCCCAATGTGGCATTTCTTTACGTTGACGATATAATAGTAATTGGGTGTAGCGAAGCACATCACATAAAAAATCTTGCTAAAGTACTTGATACATGCAGAACCTTCAATTTAAAACTTAATCCAAAAAAATGTAGTTTTCTTCGGCCAGAAGTTACTTTCTTAGGCCACAAATGTTCAGCAAAAGGTCTGTTACCAGACGACAGCAAAATAAATGCTGTAAAAAATTATACAAAACCGGCTGACAAAGACGCGGTTCGCCGTTTCGTCGCATTTGCTAACTACTACAGACGGTTTATACCAAATTTTGCGTCTCTGGCAGCGCCTTTAAACCAATTAAGCAGAAAAAAAGTTGAATTTAACTGGGACACTGCGTGTGATAAAGCTTTTGAATCTTTAAAATCTGCGTTAATTTCGCCAAAATTGCTTCAATACCCAGACTTTACAAAACAATTTATTATTACTGTCGATGCTTCGAAAAATGGGTGCGGTGCTATATTGAGTCAAGAGCAGCAAGGGAGCGATTTGCCTATTTGTTATGCTTCTAAAGCATTCAACAAAGCAGAACAGAAAAAACCAATTATAGAACTGAAACTCTTAGCTATTTATTTTGCAATCAAGCATTATCGACCATACGTTTACGGAACACACTTTACTGTAATTCGGACCACAGGCTTTTAGTTTATTTATTCAATATGAAAGACCCAGCCTCAAAGCTAGCAAGGATACGTCTTGAATTAGCAGAATATAACTTTACCATCGAGTACATTAAGGGTAAAACAAACGTAGGCGCAGATGCACTTTCACGCATTCATTTCGATGATATTAGAGAATCTACAAAGCTAGTTCTTGCAGTTAAAACCAGAGCTATGACGAAACAAGATTACGGTGAAGACTTACAAAATAAAGACAATACAGAAAATACAACTCAGACAATAAACGTTTACGATAAATTTGCCTATAATTTCTCAAAAAAGGTACTGCGGATTAGATCATTAATAATTTACGATAAAAATAACAAAATTTCAACTTTAAAAATATGTGCGCACATAAAACATAAGAAACTCGAGTTAATTAATGCTGAGAATGCTAACGAAATAATAAATTTAGATGTATTACTTTCGAGGCTAAAACAAGAAGCCAGCAAATGCAACATTAAAATTATTGAATGGCCTAAAGATGATGAATTTTTCAATCATTTCTCAATTACAAATTTAAAAACGAGCGGAAATAAACATTTAAAATCTTTACAAATTATACTAACAGACACTGTAGAAACTGTAACTGACGACGACAAAAAACTAAAACTAATGACAATCTACCACGATGACCCAATTGCAGGCGGACACTGCGGAATGAAAAAATTATATGCAAAAATTCGAACAAAGTATTACTGGAAACACATGACCCGCGGCATTGCTAAATTCGTTAAAAATTGCAATAAATGTCTTTTGAACAAAGTAAAACCTAAAATAAAAGAAAATTTAATTTTAACACCAACTCCTATTAAACCATTTGATATAGTAGTAATAGACACGATAGGCCCACTACCAGAATCCAAATTTGGTAACAGGTTCGCAGTTAGTATGATTTGCGATTTAACAAAATACTTGGTAACAGTAGCTATACCAGATAAATCTGCTAAAACAGTTGCTTCAGCAATCTTCGAAACTTTTATATTAACATATGGCATAATAAATTCAATTAAATCAGATTTAGGAACTGAATTTAAAAATTAAATTTTTTCGGAATTAACCAAAATTTTTAATATCAAACATGACTTTTCCACAGCTCATCACCATGAAACTGTTGGAACAATTGAACGAAACCATAGAGTCTTTAACGAGTACTTGCGTGCGTATCTCAATGAAACATACGCAGACTGGGACACGTATCTAAAATATTTTGCTTTCTATCATAATACAACGTCTAACACAGTTTTCGATAACAAATTAACTCCTTTTGAATTAATTTTCAGCAAAAATGCTATTTTACCACATGAATTAAAAAAAAATTACAATAGATCCAAATTATAACGTTGGAAATTATGCTAAGGAAGTAAAATAAATAATGCTAAGGAATGCAAAAGTCGAATGCGTTAGCTACAGAGCTTATTAATAAACATAAAATTCGAAGGAAACATACCTACGATACAAACACACGACCAATACGAATAAACGAGAATGACATGGTTCTAGTACAAAAGGAACCCCGAAACAAACATCAAAACATATACCAAGGTCCATACGTAGTAGCACAAGTAGACGGTGTGAGCGTAACCATATTTGAAAAAGACAAAAACAAATTAAAAACTATTCACAAAAACAGTATCCAAAAAGTTACTTAAAATTCAAAACGTTTAAATCAAATATTTCACCTTTTCTATTTCCAAATTAAAACAAATGAATTTCTAGTATAAGAATGTGATTAAAGTTTGCAAGTCATTAAGATATAAAATAACACATAAAAATTAGTAATTCTTAAGTTACAAAAAATGAAAAATCAGAAATGTTTCAAAACTAAAATAAATGCGTGTACATTAGGGCGGGTCGATTTAAAAATCGCTCATTGCTCTGTGAAAATCGTATTCTAGGGATCAAAATAAGAAACTTTGCCGAAGGAACCATACCTCTAAAACGAATTCTGATGTCCCCCAATTTGGGTCGAACTTTTGGGTAGGGGCAAATTTTGAAAATTCCCACTTTGACCCATTTAGAGTGCTCCAATCGAGTCCAAATGTATGACCGACCCCCACTAACTTTGAAGGGCCGATCCACCCATGCCAGTGGCACACCCCCTGGAACCCCTTCGGGGGTTCCCCATACAAACTTTTCAAAAAATCACCATTTTTGGCCTTTACATGAAAAAATCAGCTAAATGGCTATGTTTTTTCTTTATTTTTATTTATTTATTTATAATAATATTTATTATTTATTTATAACAATATCTATTTTTTCTCTTAAGACATTTATTTAGTCAGAACATATGTAAATGAAAAAAATAATTTAAGTGAGTTCTAGAAAAGAAACTAAAAAAAATTATTGTTTGAAGTCTTTTTTACTTTCAAGTCTGGGCAATTTCGCACGGCTCTCTAATGTCGTCGCCATAACAGCCTCTACATTTTCCGGTGTAACCCGTTTGGAAACGCTAGCTAGCAATTGAACATGTCGTTCCGTTCCTTGTATGTCTGATGGAATTTTTGGATCATTAAACGGTGGATCATCTTGATTTAAATATTCTTTCAATGTATCGTAAGGAAAGCTTCGCGTGAATGGTGGTTCAAATACGATATTTATATCATTCAAATTGATCATTTCCGTATAACTTGTGCAATTAAAGTTTATATCTGGTTTTTTATAAACTCTTAGTTCCGTTGGCTCGTCAACATCGGTTCGATAGCGTAGAATTTTCTTGATAGCACAGTCGCGCTTTTCTTTGCTATCATCAAACAACATTGATAACAAGATATTTTCCGAATGCGCATAATATGAATTATCTTTAATTACTTGATTGACAATTGTGCGTAAACGAGGTTCTAGAAATCGTGACCACCCAATGAACTTGAAAAATAATGCACTGCCGTACACGACAGAGCTGTAATACTTGATATTGAAGTACATTGGCACATAACATTTAATTATAAATTCAACAAGAATTCTTAAATTTGCATCTGGATTTTCCGTTGTCACATATAATCGTAATAATCTAACAGCCTTGGTGAGCCACTGAGAATGTACAATTTTCCCTGGTTTGATGTTAGCCAGATCCACCGGAACCACGCCGCTAGAAATTGCATGGGCCATGTCGTATAAGTACTTCGAATCGGTGGAAAATTCAATTTTTTCTGGAGCAGGGGGCATATTTTGCAACTCAATTTTCTGGAAGCCGTCCACCACCTGAAAATATATAATAATAAAATAATTAAAAATGGTTGACAATTATAATAAATGAGTGATAGCAGTAACTTACCGGAAGAGTTTCACAAGTTTCGATTTGACGGCTCAGTTTTCCGGTTGCCGATATTGGTCCATTGCTGGTTGATTTATCCAAAGCTTCAAACAAATGCCGAAACGGAAGTTCGTTGAAGTAGCAAATAAAATTCCTATTTTTAAACATTGAACAAATATTTAATCTAATCTAATGTACAACACAAAAACTTAGAATATCATTTTCCATATTGTTAAAATAGCCGCATTGTGTAAAGAAAAACGTATGTATAAACATAGATTCGTAATTTTCATTTTGCATTGCAATATTTTTAAGAATTGTATAAAACTATTACAAAAACGAATATTGTCATTAAATCTATATGAAAAATACTTTAAATAAGCTATAGTAGTTTTCCTATATTCAGCAATTTATTTCTTACTATAACAATAAGTTACCAATAACTAAATTGTATTAAATTTCCTATAAGAATAAAAATAAAAATGTAAGGGAAAGAAGAATGTGGCAAATCTGATCAACTTGCCAAATTCTTCTTTTCCAAAAGAGGGTGATGTAATGTCAAATCTGGCATCCCCCCCAATCATCACTGCATTTTTGTACTAAAAGTGCAATCGCAGCCAACATTGCGATACAAAAGAAAATAATAAAATAAAGCCACTCTTTTGCGCGCACTAAAACCGACCAGTACAGTTTTAATATATATTCAATTCAATATTTTTATCTACCGGCAACTGGCCGAGGTACCAGTATTAAATGACATACAGAAGCACCGGAGTGCGTCAGTAGCACCAACAACAGCAGTGACTGTCAGCGGAGCCCTGGCGCTCCACAGCGTCACCCAACACCGGCAGTAGCAGCAGCAGCAGCAGGACCAACAACAGCAGTGAGTGTCAGCGGAGCCCTGGCGCTCCACAGTATATTTATTTACTAATCTTCTATTCGTTGTTTTGTTATTTAAAATAAGAACCATTATGTGTAAAAAGTGCTGTAAAAACTATGCATGCGCACGATACGTGTACGAAATTTTACGAAGTTCTAAGCGAAGGGTTATTTTTTAACAAATGTTTTATACATGCAAATAGAAATTGTTATTATTAAAAAGAATGTTAATATTTTATAATTTTAATGAGCTCAAGGCCAGTTTATGGCAGATTTGTTTGTGAAAAAACAACAACAGTTTTTAATGGTTGAAGTTATAGTACTATTTCTGAAATCACCACATTTCCTCATCAGACTTCTTTTTGATTATTAAATTAAATTATTTTTAATTTAATTTTCATAACCACTTCTCTCAGGCTTTGAACCCGGGAGCTCGGAGTTGCAGAGCCAATACGCTACCTATTGTGCTACGCTAGCCGAGTTGGCTGTTGTGTTTATTTCATCTTCCTTAAACAAACCAACTACAAACAAGAGCAACTGATCAGTTTTAGTTTATTAGACATTTGTCGGAACCGGCCAGATCGGACGACTATAACGTATAAAGGAGCCGATTGTTCAGATATCATATTTTGCTTCATAACTTCTTCATTTAAAAAGCTAGAAGTCTGAAATTTTGGAAGAGGGACCGCTATACTAAGTTCTATAAGACCAGTGAAAATCTTATAGATCAAAGATACATAACATATAGCTCCCATATAACTGATTGTTCAGATATTTCATTTAGCACGAAAACCCCTCCATTTAAGCAGCTAAAGTCTTGAAATTTTGCACAAAGAATAGGTATAGTGAGAACTAATATAGTAGTGAAAATCATTAAATTCTGATAAATATAGCATATAGCAACCGATTGTTCAGATATTGCAATTAGTACGAAACCCCCTACATTTTAGCAGCTAAATTGAAATTTTGCACAAAGAATAGCTACAGTGAGAATTATTTTAACAGTGAAAATCATTAAAATCGGATAAATAGAACATATAGCTGCCATACAACCGATTGTTCATATATTGCATTTCCTGCCAAAACTCCTTCATTGCATCAGCTAAAGACTTGGAATTTTCCATAAATATTAACCATTATTGGGACTATTATATAGCAATCAAAATCAATAATATCAAATAAATAAAACATATGGCTCTCATACATTTCTTCCATTTATGAAAGGTATGAAGCCTTCGGCATAGCTTTTTTTACTTGTTCTTTTTTTAATTTAATAAAAAAATTTTATGAAAATTTAAACTTTTGAGAATTGACTTATTCCATGTACGGGGACATAATTGTAAGTAAAGTGGTATTTTAAAAAAAGTGCAATTATTATAAATAAAATGGGTGTCATTAGAAATATAAATTAATGGTATTTAAGTCCATTATATTTTTTTAATATTAATAAATATCTTAGTAAAATTTTCAACATTTGAAAATTTACTTATTGCATGTGCAGAGTATTGAAATTGATATTATTGTTGAAATATAAGCTTCATATTAATACTTGCAGTGTGGCAACATTATATGCGAAATGTCATCTAGCTTTTAGTACATCTAACATTCGTAGATATAAGCGTTCTCCTGTTACTCTGTACATCCTTCAATTCAGTTCTTATTAAACCGTTCAACTCAACACACTGCGTTTTACTTACCAACAATGGTTATGGGCCCAGAGCGCAAAGGGCACCATCGGGACTAACGGAAGTTTACATTTTTATATTAAAAAGAATTCGCAAAGCGAATAGTTGTAAAAACTCAACAAGTCGTTGAAGTGTTTAAAAAAAAACGTTTTTCTGATCGTGCGAAAAGAACTCAAGCAGTGCGTGTGCGCGTATTCCTACAAAATGAGCGTGTCACTACAGATTGAAAAGCTGGGGGAGGACAACTATGACGTGTGGTCAATATCTGTCCGAAGTGTGCTTATTACGACAGATTTGTGGTGCGTGATAAACGAAAAAAAGCCAGAAGAGGCAACGCTACCAGAAACAAAAAAAAGGGGAAACAGCAGACCAGAAAGCGCTGGCATGTTTGTTTCTAAATGTGAAACCGTCACAATTGATGCACATTAAAGCGTGCAAAACTGCGGCACAGGCATGGCAAAAGTTAAAAAAATGCATATGCCAGTAGGTCCCGTAAAAAAGGTACAGCTCTACCAAAAGTTATTGCGTTTAAGTATGCAACAAAGCGATAGCGTGTGTAAGTATGTAAACTCATTTGTCGAAACGGTCGACAAACTAGCGGAGTTAGACATACAAATAACGGACGAACTCAAAGTGATTATGTTGTTGTCAAGCCTTCCTAATTCGTGGGAAAACTTCGTGGTTGCGGTCGAGACACGCGACAACTTGCCGACGTTTGATGCTGTAAAAGCAAAAATTCTTGAAGAAGGTGCGCGTAGGCAAGAGCGAGATGAACGAGAGGGCATGCAAGCAGTAAACGCATGCGAAAGTAAATTCAAAGGCGCAAACACAACGCAAAAGCAGTCCAGCAACGGCAACACACACGAGAGCGAAGACAAAACGAATCCGACAAAGAAGCAAAACAAATTTAAGTTTAAAGGGAAATGTTTCAACTGTCAGCAAACGGGTCATCGGGCAAGCGAATGCCGCAATGCTAATAAGAAAAGAGTGCAACACAAAGAAACTAACGAAACGTCGAACAATTTAATGTGTGGTAGCGACAACAATGAGCAGAGAAAAGACATTTGGTGCGTCGACAGCGGTGCTTCGTCACATACATATGTGCTGTAACAAAAATTTGTTTGTGTCATTTGCTGAAAAAGAAGCAAAAGTTATGTTAGCGGCTGATCAATTCGTTGAATCGCACGGCATTGGTACTGTAATGCTGCAAAGCGAAAAGCGCAAAATAGAATTGCAGAATGTGTTGTATGTGCCATCGCTGCGTATGAATTTTTTGTCAGTGAGTAAAGCAGCGGAGTATGACAATTACACTGTGTTTGAAAAAGAAATGGCCTTGATAAAAAATAGCGAAAATCAGTTAGTGCTGCAAGCAAAATGAATAAATAACTTGTATATGTCTGAACAAAAACAGGTGGTTAGTTTTGTTCATATGTTGAACGATAGCTTGCAAGTGACAATGTGGAATAATAGGTTCGGCCACTTGAATTTTCAAAATTTAAAAGAACTTTGTGAAAAAAATTTGGTTCATGGCATGACTATTAAGTCTGTGCCAAAGCAAATAAATTGTGATACATGCAATAAAGCGAAAATTTGTGTTTTGCCATTCCAACAAAAAACTGAACGTTCAACAAAGAAAGTGCTTGAACTCGTGCATACAGATGTGTGTGGGCCTATGAATGTAAAGTCGTTGGGCGGCAATCGTTATTTTGTTACATTCATCGATGATTTTTCTAGAAAAATATTTGTGTATTTCATGAAGGCCAAGAGCGAAGTTTTTGAAAAATTTAAGCATTTCAAGAGCTATGTGGAATGTCAAATGGACTGTAAAGTAAATACTTTGCGAAGTGACAATGGCACAGAGTATGTCAACTGTGAATTCGATAATTTTTTAAAAAAGTGTGGTATAAAGAGGGAGTTGACTGTCCCGTATACACCCCAACAAAACGGTGTTGCGGAGCGAGCCAACCGTACCATAGTCGAAATGGCTAGAAGTTTATTGATTCATGCTAAGCTTGATGGGTTTTTGTGGGCTGAGGCGGTACAGACCGCGGTATATTTGCGTAATAGATGCCCAACTAAAGCGCTGAATCTTCGTACTCCATTCGAAATATGGAAGCAGCGTAAACCGTCAGTGAAACATCTACGTATTTTTGGGTCACAAGCGTATGCATTAAATAAAACAATTAAAGGCAAGTTCCAAGCGAAAGGCAAGGAGTATATCTTTGTTGGCTACTCGCATACAGCAAAGGCGTATCGTTTATACGACCGGCAGCGGCGCGCAATAGTAGAAAGGCGCCATGTAAAATTTGTAGAAGGTGATTTGGTGTCAGTAAAGATTTAGAATGTGGTTCGTCAGAACGAAATGAGGACTTCTCGACAAACATCATTCGCCTTGAGTCTGTTGAATCTTCAGAAAACGAGCATTCAGCAATCAGGCCAGCAGAAGCGGTAAGCGTGCCTGATTTGAAAGACGACTCCGGCGATGAAGAGGAGGAGTTTGCCTCAGCTAGTGATTCTGAAGGTGCAGGCGTCGAGCAGCATCAACAAAATGTAAATCCTGAACAAGATGAGGTACCAAAGCGTGGGCGTGGTAGGCCAAAAAATATTTACACTGGTCAACCTGGCAGGCCCAAAAAGCAGTTTCAACTTCTCAATGTAAATAGTGAAGAAGATAGCGAAACACCGCAAACTGTAGAGGAGGCACTGAGTGGTCAACATGCAGTTGCATGGCGAAAATCTATGCAGGCAGAGTACGACGCTCTTATAGCAAACCAGACATGGTCATTCGCAGATTTACCAAAAGGACAGAAAGCCATCGGTTCGAAGTGGGTTTTTCGAATCAAACGAGATGCCAACGGTGACATCGACAAATTCAAATCGCGGTTAGTTGCCAAAGGTTGTGGGCAGCAATTATCAGGAAACATTTTCACCAGTTATACGATATGAGACTATACGTATGTTGTTTGCGATAACTGCAGAAAAAAGGCTATGCATGCATCAGGTCGACATATCTAACGCGTATTTAAACAGCAAGCTTCATGAAGATGTGTTTATGAAGCAACCAGAAGGTTTTGTCAACGAGCAGCAACCGGCGAAATTCTTGAAGCTACAGAAGGCGATCTATGGGTTGAAGCAATCCGGTCGTGTTTGGAATAGCACGTTAGACGCAGTTTTGAGCAGCATTGGGTTCAAAAGGTGTAAGTACGAGCCGTGCTTGTATGTTAAACAAGAAAAGCAGCAGTTTAGTTACATCGCAATCTACGTCGATGATTTGTTAATCATGTGCTTCAACGAAAATGAAATAGCAGCGATTAAGAAGAATATTGCATCGAATTTCAAGATGCATGATGGTGGCGCTGTAAATTATTTCCTTGGGTTGGAAATTCAGCGAAATGGCGACAGGGGTGAGATTTATCTTCACCAAAAGAAGTACATCAAATCAGTTCTCGAGGCGTTTGGTATGCAGAATTGTCGCACAGTAGCAACACCGCTTGATCCTGGTTTTCAAGTGGAATGCAAAAACGAAAAATGTGTTAAGGTAAATGCTACTAATTATCAATCCTTAATAGGGTCTCTCATGTATTTAGCGGTCTTGAGTCGGCCAGATATTTTGCACGCAGTAAGCAAGTTATCCAGGCGTAATACAGATCCGCATATTGAGCACGAAAAAGCAGCATATCATATCTTGCGTTATTTATCCGGCACTATGAACATGCGCATTACATATCGCAAGACTGATGACAACGTTAAAGGCTTTGCCGATGCCGATTGGGCAAACGATCCGTCCGATAGGAAATCGTACACAGGGTACTCATTCCATTTGGGAGGTAGCTCTTTCTCGTGGGCTTCATCAAAGCAGAGCATAATAGCGTTAAGCAGCACTGAGGCTGAATATGTAGCCTTAGCGACAGCAGCGAAAGAGGCTGCGTATCTCAGCGGGCTATTGACTGAAATAGGTTGGCCAACATCAACGCCTATGACGCTTTATGGTGACAACATCAGCGCGCAGCATATTGCACGCAATCCAGTACATCATAAGCGTACGAAACACATAGACATTAAGTATCATTTCATTCGTGAAAAAATTGAAAATAATGAAATTAATTTGGAATATGTTCCTACACATAAAAATGTTGCTGATATTTTTACTAAATGTTTAGCTAAGCAAAAGCATTGTATTTTTGTAAAATTGCTTGGATTAAATTAAAGTAAAGTTTTTTCTCTTGAAGTAAATACGTAAGCTTAAGAAGAAGTGTTGAAATATAAGCTTCATATTAATACTTGCAGTGTGGCAACATTATATGCGAAATGTCATCTAGCTTTTAGTACATCTAACATTCGTAGATATAAGCGTTCTCCTGTTACTCTGTACATCATTCAATTCAGTTCTTATTAAACCGTTCAACTCAACACTTTGCGTTTTACTTACCAACAATTATTATAAAGAATAATCAATTATATTTCTGATCATATTATTTTCTTTTAAAAAAATGTATATTTTGTATGAAAATATCCAACTTTTGATTTATAATTTTATTTCCTTTTCTCATCTTATATTTTTATTATATTTTTCTATCTATTACATGCGATTCTGGCATAGATGCGAACACAACCCTGTATTTTAAAAAACAAACGTTGAAGAAAATAGATTTAGGTGAATAACGGCTTAAAATATTTTTAATTAAATTAACTAAGTACCTTGAATAATAATATTAATAGTGCCTTTGCAATTTATTAAACTCGGTCCATGACACTTTTTTCTTGTATATTTTTTGTCCTCCAGGTGTACCCCAACTAGTCGTCATTTTTTGTAAGCGACTAGCAAAAGAACGTCCAACTCGCTTATAATCAACTCTCTTATATTTTGAATACACTTTCTGTAAAAATTACTGGTCGTTTGTAAAATTTGCTAGCAAAACAAAACAAAATGAGTAATTCTTATAAGAGGCGATTTGACTTACGTCTGATCTATCTTGGTTTTTTACTTAGTTTGATGTTTAGCGAAAATTTTCCAATTTCCCTTGGTACTTTCCAATGATTATTCGCAATAGCACCACTTTCTCGAGGTCGGGTTTTTTTTACCCGACATCTCCGCAGAAATAGCTGGTGTTCTAAAATATGTCATTTTGGAAGGAAAAAATTAAAAAGGTTTTGTCAATTTTTATGGGTGGGCAGTTTGATGTCTTGACATAAACATTTGTAAGATGACGTCAAACAAGTAAGTTCGTTTAATAAAGCGCAAATATGCTGAAAATAATCAACTATGTTTTACTTATTTATTTATTTATTTATTAATTCAGTCAATGAATACAAAAATTCTTACTGACTATGCTTACTAAATGAATAACATAGAACTTATGACTAATACAAAAGTAGGTAGCTTGTATATTAAGTATATTGGAAGTTTTCTCTCCTCCCAAATACGTAAACATTAATAAATGCAATAGAAAACAAGTAAGAAAAGCTAAATTCGGGCGAAACCGATTTTTATATACCCTCACGATATATTTTTGTATGGTCGGTGCCCATAATTTCATAAAAACCCCGTTTCTTGGTTTCAAATCGCTGCTAGTATTAAACTTTACTCAATTTCTTCCAGCAAATACTGAAAAACGAACTTTTTAGCATTTTTCAAAATTTCCGTTATTTGGAAGTTTGGCGTGGTTATGGTTCAATTTCAAAAGTTTTTGACGGTGATAACAGCGATATTAAGGAAAATTTGTTCACCAAAATTTGTGGCGATACCTCACACCTTTATTGAGATACAGAAATTTTTTTATAAGTGGGCGTGGCAACGCCTATTTTTCAAAATTACCTAAATACCTAATATTTTAGTTCAAAATCGCTCCAAATACCAAATTTCACTCAATTTTCTGTAATAGATACCGAAAACCGGAGTTTTTGCATTTTCCGAAACTTTCGTTATATGGGAGGTGCGCGTAGTTATGATCCGATTTCAAAAATTGTCTACGATAATAATAACGATATCATGGAAAATATGTCGACCAAGGTTTGTGACGATACCGTACAACGTTATTGAGACACAGAAATTTGTTCCTAAATGGGCGTGGCAACGGCTATTTTTCAAACTTTCAAAAATACCAAATTTCTTAGTTCAAAATCGCTCCAAATACCAAATTTCACTTAATTTGCTTTATTGGATACCGCAAAATCGGAGTTTTTGCGTTTTTCAAAAACTTTCGTTATATGGGAGGTGGGCGTGGTTATTGACCGATCTTCATCATTTTCAATACCAACCTACCGTGTCAAAAGGGCCATCCAATATGTACCAAATTTCGATGAGATATCTCAATTTTTACTCAAGTTATTGTAACCACGGACGAACAGACAGTTAGGGCTAAATCGATTCCTCTTTTCATTCTGATCATTTTAGTACACTTATATATGTCTATATCTATCTCGATTATTTCTTGCTGTTACAAACAACCGTTATGCGAACAAAGTTATAATACCCTTGTGTACAAGTACGCTCGTGTATAACAACTCAGTTTTTACATCTGAATAAAAATATCTTCGATGTGTCCCCACGAAATTTACAGCCAAATGAAAAATTAACTGTCAAAGTAACAAAGTGAAAGCTTATTTCATACAATAAATGCCAAGACATAAACGCTGACATAAATGGCTGACATGAAGAAATAAGCGGTCTCCATTGACAATATATTTTCTGACATCTATTTTAGGACATCAGCTATTTTCTGTGGAGATGTCGGGTTAAGCGAGTTTATTTCATCTCAACTCGCTTATTTTTGTTGTTGCTTTCCACAAAAGATGAGGCCTACTATCAGGACTTGTAAACTCTGAAGGACATGTTTCATTGACGCTTTTTAGCGTAATAAAAATAAACCAATATATATTTATATAAGGAAATTTTAGTTAATTAAAAAAAATGTATTGTGTGTATACATATGTATAAATGTTTTTTATTAAATGTGTAAAACCGCGGGTAATCTTTGCTGGTAAGCTCAGGTTTACCAGGGTTTTATTCGGCGTGATTGTAAGAAAAATAAAAGAAAAACGCAATGGTTTTAGTTCTTCGGTACAAATATATGTGTTTGTGTGTATTTAAAATATTTTTATGGATAATATTTCACAAAGATTATGTTACCTGGATGAGGCTGGTAGCTCGATGTCTTCACTTTAACTCGGTCAAAAAAAGTGTTAGCAGAAGCAAAACGGTTTTGTGTCCGAACCGTCGGACAATAATAGTCAGGGGAGAATTAACGAGAAAATGTTTATCCGGCGGGAAAATATAAACGGAAGAAATTGAGTGAAAGTGTTAATTTGTACGTCTGTGTAAACTTATGTGTGTGCTCATCCACACACACACACAACTACATGAGAGCCGTGAATAAGTGTGACCGCTGCACATTAGGGTGGGTCGTTTAATGGCGGTTTATTTGAATTTTTGGCTTATTGGCCTAAACATGCCGCCCCCTTGCGGTACGCAACATGGCCAAAACGAGTAAAAACTTTGAGCTACCAGCGTCACGTACATACATATGAAGAAAATTAGGAATATTGAATAAACGCTGTCCTCTGTCACCATTGCCAGGATCTTGCATCCGCAGTATCATTCCTCGTCACCTCTCTAAAACCTAGAATGCTGCGGGAGAAAATATTGTGAATTATGAAAAAAATGTACGTGGTTATCTTCAATGCACGCTGATATCGTAAAAAAGGAGGATACAATTTGTAATATGTATTTATGTTTATGGTCCCTTTTTTTATATTAGAATTCGCCAAACTATGTACTAGGCAACTCTGGTAAGTTGGCTTCCACTCTCAGTGATGTGCATACAAATGAGATTGTTAAAAATACGTTTTATGTAAATGTATGAAAAAAAAATTTTTTTTTTTTTGTTATTCGACCCAATCGTGAAATCGACAGTGAATTGTTTATATGTAAACAAAGGTTGTGTTCGTTTTGATTTTTCTAGGTAAGGTGTGGTGAATGTGTGTAATCGACACCTATCCTGCCACCCAAAGAGATTGCGACAATGCAAATCTTTCTGCACGGCGTAACCAAACCGAAATAAATCACAATTTTTGTCAAAAATCGAATATTTGTGTGCCATCGCATTCGCTGCCGGTATAGATATGGATGTGGCTGCAGAAAGGCACATCAAAACGTTGTGAATGTGGCCAATGGTTCAAGTTAGTTGAAAAGGCTCCTGTTTAAAATCAATTGACATATAATTGCAAATTTCATTTACTAGGCAAAAGGTAACCAAAGATTTCTTAAAACTATTTCGCTTAGTGTCACAATTGTTTTGTGCTTGAGTGGACTTCTGGGCGAGAGTAATTCATCCGTTTCTTCAATGTGTGGTTTTTGGCAGATGGGTGCTGTAGTAGCGTTTGGAATACCTGAATTTTCGTCCGTCTGGAAGCAGTTAAGACAATTACCCATCGCAGTGGGGTGCTGTAAGTCGTTAAATGTTGGAGCAGCTAGGCTAACCCGTGTAACTCCTTAGAGGCTGCTCGACAAATCGCAAGAACTACCGAAAACAGCGTTGCAATCCCAAATATCTGGCGGATGTCAATTAATATAGTTAGTTAATCTATTTGTGCAACAGTGGCAGTATAAATGGACGACGGGCAGTATTTGATGTCTATTGAAGTACCTACATGTGCATATGTAGATGTTATTTACAGGTTAGTTGCTTATTTTTTACTTATTTATTTGTGTACTTCTTTGCACTTCGCTTTTTCACATATTTGATGCGGCTACGAACTGTAAATTTTTAGTGAATAAAAACAGGTCGCTATGTTTGCTATAAAATTTTTAGTTGCAAAATTTCCCTTGGGTAATTGCAATTTCTATGGACAAGTTCTCAAAGATAATCTGAACAGGTGGAAACATTATTTTGGAATACCGACGAAGTACTGTAGGAACAGAAGATTCTTGAATTAATTGATTCGAAGATTCTTGAATTAATTGATGATGCTAATTTTTTAGGTGTTTTATGTGGATTATGGCAATACATATACAGTGTCACTCAAGAGCATGGCTAAACGATGCTCAGGAAGTTGAACCGTTTCGCGCTGTTCTTTGTCGTTTTTCCGGCTTAAGCGATAATACAAATGGTAACGAATCTCGCTTCCTACAGGCTGTGCAAATGTTAGCTATTACCTTATTAAATCAACGTATCGAAGTGCAGGTCGAACAAAAAGGTGAACATTGACCAGTGTTAATGTTCAAGGTATCCCTGTTACTAGTGACATTCAAAACCTTGACGATGACCAAACCTTTACTGCAGCGAAAAAAAAATGATTTATATTACATCACTGATGCATCTTTACAGTCTTTTCTGGAGAAGCATTCGAAAGCATTTGACGAATTATACGATTTGCAATCGTAAAATTATCAGCACATGGCCAGTAAACTCAAAAAATTATGAATTTCAAAGTTGTAAATTAATTTTCATAACTATAGTGTTTCATGTAAATCAGTTCTATCTATACAAGCTGTTTGGCATGTATGTTGAAAAATCATACAGCACTAAAACGATCTATCATGTCTAAGTCACTGTTTGAAATTGAACAAAATAATGAAGAAAAAAGGACTTAAATATATAAGCGTTAATAGTTAAAAATATGTAATGAGTTTGCTAATTAAACTGATGAAATAAACTAAAGAAAATTAAACAAAAAAATATAACAAAACGCAACAATTTACAGCTGCTCTCAAGTAAAAATTTTTATTAGTGGTATTTCCTTGGGCCAATTTTAGTTTTTGATTGTTTATTTCTTAATTTAGGAGCTTTTTGGCCGTTGAGTTTAAAAGCAAAACTTTGTTTTCTTTCTTCCTCCTACGCGTTTCGACGCATTTTTGCGCCTTCTTCAGGGAGTCTATTTATTTATACAAAAACCATAAAATTAACAAACATTTTGTATACTTTTCATTACCTTGGACATACCTTTTACTGGTATATCTTTAAATTACATAACGACAAAAAATAATGTACACATAACAAATAAAAACTTAATTTTCGCCTCATCGTCCAGTTGCTCGTCCATTGTTTGTGATTGCTGTTGTGTATGCACAATTTATGTTATCCACATCCTCTTTGAAATTCATTGCGCAATGGATTTGTTGTTGAATTCGAAGTCCTTCTAAAGTCATTCGTTTACTTGCTTTATTTTCTATGTCTAATATTCTTGTGTTGTCAAAGTCCGCTGTATGTTCGCTTTTCGTTAAGTGCTGTGCTAATGCTGTTGTCGTCTTTTTGTTTTTGGCATCTGTCTTATGTTCGTTAATTCGTATGCCTAAAGCTCTTTTTGTTGTCCCAATGTAAATTTTGCTGCAGTCGTCACCTTCTTTTCCATTGCACTTTATCTCGTATATTACGTTGTGTTGTTGCTCCTTGTGAATTTTGTCTTTTGTTTTGGTAAAGACTGTATTCAGTGTGCGATGTGGTCTATGTGCAAATCGTATGTTGTTTTGTTGTATGATTTTGCCCATGGTTTTATTGTCCGTTAGCCCTTCTATGTATGTGACTCCTCTAAATATTTTTTGTTGGTCATTGTCTTCTTTTGCTTTCGTCATTTCTTTCGCGCATATTATTCTGTTGGTAGTTGTTGTGATTAGGCTTTGTATTAATGCGTTGGGATATCCGTTGTTTTTAGTTTCCCTTCCATTCCCTTCTTTCACTTTGATGGCGCACCACTCGACGCTCCACTGCTAGCTTGCGTTAGCGTTTGCGACGCATTCATCGTCTGCTGCAGTTGCGTCCGCTGTGGCTGTTGGTGATATTGTGTTTGTTGTTCCAGTGGCCGTAGCCTTATCCTTATTTGCATATTTTTGCATACCATCATTTTCTTTTGTAATGAAACTTGGTTGTTTCTATATAAATATTAACTCATCATCTATGACAAACATATGTGTCGCCGTACTGAAGTTAATAGAAAATTTTAAAGTTTAAATTAGTTCAAAAACAGTTCACCGGTAAGATAATATAACTTTATGCATTATTTGTTACATATTCGGTACCCATTTCCGAGATTTCTCAGTGCAATGTTCCTCTTGGTTCACGTCTTAATGCTTTTTTTTTTCAATATGCGGCTTTATATTTGATGTATATGTACCGCGAACAGTTACCGTGTTATCGATTATCATTTATGTGTGTAGATAAGTTAGGGCTTTAAGTGATGACCTATTGAGGGGGTGTCACGTTCTCGCTGGTTTCTCTGTAGGGCGGAAGTAACGCTAATTTTGCAATTGGTCGGGTGATAGTGCCCTTTTCGGTCAGTACCTCTGCTACTCTCACTTTATTGTCGGAGCCAGGGTGTGGTATTAAGATTCGTCCCAGTCTCCATTCATTCGGTGATAGGTTATCCTCTCTATGACAACAAAATCTCCTACCTGCAAGCTGTCTTGTGCATGTTTCCATTTGATGCGTTTTTGCATCTCTACTAGATACTCTGCCTTCCATCTTTTACAAAAACCTTGGTGCAGGGCTTTGATCTTTTGCCATCGGTTTATTATGGATGCAGGGTTCTCATTAATATCTGGTTCTGGTGGAGCTAATAAGTGGCCTGGGGTAAGCGGCTCCAGGTCAGTTGGGTTATTTGAAGAGGGACTTATTGGACGAGAGTTGAGACAAGACTCAACTCTACATAAAAGAGTTATAAATTCTTCGAAGGTGTATTTGTAGTTCAATGCTATCTTCTTAAAATGGCTCTTAAAGCTTTTCACTCCCGCCTCCCACAGTCCGCCCATGTGTGGAGCTGCAGCGGGGATGAAATGCCATGAAATCAATTGATGCGCGTATCTGGACAAGGTGCTGTTACGCGCTTCAATCATAAAGGCTTTAGCTTCGGATCGTAAAGATCGAGAAGCTCCGACAAAGTTGGTGCCGTTGTCGGAATACATGTTTTGTGGGCAACCTCGTCTGGCTGTAAACCGGGCAAAAGCTGCCAAGAATGACGCTGTACTTAGAACTACTGATCTTCGATTCATGATGTATGGCTTTAGTTGCGAAGCACACAAATAAGCAGACATAACCTTTTGAGATTCGACATCCTCTCCCGCGATAGCTTTTGATGTCAAATGGTCCTGTGAAATCCACTCCGCTGTTTGTAAATGCCCAAGAATAGGTGGTGCGTTCCTGGGGCAGGATTTCCATAAGCTGAGTTTGGGTCCGTTTTTTGTGGATGGTGCAGATCTTGCAGTTGTGGATGACTGAGCGTATCATATTCTTTACCCTAGGAATCCAGTATTGGGTACGGATGATGCGCAACATCAGCTGATTTTCTCCGTGCAAAGATACTTTGTGGATAAACTGGACGATGAGACGGGACAACCTGCAGTTATATAGCAGTATAATGGGATGGCGCTCATTGTAGGCCAAATCCAGACACGATCTACACGACCACCGGCCCTTATAACTTTCGATTCATCAATGAATGGGTTTAGGGGCAGAATTTCGCTTTTTCCGTTGATCGATCCACCTGATCTAACTAAGACTCTTATACTCTTCACCAAAGTGTTGTCTTTGGGAAAGCTGTATCAAGCGTTGAGTCATTGATTTAATTTCATTTGCTGAGATTAGGCAAGACTTTGCTTGGAAGGCCATTTCGTTTTGGCGTAGAATACGTCTTACCTTACGGTATGGGCACCCATGTCAGATTGTTATTGTTGTAATCTCTATTTCTTTAATTATAAGGAAACGGCGCTATACATTTTTTGAAAAATTTTTTTGTAGTCAAATGAAGATGTTAGCTTTCGTTTGACATACATTTCATATTGGTTGATATCTTCCTAATATTTAAATTTCTCAAATGAAAATTTTATAAACACATCCAAACAAATATGTGTGTGGTGTTTGGTTGAGTGTGTAGTAGTGGTGGGTAACACAGTGCAGCAATGTGTTACCCACCACTAGTTTGTAGCGTTAATAGACGTTCATTTTATTGCATAATTTTAGGCGGGAAAATTTAAGTAGAGTAAAGGCAGAGAAAGCGCTGCCAACTACTGCAAAATAACAATGGTGATTGATGCTGTTTGACAACAGCTGAAAGTTGACGTTTAGTATATTAAAAAATATAAATCAGGCTTCATTACTGCGGAAAATGCCGCCTACACGAAAAGAAAGAAGGCAACGAACGGTTGTTATGCAGAGAAATAAATACTTAGGTAAGTTTTGTGTTCTCTTATTTATACGTATTTTTATTAAAATTGTTAATTAATTTGTAGGCGCAACATCAACAACAACCAATATGCAACAAATCGCAGCAGCAGCACTCAATGTCAATCAAATATTATTCCTATCATAAGCCTATATTCTCAAAAGTAACTTTCAAATAATCAAATAGATTTGGGTCTGTTATTTATCATTTATCTTTACTATTGATAACTACCATTGACTTCGTTTTTGCGAGAAATTTAATTGATAATTTAAAAACATTTTTATCCTATATTCCTATCTTAAGCTTATGTATATCATCAAAAGTAACTATCAAATAAAGAAATTCATTTGCTTGTATTATTTATCATTATAAATTATCATTATACATATGTTTTCTGTCTTATCGGATGGCGTATTCTACGTTAAACTTAATGGCCGTGTCTCTGACACAGCCTCCTTCTTTTTTTAAGTGAGTTCTTTGGCAAAATCTCATAATATACGAGATAACCCGCAAAGCCCTCGGTAAATCTGAAAATCGATCAAGTAGGTCGCTAAAATTCTGTTTATCTATTGTAACTGCGTCTTGTAGTCTGAGTTTTGTGTGGGCCAATTGGAGCTACATATCTTCTTGTAGCCAAGAAGGGCCTTGACACCACAAACAATGGTTGACTAGTTCATATGCTGGAAGTCCTCTGCTTGCCAAGTCAGCTGGGTTTGATGCTGAGTCCACATGTGACCAGTTTTTAGTTCCAACTTTTTCAACGATTTTTGTTATTCTATGGGCGACGAAAGTCGACCACGAGCAAGGTGGCTTACGTATCCATGCGAGAACGATTGTGGAGTCTGTCCACAGGTGTACCTTGAAATGTCCCAAGTCAAGACTCTCTGTCACAGATTCAATGATTTCTGCTAACAGCACGGCGCCGCAAAGTTCCAATCGTGGTAACGAGATAGTCTTGACCGGAGCTACCCTAGTTTTTGCTGGTAGTAGATTTACTTCGACTTTTGACTGGTGCCTAACACGCAGATATACTGCCGCACCATACGCTTTTTCTGATGCGTCACAGAAACCGTGCAATTCGACTTCATTCATTGGGGAATAGTGTACCCAACGAGGTATTCGAATGTTATTAATTTCTTGGTATTGATTTATGAAACTATTCCATCGATCGAGAGTGGTCGGGGTTACTGTTTCATCCCAGTCAGTTTTTTCAAGCCAAATATGCTGCATCAGCATTTTTGCAACAATTATGATAGGAGCGAGCCAGCCTAGATGATCGAGTAATTTGGCGATGGCCGAGAGGATCGTTATTTTTGTAACGGTGGTACCCCCTTCCAATGGCCTCGTCATAAAGTAAAATAAGTCCGTGCGGGCATTCCATCGTATGCCCAGAGCCTTAACTGCGCTCGTTTCTTCGAATTCCAAAAAATCTTCAGAAAGTAGATTGATTTTTGGAATATCTTTTAGGAGATCTTCATAATTGGCAGTCCATTTCCGTAATGGAAAACCGGCTGACTGCAATACGTGATTTATTTCATTTCTGGCTTTTATTGCAGAGTCGATACTCCTGCCAGTACATCGTCAACGTACACGTACTTTTTTAAAATGTTAGAGGCTATGGGAAAGGAGCTTTCTGTATCATCAGCTAGTTGTAAAAGTGTCCTTATCGCGAGGTAAGGAGCACAATTTATACCGAAAGTAACAGTCCTCAGCTCGTAAAGACTGATTGGTTCGGCTGACTTTGCGCGAAAAACTATGCGCTGATACTTCGTATATTTGTCATGTACCAGTATTTGGCGGTACATCTTCTCTATGTCGGTATTGAAAACGTATTTGTATAATCTCCAACGCAGTATTATAATAGGAAGATCTGCCTGTAGCACTGGTCCTGGCAGGAGCACATCGTTGAGGCTTATGCCATTAGCCGTTGTACTTGAGGCATTGAAGACCACCCGGACTTTCGTTGAGCTGCTCTCTGCCTTGATGACAGCATGATGCGGCAGGAAGTAATGATCGGAGGAATCTGCAGGTATAATTTGATTCACTTTTGCCATATGTCCCAAAGACTCGTATTCCGTTAACACCCTATTATATTTCTTTTGCAGATCTGGATTCTTGACAAGCCGCCTCTCATTCCGATAGAATTGCGAGCAGGCTCTTTTTAGTAATGGTTCCAGGCAGGTATTTACTAGGAAATCCTGTTTAAAGGGTAAGGCTACTATCTACTTTCCAGAATCGTTCCTTAGGGTCGTATTTATCCTCTTCGCTTTGTCTTCGGCTTTTCGGTAAGTCCTCTACTTCCCAGAAAGAGGTGAGTTGCTTATCCAGTGCAACTTCACTGAAATATGAGGCTATATTGTTAGTTGGACTTGTTATGGCCGTGCGGCCTGTTAATATCCAACCGAGCACTGTTTCCTGAGCGAGAAGTGTACTAAGTACATTCTTCTTCAGACCGCTTAAAATAATTTCGGGATAAATGTCTCCCCCAAGCACAAGGTCCACTGGTTCATTAACAAAGAACCTTTTATCCGCCAAAACAAAGTCTGGAAAAGCTTGTTGAGTTAAAGGCTAATTGGTGTAGTTGGGAGATTTCCAGTTAGTTGTGCTAATACCAGCACAGTGGCATTTAATCGAAAGTCTGGGTCAACTGGTGACCGCAACTCTATTTTGCATGCTTCTCTAACCTGCGCAGATACCGAGTTTGCGATGCCTGACACTTGGGCATGCATTCTTGTTGATGGCAGGTTGATTCTTCGTTTGAGTCTTTCTGTTATGAATGAACATTCAGACCCAGAATCAATAAGAGCGCGTGCTGAAAAAACTGTGCCGTTCAGGTATATATGTACGCGAGCTGTTCCCAGCAATACGTCTGTATTTGTGTTTGCATGGCATGACTGTATATTTGGGTTGTCGCCAGTTTTTGCTTTTGAAGAATCTCGCCATGCTAGAGCTTGCTTAGATGTTGACGGCATATCGTCTGAAGGGCTCGTAGGCGTTCGGCAAGGCGGTGCCTTTGGCTGAATTGTCTGTAAATGAAGGAGCGTGTTATGTCGCGAGTGACACGTTTTGCAATTGAATGCGCTAGTGCATCTTGACACCGTATGTCCAAAGCTTAGACAATTCAGGAAACCGTTGTTCTTCTTCAAGAATTCGATTCTGTCAGCTGGTGTCAGCCTTAGAAATCGTGAACAGCTGCGTAATTTGTGCTCATTGGATTGGATACATGTGGAAGTGGTCATGCTTGACTGGTAGGCGCCAAGTCGTTTAGTAGGGACATCAGCCGGCTGTCGTTCTATTTGAGACCTTGGTGCTCTGACAACTTTGGAATCTTTTAGCCCTGTTAAGGTTTCTAATGTTTGAAACCTATTTGAAAGGAACCGGTCCATTTCTTCCCACTTCGGTATATCATTTTTGTGGTCTATGGTCTGTTCCCATAGAGCCAGCGTACTTTCGGGTAATTTCGTTGAGCAAAGGTAAATTACAATTGCATCCCAATTCGAAATGTCAATCTGATGACTGGATAGGGACGATAGGCAATTATTAATATCTCGCTGCAACCGTTTAATCGAGCTACCACACTCATTTTCTATCGAATGTAAATTAAAAAGTAATTTCAGTTGTGTATTTACGAGTATACGTTTATTTTCGTATCTCTCATACAGATTTTTCCAGGCAGTTTGGAAGCCTTCATTGGTGAGTGGACACTTTCTCACGATATCTTTGGCCTCTCCTTGAGTCTTATGGTTGAGGTGAAAAAGTTTCTTAACCGGAGTGAGGCGCTTGTTCAGGATGTATATGGCCGTGAACATATCACGGAAGGACGGCCATGACTCATAATCTCCTTTGAACACGTCCGTATCACTCGGAGGAAGGTGGATATTGTGTTCGCGTACCGGAAGAGAGAAGAGATCTTTTTCACCCTTTTCTGTTTTTTCAAGCGCCTCCAATTGAGACGCTATTGCAGACATACATTTTATATAGCTGGCAAAGGAAGTTTTGTATTTCTTCCGAATTGCCTGATTGTCTGCTTTGGACAACCCAACCGCATTACTCAGATTGTCGTGTCCAAGTTTTGTCTTCTCCCAGAGAGCTTTTAACTCCTCTTGCTGAATGGCAAGACCATGTTTATTTTGATCTGAGGCGGATGTGCTGCTAAAATCTGCGTCGAATTCAATTATCGATTCTGCTAGACGTATGAATGCTTCCATTTTTCTTTTAAATAACTATTAGCTAGTATGGAAGCTTTATTAAATTGTATTAGAATTTTTCCTGTAGCAAATTTTCAAAACCAAAATCGGCACAAGCCTGTCAACGAAGCTGATATTCGATATCGCTTGTATATTTCGAGAGAGTGAACCAACAAAGTTAAAAGATATGAGGTTGTTTATATTTATAATATATTTTCAACTCTTTATTCAAATTGATTATTTTTATGTACTTATGTATGTATATTGTTTGCTTGCAGAGTATGTGTACAATTCTAAGAAGTGCTCGCCACCCAACTGTGTTAACAAATATGTGTATCGGAGCTATAAATGTCGTGGAATATAAAAACGTAGTATGTTGATAGTGTACTGTGCAGCGTATCAACGTGAAAAAACGGCGTTTATAATACAATAATATGCAACGCGTTTCTATACTGTGCAACGTATAAATTCTTCGAGTTTAAGCAACTCTAAATACAAAAAAATGTTGCCTAAAACAGTGTGTTTGTGCAAAGTGGCAATGTGATGTGCAACGTTTGAATATAATGTGCAACGTGTTTTCCACACCGTCTCTAATACCATACGAATATATGGCTATACGAGCAAAATGTCAATCGAGTGTGCAACGCATCAACGTAAAACAATTAAGAATGTACACTATGATGTACACTATATATGTTTGTGTGTGTATAAAAGTGAATAAGCGTAAATGCTACTTGGTTAAACAAAACAACCAAAAGACTAAAAAAATAGGTTATGTACCTTATTACTGTGCAGTGTCATAAAATGAAAAAATTGCATTCGCTTCGCAATGAAGTGGGCACTTGGATAAATAAAAAATGTGTATTTATTTAAAAAAGAGGAATTGTTCCCAAATTAAAATGTGGAGTAAATTTACGACAGCTTCCGTGTTTAAATTATTGTGAAGGTTATGTACACTCGTATATCCACTGAACTGTAGTGATGTGATGCGTTGCACTGTGAGTGTTGGCACTAGTATTGCACAATTAATTTAATAAAATAAAAATGCACCAATTATGTGTTTCTAACGTACTGTAGTGTATCAAGAAACCACATATATACAAACACACATTTCAACACTAAATAAAACATACAAATGCACAGACATACATAAACATAAATATGCATATCAAAATACAACACGCGCAACAGCCCAAAACATAGGTCATTGCTCGAGTCGCGCATTACATTACATAAACCAATAGCGACTTGAACTTGAGTACAAGCGCATACAAACATACATACAAGTTTCTTGCTGCACTCAGCATTCTTCGCGTACGAGCCAATATTGTTATGTATACAATTGGCCGTACATATGTAAGCATTAGTAAATAAGAATATTGTAAGTATAAATAAGCGTGAAATATGAAAATAAAATCAATTGCAATCAAACCGAGAACCTGCTTCATTACAGTACTCGCGACACGTTGCACGCGCATAAGCTCACTTTTTAACAATTTTGGTTTGTGTTCATATTCGAATATATGAATCGAAGGTGCAATTGAAGTAATAACCACGTACCTTGATCAAAGTTGACGGTGACAACTAATGTGTTAATTAAAATCTTAGTGTGCTGGTGTCCTCTGGCAGGTGGTGTGGCAAGTGCTGTGTTAAGTGTTGCGTTGTGGTTAATCAAAAGTGATGGTGTTGTGTTGAGAACAAATCCAAAGAGTGAATCGTTGCTCGTGATGATTGTGTTTGATCAAAAAAATGTTGGTGTTGTGGCGATTAGCTGGTGCGCAATAGAGGGCTGCATGAGCACATTCATTTCTTCTGTTAGCCGGATTACACGAATGTGAATGCGATGCTCAACTCAGGCACTCATGCGATCATAAATATGTGTACTTACAGAGAAAAAAGAGACCAATACGGGTACTCTCTGCTTATGATTTAAGGGATGTACAAATTTTTCTCTTCGCTACGCTCATTTATAGTCATCGATCATTCATGCATTCACGGCCTGTCCGGATTTTGCACGAATATGACGAATGTGGCGGACGTTGCGCAGGGAGACGCCACCAAACGCACATACATACATATGCAAGACGCAGCTAGCGATGGCTGTTATTATGTGTGTACGTAACAACGCTTAGCATATGCGTTGTTTTCGCTTATGCTTACTACTTTGTTATTAAAGCGGATGCATAACTGATTAGAAAATTCTTGTAACTCATGTTATTTATACAATACTATTATTATTTAAGACTTAAATAATATTGATGTGAATAAATTATTAGTGGACATTTGACTTCATTAAATTATCCAAATAATCCTCAAAGATAATTTGAAATTTGAATATTTAAATATTTTCTGAGTTGTTTTTTTGATATTATTACTTTTCCACAATTCAATGTACATATGTATGTATGTAGGTATTAATTAATTATAATGGTTTTTTTGGAATAAATTCGAAATGTCTTATGTATGAATATGTTTTATAATACCATTGAAACTATAGTGCACTTCCATTTTCAAAAATCAGAACCAGAAACTTTATAATTTTTTTTTCAAAGGTATACAGAATATGATATAGGATCACACACAGGAAGGGAATATATGTATGTATGTTTTTTTTTTTTTTTTTTTTTTTTTTTTTTTTTTTTTTTACGGACGTTGGGATAGCGCGCTATCCATCAAGAGGCCCGTATGAATCTCTGGTGAAGCCACCTCCCCGGGACTACTCACGCATTTCATCAGGGAGGGGCTATGGCATAAATATGCCTGACTTCCATGACGCCGTTTCCATAGTCCCCCATCCACGTAAGGTGATTAGGGGTTCAGGAGCGTTCTACTACGACTTCACCTGTGAAAGATACAAGCAAATAAAATATTAAACATATTCAGGACTAACTTAATCGCGTTGCTAAACGACGGCGTTGTTCGCGTATTCTGAGCTCAGTCATTATCTCTTTACAGATGTTTTTAACTGTATTCCAAACTGCTTTATCATTAATCATATAGGATATCAGATTTTCTGGCCTTGGATCTACCTTCATAATGATTCTTAATTTCTCCCGCTCAAATGAAAACGAAGGACAAGAAAACAGTATGTGTTCTGCGTTCTCCGCCACAGTCTCACACGAGGCACAAACCATTGTATTATCATGACCATATTTACATAAGTATTCTCTGAAACAACCGTGCCCACTTAGCACCTGGGTCATATAAAAGTCTATTTCGCCATGCGATCTGCCTAGCCAAGCCTCGATACTCGGGATGAGTCGGAAAGTCCAGCGTCCCTTTGTCGACGTGGCCCAGCGTTGTTGCCATTGGGTTAGGCTTTTATGGCGTTCGGCCGCTGTCTCTTGTACTGAGAGGGCTGTGCCTTTATCTCGGGCCGTCTGATAGGTTCGCTGGATTTCGTTAGCCAGCAGATCGGCAGGCATTATGCCAGCAATTACACAGGCCGCCTCATATGAAACAGTGCGGAAAGCGCTACAAACGCGTAGTGCACTAAGTCGAAATATGGAATTCACATTTTTTGCATATGACGTATGCTGAAGCGCGTGGCCCCATACAGGGGCCGCGTACATAACCACTGATTGTGTGACCTTAGTTAGCATCTTCCTGCGATTTTGACCAGGTCCACCTATATTTGCCATTAATCTAGCTAGAGAACTATGGACTGTTGCGGCTTTTTGTGTCACAGTTTCTATATGTAGTTTAAATGACAGCCTGGCATCTATCATAACACCTAAATACCGTACTGCAGGCATAGTTTCGAATACATACCCATTGATGTCTAGACGTGTAGTTTCCTTTTTTTTTTTTTTTTTTTCCTACTATGTATGTACATACATATGTGTTCACAAGCGCAGGCGCACACTATGCATACGCACAATACACATGTATGTACATATGTATGTATATATGTATGCGTGTACATAAATACAAAAGGGATAATCACCAAGTTGAGCAAATGGCCTGGCGCTCAGTAAGTAGGCTGCATATACATACATGTACATACATGAATATTTACGGATGGGAAATTATGTATATTTATTTATTTATTTATTTATTTATTTATTTATTAATCAACAAACAAGTTGCTTACAGACTTTATGATACATTTTAATTTCAAAGGCTTAACGACAGGAGTCGTATGAGTAAATTCTTAAAAGTAGACTTAGAGTAGGTAAAATCAAAATCTAAGGAAGAAGAATAAGCATTAAATTGAGATAGCGTCCTTCTAAGAGGTGCATTCATACCATAGACAGTCTTAGCAAACCCGACAAAAAATATATCATTACAGCGAAGTATGTGTGAGGGAACACTAAAATGAATTTTCGTGAGCAAGTATGGACAATCAATTGAGCCGGTACATAAGTCAAAGACAAAACACATCGACAAAAGATCACGCCTAGACTCTAAAGACATGAGGTCTATAAGTAAACACCGAGAGCGATACGACGGAATAGGATCTGCAAACTTAATCGTGCACAAGGCAAAACGCATAAAAGCTTTTTGGACAGACTCCAATCTTTTGATATATACCGCATGAAACGGTCGCCAAACGAATACCGCGTATTCTAACCTGGAACGAACTAGGGACGAGAACAGCATTTTGAGGGTATAGGGATCACAAAACGCAGAACCATTTCGACGAATAAAGGCTAACATTGCAAATGATTTTGAGACAGTATAATTTATGTGAGTTGTAAAGTTCAGCTTGGTGTCAAAGTAGACACCAAGGTCTTTAAATTCTCTAATTGTTTTTAGCGGTGAATTTAATATGCTATAAGAAGTTGGAACAATATTTAGAACCTTCGCGAAAGAAGTGTAGTGACATTTACTAATATTGAGCTGCAAATGATTACGCAGACACCAACTATATAAGTTGTTCAACTCATGCTGGAGAATATGGGAATCTCCCGGATTTTTAATTTCGTAGTAAATCTTCAGGTCATCCGCATATAGAAGATAGTTACATTTAGGAAAACATGAGGAAATATCATTGATAAAGAGGATAAATAGTAACGGGCCTAAAACACTACCCTGCGGAACACCAGAAGAGGCAACAAAAGAGTAAGACGATACGTTATCGAGTCGAACGACACAGCTCCTATTATCTAGATATGAAGCTATCCACTTAAGAAATTGAGAGTGAAAGCCTAATACGCGAAGTTTAGTTATCAAAATAGAGTGAGATACCCTATCGAAAGCTTTAGAAAAATCTGTGTAAATTGCATCCATTTGAAAACCTCTTTGAAAGGTCTCCAGACAATCCTCCGTAAAAGCTGCTAGATTAGTTATCGTAGACCTGCCTGGAATAAACCCATGTTGATTAGGACATAACATATGCTTGACAGCAAAGTAAATTTTTTCCTTAACAACGCATTCAAACAGTTTAGACACAGTTGTTAGCTTGGAAATCGGTCTATAATTCTCAATGTCATTTTTATTACCGTTTTTCAAAATAGGGGTGATAAAAGTTAATTTCGGGTGATAAAAGTTAAAATCGTCAAGGAAAACCCCAGCTGAAAGTGACAAGTTGAAGATGTGCCTTAAAGGCGTAATTAGAGCAGGACAACTTTTAAAGAGAACAACCGAAAGACCATCAGCATCAGTACCATTGGATGGCTTAAGCTGATTTATGCCAAAAATAACATCATCGTCAGTCAGATTTAATTTCCCGAAGTTCACGGAAGTATCTAAATTTAACATATCATTATAGATATAATTATTTGCGGTATTATCTGTGATAAAATTGGAAGAAAAAAAATTGGCAAAAAGATTAGCAGCATCAGAGATGGAGTCAGCTGATACCCCTTTAAGATGAACAGACGCAGGTATATTAGAACAGTTTTTTTTGGTTTTTATGTAACCCCAAAAGGAATTAGGATTACATTTAATATTGCTTTCAACATTACGAATATAATCTCTATACAAAGATTTATTGAGTTTGTTGAATTTACCTCTATAAAACACATACTGCTCGCGAAAATTCTTATCGTTAGAAATCTTATGTTTTTTATAAAATTTATTCTTCAAGTTCCTTAGATGTTTGAGCTCTTTCGAGAACCAAGGACGTTTCGAAGTTTTGGAGCTAAACATTGGTATGTGAAGCGCACAAGTGTTAAATATTATAGATTTAAAAATATCATAACAGCCAGCTACATCTATATTTTCAAATTGATGAGACCAATCCACCTCAAACAAACTATTTAAATCAGCAAAATTACAGCGTGAGTAATTAAAAGCAACCGTTTTACTGGTACTTGGCAATTCAAAATATTTAAAAAAGTCAATTTCCAGCACCAGTGGACTATGATGCTGATTCGAAGATGAAATGTAACTAGCTGCATGCGAAAGCTTAAAATTAATATTACAGCTAACAAATATTAAGTCTAAAATTCGGTTAAGTTCGTTTGGAAAGCCATTTATCTGTGTTAAATCAATGCATAACAAATTATCTATTAAATATAATTCCGAAATACTAGTTACATTTAATGGAGTAAGAAAGTTATTATTATCCATAAAGCTCCAGCAAATATTACCCAAGTTAAAATCACCCAAGACACAAAGTTGGTCGTCACCAATTTGTTCATGAATTGCAACTATGTTGTCAATATGTGCCTTATATATGACATCAGAGCTACCTGGCGGAATATAAGACACGCAGATATACAGCAGTCCACACGCACCGTGCATTTTAACGCAGAGTTGATCCAACAAAGAACTAGCATCTGGTAGCTCATAAAGAGATGCACGAAGATTATTACGTGTAGCAATAAGTACCCCTCCACCCCTACTGACACCAGTTCTAGCGTAATCTCTATCTTTGCGAAAAACGTCAAAGAGAGCTGTATTAAAGAACTCTGCATCAAAGAAATTGCCATTTAACCAAGTCTCTGTTAAGACAAAACAGTCGTAATCCAGTTCCGAGCTAAAAATGTAGACAGATTCAGATTTGGTCCTGAGTCCCGAACAGTTTTGGTAATAAACGCCTATTTTTCGGCCACCAAAAGTGAAAGGGCTTTTTACTCCTTGGGCTGAGGCTGCAGACCTTTTTGAAAAAAATCAAATGGCCGGATAGAGACATTTGAAGGCCAAATATTTGACGTCAGCAATTTATTATAGTGACATTCTGGAATTCCAAGCTTAAAATTTATGTATTTAATTTCATCCGAATTAGCATTTTTCTTGAGAAGTTTATAGCATAAAATCTCTTTCCTGTTGATAGCTGCATGTTTGGCTACATAATCAATTATGTCATCGGTCTTAACGGAGGGCAGAAACGAAGAAATATGCAGCCATTTGTGACGAAGAACAACTCCAAGCTCAGAGTTCTCACAAGTACCATATACACAAGGCCTACGTTTTTTATGAAGGCGATTTTTCGCCACATCAGACCACTGTGGAATATTCGGCTGCGCATTATTAGTACCATTGTTAGTTATAGTACTTCTCAACTTAACATTATTTGCAACAGTTGCAGCATACGAAGTAGAAGCAGCAACGCAAGCGGGCTGCACAGACGAAGAGCCTGTGTAGGCATATACAGCTGGTAACTCAGCAATACCGGTAGTCGGCGAATTAGCAGAGGTAGCAACAGCAGAATAACCAGTATTACTACCAGATGTTGCTAAAAAACCAGTATTATTACCAGGCGCAGCAGAAACAGAATGCATTACTGAGATATCACCAGTAAGTTCATTATTAGCAGCAATATCTGTAGCGATAGATGGCACAATCGAAGCATGCACGTGTGTATGCGTTTGTGCAATCACACATTCACTGCCAGAACTTAGAGCAGACGAAGTCCCAGACATAGTAGGCGAAGATGCAGCAAAACCGGTATTACTAATAGGAGTAGTTGCAAAACCGGTATTATTACCAGGCGCATTCCCAGCTGGTAGGCTAATAGCAGCAACAATATCATCATTAGATGAGCACAATTTTGTGTGCTTTTGCACTTTAGCTCGCTGAGCAACAACACCTTCACTGGATTTACTTTTAGAACGAGTAACGCGTTTGTTTTCACTTGTACCAGAAGTTGGCAAGTTAAAATCAACATTCACTGATTCAATAAATGTGAGAAAAGAGCTTTTTATTTTGTCCAGGTCCGAAATCACGTTCAAAATTTTATCTCTCAGTCCACTATGGGCTAAACAATTATTGCATAAACTCATTATTGCGAGCAAAAGATAAGCAAATCGAAAATTAACAAAAAATTGGTACAATGTAGGTAAAATCTTTTGCAACGTAGATGGAAATTTTTTCTAAATATGTTTTCTTTTTATTTACATTTGCGCCTACATATGAACATATTTTCATACAAATGTGCATTGACTTTATTATAAGTGTATGCATTTATTTTATAGTTACTTATTAATTTCAGTAAAATTCAATGTACATAGATTATGCATGTATGTATGTACGTAAATATGAAGAGAAATGCAATTATTGAATTTTTTCTATTTAATTGCTTATATAATGTAGCCGCTATCATTTGCAAAAATTGGCGCCGTCATAAAATCTTTCAGTCGAATGTGGTCTCATACAGCCGGATGTGGTCTCATACATCCGAATGCGCATGACTAGTTGTACAACATATTTGGCACTCTTTGTACAACGAATGCCTCTCTTTCTGAATGCGACTGAGCACAGTATTCTCAGCTATCTGCACACTCATTCAGTCATCGCACTTGCTGTGAGCAGAATGCGTAGAATGCTGCGCTTACGTGTGAATGTGTTAAAACGGCCAATGAGTACATTCATGCAGACGTCTAGTGCGCAAACGATGTACTTTATGATTTTTGTGGACTGTATTTCGGTGATAAAAAGCTGGTTGATCTTTCTGTAGTGAAGTGTAAAAATCTTAAAATTTTTCTCGGCAAGTCTAGGACCATGTAAAACCGCAGGTAATCTTTGCTTGTAAGCTCAGGTTTACCAGGGTTTTATTCGGCGTGATTGTAAGAAAAATAAAAGAAAAACGCAATGGTTTTAGTTCTTCGGTACAAATATATGTGTATGTGTGTATTTAAAATATTTTTATGGATAATATTTTACAAAGATTATGTTACCTGGATGAGGCTAGTAGCTCGATGTCTTCACTTGAACTCGGTCAAAAAAAAGTGTTAGCAGAAGCAAAACGGTTTTGTGTCCGAACCGTCGGACAATAATAGTCAGGGGAAAATTAACGAGAAAATGTTTATCCGGCGGGAAAATATAAACGGAAGAAATTGAGTGAAAGTGTTAATTTGTACGTGTGTGTAAACTTATGTGTGTGCTCATCCACACACACACACAACTACATGAGAGCCGTGAATAAGTGTGACCGCTGCACATTAGGGTGGGTCGTTTAATGACGGTTTATTTGAATTTTTGGCTTATTGGCCTAAACAAAATGAATATGTAATGTTTTTTCTCCTTAAAGTAAGTTTACTATTTTAAGTGGTCTAATAAAGATTAGTTGCAAATGTTTTTTGTTAATTTTTAAACTGCTATCTTTGGTATTTAAATTTGATAGTTATACTTCATACTTTTAAAGAAATTTTTAATAATTAATATAAGATTATATACTGTAGCTTGATGAAAAGTTTTAAAATAAAATACTTTAATTAAAAGAAATGCTTTTTATTTAAATAGATTTTTAGTAGCCCATGGTTAACCAGAAGGTAACCAGTATTTTGGTTTGCGCTTAGAAAAGATTACCAATAGATGTAACAAATAGCTAACCATAAGGGTAACCTATGTAACTGTTTTGGATAACTAGATACTTACCATCGCTACAAGACGGAGGTAACAAAGGCGAAATAATTTCACAAATACCAAGACAGCTTTTCCAGCTGTTACCAACACACTCGCATTTTGACATTTCGCTAGTTCCCTAATGTTAGAAGAAACGGCAATATTCCGAATGTTAGAGCCCAGAAATCGCGCGTGCTAGAGAGTGCTAGCAATAGACTACGCTGCTCAGCCATGTTTACAAATCGCAAAATACGATCACTTTGTTGTGATACTTCGTTGGATTTGCGGTAAGTTGCATTTATTCTCAGTTTTATTTTTTAAAATATTGATATTTTGTACTTTAATTTCAGCAGAAGCAACGCCGAATTTTAAAGGTATCTATAGAAATTCCGACACGTACATATATTTTAACTAATTTTAATTAATGTTGGTATTGCGCACCCAAGCCGGCAGCAAATTCAACGGTGAAATGGCAATGGCAATTTCTTTGATGCAGAGTTCTTTAATACAGCTCTCTTTGACGTTTTTCGCAAAGATAGAGATTACGCTAGAACTGGTGTCAGTAGAGGTGGAGGGGTACTTATTGCTACACGTAATAATCTTCGTGCATCTCTTTATGAGCTACCAGATGCTAGTTCTTTGTTGGATCAACTCTGCGTTAAAATGCACGGTGCGTGTGGACTGCTGTATATCTGCGTGTCTTATATTCCGCCAGGTAGCTCTGATGTCATATATAAGGCACATATTGACAACATAGTTGCAATTCATGAACAAATTGGTGACGACCAACTTTGTGTCTTGGGTGATTTTAACTTGGGTAATATTTGCTGGAGCTTTATGGATAATAATAACTTTCTTACTCCATTAAATGTAACTAGTATTTCGGAATTATATTTAATAGATAATTTGTTATGCATTGATTTAACACAGATAAATGGCTTTCCAAACGAACTTAACCGAATTTTAGACTTAATATTTGTTAGCTCTAATATTAATTTTAAGCTTTCGCATGCAGCTAGTTACATTTCATCTTCGAATCAGCATCATAGTCCACTGGTGCTGGAAATTGACTTTTTTAAATATTTTGAATTGCCAAGTACCAGTAAAACGGTTGCTTTTAATTACTCACGCTGTAATTTTGCTGATTTAAATAGTTTGTTTGAGGTGGATTGGTCTCATCAATTTGAAAATATAGATGTAGCTGGCTGTTATGATATTTTTAAATCTATAATATTTAACACTTGTGCGATTCACATACCAATGTTTAGCTCCAAAACTTCGAAACGTCCTTGGTTCTCGAAAGAGCTCAAACATCTAAGGAACTTGAAGAATAAATTTTATAAAAAACATAAGATTTCTAACGATAAGAATTTTCGCGAGCAGTATGTGTTTTATAGAGGTAAATTCAACAAACTCAATAAATCTTTGTATAGAGATTATATTCGTAATGTTGAAAGCAATATTAAATGTAATCCTAAATCCTTTTGGGGTTACATAAAAACCAAAAAAAACTGTTCTAATATACCTGCGTCTGTTCATCTTAAAGGGGTATCAGCTGACTCCATCTCTGATGCTGCTAATCTTTTTGCCAATTTTTTTTCTTCCAATTTTATCACAGATAATACCGCAAATAATTATATCTATAATGATATGTTAAATTTAGATACTTCCGTGAACTTCGGGAAATTAAATCTGACTGACGATGATGTTATTTTTGGCATAAATCAGCTTAAGCCATCCAATGGTACTGATGCTGATGGTCTTTCGGTTGTTCTCTTTAAAAGTTGTCCTGCTCTAATTACGCCTTTAAGGCACATCTTCAACTTGTCACTTTCAGCTGGGGTTTTCCTTGACGATTGGAAATTAACTTTTATCACCCCTATTTTGAAAAACGGTAATAAAAATGACATTGAGAATTATAGACCGATTTCCAAGCTAACAACTGTGTCTAAACTGTTTGAATGCGTTGTTAAGGAAAAAATTTACTTTGCTGTCAAGCATATGTTATGTCCTAATCAACATGGGTTTATTCCAGGCAGGTCTACGATAACTAATCTAGCAGCTTTTACGGAGGATTGTCTGGAGACCTTTCAAAGAGGTTTTCAAATGGATGCAATTTACACAGATTTTTCTAAAGCTTTCGATAGGGTATCTCACTCTATTTTGATAACTAAACTTCGCGTATTAGGCTTTCACTCTCAATTTCTTAAGTGGATAGCTTCATATCTAGATAATAGGAGCTGTGTCGTTCGACTCGATAACGTATCGTCTTACTCTTTTGTTGCCTCTTCTGGTGTTCCGCAGGGTAGTGTTTTAGGCCCGTTACTATTTATCCTCTTTATCAATGATATTTCCTCATGTTTTCCTAAATGTAACTATCTTCTATATGCGGATCTTCAGGTCATCATTTACTACGAAATTAAAAATCCGGGAGATTCCCATATTCTCCAGCATGAGTTGAACAACTTATATAGTTGGTGTCTGCGTAATCATTTGCAGCTCAATATTAGTAAATGTCACTACACTTCTTTCGCGGAGGTTCTAAATATTGTTCCAACTTCTTATAGCATATTAAATTCACCGCTAAAAACAATTACAGAATTTAAAGACCTTGGTGTCTACTTTGACACCAAGCTGAACTTTACAACTCACATAAATTATATTGTCTCAAAATCATTTGCAATGTTAGCCTTTATTCGTCGAAATAGTTCTGCGTTTTGTGATCCCTATACCCTCAAAATGCTTTTCTCGTCCCTAGTTCGTTCCAGGTTAGAATACGCGGTATTCGTTTGGCGACCGTTTCATGCGGTATATATCAAAAGATTGGAGTCTGTCCAAAAAGCTTTTATGCGTTTTGCCTTGTGCACGATTAAGTTTGCAGATCCTATTCCGTCGTATCGCTCTCGGTGTTTACTTATAGACCTCATGTCTTTAGAGTCTAGGCGTGATCTTTTGTCGATGTGTTTTGTCTTTGACTTATGTACCGGCTCAATTGATTGTCCATACTTGCTCACGAAAATTCATTTTAGTGTTCCCTCACACATACTTCGCTGTAATGATATATTTTTTGTCGGGTTTGCTAAGACTGTCTATGGTATGAATGCACCTCTTAGAAGGACGCTATCTCAATTTAATGCTTATTCTTCTTCCTTAGATTTTGATTTTACCTACTCTAAGTCTACTTTTAAGAATTTACTCATACGACTCCTGTCGTTAAGCCTTTGAAATTAAAATGTATCATAAAGTCTGTAAGCAACTTGTTTGTTGATTAATAAATAAATAAATAAATAAATAAAAATGACTGCAGAAGCACCATTGGAAAAAGTGAGTAAAGTGAATTGCGTTTAGGAGCTGGTGAAGTGTAGTGAAAATATTTGTTGAATGGAAACAAAGAATCCGTCAGTGTCGCAAGTTCTCAATCATAGATGCAAATGTCCAACATCCGCAATCTAATTGAAATTTATCAATTTCTGTGCGTTTGCTTGTTGGGAAAGATAATATAATAAGACTTATTTTATTTAACCATCCATATGTGCATATGATAAAAAAAAATATCGAAAACTGATGTATTTTGGAACGATTTTCCGATCTTGTCGGAGTAAAAAAACAACAAAAAATATTGAAAACTGGTATTAATTACAAATAACAATATTTTTTCCAGATCACATGTAAACACCACCATGGAGCGGAGGCCGGAGGAAATGTCGACATGCGAGCGGTTTCATCTTTGTAAAATAAAGGTATGTATGTAAGACGTAATAACAATAAATATTTATTTAGCTTAATTAATTCAAATGTTTTGTAAAAAAAAACGGGAGCTTAGCCTTGTTTTTTTTTTCCAATAGAACATTGTAGTTATTAATTAGAGAGTACATATATTAATATACTAATGTTCTATCCATTGTATTGTTATTTAAATTTAGAACCATTATGTGCAAAAATTTAGAGATTCTGTTAAACATACATACATATATGCATGCGCACGGTACGTGTACGAAATTTTTTTGAAGTTGTTAGCCAAGTTAAATTTTTGTGTGAAAATATCCAACTTTTGATTTATAATTTTATTTCCTTTTCTCATCTTATACTTTTATTATATTTTTCTATCTATTACATGCGTTTCTGACATAGATACGAACACAACCCTGTATTTTAAAAAACAAACTTTGAAGAAAATAGAAGTAAGTGTTGCAGGAACAGTGGACGTGGGCGTGTGAATTGATTAACGGCTTAAAATATTTTTAATTAAATAAACTAAGTACCTACCTTGAATAATAATATTAATAGTGCCTTTGTATTTTATTAAACTCGGTCCATGACACTTTTTTCTTGTATATTTTTGTCCTCCAGGTGTACCCCAACTAGTCGTCATTTTTTGTAAGCGACTAGCAAAAGAACGTCCAACTCGCTTATAATCAACTCTCTTATATTTTGAATACACTTTCTGTAAAAATTACTGGTCGTTTGTAAAATTTGCTAGCAAAACAAAACAAAATGAGTAATTCTTATAAGAGGCGATTTGACTTACGTCTGATCTATCTTGGTTTTTTACTTAGTTTGATGTTTAGCGAAAATTTTCCAATTTCCCTTGGTACTTTCCAATGATTATTCACAATAGCACCACTTTCTCGAGGTCGGGTTTTTTTTACCCGACATCTCCGCAGAAAATAGCTGATGTTCTAAAATATGTCATTTTGGCAGGAAAAAATTAAAAAGGTTTTGTCAATTTTTATGGGTGGGCAGTTTGATGTCTTGACATAAACATTTGTAAGATGACGTCAAACAAGTAAGTTCGTTTAATAAAGCGCAAATATGCTGAAAATAATCAACTATATTTTCTCTCCTCAACATTAATAAATGCAATATAAAACAAGTAAGAAAAGCTAAATTCGGGCGAAACCGATTTTTATATACCCTCGCGATATATTTTTGTATGGTCGGTGCCCATAATTTCATAAAAACCCCGTTTCTTTGTTTCAAATCGCTGCTAGTATTAAACTTTACTCAACTTCTTCCAACAAATACTGAAAAACGAACTTTTTAGCATTTTTCAAAATTTCCGTTATTTGGAAGTTTGGCATGGTTATGGTTCGATTTCAAAAGTTTTTGACGGTGATAACAGCGATATTAAGGAAAATTTGTTCACCAAATTTTGTGGCGATACCTTACACCTTTATTGAGATACAGACATTTTTTTATAAGTGGGCGTGGCAACGCTTATTTTTCAAAATTACCTAAATACCTAATTTATTAGTTCAAAATCGCTCCAAATACCAAATTTCACTCAATTTTCTGTAATAGATACCGAAAAAACGGAGTTTTTGCATTTTCCAAAACTTTCGTTATATGGGAGGTGCGCGTAGTTATGATCCGATTTAAAAAATTGTCTACGATAATAATAACGATATCATGGAAAATATGTCGACCAAGGTTTGTGACGATACCGTACAACGTTATTGAGACACAGAAATTTGTTCCTAAATGGGCGTGGCAACGGCTATTTTTCAAAATTTCAAAAATACCAAATTTCTTAGTTCAAAATCGCTCCAAATACCAAATTTCACTTAATTTGCTTTAATGGATACCGAAAAATCGGAGTTTTTGCATTTTTCAAAAACTTTCGTTATATGGGAGGTGGGCGTGGTTAATGACCGATCTTCACCATTTTCAATACCAACCTACCGTGTCAAAAGGGCAATCCAATATGTACCAAATTTCATTGAGATATCTCAATCTTTACTCAAGTTATTGTAACCACGGACGAACAGACAGTTAGGGCTAAATCGATTCCTCTTTTCATTCTGATCATTTTAGTATACTTATGTATGTCTATATCTATCTCGATTATTTCTTGCTGTTAGAAACAACCGTTATGCGAACAAAGTTATAATACCCCTGTGTACAAGTACGCTCGGGTATAAAAATGCCAACGCCCACAGAGGAGCCAGACTTCTGAAAAATTTAATTCATAGAAAATATGAGCCACTAACTAAATTCACAAATGAAGTGAAGCACAAGTTAATTTCTTTAAAAATAGACAGTGCTACACGGCTGTCCCGAAATATGTTTAGTGTAAGTGCACAATTTATTGATGCGGTGAGAATAAAATCCATTATTTTGGGAATGATCGAATTGAAAGGAACTGGATCGAGCACATCCAAAAATCTTGCCATGGAGGTGTTAAATGTGTTAAAGCGATATAATATTAACTTAAACCAAATCGTTTCGATAACATTGGCTAATGGCGCAAATATGCTTAAAGCGACAAACATTTTATCTTTTGATTATTTATTTTATTTTATATTATTTTGAAGATTATTTAGAAAAAATAGCCCATGTTGAAAAAGTACCAAACCTGCTAGTAGGAAACATTCAAGTTTGCCGTTGCGCTGCACAAACATCCCAGTTGGTTGCTATCGACGTGGCAAAATCGAAAGACATTTTTAAATACCTATGCAATTGTCGTAACCTAACAAAATATATCAGAAAGACGTCAAATGGGTATCGCGAAATATTTGAATTGAAACAATTGAAAATTCCCCAACTAGATTGCCCAACCAGATGAGGCTCTACATATACAATGCTGCAAGATTTACTAGCTGCCAGAGATGTGCTTAACAAAATTGAATCCGTAAAAAATATAAATCAAGATGAAAACTTCGAAATAGGATCGTCATTTTGGGATTTAGTTGAAAGCTATTGCATAGTTTTCAGTCCCTTGCAAAAAGCCATAAAAAAATTTCAAGAAGAGCAATTGCACTATGGAAATTTTTACGCCTCAATGGTTAAAATTAAAAATATGTACCGAAAAAATAAAACGAGAATCAAATCAAGAATTCATAATAACACTTGGCAACAAGATTTTAAAGTCAATAGAAACACGGACGCCAATATTGTTGAATTATAAGTTCTTGATTTCGTGTTTTTTTTTTTGGACCCTCGTTTCCAACATAAATACTTTGACGACACAACAAAAACACGATGCCGTTCTTCACCTGAAGACTGTTTGTGATAGAATTCGTGAATTCAATCCTGTTAGCTCTTTGTGTCCCACTAAGACTTCAACTGCAAATCCATCCCTTAACCAATTTTTTGACGAGGAAGATGAACTTTTAAACGAGTATTTGGTGCAAGGGATTCAAGAAAATATAAGCGGAACATGCGACGTACATATATACAAAGAAGTGATGTAGATGTAATTACGTTTTGGAAAAGAAAACAGTACACGGATCCAGAACTGTGCGAAATAAGTAATGTATGTTTTGCAGTTCCACCTACACAGGTAAATGTACCTTAATTATTAATATGTAGATCACAGTTTAATAATTTTCATTTGCCACAGGTCACGATTGAGCGAGCATTCTCGACATTAAGGCTGGTGCTTACTTACTATCGCAATCGAATTAGTCACGAGGTTCTTGAAAATATTTTGCTGGTAAAATTAAACCCAAGTTTTCTTAACACAGCCATAGAAAGGTTGCCTCTTTTTGAAGAAGGAATTGATGATAGTGAATAATAGATATGAAATAAGTTTAATTTTATTAATTTATTTATACTAGAAACATAATAATGATCTATTTTATTTTATTTTTTTAATACTTATGTATTAGAGGGCTGCATGAGCACATTCATTTCTTCTGTTAGCCGGATTACACGAATGTGAATGCGATACTCATTCAACTCAGGCACTCATGCGATCAAAAATATGTGTACTTACAGAGAAAAAAGAGACCAATATGGGTACTCTCTGCTTATGATTTAAGGGATGTACAAATTTTTCTCTTCGCTACGCTCATTTATAGTAATTTGTATAGTACCAGTTTTCTCGCATTGGTTCTCGCAATAAGCGTCAGTCGGCTCGGCTCGGCAACAAGCGGCCACTCTGTACGCACCCAAAGGTATACAGAATATGATATACGATCACACACAGGAAGGGAATATATGTATGCATGCATGTATGTACATATGTACATACATATGTGTTCACAAGCGCAGACGCACACTATGCATACGCACAATACACATGTATGTACATATGTATGTGTGTACATAAATACAAAAGGGATATTCACCAAGTTGAGCAAATGGCCTGGCGCTCAGTAAGTAGGCTGCATATACATATGTACATGTACATTAGGGTGACAATTAAATGTATGGAGCATTTTTTTTTTCTTTATTGTTTTGGTCTCAGTGTTTTTTTGTGTGTAGTTTTATTTAAAAAAAATTCTAGCAAAATTTCAAGGTCGTAGGAAGAGGATTAGGGGGCGCGTCGGCCCCCCAAAGTTACACAAAATACGTTTTTTCACGCAAATTCTTACTTTGACTGCTTGTAACTTTCTCTGTGTTTTTTTTTTTTTAAACATTACTGGCGAAAGATGTTCATTAATATGTCTACAATAACATCTGTCAATAACATTTTTGTCTAATGTTAATATTTAATGAAAAAAACTTAAATATAGGAGAAAAAGTACGCCTCAATGTCGATTTATTATACTTAAATAAAATTACTTATATGATTCAAATTTTGGATTTTGTTCAGATTTATTTAATTAAAGATTCATATAGAAAATACCTTATGATTTACGTAAGAGTAGCTTCAACAATTATATACAGTAAGACCTCGCTAGTCCGAACTTCAGACTTTTTTTGTTTACTTTTGTTTTCAAGTGTAAGAATTGTCTTTAAAAGTTTGCTTCAAATTTTTTTGCCTGTATGCTGAAGCGATCTATAATATTGACAATTGTGACCGAGAATATTCCCGTTACAACCTCAACAATATTATTCTCAATGCTTGCGTAAGCTACCGACAAAAAATCAGCACCAATGTTTCTCGGAAAATAGATTCTTATTTTACAGTTATATGCAGCAGCCGCAAACATTTTTTAATAGCATTAAATTTGCAAAAAAATCATTCGAAGTGAATATTTGAATGTGAAAAGTCGAAAATGTCTGCTAGAAATTTACGTGAACGCATATATTTAATTGGTTATTGTACCAACTCATTAACGGGAAGTAAACTACCCTCCAATATAGAAGTGTTGAAAGTTTTGTTTTTCAATTTACGTGTAGTAAAAAAAAATTTACGGGAAAGTTCAGATTTAGTTGTAAAAGAACTATTCGTGTTCTGGGAAAAAGCCCGCATTCCGGTCAAGGATAAACAACACTGCATTACAAATGTAGAGAAATTGTATAAAGAATGGTAAAGCTTTCAAAAAGATTCAAAGAAGACTTCTAATTTCCATAAGAGCAAAGTAAACACGTGGAAAGAAAAATTGGATATGCTTTTTGACGTGGCGCATGCAAGTGCATTAAAAATAATGTCGAATCAAGAAGATATTGATTTCTTGATAAGTCAACGAAAAACGGGGCGCCCAGGCTTTATGTATGGTATCGATTACGAAGAAGTACGCCGAGAGTGCCGACTTGAAGAACGCAACAACAATTTATTACAACAAGTGGAGCGGAATAATCGTGAAATTGCCTCTGTACACCAGGAAAGGGAACAAATCCGTGAAGAAAGAATTTCAGCATTAAAAAATAAATTAAAATTAAATGAGCTCGACGCTATCTGCCTTCATTGGGATGGTAAACTTTTGCCGGCGCTGACGGGAAATGATAAAGTTGATAGGTTGCCTATAATAATATCAAGCGGTAAAGTTGAACAGCTTCTTGAAATACCTGCACTTGATTCCGGTACTGGAAAAGAACAGGCATCCGCTGTATGCGATGCTATTTATGAATATGGTCTGCAAAATCACATCAAAGCTTTAGTGTTTGATACAACAGCGGTCAATACTGGGCGTTTCAATGGTACCTGTACGTTAATTGAAAATAATTTACAAAGACAACTTTTATGGTTACCATGCCGTCATCATATATACGAGATTGTTTTAAGATGCGTTTTCGAAGAAAAAATAAGCTGTTATGGAAGTCCAAACGTTAAAATGTTTGAGAAATTTAAAAATGCTTGGGCTAAGATTGATGCTAAAAACTATGAGTATGGCATCAACGATCCAACTGTCAAGACGTACATGAAAGAGTCTGCTGTTCGCATTATCGGTGCAGTAAATAATATCTTGGAAGAAAAACAACCCAGGGAAGACTATAAAGAATTCTTGGAACTCACGTTGCTCTTCCTGGGTCAAAAACCAGAAAAGACACATCCAAACAGCCTAATGTTTCGATCGCCAGGAGCTGTTCACCATGCAAGGTGGATGGCAAAAGCGATTTACTGTCTAAAAATATTTTTATTCCGTAACGAGTTCCAGCTTTCAGCAACTGAATTAAATGGGCTTCGTCAAATTTGTGTTTTTATTGCTGAAGTCTATGTCGAAGCGTGGTTTTCTGCTCCTTTGGCCATTAAAGCGCCATATCAAGATTTTTTATTTTTACAAAAACTTGAAAACTTCAAAAAAATTGATGCTGCTATATCTTATGTTGCTCTTAAAAAGTTCAGGAACCACTTGTGGTATTTAAGCCCTGAGGCGGTTGGTCTTGCATTTTTTGACAGCAACGTATCCCTTTTTTCAAAACAAAAAATGGTGGCGGCTTTGGAAAATGATTTTGAACAAGAGCAAAACACAAAGCGAGCTACAATAAATGATAGAGAAATCGTTGAAATATTCCATGACGGAATTGAACAGTTCGTCTCTGCCGAAACAAAAGCATTATTTGAAAGATTTCAAATAAAAACTGATTTTTTTAAATTAAACCCAGACAAATGGGAGCAGGACCAATCTTATTGTAAAGCGGCTGAACTGATGAAAAAATTAAATGTTACAAATGACACTGCCGAAAGGGGGGTTAAATTGATGGAATAGTATAATAAACTATTTACCAAAAATGAACGCCAAAAACAATTTGTTTTAAAAATTGTTAGCGATTACCGCCATCGGTTTCCGGACTGTAATAAAAAGACATTGTCTCAAGTGCTTTAAACAATATTAATAAAATGAGAAATCATATACATAAGTAGTTTTATTTAAGTATAATAAATCGACATTGAGGCGTACTTTTTCTCCTATATTTAAGTTTTTTTCATTAAATATTAACATTAGACAAAAATGTTATTGACAGATGTTATTGTAGACATATTAATGAACATCTTTCGCCAGTAATGTTAAAAAAAAAAAAACACAGAGAAAGTTACAAGCAGTCAAAGTAAGAATTTGCGTGAAAAAACGTATTTTGTGTAACTTTGGGGGGCCGACGCGCCCCTAATCCTCTTCCTACGACCTTGAAATTTTACTAGAATTTTTTTTAAATAAAACTACACATAAAAAAATACTGAGACCAAAGAAAATATCACTTTCGAAATTAACTGTCACCCTAATGTACATACATGCATATTTACGGATGTGAAGAAGCTAGCGAATATTTATAAAAGGGTTTTACTACCAAACATTATACCCACACATAAATAGACATATGTACATATGTATGTACGTATATAAATACGTATATATGTATATATGTATGCACCTCAGCGTCAAAAGCAGATTACAGTTTTATGCAATACTTACAATGTTTTTTAACACATATCCTTTCCGTTAATTCTTTATTAAATAATATCGTATTCTTTAACTAGAACCATATCAATTAAAGTTTCAAAACTTGTACAGAGTGCAAACATTTTCCAAATATCAAAGTTTTCCATCCAAAATTTCTAATGTTTTAATGAGAAATTGAAAATTTCTAACATTTTAATGAGAGTCTTAAGAAGTTCTGTATATAAAAACATTGTGAAAATTTTTTCTAAATATGTTTTCTTTCCATTTACATTTGCGCCTACATATGAACATATTTTCATACAAATGTACATTGACTTTATTATAAGTGTATGCATTTATTTAATAGTTACTTATTAATTTCAGTAAAATTCAATGTAGATTATGCATGTATGTATGTACGTAAATATGAAGAGACATGCAATTATTGAATTTTTTCTATTTAATTGCTTTCATAATGTAGCCGCTATCATTTGCAAAAATTGGCGCCGTCATAAAATCTTTCAGTCGAATGTGGTCTCATACAGCCGGATGTGGTCTCATACATCCGAATGCGCATGACTAGTTGTACAACATATTTGGCACTCTTTGTACAACGAATGCCTCTCTTTGTGAATGCGACTGAGCGCAGTATTCTCAGCTATCTGCACACTCATTCAGTCATCTCGCTTGCTGTGAGCAGAATGCGTAGAATGTTGCGCTTACGTGTGAATGTGTTAAAACGGCCAATGAGTACATTCATGCAGACGTCTATTATGTATGTACCTACCAATGTGTATTTCCTTTTTTTTATTAAGGAGTATTAGTTTAATAATAATAAATGATATAGTATGTATATGTGTATTTATATATAAGAAAATATTAATTAATAAAGTATGTATTTGTCAATATATCTATGTATATATATGTGCATAATTATTTAACAAGAGCGAATCAAATAAACACAGGCTACTTAAGCTAACGAATTTTTGCTTCTACAGCTGCTGCTGTAGCTGCTGCCGACTGTGATAACAGTCGAATTTTCGTTTCTAGAACTGCGACTGCTGACGACTGAATGAAAATTTGAAATTGACGACTGCCGAAAGTGCTGCTAATTTTCTCAGTTATCATTTTCTGCTTTTGCTTCGACTGTGTAGTGAAAATATTTGGTGAATGGAAACAAAGAATCCATCAGTGTCCAAGTTCTCAATCATAGATGCAAATGTCCAACATCCGCAATCTAATTGAAATTTATCAATTTCTGTGCGTTTGCTTGTTGGGAAAGATAATATAATAAGACTTATTTTATTTAACCATCCATATGTGCATATGATAAAAAAAAATATTGAAAACTGATGTATTTTGGAACGATTTTCCGATCTTGTCGGAGTAAAAAAACAACAAAATATTGAAAACTGGTATTAATTGCAAATAACAATATTTTTTCCAGATCACATGTAAACACCACCATGGAGCGGAGGCCGGAAGAAATGTCGACATGCGAGCGGTTTCATCTTTGTAAAATAAAGGTATGTATGTACGTGGTTCAATTAAAATGAAATTCAAATATTTTACTCAGAACTAATTGCCTTTCAACATCCTGACACAATATATTGACAAGCTGTTTGTGCATGTAAGACGTAATAACAACAAATATTTATTTAGCTTAATTAATTCAAATGTTTTGTAAAAAAAAACGGTAGCTTAGTCTTGTTTTTTTTTTCAAATAGAACATTGTAGTTATTAATTAGAGAGTATATTAATATACTAATGTTCTATCCATTGTATTGTTATTTAAATTTAGAACCATTATGTGCAAAAATTTGGAGATTCTGTTAAACCTACATACATATATGTACATATGCATGCGCACGGTACGTGTACGAAATATTTTTGAAGTTGTTAGCCAAGTTAAATTTTTTTCAAAAATGTTTGATAATTTCAAATGGAAATTGTTATTATTAAAAAGAATGTTAAATTTCCTTCCAGTCCATTATATTTTCATTTACATAAATTAATACTTTATATTTAAATCTGCATGTTTTGCGAATTGTATTAGTGCATGTACTGGAAACTTATACGACAGTTCCCAAAGTCGCAAATAAGGTATACATTTTTGAAATATCTGTTATAATCTTTATTTGAAACGGATGAAATTAGAAAGATAAATAAAATATCTTTTAGACCAATCAATTTTTTTCAATTTAGTTAATTTTTTTTTAAATAGTCAACTTTTGAGAATTGCCGTTTTGTATGTATAGTATACATATACGGCATATCACATAGTTCTAAGTTAAGTACTGATTTTTCAAAAATGTGTACTAATTTTAAATAGAAATGCACATCATTAGTAAGAATAAATCAAATATCTTTCTGTTTATTTATTTACTTTTAAAAATATTAATATTTTGTATGAAAATTTTGAACTTGTAAAAATTGCCTAAAAGTATGTACTCTGTACGGCATTTCACATACTTGTAAGTCAAGAATAAATATTTTGAAAATTTGCGAAAATTTCAAATAAGAATGTATGCTTTTAGAAAGATTAATCAATTATCTTTCAGCCATAATATTTTTTTAAAATTTAAGAAATGTTTGTTCATATTTCTGTTAGCCTAGTAAATGTTAATATTTTACAATTCAATTGAGCTCAAGGCCAGTTTATGTTGTTGTTTTTTCACAAAAAAATCTTCCATAAACTGGCCTTGAGCTCAATTAAATTGTAAAATATTAAAATTTAAGAAATAATTTTAATAAAATTTTCAAACTTTTGAAATCTGCCTTATTGCATGTGCACAGTACATACATATGTATGTACATATACTGCATTTCACATTGTTGTAAGTCAAAAAAAAATTTATGCTATTAGAAAGATTAATCAATTATCTTTCAGTTCATAATATTTTTTTAAAATTTATTAAATACTTTTAATGAAATTTTCAACTATTCAAAATTGCCTTATTGCTTGTACGGAATACATATACGGCATTTCACATAGTTGTAAGAAAGGTAAAAATTTTACAAAACTACTAAATTATTACAAATTTAATGCAATATAATTAGAAATAACAGTCAATTATCTTTCTGGTCAAGTAATTTTCTTTTAAAAATATGAATGGTTTGTATGCAAATTTTATACTTTTGATTTACCGTTTATTTTCTTATTTCTTATATTTTTAGCAATATTTACTGGATCATATGGCCATTGCAGGTTGAAGGATGACGCAGAATAGATATAAGTTATATAAGTAGATGTACAAATAAATTATTTAAAACAAAAATGTATATATATAATAATTAATGTTAGTTAGGAAATTATTAATAATTAATATAAGCTTAAACCTTGTAATTTATTTAAAATTGTTAAATAAAATATGGTTAAGCGAGCGCTACAAACCCTGCACATGTTACCTCTCTTCATAAATAGTTGGATTATTTAACTTTGAATTTGTATACTTACATATGTAACAATTGCATTATACATTTGTCTATGTAACCCTTTGGATTTATAAGCGCCACAAATATGTACCTGCTCATCCCTTTCTATGAACACCCTTAAAATGCGTGCAAGGTAGTTGGCAACGCGTGCGCTAGTTATTTGACGCTAGCTGCTTTATGTAATTTTTTTTTGCTTGTTTTTGACAGGTACATATCTGCGGGCGAATAATTTTTTTTGGTGTATAGCAATTTGCAAGTACAGGATTGGTAGTGCTAAGTTCTTAAATTTTATTTGTAAAAACCAAAAAAACCGTTTAACTTTAATCATTTCATCTCTTACTTAATTATTTTTTAAACGAATATCAATTGTGCGCCGCAGTGAATTAAAGGCATATTCAAAAAAAACATTGAGGGTTTTATTTAACAAAGCGAAGGCTTTAAACAAAAATAAGCATTTAGACACTCGCGTCGTGGTGTCAACCTACTTAATTCATCCTAGCAGTTGCCGGGTTCGTGTGTCCGCGGTCAAGTTTACGTTTGCGCCGTACCAGTGCCCCGTGGTCACCATCAGCTTGGTCAGCACGTTGCCCCTATCCAGTGCCCCATCACCACGTCCAACAACCGCACGCCGAGCGATCACCGCAACACGGGATCCGCCGGCAACCAGCGCCGAACTGTCACACCAAAAGGAAGAGAACTGCTCAACGATTTGTCGGACCACGCATATAAAGCAGTGAGTCCAACTAATAGTCCTTCGACGCCCTCGAGTGAGTATAAAAATTGCACATATCATCACAGCCGTAAGTACGAAATATTTACACATCGGCATACAAGCACATTTTCTCAGATTTCAAACTTTGAAGCCAAGTTCAAATATATAGAGCTAAAGTTTCCTGCGCAAAAAATATATAGAACTTACATTTCCCGTGAAAATATAGAGTGGTATTTTTCCTTATATATATATGTACCCAGTAGCAAAAGGTAATAGCTAGTAAATGAGTCGGTAAGAGCCAAAGTGAGGGTCTGACTGCTGAATTCATCGCTGAATTTTAACACAGCGATGTCCTAGGAAATTCATACCTGAACAACTCGCTTACCCATGGATATTAACCGGTCACTTATATGCATTACCGACTCACATACTTGGTTATGTGAAACAATCAGCATTACACCTTACTGATTCACATACTTGGGTATATGAATCGATCAGTTGTACGCCTTACCGACTCACATACCTGGTTATATGAAACAATCAGCTGTACACCTTACTGACTCACATACATGAGTATATGAATCGATCAGCTGTACGCCATACCGACTAAAAGGAATCCAATACAAATATTATAGTTTTGAACTTGATAATTTATTAGTTAATAAAAATAAACATAAAAGGAATAATAAATAAATGCAGTTCATAACTCATAACTAAAAAATATATACATTTTCTAATGATTGCAATTTACTTTGTTTAGTTCTTATCTTTTTGCCACTTCAAGGAACCGGCTTTGTGGAAACGATTCTTGCCTCATTTTGAAGGCTCTTTTGAGCTGCGGCTCAAAATCTCCTTTTGTGTAGCCTTTCACTTGTATTGCTTCTGAAAAAAAGAAATACACGAAACTGTTATATAACGAAGATTTATTTATTAGAAAAATAAAACTAACCATATATGTGGTGCGAGGCGTCGCAAATTGGGAATCTTATTGTCTTTTCCACTTCATCAGCAAATTGTTGTGTGCCTGGCTGTTTATTAAGGCTGCTTTCGATTTTGTCGTTTGATATATTTATATTAATAATTTCATTTATTTCGGCATTTAATAATCGTCTTTGGTGACGTATGTATAACAAATACTTCAAAAATTATTTTTCACTTCACACACTTCAACTGATGCTTAAAATTTACTAAAGAAATAAAAACGAAATTTGCGTGGCAGCGTAACGGCAGGATAACGGTAATCATTTATTGTCAATAGTAAATATATGCATGTAAATAAGTATGTTTGTAAATAGTTGCTGCTTCGATTTATTGGAAAATTTAGTACTGAAGGGATCGCATACCCATGGCAGCGAGTCATTCAGTTGATACGAATACATTTGTTGAAAATAACAACAACGATTTTAGAACGAAATTTGTTTCGTTTCTAGCCCCGCAACATATTACCAACTCGCTTTCTTTTTTCAGTTATGAATTATTTTGCTACTGGGAAACTTCTGTTAAAGTACATATGTACATATGTACATACTAGCTCAATTATCGGTACACATACACATAAATAAAGAGAAAATAAAAGAATTAAAAGTAAAAGTTTTGATACAACTTCAAATAGCCGATAACGAATATTATAAACACTCGCTTTTCAATCTCCTATATTCCTACGAAATACATATAAATATTACTAACTATAAAATATAAATAACAGCGGTACAGTGGTAAATATACCAAACTTTTCTAGTGCTCCAAAAATCCCGTGCATAAAGCAGTACATACATAGATATTACAAACACACCGTCATACATACGTGTACACAAACCGGTACAGTGGTACGAGACAATTGAGTTGTGTAGCAAAATATTATTTTTCATCTCGATTTTTGCTTTTTAAACAACAAATTACAATTTATATCGAATTATCGTTTGAAACTCGTTAACATTCTCAAATTTTTAATAATTCTCGAAACAAATATATATTAATATATCTTGCTTATTTATATCTCTCTGACATTCCCTTAAGTGGAATTGTAAAACTCTTTGAGAATTCCGAATTTTGGAATTAAAGTTTTCTGTGGATTCACTAAGTCAATCATTTTAAATTCTCAAAATCCATAACTCTCAAATCTTTCACGAATTTAAAGTCCCAAGTCATTATCATTGTGTTGCTCAAATCCATTTCACTCTCGAATACCCATTCTCGATTTCGTCTATTCAATCACCTTTCTATAAACACAGGAAAGACTTAAAGTGAGTAGTGACGAGGATAAATCCCAAGGTACTACTGCCGATTTTCAACGCTTAACGCGTTCAAGTACCAAAAAGGCAAACAATCGTTAATTTCAGCTAAGTTTATCTCGTAAAGGGATAACTTTATGGAATACTGTACTCGATTTAGGCAATCCAAGACAACACGGAGTCGGCATTAAAAATAAAACCCAAAAATATATATAAATTTTGGAATCGAGTTGAAGACTCATATGACAAAGTCGTAGAAACCGAGGATCAGGGCCTACCCGAAGAATTCAAGCCATCCGCTTACAATAAATACAGGTCCTGCCTCATAACTCAATGAGGACACGAAAGCTCAAATCGGAGATCAACTCCAACTTCTCGAATTGAGTGTTCCCGCGCCTACTCCCACTGTATCGCAACCCAAAGATGAAGGTTGTATTGACTTGAAGGTGCCACCTGGCTATATGTATTTTACGGGAGTTATGATCAATGGCCGTCCTTCCGTGACATGTTTACGGCGGTTTACAAAAAGCACCGTAAACTCTCCCAAGCCCAAAAGTTGTACCACCTCAGGAACAAAACTCAAGGCAAAGCCGGCCAAATTGTTAAGCAATTCACTCTGAGCGATGACAATTTTAACCTAGCTTGGGAAGCCCTTTGATCTCGGTATGAAAACAAAAGAGTACTCGAAGATAACCAAATACGCATTCTCATGAATTTAAAGCCAATCTCAATTGAAAACAGTGAGGACATACAGAGACTGCAGTCCTCTGTAAACAACAGCCTACAAATCCTCGCAACCCAGCAGGTCTCTACGGAAAGCTGGGACCCAATCTTAATATATCTTGTTACCTCAAAGCTGCCTGAGAACACGGTATCTCTGTGGGAACAATCCCTTAATTCCAGAAAAGAACTGCTAAACTGGTCTCAAACGAACCAGTTCCTAACCACTCAGTACGAAGTGGTCGAACGAGTTGATCAATGGCGCCCGGCCAAATCAAAACCCACCTATCACAACAATATAAACTTCTCTCGACCACATCCCTCGAATAACAAGCTCAATTTTAAACCCCCCAACCAACAATACTCTCACAATAGGTCTATGTCTCAGGTCTATTCTCATATGACAGAACAGCGAACAATGCACAAAAGTTCAATGTGCAAAACATCAACCCATTCGCTTTGGAGCTGTCTTAAGTTCAAAAAGCTACCTACTGGAGACCGCAGACAATTCATAAAAGATCACAATATGTGTAGCAACTGTCTCTCCCAGTCGCACACACTAAAAGAATGCCCAAGCACTCAGACCTGCTTCCATTGCCAGGATCGCCACAATTCAGTGCTGAAGGAGAATACAACTCAGAAAAGACAGCAATATAAAGCTCAAAAAACATAATCTCAAGTGGCAACGACAACGCCCAAAGTTACAGACAACTCACGAACAACGCAAAAAATGGGCTCATCTTACCCTAGCTGACTAAAACTGCCACTCCCCATCTCAAATCGATTTAGTCATCGGCAGTGACCTCATCCCACAAAAATTCTCGAAGGAATTGAAAAACTCTCGAACAATTTTCTCGCCCAAAACACAATATTTGGCTGGATTTTGAGTGGTCAAATACCTGAAAAAGTATTCTGTTTCTCAACTCAAGTAGAACAGATCACGAATGAAACCCTTGATTCCCAACTCCGAAGGTTCTGGGAGCTAGAGGAAGTTCCAATACCAAAACTAGTTACTCCCGAAGATGGGATTTGTGAGAATCTGTACAAATCCACAACCACAAGAACTCGTGATGGTCGTTACGTGGTCCGGCTCCCCTTTAAACCAAGCTTTCCGTATCAAATCGCTTTAGGCCATTCTCGAACCTCAGCTTTTCAGCAGTTCCTCAGCATGGAGAGAAACGTTACCAAAAAAGGCGATCTCAAACCGTTGTACGATAACGTGTTAGAAGAATACGCCACTCTCAACCATATGACAGCGACAAACTCCTATGACAGTTCCTCTGAAGGCAAATTTTAGTCTTTTTATCTCCCTCACCATGCCGTAGTAAAACCCGAAAAGAAAACGACAAAAGTACGAGTCGTCTTTAATGCATCAAAGAATGTTCTCTGTACCGGACCAACCCTTCAACCCGACCTGATGCTATTGATTCTCAAATGGCGGACGTATAAGTTCGTTTTCAACGGCGACGTGGAAAAGATGTATCGCCGAATACTTCTTCACGAAGACCACCAAGACTATCAAAGAATTGTATTTCTGTCAGACCCAAATACTCCCATTCGCGATTACAAATTAAAAACAGTCACCTTCGGTGTAAATTGTGCGCCATATCTCGCAATATGCACCCTGCACCAACTCGCAGAAGACCTGAAAACGGTATACCCCAAAGCAGTTCCTATATTAAGGAAGGAGACTTATGTGGAATTCAATGGAACGCTACCTCAGACACATTCTCATACACCGTGGATTCCATCCCTGCGTCATCCGCTAGTACAAAGCGACAGATTCTCTCGTCTGTTGCGAAACTGTTTGACCCCGTAGGTTGGCTTACGCCGATAATGGTTCAAGCCAATATCCTCCTGCAGGAACTAAGGCTTGACGAAACTGATAGGGATGACCAGGTTAAACCTCTCCGTCCGATTAAATGGATGCAATTTGCAAACAATCTTAAAGCCATCTCGAGCATCCAAATACCTCGATGGGTCAGATATATCCCCGACCAAAAGGTCGAAATACATGGCTTTTGTGACGCCTCCGAAAAGGCGTACTGCGCCACCATCTATGTTCGAACTACGGTTAATACTAGTATTTCCTCTCACCTTCTGGTCTCCAAAAACAAAGTAGTCCCCTCTTCTAACTACTAGCCTCCCACGACTTGAGTTGTGTGGCGCCCTTCTCCTAGCCAAATTAGTCGCAGTCGTCCAATGCCATCTCGAGCTCTCTGATCGGAAATTGACCTTGTGGTTCGATTCTGAAATTGTGTTAGCTGCTTTATGTAATTTTTTTTTGCTTGTTTTTGACAGGTACATATCTGCGAGCGAATAATTTTTTTTGGTGTATAGCAATTTGCAAGTACAGGATTGGTAGTGCTAAGTTCTTAAATTTTATTTGTAAAAACCAAAAAAAACCGTTTAACTTTAATCATTTCATCTCTAACTAAAGTATTTTTTAAACGAATATCAATTGTGCGCCGCAGTGAATTAAAGGCATATTCAAAAAAAAAACATTGAGGGTTTTATTTAACAAAGCGAAGGCTTTAAACAAAAATAAGCATTTAGACACTCGCGTCGTGGTGTCAGCCTACTAAATTCATCCTAGCAGTTGCCGGGTTCCTGTGTCCGCGGTCAAGTTTACGTCTGCGCCGTACCAGTGCCCCGTGGTCACTATCAGCTTGGTCCGCACGTTGCCCCGATTCAGTGCCCCATCACCACGTCCAACAACCGCACGCCGAGCGAGCGGGATCCGCCGGCAACCAGCGCCGAACTGTCACACCAAAAGGAAGAGAACTGCTCAACGATTTGTCGGACCACGCATATAAAGCCGTGAGTCCAACTAAAATACTTAAATTTAAAAAAAATAATTTATTTAAAAAAGTTTTTAGTCCATGGGTAACGGCTAGCTAACCATTAGCTAACGGAGAGAGGTAACCAGTAGGTAACAGATATGGTAATTTATAAAACTGTTTCCGATAACAAGAAGCTAAACATAAGGGTAACAAGTACGAGTGGTTATCAATAACAAATATATAACAGAGTCGGTAACTAATAAAACTGGTACTAGCAGTACAACAAACAACTACCAGACTCTATTACCGACAATATTAGAGCAAGAGTGGAAAAAGATATATGTAAATGCCATGAGTAAGAGCGAGTAGGATGATCACTCCGTCGTGAACTATGGAGTGACTAAGTTTTTAACTAATGAGCAAGTGAACGCTAACGTTTAGTTTCTTTGTTTGCTAACCATTACCCGTTTTGTAGGGATAATAGTGTCATCTTAGTTTTAAGTTTCATTTATATTACATGTATATTATCCTTTGGCATCACTGAACTAATGTCATTCTTCGTTATATGTTATCTTATGATTCTTAAGGCTCAGTTAGTCAAGACTTAACTTAACTTAACTTAAGCCAACCTGTTATATGATGAGCCGTACAAGCGATTAATCAATACTTAACTTATCATAAGAAACTTAAGAATCTGTTGATTTTAGATTCTTAAGTTTCGGCCTTACGTAAATTGAGAGCGGTGAGAGCGGTGAGAGAATCAGGCTTACAAGACCTTGACATATAAATGCAGAAATAACATTTAAAACGAGTTCATTTGATGTGGTAACATAGGCGGCGAACCGTCAAATAGCTAAAAATAAAATTATAGACAAAAAGAAGACAAAAATAAAAATTAATTACGAAAAGTAGATCGTATCTACCAATAAATAACTGTACCATAAATTCTGCCCTCGATGTAAATTGGCACAACAAAAAGTCTCTATTTATCGGGTGGATTTGCCACCACCTTTTCCTCTGACCAAGTGACTGCTTCTTGCACATTTGTGCTAAACTTAAAAACATTGGACACTATTTAATTTTCCTTGACATTTTTGCAAGCAATATGCGATTCAAAAATAATCACACAAGTTCTTTTATTTACTACTTTGAACTTTGTGTCAATGGTATTTAAAGAACAATATGCGTTAAAAATTAATCATCAAACATTAAGTTGACATCTTGAGTAATCGTCTCCAATTCTTAAGTTAAGTTAAGTCTTGACTAACTGACCCTTTATTCATATTATTTTGTAATTTATCATTCCTTTTGCTTGCCACATAGAGAGTTGTATTTGAACATTCGAACAATAAACATCATTTGAATAAACCGACATCCTGACAGAATTCAGAAGGGGGTACTAAAACCCATACGCGCACTGAAGAAAAATAAATTAAATAATAATAAAAAAAAGTAAATAATTTGATTAGAAGTGTCGCGCGGGCATGAGTGCAAAACAACTTACGATAGTTGAGTTAAAAGAAGCATTGCGTAAAGTAAGCGGAAAAACAACGGGAAGTAAGGCAGAATTAGTTGCAGGGCTGCAAAAATTTCAATACGAAGGCAGAGAAGATTCAGTCAAACAAGTTGAAATTAAAGAGAATGCGGAGGATCAGATGCAGCAGGCAGTGGACATTCCAGTAGCGCCCGAGGGCACTGAGGTGATGACATTGCGCAGCGAGGTAAGCGGGCTTCAACGCCAATGTCAAGCAGTGTTAGACGCATCGACGCTGGTAAGCCACACGACGGCAGTGCGGCATTTCGTTCCAAAAAATTCTTTTGCATATTCGCAGAATACGCCGACGCAGGCGCAAGCAATGGTGCAAAAGAAAAGTATTGGGGCGCAATACGAAAATCCACTCTTAATGTACATATGTATATGATTTTTATATATTTAGATCAAAAATAAAAGTTATTTCTGATTTTTATTTTTTTAAATCAAAAATAAGCGTTATTTATGATTTTTATACTTTTATATCAATAATAAAAATCAATTCAAAATTCGTGACATTTTGGGTCTCATGCATCAAAACGAGTAAAAATTGCTCGTATGTATGTCGATATGCTCAGTGTCGTATGCATAAAAATGAGTTCAAACCGTTTGCAATTACTTGAGCAAAGGGAGATCAAAGTGAATGTTTGTTGAGGTGAAAACAGGTCAAGTGATAGTGAATTAGAATTAGAATTAAATAATAAAATAGAAAATGACGGAATTTCCAAATTTTTATTTGAAAAAATAAAGAAAACAAATACTTACTCGAAAAAAGTCAGTTACCAACCGTTTAAAATAAAAAAAACAATAGAAACATGTGTAAAACAAATTAAGCAAAAATTTGGAATTCAATTAACCGAAAAAAATATTATTAAAAAAATAGCTAATATGAAATGCCGTATAAAAAATAAGATCGCACTTAACGAAGAACATTCATACGGTTCGGACGTGTTTTCATTCATTCTGTGCTTTTTGGCGTAGAATACGTCTTACCTTACGGTATGGGCACCCATGTCAGATTGTTATTGTTGTAATCTCTATTTCTTTAATTATAAGGAAACGGCGCTATAAATTTTTTGAAAAATTTTTTTGTAGTCAAATGAAGATGTAAGCTTTCGTTTGACATACATTTCATATTGGTTGATATCTTCCTAATATTTAAATTTCTCAAATGAAAATTTTATAAACACATCCAAACAAATACGTGTGTGGTGTTTGATTGAGTGTGTAGTAGTGGTCAATAGACGTTCATTTTATTGCATAATTTTAGGCGGGAAAATTTAAGTAGAGTAAAGGCAGAGAAAGCGCTGCCAACTACTGCTTATTGGTGGTGATTTTAACACAGAAATCACTTCAAATACTAGATTGGCGAAATTTATGAGCGATACGTTTAATTTGGATTATATTCGAAATGATGCTCCCACAACTATTGATAACACAACCATTGACTTAGTTTTTGCGAGAAATTTAAATGTTAATTTAAAAACATATTTATTCTATTTTTCCTATCATAAGCCTATATTCTCAAAAAGAAATTTTTAAATAAACAAATAGATTTGGGTCTGTTATTTATCATTTATCTTTACTATTGATAACTACCATTGACTTCGTTTTTGCGAGAAATTTATTTGATAATTTAAAAACATTTTTATTCTATTTTCCTATCATAAGCTTATGTATTTATATCATCAAAAGTAACTATCAAATAAAGAAATTCATTTGCTTGTATTATTTATCATTATAAATTATCATTATACATATGTTTTCTGTCTTATCGGATGGCGTATTCTACGTTAAACTTAATGGCCGTGTCTCTGACACAGCCTCCTTCTTTCTTTTTTGTTAATTTTCGATTTGCTTTTCTTTGGCTCGCAATAATGAGTTTATGCAATAATTGTTTAGCCCATAGTGGACTGAAAGATACAATTTTGAACGCGATTTCGGACCTGGACAAAATGAAAAGCTCTTTTCTCACATTTATTTAATCAGTGAATGTTGATTTTAACTTGCCAACTTCTGGTACAAGTGAAAACAAACGCGTTACTCGTTCTAAAAGTAAATCTAGTGAAGGTGTTGTTGCTCAGCGAGCTAAAATGCAAAAGCACAACTGTGCTCATCTAATGATGATATTGTTGCTGCTATTAGCCTACCAGCTGGGAATGCGCCTGGTAATAATACCGGTTTTGCAACTACTCCTATTAGTAATACCGGTTTTGCTGCATCTTCGCCTACTATGTCTGAGGCATCGGCTGCTCTAAGTTCTGGCAGTGAATGTGTGATTGCACAAACGCATACTCACGTACATGCTTCGATTGTGCCATCTATCGCTATAGATAGTGCTGCTAATAATGAACTTACTGGTGATATCTCAGTAATGCATTCTGTTTCTGCTGCGCCTGGTAATAATACCGGTTTTAAGCTACATCTGCTACAGCTGGCTGTTATGATATTTTTAAATCTATAATATTTAACACTTGTGCGATTCACATACCAATGTTTAGCTCCAAAACTTCGAAACGTCCTTGGGTCTCTAAACAGCTCAAACATCTAAGGAACTTGAAGAATACATTTTATAAAAAACGTAAGATTTCTAACGAGAAGAATTTTCGCGAGCAGTATGTGTTTTATAGAGGTAAATTCAACAAACTCAATAAATCTTTGTATAGAGATTATATTCGTAATGTTGAAAGCAAGAAATACTGTTCTAATATATCTGCGTCTGCTCATCTTAAAGGGGTATCAGCGGACTCCATCTTGATGCTGCTAATCTTTTTGCCAATTTTTTTTCTTCCAATTTTATCACAGATAATACCGCATATAATTATATCTCTAATGATATGTTAAATTTAGATACTTCCGTGAACTTCGGGAAATTAAATCTGACTGACGATTATGTTATTTTTGGCATAAATCAGCTTAAACCATCCAATGGTACTGATGCTGATGGTCTTTCGGTTGTTCCCTTTAAAAGTTGTCCCTCTCTAATTACGACTTTAAGGCACATCTTCAACTTGTCACTTTCTGCTTGGGTTTTCCATGACGATTGGAAATTAACTTTTATCACCCCTATTCCAAAAACCGGTAATAAAAATGACATTGAGAAATATAGACCGATTTCCAAGCTAACAACTGTCTAAACTGTTTGAATGCGTTGTTAAGGAAAAAATATACTTTGCTGTCAAGCATATGTTATGTCCTAATCAACATGGGTTTATTCCGGGCAGGTCTACGATAACTAGCGGCTTTTACGAAGGATTGTTTGGAGACCTTTCAAAGAGGTTTTCAAATGGATGCAATCTAAAGCTTTCGATAGCGTATCTCACTCTATTTTGATAACTAAACTTCGGGTATTAGGCTTTCAATCTCAATTTCTGAAGTGGATAGCATCATATCTAGATAATAGGAACTGTGTCGTTCGACTCGATAATGTATCGTCTTATTCTTTTGTTGCCTCCTCTGGTGTTCCGCAGGGTAGTGTTCTAGGCCCGTTACTATTTATCCTCTTTATCAATGATATTTCCTCATATTTTCCTAAATGTAACTATCTTCTAAATGCGGATGACCTGAAGATTTACTACGAAATTAAAAATCCAGGAGATTCCCATATTCTCCAGCATGAGTTGAACAACTTATATAGTTGGTGTCTGCGTAATCATTTGTCGCTCAATATTAGTAAATGTCACTTCACTTCTTTCGCCAAGGTTCTAAATATTGTTCCAACTTCTTACAGCATATTAAATTCACCGCTAAATACAATGTGAGAATTTAAAGACCTTGGTGTCTACTTTGACACCAAGCTGAACTTTACAACTCACATAAATTATATTGTCTCTAAATCATTTGCAATATTAGCCTTTATTCATCAAAATGGTTTTGCGTTTTGTGATCCCTATACCCTCAAAATGCTGTTCTCGTCCTTAGTTCGGTCCAGGTTAGAATACGCGGTATTCGTTTGGCGACCGTTTCATGCGGTATATATCAAAAGATTGCAGTCTGTCCAAAAAGCTTTTATGCGTTTTGCTTTGTGCACGATTAAGTTTGCAGATCATATTCCGTCGTATCGCTCTCGGTGTTTACTTATAGACCTCATGTCTTTAGAGTCTAGGCGTGATCTTTTGTCGATGTGTTTTGTCTTTGACTTATGTACCGGCTCAATTGATTGTCCATACTTGCTCACGAAAATTCATTTTTTTGTTTACTCACGCATACTTCGCTGAAATGATATATTTTTTGTCGGGTTTGCTAAGACAGTCTATGGTATGAACGCACCTCTTAGAAGGACCCTATCTCAATTTAATGCGTATTCTTCTTTTAAGAATTTACTCATACGACTCCTGTCGTTAAGCCTTTGAAATTAAAATGTATCATATAGTCTGTAAGCAACTTGTTTGTTGATTAATAAATAATAAAAATAATAAATAATAATAAAACAGACAATAAAAAAATTATTTTAAAACAATGGGAAACTGATTTGTCAGAACTGCTTTGTGGTGATTCTCATCCCTCAACAAACAAACTACCAGGAAAGTGTACCGTTATCGAATTAATATTTGTTGTTGATTTCGCTCTTCTTTTATTTGTTACAGTTCATCTCTCTCTTGGAACCAATGTTATGTCCTAATCAACATGGGTTTATTCCGGGCAGGTCTACGATAACTAGCGGCTTTTACGAAGGATTGTTTGGAGACCTTTCAAAGAGGTTTTCAAATGGATGCAATCTAAAGCTTTCGATAGCGTATCTCACTCTATTTTGATAACTAAACTTCGGGTATTAGGCTTTCAATCTCAATTTCTGAAGTGAATAGCATCATATCTAGATAATAGGAACTGTGTCGTTCGACTCGATAATGTATCGTCTTATTCTTTTGTTGCCTCCTCTGGTGTTCCGCAGGGTAGTGTTCTAGGCCCGTTACTATTTATCCTCTTTATCAATGATATTTCCTCATATTTTCCTAAATGTAACTATCTTCTATATGCGGATGACCTGAAGATTTACTACGAAATTAAAAATCCAGGAGATTCCCATATTCTCCAGCATGAGTTGAACAACTTATATAGTTGGTGTCTGCGTAATCATTTGTCGCTCAATATTAGTAAATGTCACTTCACTTCTTTCGCCAAGGTTCTAAATATTGTTCCAACTTCTTACAGCATATTAAATTCACCGCTAAATACAATGTGAGAATTTAAAGACCTTGGTGTCTACTTTGACACCAAGCTGAACTTTACAACTCACATAAATTATATTGTCTCTAAATCATTTGCAATATTAGCCTTTATTCATCAAAATGGTTTTGCGCTTTGTGATCCCTATACCCTCAAAATGCTGTTCTCGTCCTTAGTTCGGTCCAGGTTAGAATACGCGGTATTCGTTTGGCGACCGTTTCATGCGGTATATATCAAAAGATTGCAGTCTGTCCAAAAAGCTTTTATGCGTTTTGCTTTGTGCACGATTAAGCTTGCAGATCATATTCCGTCGTATCGCTCTCGGTGTTTACTTATAGACCTCATGTCTTTAGAGTCTAGGCGTGATCTTTTGTCGATGTGTTTTGTCTTTGACTTATGTACCGGCTCAATTGATTGTCCATACTTGCTCACGAAAATTCATTTTTGTGTTTCCTCACGCATACTTCGCTGAAATGATATATTTTTTGTCGGGTTTGCTAAGACAGTCTATGGTATGAACGCACCTCTTAGAAGGACCCTATCTCAATTTAATGCGTATTCTTCTTTTAAGAATTTACTCATACGACTCCTGTCGTTAAGCCTTTGAAATTAAAATGTATCATATAGTCTGTAAGCAACTTGTTTGTTGATTAATAAATAATAAAAATAATAAATAATAATAAAACAGACAATAAAAAAATTATTTTAAAACAATGGGAAACTGATTTGTCAGAACTGCTTTGTGGTGATTCTCATCCCTCAACAAACAAACTACCAGGAAAGTGTACCGTTATCGAATTAATATTTGTTGTTGATTTCGCTCTTCTTTTATTTGTTACAGTTCATCTCTCTCTTGGAACCAATGATGACAACTGTACGTTTGAAACATTAGAAGAGACATCAGCAACAACAACATATGTAGCAAAACAACAACGAAAGCGCCGTTGCACTGATAATGATGATGAACCTGTATTTTTTTTTGTTTATCGTGTTATTGATTTTGCTAAATTTTGTTTATTTTTTGAAGGTTAACAAAAAGTCAACAGAAGCTTTGAATCATTATGAAACTGCTGACACAAATGTGTTAAATTTTCAAAATCTGCAGAGGCTTGTTTTGTTAAAGCAAAACAAAGAACTTACTTCATGAATTTTGATATTTTATTATTAATTAATATTTAATGCCTTAAAAAATGAATGATGTATATTTACATTATTTTTATTTACAAAAAAAGTGATTCATATTATTATTATTTAAAAAAAAATTAATTACAGACATGTATATTATTTTTATAAACAATTAATTTGATATTAAATTTGCGATCATTATCCTTTTATTTTTTCCAGCTTCTGAAATTATTGTTGTGTGTTGTTCGGTGTCATTTTCTAATTGCCATATATCATTGTTGTTGTAATCATTATTGATTGTATAATCATCTTTGTGCTACAATGCAGTTGTCAATAAATAGACCAAAACAAACATACAGATGAACTGTATATTTAACCCAACCATACATGCGTATGTTGTATTATAATATATTGTATTAGTATTTAAGACGCGACCACACATACGTATGTATGTGTTATGATAGCATAAGAGATAATACTAAAGACCAATGCTTGTCTAGTCGGACCTAAACAAATACATACATCTGAACGGGTATGTGTACGTTAGACTAATTGTTTAGGGCATCGCCATCTGTGTAAGCAGATAGCGTAGTAAAGGATGTATTAGTAGAAGTAGTTGTAGATATGTATTTAGAGTAACACATTTACTATAAATAAAGGTTCTGGGAAACCAGAACGTCAGTCTTGTGCGAAACTCTCTACATAGTGCTGTTGTGTGATCAGTTGGGTTTCGGAATGGTGTCATTAGCCAAGGGCATATTGCATAGCCTTCATCCCCAAGAAGTAAAGCATCGTTCGTTGCATTTTCCATTATTCTATGTACATACCTCGCTATTTCTTAAGATATGTGAGTCATGGACTGATCCAGGCCAGGATATATCAACGCTTGTAAAAATTTCTTGTCCATCACAAGTTGCCTGCACATTTATAAAATGGAAACCTTTTCTACAAGTATACTCGTCGCTTTGATTTGTGGGTTTTTTTATTTTTATGTGAGTGCCAACCAACAGATGCTACTATCATCAAACCTACATATGTATGTATTTATATTTATTTTATAATTATTTGTATAAAAAAAGGTGAATAATTGAGGATACAAACCTGTATAATTTTTTATTTTCAATTTCTAAATTTGTTTCACGCTTTTGATAATATTTTGTATTTCTTTGTGGCACGAAATATTCAGCCATGTTTCCTTTTTAATATACGCGAGTCAACTATAAGGCATGCTCAACAATATTTGAGCAAGAGCTCACAAAAGAATGCAAAAGGTTGTTTTTATGCATATGAAAATGAGCACTAACTCGCAATCAAAGATCTAAGTTAGTTCAAACTGAGCAAGACGAGTTCAAACGTGAGCAGTGAGTAAAAGCAAATAAATTTTAATATGCATACGACAAGCACCTTTTACTCAAAAAATCGTGTCCGAGCTCAAGCTCACGTTTAATGCATGAGACTATTTATGTTTCTTAATCTCTGTTACGCATTAAAGTAAAACTAAGGTGTGCGGTTATAATAACAACAAAATGTTTGAAACAATTTTTTTAACTTATGCTGTGCATTACCCCCGAACTTAAAATAACGCTATTATTTGTTCTTTCTTTTTTGTTGTTGTTATTATAACCGTAACCCTTTTATTATTAGCGTCATCATATTGTTGTTTTCAATTTGCTAATTTGAATGCATATTGCATACTACATGATAGCATTCAATCGCGAGGAAGAAGTTGTGATGAGCACTGCTTATTTATAAAACTGAAAAAGTAAAAGTTTAATTTAATTTCATAATGGGAAGAAAACGAAATGTATACATACGTGATTTTTATATTATTGAAGCCGCAAATGGAGAATGTAAACTTTGTGAAAAAAAATAGTGCGCTATGTTTAACTAATATGAAAAGACATTTACAAACAGACCATAGTGATCAATATGATGACAAAAGGGCTAAAATAGAAAGCAGTGAAGCATGCAAAAACGATAAAAAAATTAAATTTACCGATGAAATGTCCGTAAATGAAGTTGTTAATTCTTGTATCAGTTTGTTAACTAAACAATCAGTGCCCTTGTCACATTTTGATAGTGAGCCATTTAAGCCAGCATCAAAATTTTTAACAGACAAAGCTGACTGGGAAAGATTTCATTCTTTTGCCGTAACTCTGTCGAATAACAAACCGGTTTCAAAAAATATCAACGCAGAAGCTGCTAATATTAAAACCATAATCCGTTCGGCAGCCCACTGTTCAATACCGCAGACAAACACAAAAAAATTTACCGCCAAATTACCTTACTGGTCTAACTTACTCACCATCTTAAGGAATAACAAGCAGAAACTGTGGGCCAAATACAAGCAAAACATGACCGATACAAACCTCGTGAATTATAAAAAGGCGAACGCTGCGTTCAGAAAGGAGCTGAAATCAACCAAAAGACATTCCTTGGAAAATATTACGGCAAATATAAATCCTGCTTCAAACCCTAAACAAATATGGTCAGACATAAAAATGCTGGCAGGGAACTCGACTCATTTCCGCATACCTTTTATTTATAACGAACAAGGACCGATCTTCGACCCACCAGATATTGCTGAAGAATTTGCCAAATCATGGTCGCTCTACTCCCACGACTCCAACTTTCATTCCGCCTTTAATGCTGTGAAAACCCAAACCATTTCCGAAAACTTCCTTAACCCATACCCTTCAGCCAAAGCTTCCCTCATAGAATCCCAAATAACGCTATACGAATTCGATTCCACAATCTCAAAAATGACAGGAAAGACACCGGGCGTCGATAAAATATCCTTTACAATATTGAAAAACCTACCCGGTAACCTAAAAATCAGACTTGTTAAACTTTACAATGAAATATTCAATGTCGGAATTTACCCCCAACAATGGAAAACGGCTTTAATTGTCCCTATTCCTAAACCCAAAAAACCCCCTACTCGAACTACGCACTTCAGACCTATCTCCTTGCTCCCCTGCATGTCCAAAATCCTTGAGAAGATTATTTCTGTTCGAATTATGTGGTTTGTCAAAGCAAATGGGCTTCTTAGTCCTCACCAATTCGGCTTTCAAAAAGGACTAGGGGTTAACGAGTCGCTTCTATATTTCGAACATTTTGTTAATTCGGCATTGGCATCAAGGAATCACGTTTCCGTACTAAGTTTAGATTTCGAGAGAGCATTCGATAGGATTGGCATCCACGTCGTACTCAATCAACTCAAGCGCTGGAAAATTGGAAGCAAAATATACAAATTCGTAAAATCTTTCTTAAGTAATCGCAAGTTTTTAGTTAGAGTTAATAACTGCAAGTCACAGGTACATAGCCTATTTAATGGTATTCCTCAAGGTTCCCCCCTTTCAGTGACGTTGTTCACGATAGCATTTAACGAAATTAGCGCAATTATCGCCTCAAATACTGCTGTGGAACACCTTATTTATGCTGATGATGTTTTAGTATTTTCAAAAACAAAAGATCTAAGCCAAGTTCATCATACCTTCTCAAACATTTTAAATAACATAAGCAATTGGTCCGAAACATCTGGCTCTATTTTATCAGCAAGTAAATGTTCCACTTTTCATATATGCAGAAAACATAATTGCTGCTTCCCCACCTTGTCCTTTTCCAACTTACTAATCCCACATACTAACAATCTAAAGATTTTAGGCTTAATATTCGACAAAAAACTTACATATAAGGAACACTGTAAAGCCATTAGAATAAGTTTATTTTCAAGACTAAATATAATTAAGTTTTTATCATCCAAGCACTGCCATGTTCATCCACACACACTGGTAAATATAACAAAAGCCCTATTGCTATCGAAAATTGATTTTGGGCTCTGTATTTACGGACACTGTGCAAAATCAAACATGAAATTACTAAATGCTCCTTACCATGCGGCAGCTCGAAGGAGTATCCGCGCCTTCCCGACATCGCCAACAAAAGCTGTTCTGGCGGAAGCCGGATTACCGGAAATAGCCAATAGAGTCAAGCGTAACACATGGATGCTCTTACCCAAATTTTTGCACTGCAGAACCGAAGTCTTACTTACACAGGTAAACTCAGCGATGCAACAATCAAACAGTAGCCACAAGCCTTCGGCCATACAACGTTGCGTTGCTCTATTTCATAAACTTAACATCATATCCGACGCGACATTAGCACCAGTTCCAGTTTTCCCACCATACTTGAATCCAAAGTCTCTTTTTATCACGGATTTGCAAAAATTTTCAAAAGAGTCTACCTCTTCCAATGAATACGTGCAACGTTTCAATGAAACCATTGCTCCATTAAAAAACGAATGGGAATTGATTTTCACAGACGGATCAAAAACAGACACCAGTACCTCGTTTGCAGTCACAAACCAACTTGGTGTTACCATCTCTGTCGGTGTATTACTATCCTACTGCTCGGTACTTACAGCCGAAGCTGTTGCATTGCTCGAAGCAGTACTATATGCTCAAAAAAATGGCAGCAAATTCATAATTTGCAGCGATAGTAAATCTACTTTGGACGCCCTTTTGAACCACTCGAATGAAGCTCCTTTAATCACGGAAATCCGAAATAATATACTACTAAATAAAAACAACTTAAAAATTATGTGGGTGCCGGGCCACGCCGGAATACAGGGCAACGAGTACGCTGACGCTAGAGCCAAAGAAGCCGCCCAAGAACCATTATACTTCAGTGCACGTTTTACCATCAAAGATATTCGCAAGCTGGTGCAAAAATCTCTTCAAGAAATATATAGTAGTGATTGGAATTCTTACCAGCACCTTTACAAAGTACACAACCCTACTGGCATCAAACCTTTGTACCCTACAAACATATCCTGCCATAACCTAATGATATTTACACGACTCCGAATCGGGCACACGACAACCACTCATGCTCACATTCTAAATAGCACAACGACACCGCACTGTCCTTTCTGCAACTCAAATGACTACACGACAACGCATCTCCTTGATACCTGCCCAGAACTGGAAGAAGCCAGAGCTGCAGTTTCCCCAAATTTCAATCTTTCAAGCTTACTCAAAAACTCGGATGATAAAAGCATTAACATAATTTGTAAATTCATTACACAATCCAAATTAAAAATTTAAGACTCTTGCTAAATTCGTAGATAAGTTATACTCTTATCATATTTACAACCCCGATGAACTAACATTTAACACTTCCCCAATGGCCCCCTTCCCTCCACAGATAGTAAGTAATTACATACGTATAAAATTACACTAAATTAAGATATCATAAGCCGAAGGCCCTGGCTGCCAGTGCTTGTCTCGTAAGTGTAATAGTTATTGATAATTGTTACTCTTTCAAATAAATAAATAAATAAATATAATCACATCCAATAAACTTGAAATATTCACACTAGCCATGCTTGAATTGAAGCAGAAACATACTGCGCAATCTTTAACCACCCAAATTGAAAATGTTTTGAAAAGTATCAATATATGTAAGTTAACACGTACCAGTCGCATTAGCTGCGACGTTCCCACGGCCGCCCGTTACACGCGCTGCAGTGTCAGCATATTTGAATTTCACCATATACTGCAACGGGAGACATTTCCGCTTGCATACGGTAATGCACCCGTGGGAAGTCAAGGCCATGGCCGGTCTCAGACAACAGGTTGTAAACTGGTTATACAACCATTGCGCCGCTGCCGGAGAACGAAGGTGTGGAGTAGGCGACTGCCACATCGATCAGGCAGTCGAGTTCGGGACGGGTTGCAGTTTAGTTAGTTCTAATTCTAATTAGAGTTAAGAAGTTGTGTAAATAAAGTTAAGTGAACTAGAAGTAACTTGTGTTTCCTTTAGGGCAGCTGGCCCTTCTATTTTTTTAGTACAAAGGACTCTTAGTCCTTTAACTGGCGCCCGAGCAGGGACACAGAAGTGAAAAAAGAGTGAAGTTTTATAAAGAAACAATTACATTAACCTTTCAAATAATAAAAAGGAGTGTTAAAATACCTTGAAGAAAAGCAAGCACGAAACGAAATATTAATAGTAAGCTTTTATATTATAAAAGGAGTGAATTAATACCTTGGAAAAAAGTGACTTAAACCATAAAAGACAAACGTGTAAAAACATTTGGAAGCCTAAGGAATTCGTGCTAGCAATCCCGACTTGAACTGAAGGCCAACTGATCCATCCAGCCAGGATACTGCCGGGAAAACCACAAAAAGGATTCAGAAAAATTTCCATGACAATATTTGGTATACTTTCGTAAGTAAAATAAAAAAAAAAAAAAAATTTTTAGCACCTTTTTCAGGATGGAGGAGCTAAGAAGCACTGTTACAAATTTGACTGGGGCCGTTAATGCCATTCTAGAAAAGCTGACTAGTCTCGAAAGGCGGGTCACACACTTGGACACGGTTAGCTCCAGGGCTGCCATGCCTGCAACTAGTGCTCCGCTTGAACCACCAGAAGAGCAGGTGGCCCAGGCTCCTACAACTGAAGCCGACATAAAGGACATCAGCCGACTTCCAGACTGTGTCAAGGAACTGCAAATTTTCGACGGCAACCCAGTACAGTACGTGTCCTGGGTTCACTCAGTGGAGGTAATCCTCTCTGACTTCGAGGTCGTAAGAGGCAAGCCCCTCTATCGTGCGATCTTACAACACATTAGGCAAAAGGTGCGGGGTTCTGCTGATTCCGCTCTAATATCGTACAACATATTTGATAGCAATTGGGCAAAGATTAAAGAATGCCTTTCTCTACATTACGCGGACAAACGTGATATCCGCACCCTTGAGCACCAGTTGCATCAGCTGCAACAGAAGGGATCAAGGATAGACGAGTTTTATGCGAGGGTAAACCACCAGTTCTCCCTTATAATAAATAAAATAAAAACCGAGTCCTACACGGACGAAACGGTAAAAGTCCTACCGAAATCGCGCTCTGGATGTATTTATTCGCGGCTTAAACGGGGAGATGTCTAGGATGATTCTTATACAGCGTCCTAAAACTCTACCCGAGGCTTACTCGGCCTGTTTGGAAATCCAAAACGTGGACTTCCGCAATTTTTCCATACATTCTCCTACTATTACTAATCGAGTGGTAGTACCTCTTAATAATTTGCCGAACAGCCCTTACCAATTAAACAGGAACAATCCCCCACAGCTTCCTCCGAAGTCAAATTGGCGTTCTCAGGACTATCGATCCTCATATTCTTAGAACGAGCGTCTTCCCGTTCGAGAAAATAACCAAAATTCTACTTTAAGACCGCCTGTTGAGAAAATGGAAGTTGATCCTTCGGTGCAGACTCGGAATGTAAACTATATGAATATGCCTAACCCGTTCAAACGCAGCGCCTAGTCTGATAACCTACCTAGGAAGCAGCAAAGATTATTCCACACCTTACCAGATGAAAGTGATGGACTTGGAAATGACCAGCAGACCGAGACAGTCGGTGACGAGAAATCTGAGGATTTTCTATCCTCCGGGAATCTAGCGTACCATACTTAGAGTATACGCTGCCTGATGGTCGCGTGCTAGATTTTTTAGTAGATACCGGTGCGAATAAAAATGTTATTCAAAAATCAGTCGCGACAAGAACAATTCCGGTAAAGAAACCCTTTAATGTAGCATCTGTGGGTGGTTCCGTGCGAGTAAAAGACAAGATACAGCTAAAACTATTTGAAAGTGTAGGCAATTCCACTGGATTTGAGATTTTGTACTGCCCACCTTGAGTGGGTTCTGTGGGATCATCGGAGATGACACATTAAGGGAACTGGGTGCAGTAATTGATAGAAGGGATAATTTAATTAAAGTAGGAAATTATAAAATTCCGCTTAAAGCCAGAAAATCGGGCGATGTTAATTTCACATTGGGTAAGGATTTGCCTCCCAATATCCACCGAAAAGTCGATATCCTGTTGGAAAAATATTCCGAACTTTTTAAGCCATTAAATGGAAACGAGCTTGTAGACACAAGTGTCCGTGCCGAAATAAAAACATCTACCCCTGAACCAATATATAGCAAAAGCTATCCATATCCCGCTTGTATGAGGGACGAAGTCAAAAGACAAGTTAGCGAGCTTCTTGCTGAAGGTGTGATTCGGCAATCAAAAAGCCCTTATAACTCACCAATCTGGGTAGTGCCAAAAAAGCCAAAGCCGAATGGGGAAAAACAATATCGCATGGTGATTGACTACAAGAGGTTAAACGCGGTGACAATAGCCGACGCATATCCTATCCCTGACATTAATGCGACGCTTTGTAGACTAGGGAAAGCTAACTACTACACCACCATAGACTTAACATCTGGTTTTTACCAAATACCGATGAAAGACACAGATATAATCAAAACAGCCTTCTCGACGATGAACGGAAAATACGAGTTTCTACGTTTACCCTTTGGACTGAAAAATGCACCTGCTATTTTCCAGAGGATGATAGACGATGTATTGAAGGAATACATTGGGAAGATTTGTTATGTCTACATTGATGACATTATAGTATTTGGCAAAGACCAAGACGAACACCTCAATAACGTTGAGAAAATTTTCTCAAGGCTCTTGGAGGCGAACCTGAAAGTTAATTTAGACAAAACATGTTGTTTTTGAAAAGGAAGTTGAATTCCTTGGCTACATAATTACTCCTGATAGAATACGTGCTGACCCAAAAAAAGTTGAGGCAATAAAGACGATTGCACCTCCAGAAAATTTAAAGGATTTAAAGAGTTTCCTTGGTATGACCTCATACTATAGGAAGTTCATTAAGGACTACGCCAATGTCGCTAAGCCATTGACAAATATAACGCGAGGGCAAAATGCACAAGTGAAAGCCACAGCGTCAAAAAAGGTAAGCATCAAACTTGATGAGAATTGTCTGGGAGCTTTCCACGATCTGAAACAACTCCTGGTGTCTGCCGATGTCCTAGCTTTTCCGGATTTTGAGAGACCATTCAATCTAACGACAGATGCCTCAAACTACGCAACTCGTGCTGTACTTTCACAAGGAAATATGGGCGAGGATAAGCCTATAGCCTACATTTCGCGATCGCTTAACAAATCAGAAGAAAACTACGCCACGATTGAGAGAGAGCTCCTTGCCATCGTTTGGGCACTTGACAATCTGGAATCGTACCTGTATGGTGCAAAGAATATTAAAATTTATACTGATCACCAACCGCTTACATTTTCTTTGAGTAATCGCAATCACAACGCAAAGCTCAAGCGATGGAAAGCGCGAATAGAGGAGTACAATTGTGAGTTAATTTACAAGCCGGGCAAGACGAATGTGGTCGCCGATGCACTCTCCCGTCTTAAGACGGAAGTGAATGCACTCACAGACTCAATCGTTGCTCAACCGGCGTGCACTGTAGCTGATGCGGGCTCCGAAACAGATACTGCATCAGAAGGCACAATGCACTCGGCCGAACAAGATAGTTCAGACCTTATACCGCACGTAGAGGTACCCATAAATGCGTTTAGGAACCAAATAATCCTCAGACAGGGGGCAAGTTGCGAGTGTAGTGAAGAGCCTCGTAGGGGATACAAAAGGTACTTTATTACACTGCCGATACTGAATTGCGAAGCTCAAGCCTGTCTTAAAGAAAAACCTAAACCCAAATGTAATAAATGGCATTAAAATACCAGAAGGTTAGCTCCAAAGTTTGCAAAATGCTTATGTCAATAACTTCAATAGATACAAAATCAGAATCACGCAACGCATAGTCGAAGATGTTACGATTGATGATAGGGTATTCAACATAATCGAGCAGGAGCATAAACGTGCTCATCGAAATGCTCGCAAAAATAGGGAGAAAATTCTGGAGAAATTTTGTTTTCCGGCTATGTCCAAACAGATTAGGGAGTACATTCGTCAATGTGAAACATGTAAACTAAATAAATATGATAGGCATCCCTCAAAGCCATTTATGCAGCCAATCCCTACCCCTAGTTATCCGTGTGAGATCCTACACATTGATATTTTCGAAATAGAGCGTCAGAAGTACTTGAGCTGTATCGATAAATTTACAAAATTTGCGAAACTTTTTCCGATAAAAAACAAATCTTCCACTCATTTGCGGACAAAATTAACGGTTGCACTGCACTATTTTACGGTACCGCGAGCACTAGTTATGGACAACGAACGCGGATTTTTAACCCCACTCGTTCTAAATTACATTAGGTCCTTAGGAATAGAAGTATACCAAACGCCAACGCAACGAAGTGAGGCCAATGGCCAGGTTGAGAGGTTACACTCTACCTTGATTGAAATATATCGTTGCCTTTGCGCTGAATATCCTAGACTCACGACCAAAGAACGCGTAGCGATAACTGTCGATAGATATAACAATACTATCCATTCAGTAATTAAAAGGAAGCCCGCGGACGTTTTTCTTAACAGGACAGCTAGAATAAACTACCAGGAGTTAACAGACTTCAGAGAACGCACAAACGAAGATATAAAAGCCCTACTCCGGCATTAGCAGGAGAGTAGGAATGCAAGAAATAACCAAAGTCGATCACCTCCCCGCAATTTAATAGCGGCGATCAACTGTTTATCGCAAACAAACAAATTAAAAGTAAGCAAAAACCGCTCTTTAAAAAAGAAGCCGTTGCCGAAAACCGAAATGCGACTATTGTCACACAAAGTGGGAAAAAGTTCCACAAATCGGACATAAAAAATGTCTGAACAACAATAAGACCATGTCTCACGAAATTTGCAAACATTGATCAAGAGGCAAAAAACTCATGCGTAGATCCCTAAGCCCCAGCGGTCTGGGTACAAATATTTGTTTGTATTCGATCAGTCGTATTGGTTCAATTCCAGTTAACTCGGTGGTCCGAGCGATAACAATCGAAGTGGTTCAACTCCTCCGGGGGACTATGGCTTTAACTGACGTGAAGTCTCTCGTGCCATGAGTAGGCCATTTGCAATTATTAACGCTTATGGCTAAAAGGGATTAACGCGAGCCTTCCAATGTCCTCTGAGTTTACGCCTGTATTCCCGCGCGAATAAACCTAAAACAAGAAACAAACGAAACATGTAAGGTTCAACACCTGCAATAAAAGTGCGCAAAAAGCCACATTCAAGCAAACAAAATTAAGATGCAAAGAATCAATTAAAAATAATAACAAAATATAAGAATTTAAATAAAAGAAATTACGATTCAAATTTGAAATCAATCTTTCTAGCAACTCAAAATTTTAAGAAATTTGTTTAAAAATTAAAAAAAAAATCTATTTCGGTTTGAAAAAATTATTTAAATTTGAAAAAATGTATTTAAATTTGCAAAAACTTATTTAAATTTGAATTTAACAAAAACTTACTAACAAATAAATATTCTTACTAACATTAGTGTTAATTAAAAAAAAAAAAAAAAAAAAAAAAAAAAAAAAAAAAACAAGGAAAGCGTTCCACATAAAAAAATAAGAAAAACTACAATTAAATACGAACACTTTAATATTACTAAATATGCTAACTCAATAATTAACAACAATTAACCAAACTAACTAATTTGCAAAGATTTTCCGCTCTAACATCACTTCCTGGGTCCTCATAAACTCCTTCCAACCCTTCTCCTATTCGAACTCCACTCAATAGCTATAGTACATACGTACATACTAGAAACTAAGAACCTTTTATATAGTAATAACTTTGTATTACCTTTTTACAATGGTATGTTAAAGATGCCTTACATATTGTTAAAACTTTCAGCATAAGCACTCTAAATTATAAAATCCATAAACGGTTTTCACTAGATCGGGAAACAGTTGTATATTTCAAATAATTTGTAGCTTCTAATCGTAAGATAAGAATTTTTAATACATTACTACTTTTATTTTTAATTTAATCTTGGAATGTAATTGCTCTAAACTATATATTATTTACTCTAAGTTATTTGGGGAACGCTCTTAGGATTAAGCCAATCATTTGAAATCTAATTCATAGAATCTGCCTCTGTGCAACCGCACAAGTATATGTCGTATTCAACTTAGACTCTCCCGTTATAACCGTGCGTGATGGGTACGGCTGGATAGTCAATGGACACTTTAAACTAATCCACATGATCTAGTTAAGCCAATATGAAACCACTGTGAATCGCCTGGAACACATAATAACTAACATGAACGAGACCCCAGCCATCACAGATGTCCTCAGCTACCAGGTAGAAAAAATCAAAACACACCTCAAATAGTTAAAAGGGCCAGGAGCTAGTAGATCGAAACGTGCAATCAATTGGATTGGGTCGGCCTGGAAATGGATTGCCGGCACACCTGACGCCACTGATTGGAACGAAGTCCTGCAAACTGAAAACGCTTTAATGGACAATAACAACTATCAGTATAAGGTAAACTCTGAAATTTTCAAGAAAACTCTAGAGCTTTCGCAGATTGTCAACGGCATGGTTACCGCCACGAATAATGTCCTGGGACGCAGCCACCTAGCGAAATACTCCCAGGAAATTCAACAAAAACTTATTATCCTTAAGGACGACGTGTATGAGTTAGTTTGAGCTTGCCAAATGGCAAAAGCAGGAGTAGTTAACAGCAACCTACTCAACAAGGAGGAGATTTACCAGCTGATAAGTGAAATAGAAGTCCTTCCGTACAGTAACGTCATCGAAGCCTTAGAATACAGTGAACCATCGATCTACACCAACGGAACTCTGTTACTCTACGTTTTGTCCATGCCGAAGGTGGGACACACAAGATGGTCAGCGGGTGGATCTAGGATACCAAAGGATCCTGATGAACAAGCAATTGACGTATGGTATTAAGGACAGCTGTCTTGATCTCGCCACCGCCATGATCTGCAAACAGGAAGCATTAAATTTACTGCCTGAAGATTAATGCTTGCCACGCTTACTGAAAGGAGGTCAAACGAGCTGCCGCTACGTAACCTGCAAAGAATCAACGGTTGAAGTCCTCAAGGAGGATACAATATTCCTGAATAACTTCAACAGCAGCGTGTGGTCAGGTAAAATACCTAAACATCTAACAGGTTCTTATATTCTTCAGATGGAGAACGAGGCGATAACAATTGATAACCAAACCTATTGGAGTACAACTAGCTCTGGCGTGCAGGTGCTCCCACCTGTACTGCCTACTATAACAAACAAAAGGCTTGCAGTGAATCTGAATCTCGTCCATGAAATGACTTCCGGGAACATACGACTCCTGGATAAGGTGAAAGAGAAAACTAACTGGTTTGCAACATCTGAAGCTCTACGACTTCTCCTATTGATGGTCTTGATTTTCCTGATTTGGAGAAAGATAACAACAGGAGCAAAACTCCCTGAACTGAATCTGTCTATACTCCAACAGAATCCTCGCAACGTTCATAAGAAGGACGCCTTACCAGACGCAGATCTTTAAAGGGGGAAGAGTTAACACGTACCAGTCGCATTAGCTGCGACGTTCCCACGGCCGCCCGTTACACGCGCTGCAGTGTCAGCATATTTGAATTTCACCATATACTGCAACGGGAGACATTTCCGCTTGCATAGGGTAATGCACCCGTGGGAAGTCAAGGCCATGGCCGGTCTCAGACAACAGGTTGTAAACTGGTTATACAACCATTGCGCCGCTGCCGGAGAACGAAGGTGTGGAGTAGGCGACTGCCACATCGATCAGGCAGTCGAGTTCGGGACGGGTTGCAGTTTAGTTGTATTGTTCTAATCCTAATTAGAGTTAAGAAGTTGTGTAAATAAAGTTAAGTGAACTAGAAGTGACTTGTGTTTCCTTTAGGGCAGCTGGCCCTTCTATTTTTTTAGTACATAGGACTGTTAGTCCTTTAACTTGTATGTATATAAGGCGCAAGTTTATGCAGTAACCGTTGATAACGGCAGAAATATGGTGAAAGCGGTGGAGCTGTTATCATTGCATTGTGATGACGAAGAAAGTGACAGTGACATAATATATTCACAAGCTGTTTCTGCATGTAAGACGTAATAACAACAAATATATATTTAGCTTAATTAATTGAAATGTTTTGTAAAAAAATTGGTAGCTTAGTCTTGTTTTTTTTTTTTCAAATACAAAATTGTAGTTGTAAATATTAATTAGAGAGTATATTAATATACTAATGTTCTATCCATTGTATTGTTATTTAAATTTAGAACCATTATGTGCAAAAATTTAGAGATTCATATGTATATGCATGCGCACGGCACGAGTACGAAATTTTTTGAAGTTGTTAGCCAAGTTAAATTTTTTCAAAAGTATTTGATAATTTCAAATGGAAATTGTTATTATTAAAAATAATGTTAAATTTCCTTCCAGTCCATTATATTTTCATTTACATAAATTAATATTTTATATTTAAATCTGCATGTTTTGCGAATTGTATTAGTGCATGTACTGGAAACTTGTTCGACAGTTCCCAAAGTCGCAAGTAAGGTATACATTTTTGAAATATGTGTTATAATCTTTATTTGAAACGGATGAAATTAGAAAGATAAATAAAATATCTTTAAACCAATCTATTTTTTTATCAATTTAGTTAATTTTTTTTTAAATTTCAAAGCAAAAACTAATAAGTGTCGTTAAACGCTTGTAGCTTTAAATTTGTATTGTGCTTTAATTGAAAATACAAACGTTTAATAAACTCAGTGCAAATTATGAACAAAAAGTGTCGTTAAACGCTAGAGCGTTCAAGTCGTATTGCACATGAGACTGCAAACGTCCGCAAATTTATTAACTCCTAGCATCGCTAATGCTTAGAAGAAAAGTTCAGTTCTTTCAACCAAAGCGTCGCCAAACGCTTTATAAATTAATAATTTAAGCATTGTGAAGTGATTAATACAAAGAGCGCCAACTGTACAGCGTGTTCTCTTAAAAAGCGTCCTCAAACGCTATATAACTTTTTACACCAGCTGTACCATAAAATGTAATTGTCACTTAGCTTGAAATTGGCAACGTACGCGGCATTTTTAAAGTAACGTCTCGAAAGACATGAAAAGTGCGATAAATAAAAAGGGGAAAGCCGATTATGATTGGCTATCAATAACGAAAGCATAGCAAACAAAAAATCAGTTAAAGAAGACGTTCAAAAGTGCTTGTAAAGCTAAGAGTGAAGGTGAAGGTGCAAGCGAAAACAAAAGTGCTTTTTAACTAACGAATTAAAGGTGAAGGGCGATATTAGGAAAGTAGTGTAGAAAAAGAACTTCCAATAAAAAGAAACACAAGAAAAAATGGAAATAAAACATTTACAAAGCATATGACAAGCGAAGAGTTAAACTGAGAGAAATATCTGAAAATATGAAAAATAGAAAAATATCTACCAATTGAACTGGTGTGCAGAAGAAATCCGTGAAGAAGCGAAAAGTAAATATACATAAGCGACGAGTTTTGTAAATGAAAAGCAGCAAAAAAAAGCATTTTCTGAACGCAAAGTGAGGAGAGAGAAGTAAAAGACGTATTCAGGAGCGAAACAAAAACTGTTGGCAAGCGGCGAGTAGATTTGAAGGAGAAATAACGAGTAGCAGATAAGTTTAATTAAAAAATTGCTTACTATTGTATTTATCATTTAAAGTTTACTAATAACATCCAAAACAATTACTGTTTAGAATTAAGTTTCTAATTTCGATTCATAAAAACTGCATGTAAAAAGCGAGTGTTTAAATTTAAGTTTGCTTTTGAAATCCTTTAAATTGTAAACTGGAGTGAGATGGACAGACGGACAATATTGACATTTAATGTGAAGCAGCTGCAAGAAGCACCGCGCGAGGTAAATCAGGCTACAACCGGACGCAAAGGAGAGTTGCAAAATAGATTGTTGCTGCATTATGACCTTGACAAAAATGACGACAATAGCTCGATTAATTCGATTTATGAAGACGTCGAAAATCTTGATTCCGCTGTCGGTGTCGCTCAAAAACCTACGCCTATATTTACTTTCAAAGCCATACAAGAAAGTTTGACTCAGTTCAGTGGGGATGACAGTCTTGATATTGAGCAGTGGGTCAACGAATTTGAGGAAAATGCTCAAGTTGTTGGGTGGAATAGTGTTCAGAAATTTATCTATGGAAAAGAGTTACTAAGAGGAGCAGCCAAATTGTATGTTAGAAGTCAGCGCAGTTTGTTTAGTTGGGAGCAATTGAGAGAAAGTTTAATTAATGAGTTCGGGAAAAAGTTAACGTCGTCTGAGGTTCACAACCAATTAAGGTGTCGTAAAAAGAAAGCAAACGAAACTTTTCGCGAGTATTTATATATACTCACAGAAATAAGTAAACCTATCAATATCGACGTAGAAAGTTTAATATCGTATTTTATTGAGGGTATTTTGGATACCAGAGTTAACAAATCTCTGTTGTATGAGGCAAAGACAATTAACGAACTGAAAGATAAAATTAAAATTTATGAGAAAATTCACGGCAGGGGGGCAACTCACACACCTAAAGGGGGTCAACAACAAATTGCGTCGGGTACATCTGGTGCTCAAAAAGTTCAAAAGCCCTGTTTCAAATGTGGAAGTACAACGCATTTAATTCAAGACTGCTCTAGTAAACTTTTAAAATGCTTTAGGTGTAATGGTGTTGGTCACAAATCTTTTGAGTGTAAGGTACTTTTAGATGGCAAAGTAAAGAAAGAAAGCGAAAATGTAAACGTGGTAAATATCAAAATGAAATCGTCATAATCTTCCAGTGAAAAAAATTAAGATTGGTGGATTCGAAACTAATGCTTTAGTGAATACGGGGTGCTGTCTCTGTTTAATTAGGCTTGATACATTCGATAAAATTAAATTCGACGGTGAGGTGAAAAATGACAGACGAACTTTGTACGGAGCGTGCGATAAAAAATTCGAGACATAAGGTAAATTTGTAACGCATATTGAAGTTGACGGGTTAAAGTTTTTACAAAGCTTTCATATTACTGACACAAGGGCTATCCCATACCCAGTGTTCATTGGCACATCTGTGTTAGATAAGGTCAATATCAATGTTAGACCAGAAGGTGCAGAGTTCGGTTTAAGACCAAGTACAGAAACTTACCATCGGGATGGTAGCGGGGTAGAGAAACTAGAGTTGATAAATGAATTCAAAGACTTGTGTTTGAATGCAGGTGAGCAGATTGACCATGTCGCTGTAAGAGGTATGATATCGAATTATAAACCCATACGGCATCTCGTGTGTCCTATAGAGATGAAAATAATTTTAAGCGATGAAATACCTGTATGTCAGCGTCCACGCAGATTATCTTTGGAAGACAAGAAGTTTGTAAATCAGCAAATAGAAGACTGGTTGAAAGCAGATATTATTCAGCCAGGCATTTCAAACTACGCGTCGCCTATTGTAATAGTGAGTAAAAAAGACGGGTCTAAAGACTCTAAACGGCTGTGTTGTGATTACCGGTCATTAAACAAAAAAATTATACGCGATAACTTTCCGATGGCTCGAATCGACGATGTACTAGACAGGTTACAGGGGGGCAATGTGTTCAGTACTTTGGATTTAGAAGATGGGTTCTTCCACGTGCTAATTGCAGACGAGTCAAGAAAATATACCGCTTTCGTGACACCAGATGCTCAATATGAATTCAAATATGTTCCATTTGGGATCTGCAATTCTCTTGCTGTATTTTGTAGGTTCGTAAACTTTGTATTTAGGGAAGTTATTCAAGACGGAACGATCGCTATATACATGGATGATATTATCATCCCGTAAATTGATGTAAAAGAAGGGATTCAGAAGTTAAAAAAGGTCCTGGAAGTAGGATCGAGGCATGGTGTTCGAATAAAATGGAAAAAATGTCAGTTCTTAGAGAGACAGGTTAATTTTCTTGGGTATAGAATTGAACAAGGTACCATTAAACCCTCGGAAGAAAAGGTGCAGGCAATTGAACGTTATCCAATACCAAAAGACAGAAAGGCCATGGAGAGATTTCTAGGTTTAACTTCATATTTCAGACGTTTTGTGAACAACTATGCGTTGGAAGCAAAAATTTCATCCTGTTGAATTTTTAACCTGAAAAACTAGTCAGAGCGAAGAAAAATATAGTTCATATGAGCTGGAGGTATTAGCAGTTATTGTCCCTCTAAAAAAATGGCGGGTTTATTTAAAGGGCGCTAAATTTACTATAGTTACTAATTGTAACGCTTTCGCCTTAACGATGCGAAAAGACGACGTACCTCCCAGAGTAGCTAGATGGGCTTTATTTTTACAAGAATTTGGCAGACGCATTAAGTAGGATGTATTGCTTGTCAATAGAGAAAACACTAAAACATCGTTTAATTCAAGCACAGCGTACTGATGACTGGATAAAAGCGATTCAGACGATTCTGAAGACTGGATCGTATGAAGATTTTTATGTACATATCTCACGAAATAATATGCAAGGATCCTACGAAAGAACTGGTAGTTATTCCTGCGCTAATGGAAGATGAGATTATAAAAACCGTTCATAGACAAGGACACTTTGGTTCGCGCAAAACCCAAGAACTCGTAGAAAAATCGTACTTCATACCAAAAGTAGCTCAGAAGGTTTCAAACATAATAAACAGTTGTGTTGAGTGCATTGTTGCAAATGCAAAAATGGGGAAGAAAGAGGGTTTCCTTATTCCGATTCCAAAAGACGATCTCCCATTAAGCACTTACCACCTAGATCACTTAGGCCCTCTGACAGACACAGCAAAACGTTACAATCATATTTTGTCCATCGTAGATGCCTTCTCAAAATTTACATGGTTGTATCGGATACGAGCGCTTTAACAGTAGTTAATCTATTAAGTAAACAAGCTGCTCTTTTTGGAAATCCTAAGAGAATAGTTCCAGATAGGGGTGCAGATTTTACCTCTACAGATTTTAAAGATTATTGCGATTAGCAGAAGATACAACATCTGCTAATTGCCACTGGAGTTCCTCGTGGAAATTGTCAGGTGGAACGAATCCATCGGACAGTAATTCCAATGTTGACCAAGTTATCTTTAGAAAGTCCAGATCAGTGGTATAAGCACGTGGATATAGTGCAGCAGTTTCTAAATAATAGTCCTAGTCGTAGCACTAAATTTTCTCCTTTTAAACTTTTAACAGGTTTGAGTATGCGTTTGAGTAAACAAATAAATTTAACAGAATTGATAGAAGATGATGTTAGAAGAGAGTGAGAAACAGACCGCGAGCAGATTTGAGAACTGGCAAAAGATAGTATCAAAGCAATTCAGGAGGAAAATCGGAAAAGTTTTAATGCGGGCAGAAAGGTTGAGAAATCATATGAGGTAAATGATTTAGTAGCGATTAAGAGAACTCAGTATGATCCTGCACTTAAGCTGAAAAAAAAATACTTTGGTCCGTATAAGGTAATAAAGCAACTAAATCACGGTAGATATGATGTCGAAAAAATAGGGGAACAAGAGGGGCCAAATCGGACGACGACGATAGCGGAATACATGAAAAACTGGCGCACGTCATTCGGGGACGAACGAAAGTCAGGCCGATTGTAGGAATGGAAACAGGAGCAACCCGTAGCGGACTCAAGTACTCAAAATAGCAACCATGACTTATATAGACGTCGCGGCAGTCGACGAACAAGAAATAAAAAGAGGACAGTTGAAAAGAACGAACAGTGACGATCGGACGTGCGGGCAATCCTAATCCACTCAGTTAACTTAAATACCTTAACTTAATATATAATATTTAACAACTAAATTTACATACATAACATATTTGTCAAATGTTTGTAACTTGTAAAAACATAATCATTAAATAAACAACCTACATATATATAATAATTAATGTTAGTTAGAAAATTATTAATAATTAATATAAGCTTAAACATTGTAATTTGATTAAAACTTTAAAATAAAATACTTAAATTAAAAAAAAAACAATTTATTTAAAAAAGTTTTTAGTCTATGGGTAACGGCTAGCTAACGGATAGAGGTAACCAGAAGGTAACAAATAGGGTAATTTATAAAACTGTTTCCGATAAAAAGAAGCTAACCATAAGGGTAACAAGTACGAGTGGTTATCAAAAACATGTATATAACAGAGCCGGTAACTAATAAAACTGGTTCTGCTAACTAACTACTACCAGACTATGTTACCGACAATATTAGAGCAAAAGTGGAAAAAGATATATGTAAATGCCATGAGTAAGAGCGAGTATGATGATCACTCCGTCGTGAACCATGGAGAGAAAACAAATGTGACTAAGTTTTTAACTATTGAGCAAGTGAACGCTAACGCTTAGTTTCTTTGTTTGCTAACCATTACCCGTTTTTTAGGGATAATGGTGTCATCTTAGTTTTAAGTTTCATTTCTATTACATGTATATTATCCTGTGGCATCACTGAACTAATGTCATTCTTCGTTATATGTTATTTATTGATTCTTAAGGCTCAGTTAGTCAAGACTTAACTTAACTTAACTTAAGCCAACCTGTTATATGAAAAGCCGTGCAAGCGATTAGTCAATACTTAACTTATCGTAAGAAACTTAAGAATCTGTTGATTTGTTGTTCCTATGTATATTTTAGATCAAAAAGCCTATTTGCAACTACAAAAAATAAAATACTTTGCATAAAAATGGATACAGCTAGTCGCCATGATCGGGCTGCTTTGGGCATAAATGTGCAAATAATCACATCCAATAAACATGAAATATTCACACTAGCCATGCTTGAATTGATGCAGAAACATACTGCGCAATATTTAACCACTAAAATTGAAAATGTTTTGAAAAGTTTCAATATAGATAAGGCGCAAGTTTATGCAGTAACCGTTGATAACGGCAGAATAATGGTGAAAGCGGTGGAGCTGTTATCATTGCATAGTGATGACGAAGAAAGTGACAGTGAAAGTGAAGACGAGTACGAAAGTATTGTGTGCAATGTAAGATTCGAAACTATTATTTCTATTAAATGTGCTGCCCACACATTGCAGTTAGCTGTTAAAGACTTTTTATATAACTTAAATACAAATGTAGTGAATAAGTAACGGAACTGAGTAAAATATTTGAGAACACCTGCATATCGGTAAGTTATGTCCTTCAACTTTGCATGTACAAAATGTGTTTTTGTTAAATTTTTCATTCTATTCCATACATAGTATAAAAAAGAGCCAAACCTCAAGCCAATAATGGACGTACCAACACGTTGGAGCTCCACTTATAATATGTTGAAGCGACTTCTAGATTTAAAAGAATTTGTCTGTGAACATTTGCCATTATCCGAGCAACTCCAAACACATGAGTGGGCGGAACTAGAAAAAATTATACAGGCTCTACAACCACTAAATACTCTGACGCTGGAACTACAAAAATCGAATTTATTGTTCGGAGATTTTTTTAAAAATTGGCTAGAGCTTAATTTTACTCTAAAAGGCTTCAATACTGATATGACCAGACAACTTCTGGATCACATCGAAAAAAGGCAAACAAAGTTGTTTGAATTTGGCACTATGTATGCAGCCTTGTTTTTAGACCCCAGATTTAAGCGTGTTTAGTCAAATGAGAAAATAAATTCGGCAAAAAATCATTTAAAAAAATGGTGCTCCAGCTAGTAAACGTGGTGAGCTAGGACAATTAATTTAAAATAATTTATAATATATATTTTATGTTTTTTATTTGTATTTAAGCAAAACGCTGAAACTCAGCGATTTTCCTGCGGTACGCCACCTGTTGCAAGCTCTCGACCTTTATTAGCAGACGGTTAAAAGTCAATGGAGATGAATTACACAGTGTGACACTCAAAAATACCTGGGAAGTGATGTTATTTTTCTTGTAGTTCTTAACGAGTAGAACGAGAATCTAATTTTGGAATTTGTCAAACCCCACCAAAATCTCGACTTAACCTTAAAAACCGATTTTCGTGCTTTTGCGCACTTCTTAGCCCATACCTTAGCTAATTAACAACCGATTTTCATTCTAAGAACGGTTTAAGAAAGAAGAAACTCAGACCTTTTGAAAGACGTCTTAATAAAGCTGAAGAAATTTACTTGTTTTTACACAACATACTTAAATTTTACTACCATTTCTCATCTTTTTTTGACTTTGGCGATATTTTCACACACTATTTTATAAGAACACAAAATGAGTTTTTATTGGATTCAAATAGTACGTTTGATACCGAGTTCAACGAATGTTTCTTTTAAAAAATCGGCTAAGTTATTTTACTTTTTATAAGAACGAAATTTTTGCTTCTGTTGTTTCCAAGGAAATGATCACTTAATTTTTGAGTTTTTACTCAATTTTGAAGTCTTTATAAATTTCCGTTATACTGAAGTGCACGTGTTGTTTATCTTTTGTTGTGTTTGCTGTTAAATTGGATAAAAATCGTGGTAAAGTAAAACTAAAATGTGCGACAACGTTATAAGTTTTGCTACATTTGTGGCTTATTTACGTATACAAGTCATCGGCGTGATTTTAAAAATAATATTGGTGTTGTAAAAATATATAAAAAGATTTTCGAAAGGTTTTATAGTGCGAGTCGCTGGTACGAGCCAGAACTTATTTGTGAATATTGCTGCACAACATTAAAAAATTCAAAGTTCAACAATCAATTACTTTGCCCTTTTCTGTGCATATCATAAACAAGACGATTGCTACTTTTCAGGTCACAATTTTAAATCGCGGAAAAACGTAAAGTATGCGAATGTTGTTACGGTTACAAAACCAAAATACTTAAATGCTGAAGTGCCTACAAAAAGTGAGTCAATTGATGCTGGTGAAACATATTTAGTAGAGGAAAAATTCCTTGCTTGTAAATCAAAATCAACGGAAAGGCATTTGATTTCAAATTCTGATTTCGCCGATCTCGTGAGTGATTTGCATTTATCGAAACAAGATTCTGAAGTCCTCGGTTCACGACTAAAGCGGTGGAATCTAGTGAAAAATATTTTCAAATAACATCGGGTAGAAAAAGCGACCGCACTTTGATACTTAGGGAAAGTTTTAAAACTGATGGCAATGACTGTGATCTAGTACATTGTGTAAATGTACCCAAATTATTTTCGGCTTTAAATTATAATTATAATGCAGATGAATGGCGACTTTTAATTGATGGATCGTGTAAAAGTATGTACCCTACAAAAAATAAATACATTCGTGTTCCCTTAATGAAGTGTGTAATGTCACCCTTAGGTTTAAAAGCTGTATTATTACACTATGAAAAACTCTTACCATCAGTTCCAATCGCGTATGGGGTTAACAAGAAAGAAAAATTTTACGGTTGATCGACTATGCCACGCATAAATGGAAAGTCATCGCTGACTTCAAAGTGTTGACAATTTTATTTGGCATGCAAGGTGGCTACACAAAATATCCTTGCTACCTTTGTGAATGGGATAGTCGGGCATCCAATCGCTATGATCGCAAAGCATGGCCATCTCGAGAGTCACATCAGATAGGTAGGAAAAACGTTTTAAGCCTCCCATTGGCTGGGATACATGAAACAACTTGTAAAGAAATTGGATGTTAATAGCGAAGCTTTTCTTCATCTTAAAACTGTCTTCCCAAAATTAAGTGAAGCTAAAATAAAAGCCGGTATTTATTAATTTGTTTTCATACCTACTTGTTTTTTAATTTTTTTATAATATGTGTATATAGGTATTTTCATTGGACCTCAAATTCGCAAAATTATGAGCGACGTTAACTTTATGAACAAGTTAAGCTGTGTTGAGAAACGTGCATGTAAGAATTTGTAGCGCTATGAGATAATTTCCTTGGGAACAAAAGAAGCGACGACTGCATCACGGTTGTAAACGAATTTTTAAGTGCATATGGTGAAATGGGTTGCAACATGTCGATAAAAATTAATTTCTTGCATTCGCATTTGGACTTCTTCCCACATAATCTGGGCCAGTTCAGTGATGAACAAGGCGAACACTTCCACCAAGAAATGGCTACGATTGAAAAACGTTTCGAAGGAAAAAACAAAAAAAATATGATGGCAGAATATTGCTGGCCAGTTCGACTCGAAACTAACGATGCTGACCTAAGGAAAAAACGGTCAAAAAAGCACATTTCATCTATATATTTTCGTTTAATAATATTTATTACTAAATTAAGTTCGTTGTAAATTTTTGCAAAAATTTCGTTCTTATAAAAATTAAAATAACTTAGTCACTTTTTGGCCGATTTTTTAAAAGAAACATTTGTTGAACTCGGTATTTGAAGTTAAAGAGGACGTAAAAAACGTGAAAGAAAAGTACAGTGCACCTAAATATTGTGTATTTAGTGTACTTTGAGTGGTTTTTATAGTAAAAAAGTGATGAAATACACTTCACTAGTATGGACTTCTTAAAATACTGACGACAAGAAGAAAATTTGAAGGTATATTTGTTTTTTAAAGAAATTAATTTTTATTAACAAACAAATATTTCAATTGAATTATTACATGTGTATCTGTATTGATTTAGAAATGAAAATTACAAGTGCAGAGCAATTTGAAACTCTTCTGGAAACAAATGTTGTCCGGACTCTACTTTCCATTGCTGGCTTAATTTTTTCCAGCACATACATAATCACAGTTTTGTTGAGCCGAAAATATTCTTCAAATCTGGAAAAACAAATTGTTTAACAACTATCATGGAAAAATCCAAAAGACTTATCCACGAATGTTAATTGTAACACTTACTTGTTGTCTGGCAAACTAAGTACATCTGAATTCTGCCTTATAATTTTTCTTTTTGGTGCAAGCTATTTTTTGCTCTCATTATCGCTTGAACAAAAACAACGAACATTTTTTGAGAAAATATTCAATTAAAATATTCCGACGAATTCGAACAATGAAATTTTTTGCATAAAAATTTTAAACAAAATGAAACAGCTCATGCAGAAATGACAAATATGGTATTTCTACATTGGTTTTATCGATAAACTGTCGACGTCATCTCAATACGTTTAGCCAATACCAATTGTGCGTCGTTGTGACGTCGACGTCGACACGATGTGATGTCGACTGAAAAGCGACGACGACAACCGTAATAGGAGCGATTATGAATGGTTTAATTGATGATAGCTTACGAAAAACATTAACAGCCATGCATTTTGTGAAGTGCTCCGATTTGTTGAAAGCACTGAATAATATAATGGTGAATATGAGAAAAGATCATATGCTAGTGCGTCAGCTTTTATGTTTAAAAATAATTATAATGCAAGCAAATTAAAAGTTAAAACAAATGTGAAAAATGCACCTATGTGTTATAATTGTGGTGAGCGAGGCCATATCGCTCGAAATTGTTTGAAACCACAAAAGAAATGAAGAAGTGCAAATTGTATTGAGTTTACGCATGAAACAAAGAATTGCCCCAAAAGATATCAATCGCTTGTTAATAAAATTGAAGGCAATGTGAAAGTGGATAAAAGTTCGACAAATAATGAATCGATGGTTAATGCAATTGAGAACAGTGCTCAAGTGAATCGAAATTTGACTTAGACTATTTTAATAAATAATGTTGAATGTGAGGCATTAGTTAACACAGGTAGTTGCAAGTCTCTTGATGAAACGTGATATTGTCAAGAATTATGCACATAAAATAGTGTCATGCTGTAAAAAGTTACATGGTTTTACTGGGGGTGAGTTTCAGTGCCGTGAATTAATAAATTCGATAGTAAATATTGATAACAAAGACTTTGGAGTGCGAACTTTTGATTGTTGATAATAAACTGATGGCGTATGATGCCATAATTGGGACAGATATTTTGTTGAAACATCGTGTTGTCATCGAGAATTGACAGTGTTATGTCGGATTTATTGACAAAAATAAAATTAATATCGGCAATAAACTTACACCTAATGAACAAGTAGAAATAAAAAGAGTTTTAAAAAAGTATGCAAATTGTTTCGGTGGAGCACTGAGAGATATAGGTAAATGTGGTGTGTCTAAAATGCAAATATCTCTACCGTCGACAAAACCCGTAGTGCGAAATCGATATTCAATACCTATTCCGAAAATCGTATAAGGTGTTGTGTCTGAATTATTGGATTTAAATATTATGCGTCCGTCAAACTCGATGTATGCATCACCGATTTTGTTGGTTCTAAAAGCGAATGGAGACCATCGTTTATGTGTTGATTACAGAGAGGTAAATGCAATCACACAAAAGCAACTTTGGCCTATGCCAACAGTGATACCAGCGATATCGGACTAGCAACTCATTAAAGTTGAGCTGCAGAATAGAGCAAGCCGTCCCCTACTCGTGGCCATCTGCGAGGAATCGCTGGAGGTCTCGCCAAAACGGACAACAGAGTTCGCTTTGGGATCCGTATGGCCAAGGTGAAGATCTTTCAAGGCGACAAAGCTCGAGACGAAGACGACACTGAGGAGGTCGACGACGCAAGCCAGTTGCTACGAGACGTCGCAATCACGGATGATGACTCCGGGCAAGATAAAGTGCGTGACAGATAATCTGTCGATCTTTCTCGGTGAGGAAAACATCAAAAAAGATTTAAATGCATTTCTCTGTTCAAATTACATCACAGCAGATTTAACAGTGGTGAAAGTAGAGTCCAGGAAGCATCGAAACCTATATCTGGTGTCTGCCTACATGGCACATGACAGGGATGCTCCTCCAGACGAATTGAAGCGCTTCATCGCACAAAACCGATCGAACATCATTATAGGAAGCGACGCTAACGCGCGCAGCACTATATGGGGCAGCTCCGAAACAAACAAAAGAGGTGAGTCTCTCCTCCACTTTATACTAAATACCAATCTCTGCATATGTAACAAGGGCAGGAAACCCACCTTCATTTTTCCCAGTTCAGAAAGGTTCTCGGGATGGGAAGATGTGTTGGACATAACGCTATCAACAGAGGGTGTAATCGTAGATGACTGGAGGGTATCAGACATAGCTTCGATGTCTCATCACTGTTTGGTACTCTTCAGCACACGCGGTCAATCCCGCACCCCTTCTCTATTTCGGAACCCTCGAAGAACGAATTGGGCTAGATTCAATAATATCAAGTCGAAAAGTTTAGGTAGTGGTAAAATCAAAAAGATTATAACTGCAAACGAACTAGACAAAACAGTTGGTAGGATAGAAATAGCCTTTAACAAGTCCAATCCTTTCAGTACCCTTAAGGAAAAATCTCCACCTTGGTGGTCTAGAGAACTTAGGGAACTCAGGGCTAAAGTCAGGAAAACATTCAACGATTGCTCCAGGTCAAAAGTAAGGCAGCCATACAAGGACTCATTAAAAGAATACAATAAAGCAGCGAGGAAAGCCAAGTCAGAATCCTGGCGGTCATTATACTCATCCGTGGAAACATACAGGGAGTCCGCCAGACTGAGCAAAATTCTGTCAAAAGAGCACTCAAATCTAAGCTTTCTTAGGAAGCAAAATTGAGTGTGTACAGATAATACCAGGGATTCATTAGAAGCCCTTACTAACACCCAGATAACCTAAACTCCAAGCGGTATTCGTTTGCGAGTCTTGTGAATAGCTTTGTAACTATGAATAAACTCGTAGAGTTTTTTTTTTAATTTTTGTAATCTGTTTTATTTATTACACATGTGTTATTTTTTGTGTATTCTATTAAAGTAATGAACTTTTTCTTGTGTTTAGTAATTTAAATTACTAGCAATTTTCATAAAATGTCTTATTAATTTAAATATTTATAAGACATTATTCTTAAATGAGAAGTTATGGCCAATGTAGAGAGGTATATCACTTTCCCGGATAGGGTGTATCACATTACACTTCAATTTTGACAAAACGGTTTTTGTGACTATTTCTGGTTTTAATGGATTACCTGCTGAACTACATAATACTCGTATAATGGAACCTTGTTTTTGAACATTCTGCACAATACATAAATGTATTAAATTGCATGGTCTTTTTTAGTTTATCTTTAAAATTTTACAGAAATAGTCGAAATAGTAATACCTTTATCACAATACCCCAACTTATTGGGGAAACGTTTATCGCTTAAAATCAGCTTCACTTCGTTTTTCTTTTCTTCATAATATTTATTTACCTTTGCTTCAAATGTGCCATCAGCAAGCCGAGTTTTTATTTTTTTGTTTCAACTTGACAGATCGTGCGGTAATAGCGAACCAGGATAGTGAGTCAAAACTGTGAGAGAAACTTAAATTCTTAAGTTTATAAAATTTAAACAAAATATTATTTGATTAAAAATTAAAAATATTTAAACAATATGGTTTTCTAATTAAATGTTTCTTATCCAAGTTAAAGGATCATAGATCCTTACACTAAAAAAAATAGAAGGGCCAACTCGCCCTAAGAATAATTGAAAGATATTTCTACGTTATAAAGGTCACTTTATTAGCACTATACACTTAAATTAGGTCTTAACACTACTAGTACCCCTAGGTAACTGACTCCTCAACTGTAGCAGCGTCGAGCACCAGCCCTCGGTATAGCAGCAGCGACGCATCTGTTGCGTCATGATGTTGCATTGCAGCGGCTACGATGTTGGCTTCCCACGGGCATTTCACCATGCTCTAGAATGCTTGTGTAAGCATATCCGGCGGTAACGACCGTGGCCTTGATTTCCCACAGTTGGAGCGTTAGCTATGCTAAGGCACAGTTACAGCATATGATGAAATAGGATTCTGCTGACACAGCGCACGTGTCGTGGCTGACTGTGGGAACTGTCTGGACTGGGCACTAGCGAACGTGTTAACTCCTCCTCCCGCAGATCATGCGGCAAGGAAGAGCGCCTCCTACGTTGGATACTATCGCATCTTGGTAAGGATATCTTTAGTTCAGGTAGGTTGACCCTTGCGGTGATTTTGCGCCAAATGAACCAAATCGCCAGCAAAAGAGCGACTAACCCCAGGGATTCGATGACAGTAAACCAATTTGTTTTTTCCGCAAGGTGGCCCAGTAATTGGACGTTGTCAATCGCCATCTCGTGTACGAGGTTAAGGTTCAGGGCCGTGCTTCGATTGGTTATGCTGGTCAAAACTGATGGAAGGACTTGAGCTCCTGAGATGCTTGAGCTCGCATAGCTCTGGTTATTAATGGTAACGGTCTCGTTTTCCATCTGTAGAATATAAGAACCAGAAAGTTGATGGGGTGTTTTACCTGACCAAACGCTGCTATTGAAGTTATCCAGGAATATTGTATCGTCTTTAAGTACTTCGACAGTTGACTCTGTACAGGTTATGTAGCGGCAACTTGTCTGACCACCCTTGAGCAGTCGTGGTAGGCAATCTTCTTCAGGTAGTAAATCCAGCGCTTCCTTCTTACAGACCATGGCAGTGGTAAGATGCAGGCAACTATCCTTGACCCCATACGTTTGTTGTTTGTTCATCAAAATGGTTTTATACTTCAGATCTACTCGCTGGCCTTCCTTCAGAATTGCCCGAGTGATTAGGTGGTTGAATCTTGTTTGTGCCACCTTTGGCATGGACAGCACATAAAGCAAAAAGGTGCCGTTTGTGTAGATCGAGGGTTCGCTGTATTCAATGGCTTCGATGACGTTGCTGTAAGGAAGTACTTCTATTTCGCTTATCAACTGGTTTATCTCCTCTTTATTCAACAGGTTGCTGTTTACTACTCCAGCTTTTGCCATTTGGCATGCCCGAACCAATTCGCCGACATCATCCTTGAGGATCATCATTTTCTGCTGTATTTGTTGGGAAAACTTTACCAGGTTGTCGTGTCCGCGAATGTCGTTCGTGGTCATCGCAATTCCGTTGACGGCCTGCAATAATTCCTGAGTTTTTTTGAATATTTCAGAGTTTATCTTATATTGTTGGTTGTTATTGGCAACAATTGCATTTTGGCTCCGCAGGACTTCATCCCAGTCTGAAGCATCGGGTGAGCCGGCAATCCATTTCCAGGCCGAACCGATCCAGTTAATTGAGCGCCTTGGTCTTATAGGTTTTGGGCCCTTTAGTTCATCAAGTTGAGTATGAATCTTTTCTAACTGGTACGCGATGACATCCGTGATACCATTGGTGTCGTTTATTTTCGCAGCTTCGTCCTCTAAGCCATGTAGAATTTCTTCATAGCGGGTCAAGTCGATCACGTGGATTAGCTTGAAGTGTCCGTTGACTATCCATCCGTAACCATCACGAACAGTTAAAACGGGAGAGCCTAGGTTGAATACGACGTATGCTTTTGCGGTTGCACAGAGGCAGATTCTAAGAATACGTTAATAACTATTAGCTTAATTCTATTTTTATTTTCTAAATGGTTTAAAAGGACATAACACAATTCTACTTTTTTAGAAATTAAATTTGCCTACAATAATAATTCAATAGTTAATACTTAACAAACTGAATACAACATTTTTTCATTCATATATTTTAAATTTCTTGGAGGTGTGTATGCCGAAAATTTAACAAAAGAGTGCCTTATGCTAAGGTAGCAATTCTACTTAATAATTTTTCCTTAATAGTAACATTATAGCTATTGAGTGGAGTTCGGGAGGATAAGGGTGAGAAGGATTAATTAGGACCCAGTAGGTGATGTTAAGAGTGGAATTTATTTGTAAATTTGTTAGTTCGTTTAGTTATTGTTAGTACATCTTAGTAAGTGAGCATATTTATTTTATTAATCTTTTGGCTCATTTATGTAAGACTTATGTGGATTAGTAAGTTAGTATATTTAAAATTATTTAGGTGTTAGCTTTTTATGTTAATTCCTTTTTTTTCCTTAATTTTGTGGAACGCTTTCCCTTTTTTTATTTCTTTTTTTTATTTTAATTTTTTATTTTATTTTTTTATTCCCCCGTTTTGTAATGTAATTCAAATTCATTCATTCAGATGACCTTGGAAGGCTCGCGTTAATCCCTTTTAACCATAAGCGTTGATGATTGCAAATGGCCTACTCATGGCACGAGTGACTTCACGTCAGTTAAAGTCATAGTCCCCTGGAGGAGTTGAACCACTTCGATTGATATCGCTCGGACCACCGAGTGAACTGGAATTGAACCAATACGACTGATCGAATACAAAATAAAAGATTTGTACCCAGACCGCTGGGGCTTAAGGATCTACGCATGAGTTTTTTTTTGCCCTTCAACCAATGTTTGCGATATTCAATTAATATTGCTGATATTTATTTTGTCTTTCAGACATTCTTGATGTCCGATTTATGGAATTTTTTTCCACTTTGTGTGACAATGGTCGCATTTCTGTTTTCAGCCACAGCTTCTTTTTTATAAAGCGGTTTCTGCTTGCTCTTTATTTGTTTGTTAGCGATAAATAATTGATCGCCACTATTAAAATTGCGGGGGGGCAAGCGAGTTTTATTGTTTCTGGCATTTCTACTTTCCTGTTCATGTAATAATAATGCTTTAATGTTGTCATTTGTATGTTCCCTAAAGTCCGTCAACTCCTGATAGTTAATCCTAGCTGTTCTGTTCAGGAATACATCCGCGGGTTTCCTTCTTGTCACGGAATGGATTGTATTGTTATACCTATCAACAGTTATAGCAACGCGTTCCTGGGTTGTTAGTCTAGGATATTCAGTGCAAAGGCGACGATACATTTCAATCAAAGTAGAGTGTAACCTCTCGACCTGGCCGTTGGCCTCGCTTCGTTGCGTTGATATACCTCTATTCCTAAGGATCTGATATAGTTCAATACCAGTGGCGTTAAAAATCCGCGCTCGTTGTCCATAACTAAAGCTTGTGGAACTGTAAAATAGTGAAGCGCAACTGTTAGTTTGGTTCGCAAATGAGTAGAAGATTTATTCTTTATCGGAAAAAGCTTCGCGAATTTGGTGAATTTATCAATGCAGCTCAAATATTTCTGCCGTTCTATTTCAAAAATATCAATGTGAAGAATTCCGCACGGATAACTAGGGATAGGGGTCGGCTGCATATACGGTTTTGCAGGATGCCTATCATATTTATTTAATTTACATGTTTCGCATTGACTAATGTATTCCCTAACCTGTTTTGACATAGCCGGAAAGTAGAATTTTTCAAGGATTTGCTCCTTATTTTCGCGAGCATTTCTATGAGCACGTTTATGCTCCTTCTCGATTATGCTGAATACTCTATCAGCAATTGTAACATCTTCCACTATGCGCTGAGTGATTCTAATTTTATACTTACTGAAATTATTAATATAAGCATTTTGCAAACTATAGAGCGAACATTCTGGTATTTTAATCCCGTTTATAACATTTGGATTTAAATTTTTTTTAAGGACAGCTACCAGAGATTCGCAATTTAGTATGGGCAACGTAATAAAATACCTTCTGTAGCCTCTATGAGGTTCTTCGCTACACTCACAACTCGCCCCCTGTCTGAGGATTATTTGGTTCCTGAAGACATTCATCGGTACCTCAACGTGTGGTATGAGATCTGAGCTATCTTGCTCAGCAGAATGCATAGTGCATCCTGATGCGGTGTCCGTTTCGGAAGCCACATCAGTTACAGTACACGGTGGCTAAGCAACGATTGAGTCCGTGAGAGCATTTACTTCCGTCTTAAGGCGGGAGAGTGCGTCGGCGACCACATTCGTCTTACCTGGCTTGTAGATTAACTCGCAGTTATACTCTTCTATACGCGCTTTCCATCGCTTAAGCTTTGCGTTATAATTGCGGTTACTCATAGAGAACGTCAGCGGTTGGTGGTCGGTGTAAATTTTAATTTTGCGTGCACCATACAGGTAAGATCGCAGGTTATCAAGTGCCCAAACGATGGCGAGGAGCTCCTTCTCGTTTGTGGCATAATTTTCCTCTGATTTGTTCAGGGACCGCGAAATGTAGGCTATAGGTTTATCCTCGCCTATAGTTCCTTGTGAGAGAACCGCACCAACAGCGTAGTTTGAAGCATCTGTCGTCAGGTTGAATGGTTTCTCGAAATCTGGAAAGGCTAAAACATCGGCAGATACTAAGAGTTGCTTCAAGTCGCTGAAAGCCTCCAGCGCATTTTCGTCGAGTTCGACGCCTACATTTTTTGACGCAGTGGCTTTTACCTGCGCATTTGGTCCCCGAGTGAGGTTGGTCAAAGGTTTAGCAACCTTGGCATAGTCCCTTATAAACTTCCTATAGTATGAGGTCATGCCAAGGAAGCTTTTTAAGTCTTTTAAATTCCTTGGGGGTAAAATCATTTTTATAGCTTCTCCTTTTTTAGGATCAGCGCGTACTCCATCAGGAGTAATCACATAGCCCAGAAAATCAACTTATTTTTCAAAAAAACAAGTCTTTTCTAGATTTACTTTTAAATTTGATTGCAAAAGCCTTGAGAAAACTTTTTCTACGTTATTTAGGTGTTCGTTTGCGTCTTTCCCAAATACTATGATGTCATCGATGTAGACATAGCAAATTTTACCTATGTATTCTTTCAGGACATCATCTATCATCCGTTGGAAAATAGCCGGGGCGTTTTTCAGCCCAAAGGGTAATCGTAGAAACTCATATTTCCCGTTCATCGTTGAAAAGGCTGTTTTTGCTATGTCTGCATCCTTCATTGGTATCTGGTGGAAACCGGACGTTAAATCTATTGTGGTGTAGTAATTAGCCTGACCAAGGCTGCAAAGTGTCGCGTTAATATCAGGGATAGGATACGTGTCTGCTATTGTCACTGCATTAAGTCTCTTATAATCAATCACCATTCGGTACTGTTTTTCGCCATTTGCCTTTGGTTTTTTTGGCACCACCCAAATTGGTGAGTTGTAAGGACTCTTTGAAGGTCGTATCACGCCTTCCGTGAGCAATTCGTCAACCTGTTTTTCTACTTCGTTTCTCATGCAAGCTGGATATGGATACCTTTTGCTATAAATTGGCTCAGGAGTAGAGGTTTTTATCTCAGCTCGGACACTGGTATCTATAAGCTCATTTCCGTTTATTGGTTTAAAAAGTTCGCAGTACTTTTTTAGCAAGATACTAATTTTTTTATGAACATCAGGGGGCAAGTCCTTGCCCAACGTAAAATTAACATCGCAAGATTTGCGGGCTTTAAGAGGAATTTTGTAGTCCCCTATCTGGAGTAGGTTTTCTTTCCTGTCAATTATTGCGCCTAATCTTCTTAGGGTGTCGTCGCCGATGATACCACAAAACCCGGTAAGGGTTGGTAAAATGAAAAATTCAAATCCTGCAGAATTACCTATGCCTTCAAATAACCTTATTTGTGCCTTGTCTTTTATCAACACGGAGCCCCCCACAGATGAAACATTGAACAAGGTTTGTACTGGAATTGTCTTCGTCGCAATGCCTTCTTGAATAAAATTTTTGTTCGCACCAGTATCAACTAAGAAATCTAGCACGCGACCATTGGGTAGCGTATATTCTAAGTATGGTACGCTAGATGCCCGGAGGATAGAAAATCCTCAGATTTTCCATCGGTGGCAGACTCCTGATCATTTTCTAGATCCTCAGTCGCCTCCGGAACAGTGTGAAACAACCTTTGCTGTTTCCGTGGTAGGTTGTCAGACTTGGCGGTGCGCTTGAATGGGTTAGGCCTGTTCATGTAGTTCACGTTTCGTGTTTGCACTGAAGGATCAACCTCCATCTTTTCGACAGGTGGGCGCACTGCGGTTTGGTTACTATCGCGTCCGGAAGGACGTTCATTTCGTGAATTTGAGTTTCGATAATCCTGAGAGCGCCAATTCGATTTCGGAGGGAGTGGAGGATTGTTGCTTCTATTCGGCTGGTAAGAGCTGCTCGGCAAATTGTTCAGAGGCACTACCACCCGATTATTCATCGTGGGAGAGTGAATGGAAAAATTTCGGAAATCCACATTTTGAATTTCCAAACAGGCCGAGTAGGCCTCGGGTAGGGTTTTAGGACGCTGTATTAGAAGCATCCTTGACATTTCCCCATTTAGACCACGAATGAACACGTCGAGGGCGCGGTTACGATAAGTTTCCACCAGGACTCTCACCGTTTCGTCCGTGTAGGACTCGGTTTTAATCTTATTGATAATGAGAGAGAACTGGTGGTTCACCCTCGCGTAGAACTCGTCAATCCTTGACCCCTTTTGTTGCAGCTGATGCAACTGGTGCTCAAGGGTGCGGATATCGCGTTTATCCGCGTAGTGCAGCGAAAGGCATTCCTTAATTTTTAACCAATTGCTTTCAAAGATGTTGTAGGATATTAAGGCTGAATCAGCCGCACCTCGCACTTTTTGCCTAATATGCTGCAAAATTGCCTCTAACAACAGCGAAGTCGGACAGGATCACCTCTACGGAGTGAGCCCAAGACACATACTGCACTGGATTGCCATCAAAGATCTGCAGCTCCTTGACACAGTCAGGAAGCCGGCTAATGTCACTAATATAGGCTTCAGTCGTGGGGGCCTGAGCCACCACTTCTTCCGCTGGTGCAGGAAGGGCGCTAGCTCCTGCTGTGGCAGACCTGGAGCCCACTACGTCTAGATGTGCCACTCGCCTTTCCATAGTGTTCAATTTTTCTACAATGGCATTGACAGCCCCAGTGAGGCTTGTTACGGTTCTCCTGAGGTCCTCCATACTGAAACGATAGATAAAATGTTTGGGTTTTCTATAATTTACTTACAACAGATAATTCAAAGATTTCATAAAATCCGGGTGCGTATCGAGGCGATTAGTACGAATTTTAGATGCCTTCCTAGATGTCTTCTTTGATCTCGTGATGCAGCTCAGTCACTTCACAATTCGCTCCTCAGTTGTGCACTTTGGATGATATACTCAATCCCTTTTTGTGAGGTTTTATTTTTTGATTAAAAAAATATTTTTTGTTTAATATTTTATAATTTTATTGAGCTCAAGGCCAGTTTATGGAAGATTTGTTAGTGAAAAAACAACAACAGTTTTTAATGGTTGAAGTTATAGTACTATTTCGGAAATCACCACATTTCCTCATCAGACTTCATTTTGATTATTAAATTAAATTATTTTTAATTTAATTTTCATAACCACTTCTCTCAGGCTTTGAACCCGGGAGCTCGGAGTTGCAGAGCCAATACGCTACCTATTGTGCTACGCTAGCCGAGTTGACTGTTGTGTTTATTTCATCTTCCTTAAACAAACCAACTACAAACAAGAGCAACTGATCTGCCGCTATTTAACTTGTTTGTGTGGTTGTTGTTTGTGTTTTTATTTTGCAAATTCTGTTTTTATTTTACATTATATGCATTTCTAAGGCGTGCTCATCCTTGTCTATAAATGTTTGTTCATTTTTCTGTTGGCCTAGTAAATGTTAATATTTTATAATTTTATTGAGCTCAAGGCCAGTTTATGGAAGATTTGTTAGTGAAAAAACAACAACAGTTTTTAATGGTTGAAGTTATAGTACTATTTCGGAAATCACCACATTTCCTCATCAGACTTCTTTTTGATTATTAAATTAAATTATTTTTAATTTAATTTTCATAACCACTTCTCTCAGGCTTTGAACCCGGGAGCTCGGAGTTGCAGAGCCAATACGCTACCTATTGTGCTACGCTAGCCGAGTTGACTGTTGTGTTTATTTCATCTTCCTTAAACAAACCAACTACAAACAAGAGCAACTGATCTGCCGCTATTTAACTTGTTTGTGTGGTTGTTGTTTGTGTTTTTATTTTGCAAATTCTGTTTTTATTTTACATTATATGCATTTCTAAGGCGTGCTCATCCTTGTCTATAAATGTTTGTTCATTTTTCTGTTGGCCTAGTAAATGTTAATATTTTATAATTTTATTCAGCTCAAGGCCAGTTTATGGAAGATTTGTTAGTGAAAAAACAACAACAGTTTTTAGTGGTTGAAGTTATAGTACTATTTCGGAAATCACCACATTTCCTCATCAGACTTCTTTTTGATTATTAAATTAAATTATTTTTAATTTAATTTTCATAACCACTTCTCTCAGGCTTTGAACCCGGGAGCTCGGAGTTGCAGAGCCAATACGCTACCTATTGTGCTACGCTAGCCGAGTTGACTGTTGTGTTTATTTCATCTTCCTTAAACAAACCAACTACAAACAAGAGCAACTGATCTGCCGCTATTTAACTTGTTTGTGTGGTTGTTGTTTGTGTTTTTATTTTGCAAATTCTGTTTTTATTTTACATTATATGCATTTCTAAGGCGTGCTCATCCTTGTCTATAAATGTTTGTTAATTTTTCTGTTGGCCTAGTAAATGTTAATATTTTATAATTTTATTGAGCTCAAGGCCAGTTTATGGAAGATTTGTTAGTGAAAAAACAACAACAGTTTTTAATGGTTGAAGTTATAGTACTATTTCGGAAATCACCACATTTCCTCATCAGACTTCTTTTTGATTATTAAATTAAATTATTTTTAATTTAATTTTCATAACCACTTCTCTCAGGCTTTGAACCCGGGAGCTCGGAGTTGCAGAGCCAATACGCTACCTATTGTGCTACGCTAGCCGAGTTGACTGTTGTGTTTATTTCATCTTCCTTAAACAAACCAACTACAAACAAGAGCAACTGATCTGCCGCTATTTAACTTGTTTGTGTGGTTGTTGTTTGTGTTTTTATTTTGCAAATTCTGTTTTTATTTTACATTATATGCATTTCTAAGGCGTGCTCATCCTTGTCTATAAATGTTTGTTCATTTTTCTGTTGGCCTAGTAAATGTTAATATTTTATAATTTTATTGAGCTCAAGACCAGTTTATGGAAGATTTGTTAGTGAAAAAACAACAACAGTTTTTAATGGTTGAAGTTATAGTACTATTTCGGAAATCACCACATTTCCTCATCAGACTTCTTTTTGATTATTAAATTAAATTATTTTTAATTTAATTTTCATAACCACTTCTCTCAGGCTTTAAACCCGGGAGCTCGGAGTTTTTTCACTAACAAATCTTCCATAAACTGGCCTTGAGCTCAATAAAATTATAAAATATTAACATTTACTAGGCCAACAGAAAAATGAACAAACATTTATAGACAAGGATGAGCACGCCTTAGAAATGCATATAATGTAAAATAAAAACAGCATTTGCAAAATAAAAACACAAACAACAACCACACAAACAAGTTAAATAGCGGCAGATCAGTTGCTCTTGTTTGTAGTTGGTTTGTTTAAGGAAGATGAAATAAACACAACATTCAACTCGGCTAGCGTAGCATAATAGGTAGCGTATTGGCTCTGCAACTCCGAGCTCCCAGGTTCAAAGCCTGAGAGAAGTGGTTATGAAAATTAAATTAAAAATTATTTAATTTAATAATCAAAAAGAAGTCTGATGAGGAAATGTGGTGATTTCCGAAATAGTACTATAACTTCAACCATTTAAAACTGTTGTTGTTTTTTCACTAACAAATCTTCCATAAACTGGCCTTGAGCTCAATAAAATTATAAAATATTAACATTTACTAGGCCAACAGAAAAATGAACAAACATTTATTTTTTGTTTAATTCTTCCTTAAATATTTCTTGTTCACTTTTTCCTTTTAGGAAATTTATCAGTCACACACTCTTTTAATCACTACTGGGTCCCTGCTCAGGCGCCAGTTAAAGGATCATAGATCCTTACACTAAAAAAAATAGAAGGGCCAACTCGCCCTAAGAATAATTGAAAGATATTTGTACGTTATAAAGGTCACTTTATTAGCACTTTACACTTAAATTAGGTCTTAACACTACTAGTACCCCTAGGTAACTGACTCCTCAACTGTAGCAGCGTCGAGCACCAGCCCTCGGTATAGCAGCTGCGACGCATCTGTTGCGTCATGGTGTTGCATTGCATTGCAGCGGCTACGATGTTGGCTTCCCACGGGCATTTCACCATGCTCTAGAATGCTTGTGTAAGCATATCCAGCGGTAACGACCGTGGCCTTGATTTCCCACAGGTGGAGCGTTAGCTATGCTAAGGCACAGTTACAGCATATGATGAAATAGGATTCTGCTGACACAGCGCACGTGTCGTGGCTGACTGTGGGAACTGTCTGGACTGGGCACTAGCGAACGTGTTAACTTCCATATTCGGGGGTTTGTGGAAATTCACAATTAGCTGCCTGAACATCTTCGTAATAGCAGAATTTCAGAGTCGGTGAAGTACAGGTAAGCGTTATACTATGCATGAATCATTTTACCGAATGTGATTACTAAAATCTCATGGAGTATAAAATGGGTAAGTTTCATTTACTTTGATCAATCATATAGAATATATACATATATCATATATAAATTACTGTTAAAAATTTATCATGCTCATACAACTCGTATGTGAGGGTGCTGCGCATTTGCTTCTATATAACGAATGCTGGATTTTTTTCTTTGGATTATAAAAAAAAAATTATCAAAAAACAACGAGAATTTTGAGATGATTAAGCTTGCAAATTATTATACTAAAATTGAAATGTCTTCTAGCCAGCCCACAAGAAAATTTTATACAAGTTCTCATTAAAAATTTAAAAATTTGATTGAAATCTAACGTTTTTTTTTAAAAGTGTGGTTTTTAATGAGGCAATTCTTTAATCGGAGTTGGTCTTTTTGACACCTGTCACTTGATTTATACTCTGTTTGGCTTGCCATTTCATATTGAACAGACTTATTCTGGAACAACGTTTACAACGTTCGGTGAATGGGCCCATAACGAGATGGCCACCGATCCCGAATTTCACATGAAAATTTTGTTCAGCGATGAAGCTCACTTTTGGTTGAATGGGAACGCTAATACACTAAAGTGTCGCATTTGGAGTGATAATAATCCACAAGCCATTGTGGAGACGCCTTTACATCCTCAAAAAGTCATTGGTCCATGTTTCTTCAAAAATGAAGCCGGCCATAATGTTACAGTCAATGGGGTACGCTATAGAGCCATGATTAATGACTTTCTCGTGCCTGAATTGGGGGTGTGGCGTGGACTCCAAGATCGTGCAACTGAAGTTCAGTCACTGAACACCGCTGGACTATTTTTTCTGGGGTTATGTAAAGAGAATATTATGCAAGGCACATTTAACAGGTAGTAGCAGCAGATTTTTTTTTAAATTTGCAAGACCCCAAAACTGTCAAACTTTGTTTATCTTTTACTTTGTTTACCAATTATTTTTTTTTATATAAAAATTAACTATTTTTTAATTCGAAATAGGAAGGTGTGTTTTTTGCCACAAGATTTAAGCGAAGGGCAGAGGTCTATTTTTTAAGTTTCAACCGGAGTCTCGAGAAGGTGCGGGTGGACCAGGGCATGTGGTATCAGTTGCGGTGGGAATAGTATGCCCTGCTTCCTTATTGGTGGTGGGATACATTTAATGCCCAACGCTATTCCTTTTTTCCATAAAATCGCTTGTTTAGTATGCGCATTATGGGGGGTTTCCACCTTGTTGGCCCGAAAACCTGGTGTTTTTTCTGGAATTTTTTTCTCGAAAATTATAATAGGGAAAAGGATGAAATTTTCGCACAGTTTCCGGAAAAAGTTTATTGAAGCTTTACAATTTTTTTTGGTACCCAAGTAAAGGTTGGGAAGGGGTACCGAACAATAGCGGCAGGTCGGCTGCGACTCGTTCTCATAATGAAAGTGCTATCGTCCGTTAATACAATATGAAACACAAACGAAAAATATTTTCTTAATCTGTACACTTTTCCGCATCCGTGGTACTAAAACGAAGGAAAAACCATGAAATTTGCAAAAATTTTGAACTTTTGGAAAAAAAATAAATATTACTGATTATTTTTTTAAATAAACAATTTTCAATATTTTTGTAGTACCATCTAGTTTCACTGTTGAACATGTGAAAAAAAATTCATGGCGATTGCTCAATTTTTGCGCCCTGTAGGACTTCCACCAACTCTAAGAACGTGGTTTTGAGAAAAACGCGTTTGAATATTTTAATTCTAATAGCAAAAATGTATGTTGAATTCCAGGGATCTCAATTAGAGTATTCATCTTATTTCATGTTTTTGGGGTCGCTAATTACGAATCTGCAAAATTAATAGTAGATCATAAAATCTTGACGCTTACGCCTAGTCTGCTATGCCCGGTCCGTACAAGCCACCTTCCTCCTTTTCAAGCCGCGGCGGATCAGCACGCTTGACACCGCTCCAGCAAACGGCCGATAACTTTCGTAATTTAACAAAATTTTGTGAGCGTATTCTTGAAACATGTATCTCTCTAAATATGCAACAAAAATAAAAAGCGATTGTTTTCATCTCACAAGGTAGAAACCCCCCTTAAAGTGTAATTTTGTTGATCAGCTACATATATTTCTTGTAGATGTAATGCTAATTTTTGGATGCAACGCTACTCTTTGCGTGCATTTTCAATGGAGGTTTGTAGTTCTTATAGGTTTGTACTTAGGTGAGCTTGTTACCATATGGTATTCAACACTAGTCACTATTAAGTCAGTAGCTCGGTTCCAGATGCAGTAAGATTTACAAGTTTAGTCCGAAGTTACAGAATAATCGTTCCGCCACATGTAAAAGTTATAGTAGATAAAAATCATCACGAAAGCTTTCCTGTAATTCCGGACTAAACGGCACCTGGAACAAAAGTAAATAGATTATATCACCACGGGCACACCAAACTTGCAATGCAAGATCTGGAAGTTGATGAAGAACAAAGAAGTAAGCATCAAAAAACAGGAAACAAATCAATTGCTAAACTTTTCAATATAAATTAAGATTATATTTATGGAAATGGAATATTTGGTCCGATGTTTGTAGGAACCAGATGTATAAGAGTTAGACCCATCGAAAAGTATGCCGATATGATCAGGACGACGAGCTGAGTCGGTTTAGCCATGTTCGTCTCCCTGTCAGTGTGTTCTTCTGCTTAAACGCAAACTACCCCTTTTCCAACAGTATTTCAGAAAAACACAGATGTATTTCAGAGCAACACAAATGTATTTTACAAAAGCACAATTGTATTTCAGAAAACACATATGTATTTCAGAAAAACACAATTGTATTTGAGAAACACACAAATGTATTTCAGAAAAACACAAATGAAATTCTGAAAAGCACAATTGTATTTCAGAAAAACTCAAATGTATTTCAGAAAAGGCGAAAATAATACATTTGTGTTTTTCTGAAATACATTTGGCCTATTGTGAAGAACATTTGAGTTTTTCTGAAATACAATTGTTCTTTTCTGAAATAGATTTCTGTTTTTCTGAAATACATATGTGTTTTTCTGAAATAGATTTGTGTTTTTTTGAAATACAATTGTGCTTTTCTGAATTTCATTTGTGTTTTTCTGAAATACATATGTGTTTTTCTGGAAAGTGTAGTCCCTCAGTTTTTGAACCGGCCAGATCGGACGACTATAACGTATATAGGAGCCGATTGTTCAGATTTTATATTTTGCTACATAACTCCTCCACTTAACCAGCTAGAGGTTTGAAATTTTGCAAGAATGTCCGCTATTCTAAACTCTATAGAAGCAGTGAAAGATATATAACATATAGCTCCCATACAGCAGCACGAAAACCACTCCAATTGTTCAGATATTGCATTTTGAGCCAAGACTCCTTTATTTAATTAGCTAAGGACTTGAAATTTTCCACAAATATTAATTTCACTATACAACAAAATAAACATTTATTTTTCACTAGGATCACAGTATGTAATTATGATTCGCCACCTTTAAACTATTTTCTTTTGAATAAAAGGTAGCTAAGGTAATGTGACGTTTCCGATAAGCTGTAATTTAACTCCAGTTAGCAATAGATTCCATTGTTTTAATCTCAATCCTAATATTTCAGATTTTTCTTTGGTCAAAACTAATTCTTTAACAAGGTCATTTAGTTCTGATTGACTAATCAAATGTGGTTCAGTATTATTTTCATCTAAAAACACCTCTTCGCTATTAGAAGGGCCTGCTTCATCTTCTTCTTCCATAGGACTCGATAAACTTGACGAAATACAAAATCTTTCCGGTACTGGAATGTCTGGAGAATGTGGTAGCGGCTTTGACACTGATGACACACTTTTCCGAGTGTTTTGATTTTTTTGAAAAACCTTTCACAGTTGTTAAACAGAAGTAACAGTCGTCTACGTGATTTTTGGCTTCACGCCACGGCATTGGTATACCAAAAGGCATCTGTTTAATATTACCCTTGTACCAACCCGTCAAATATTTATAACATTTTAAACAAGATACTTGATTTCTAATGGAAGTTTAAAAATAAGCTTTATAACATTTTTTAAACAAAGGCGAAATTGGATTTTTTTTCACTTTTAGGAGTAAATTGACCACAAACGTAACAAAATAAGCTTGGAGAATTAACACAAACACGCAGCATTTTGTAGATTTATGAATAATTTAAATGTTTTGATGACTTTTGTGCACACCAATGATATAATTTTATAGGTACCCTCAACTAAGTGTAACGAAAAGTAAATAAAGTAAGATAACCTTTATTTATGTTTTGGGACGTGATATCTAAATATGAATTTGTTTTCTGTTGTTTACTAAGGGCCAGTTTTTCAGTGCAAGTTGAACTCTGTTTGTCGTTTAAACAAAGTTTAAACTCAGTATGCAGTTTTTCAATAACTTTAAACGGAGTTTAAACGGCCGATCGCGCACGGTTAAATTTAGTTTAACTTATAAGCTGTTTGCTGACTACTTCGTTTTGGTTGCGACAAGCTTATTTGAGCGCAAGGAAACAAAGTTTAAATTTAAACTGAGTTTAACTTAGTTTAAACTGAGTTTAAACCAGCACTGAAAAACTGTCCCTAAGTATACCAAATACGAATCATCATTCGGGATATCGGTGATCTTTTTGATATTGCATAATGTTATTATTCTAGGGTACCTTGCTATCATAATATTTCTAATAGTGATTGACAAATGGTCGTCGTTATTTATATTTGCTATAGAGTTAATTGCCGAAAGGGAATCAGAGCATATAGCAAAATTTTTGTTTTTGTTCTTTATTGTGTCCATAGCTTCGTATATCGACCTTAGATCCATCTGTGTATATATAGGTGTAGTTGCGGTATTTATCTTTAATTTCATAAACTTTTGTTTGATATTGTATTGAGCTTGTGTTGTTTTTGATTAGGGAGTTAAGTGAGGTATTTATTGCTTTGGGGCTTAAAGTATAGGCAGGAACGTTTCGAGAGATGTGTTTGGGATGTTTAAAACTTTACCAATTGCTGGCTCTATTTTGGGTAGGTATTTTCTTTTTCTATAGTTTGCGGTGATATTATGGAGCAGGTTGCCTTTTGTTGTTAGAAGGGATTTAAATAAACTTGCCATTGTAAAATCTATTTGATTTTCAAATGAAAGTATATTAGCTTCAAAGAATATGTTTGAATTGGGGAAGAGCGCAGTGCCCCCAGAGCGGTTTTTATAGCTGAGTTTAATATTGTTTAAATTTTTTTTAGCTGGGAGTTTGGGGCGAAGCCGTTCAAATAAATTCCATAATTTGTTTTAGAAATTAATAGCGTTTTTACTATTAACTTTGGAGTGACTAGGCATTTTTTAATATTTAGTAGTGTTATAATTGTAGCACTCATTAAATCGATGTGGCAGTTCCATCGGTATCTTTTGTTGAATATGACACCCACTATCCTTAGTTCATTGCGTATGCGCAGAAGTCAATTTCTTTGGGAAAGGATATTATAAAGCTTAATTTGTTATAGGCGATCAGAAAGATAATGACCGATAAAGGTGAACCCTGAGGAATGCCATTGTCCATGGGCTTGACATCGGAGATCTGGGTATTAACGCGTACCATAAATTTCCGGTGGGTCATAAAGTTTATGACGTACTTCGTTATTTTAGGGCCAACTTTCCATGCTTTAAATTGATCTACAATTGTGTGAATACCTATTTCGTCGTATGCTTTTTCAAAGTTAAGAGATATAATTGTAAGATGACTTTTTGATGAGAGTTTAGTAGCTGCTAGATAGTCTAACAAGAGAAGAGTATCCGCTGTCGATTTTCCTCTCATAAAACCCATTTGACGGCTATTGAGTAGCTTGTGATTTATTACAAACCACCAGAGCCGATTCGCAATTATATTGTCTAAAACTTTTGCAAAACAGACATTAAGGGATATAAGTAGGTCTGTACGAATTGGCAACGGTTTGATTTTGGTTTGGGAAGCGGAATAATTAAATTATATTTGAAGGTTTTTGGGATGTTGTCCTGAAAAATTGAACTATATAATTTATTAGGCGTTTTTTGAACGTCTCGGACGAGTTAAGTATCATTGGATTCGCTATTCTGTCTGAGACGGGAGTTTTCCCTTTCAATTTTCTGAGTGCCGCTGTCAACTCTAAATAGTTTACAGCTTTTTCTATGATTTGTGCTTCTTTGGAAGGATTTAAGTCGATTGGGGATTATAATGTTATAATTTTGTTTTGAAAGTCGATTGAGAAATTTTGATCAGAGGCGTTTTAAATCCAGAATATCACAAGTTTATTGGCAATGTCTTTAGGGTTAATATACACCTGGTTTTGGTTATTGTACGATTGAAGGCAGTGAATACCATGCGATAACTTGTATCCGCAGAATCATCTAATATTTGTCCAAATGGTGTTGGTAGGTGTATTAGGGTTAATTTCTTCTGTCAATTTGTGTATTAATTGATGTTTCGCTGTTTTTATTTTGCGTTTTAATTGCGAATTTGCTTTCTTACAGTTGAGGAGATTTTCCTCAATCATATTTCTTTTAATATTCTTGAATAGTTTGTTTTTTCTGCGTTAAAATTAGTAAGGTCTTTAATTTAGGGTGTATGTGTGTTTGGGGGATTGTTTCATTCGCCGATTGTAGTAACATTTTTTTGAGGTTGGAAGCTTCGGCGTTAATATTAAGGCTGGCAAGTCTGATCGACTCATAATGAGTACATCTTCTTTGGAAAAGTGACCAATTTGCATGATTTGTGTTGACTTGAGCGAATAATTTTCGGTCGGATATAAGGAAATGAGAAACGGAAAGTGATCAGTACCGTTTAAATGGTCTAAGGTTTTTCATTCCAAATGCGTGGCGCGGTCGGGAGAGCAAAAGGTCAAAGCTAAGTTGGTAAACGTATTGTGGGTAAAAAGGTGAGTGGGGGATTTGTCATTTAAAAGTATATAGTTGGACTGATTCATGAAATTTGCTATTTCCCTTATGGCTATTTTTATGTCAACCGCAGTTTTGGTGCCAGCTAATAAAGTCTTCTGTAATAATGTGTGAGCCGTGTGTACTCGTATGGTTGAGTACATTTTCAAGCTGTGAGCTTGGAAGTTGGTGGTGGGAGGAATGAACGCTGATGTAATTTTAAATTTTTTTACAGAATAGATTTCCAATGTTATGTTAGCAAAGTCTTTACGTGTGTATTGTTTTTGTGTACAAGTAGAGCAGCTCCACCATATGGCAAATTTGAGTTAAAAGAATACATTGAAAAATTGATCGGGATAGGAATATTTTGGAAGTTAGAAGGGATGTGGCTTTCTTGTATAGATATAATTTCCGGTTTGTATGTTTTTATTAGTATTAATTATTCGTTGTAGGTATTTATATAACCGTTAATATTCCATTGGATTATTTTTATTGTCATGGTTTAGGGAATCGAATAAGTTGTAAATACTATTTATGGATATGCATACTTATTTATATGTATAAATTTAAATGTTTATGAGTTTGAGTACTTTTGTACCTATATGTGTGCTTGTGTGTAATTGTGTGAGTATGTATTTTTGTTAGGACGCTGGGCTTGTACTGAATACGGCATTTTTCGTTATCTTATTTAACTTTTTTAAATCATTTTTTGTTTTTCTGGAGATCTTTCGTGGTAAGATTCTGATTTTTTTCTTTTATGATTTGTTATATGGTATTTCCCGATATAGTGTTGCTATTGAGAAAAACATATGAGTAGTCAATTTGCTCTCTTTCTTTACCAGCTGAAGTGGGTGGTGATTGCGAGTTATGTGGTGGGTTTGGTGAGTGTAGGTGTTGCTGGAGTTTGTTGTTTATGTTACGTTATCTATTAATGTTCTTGTTGTTGTTGGTGAGTGGGTTGTGGAAGCTGATGGGTTTGATGCTGTTGTCATTGTTGTTGTTTTTACATATGTCGTTTTTTGTGGGTGGCGGGTTTCGTATGAGTGGCCGTATTTGAGACATTTCATGCACCGGAGAGGTAGCATAAGATTTGTTGGGTTGATTCGAGGCCGCTCGCTGGTTAAATAAAATATCCACACATCTTCTTTACAATTTCAATGTGGAATTTTTTATTACCGTCCGGGATACAATAGTTACAAATATATATTAGAATCCTTACACTTTTGTGCGTTGCCTTTACAAAATGCCAGCCCCGAAATCCGGTAATTCGTTAAAATATAATGGCTGTCATTTCGTTTACAGAGTTTCGTGGCATTGCCACCAAAGCAATTTAAATAAAATAATTACAATATGATCGATTGATAGGATGGCACAATAAAATAGCAAGATAATAGATAGCAAGATATAATATACTATTGATAGTTATATGGAACAATAGCTAGCCGCGCCAACATCTCCGCCTCCGTGGATCTAACCAGATTCACCAACGTTTATCCCCGCCAGTCGATGTCATCTACGACTATGGGCTCCTCCACGCCATAACATTTGGTTCGTCTTGTTAACTCGGGCAGGTACTCATCGATCCATTTTCTCCAGAATCTGTGCTGCATTTGTTGCTGAGACTGTATAGGCTGTGCTCCTGTAGGTTTGCGTCGTTTAGCGCATGTTTCATTACTCTTTTCACACTACGGACGAGTCGCTCCCAACATCCACAAGTGTGAGGATTCAGTGGGCAATTGAAAGCCCACTCGATGTGCATATTCGCCAGTGCGTTACGTATTTTCCCATTCTCGAAATCCATTATCTGGCTTCTCAACTCCCTGCTTGCACCGACGAAATTAGTTCCGTTGTCGGAGCGGATGCGTACTGGCGTTCCTCGGCGGTTCATGAAGTTGCGAATGCACATAAGGCACGTATCCCTTGACAAATAGGGAGGAATAGCAGTTGCGGGATCTATCCGTCCACCTACACGTATGACCCCTACTTCATCAAATACTGGTGTGAGGATCCCCTCGATGAGCTGCTCCATTCCAAATTCTTTCCTGCGGTAAGTGCATAACATTCGTCAGCGAAGCACTCCTTCTGTACTGCTCGAAGTATCGCTATTTCGGTTCTCCTCACCTCGGTGGCGCTTAGACCTTTGATGTTTCTCTGGCTTGCGGCCTTTTCACAGTTATTTCGAAATCACAAAATCTAGCCCACTACCCTCCTTATTGCGAATGAGCTTTGAAAATCTCTTAAACGTGAAGGTGTTGATATTAACAGCTAGAACGGAGTATTTTGGTTGAAGCTCTTCACATGTATTCAGATTCATTTCATCCGGCGGCCACATGAGTTCCTACTGCTGCAGGAGTTTCGGTCCAGGTTGACGCCCTCTTATCTGCTCGCTGGCGTGTTCCCCAATCCGCTTTGAAGCGCTCGAAAGCCAACGCCACTCGTTCATGTTACTATTTTCCATAGTTTTGTTCACACGATGAGCAACGTATGGTTTATAACCTCGATGGTCAGACTTTATCCATGCCGGTACTGGTTTGGAATCGCTCCACATCACAGTTCTCTTGAAGGACATTCTGCCGTAGTCGTGTAGCCAATACTGCTGCATAGAGCTCGAGACGAGAAATAAATGTAAGTTTTAACGGCGCGTATTTCGTCTTTCCCATGATGACTACAGGATGGGCAGTACTTGGTCCCTCCGCGAACCCCCAACTACCGCATAGGCTCCTTCACTCGCGTTTGAAAATATGTGCATCTCGACCGGACGACGTTCAAAATGCAGTACATAGCACCGCAGCACGCTTACTTCTTCCAAACGCATAATCGCTTTTAACTAGTTTAGCCTTGCTCATGTAAATCTTCCGTAATACATTCGTCCCATACAATACCTGCTAGCCAAGTGGACTGTAAGAGAAGCTTTGCTCCCATGGTGTATTATGCAGCCATTCCAAATGGATCAAACAGCGACATTGTGACGCTCAGTATTTCGTAGGTCTTCTATTGCCGGCATGCACGACTGGATTCATTAAAATAATTGCTAGAGGCTGGTTCAAGTACGGTCCACTAAGCAATGCCGAGTTCAGTGATACCTTGTTGATTTCCGCAGGGGCGTCGAAGACTAGTCGCATTTTTCCAGGTTTATTGGCATTCCAAACTCCAAAGTGCGGCAGAAACCAGACGTGCTTTTCTCCTGTAATGAGCTCCTCCGCTGTCAGTTTTCTTGAATATCCTTTATCCACATATTCCTTCATTACTTGAACGTATGCAGTTTTGAAGCCTTCATCGCGTTTGAATTTCCTCTCCAATGCTAGTAACCGAGATTCTGTCATTTTCCGACTGCCAGGTAGTTTGACGTTAGCCTGCTTCCAAAGCAAGCCCGTCTCAAAATGCTGCCCTTTCCTCACGGTTGTGCTCCCTAACAACAAAGTCAAAACTTACGTGCTTATTAACATATGTACGTGTATCTATATTAACTGGATACCATCAACCAATTCGCTAACACGAAGCAAATGAATTTATATAATTTAAATTGCAGACCTGCAACCAATTCAACAACGCAAAAACCAAGATCGTATGTAAATATTAGCAGACGTAAACCAGAATTATCGCAGATCAAAACCATTTTGCCCACGCCGACGTAGACCAGAATTACCGCTGTTCAGAAACCGTAGATGAATATTAAATCGTTAAAAATGAGATTTGTAAAGTAAAAAATGTATAAAATTACCAAAAAATGTCAACTGTATAGGTTTTATTTTTATTGAAATTCTGCAATCCGTTATGCATTCGCATACAAACAAATACATACGCATATGGGCCTTTATAGTAGAGGCGCAATTTCAGGCTCACCCTAACCTTCATCGAACAAATGCTCACGTGTTACAATCGTTTTGCAAACCGTTATGTCTGGCCGTTATGTACATACACGTTCAAACCCACAGACAAACCAACCCCCATACATTTTCTTAAAGGTACTCACCTAATGCCCAAAAATCGCTGAATATGGAACTTTTGGTGTCTCTTCCCTTGTGGCTAATTTTGGTGTTGCGATGTTTGATGTACTCCCTCGTTGCGTACCCGTTGCTTGTAACACACGTTGCCGGTGCAAAAATATGTAAATCCTGACGCTTAAGTTGCCGGTGGAACCGCTTTCAGAATTGCCGGTGAAGTGCTCGCTGACCACAAGATGGCTTATGGTACGACGCAAAGACTTTTGTAAAAATGATGAAAAAGCATTGAAAATTTTGGTGTCCCCAAATGCACCGACAAAAGTGTAATAAAAATTGTTGGGTTGATTCGAGGCCGCTTGCTGATTAAATAAAATATCCACACTTCTTCTTTACAATTTTAAAGTGGAATGTTTTATTACCTTCTGAGATACAATAGTTACAAATATGTATATATTAGAATACTAACACTTTTGTGCGTTGCCTTTACAAAATGCCTGCCCCGAATGCCGGTAATTCGTTAAAACATAATGGCTGTCATTTCGTTTACAGAGTTTCGTGGAGTTGCCACCAAGACAATTTAAATAAAAAAATTACAATATGAATGATTGATAGGATGGCAAGATAAAATAGCTAGATAATAGATAGCAAGATATAATAGAATACTGATAGTTAGTATATGGAACAATAGCTAGCCAACATGATTATCGAACGTAATGATAAGTAAACCTGTTTCAATTAGGTTTTCGTCGATTATTTTTTTATTTTTCTGACTTCACTTACGTTTTGATTTTTGAGTTCATCTTTTATTATATCCTCTGGTATTCCTTTCAATTCACTTGAAAAAATAACACCTTTTGAGCTGTTTAAGGTATTGTGCACAGAAAATTCAATTTTTATGGTTGGTGACAGAGATGTTAATGTTATAGATTTTGTGGCTTAAACGTAGGTTTTGGTTTTTATTCCGTTTTTAACTTTTTACATAAGTCTACTTCGCCACCGCACACGAAGTCTACAATTTTTTTTTATTAAGAAGGGTTATACTTTTGTAAATCTTTCAGTATCCTCATTTCCTGACATTAGTAGGTATTTAGGTAAATTGGAGCTGTTTTGTAATTTTTTATTTTTGTTAGTTTTGAATATAAGTTGGTTATCGGCCATGTTTCAAAAAACAATTAAAGGAGTGTAAAATTGGAATGAGAAGAAATTTTTCTTCACGTTGAATACAGAATTGATTGTAACCAACTTCTTCGATAAAAAATTCTTCTTCTTTGCGAGATGGAGTGAGGTTTGCAGGGAAAATTCTTAATACGGAGGAATCATATATATTTACATTTATATTTTCATTTTCATTCTTCTCCACGAAAGATATTTACAATGGAGAAATTTTCATATCACCTAGGCCTTCACGTTCGACACTTTCAACAATCTGCGTAGCCGCACTAGTGATTCCACTTTCACTTAAACGCAATTTCTCACGGCTTCCTGCCCTTCCTTTACTTATTTATATTCCGTAGTGTCTTTTACTTACCTTGCTCATAATGCTTTCACTCTAAATACCTTTAAAATATTTATTAATATCACTGTCCAACAGCGTTTTTGGAACAGAATAGCGGCCCTATAATTCTGAAAGGGTATGTTGAGTAGATCATTTCTGTAGAACAAACTTATGGTCCAGCACGTCTGAGTTGTCTTTTACAGTGGGTCAAAGTTTTCATTTTTTGGTCGAAGGGAGCATTATACTATATGAAAAAAATGTTGTAAGTTAATGTCTGAGAGAATTCTTATGGTCAGAGTTGTATTGTGGAATTGTATAAGGATTATTTTTGTGGAAGATCTTAACCCTCTAACTGGTCTCTTTATGGGTCAATTTGACCCGTTTTTCGAGAAAATCAAAAAATATCCTTTAAAAAAGGACATTTAAGGATTAAAATATTCTACGAAAATGTTTGGTGGAAAATTTCAGTGGGGGTCACCCAAGACACCATTATTGTAAACTAAACTAAAATAAATGTAAAAAAATAAAAGTTAAAGCTTAAATAAGCATGCCGGATTCTGTTTGCATATTAAGAGATTGGTTTTGTTTTATTTGTGGACATTTTACGCACCATCAAGGCAGAAGAAAGATATTCCCTACAATTGAAGAACACTATTTTCTTTTGTTTGGAATACGATTTTTATGTGAAGCTTCGATACCAAAAATTGTATGTACTACTTGCGAAAGTGGTCTTTTGACCTGGTACAAAGGCGGTACTAAGGCCCTGCCATTTTCTGCGCCTATTATATGGATTGAACCTGAAGATCACAAATCAGATACATGCTTTTTCTGCGTAAATTACAAATTTGGTAAAAGCCAAAGGCACTACGCGATAATGAGATACGAAGCAACAAATAATGTCATTTTACCAGAAGTGCGCTGTGAAGGTGTTCCGGTGCCTCAACCGCCTACACATACATTTTCGGCCAATATGACATAACCCCAATACAGAAATAACAGCGGCGGTTGAAAACATATCAGATATAAGTTACTTGCCTCCTGATGGTTTAAACATATGTCCTAATTTGATAGACCAAGCTTATTTTGAAGATCTTGTAAGAGATTTAGGACTAACAAAAGAGAAAGCTGAAATATTATCTTCCAGATTGAAAAACAGGAATTTGATAAAAGCCGATGTAAAAGTTACATCGCCAAGAAAAAGACACTCCGATCTGGAAAGTTATTTTAAAAAATCAGAAGAACTTGTATACTGTTGCAGTATTGAAGAGGTTCTAAAATATCCACTGGACTCTTCCGCTTGGCGACTATTTATAGATAGTTCAAAACACAGCTTAAAAGCAGTTTTACTGCACAATGGAAATCAGCATCTATCAATACCGGTTGCGTATTCCACAAAAAAGGAGGAAACATACGCAAATATTTCAAATCTCTTAAATAAAATTGAATACTATAAATATAAATGGGAAGTATGCGCAGACTTCAAAATGATTGCAATATTGACTGGAATGCAAACAGGATACACAAAACATTCTTTGTAAATGGGATTCACGTGCTACCAGCAGCCATTATCATATTAAATATTTCGAAGAACGTAAAGAAAATATTATTGGTGACTTAAATGTAATCCTTGTCCCAAAAGATAAGGTCATACTTTCACCGCTGCATATTAAGTTGGGCGTGGTGAAAAATTTATTAAAAGCTTAAATACACAAGGAAATGCTTTCAAACGCATTCAAACAATTTTCCCCAGATTATCTGCAGCAAAATTGAAAGAAGGTAAAATAGTTTTAAGAAATAATTTATTTCATTTAATGTAAATTACCTTTTCTAGGAATGCTCGTTGGACCCGATATAAGAAAATTATTACAATATGAAGAATTTTATGGTCATCTGTCGGATATGCAAGAGACAGCTGCATTTTCTACACTCTCATCTCAATTTTTTTAAAGAAAACTTTAGAGCGGTTTCAGATGAAGACGGTGAAAGATTTCATCAGGATATAAAGGTATTGGAAGAAAGATTCAAAGGGAAATCCCAAAGTGTAATGCTTGCTGAATACGTATGGGGCTTGTACAGAAACCTTGACACATCGGAACATTCACGTCAAGCTAAATACAGCAAAACATATTAAGTTGAATCTTTAATACATTATCATACTGCTGAAGCAAAAAAATAAATATGTACATACTATAATAAACCACTATTAAAGTTGGCGTGTAATTTTGCCAATTATTCGTAAAGAGCTTTATTTACAACAATGGTGTCTTTGGTGACCCCCACTGAAATTTTCCGCCAAACATTTTCGTAGAATATTTTAATCCTTAAATGTCCTTTTTTAAAGGATATTTTTTGATTTTCTCGAAAAAAAGGGTCAAATTGACCCATAAAGAGACCAGTTAGAGGGTTGAGATCTTCCACAAAAATAATCCTCATACAATTCCGCAATACAACTCTGACCATAAGAATTCTCTCAGACATTAACTTACAACATTTTTTCATATAGTATAATGCTCCCTTCGACCAAAAAATGAAAACTTTGATCCACTGTAAAAAAAAACTCAGACGTGCTGGACCATAAGTTTGTTCTACAAAAATGATCTACTCAAAATACCCTTTCAGAATTATGGGGTCGCTATTCTGTTCCATTCAAAAAGTCTTCATTTGTTGGACCGTGTATTTATACTTTTTATACCAGAGCGTTCTTGTACACAAGGATATATTAACTTTGTTCGCATAACGATTGTTTGTAACATCCACCAAGTAAAAAAAGCTAAATTCGGGCGAAACCGATTTTTATATACCCCGCGATATATTTTTGTATGGTCGGTGCCCATGATTTCATAAAATTTCCGTTTCTATGTTTCAAATCGCAGCTAGTATTAAACTTTACTCAATTTCTTCCAATAAATACTGAAAATCGAACTTTTTTGCATTTTTCAAAATTTCCGTTATTTGGAAGTTGGGCGTGGTTATGGTCCGATTTCAAAAGTTTTTGACATAAATACCTATTTCTTAGTTCAAAATCGCTCCAAATACCAAATTTCACTTAATTTGCTTTAATGGTTACCGAAAAATCAGAGTTTTTGCATTTATCAAAAACTTCCGTTATATGGGAGGTGGGCGTGGTTATTGACCGATTTTGACCATTTTCAATACCAGCCTGTTCAAAGAGCAATCTATGTAGCAAATTTCATTGAGATATCTCAATTTTTTCTCAAGTTATTGTAACCACGGACAGACGGACGGACGGACGGACAGACAGTCAGGGCTAAATCGATTTCATTCTGATCACTTTAGTATATATATGTCTATATCTATCTCGATTATTTTTTGCTGTTACAAACAACCGTTATGGGAACAAAGTTATAGTACCCTTGTGTACAGTACGCTCGGGTATAAAAATAATCGAGATAGATATAGACTTATGTATATCAAAATGATCAAAATGGAAAGGGGAATTGATTTAGCCTAGACTTTTTGTCCGTCTGTCCGTCCGTGGTTAAGATAACTTGAGTGAAAATGAGGTTTCTTAATGAATCTTAGTACATACATACATAGATTGCTCTTTGGCCAGGGTAGGTAGGTATTAAAAATGGTCGAGACGGGTCAAAACCTCCTCCCATATAACGGAAGTTTAGAAAAATGCAAAAACGCAATTACCGGCTTCGAAATAAGTAAAATAAATCAAATATTTTATGTTTAAAAGTTAATTGACTTTGCACCAGCCTCCTCACTGCTGCTGTAGATGACTAATAGTTTAAATTGATAAATATTCCCAGCAGCAAAACGTAATAGCTAGTAAATGAGTCGGTAAGAGCCAAAGTCAGGGTCTGACTGCTGAATTCATCGCTGAATTTTAACACACCGATGTCCTAGGAAATTCATACCTGAACAACTCGCTTACCCATGGATATTAACCGATCACTTATATGCATTACCGACTCACATACTTGGTTATATGAAACAATCAGCTGTACACCTTACTGACTCACATACTTGGGTATATGAAACGATCAGTTGTACGCCTTACCGACTCACATACTTGGTTATATGAAACAATCAGCTGTACACCTTACTGACTCACATACATAAATATATGAATCGATCAGCTGTACGCCATACCGACTAAAAGGAATCCAATACAAATATTATAGTTTTGAACTTAATAATTTATTAGTTAATAAAAATAAACATAATAGGAATAATAAATAAATGCAATTCATAACTCATAACTAAAAAATATATACATTTTCTAATGATTGCAATTTACTTTGTTTAGTTCTTATCTTTTTGCCACTTCAAGGAACCGGCTTTGTGGAAGCGATTCTTGCCTCATTTTGAAGGCTCTAGGCTAAGCGAAACTGTTATATAACGAAGATTTGTTTATTAGAAAAATAAAACTAACCATATATTGCATCATTTAGGCACTCGAATTTTATTAAATGGCACTTTTTCGTGCAGTCCATCATAATTTACTTGCACCATGACTTTATCGCTGAGAAATTTTTTCATACCGTTTACAACTCCAATTGGTTCAATGATGTTTTTTATAATAGAAACCTTGTAAAGCAATTTGAATGTTAATAAAAATTGCATGTTGGTGCGACTTCAGACTTACGTATGCATCTTCAATTTCTGTGTGGTGCGATGCGTCGCAAATTGGGAATCTTATTGTCTTTTCCACTTCATCAGCAAATTGTTTTGTGCCTGGCTGTTTATTAAGGCTGCTTTCGACTTTTTCGTTTGATATATTTATATTAATAATTTCATTTATTTCGGCATTTAATAATCGTCTTTGGTGACGTATGTATGTATAGCAAATACTTCAAAAATTATTTTTCACTTCACACGCGACCGGTTTCAACTGATGCTTAAAATTTACTAAAGGAATAAAAACGAAATTTGCGTGGCAGCGTAACGGCAGGATAACGGTAATAATTTATTGTCAATAGTAAATATATGCATGTAAATATGTATGTTTGTAAATAGTTGCTGCTTCGATTTATTGGAAAATTTAGTACTGAAGGGATCGCATACCCATGGCAGCGACTCGTTCAGTTGATACGAATACATTTGTTGAAAATAACAACAACGATTTTAAAACGAAATTTGTTTCGTTTCTTGCACTGCAACCTATTACCAACTCGCTTACTTTTTTCAGTTATGAATTATTTTGCTATTGGGTTGAAATACATATACATACATACATTCAAATTCGACGAGCAAAGAAGCACAACACAAAGGAAATGTGCCCGCAAGCTAAAATTGCAAGGTAAAAGAAACACCAAAGGGGTAAACTGCCCATTGCGAGCATTATAGCTTAAGAATGACCAGAGAAAGTGTATTGACAAAGAAGCCTTATCTCAGTCCATTCCGACTCACATTCCTCTGATTTTGAGGGGTACTGTATATGTCAGCATGGTTCACCAAAATATTTTTCAAAATTGTTCTCCACTATTCGACAGCGATTGAGCAAAAACTAGCAGCAGCAGAGCGGGAATTGATAAAACGAGAGTTTTAATGTATGTACATATATTCGTTCTGTTATCGATCAAGCTGAATATTTATTTAAACTTTGTCAAAATTCATTTACTTAAATTTATAAAAATAATTTTTGAAGCAATATTTTTCAAATTTGGTACAATGCAAATCTGGCCATATGAGCCATTTATTTACTTTTTAACATTAAAGTATACATATGTATGTACATATATTCTACAAATATACATGTACATACATATATACATATGTACATAAGAATTGACGTATTTATTTTATGTACATATGTACATACATAGAAAGGCTCATATCATATTCTAAATCATTCAAAATCCGTAAAAAAGCCAACAATATGCCTAATAGAATTTATATGTACATATATAAACATACATTTGTATGTATACATATATACATATGTATTTATTTGTTGATATTACTAGTTACTTGTTATCACATGTAATAAAATTTACTATATTTTCCGAAACAAATAGAAGCCTAAAGTTCGTCTTATATGCAAGCAAAAACACAAACGCATATTTTTTGCACATCTTGACCATTTTCAAATCCAAAGAGCAATCGTATGTACCAAATTTCATTGAGATATTTATCTCAATGTTTACTCAAGTTATCGTCTGCACGGACGGACGGACAGACAGACAGACATCGCTAAATCTACTTCTCTTTTCATTCTGATAACAAGATTGCGTTCATCAGAGATGATTTTTGAGCGTGATTTTTGCGTGACGTCATTCTTATGCAATTGCGAGAGAGGGACCAAGTAAAAAGCAAAGGAAAAAATGTAAACATTGCGGAAAAATGTGTTAATATCGATATAAATTGTCCAATTGTGCAGGAATCAATAAATATGCAGGTATTTTGGACATGTATTTCTATTTGTGGACGATAGCCAACCACCACATTCAGAATCACAAGCGTTCACTACTCCCGAGGCCACGTAATTAACAATTCAGGAAACAAATAATCTATATAAGTAAAACTTTACTAAAACTGAATCTAAAAATCATTTTTAAAAAATGTATTATAATCTTCTATTCATATTATGGTACTCGTGCGAAACAGCGCAGCAACATGCCACATGAATTAGCGGTTGGCGACTTAATCCACTGGTGCATTGCTTTTTACCACCGCACCAAAAGAAGGAGATACTAACAAAAATATGTAAGTGGTTGCGGTCAATATAATAGAAGTGCATATACCAACCTTGTTCAGTTTTAAAATTTGATCATGATACAACATGCAGGAGTAGCGTTTCATTACCACTTCTTGCATCGGCAAATTTTAAGATAAGTATCTATACATATTATAAAACAAAGTCTAAAATTTTGGAAAGAGCTAATCTCGGGCACTACTGAACGGATTGGGATGCAACTTTTTTTAAATTAATGCTTGTAGTTAGCACTACAATGAACTTAAATTAAAAATTAGCCTATTCATTTTTGAAATATTTAAGTGTAAAGTTTTAAAAAAATTTACACTAAGTACAGCATTGCTACAACCGCTACGACACTGCGGGAAGATGTGTAGTTGTGTGAGTAGTAAATCACCCAGTAGCAAAATAATTCATAACTGAAAAAAGTAAGCGAGTTGGTAACACTGTGGAACATTTTTGGGATTATTGTCTGGGGGGTGAGAAATTCCAAGTCAGGGTGATGGTACTAGGTCAGTATAGTAAAACCCTCAAAGGGTTTGGCGTTCGTATGTGTCAGTTTTTTTTTATGACCTTTTACATTTTTTCCTTATCTTGATGTTTTTTCGCTTAGTTGTAACATTTTGGCAAAAAGGTAGTTTAACATAACTCGAGAACCACTTGTCCGATTTTGATGAAACAAATTTAGAAAAATTAAGAATTACAGTTTCTCTAATGTTTCTATACCGTTTTCCTATATGTGCAACACTTTCGAAGTTAAAAATGAATGTATGAAGGGAAAAAAGTATTTTTTTCCTAAAAATTTAAATATATATTTTTTTTTAATTCATAAAAAATCCAGCAACACTGGTTCTGTAATGTTCACATAAAACATGCATTGTCATTACACTTCTTCTCTTTCTCACACTGGTTCTGTGATTTTTGTCATTCAACAAGTGCCGACGAACGCGAACAGTAAAAGTAATTTTTCTCAAATTTTTTAAAAGTGAACAAAAGAGAACAAAATATGGAACTGTGCAAGCCAGATATAAATAGCTTTTGCTACTGCTGTGGTCAATATGTCTCAACACATAAAAAAGGGGAAATTTCAGTACTGATTTTGTTCAAACATACCAGATGTACTTCAACCAAAATGTTATAGTGAACGAAAATTGGGTACCAAATATAGTGTGTAAAGATAAGGAAAAAATTTAAAAGGTCATAAAAAAAAACTGACACATACGTACGCCAAACCCTTTGAGGGTTTTACTATACTGTCCTAGTACCATCACCCTGACTTGGAATTTCTCACCCCCCAGATTAGCTGTTGTACTGTGTTATAAGACTATTAAAGAAACTGTGGGATGCTCTGACCAAATAATCACTAACACTTTTTCGTACAAAAAAAACCGTGAAAGTAGTGGTCGTAAGCGTAAAATCCTAAGTGTAGATGATAGGCGTACTACAGGATATAGCAAAGTTGATCCTTTGCTTCAGATGGACACATGAAAAAAGAGCTAAAACTTTCTGTAAGTAAAATAACTATTCGTAGACATTTACAAGAATCCAAATTTAGGGCCAGAAGTCCACAAAAAGTTCTTTTGCTTTCTAAAAAATATGTAGCAGCGCATATCAAATTTGCTCATAAACAGTCAACTGGCCAGCATCGAAACAGCGCAACATATTTTTTTTGACGGACGAAAGCAAAATGGTTCTATCTGTGGGCAGACGTCAAGAAAGGTGTTTCGAAACAAATGCGAAGGATTTATGGAACAGCATCCAAGAATCATGGCGATAAGTCTCGCTGAAACTTTGCCAGTTTGTCATCTCCTCCATGTCCAGAAGATGTGCTGCAATTTAAAAAAATCGGCGCAATACCACCAAATATTATACAACTATTTAGTTAACATCCACCTGTGACCATTTTCTGCATTTTACTTCTGTAATATTTGAAAAATTTTATATACTCCTATTATTTTGATCGGTAAAATTTTATGTTAATTTACATATTTTTTTTTAAACATTATTTTGAAACCTTTTGATGAAAATGCTTTGCTGTACATAAATACAAGACTAAGCAAAGAACATATTTCTGAAGTGTTCCTGAATAAAATTTTACTTCTTCAAAAGAATACATATGTAGCAATTTGTGTATTTCCTTGGTAAACTCCTATTTTTTTTATTACAGCTCTATATTTACTCAAGTCACTGATTTTATATGTATGTATAAAAACATTATGGCAATATATGTATATGACTATTGTCCAAATGTACATTCAAAAGCGAAATATATATAGATAATTTCATCTCAAATCGTCCAGGCAGTTAGGGTTAGGTCTTTTTTTCCAATACATTTTTATACCTTTCATGGAAATGGTATATTAGTATAGTATACCGATATGATCATAGTGACGAACTGAATCGATTTAGCCATGTCCGTCTGTCTGTGTGTCTGTCTGTCCGTCGGTTTGAACGCAAACTAGTCCCTCAGTTTTTGAGCTATTTTAATGAAACTTGGCAGTCAGATGTCTAAGTTTGAAATTTTGCAAGAAGGTCCGCTTTACTAAGTTCTATAAAACCAGTAAAAATTTTATAGATCAAAGATACATAACATATAGCTCACATATAACTGATTGTTCAGCTAAAGTCTTGAAATTTTGCACAAGGCATAGGTATAGGGAGAACTAATGTAGAAGTGAAAATCATTAAAATCGGATAAATATGACGTATAGCTGCCATACAACCGATTGTTCAGATATTGCATTTTCGGTCAAAACTCCTTCATTTCATCAGCTAAAGTCTTGAAATTTTGCAAAACCAATAGCTATTAGGAGAACTATTTTAGCTGTGAAAATCATTAAAATCGGATAAATATAACATATAGCTGCCATACAACCGATTGTTCAGATATTGCAATTACTACGAAAACCCCTGCATTAAAGCGTCTAAAGACATGAAATTTTCCACAAATATTAATTATTATTGGGACTATTATAGCAGCCAAAATATTAATATCGAATAATTATAACATATGGCTCCCATACAATTCGCCCAGCATAGCCGAAGACAGCCTTTCTTACTTGTTTTTTATAGTTTCTACATCGAAATTCATGAGACACATAATTTTTCTTTTTGCTTGATTTTGAGTTCTTTCGTCGTGGGGAATTTTTAAAAATTCGTCTGAAAACTCGATTTTGCTCTATTGGTGCATGTTAATTTTTTTTGAAAATTCGGTAACTTTGCGAAGAAATTGCCGATTTTTGAATTTTGTTTGTAGGTAAAGGGTTCTGTTTGTAGGTAAAGGGAGGTGGGCGAGGTTATGGTCCGATTTCAATTAACGATGATAACTGCGATATTGAGGAATATTTGTTCACAAAATTTTGTGACGATACCTTACATCGTTATTGAGATACCTACAGAAGTTTTTTTGTAAGTGGTCGTGCTACCGCCCATTATTCAAAATTTCATAAAAATCAAGTTTCTTAATTAACTATCTATCTGAACATCAAATTTAAATTAATATGTTTCAATAGATAAAGAAAAAACAAAATTTTTGCATTTTTCAAAATTTCCGTTATATGGGAGGTGGGCGAGGTTAAAATCCGATTTCAAAAATTTTTAACGATGATAACAGTGATATTAAGGAAAAATTGTTCACCAAATTTTGTGACAATGCCTTACACCGTTATTGAGATACAGGAATTTTTTTATTAGTGGGCGTGGCAATGCCCATTTTTCAAAATTTCATAAATACTTAATTTTTTAGATCAAAATCGCTCCAAATATCAAATTTCACTCAATTTGCTGTAATAGATACCGAAAAAGCGGAGGTTTTGCATTTTCCAAAACTTCCGTTATATGGAAGGTGGGCGTAGTTATGATCCGACTTCAAAAATTTTCTACGATACTAATAGCGATGTCAAGGAAAATGTGTCCACCAAATTTTGAGACGATAATTAATACTGTTATTGAGATACAGAACATTTTTCATAAGGGGCGTGGCAACGCCTATTTTTCAAAATTTCATAAATACCTTATTTCTTAGTTCTAAATCGCTCCAAATATCAAATTTCACTCAATTTGCTGTAATAGATACCGAATAAGCGGAGGTTTTGCATTTTCCAAAACTTCCGTTATATGGAAGGTAGGCGTGGCTATAATCCGACTTCAAAAATTTTCTACGATTATAATAGCGATGTCAAGGAAAATGTGTCCACCAAATTTTGAGACGATAACTAATACTGTTATTGAGATACAGAACATTTTTCATAAGTGGGCGTGGCAACGCCTATTTTTCAAATTTTCATATATACCTAATTTCTTAGTTCAAAATCGCTCCAAATACCAAATTTCACAGAATTTGCTTTAATGGTTACCGAAAAATCGAAGTTTTAGCATTTTTCAAAAACTTCCGTTATATGGGAGGTGGGCGTGGTTATTGACCGATCTTGACCATTTTCAACAACCACCCTGTCCAAAGAGCAATCTATGTACCAAATTTCATTGAGATATCTCAATTTTTACTCAAGTTATTGTAACCACAGACAGACAGTCAGGGCTAAATAGATTTCTCTTTTCATTCTGATCACTTTAGTATATACATATGTATGTATATGTCTTTATCTATCTCGATTATTTTTTGCTGTTACAAACAACCGTTATGCGAACAAAGTTATAATACCCTTATGTACAAGTACGCTCGGGTATAAAAATTAAACAGCTAAAATACAGACATCGTTTATGTCGTGAAAAAAACTTGAATATATTCAAAATAATTCGTTGATACGGTTCGATGGAATTCCGTTCAGTAGTTCCGGAGATTAGCGAGTTCAAACAGGCGAACAGACAGTCAAATATTCTGAAAGTGATACAAAAGTATTCCACAGCAATCCGCCACGGTAATTTTTTCAGAAAAATTTTCTATGCACAGAAAGTCTTCTACAGTTTTATTAAGCGGCAAACATTACATTTAATTTTTAATTTGCTTTAAAATTATATGGCCACCACCGTACTTAGGATGTACATATCGCTCATTTACTAAAAAACATTCATAACTTAAAAAACCAACAACCGAGAAAAACTGCTGTGAAATGTTTAATTTACATTCATAAACTCCCTTAGTTAATATCAAAACATTTTTTGTTGCAGTGCGCTTTTGATTCTTGTTACTGCCTTGAACTTTTTACTAAACATAGAAAAAGAAGTAACGGATATTTCTGTATATTTAACTCGAATTTAGTATTTTTTGGATTATGGTAGTTTATAGTAAATGAGCGATTTCTATATACATACATACATACATGTCAACAAATCTGCAAACTTGGTTTGCGAACCAGGAACTTTTTTATATGCAAGTATGTACACTTAAGCCATTTTAAGTTTTCAAACTTTTTATTTCTGTAAATTTTACTCGAATTTAGTATTTTTTGAATTATGGTAGTTTATAGTAAAAGAGCGATTTCTATATATATACATACATGTCAACAAATCTGAAAACTTGGTTTGCGAACCAGGAACTTTTTTATATGCAAGTATGTACACTTAAGCCATTATAAGTTTTCAAACTGTTTATTTAGCATTACCAGCTTCCTGCTTCTCTGGTTTTTGTCCCTGTTATGACATATTCTGTTTAGCGCCAAAATATTAGCCGCTAAAAGTAAAGCGAAGAGAAAATTTCACGCTATAGCATGGAATGTGATAGGCATCATACAGCGACATCTAACAGCAGTTAGTAGGAATAGTATGGAAAAGTTGAGAAAGAGTGAACGTATTTATGTAAATGCTTATATCCGTTCTCGGTGAAATTGACAGAACTAGCTACATATGTACGCATGTATGTATGTGTGGTGCTTGATTGATCGCTTTAAGATGCGAGAAAGTTATCGAAATCCTGGACCGCAAACTGATTCTAGAACGCGTCATTGTTTACACTTATCTATACATAGAATGAATTATAGATATAAAAATTGAAATTTAAAAATAATAATTTAAACAAATTCTAAGTATAATTAATTAATTACTTCTGTAGTATGTTATTGTGAGCTTTTATTTTATGGTTAAACATATTTTATTATTTATGTATGTATATGCGCGATACAGCGAACTAGAGGTGACGCATTCTGGGGTACCGTTAAACGGCTTTTATTTTTTGTTTTTTGGTAATATTTTAATTAAATCGCCGTCTATTGAGTAAGTTGACAATCTTAGAGGTTTATAAGTCCATCAAGTGAATCCTCTGAAAAACTTCTCAATCTCAGAAGAGAGGGTCCTAGAACTCTCTCCGGGTACTTGTAGGCTGAGTTACTATCTTCACAAGGACAAGGACTCTTGGAGGTTGCAACTGTAGGTTTTGTAGCTTAGATGCAGATACCTCTGAGAATATGCATACTGTGTGAATGCCCGATTATAAATGGACTCAGGCTTATGCACCTTGGAGAGCGACTATTATCTCCATCCAGAAAATAGACACCACACCCTCCAAAGTGCTTAATTTCAGAAATATCCTAAGGATGGAGTGACAACTTAAGGGGTTAGCGCAATAGATCTTGTTAGGTCGCAGCACAACTATGCCCTAATAATAATAATAATCATAATAATAGAGTAAGTAGCGGTATTGTGATATGGGTGGGTAAAGTGATATACCAGGATATTTTCTAAACTGTGCATGAACTTTTTTGTAAAAACAATAGTAACGGGTAAAAACTGTTGCTCCAAGACTGCGCATGCCACTGAAGGTTCAATTAGAGGTGCCATAACCATAACCATAGAAAACAGCTGATCCAACCAACTTTATGGTTTACACTGTAATCGATTAGTGGTGCCATACCATAACGCCATAACCATAACCATAACCATAGCGACCAACTGAATTTTGATTTTTGCCGTAACCATAAACAAATGATTGCTGATTCGCCTTGTTTATTGTGATATTTTTGTTCTTCGTGTGCAGTTTATTTTGTTTTGATGAGTTTTAATTTATATTTTGCGTCCGCGTTTTACATACTTTACTAAATTTTTATTTACTTTCAGTTTATTACAAATATCAGCTGTTTATGGTTATGGCACCACTAATCGATTGCTTAAATATGGTTATGGTTATGACTACGATTATGGTTATGGCGTTATGGTATGGTACCTCTAATTGAACCTTTACAGCTTAGTTCGTTTTCAGTGTGCAAAAACCTTTTTTATGTGCGGATCCTAATATTATAGTACCTGATTCTAAAAGTGCTAAAGTTTCATAGATTTTAAATTCTACCATTTATTTTGGTTTTTCGTCAATATATTTAATATTAATTCAAGTTAGTTTATAATATTTGGTAAATTATTTCCATAGCAAAAAATGTTTAGTTCAAAAACTCGAGATGGGTTAATGTGAATGGTATTTTATTTGCAACGTTGCCAAGAGCTTCACGTAGTGCTTAAGCTATCGATATAATATATTAATACCGATTTTTAACCGCTTTTGAGGAAGCAGGATGGCTACAAATTCCAATTCTTTCTATGTGGCTTGATTACTTTTTGCAGCTCACAAATCCCTTAAGGGAGAACCCAACTCTACAGTCATACCCCAAATATTGTATTGTATTGCTCTCTCAAAACCTCCTTCAATTATAGGAAAAGAAAGATGTAAAGTGGCACGATTCGATGTCATAGGACTTTGGTAAAAGCGTATAACCATATAAAGCATCTTTGGAGGAAAGCATTAAAAATGAAGAAAAACGTATAAAGGATAAAACCTGAAAGAGGCACACAAATCGATAAAAAAGAGTAAGGTACCACGAGTAATACAAGCTAGGGAAAGTTTATCAAGCAAGTTTGCTTCTGCCAAATTCAGATAAGGATTGTTGGGCCGAAGCCCCACCCAGCAAAAATACTGTGAGCTCGTTTTGAATCTGTTTTATTTATTACACATGTGTTATTTTTTGTGTATTCTTTTAAAGTAATGAACTTTTTCTTGTGTTTAGTAATTTAAATTACTAGCAATTTTCATAAAATGTCTTATTAATTTAAATATTTATAAGACATTATTCTTAAATGAGAAGTTATGGCCAATGTAGAGAGGTATATCACTTTGCCGGATAGGGTGTATAACATTACACTTCAATTTTGACAAAACGGTTTTTTTGACTATTTCTGGTTTTAATGGATTACCTGCTGAACTACATAATACTCGTATAATGGAACCTTGTTTTTGAACATTCTGCACAATACATAAATTTATTAAATTGCATGGTCTTTTTTTAGTTTATATTAAAAATTTTACAGAAATAGTCACAATACCCCAACTTATTGGGGAAACGTTAACCGCTTAAAATCAGCTTCACTTCGTTTTTCTTTTCTTCATAATATGTATGTATGTGTTTACTTTTGCTTCAAATGTGTCATCTGCAAGACGAGTATGTATAATTTAAGAATGATAAACTGGTAGACATTTTGAGATACTTAAGCGTGCAAATTATTATACTAAAATTGAAATGTCTTCAAACCAGCCCACAAGAAAATTGTATACAAGTTCTCATTAAAAATTTTAAAATTTGAATGAAATCTAACGGTTTTTTCTTATATCCGAGTTGGTTTTTTTGCCACCTGCACAGTAAAGTCCTCTCTCGACGGACAAAAACCATACTCTATAAGTCTCTCATCATCCCCGTCCTACTGTATGGCGCAGAAGCATGGACGATGACAACATCAGATGAGAGGGCTCTTGGAGTGTTCGAGAGAAAGATTCTTCGAAAGATTTATGGACCTTTGCGTCTTTGCGACGGCGAATACCGTGTACGATGGAACGATGAGCTGTACGAGCTGTACAATGACGTAAATATAGTGCAGCGGATTAAGAATCAGCGGCTCCGCTGGCTAGGGCACGTCGTTCGAATGGATGAAATAGCTCCAGTCCTGAAGATTTTTGACGCGGTACCCGCGGTGGTAGCAAAGGAAAAGGAAGACCTCCTCTGCGTTGGAAAGACCAAGTTGAAAAAGACTTGGCTATACTTGGGATTTCAAATTGGCGCCAGTTAGCCAAAGATAGGGACAGCTGGCGTGCTTTGTTGACCTCGGCCAAAATTAAGTAAGTAAGTAACTTGATTTATACTCCGTTTGGTTTGCCATTTCATAATAAACAGACTTATTCTGGAACAACGTTTACAACGTTCGGTGAATAGGCCCAAAACGAGATGGCCACCGATCCCGATTTTCACATGAAAATTTGGAGTGATGATAATCCACAAGACATTGTTAAGACGCCGTTACATCCTCATAAAGTCAGTTTTAGGTCTGCTCTATGTGCAGAGGGAATCATTGGTCCATATTTCTTTAAAAATGAAGCCGGCCATAATGTTACAGTCAATGGGGAACGCTATAGAGCCATGATTAATGACTTTTTCGTGCCATAATTTGGGAATGTTGATGTGGACGACATTTGGTTCCAACAAGACGGCGCTACATGCCATATAGCCAACGAAACAATCAATTTATTAAATGAAACTTTTGGTTAGCGCATTATTTTGCGTCGTGGGCCTTTGGCGTGGCCTCCAAGATCGTGCGACTGAACTAGCACTGAGTTGAGTTACTGAGCTGACTCTTAGCGATGAGCCGCTCGCTCCGACTCACTTATGACTCAGTAGCTCAGTTATAAATTTTAGCCATCTTACTGAGCGGCGAGTCGATGAGTGTGTCAGCACTGAGAATCAAAGATGAGCTGATACGAAGCACTTTGTTTTGTGGACAGACACTCTGTAAGAAATGTCATTTGGGAGTTTTTTATTGCGTTTTTGGAGATTTTGCAGATTTTTTACAGTATAAATGTAAACGCTATAAAAAATAAGAATAAGAAATAAATATATGAAATCAACATGATCACAATTATAAAATACGAGAAATTCATTTTTTGCAAAAATGTTTAATAACAGCTTTTAAATAAGCATAAAACAAATAATTATAAAAATATTTGTGATGAACATTCGTGTTTACTTAGAAATAAAGTTTTACGGACACCTTTTTAAAATAAAACTCAATATTTGCATGTAAATCACTAAAATACAAGTATTTAATTTAATTCTTAAGTCAAAGATTTCAACACATATTTCGCCAAATAATAAAATGAACTAGCTTTTTTAGCCAAATCAAAATGCTTTGATTCTAAGAGCCTTTTTGCGTGCCAGCCCTTGATTGTGATTTGATTCCAGCCCAAAACCTATGAGGCAAAAGAGAGAAGTTGCATATCATATTATCTATGGTGAGAATAAATAATGACAGAAAATAAGAACTAGCGCGAAAATGTTTCCTTTTGCCGCGTTATCACCTGTGCTGTCACTTTAATTGTTCAACGTGCATCTCTCCACGATAACAGTGCTGCCGTAGTTGTTCAGAGCGCCACAATTATGAAATGAGTCGTAACTCAATTGTGCTACCTCACTGAGCTGACTCTCTTAATTGAGCAAGAGCCATTAAGTCAGCTCGCGAAAATTAGCTGAGTTACCCACCCCTAGACTGAACACCGTTGGACTATTTTTTCTGGGGTTATGTGAAGAAAATATTCGGCCCGTTATTGCTCACAACTTCGAATTCTGCAAGGCACATTTAACAGGTTGTAGCAGCAGATTTTTTTTTAATTTTATAAGACCCCAAAACTGTCAAACTTTGTTTATCTTTTACTCTTTTTTTGTTACTGATTATTTTTTTTAAATAAACAATTTTTATTATTTTTGTAGTACCATCTAGCACCACGGATGCACAAACTCCTGTTGAACATGTGCAAAAAATTTCATGGCGATTGCTCAATTTTTGCGCCCTGTAGGACAACTCTAAAAACGTGGTATTGAGAAAAACGCGTTTGAATATTTTAATTCTAATAGCAAAAATGTATGTTGAATTCCAGGGATCTCAAGTAGTGTATTAATCTTATTTCATGTTTTCGGGGTCGTTTATTACGAATCTGCCATCAAATGTGCAAAATGAATCGTACTTCATAAAATCTTGACACTTACGCCTAGTCTGCTATACCCGGTCCGTACAAGCCACCTTCCTCCTTTTCAAGCCGCGGTGGATCAGCACGCTTGACACCGCTCCAGCAAACGGCCGATAACTTTCGTAATTTAACAGATTTCCACAACGAAATTTTGTGAGCGTATTCTTAAAACATGTATCTCTCTAAATATGCAACAAAAATAAAAAGCGATTGTTTTGATCTCACAAGGTAGAAACCCCCCTTAAAGTGTAATTTTGTTGATCAGCTACATATATTTCTTGTAGATGTAATGCTAATTTTTGGATGCAACGCTACTCTTTGGGTGCATTTTCAATGGATGTTTGTAGTTCTTACAGTTTTGTACTTAGGTGGGCTTGTTACGATATGGTATTCAGCACTAGTCATTATTAAGTCAGTAGCTCGGTTCCATATGCAGTAAGATTTACAGGTTCAGTCCGAAGGTACAGAAGAATCGTTCCGCCACATGTAAAAGTTATAGCAGATGAAAATCATCACGAAAGCTTTCCTGTAATTCCGGACTAAACGGCACCTGGGACAAAAGTAAATAGATTCTATCACCACGGGCACACCAAACTTGCAATGCAAGATCTGAAAGTTGATGAAGAAGAAAGAAGTAAGCATCAAAAAACAGGAAACAAATCAATTGCTAAGAACTGCTAAATTAAGATGATATTTAAATACCTTAGCAAATTTGTTTTCAAACGAATTTGACGATACCTGATGCAGATCCTCAGCTACGTAATAATTATACCTACCTTTCATGGAAATGAAATACTTGGTCCGATGTTTGTAGGAACCAGATGTAAAAGAGTTAGACCCATCAAAAAGTATACCGATATGATCAGGACGATGAGCTGAGTCGATTTAGCCATGTTTGTCTCTCTTCTGCTTGAACGCAAACTACCCCTTTTCCAACAGTATTTCAGAAAAACACAGATGTATTTCAGAGCAACACAAATGTATTTTAGAAAAGCACAATTTTATTTCAGAAAAACACATATGTACTTCAGGAAAACACAATTGTATTTGAGAAACACACAAATGTATTTCAGAAAAACACAAATGAAATTCAGAAAAGCACAATTCTATTTCAGAAAAACTCAAATGTAAAAGGCGAAAATAATACATTTGTGTTTTTCTAAAATACATTTGCGTTATTCTGAAGAACATTTGAGTTTGTCTGAAATACAATTGTTCTTTTCTGAAATAGATTTCTTTTTTTCTGAAATACATATGTGTTTTTCTGAAATAGATTTTTTTTTTTCTGAAATACATATGTGCTTTTCTGAAATACAATTGTGCTTTTCTGAATTTCATTTGTGTTTTTCGGAAATACAATTGAGTTTTTCTGAAATACATATGTGTTTTTCTGGAAAAGGCGTAGTCCCTCCGTTTTTGAACCGGCCAGATCGGACGACTATAACGTATATAAGAGCCGATTGTTCAGATTTTATATTTTGCTACATAACTCCTCCACTTAACCAGCTAGATGTTTAAAATTTGGCAAAAGAAAGATATACATATACTCGTAACATATAGCTCAAATACAGCAGCATGAAAACGCCTCCAATTGTTCAGATATTGCATTTTGAGCCAAAAATCCTTCATTTAATTAGCTTAAGCCTTGAAATTTTCCACAAATATTAATTAAACTATACACCAAAATAAACAGTTTTTTTCACTGGGATCACAGTATGTTATTATGATTCGCCACCTTAAAACTATTTGAAATATTGAAATAAAATTGTTCTATCACGACAAGTATAGTAGTGAAACGCATTTATTGATTTTACTTAAAATTATATGAAGCGGTGACATAAATTGTTATTCTACATTAAAACAACTTTTTTTTTTAACGATTGGCTTTCCTCTTGTAGTCACTAGTGGCAGTATCCCTCTGGAGGCTCCAACAATAGTCTGCAAGCATGGCTGGCTCCCATCTACCTTCTAGTACTCTGCAATTTTTTGATGAAATCTTTCATCGTGTTCATCACTTACTGAACCCATGTTTTGATATATGCTTGTGGCCTAATGCTGACACTAATGCATCAATACTATTGCAGAACACAAATTCATCTTCATTCAAAGGTAGCTAGGTAATGTGACGTTTTCGATAAGCAGTAATTTTAACTCCAGTTTGCAATAGATTCCATTGTTTTAATCTCGAGCCTAATATTTCAGATTTTTCTTTGGTCAAATATAAATCTTTAACAAGGTCATTTAGTTCTGATTGACTAATCAAATGTGGTTCTGTATTTTTTCATCTATACATTCCTCTTCTCTATTTGAAGGGCCTGATTCATCTTCTTCTTCAGTAGATCTGGATAAACTTGACGAAATACAAAATCTTTCCGGTACTGGAATGTCTGGAGAATGTGTTAGCGGCTTTGACACTGATGACACAGTAGCATACTTTACCGAGTGGTTTGATTTTTTTGAAAAACCTTTCACAGTCGTCTACGTGATTTTTGGATTCGCGCCACTGCATTGCCTTTTGGTATGCATCTGTTTAATATTATCCTTGTACCAACCCGTCAAATATTTATAACATTTAAAACAATACACTTTCGACACCCATGATTAGTCTTGATTTCTAATGGCAATTTTAAAATAAGCTTCATAACATTTTTGAACAAGGCGAAATTGACTTATTTTGCACTTTTAGGTGTAAATTTAACACAAACGTAACAAAATATGATAGGAGAAGTAACACAAACACGCGGTATTTTGTAGATTAATGAATAATCTAAATGTTTTGATAAATGTTTTTATAAAAACCAATGATATAATTTTATAGCTACCCTCAACTAAGTAGCGGGGAATTGCAAAAATCAAAACAAAACACAAACCACAGACACGACAAATACAACAAAAAAGGACTGCAGCGTCACCTTCATTCCCAGGCTAAGTGGAAAATTTGATCGCGAAATAGCAAAAGAAGAAAACATTACTCTCGCCTATAAAACTAATCACTCGTTGTCCACAATATGCACAAAAACAAAAAACCCACTAAGCCTACAAGAACAAAGTAACGTAGTTTATGAAATAGAGTGCAAGGGCAAAAACAACGAAAGCTGTAACAAAGTGTACATTGGCACAACTAAGCGTGCTTTGGGAGTTCGCAGAGCCGAACACAAAGCTGACATAAAAAAACAAAAGAGCAGCACAGCCCTCAGCCAGCATATATTAAATAGCGGACACACAGCTGATTTCGCCAACACCAAAATAATTGACAAAGAAAAAAGAGAAGTTAAAAGATACACTTTGGAGAGCCTACGAATTTTACAAAAACGAGAGAAAACAATCAACAAAAAAGAAGATACGGACAACATAGCAGCCGCTTACATATTATGGTATATGCTAACGATCAATATTGACAAAAATACCACAGGAAGTGGTACAGATAAACGTAGCTCTTAAGTTTATTTCAAACAAACAAATATTGTAAGTTCATGTTCGTTTACAGTTAAAAACATATGTGTGTTTATTTCTGTTTAAGATCGATGTGCTAACAACTTCATGTAATATTTTTTTAATGATGATATAATGCTTCCACTTTCTCAACGCTACGAATATTCTGCCTTGTGGGAATACGTGCTTTATCCCAGAGTACGTCTGCTTCTTTAATAACAAGATATGCACTTGGACGAAGTTTGAGCTTTATTTTCCGCACATTATAAAAAAGAACTTTTAATATTTGCCGTTTTGATGGCAACTTGCACCCAATGATTTGACTTTCGTCGTGCCCAAGCAGAAATAACTTTTCATTTACTCTTGTTTCCATGGCTGTTCAAGTAAGTAAATATTATATTTTGAAAATATCGAGCACTTCAGTTGTTCAAACTTACCGATTTTATAAACCTTATCTTTAAAAGAAATCAAATTAATATTTTCACATTTGCATAAACAACAACACAATATCAACGCTCTCACTTAGCTTCACCAAATCACTTGCGTACTAAATACCGTTATTCCAGTGTTGCTACTTTCATGTGAATATAAGAATGTTTGATCAGCCAGGAAACCGAGGTTGTCGTCGCCTCCGCCTATTTTCCGGGGGACAGTGCCAGTGTGCCGCCCCGTGAGGTACAGCAGCTAGTAGAACACTGTCGGAGGAAAAGGCTCCCACTTGTCCTAGGCTGCGACGCAAACGCCCACAACCTGGAGTGGGGCAGCACCGATACAAACCTCAGGGGTGAGTGTCTTTTAGAATATATCAGTAGCGTTGACCTTAGAATAAGCAATGTCGGAAATACACCGACATTTGCAACCAGGGTTCGACAGGAAGGTTTGGACATTACCCTCAGCAATGAATTAGCTAGCCCTCTGATCTCTCGATGGCGGGTCTCATCGGAGCCGTCCTTGTCGGATTATAGGATCATCCGATTCGAGCTGGAGGCGAGTGTTCAAACAGGCTATCCGAGCAGGAACGCCAGAAGAGCAAACTGGGCGAATTATAAAGAAACTCTTGCGTTGGAGTTAGACGACAGAGTTAACAGGCTTAATAGTGTCATTATAGATGCCTTTAAGAAGCCCTAAGAGTAGGCCAAGAGACAGAACCCAGCCGGTGTGGTGGTCACGGGAACTCACCAAGCTCACGAAAGAAGTCCGAACGCTGTTCAATAGAGCAAAGCGCACAGGGCAGTGGGCTCAGTATGCAGCTAGTCTAACAAAATATAGCAAGGAAATCAGGAGAGAAAAACGTGGCAGCTTCAGAAGCTTCTGCGAAAATGTTACTGTAGTCCCTGCAGCTGCCAGACTCCATAGGGTTCTGGCAAAGGCAAACACAGACTCCAGGTTGGCAATTATGCTACCTGATGGTACTTATACAAGCAAGGAGAGAGAGAGGTCGCGTGCTCTGTTGGCGGCTCACTTCCCGGGTGCGGTCCAGGTGTCGCAGAATCCTTAAAGTAGCTAGGGAACTTATTAACTGGCGAACAGTCAGTTGGGCTCTGAGGACGTTTCAGCGGTACAAGGCCCCCGGAGTGGACGACATTAGTCCTGTGATGCTACAACAGGGCGGGACGCTACTAACTCCTCATCTAGTAAAAATCATGAGGGACAGCCTAGCGCTGGCATACCTCCCTGAGGTATGGCATAGAGCTCGAGTTATCTTTATACCAAATATAGGTAGACGAGACTACTCGCTTGCAAAATCCTTCAGGCTCATAAGCCTTAAGGTTCAATTAGAGGTACCATACCATAACGCCATAACCATAATCGTAGTCATAAGCATAACCATATTTATGCAATCGATTAGTGGTGACATAACCATAAACAGCTGATATTTGCAATAAACTGAAAGTAAATAAAAATTTAGTAAAGTGTGTAAAACGCGGACGCAAAATATAAATTAAAACTCATCAAAACAAAATAAACTGCACACGAAGAACAAAAATATCACAATAAACAAGGCGAATCAGCAATCATTTGTTTATGGTTACGGCAAAAACCAAAATTCAGTTGGTCGCTATGGTTATGGTTATGGCGTTATGGTATGGCACCACTAATCGATTACAGTGTAAGCCATAAGGTTGGTTGGATCAGCTGATTTCTATGGTTATGGTTATGGCACCTCCTTTCATGCTTAAGGCCATGGAGAAGATAATTGATAATGAAATTAGGCGTAACGCTCTCAAGCGAAAGCCTTTGCATTTTGATCAGCATGCCTATAGGGCAGGCAGATCGACGGACACTGCGCTCTTCGCTCTGACTGAGGTGATTCAGGAGGCCTTTGAATGTGAAGAAATGGTGCTCTGCGCCTTCCTCGACATTGAGGGTGCCTTCGATAATACAACTCACTCAAGTGTCGATCGAGCGCTGGCAGGACGAGGTGTGCAGCCCACTATTCGGAAACGGATAGCTGAGTTGCTGCATACCAGAATTGCGGAAACACATACTGGCAACAGTGTGGAACAGATCAAAACAGTCAAGGAATGTCCGCAAGGAGGAGTCTTGTCCCCCTTATTGTGGAGCCTTGTCGTAGACGAACTCTTGCAGATCTTCACAGAAAATGGCATTCGCTGCCAGGGATATGCGGATGACATTGTGATCATTGCGAGAGGGAAGTTCCCTCGCACTCTCTGTGACATTATTCAGAGAGGACTTCAGCTAGCAAAAAGATGGTGCACTGCCGCGGGGCATGGTGTGCAAGCGTCTAGCTGGTAAATCCTGGGGATGCACCCCGAATATTTTAAGATGGATGTACACCATGATAGTTAGACCAATATTTACGTACGGAGCAGATGCTTGGGGCTCAAGGACCAACCTAGCTACAGTAAGGCAATCTCTTGCCAAACTGCAACGCCTGGGATGTGTCTGCATTACGGGAGCAATGCGCACTGTCCGACGGCTGCGCTAGAAGTGATCCTGGACCTCGAGCCACTCCATACACATGTAGAACAGGCAGCAAAACGCACAAAGCTGAGCTTTGTGAGAGAAGGCTACGGCAAATTCAAGGTACTATCGTCCAAAAATAAGGAGAAGTTGGGCTGTCAGCTTCCACTAGCTCTTTTTCCCAGGGATGACATAAATAAAGAAATAGTGTTTGAGGAACCCCTCTCTTCTGGGGAGCTGGGTTCGGCGAAGTACATTGAAGTGGTATACTGATGGCTCCAAGACCGTGGATGGTATTGGGGCAGGCGTCTATGGTCCCAGAGCTAAACTCTCGATACCCACGGGCGCCTTTCCAAGCTTCTTCCAGGCGGAAATATATGCGATCAGCGTTTGTGCCGAATTAAATCTGCAAAGGAACTATCGCGGTGAGAGAACACTTATCCTATTTAAGACAATTTCGTAGATGTGGTGACGACAGGGCAAGTACAAAAGATCTTTTCTCAATTCCTGTTCCAATATCACACAAGCACCTTAAAGTCATCCCGTGTTTGTTGCTGTTGTGTCAAAACACAGGGCCTGAAATTTTTCTGTCAAATTCCACTCTCTCAATAACTGGAGTATTGTTTTAGCCTGTTGTCTTCCTGTACCAGCTTGTAATGCAGGAACTCCAAGTAGATGCTCCGTCTCGGTAGATGTTATACCAAATGGCAATCTGTCTACTTTTTCCTTTCCAGTTAATGATGGTAACAGTTTTCCATTCCAATGCACTGTTATGGTTTGCGCTGAATTGTTTTGAAATTTTTTCCATTAAATTTGTAGCTGTTTCAGATCGTATTTTTTTACGGCAGTTTCGAATTGTACTTTTACTTATGGCTAACTGACTTAAATCATGGCCCAATGCTTCGGCAGCGGCTATGAGAATTCGAACAGCATCTCTGTCGCTAACTTTACATTTGTCCAGAGTTACAACAAGCTTTGGTGTTGTAAAGTTTTTCATTTTCCGTTTCGTTCGCACATTTACAGTTTGTTAAAAATTGTCTTGGAGCTCATCACTGTCTATTTCTGTCAATTGTCCTTCATCATCTGAGTAGTCCTGACTTGCAGCCAAATTTTGAGATTGCTCCTGATGATACTTTTCTTGCCTTATCAGTTATTTTTCTTCACGCATATTTCTTCTCTTCTCTTTTTCAAAAAGTGCTCGATCACTGCCAATCATACCACCCGGCCTGTCTTTTTTCCGTTGATTAAGTAGGACAATAAGCCACCAACAATTTCACGACGCTAATATAGAAAGAATACACAAAATATTACGAAGCAACAATTACCCCGACAATTTAATACGTGAACTAATCCAGCAAGTAGCGGGGAAATGCAAAATTCAAAACAAAACACAAACCACAGAAACGACAAATACAACAAAAAAGTACTGCAGCGTCACCTTCATTCCCAGGCTAAGTGGAAAATTTGATCGCGAAATAGCAAAAGAAGAAAACATTACTCTCGCCTATAAAACTAATCACTCATTGTCCACAATATGCACAAAAACAAAAAACCCACTAAGCCTACAAGAACAAAGTAACGTAGTTTATGAAATAGAGTGCAAAGGCAAAAACAACGAAAGCTGTAACAAGGTGTACATTGGCACAACTAAGCGTGCTTTGGGTGTTCGCATAGCCAAACACAAAGCAGACATAAAAAAACAAAAGAGCAGCACAGCCCTTAGCCAGCATATATTAAATAGCGGACACACAGCTGATTTCGCCAACACCAAAACAATTGACAAAGAAAAAAGAGAAAAACGTAGCTCTTAAGTTTATTTTAAATAAACCAATATTGTAAGTCCATGTTCCTTTATAGTTAAAAACATATGTGTGTTTATTTCTGTTTAAGTTCTATTTGCTAACAACTTCATGTAATAATTTTTTAATTTTCTTTGGTGAAATAAATAGAGCCGCCCCTGAAGATGCTAAAATATTTAGCGAAACGTCGGGCATAGATGAAATAAAAAGTAACAATTATTAGATCAGCAAGCCTAAAAAATCATCAATACAAATTCGAACTGCTCGCAACTAAATTAAAAATAATCTCGTTTAAATCGCGTTCATAAATCCACCCGTTTACATAGTCAGATCAATGCCAAACCTGATAAACAGCTGTCAAATTTGCTGTGAATGTATTTTCTTGATGGTAATTTGGTATTTCTAATATTGTTACGCGTAAAGTAGTAATTTTCTGTTAAAGAAATGGAAAAAAAATGCAATAGTACAATTTGTTGCCAGTAATAAACAGTTGGCTAAAATTCAAAAACGGCGACAAATGAGACTACAAAAAATCGAAGTTGTGGCAACTTCTCCTGCCACAAGTCCAGAAGAAGATCGACTTCTTCCTTATGCCATTGCGATCGCTTTTTTCTATAATATGCTTGCAAAATTAATATTTTTTAATAAATATATATTATAAAATTAGGTTTACAAACCTTTTTTCTTTGCCGGCGTTCATTTCGTTTAATTTTCCCTTTGACGTTTCTCCTTTAATTCGTTGTAGTAATTATCGATAACACTGAAAACACAGGGATGTATGGAGAAAAGTATCTTTAAAATCTAGGATTATTTCATAATTACGGATTACCAATTTTGTATGGGAAATCTAGTTAATTAATTACGGATTTAGAGTTAAGCTCGAAAAAATGGATAATCTGCTTATATGTAAACATAGTATAAGTATAGCTAATACGAATCACCACTCGGGATATCGGTGATTTTTTTGATGTCGCATAGTGTTTTTATTGGGACTATTATAGCAGTCAAAATTATTAATATCGAATAAATATTACATATGGCTTCCATACATTTCTTCCATGAGTCAATATTTCGACTTTAGCAGCCTGCGGCGCAGCTGACATTTCCTAATGATGACTTCAGACTAAAGTCGAAATATTGACTCAACAAATAAATAAAATAATATACTATTTATTTGTTTTATTTTATTTCCGCCTTGAGCCAATTAATTTTGATATGTCATTGGAAAGAGATTAAAAATACACATTTAAAGGTATGTATGTAGCTTACCAGATGTAGGGTAATATGTATACAACAGATTTCGCGATAAAAAAATGGCGTTCTTACCTTAAATATTAAAAAAAATACATATTTTTACCGATTTTATCTCAATTGGAAATGTTTTCCGATTATAAACCATTAATGACTGCTCGCAAACTACAAAACTAAATTTAATTATTATTATCAGGGCAACCAAATCTATGCAAACGCATGTTTTTTAGGAAACATGACGACGTGAAATAATTACTAATTAAATGAAATTAAATACTAATGCGATACTCATAAAAAGAAAGAAAGAGTTAGCTATCCAGATTCCAAAATTTATAAATGTTTTTCGATCCGTATCACAATTCATCAAGGTGCATGCTACATCTACAGTAAATATTGTATACTTACATCACGTCCACTAATATAGACCGCATGACAGGGCCCTAAGTTAAGACCGGAAAAAAACACTACATTTGACATTTCTCGAATATTCTATCATTGTCCGCTATGAGCTGCAGTACTACTACTTGTTAAAACATTCGCATATTTGTTTGATTATAAGGACCACACCGGTCAACACGATTTTTGGGTCGGATTTCTATTTATATTTTTGTTTCTTCTACTCCAAAAACAAGGGAAACAAACTTTTTATCAAAGTTTCCTTTGTAGAAACTAGAGCAATTTAAATTAAAGTAAATCAATGTATGTAAATGTAAATCAGACAAAAGCAAACTTTAAGAACTAGAAAGGAAAATTCAAATGTTTTTCAATGTCTAGGATCAGAATTAAAGTCTGAGTACAGAAATCCAAAAAAAATTTTTTTGTTGACCGGTGTTATTATGCAGAAATCTTTAAATTCACATGTTTAACGCAGATTCTAACAATCTGTGAACATTATCCAAGACTTATTTAAAAAACTAACTTAACTAAGAAAACTAAAAGCTTTTCTAAGGATATGCTTTGTTTTTAAGGATTACTTTAAGAGCTTAAAAAAATATTTTGCCGTTTTTAAGGATTATTTTAAGCGGTTAAAACACATTTTGTAATGCATATTTCGGATTACCCTGGTTATTATATACGGTAAACTTTGACTTCAGAAATCAACTTTGAAAGTTTTCACAATTGCTGTTTCTCATGTTTTTATTTCACAATTATTCTCCAAATTATGGTAAATTGCCGTTTTTAAGGATTATTTTAATTATTCTCCAAATTATTGTAAAGTGCAGAAAGTGTTGTTACTTAGTTGCCAAATTTTTTCGTCATACGAGTACATACATGTACCATGTGTTTTAACCGTACGTTTACTAAAAATCAGTGGTATGAACCAGAGTACGTATGTGAAGCATGTGCATTTCTAAAAGTGGTAAAAAAAGATTTCCATTTTCAGTTCCAATGCTATGGCTGTAGCTGAAATGTCACTGACAAAAAAAAAACTATTATTTTTATTTAACAAATTTGTGTGAACACCGATATAAAACTAGACATCTTGTGCAATATCCTAATGTTAAATCCGTGAAGAAGCCTATATCGGTCAATAATATATAAAAAGCGTCAACTAGTGCACATTAAAAATGAAACTATCGATTCCGCTAGCATATGCCACTGATATGGAGGAGTTCTATACGGTAATGGAACAAATACTTAGGAACATTGGTTATGGGACACATAAATGGCAAGTGGTTAGTGATTTAAGTGACTTTTTAATTTCGTACTGGTAACGCTACTTTCATAATTGAAACTTCAAATTCGATTACATCAACCCAATTTGTCAATATGATTTGAAATTATTTTAAGGTGTAGGCATTTTTTAAAATGAAGAATTATTAGTTTTTTAAATTATAAAAAAACAACTAATGATTTTTACTTTTACAGAATGTTAACAAGGAGCTGTATGCACTTTGTAAAAGGACAATTGTTTAGTTTTAAATGATAAATATTGTTTTCAACGCTAATGCATTGCGCAAATTATTGCGTTTTGTTATTTCAGGAATGCCCTGAAAATTTTTCAATTTATAAGGAACCCATTACTACCAGCAGCTCTGCAGGATCATTTCACAGTCAATTAAGAATGAAATTGCCAAAAAAAAGGAAGTTTTTATAGATTTTTGGACATTTTGACCGATATTGATGCAACGAAATCAATAGACTTTTTGAAATCAATTGGTGGATGTACTAGTTTATATAAAAGTAAACAAAAAAGATTTAAAACTCGTTCAAATTTTGTTCGTGAACGCCTCCATCTATTGCATCAAAAAAAATTACATTAACAGACATTCTCAGCTTTCATTAAAAGAAAAATGTATGTTCGCAGAAGATTTTGTTAATGAAATTCCAAGTGATGAAAATGATGATGATGATGACAATGAAGAGGATTATGGTAATAATGAACATGATGATAAACTTGATGAACAAAAAGATTCCCTTTGTTTAACATGTTATGACAAAGAACGCGAAGTCTTGTGTTTACCATCAAAAATTTGTCGTGATTACTTAAAAAAATAGAAGAATCATCGAAAAATAAAGAAAATAAAAATATTGTGTCCATTTTGCCGTTCCATTGTTCAGGATAGTATAATAAGTTATAATTAAATGTTAAAAGTTTATTAGATTTTCATTGTCATTAAATATTTTTTTTCCAAATAAAATCGCAAAGTGCTTTTGTTGAGGAATAAACATTGTGTAAAAGCAGAGATTATAAGTTTCCTTTCATATAATTTAAAATAAATAATAGAAATAATAGAATAGAGTAGAAGGACGGCGCTGCGCGTGGCGCGGCACGGCGGGACGCAAAGGAGAGTAATCACAGACCCACCAAACTATCCTGATATACTCACATTTTTTCATAAACTATTGAAAGTGAAATAATGTAAAATTTTTTTTGCAAAAAAAAAGGTACAAATGCAAATGGTAATAACGTCACAGTGACCTTAGGTATACAGGGTGCATTATATAAATCCGGACAAATTGCACTTTGTTTTAAGATATAATTTATTGACACAAAGTAACAATGTAAAAGAAAATGTTTTTAGTCAATATTCGTGTGACCTGTCAGAAGTATAACACTGCGTTACAAAAACGAGCTTTAGTTCTGTCCTTTGAACCAAATATACTTTTTCGGACTATTATAGCAGTCAAAATTATTAATATCGAATAAATATTACATATGGCTTCCATACATTTCTTCCATGAGTCAATATTTCGACTTTAGCCGCCAGCAGAAAAAATACTTTATACATAAAAAAAAATTCTGACGTGTACATGAAAATCGCCGATACACGTGTATTTTTATTTTTTTTTCTTCTGTCCGAAAAAGTATATTTGGTTCATAGAACAGAATGTGTGTAACGCGGTGTTTGTAACGCAGTGTAATCACTCAATATAACCGCCGTTGGCCCCAATTTAGTGAAAAATCAGGTTTGCACAATTTAAAAAAAATGTATGTGATAGAACGTATATCAAAAAATAAACTGACCAATTTTTTAAGGGTACCTGCTTATAGGGCCTGATATAGCAGTTTTTTCATTCAATGTTTCGCTGAGCAAATGCATGTATAAAGCCATAAGTAGTAACAAGCAACGAGCAGGCTTTCTTAATACTTACATGCGCATGAACGCAATTGTTCCACCAATCTACCAAATGTAGCGATGAATCGATATCCATGTATGTAGTATGTTAGAGTAAACAAGTAAGAAAAGCTAAATTCGGGCGAAACCGATTTTTATATACCCTCGCGATGTATTTTTGTATGGGCGGTGCCCATAATTTTATAAAAACCCCGTTTCTTTGTTTCAAATCGCAGCTAGTATTAAACTTTAATCAATTTCTTCCAATAAATACTGAAAAACGAAGTTTTTTACATTTTTCAAAATTTCCGTTATATGTTCACCAAATTTTGTGACAATACCTTACATCGTTATTGAGATACCTACAGACGTTTTTTTATAAGTGGGCGTGGTAACACCCATTTTTCAAAATTTCATAAAAATCAAGTTTCTTAATTAACTAGATTCGGTGAACATTTGAACACCTTACTATCGAAAGTACACTCAGAAAGGCACTGATAATGGAATTAAAGCATACTTCAAATGTTAGTCATGCCGATATTTATACCATCAACTACGTCAAGGGAGGTGCTAGCACGAAGCAGCAGAGAAGTAACAAAAGAACAAAAAAGGCAGTGTTGACAACAACAATATGTCATATTGTGGCGTACGTATGCCATTCTAATGCCCGAATTCAGTAAGCAGTCTCAGTCTTTAGTAGAGACACAAGTCACAATTTTAGACCACTTGACATTCATTAGTTTAAAAATAAGGCCTCTAGTTTCAAAATAAAGTCTCTAAATTGGGACCTGGTGATGAGCAGGTCACAAAAATTGCAATAAAAAGAAAAGAAAAAAAACGTGAAAGCGAAGAAAAGCAATGATCTCTTGCTCATTTTGAGACTTGAGATGAGACTGAGTTACTGAATTCCGGTACGTATATTAGTCTAATGAAACTATTTATTTTAAATATTTTTGAGCTTTACTTACTCCAATCAAGTGCGGCTGTACTGCCGCTATTTCTACTTGACTGTGTAGTTGTTGTTTGTACAATTTCTATTTGGATCATCCTTTTATACATTTTATTTGTTATTGTTTGGCCATATAACTATTTATTTTAAATATTTTTGAGCTTTAAGACCGATTGGTTTATTTGGAAAATTATAAGGAAAAAACAACAATACTCACAGCGGTAGAAGTTAAAGTACTATTTCGGAAATCACCACATTTCCTCATCAGACTTCTTTCTTCTTGGCTTCTGCGTGAGTTGAGCCCGCAACAACATGCTCAATACTTAAGCCGGCAGCTAAACGCATTCAGCTAAGCTTACGCTGTGTGAGCTGTTGTATTGCGCATGTTGTTGCGGGTTCGACTCCTCCAGAAGCCAAGAAGAAAGAAGTCTGATGAGGAAATGTGGTGATTTCCGAAATAGTACTATAAATTCTACCGCTGTTTAAAATAAAAGGTTAAAAGGAGCTTAATTAAGGCACTCACACCAGTATTTGGTATGAGTTATTGTTCGAGGTCATTTGCCAACCACCAACAGTGTTTTTTGTAAAGGGTGTTTTCATCTTTGTCTCTAGTTGAAATGTAGGTGTAAAATCGTTTATTTTCTATGGTGAGTATTTTTGAGATTACTGTTTTATTGTTAGCTCTTCTAAATATATGGTAAACGATTGGTATGTGGGCTTCGTTTTGTATAAACCCCTTTTTATCAAGATATAGAAATGATTCTGGGGGAGCAAATCCATTCTTAATGGCTAGCGCAAAGTATTCATCGCTTTCATAATAAATGGTTCTCATCAAAATGTTATTGTCCTTGTATAGGCAACGTCTGATACATATGTCTTCTATTTAAGTTTATGATATGGCAATCGATTCTGGGAACTTTTGCGGAATTATAAAATTTTGAGTTTGGCACATATTTGATATAATTACTGCCAGGTGATCTACACATATAAGAAGGTGCATGCTCGCAAAATTTTTCTCTCGAACTTTCTTAGTTTTTCCGTATATGAGGGGGATATATTGTACCAAATCGAGCATCCATACGTAAGTATTGGTCTTACAAGTTCCTGGTACATGATTATTTTAATTCTGCTCTTCAACAGTTTTGAGGAAAACATTTTTTTATAGACCTGCATAGGCTTTCGCAATTTGACAGTTGATGTGGTGATTGTAATATAAGAACCTATCTAGGAGGACACCAAGGTACTTAATTTCACCCGAATGACGAATAGAGTGATATGTTTCGTTAGACATTATATTGAACTCTTTCCAGTGCTTTTTGATGTTTGTATGGCATTTGCTAATAGGAGGCCGAAACAGGATGCTTTCGCATTTACTAGTGTTTATTTTGAGATGCCAATCTTTTGCGTACCTCTCAACAATGTTGTATTTTAGTTGCAGATTACTATTAATATTGTGTATTGTTTTGTTTGGGTGGAAAATTACAATATCGTCGGCATATCCCATAATGCTGTATATTTTACAGAGCAAATATATAATAAAGAGGTTAAAAATAATAGGAGCATTTACTGAACCTTGTTGCAAGCCACTTTTTATTTCGTATTGTCGGCTATCATGTCATAAATGAGCATGGTCAAGTGGCTGGGAAATTTATAGCCAATGAGTTTAGTTACTAGTCCTTCGATCCACACCTGGTCAAAAGCCGTTTCAAGATCAATAATACAATACTCTAAAATTAGCTCCCTAGAAATGTTTTTGAGAACGATGTTGGGTATTTGGTCTAAGCCTGATGAAAGTTTTCCTTTTAGATTTAAAAATATGTTTGAGAGGTCGCAGGGAAGAGTGAAGAAATTCCCTGTTTGATCTGCGTTTAGTTGCTTGGCTCTTTTGGTAGCATCAAACGATGTTTTGGTTGCTCGAATACTGTCAAATAAAGTTTTCGTTTCTAAAAACTTATTGAAGGATTCCTGTACCTCTAAGTGGACTATTACCTTGTTTATACGAAGCATTATCCGAGATCGTATCGACTTAATACACTTTATTTGTTTCTGTTTATACATTCGACTTTAAAGCGTGCCCAGCGAAACCGCTGAAACAGCGGATTTGAATTTCACATCAATAAATGTAGTCGTTTATATGCTCCTTCTAACCAATGCGAGAAATAAAGTACCGATTTGAAAGTGAGTGTGAGTGGATTTACTGAAGCATTTCAAGGCGTATTCAAAATCAGTTTATACATGCGTTTTGAAGTGATGTGTATTCGATGAAACCGTATTATGCTCCCGTATAAACGAATTTTATGTCATCGTCTTGGATCTGTTTTGAAGAATCAACTGCTTCAAAGTGAGCTCCGACTACCGCTAGAATGTCATTGCTATTTTTAATGACATAGTTGCCTGTTCTGGCGTCTTTTTCTAATAGATTACCGTCTAGGCCCGCCTCTTGTATTATATGGGTTAAATTGATAGGGAAATTTATATGGCTAATTGTGTTTTTATCGCCTTTTAAAAAGTTTCTTTTGAGGACTGAAAATTTTGAAAGATCGTTTGTCGTAAGTGAGGCCAGTCTATGTTCAAGTTGATTATTAAAATGCATCTTTATATTATCATTAATAAGCCTTTTGATTAATTTTAGCTTTGCTTTTGCTAACAGTAGAGCGGAAGGGGAAAGACATGTTTGCACACGATTGTGTTTTTTAATGATTGTGAGAATTTTGGATTTTTCTTCTAAAAGCTTTTGTATGACAGGTAAGTTAACAAGAGTTTGAGTAATGCTACTTCTTTCTGTTTTTGGTACGTGCTTTTCTACTGATGCTAAAATTATTTGTTGTAGCTTAAGCAAGTGATGGTCAATCTCTAAATTGTTCAGATTTCTATCACTTGGAATCGGTGTTCCATTTTTAAGTTGAATATTCAGGTAGTTTTTAAACTTTTTCCAGTTGGTTTTTTTATAATCTAATGATCTAACGATTGCGGTGCCAATCAACTCGAAGTAGTTTGAGAAATTTCTTTTAGCTGCGATGATTTGTATGGCACAGTGATCACTATCATAGTCAATACATTTTAGACAATTGATTGAGTTATTTGCTTTTTGAATTTCTAACCTGTGATCAGCTAGGCAAATATTTAGAAAGGAACTGGTTCTTTCGTAAGCCGGGAAAACGGAGGCGTACATGTTACATCTACATATATTTTAATTCATTTGAAGATAACCAGTCTTTTAAAGCTTTGCCTTTGGAGTTGTTTTGTAGGTTATCCCACTCTGTGTGTTTGCTGTTAAGGTCACCTGCTAATATGTAGTAATGACTTGGGCTTTGAAGGTTCAGAGCTTCAAAAACTACATTAAATTCTGATTTGAATACATTGTTATTGTTTCCTGAAGGGTAGTAAGCTGCAATTATATACATTATATTATTTGGAGGCATATGTATTTTAATGACGCAAGTTTCAAAATGAGTTAGAGCCTCGATTTTGTGATTGAAAACTTTTGTAAACTTTATATATTCCTTTATTAAAATCGCTGTTCCGCCGCCGCGGTACTTGCCGCCAAACGGTGCACTAAGTTAAGGGGAAAGTTAACGAAAAGTCACTGTTTGGCGCAGACCTGTTAAGTAATGATTACTAATCGTAATGAGTAGTAATTTAAATACTTTGGTTTTAGTGTAAAGTAATCAATTCTTTTCAAGTACAATTACGTTTTATCAATTAGTACTCGAGTACAACTACTTGTAATTGAATAGTAATTGGAATTACCATCAATTACCATAAGTAATTGAAAGGAGTTGAAAGTAGTTGACAAAGTAGTTGAAGTACTTTTGCCAATTACTTTCAATTACTTTCAATTCCTTTCAAGTACTTGATACCATTTTTATGTATTTCAAATATTTTTGTATTTTTATTTATTTAATTTCATTTTATATAAATAAAGCGGAATAATTTAACGCTTATTTTAAAAATAAACTAGGTAAATATAAATAATTAATAGGTTGTTCAAACACAATTTTTATTTTTACGAACAATATTTATAGTTAGCCTTCATAATGACCAACTTCTCGAATGAGAAGTCAGTCATGGACTGTCTTCTGGGGCTGTTGATAATGCCCGCAAAAAAAACAGCCTCTCAACAGGCGCGGATGAGGGCAAAGGGGTATTAAATTTTATATACGCCTCCCTCAGATAACAATATTTGTTTAAAGAGTCTTCGGCGGTGGAATCATCGTTCAGATAGCTGTAATATTGGTTCGATATTGCAGCTGCCATATCTGCTGTTGACTCTAACCGAGCTGACGGAGTAACGTGATCTTCATCTGTAAAGAAATGTACAAACAAATTACAAAAAATATTTGCAATTTTTGGAATCTTCATACCGCCGGAATCGTAGTCAAATAACGCATCATAATCGTATCGTTTTAATTTATTTTCAAAATTAAACGAAAGATTATCCTTACTAAGAGACTTAGTAATGCTCTGAATGACGATCCGGTTCACTCGCTCGACTGTCTTGGCCGGATTTGTGCGTTGTAATACTTTGATCCACTTATTTTTGATACCTGGAATCAAAACCGCTGCAGCTACTGCAATATTCGTTTCTGGTGCTAGAAGAAAATATGGCTCAAACCTTCCCCTCAATTTTTTTTCCAAATTTATGACGAGCGAGCGGAATATAACGAATTCATTATTTTCGCTAAATTTAATTAGCTTATTGCTCAGCGTCATGAGAGTCGGTATAAGGAAGCCATATTTAACTTCTTTGTGCCCCTGCATAAACTCAAGCGCTGCAGCTTCCGGCTCCATTAACGCAACGTATGACTCCAGGTACCTCAAGTCCCCTGAGTGGATTTGCGGCACATTTACTTCACAGCACAGGTGTCCCAGTTCTTCCTTAAGCTGCAGTAACCTTTTAACCGCATCGTATAATGAGTTCCAGCGGGTTACTACGGGGACAACAAGTGAACAGCCTAAAACGCGAACTACCACTTCTGAGGACTTTGGATAGGAACACTTCTTCCACAAAGCGTTACACTTTTGAAAAACCTGAATGATTTAAAAAACCATGAACCAAAAAAAAATCAACCAATGAATAGAAATTTACCATATTGTTCTGGTAATCAAGTTCTCCGTTGGATTTCAAAATTTTCAAGAAGTCAGTAGTCGCAAGCAAATTAAGGGTGTGACTGGCACATCTCTGATGCTTAGGCAAAATACATTCATTTTCGAACTGAGGCAGGTCATAATCGATGTTGTCCATGTCTGGGGAAACCCCGTGCTCCTTGAACGCCTTCACAAAATTTGAACCGTTGTCAGTGACAGTCATGACGACATTTGAACTGTTTAGTCCAAAGGAGCTGTTTATGTTGCTAATGACCTGCGTCAGTTTTTCGGATGAATGTGTACCAGTCAGTCTCCTGCAAGCTAAAGCAGCTGACCTTCTCTCCAATTTGTCATCCAACCAGTGGCACGTGTACCCGAAGAAGCTACGGTGATTACCCGACCATATGTCAGCCGTTGTACAAAAATACTTAGCTGATGAGATATCAGCTCGTATTTTTTCCAACATATTATTATATTGGCCCTCCAATATCATCATGGCTGTCTGCCGGCTGGGAACTTTAAGTCCAGTCATTTCATATGACTCTCGGAAAGACGACGTTCAAAAACTGAAACAGGTAGATGGCGCTATATAATAGTAGATTTATTGCCATTTATTTGCGATTCTAACAGCTGTATTTGAAATACATAAAAATGGTATCAAGTACTTGAAAGGAATTGAAAGTAATTGGCAAAAGTACTTCAACTACTTTGTCAACTACTTTCAACTCCTTTCAATTACTTTTGGTAATTGATGGTAATTCCAATTACTATTCAATTACAAGTAGTTGTACTCGAGTACTAATTGAATCTCAGCTGAAAAGCAATTACTATTTATTTACAAATACTTTATGAAGTAATTGTATTGAGTAGTAATTGTACTCGAAATTTAACAGGTCTGGTTTGGCGGTTCAACGGCGGTTTAAACAAATTCCGACTTTTCACTTCTTTTCCGAAGACGAGATCAACAGGTCCTACAGCAGCCACCACGCCGTTTGTTCCTCTCGGTCTGTCTTTTCGAATTAAATTATACCCAATAAATTTTAGATTGTGTTTTGTATATTGCGTCAACTCTCGCAGATTGTATTTCGAGTTGCCTCTGAAGGGCGGCTATTTGCGTACTTATAGCTAGTGTTGTAACTTTCAATTCTTCTAGTACTGAGTTTTGAGGGTTTTGATTATTACTGGCACTGAGAAAACGAGGTGCTTCTTTAGTTACGTTTGCATAGCTTAAATTAGGATTAGTAAACATTTGAAAATTGTTTGTCTTGACATAGGCCAGGTTTTGTTTTTTCAGCCTAAGCTTTTGTTGAAGTTCTTTGTAGCGCTCGCAGCCTTTGTAAGATGCCGGATGACCAAATTTTTTACAAAGGACACAGTACACATTTTCCCTTGTCGTAGAAGTTTCGCCTGAGATAGAACAGTCTGCGCTTTTATGCACACCGCTGCATTTGACACATCTTGGTGGTAGGTTACAATTGGCTGCACTATGAAAGAATCTTTGACAGTTCCTACATTGTGGTATTTCAGGTTTACGCATGGGTTCCCATTTGATGCAGTGGTATTGCATGGTTTTAATTGCTAATAATTCGTTCACTTTGCTTTCCGCACTTATTTGAACCATGTAAATAGGAAGGGCTATACCCCGCTGTGTAAAGTTTTTGGTAGTGGATTGGTTCACTTTAAGAATTTGGAGATTATCGTTTTGGTACTTGCACAGTTCATTGAAAATTTCTTCCGTGTCGGTATTAGCATTAAGCCCCTTCAATAAATACGTTCTCGTTTTCCAACATTTGGGTGTGTATGTATAGAATTTGACTTTGGCTTTTTGTAAATATCCGCGCACTCTTTTATAGTCGTCGAGATGTGTAAGAAAAATTTCCAATTTGTTAAACTTATATTCTTTAATTTTAAACTCAGTTATTTTTAGACCATCTTTGATTAGTTCTATTATTTTTTTTGAATCACAGTCGAACGTGTTTATGGGGGGAATATTTTTGTTATTGAATTTGTTATTTACACTTGCATTTGTTTTCGGATCACTATTAATGTTTGTGTTAGACGTGATTATGGGAGCAGAAGTCTCCGCTGCACCTGGGATGTTGTTGTTGTTTGGAATGTTCTCACTTGTCATTTTCTCACATACGTTGCTTAGTTTGTTGGAATGCACATATTGCTCAAATTTTGCAAATGCTTCATTACACTCTTCTAGATCGGTATCTAGTATAGCGTAGTAATTGTTTTTGATGTTTTTTGACATGGTGTTCTCTGTCACATTATTATTTTTTCTTTTTCTATTTAAGTTCAAATTTGTAGATTTTTGTACCTTATTAAATAAAATATCGCATTGCGCTCGCACATTATAAGAAGGGCCCACTTTGGCCCTAAGTCTTTTTTGTTTTACCGAAATAATGAATCGATATTCGAATGTTTATTGTTTTGTTTTTCACAAGGGATAGTATGGATTTGGTTCTCCGCAGCACGTGTTGTTCGTTCCGCGGTTCGCGTCACTCCGCTTTGAGTATTGTTGTTTTTTTCTAATAATTTTCCAAATAAACAGATCAGCCTTAAAGCCCAAAAATATTTAAAATAAATAGTTATATGGCCAAAGAATAACAAATAAAATGTATAAAAGGATGAGCCAGCCTTATGCAAACAAATTCTAACAAAATAGAAATTGTATAAACAACAACTACACAGTCAAGTACAAATAGCGGCAGTACAGCCGCACTTGATTGGAGTTATGAACGGAAAGCAGGAAAAATAACAACAGCTCACACAGCGTAAGCTTAGCTGAATGCGTTTAGCTGCCGGCTTAAGTATTGCGCATGTTGTTGCGGGTTCGACTCCCGCAGATGCTAAGAAGAAAGAAGTCTAATGAGGAAATGTGGTGATTTCCGAAATAGTACTATAACTTCTACCGCTTTGAGTATTGTTATTTTTTCCTAATAATTTTCCAATTAAACCAATCGGCCTTAAAGCTCAAAAATATTTAAAATAAATAATTATATGGCCAAACAATAACAAATGAAACAACTAAATTTTTTATCAGATTCCGATGAGGACAGCCAGACTGATTCTAATTATTATTTAAATTTCTATGATTATACTCGTAGCATATCCGGCAGCAGTCCATATGATGTTTACTCGTTGCCAGTTGAGATTGATGGTGTTAAGTTAGACGTGGCTTGTGATAAGGGTGCTCCATGTACTTTAATTCCACCGACACTTTTTCCGAAATGGCACAACAGAAAAATATTGAGACCATGTATGATTCCATATGTAAATTATAGTGGAGATATAATCGATTAATCCGGCGAGTACGATGCAACAATAACATATCAAGGTGCCTCAGAAAAGGTTGTAATTGTAGTTACTAAGACAAAAAATACACCGTTGCTTGGACGAACATTTTTGAGAGCACTTAACTTTGAGTTGTGTCAAATAAAATTAATCGGTATTAATCAAAATTTTTCGGTGCTGACTGATCAACTCTTGTGCGCATGGAGTACCCACATTGGGACCCTCAAAATGAAACGTATGCCTTTTGGCATAAAACCAGCTGCAGCCATTTTCCAAAAAACAATGGGAAACTTACTCCGCGAAATCCCATGCGTTGTGTATATCAATATGACATTACAGTCACATGCAAAGATCTGCAGCATCATGTTGCACACTTAAAGCTTGTCCTCAGGAAGCTTGAATATGCAGGTCTTAAAGTAAATTTGAGCAAATGCGCATTTATTAAACAATAAACTAACTATTTAGGATTAACTATAGATGAGAATGGACTAAGTACGTACTTCAAGCATAATAAAGGCACCAAGTCTTAGTAATACTTCCGAGGTGAGAGAGCATTTCTCGGAATGGTGAATTATTATGTGAAATGTTTTCCAAACTTTGCTAGCAAGATTTCTCCATTATATAAATTGTTACAAAAAAACGTAAATTTGTATTTAAATGTCAAGAATCATATAAAGAAGGAAGTTGCTTCTGATCAACTTTTAACACATTTTGATCCAAGTCTACCCATCATTTTAACGACAGACGCTTGTAACAATGAAGTGGCAGGAATTCTTTCTCATAATATTTCAAATAATGATACCAAACCGATTGCTTTTGTTTCAATGGCTTTAACGAAGCGTGAGAAAAATTATAGCACTCTTGAAAAATAAGCTTTAGCAATCATTTTCCGTGTCACAAAATTGAACAGTACCTTCTAGGTAATCAATTTACTTTACGCACTGATCACAAACGACTGTTGTCAATATTTGGAGATTAAGGGCTTGCCCATTACGACAGCAGCTCGTACGAGTATACGTATGCAACGAGGGGCATCAATTCCTTCAGGCTTCAATTACCCGATTGAATATGTAAAAGGCTATTCGAATACCGCGGATAGTTTGTCGCGAATGCCACAACTTCAGACAAGACGAGATGCAGTGCTGTCCAAATTATGCGCGGCTATTCAAGATTGCATATTAAAAGATTTAAAAGGAAATGATTTTCGACCGTTTCTCAATTAAAATTTAGAACTCACAGTAAAGTATGGTTGTATTCTATGGGGATACAGAACGATTATACCGCAAAAGCTGAGAAGCCATGTTCTTAAAGAATTGCATAGGTCTCATTTAGGTATTAGCAAAGCCAAAGCACTGGCTAGATCTTACGTTTGAACATATCGAAACGTTAATAAAAAGTTGACTTCCGTGCCAAGAGATGCAACCCAGCTCCGAACTAGGCGCGTCAATTCCGTGGAAACCTACTGAATCAGTGTGGAGTCGTATTCATGTAGATTTTGCTCGACCCATAAAAACTCTTATTTACTAATTGTAATTATTTCTCATTCCAAATGGGTAGAAATATTCTTGACCAAAAAAATTACTTCGAACTTTGCTATTAGCGAGTTTAGGGAAACGTTTTGTAGGTACGGCTTCGTAGACACATTAGTAAGCAATAATGGTCGACAAATTAAATCATACGATTTTAAAAACTCCATGAAGTTAAATAACATAGAACACATTTTCACTGCACCGGCTCATCCGGCGACAAATGGACGGGCCGAAAACGTTGTAAAGTCAGTAAAAAAGTCCATCTATGCACATCTAAAAGCTAACAAAAATTCAAGTTTAGAAATTATCGTATATACCGTAATACAAACCACTGTGAGTCACCTTCAAAACTATTTTTTAGTCGTACTTTTAAAACGCGATTCAATTCACTCAAACCACCATTAACAAAAGCAAATACCAAAAGGCCAACAATCTAATGTTCGCAATCAGCGTGGTAAACGCAACGTTGAATTTTTTTAGGATCAAAAGGTATTAATTTGAGATTATCGTGATCAAATTAATCTGAAATTGACCCAAGCTACAATGAAAAAAACAATTAGGTCCGAGATCTTATTGTTGTATCGTGACAAATAGCAACCATGAGACAAAGAGGCATCTAGATCAGATACGAGAACTTTCTGCAAACAATACCGCGACGAAGTACATGAGGATACCGGCGAAGCAGGCAATAATTCCTCCATATCTTTTTCATCTACAAATGGACAGGAGAGTGAATATCATATGGACCTTCCGGTGCGAGAGATATCAGACAATGATACGATACAAGTTCAATCTAGTAGAAAATTGCAGCTTTGAAAAGAAGGCAAAGTTATAAAATCGTTTCAGCCCGACATCGATAATTAACATACTTATTTTTAATTTAATTTTCTCAAATTGTTATCATAAATAACTTGCATTACTCATGAGGAGCTTGTTCAATAATCGTATATATCGTATTCCAACTAATGCTTAATATATTTCATTACTTCAAGAACACATAATGTGTCATTCCCATTATACTCGTATTCCACCAACTCGCTACAATGTTCATTTAATATAAGGAAATATCAACCGAAATAGCGAAATTACAAAGTATTTTCCGTGCGATAATTTTCACAGCGTTCTAAGTCGGTATCGAAAAAAGTTATATTTTAAACACGTACAACTTAATCACAAACTAGCAATCACCCTTCGGGAAAAGATGGTTTTCCAAGAGAGATTACAAAAACGACAGTTTTCTGTTTATTCTATTTCCTCTTAAATCCAAGAGAGTAACTTAGAAAATTATGCAGACATTAAGTACTTTGCACTTTTACCCATGCCTTTCCGATACTGAGTAGGCATCAATATCCTTACCCTAATATTAAGCTGGTAGGCCCTTCTAAGCTCCCTCCTCCCCAGGGGTTTACGCAGCAGGAGGTTTTTGGGAGTAAAAAAATAATTTTTTAAAGGCAAATAAAAACTTAACAAATCAATTAACGTAACAATAACGAAATGATTAGATTAAACAATGAAATAAAAAAATATATTACTGATTTTTCATAACTCATAACGTTTAGACTCCTAAATCTGTTGCTAATCTGTTGTTGTTCAAATTGAGCCGGACTGCATCAGAACTACTTTTTGTGATCGATTTTTATTCTAACCAATCATTCCGAAAAAGCGATTAGGTTCTAAATATTCATACATATATGTATATTATTGTGATTTCTCTATTATCCATTGAGAAATGTATGTATATTATGTTTCAAGTGAAACAACTTTGGACATCATGGCAGGACTGCCTAGTTGTATTAGTCAATAGATTAGTTTAGTCAAAGAGTGAACATAATTTGTCGAATTACGAATACATATACATATACATACGTATAGTATATCATTTTATAACAAATTAAAAAATATACACTTTGACTGCACTTTTTATACCTTTCATAGAAATGGTATATTAAGTATGGTCCGATGTTTGGATTAGAGTTAGACCCATCAGAAATTATACCGAAATGATCAGGATGATGAGCTAAGTCGATTTAGCCATGTTCGTTTGTCTGTCCGTCCCTCAATTGAACTATTTGGATAAAACATACAGTGAATGTCACTCAAAATCGTACAGGCGCAATTTACTTAAGCTTTTTGGGAAAACTAAAAACCACAATAGATTTTTATATAAAAAGCGATTGTTTAACATTGAATAAAAGACATTTTATTAATTTTTAACAAAACATAAAATATATTAGGTACATTAATAAAAAATACCAGCAGTACAATAAAGTGATAATGAAAATTTTCAGTTAATAAAAATTGTACAGCTTATTTAGGTATATATAAAAACAATACAGGAATGCATTTGGCTTTACATTTTTTAATTCTGATATTTTGTTGGGAGTCCTCTGTTGGTATCTGCAGCTTGCAATCGTTCAGTCATGCCATTCTTCTTTCAGTGTTTTTTTTAGGTCGGAAATGTTGGAAATTTGTCTCGATCTAAGTTTTATGTTTTGATGATCCCAAACATGTTCGATGACATTAAAATCTGGCGACAGCAGTTGTTTGCAGTACTTCAAGCCAATTATAAATGGTTCACATGCGGACATTATATGCAGTATGCTTAGGATGATTGCCTGCATACAGCTTAAATGTGTGAGAAATTCCCATCTTTGCAGCGCTTTGCGTAAGGTTGTCCTTAAGTATACTTAAATACTTCTACTGATCCATGCAGCCATCTATAAATGCAAAATTTTCAATTTCATGGGACGGCATGCACACCCATACCATGCTTTTTTTTTTTTTTGGTGGGATTCAGGCACGAAACATCGCGTGCAGAAAACAGCACTTAGACTACATGCCGTCCATTGTACTGTTTTCATGTTGTTTTTAATCTGTTTTAAATTTGCAGGATTTACGAATAAATCTTAACAGATTTTGGGGTGTCAAAGAGCTCAGGTGTTTGTCTCTCGACACGTCGCGACCAAATGCCTCATACCTAGTTCTTTCAAAGGCTGGGCAGAAGCACAGAAAGTGTTCCGCCGTCTCTTCCTCTTCAAAACAGGATAGGCATATGGAGTTGTCATGTACGCCTATTATTGTCAGGTGTCTATGCCACGTGAAGTGACCGGTCCACAGTCCAACAAGTTGCCTGCAGTCTCGCCTGTTAAGTGAGAGCAAGTGTTTTGATGGTCCTTCTGAGATTGAAGGTAACATGAGTTTTGCCCATCTTTAACCTCTCGACTCCTCCCAGTGGCATCGATTGCCGAAGGTGGGAGTGCTATAACTGGTTGCCGGCCGAGGAAAACTGATCCGAGCCCATTCTGGCCAAATGGTCAGATGTCTCATTACCAGGTACTCCTGACTGACCATGTACCCAGAGTAAAGCAAGTTTATTATGTTTACCAACATAGTTTAGTTGCGACTTGCATTGCCGAACTAGTTTGGAAGTAGTTAGAGGGCTGGCCAATGCCTTGAGTGCAGCTTGGCTGTCACTGCAGACCCGTATACTCCTCTCCCTCCACCTATTTTCCACCACGTAGTCCATGGCCTTGAGAATTGCAAATACTTCGGTCCGGAAAACCGAGGCATATTCCCCAAGAGGAAAGGGAAGCTTATCCCCATTATCTCCTATAAAAACTCCAGATCCTGACCCAGAGTCAGTTTTGGAGCCATCTCTAAAGATTCGACAACGAGTAAGACCAGTCTTAGTGTTGGTATTGAACCAGCATTCAACCTCAGGGAATTCAACGTTATAGAGCCTATCAGCAAAGGAAACGGTGGCGTACTATCCTGTGGCCTTGAAAAGACGCAAGTGTCCATATCTCTGCCGCCAGCTAATTCCACCTCGCCCTACTCCGTTTTATACCAACATCCATTTCTTTTTAGTCGGCAGGTGGCCTTTAAAGCCTCTCCACGTATGAATATACAAAGTGACGGTAAGTGCAGCAATGCATCAAGAGTAGCGCCAGGTGTTGTAGAGAATGCCCCTGTATAGCACACGGCAATTGCTCTCTGAAGTTTAGCTAGCAGGTCCCCTACACAATTAATTGAGAGTCTGCTCCACCATACCACTGAGCATAGCTGATTATGGGTCTGATTATAGAGGTATATATCCAGAGGATACCCTTTGGTGATAGACCACACGTTTTGCCGATGACCCGTTTACACTGCCAGAAGGCAGCCAATGCTTTAGAGGTCTTGTGCTCAACGTGCGATTTCCACGATACTTCACTTCGGGAGAAGTCTGAATTGTGGCTCCCTTAGGTGTAAGGGGAATGAGGCCATCCATCCTTCTCCGCCTAGTGAAGAGCACAACACTAGTTTTGGTTGGGTTTGCGGATAGCCTATTATTGTCACACCAAGTGTCAATCTTATTCAGTACCATACCATTAGTATTTCTCCTCCGTATTTTACTGTCAGTCGTAAATTTTTGGGATACATTTCTGTGTTGGATTTTCTCCTAATGTTTACCTAACCATCAGAAGTAAATATATTAAATTTTGATTCATCAGTGAAAATTACATCATTCCAGTACTCTACGGGTTTTTAAGGTATTCTCTTGCGAATTCTTTCACTTTTATTAATATCCATCGCTCATCACTAGCAGTTAACTTTTTATTTATGACAATTTTAGTTTTATTTGCAACTCGCTTGTCTTTTTAATATCTCGCAATGATGTATTGGCCGCTGTGGTCCAGTTGGTAGCGGTGCGTGCTATAACTTGATATGCCGGTGAGTTCGAGGTTCGAATCACAGTCAGGGCAAGCAAAATTTTAATAATAGAAAAAGTTTTTTCTAATAGCGGTCACCCCTCGGCAGGCAATGGCAAACCTCCGAGGGTATTTCTGCCATGAAAAAGCTTCTCATTAAATACATCTGCCGTTCGGAGTCGGCACAAAACTGTAGGTCCCTCCGTTTAGTGGTATAATATAAAGACACCACAAATGCTAGGAGAAGTTCGGCCAGACACTAAGCTATATAGTGTACGCGCTAAAAATTATATATAATGATGTATTGAACCGTACTTCGGCTCCGATTCACAATTTCGCCGATTTTACCATTCTACCGAACATAAAGTTTACATTAGAAATAAAGTGGTTTTACGGAGACTTTTATTCTTAAAATTCCAAAAGAAAAGCATTGCGTGTCGTTTGACATCTGACTTCAAATAAGCCTGGCGTTGATTTATTCCCACAACTGCATCCGCCCTTGCATATATGAAAGCCGATTTTTCTGTTATTATATATTGCTCCATAACTCTATTTAGGAAGCTGGAAGGCTTGTAACTTTGCAAGCAGTTACGATAAAATTAGCACTTTATATACAGTGAAAATCATAAAGATCAAAGAAATATAACATATAGCTTCCATACAACAGATTGTTCTGATATTGCATTTTACACCTTCATTTAATCAGCTAACGGCAGGGATAATCACGAAGATCAGAGAAACATAACATACAGCTCCCATACAATTCTTCCATGCATAGCCGAAGACAGCCTTTTTTAACTTGTTTTTATTTATTTTTTTAATCTTTTTATTTTTTTTAACTTGTTTTTATTTATTTTTTTAATCTATTTTACAACAATATGTGAAATTTGAACAGATCACCAAAAATATCTGGTAATTGCACACCGAGAAAAATATTGCCATGTAAAATTAACATTTTGCAATGTAAACGAAAAAGTGTTAATTTCACATTTAAAATAGCTAAATTAACGTTGTTTTTACCAAAATGATCTTGCAATGTAGTACATTTTAATATCAAAATTACATTAAACATAACTTCGGCAGCCGAATTTTACATTAAATTGTAGATATAATATGATATGTTGTTGCACTAACAGTAAAAATGTAAGTACTACAACGCGCAATGTACTTTCTTCGCCGTTTGACACGACGCAATAATACGAAAGTATGATCGCGTCTTTTCATATCGGCATCCGTTTTTGGTGATACATTTTCAAAGTATTAAAGTAGCTAAAAAAATTTGAATCGCATTTAATTCAATTCGGATGACGTCAATAGTTTCGCCCGGGGAAAAGATATCGAGCATCCAATTGATGCCGTGCAATATTTGGACAATTGAATCTGACGACGATAGCGAGCAAAAAGAAGATTTCAGTCGCTGAGTTCGGATGTTGTTGAAAGTATGTTTATTCTAGCAAAATTAAATGCATTTTATATTACTAATTTATACTCCTTAAGATTCCAGAGACTTCATTGCAATGATGCTGTTAAACGCTGTATTAAAACCATTTTCTCTTCGTAACATAAACGTCGATGGTAAGAGGATTATGTAAAAAACGACAGTAGGGGAAGCAATACGAAGCAAGCGGTGTTGTACACATGAACTGCATAAATAATATAAAGATGACGCGAAAAGAAAAGATACGAAAAACTTTGGAAAGAAAAGTTACAACTCAGCCATATATAATAGTGATATGCCCATTTTTTTATCACTAAAGGTTCTTTATATATGCGCTGACGAAACATTGTACACGCTTAATTTATTCGTGTTAGCACTAAAATCTTATTTCAAGTTTTTCATAATAATAATAATAATTTGACGCTTACACTATATAGCTCAGTGTTTGGCTGAGCTTCTCCAACCATTGTAGTGTGCGTCTTTATATTCTACCACAAATGGAGGGACCATATTTTCTATGAATTAAATTTTTCAGAAGTCTGGCTCCTCTCTGGGCGTTGGCATTTTTATACCCGAGCGTACTTGTACACAGGGGTATTATAACTTTGTTCGCATAACGCCCTTCTATCAGCCCTTTTGGGTATAATCCACAAAGGTGAATAAATAATAATAAAAATAATAATTTGACGCTCACACTTTATAGCTCAGTGTTTGGCTGAGCTTCTCCAACCATTTGTAGTGTGCGTCTTTATATTCTACCATAAATGGAGGGACCCACAGTTTTATGCTGACTCAGAACGGCAGATGTATTTTATGAGATGCTTTGCCGAGGGGTGACCGCTAGTAGAAAAAACTTTTTCTTTGATATAGATTTTACATGCCCTGGCTGAGAGAGATTCGAACGTTGAACTCAGCGGCATTTCGAGTTATAGCACACACCGCTACCCACTCGCCCACAGCGGCCACTTTTTCATATCTTTAACTTTATCCAATTGAGTCGACATTAATGTGGTCACTTTCAGTCTTATATCCTAGGGCCAAAACACAATTTTTTGAAATTGTTAATATAAAAAGTTGCACTGGTTTACCTATAAATTTATATTGTATTCCTGATGGAACTACTTTAATAAGAAATAAAATGTATATTGGAACGATTTTTCGTCATTCCTTGTCAAATTTGGTTTGGAAAACCAATAAATATAATATTTTTATTTAAATTATTTTTATAAAAAGCATTTGTATAAAATTGTTTAGAAAAATATTGTCAGTGTTTTATTTAACATTCATAAAATATAAAAAATGATATTAAAGTCGTTCAAATACACATTTTTATCATATCAAATGTACATATCGCACCCTAAACCAAAAACCGTCACAACTCAAAATTTTTTTAAATCGCTTTTATCTCATAAACCTATTCCTAGAATACTTCCCAACATGCTCCAAAAATTTCTTCAACATAACTATCTTATTTACTGGAAATATACATTTAAAATATTACTACCATTTTTACATACAATTTTTTTATTTCTCTTGGATATTACAAAAAAAAAAATTTAAATCCTTTCTCCACATAAACTAATTCACGGAATACTTCCCCAACTGCGCCAGAAATTTTTTCGTAGTTACTATCTTCTTTTACTGGAAAAGTATGATTATAAAATTATCATCATTATTGTAGAGACTGTTTGTTTTGCCTCTCCTGAACATTTGCGATTTTTTGAGTTGTGACTGTTTTTGGTTTAGGGTGCGATATATTAAATGTTAATTAAACATTTAAAATGTCCACATGACATTGTACTCGTATAATAGTGATTGTTTTACATTTTTAATGTCAGTTTTGCATTAAAATACAACGAATTCTACATTTCATAATATAATATTTATAATGTTAAAATGATAATGGTGTAATGTCAATTTTAACAGTTTAATGTTGGATGACTTTTGTAACCAAAAAATGTTATTTTTACTGCTGTTTATGATACATTTTTGATTCAGTGTGTAAACGAACTCATTTATATAGGAGTTAATTTTTACCTGTCACTAAAAATGGACAAATATCCGTTACTACCAAATTTTAATAAAAAAAGAGTTTATTTTAGGTGGATTATACTATATCTATTCACATTGAAAAATACATGGGTTCGAGAGTATGTACATATATACATATGTATGAATGTATTTACATATGTATGTATGTATGTTGGTATGTATTTTTAGTTTTAATGGCTCTTGGTGAATTATACTTCCTCATATGCTGAACACAAAACTTCTCTTCTAAATGTACCCTGCAAAATATGCGATTAGTCTAAGATGAGTCCGGGAATAGTTGCAAGGGAACATGCGACTAAAACAACTTCTGATCTCTTTATATGGAATGAACTGTTTCCTTTTGTTCGAGCATGTCCTATGAATACACTAATTGTCTCCTTTTATACCCAAAGGACCAGCCTATTTATAAAAACAAAGTGTGAGTATCGAGTGAGTACCGAACCGGCCACTCGAGGGTTGCTAAGCGAACGCTCTCCTTACAAGCCAAAGACGCGCATAAAATGTTGATGACTAAGTGCGTACATATACCAATGCATCGTTTATTATACCTGAAAGAGACGAATACAGGACTAATCTATGTACAGTTATACCCGTTTGAGACTTTTTGCGACTAATTAATGCCCAGTTGTACCCGATAGAGACCAATCCCGGATACTCTCTTTAGAGATTAGTCGCACAATATTTTGCAGGGTAGGTTTTCGTTAGCACATATATTCGAATACATACATACATTCCCTTGAATGTGTAATATACCACGCGGCAATTCCTCACAAAGCTCCTTACTTTCGTACAAAACCGAGATACTTTGGTACTTCACTGCGCTTGCGTGAGCTCGCCATTATATGCAGCTTGTGTATTCATAGAAAGAGAACATTCGTGGTGTTGCTGAGGAAGCAACAGAAATGCAAAGTCTAAGTTAAAAAAGGGGAGGGATATAAATGAAACGATATCATCGACTGCTACAGTATCGGCGGTAAGAGTCCAATTTACGCAGCCATTACAATGACGAGGTGCGTGTGGGATAGAGTGAGAAAGCGAATCCTTAATTCTTATAACTGTTGCTTTCCCACGGTGAGTAATATTAATAGCAAGGGTTGTATATTGGACTTTTAGGTTGCAAGAAGGCAAATATGGCGTGTGTTATAGCGCAAAAAATGTAAAACGAATAGGAAGAAAAATAACTGTTAAAAAAGTAGTAAATATACATACATATATATTTCGGAATACAAAACTGAAAGCAAAACAACACATCCAGAACTTACATACACACATGTTTATGTGTGTGTATGTGTTCATTGCAATATGTACATACATACATGCATATGTATGTATATATTCATGCAATTTAAATACATAAATGTTTATGTATGTACATACATACACTATCCAGAAGAGCATTAAAGGATGTAAAGTAGCACACGAGCATTTGCGTATCTAGTATCTATTGATGACGCTGCGCTACAAGATAGTAATCATACATACATACATATATGTAAGTAAATACAAATTTTACAGTTATCAAACGACAGCACAAGACCTGCCATTCTATATTAAAAGCAAACGTTTTCACGAAACTCTAAAGGGCCGTACACATACAACTTTCCTCGCTTTACTTGACAATTCGAACTTTAACAACAAAGCATGAGGTGTAGAAGGTTTGCTACATAGAACGCTTTGACAGTTTCTGCGATAGTTGTTTGTTTTGAATCGCGATATGTGCTTATTCCGAGTATTTTCATTAATAAAAGAATAAGAAATGTGTTTTACATCTACTTATGTATGTATGTTTGAAATTCGCGAGTGTAATAAACTTTATTAAGACTGAGATGTAAGAAGTCTTCTTGCAGCATCTTTCGACAAAATAAATAAAAACCGATCCAGGGGATTTTAGGAAAACGATGAAGGTGGTTAACAGAGAGGTGTCTCATTTGCTATTTGTTCATATTTCTCTTCTTTTCTCTTTTTAAAAGTAATTATATATGCGAAAATTATGAAATACAAGTGAATTCTCTAAATCGTGTGTATATGCACGCAGAAATAAAATGGAAATGTAAACAGTTGGTTGTCAAAGTTGAGAGTTCGCCATGATTTTGCTTCGTTTTGCTTTGCTTTACTTTTCTCGCCTTGTATTTAGCAGCACTCATATAACATCAGGTCTTCAACTTATCTGTCAAAGCGAAACTCTGAAGCAAAGCAAAGCGAAAGTCTTATGTGTACGGCCCTTAATTCGTGTTCACTGCAACTTTTTCTAGCCTGTGATATTTCACAGATATTGCCTGTATTTACATATATATGTATGTACCTATGTGTTTGTTTGTATTCGCATTCGTCATGGCACGAAAAATGTTTATGGGGCTTGTTACTACTAGATCCGCCCTAATTTCATATTATGCATACAAAGTACATACATATATAACGGCTTTAAAATTATTTTCATCACTTTCCAAAGCCTCTGACTCTTACTCTCTTATTCCCGGGGACTGCAATTTATCATCGGTAACTAGGAATTTAAGGGATGGTGGTAGGTAGTCCTAGTTCCATCTTACGAGTCCATTCTACAATGATTGTAAAACTAACGTTACCGGTAAAAAAGAGTTCTGCCAACTTCTGCCTTCCTTTTGCATTTTAAACACAAATGTTAACGGTGAATCTCTGTTCCAGCATATGTGGTGACAACAGCGTTTAAATAGCGGTCAGCATGGTAACAACTGACAAATTGATGTTTGTGAATTATAGAAAGCGATTTAATTTACAAATTAATAAATTAAATGTCAATGAATTTTGCGCACCCAACTTTTATTGGAAAATGAACAAAATCGGCGAAACCGAAATTTACTTCGCTGCATTATGATACACTTAACTTATCAAATAAAATATTTTTTATAGCTTTTTTTAAATAATCTGCACTAGAAAGTGGCTCGGTTGCCAAAATAAAATGGAATAAGACATCTAGCAGCTGTGCCAAAAAGCAGTTTGTCTGTATGGAGCACTTTTTTAATAACACATACGGCCTCTAAGTAAGCTTTTGTGATCGCAAACCATCCAATAAACATACATACTAGCTGAAGAAACCAACTTCAATTTGTCAAATGATGCTCGAAAAGATACAATGATTATATAATTATATTATATTATTATAATAAAAGCATTTGCGGACGTTGGACACTCCGCCTAATCCCAAGCCTTGAAACATAGGTCATTCGGTCTTAGGGAGAAGTAAATATCAATATAACCGCAATTGCTTTCAGTCCATAGCTGCTTTAATGCGCACCTGACACGTTTTCAACACGAAAAAGTGACAAATTGTAGTAGATTTTAAAGCAAAAGCACTAATTTGCAGAAGGTGCATTATGTTACTGCCATAACTACGCAAAATCTTAGAAAATCTAAACATTGAAGAAATCGCGCTCTTATATCTTAAGCATATAATTCAGACTAGAAAAATACATAACTTAAAGTCCGATAAAACCCGAACATCGTCTAGGTAGATAGGCTCTAAAACCTAACAATGAAATCATACATCGGCGCGTATTGGAACCCAGGGAGTTCCAACGGCGATATGAACGTTAGGGAACGGCAATATTGGAATATAGGCGTTACTGTATGCTCCAACCAAATAAATGACATAGGTCGGCAAATAATAATACTTAAAAAAATACCAAAAAAAAAATATATAAAAAACAACTAACGCCTCAGTCTGAAGTAGCACTTGTTGGCAAGAGAGATTCTCCATGGATCCAGACTGACATTGTTATTGGTGTTTATACCGGTTTCTAGATACACAAAGTTCTTTACTTTTTTCAAATTTGTTACTTTTAACAGTGATGCAAGCGAAGCCGTGAATGTGCTGATTGTCTGTTTGATGACAGGAGATATTTTGTATTTCCCACGCTTACCTCCACACCCATCCGCTTCGCTTCTCTATCCAGTTTGGAGAAAGCAGAACTAACTGCGCGGCTGTTAAGGCCGATGATGTCAATGTCATCGGCGTACTTCAGCAGTTGCACACTCTTATAAAAGATGCTGAATGCCCGATTTAGTTCTGCGGCTCGAATTATCTTCTCCAGCATAAGGTTAAAAAAGTCAAACGATAAAGAGTCACCCTGTCTGAGACCTCGTTTGGAATCAAACGGCTCGGAGAGGGCCTTTCAAATCCTGATGGAGCTGGTGGTATTGCTCAAAGTAATTTTACATAGCCATATGAGTTTTGCGCGATACCAAATTCAGACATTGCGGCATGAAGGCAACTTCTTTTTGTGTTGTCGAAAGCGGCTTTGAAGTCGACGAAAAGGTGGTGCGTGTCAATTCTTCTTTCTTGGGTCTTTTCCAAGATATGGCGCACTGTGAATATCTGGTCGATAGTAGATTTACCAGGTCTAAAGCCACACTGATAAGGTCCAATCAGTTCATTGACGGTGGGCTTTAGTCTCTCACACAATACACTTGACAGAACCTTATACGCGATGTTAAGAAGGTTAATTCCGCGATAATTGGCACAGACTGCAGGATCACCCTTTTTGTGGATTGGGCAGAGCACACTTAAGTTCCAACCAGCAGGCATGCGTACTTCCGACCATATTCTAGAGGTGAGCTCGTGCATGCACTTAACTAGCTCTTCTCCGCCGTACTTAAATAACTCAGCTGGTAACCCGTCGGCCACGGGGGCTTTGTTGTTCTTCAGCCGTGCTATCGCTTTCCGAATTTCGTCAAAGTCCGGTGATGGTACACCACGTCCATCATCATTGATTGGGGATTCAGGTTCAACATCTTCTCCAACGTGGTTGCAGCTGCTTCCATTAAGCAGTGTGAAGAAGTGCTCCCTCCATAATTTAAGTATGCTGTGGACATCAGTCACCAGGTCGCCGTTGTCATTCTTACAGGAATTCGCCCCGGTCTTGAAACCTTCTGTTAGCCGCCGTACGTCGTTGCGCCCGACCGCAGTGTGGCCCTGTAGGCAGCGTCTTTACGTTCTGTAGCGGCGCGACATTCCTCGCGAGCTGTTAACTAATGATTAATAATCTTAATGATTAATAATCGAATTAAAATATTTTTGATGCCCTTTTAAGTGATTAATTAAGATTAATTTCCAAAATTTGGAATTAATAATCGATTATGATTAAATTTTTGTCAGGATTAATGAGGATTACTTAGGATTAATACATTTTGAGAATTAATCCTAGGATTTATTCACTTAATCGAATTAAAATTTTGGATTAATTTTGACTTATCACGATTAAAACACATTTAATCTTAAAATTAATGAAATATTTTACATTCTGTGTTACTCTATGATAAATTGCTTATGTTTGATTATGAAGAATTAGAGTACATAAATTATGTATTAGCAAATATTAGAATTTACGTATGGAATAAGTTATCAATCGGTACTTATGTGTTAGTTGCAAACGTATTTAAGGAGAAGAATTTGTGAAATAAATATAGAATAAGATATTTAACTTTATAATTAATCAAATTTTATTTTTTGAAAATATGTAGGTGTGTACATGGACATTTAAATACAGTCGTATGTAAATAGTTCAGTTCATTAATATAAATATATAAACATATGAACAAAAAAACAGTTCATAAATTTAAAGATATGTACTACAAGTTAACGCAACAGCTTACAACAGTCGGAAGAATTCACCGTATTAACGGTCAATAACTCTGCACGCGCATTAACATAACTGCTGACACCGCATTAGCCAATTCGCGGTGCCCAGCCGATAGTGGGCCGTGGGAATGCAACTCAGCGAATTCATCAAACTACGCACATGCAAGCGCAACGTGACTGGTGGTCAGCTATAGGTGTAATTTAGAGTTAACAAATCAATTGTATTTACTTTTAAATCGAAGGTCATTGAATAAACAACGGTGGACACGAGTCCACCGCCTTTTTAAAAATAAGTTGTTTTAATAAATAACTTAACTGGCGCCCGAGCAGGGACCAGTTTAAGTTCGCGTTCGGTATAAGTAAAGTAGTGCCTTTCGAAATTCGATTTTCAAAATTCCTTAAAAAGTGCGAGAAATCAATAACATTGGAAACAAAGGACTACGCCAGCGCGACACTGGTCCAGGACAAGAACATTGGCACCAGCGTTGGATTCCTGTAGGAAAAGAACGCACACCTTCATTCGTGCGCACCGTGGGCCCCCCAGTAAATTTGTGAAAAGGACAACGCCCCATCGCCAGGAGGTGATAGTATAGTAAGCCTTAAATTTAAGAAATTAGTTATAAGATTGTGAAAATAAAGTGAAAAATTGTGTGAAATTATTTTTAAGGAAAAATTGCTTCTAAAGAAAAATTGATAAAAATAAATGAAACTAAATTACATTACTAACATTAGTGAAGTAAGTGATACCTAAAAAAAATTTTTTTTTTTCTTCTCAGCTGGACAAAATTCCAGACGTAGTGCGGTGCTTACGTGAATTCTCTGGTAAGCCAGGAGAGTTCACGTCGTGGAAGAAAAGCGTAGACCGGATTCTACAGATCTACGAGCCGCAAAAAGGAACGCCGAAATATTACGGCATTCTTAATGTTGTACGGAATAAAATCGTGGGCAATGCCGACATTGCTCTCGAATCATACAACACCCCTTTGGACTGGAAGGCAATTTCGAGATGCCTTACCCTCCACTACGCAGATAAAAGGGACTTGGGTACTTTAGAGTAGCAAATGACTTCGTTAGTACAGGGCAACCTGACTATACAAGAATTTTACCAACAAGTTTATTCACATCTGTCGCTTATCCAGAATAAACTTGGATGCATGGAAGTCGGTGCCGAATCCATGCATTTACTTACACGAACTTATCGTGACAAAGCCCTCGATACCTTCATTCGAGGACTAAAGGGCAATTTGCCAAGACTTCTTGGCATGAGGGAACCAGCAGATCTCCCTCAGGCTCTCCACTTATGCCTAAAGTTGGAGAACCAAAACTTTCGGTCATACTATGCGTTGAGCAATAATGGCCATTCGAAAAAAGCTCAAGATTTGCGGCCACCTCTTCCACCCAAACCAATAAAGAACGAATTTTATCCACAATTAGCTTATATCCCTAGACCAAATACATTTTCACCAAACGTCTTTTCCCAACAGCGCCCACAACCTTCTCCAAATTTTCAAAGTTTCCCAAACTTTAGACAGACAACACAACCTTCTTCCAATTTTCAAAATTTTCCAAATTTTAGACAGACAACACAACCTCCGGCTAAGCCGCAGATGCCACGGCCAGTGCCAACGGAAGTAGATCGTTCCACGAACTCAAGGGCTGTCAACTACATGAATAGGCCTACCTTCCGGACAGTAAAACGGCCATCAAATTTTTCCCAACAGTTGCCTTTGAAACAACAAAGAAATTTCCACATAGAACCGCAAAATTACGAGAACCATTATCCGTCTTACAATGAAGCAGACCAATGCTACACTCAGGACCAACAAAATTGGGCTCCTACGGCTGAAGAATATGAAGCAGCACCAGCTGAAGAAGAAGGTGGACAACCAGTCCCCGAATATGCTGACCCAAATCCAACTAAAGATTCTCACGACCATATTGATATCCATTTTTTAAGATGAACAGTTCTTCGTTACCATATGTAGAATGCAGAACGAAGAGCGGAAAAATCCTGAAGATGCTAATCGACACTGGTTTGAGCAAAAACTATATCCAACCTTGCCTTGGCGCAAAACAAATCCCCAACAATGAACCAGTTTTTGCCAACTCCATAGCCGGACAAATACATATTACCCATCACACAATTATTAACTTATTTGGACAAAAGGACACAAATCTAAAATTTTTCTTGCTCCCCACATTAAAATCATTTGACGGCATAATAGGAAACGATAGCCTTAAAGAGCTTCGTGCCACCATAAACATTCACGACGACACACTTACATTTGGGAACGGCATCACCGTAAAGATTAAACAGAAACCTTCACCATCAGTTAACAAAATTGACGTAAGGACAGACCACATAACAGAAAAACAAAAAATACATATAAACCGCTTGACAGAAAAGTATCCGAATCTATTTACCGAACCGAATGAAAAACTTACCTACACCACTAATGTAGTAGGAGAAATTAGAACTCTCTCCGATACACCAGTATACAACAAATATTATCCTTACCCCTTACCAATGAGAGATTTCGTGAATCAGGAAATACAAAATTTATTAAAAGATGGTATTATAAGACCATCCCGTTCACCATACAACTCACCCGTGTGGGTTGTACCCAAAACATTAGACGCGTCTGGACAAAAAAAGTACAGACTGGTAATAGATTATAGAAAATTAAACACCTTGACTATAGCCGACAGATACCCAATCCCGGAAATCAACGAAGTAATTTCACAACTGGGAGATAATGCATATTTTTCTGTTCTTGGTCTAAAGAGCGGCTTTCCTCAGATTCCTTTGAAATAATCCGACATTGAGAAGACAGCTTTTTCAATCAATAACGGTAAATATGAATTCACTCGACTTCCGTTCGGACTTAAAAACGCACCCGCTATCTTCCAACGAGCGCTAGACGACATCCTGAAAGAACATATTGGTAAGATATGCTATGTGTACATAGATGACATCATAGTATTTGGCAAAGACGAACAAAGCCACCTCCAACATGTTGAACAAATTTTCCATACGCTTGAAAAAGCGAACATGAAGGTCCAGCTGGACAAGTGCTAATTTTTCCGTAAAGAGGTTGAATTCCTAGGATTCATCGTCTCTCAAACCGGTATTAAAACAAATCCTGCCAAAGTAAAGGCAATTCAAGAATTTCCGTGTCCAAATACATTGAAAGACCTGAGATCTTTCCTTGGTCTATCAGGCTACTATCGACGCTTCATCAGAGCTTATGCTAAGCTAGCAAAACCTCTGACGTCTCTTTTGAGAGGGGAAGATGGACGCGTGTCCAAGAATTCCTCCAGTAAAAAGCCAGTTATGCTCGAGAAAAACGCTTTGGAGGCTTTCAATAAAATAAAAACTTCATTAATATCAAAAGAAGTTGTATTAGCATACCCAAACTTCAAGCAGGAGTTTCAACTCACCACCGACGCATCCAACTACGCCTTGGGAGCCGTCCTTGAACAAGCGGGTAAGCCAATAACATTCATATCAAGATCACTGAATAAAACCGAAGAGAGCTATGCCGCTAATGAGAAAGAAATGCTGGCAATCGTCTGGGCTCTCACCTCACTTCGAAACTATATGTATGGATCAGCGGAAGTTGTAATCTTTACAGATCACGAACCTCTAATTTTTGCATTGAGTAACAAAAACCACAAAATGAAGAGATGGAAGTGTACTTGAAGAGTACAACTATGAGATGAAGTACAAACCAGGTAAAACGAACGTGGTAGCAGACGCCCTCTCTAGGCCTCCGCAGACTGACATCAACGTCCTGACAACCACTGACCATAGCGACGAAAGTTCCGCACACCAACTCGTCCCAGCCATGGAAGCACCAATAAATGCATTCAAAAATCAATTATTCCTCTTAATAGGTGACGAAGACAGCTACACATTTCAATTACCATTCCCCAGTTTTCACAGCCACACAGTTACAAGACGAAACTACTCGACCCAAGACATTATTGACTTATTCAAACGACATCTTGACCCAGCACTACTCAACGGACTCTACACGACTGAAAGTCTGATGGGCAAAATTCAAGAGATATATCCATTTCATTTCTCAAATATTAAAATTCGTTTTACACAAACTCTTCTTCAGGATATCGTATCAGAAGCGGAACAGGAGCAGATAATTATTAAGGAACACAAAACAGCACACAGAAACGGTCGCGAAAACAAAGCACAAATCCTACAGAAATTCTACTTTCCAGGCATGCATTCAAAAATCGAAAAAACGGTAAAACAGTGCTCCACTTGCCGGGAACACAAATACGACAGGCATCCTCCAAAACCACAGTTACAAGAAACCCCACTTCCAAAACTTCCAGGAGAAATCGTTCACATTGACATCTATTCAACAGAGAAAAAGTTAATCCTCACAACCATTGACAAATTCTCGAAATACGCGCAGGTAAAAATGATACAATCAAGAGCAATAGAACACATCAAAGATCCAATTAGAGAGCTAATGATCGCCTTTGGAATACCAAAACTAGTGGTAATATATAACGAAAAATCCCTCAACTCTGCTAGCATATCGTCCTTACTCAAAGACCAAATGTCAATCAATGTTTATACCACACCACCCTATAGTAGCGCAAGCAATAGACAAGTTGAAAGGTTCCATAGCACGCTTTCCGAAATAATGAGATGTCTAAAATCAAACTGCGTAGGAATATCCTTCGAAGAATTATTATTCAAGTCAGTGCAGGAATATAATTCATCAATCCATTCAACAACCAGAAAAAACCCATAGACGTATTTTTTGGAAATAGAATTCTTAAGTTTTGCGCGATACCAAATTCAGACATTGCGGCATGAAGGCAACTTCTTTTTGTGTTGTCGAAAGCGGCTTTGAAGTCGACGAAAAGGTGGTGCGTGTCAATTCTTCTTTCTTGGGTCTTTTCCAAGATATGGCGCACTGTGAATATCTGGTCGATAGTAGATTTACAAGGTCTAAAGCCACACTGATAAGGTCCAATCATTGACGGTGGGCTTTAGTCTCTCACACAATACACTTGACTGAACCTTATATGTAGTGTTAAGAAGGCTGATACCACGTGTGGATTGGTCAAAGTACACTTAGATTCCAATCAGTAGGCATGCATTCGTCCGACCATACTCTGCAGATAAGCAGGTGCATGCGCTTTACCAACTCTTCTCCACCGTATTTGAATAACTCAGCTGGCAACCCGGTAACTCCGGGCGCTTTGTTGTTCTTTAGCCGTGCTATTGCTATAACGATTTCATCGCAGTCGGGTAACGGAACATGAATTCCTTCGTCATTGATTGGGGTTTCGGGATCATCATCTTCGCCAAGGTGGTCTCTGTCACTACCACTAAGAAGTGTGGAGAAGTGCTCCCTCCATAAACTAAGTATATTCTGAACGTCAGTCACCAGGTCGCCGTTGTCGTTCTTACAGGAATTCGCCCCGGTCTTAAAACCTTATGTTAGCCGTCGTACTTTCTAAAAGAAATTTCGGGCGCTTTTCCTGTCGGCCAGCATTTCAAGCTCTTCGCACTCACGCATTTCGGCCTTTCTCTTCTTCTCTCGGGAAATGCGTCTCGCTTCCTTCTTCAACGCACGATATCTCTCCCGCAAGGCCCGCGTTTCGCACGATCGCAACATGGCCCTGTAGGCAGCATCTTTCCGTTCCGTGCCAACGCGACATTCCTCATCGTACCAGTCGTTTTTCCGGGCTCGCTGAAAACCAATAGATTGTTCAGCGGCGGTACGTAAAAAGCAAGAGATGTGAGTTCATTGCTCTGAAATATCGAGTAGCGAAGTACGTGGCTGTCTGTTGTGATTGCAACTTTCCGACGTCGAGCTTTACTTTTGTGGATTTACGCACGCTTTTTGACGCACAGAGGCGCGTGCGTATCTTGGCTGCGACAAGATAGTGGTCCGAGTCGATGTTGGCTCCTCGGATCGTGTGCACATGTAGGACACTGGAAGAGTGCCTTCCGTCTATCACAACATGGTCGATTTGGTTTCGTGTCTTACCATCTGGAGACAGCCACGTAGGCTGATGTATGCTCCTATGCTGGAACCTGGTACTACAGACTACCATGTTTCGGGCCCCGGCGAAGTCGATCAGTCTCAATCCGTTATCAGACGTTTCTTCGTGGAGACTGAATTTTCCGACTGTGGAACCAAAGATGCCCTCCTTGCCCACCTTGGCATTAAAATCGCCTAGCACGATTTTTAGCATACACTGTCGCATTATCGAGCGTTATCAAAAGTTCTCGATTGCGGTTGTTCTATTTGCGTTTTCTCGAAGTCTCTATCTCTTTTCGGTTTCTCCTTCGTATGTCATAAGTGTTTTGGAATATCGCCACTTTTTCTTTAGTTTTTTTATGAAGCATATATTTTTGAATTCAACGTAAGTACTTTTATAAATTTACATAAGGATATCCTGTTAGGGTAAAAAATATTTTAAAAAAATTGTTTTCCGAAACTACTTTTACCTGCCAAGCGTCAAAATAAAGGGTATGAGCAAATTACTTGTGATTTAAGGTGATGTAAAAGGCTTAAGGTATATTTTACCTATTACAAGTTTCGCAATTGGAGTTTAAGTTTTAAAATGTTACTAAAAAGTCTAAGCTTCAAGACTTTGCGACTTTACTTTTTCGTCCACGTTCGGTGCCCTGTTGGCTGTTTCAACCGCCAAGAAATTGGGCGAAATATTTTGATATTGGTGTCCAAAGAAAGTGTTTTAAGTAAGAAAGCTTTAGTTTAGAAGTATGAAACTGAATGAAAATTAGTATCAAATATTTTTAGGAAAGGTAAAAAGCATTTGATTTTAAGAAAAATATAAATTTACTATCTTTTTCGATGCAATTCGAATCAGTTTAATACGGAAAGCATTGCCGCAGCTTTTGAAAATTAACATGAATGAATTCGTGCGGTAGCTTACGGTTTAACCGACACCAATACTTCAATCAGGTATTTCATATGCGAAGCAAGCCCAAACAAAATGAATGATACTAAACAAAATAGAATACCAAATCCAGACCATTAAACATTGTACCACATTGGTGCATCATCAACCAATAAATCAACCTTGGCAGTGAACCAGAGATGGCGCGTTCCGTGGTGCCGCTACTTTGATTTTGCAGCTTTTGACATTTGTGGCAGTTTGTAAACAAACTAAAAATCGGCTAACACCAAGATTGATGTAGAAGAGATTGCGCCGACAGCTAACAAAAATGATTTACGATCTGCTCATGTAGGTTACACCTTTAATAACGTATTTAAAAACGATAAAACAATCACTACGATATTTGAGGTGTGCGCGTCGAATAGCGAAGTGCGTGGCTGTCTGTTGTGATTGCAACTTTCCGACGTCGAGCTTTCCTTGTGCGGATTTACGCACGCTTTTTGACGCACAGAGGCGCGTGCGTATCTTGGCTGCGACAAGATAATAGTCCGAGTCGATGTTGGCTCCTCGGATCGTTCGCACATCTAGGGCACGCCTTCCGTCTATCACAACATGATCGATTTGGTTTCGTGTTTTACCATATGGAGACACGTAGTCTCGTGTATATTCTATTGAAGCGATCTTTGGTCCCATCGTCCTTTCCTTTCATCGGGGCATGGGCGCAAATCAGCGAGATGTTGAAGATGATCACCTTTATGCAGATTGTAGCTAGACGTTCATCCTTCAGGGTGAACGACAGTAATTGATGGCGAAGTCCTCCATTACATGGTAGCTCATCTGGATGAGGCCTAGGCTTATAGCTATGTATATTTCGTACAGCATTGTAATGTGTGTGACAAGTCGAATGATTCAATTAACCGTAGTTTATATAAAATGGGTGTCAAAAAGGCTCTTCGACGAGGAGAAAGATCAAAGTTTTATTTCAAACATAATTGCCACCTGATTAAAAACTCAAATTTTATTTAGTGGACAGGATTTCGTCAGCCGGGGTTTTGATTAGCTTTGATTTATGACATAGATTAAATAAATGGCTTCATTGAAAGTAAATAAAATATATGGTATACATATGTTAACACGATTAATGGAAATATAGTAGCATGACATGGTCTGCGGGAATTTTCTATAACATAACATATTTCTACAAGGAACAACACTCCCTTTCCGTTATCTCAAATAAGCTGATTTAAATCGATATAGCAATTCTTTCATATACATACATATACATATGTAAATGTATTTCTGTTTAATCGTTAGTAGTTTATCAACAACTTGAAACAAGTTGTAAGATGTTTATATTTAAAATAACAGTTCAATTCAACTCACCTTGAATATCGATGATTCGTTGTTGGTTCTTGACTACAGTCCTGTTTGGGACCGGGTGTAACATTTGCTGGATGAGAATTGAGTACATGATGTGGTGAGGTATGTACTGCAGGCAATAAATTCGGTGAAAATCGGAATGGGAAATCACTGCGAAAAAAACCAGTTATTGTTTTGAAAATAACATGTTTAGGTAGATATTTTCGAAAAAGAAGTAATATTTGTGGCTACACTTATTTCAATAATAGGATATGTACTGAAACCAATGATTCGGCGAATATCAAAATAGGGAATTACTGTGGATAAAAAATTCTTTGCTTTAAAAATACGCATGTTTATTGTTAAGGTAACTGCTACACTCATAGGTATCTAGTGGGCAACTGAAACAGGCGGGCATTGTACTTAAGAGAAATAAAAATGACCTTTTTTATAATTTTTGTCAAAACAATGTTAGGTTAGGTTTGAATGGCGGCGATAGAGCTCAACGCCCAATTAGCAACTGAGTGCCATTTTGATGCCAATGAACTTCGGGTTATTGCGTTACAACCAACTAGCGTAGTTGATGAACTTCAGAATGTTGTTGAGGCTCTGACTGCCAAAATCTTGCAGAGAATTGTACTCAAACGCTCCCAGACTGGCCATACGCTTCCTCATTAGAGCTGGACATCTGCACAGAAAGTGCTCAACTTTACATCCTGGCGCTGTGCGCCACCGTTGAGCGGATTGCTGAAGGTGGAGGAGGTATTTTATTTTGTTCATTACTCCCAGCGGGATTGGGATCGGTACCTCATCAGGTTGGCACAAACCCCTCTCTGGTCAGCTGATCGACTACTTCGTTTCCGGCTATGTTGCGTTGCGCAGAAACCCAAATTAAATCTACCGAGAGCTGGTTGCAGACTCCATTTAATAGAGCTCTGCACAGCTTGACCAGTTTCGATTTTTTTATAAAAGATGCCAGAGCTAATATGACCGCCCAGCTATCTGAGAAGATAGTTAAACTAAGGGATATAATTGCGCCTGCATAAATACGTTGCTTCGATGTTGCCACGATTTTTCTCGTTTAAATCATCTGAAACAGAAAATTCAACTTTCTTTGTATTCAGTTGACTTGTGATTATATCCGGAACCAGAATATAGTGGATAAAGTTAAAATTGACAATTTTACACTACGGTTAATGACGATATACGATTTTTACCATATTTTCGAGTGTATATTGTTTACAAAAAAATATTTAAACAAATGCGTTTTGCATAATTCTGGTTCCTTCCTTATAAATCTACCGTTCCGATTGATCCGCGGGCGACATTGTTTTTTGTAATATTAACTTAATTTGATATTGTAAAATTACTGCATTTATGTGTATTTGCCATTTCCATGCTATTTAAAATCCGAAAATGGAGAATAAACAAATTTCCACAGAATCGAAGGATATCATAGTGGAATATTATAATTAAAACATGCCCGTTGGCGAAATTACAAAAACAGTGAAGAATTCTCGGTTCACAGTGTTTAATATTCATATTTGGGGATTCAAAAAGAAAGGTAAAAAAAATCCTTTCTAGTAGTAGCGGAGGTCCGGCGAACTCCAAACGGCAGATGTACATATGTAAATATTTAATGAGAAGCTTTTTCATGGCAGAAATACCCTCGGAGGTTTGCCATTGCCTGCCGAGGGATGACCGCTATTCGAAAAAAACTTTTTCTATGGTTTAGATTTAACTTGCCCAGGCGAGATTCGAACCTCGTCCTCAGCGGCATATCGAGTTATAGCACGCCCCCACCCACTCGACCACAGCGGCAAAATATACAAAAATCCCCAGGTAAAGATTTAAACTCGGCGACAAAACCTATCACTTTTGTAAAACCTTATGCAAATTTAAAAATTACATTCGATACATATGTATATATACAATTTATTTTTGCATACTTACAGTCCTGAGGTAGAGCACACTTTAGTAAATGTCTCGCTAAGACCATAAAGTCGATTTTATTTTAAGGTAAAGGCAAGGCGGATAAATTCGTTTGCTACTCCGTCTTTGTAGACAAGGAGTCTTTATACTTATGGCAGATTTTTAATGCCCAATTTTCAGATTTGAAGAATATAAAAGCAATGTTTCGTCGTCCCAGTTAAGATGTACTGTTTTCTGTATATCTCGACTCCAGCGCTGCCAAGCGACTGCATTTTTCACAAAAACATTTCTCATCAAGCAAGTAAAATACAGCACGAATTTCATCAAAATCAGTTCCGAAATACGACTTTTGTAAATAAATCGACACCAGCGTTCCCGATAGAGGTGGGTAATTGCGCGATTTTTTGTGTGTTGACACAACAGCACAGGCACACAATGAAGTGTTAACACACTGTGGGCCAGTTTTTCAGTGCTGGTTTAAACTCAGTTTAAACTAAGTTTAGTTAAACTCAGATAAAATTTAAACTTAGTCTCCTTGCGCTCAATTAAATTTGTTGCAACCAAAACGAAGTAAGCAGCAAACAGCTGATAAGTTAAACTAAGTTTAACCGTGCGCGATCGGCTGTTTAAACTTAGTTTAAACTCCGTTTAAAGTTGACTGAAAAACTGCATACTGAGTTTAAACTAAGTTTAAACGACAAACAGAGTTCAACTTGCACTGAAAAACTGGCCCTGTGTTGGTCAAGAAACTTTATCACCTAATGTTCAAATTTGCTTTCCCCATTGTCTGTTGCTGTTTGCGTTCATTGTCGGAGGTTATTTTTAATTGCGTAGAAGTTGCTGTACGTATGGTTAGATTTATTGAATTAAAAAATGATAATACCAATACCACATTTCCCTATTTTACTGTCGAAGAAGAAGTACTATAACTTCTACCATTTAAAAACTGTTGTTGTTTTTCCAAATAAAATCTTTATTAAACTGGCTTCGAGCTCAATAAATTTGTCAATTATTATAAATTAATAATAAATGTTGTTATAGATTTTGAAACGAAAATTGAAGTTCTAGTATTCTTGCAGTTAGGGGCATACCTTTTTTTTTAATGGGAGTCGATTTTATTGAATAAGTGATTTTTTCTTAGAACATTTTACATGTTTAATTTTCGTTCAGAAGGTGATGATCACAAACACATTGTGCTGTGGATAAAAATAAAACACAAACACATTGTGCTGTGCGCCAAAAAACACACTTGCCTATTACGCTTTCATAGTGTGTCGAGTGTACAGTAACACACTTGAACTTTAATCGAAAGGTGTGCATGTTTTTTTTTTTTTTTTTTGGGTTGACGCCCGGGGAGAGGAAACTATCATGAGTACTGCTATGCCGCCATAGCAGCATGCACGACTTGCAGCCTCTAAGCTACACCTACGATACTAAACTCTCTCCACCACGACCATTCTCCCCGCGGAACTGCCAAAAAAGGTATTACCTCACGGGGCTGGTTAGCTTATTTGCTCCTTACGTGTTTCGTTGGCGACGTCTTGCCATCTCTGCGTTTCTCAGGTCTATGTGAATGCGCGTTACATGAGCGCATATTTTATTCCACTTTTCATTTGACTGAGGCATGGAGTCAATGAAGGTTTCTCCGTTCAAAATTGCCCGGATTTGAGGAGCATAGCGTGGGCATTGGAACATAATATGTTCTGCGTCTTCGTCGCTGACTCTGCATGTTGGGCAGCAAGGGGAGCTATCGTGTCCAAATTTGTTTAAATATTTTCGATACACCCCATGGCCCGAGAGAAACTGTGTTAAATGAAAGTTTATTTCATCGTGTTTTCTCTCAACCCATTTGCTGATATTTGGTATCAGCTCGTAGGTCCACCTGCCCTTTGGGGAGCTATTCCAAAGAGCCTGCCAAATGTTCATTGAGTTTTCCCTTTCTTCTGCCTTTACTACTTTTGGGTTTAATCTTCCATTGTTTTCGGAAAGCTTATCATAAATTCGTTTCATTTCAAGTGCCATAATATCTACTGGCATCAGTCCAGCTATGACAAAATAGGCTTCGTCTGAAATTGTGCGGAAGCCGCAGACTGCTCGTAAGGCGCTTAGCCGATGGGCAGTTGTTATCTTTTTCGCGTTGCTTTTTACGATCAGAGCGTCTGCCCAGATTGGGGCCGCATATAGGAGGATTGAGCTAATAACCCTACTATAAAGAACTCGTTTGTTGTGCCTTGGTCCTCCGTTGTTTGACATAATACGCGACTAGCTTGACTGCACTGTCGAGGCTTTCTTTGAAACGAACTCTAAATGGGACTTGAAGCTAAGTCGTGAGTCAATCATTACACCTAGGTATTTGATAGCGGGCTTGGACGTAATGATCTCTGTCCCCACGCGAATATTCAGAAACTCCACTGTCTTTCTGCTGCTTATCAAAAGTGCCTCGGTCTTGTGGTCGGCCAACGTTAGGTGCATTAAGTTAAGCCAAGTTTTGATTTTTAAAACAGCTTTTCCGGCTGCAGCTTCAATTTGATGTAGATGTTTTGCCACAACTACTACCGCAACATCGTCTGCGAAAGCCACCACTTTTGTACGTCGAGGCATTTCCAGGCTCAAGACACCATCGTACATAAGGTTCCGCAGGAGTGGTCCAAGGACAGATCCTTGTCGGACCCCTGCTGTCATGTTATACATCTCCGGCCCATTATCGCTTCTGTACAGAAGCTTGCGGTTCGAAAAATAGCTCGCTATTATTTTTATGATATAGCTTGGAGTGTCTATTCTTATAAGTGTCTCTACAATGCATCGCCAGCTTGCGGTATTAAAAGCATTTTTGACGTCTAGTGTTACTATGGCGCAGTATTCCTTTTTCCCGCCAAGCCATCTCTTGCCCTTTATGGCGTCCGATGCAACGTCGACAACGGTCTTAATCGCGTCTATCGTGGAACGGGATTTTCTAAAATCGAACTGGTTCATCGAGAGAGACCCATTTTCTTCGGCAAACGACGTTAGCCTGTTGCATATAATCCTTTCCAGAACTTTTCCAAGCGTGTTCAGTAAGCAGATCGGACGATAAGACGACGGCTCATCTGGGGGTTTGTTGCCTTTGTGTAATAGCACCAGGGTTTGCTTCTTCCACCTTACTGGGAAATAACCTTCTATAAGGCATGAGTTGAAAGCATGCACAAATATGTCTGGCCGCGCTATAATAGCGGCCTTCAGGGCCTTATTTGGAATGCCGTCGGCCCCTGGAGCTTTGCGGTTTTGAATCTTCCTGCATGCAATTAGCAACTCTTCTTCGGTTACCCTTGGGACTTCACTTTTCTCATAACATGGGAAGACTGATGGTATGTCCTCGTCCCTTTGTGGATAAAGGGTTGTTATGATATTTCTCAGCATTTCTGGGCACGTAATGCTTGGTGATTTAACGCTTTTAGTTTTTGTTAGCACTACCCTATAAGCAGTGCCCCAGGGATTTATGTCTGCTGCGTCGCATATTTTCTTAAAATTGTCCAGTTTGCTATCTTTTATAGAAGATTTAAGGCTCTTCCTTGACTTTCTAAGAGCATTTAGGTTATCGGAAAACTCTGGCCTCCCTCTGCTTCGCTGCATTTTCCGCCTAGCACTTAGGCATTGTTTTCTTAGTAGTTCTATATCCCTGTTCCACCAATAGCACGGTGCAAATTTCTTATTTGTTGACCTTCTTGGCATTGATGCATCGCAAGCTTCAGTTAGGCCAGAACCCAAATGACTCACCACCTCTTCTGCTGGTCCTGTAATGGTTGTAAGCTCTTTCACCATATACTTCAGGACATCTTTATCGAGCATCGTTTCCTTCCATTTTGGCCCTGTGAGCTTTGGCATTTGCTTGTTTCTTTTCTCCGCTGCATGTGCGTGCAGCACATTGATGAGTGTTAGCACAGTAACACATCTCTGTGCTGTGTAAAATATCCCTAGTTCCCAAGCTAATACATTTTTGGCAAAACTATGAATACGAAACTCTCTGAAACTCGATTCCAGTGCCATCTATCGGGCTAAGGAAAATATTAAAATAAGTCTATTTAAATTACACAATTTGTTATCGAGTTAAGGGTGGTTATACGTACGAGTACGTAACCTAGTTTTATATATACTTGTGTAGAGATTTTTATATTAAATTAACAGAAAAAATAAATAGGCGTTTTATTTGGATTCGCGTTATACTCGCTAGCGAAATCGACGACAGCTTTACTTCGTCAAAATTTGCCACATATTTGGAACTGAAAATTTTGTTTGATGGGTAATTACCGTTGCCAACTTCTACAGCAATTCATATCGCTTAGGTCACATGGGCTAATCAACCATCGATTAAATAACGAAATGGAAGGTAGGATTTAGCTTCGAATCCTGCCAATTCGAATAGTGCCGGATCGAAAACCACTGCAGATGTTGGAATCGCCACCAAAGCACTGCCAGTGTCTCAACTACCGCAGGAGCAATTAGCCGTAACTCACCAAAATCCTATGCTCATCAAAAGGTCATGATGCTGGCTATGCAAAATCGTATCGACATTTTAGAAAATAGCCTGAAGGCAGTCAAAGCAATGTTGAGAGAGAACGAATTTCAAACTGAGACTGTTAATGTGCCTAACAATATGCACATGGCGGGCTTCAACTTTCCGATTTCCTACAACGCATCGTAAATTTGCACCGTCGCTGGAATTACAATTACCGACGATTTCTATAGGCAAACCGCTTTCAATCTCGTTGCTTTTCGTTGTATCGGTGCTTGCTGAAAATGCTCAGTGCATCATATCGTCCTACCTGCATATACAAATGCAGGTCTTGTCGGATTTCTTTGGAAAAGCAGAAGACTGGCGATATTCTACACTGCTTACACAGAATCCACTGCAAACTATGGGTATAGTGACTTCAAAAATAATCAGCGACTTCATAAGTGCCTAAAGGGCGAAGCTCAAAAAATTGTGAAGTCTATGCTGATGCATACGAGCAACGTCAACAATGTTATTGAGTAACTGAAATTCAGGTTTGCTCATCCCGAATAGCTGGTTCGTTGTTAGTTATCACAAGTAAGGGAAATAACGCCCATATTGGAGAGTGGAATTGTGAAACAATTGATTGGGTAGCTAACGCAGCTTCTATACAGCCATGTGTTATGATTAGACAATTTAGCAAGTGGCTTTCAAAATTAGCGAATGTTAACTCTGCAATGTGGAATTATGTCAAGTCAGTACAATACCCCTAACGCCGTGACGTACTTCCGACCAATATCGTCTTATGAGATGCCCAATATGCCAGGGCTCAAAAGCGCAAACCGAATTCGTAACGTTTATAAATTTCACAGAATAGATGGACTAAATTAAGAAACGTCGCTAATGTTTCTTATGTCTCAACGCCAGACTTGAAACTCGTAAGAATACACAATAAGCTATTGCACGTAACCGGGTGTAATGAGGCTGCAGATACTCATCATCGTAAAAGGAGCATGTCAGTTGTAGTGCCAGCCCAGAGACGCGGGTGCCGCAGTTCTCAATGGATGCAGTATTTCGAAATTTTCAGTTGTGTTGTACAACTAAAATAAGCTCGTAGAAACGAAGGCGCTAATGATCGGCAATATTCTTCTTCAGGAATATGCTGTGCATGGCAGGGACGCGGCGCAGGAGCCACCAGCGGTAGTAGACGTGCTCATTAGCACCGCTGGCATGCAAAAGCGACATAAATTGCGAAGCGGGATCACTTCCATCTTGGTCTTCCCTCGTCCACTCTGAAACTGAAAATGAATGGTCCGTTTGCAGCGAGCACCAGGTAAGGTTGGGTTGTGTATTGCTGAGCTACAAAGAAACAACAGCGGTTGTCGCGTTATCAGAATGGAAACGCCGACGTACACCTTTCAGTAAAATCTATATTAAACCATAAAAATATGGACAGCTTCGGTGCAGTAAAAGAAACCATCGCCGTTTCACAAATGGTGCGTGCTGTACATGTACGCTGGAAGCAAGCTTCGAAAATTTTTCGTCAAACTCACAGAAGGTAATGAAAGAGCTGGATGGTGACGAAAGTAAGTAACCTCTCTTGAAAAAGAAGGCCATGTTGGTAGAAAAGGTCCTCCGACTACTTTGGCAGCCCTCAACCGATTGCTTTAGGTGTTAGCTTAAATTTAATAATGTGGTCGCAACGGTTGTATATACATATGTCGAAGCCTCTCATCAAGAAAAATATCTTCAGCGTCGTGATGTCCGTTTTGGACCCTTTGGGGTTTTAAGTTATTTTGTCATTGGAGCCAATTTGATAATGCACGAGGTGTGGAGGCACGACTTCGCTTGGGACGAACCGTTGCCGACTAGCATCAATGAAGCAAGGGAGAACACAAGTGAGGTGGCCTTCAATGCCATCGCCTATTGGCGGTCTGAAAATTCCACTGGCGGAATAGAAGTGTCATTTATTTTCGCGAAGGCCAATAAAGTAATTTACCGCGTATCAACCTCGACTGCAATCCAATCGGCCTTGCTTGGAACTCGACTAATAAGCTGTATGTGGGAGGAGCATTCTCTAGACATCAATAAGTGTACTTCGTGGAGCGACTCTAAGGCATTGATCAGGTGGATGAGGAGCGAACATCGTCACTGGGATTGGGATTACGAAGATATTGGCTGCTAACAACTCATAAAACTGGAATTGGCTGCCAACTGAGCTCAATGCCGCCGACTGAGCTACACGCATGAATTATCTCCTCGATTTCAAAACGGCACAGGGCGTTTGTCATGTTCCCCATATTTCGATGAAGTTCTTCGCCCTAAACATGCTCAGGTAATAGTTAATTATAATATATACAGCAAAGTTATGCGGCACCGGAAACCTGAGGCTACAGCATGCGTGATCCGACGCTGCTATTGAATCCTACAAATAGGAACTTTACTACGCAACGTCATAACACTCAAATGGCACAGCTACCTGTTAACAGGCTCACCCCGTATAAAAGGTAATTAAGTTAAACAGGGTTAGGCTATTTCGGACCGATAGCTGTTACTGACAAGATGGGTGGCACTCTTTACTAGTTTGACGGTGAGAGCAGGGTACTTAGAGTTAGCGCACGATTCATGCAACACAACTGTCGTGGCAGAGAGGGGAAGCTCGTCGACTCTGGAATGTTGTTATGAATGAGAGGGTTGTCAGGTGGTTGCCTATGCCGAAGATGTGGCACTTATAGCTGTATGTTAGCTAACATCCGATATCCAAGCCGCAATTAGAGCACTGGGATCGCTGACGGTGCGGTCAAAACTAGTCTAGGAAAGACTGGCCTTACATCGGCAAGTCACAAGGGTAATCACTCCTGTGAGAAATGGCATTGGGATTCCCTGTCGACGCGTGACCTGGTCCTGAAAATTTTGGATTCCAGTCGACTCAGTGAACGCTGGGTGGAAACATGAAGCGCTGCAATGTTTTTTTTGCCAGTTCGATCTGTGGAACTATTTAATACTACCAGGCCGCTACTCTAAGCCTTGATTGGTGTGACGAATTTGCCTATATCCGTTGCCCAAGAGCAGCCCCTTACACCTAACAGTTGTTTCTCTTGGTGAGCCTAATGATGCACACATATCAATCGCAGAGTATGTACTGGCGAAGGTTTACGTTATAAGTTATTGAGAATCGCCCGCCAGTTGAAGAACCACTATCGAAAGCGTGGGATAACCGAATATTTACAAAATTTATCCGTCGAGTCAAGTAGTGTCTATCAGCGAAGCCATTACGAGAACGGGGCCTATGTTTTATATGCGACTCTAATGTGCCAAGACGAGATTGGTATCGTAGAAAAGTAGAGCGTGTTTATCCTGGGTAGTATGACGAAATTAGGCTAGTCGGGGATCGAACAGCTAGTACAGTAAAGCAGAGAGCAGGATCCAAGCTGTCCCTCCTGGGCCCGAGATGTTGCCGCCCGTTCGCCTTTAGCATATCCGCATTGGTTGACATTCGTATCATCGTATCTTTTTTCTTATTTAAGTGTTTTCAAAGAAATCCCTGCCTTGGGTATGATCTGCAAATTTCCTTTTTCCCTGCAAATTTATTTTTCCCCAACATACCCACAAAACCTCTTACCTCGGCGTTTTAAGGAATGGAGACACCTATCTTTGCAGAAATTCTTTTTTTAGTTTTGCTTAACGCATTTCTATAGATATTGAACCCTAAATAAGAGAAGCGTTTTTGAAAAACCTGCACTTATCCGCGTTCAACCGTAATGGTACTAAATATAATTTTCTCAAAACTGACTCGATAGATTTGATATGATCGTTTATGTTCGCACTTTATCGTCCAAGTAGTTGACAACATTTTTTTTGCCACGTACCACTGCAAACGAATAACTTTGAAATTTCCCTTATATGTACTACCTGCACATAAAAACTGCGAAGGTTCCTCCAAAACTAGCTGAAGGGATTCGAAAGGTCTAGTTCAGTAAACTATTGTCCCTTCAATGATGCAAACAACTCTTTAATTCTGGGATGGGGGGTATTTCACGTCAACCAAGTACTTCTAATCGTTTATTTATAATATCCGCAAATACAAAGCTTACCATTTGGTTTGGAATTGAGTACCAAATGTGTAACCCAATCTACATAATACCGTTTACAACTTAATCGTTTATTTGCTTTTCCACTAGCGGCACCAGTCCAGGCCTACAACAAATTGTCTTGGCACATTGTATTTTATTCAACTTAACCTCGCTAAATTACTATTTTATGTATTAGCCATTAGTTCATTTGGTTGCGAGACGATATTGATTTCCGCAAGACCAACTTCTAACACCGACAATAAATCGTGGCCCTATATCGCTGTACAACACGCATGGCTTACTTTGAAACGCACAATGGTTTTCGCTTTTGTTCTTAATGCAATTTCACCGCCTTTAAGTGCAAATAAGTTGTCCGGATACCATTTCTCGCTGAAATATTTATCGTATGTTGATTTTGGTACTTAGGAACGCGCCGCGTGCTCTGTAGCAAGATAAAATTCAAAATAATCCAACTGACCACGATGGTGACTGAAAGGCTTTGAAGACGAGTTTGTGTTAAAGAAATACACCAAGATGATATATCCGTGCGTTTACCAGCCACAATGATTACACTTTTTATTTGCCTTGCAAATTTCAAGGTCAAATTTTTTTCACGTTCAGTGATGAAGTTGTTAAGAAAAAATTGTACCCCAAACGAGCACTCAATCGCCAATCTCTGTACTCGTGTGTACCCGCTGGCAACAGATTCGCTTTCCGCTTCAAATAATATGGGCCTTCGTTTTCGCTGATACTGTCACTTCTATCGATCATTGTTTAAGTAATACTTTAATACATTGTATGCACTTGTTTATGGTATTTTGCTCGTTAAAACTGCGATGTATTTCTAACACAGGTTAATTGCGAACTCATCTCATTTCTTTAAGCCTTTAGAGGACGCTGCGGTTGTTAAATGCAAAACTAAAAGGGTGCCACAGTAAATCTTTTTGAATATTTTTAAACCTAACTCCAACTAAATTTAAGTCCAAGGTCTTATAGACTTGGCATCATTACGAAGTAGAGGGGCATACCGGGTTGCCGAAAAATACGTCCTAGATACTTAAAGATTAGTATTCTTCACTAGGATTTTGCGTTTCATCAACCAAATCTTAAGCTCGACTTAAGTTGAACTAAATAACTGGGAAAATCTATAGAATTTTTTGCACATGGAATTTGGTTTGAGTAGTGATGAAGACAGTCACTTAGAGTACGAGAGTGTTGCAAATATAGTTGTATTGAGGAGAACTAAAGTTATTTCAATTGTGCGAAGAGAAAGATTTTCGCGGCCGATTCTCATTCAGTAATGCTTGGAATGTCCTTAATTCGATTATAGGTGAAATAAAGCATATGACTGTATGTATATTCTTTATTATTTCCAAATAAATATACATAAACTACTTTCATTTGTCTCAGGAACCATGAGTTGTGTCTGGAGAAGATGCTTTTATTAACATTTCGACAAAGCTATTGCCTAACGAGCCATAACATACAAGTTTACCTCACAACCAATAGCATTTAGTGCGTCCCTAGATTACCCACCAAGTCAATTTTTTTGAAATTAAGTAAATATGTAAATATAATTCTGCAATATATGTACAGGTTGTTTTGAAAAAAATTGATGAGTGTTGCACTTGAAACTTTTCAATAAGCTTATCAACTTGTCAAAACTGACGAGCTCTTTGGATAAGTTGATTTGATAAGCGTTGCACCAACAACTTCTTTGGCTTTGCAAATAGAGAAAATTTTTCCAATCATGTGCTAAGCGCTCTCAATGATAAGTGGAGCAAAGCAATGTACGTTTCAATAAGAATTCTCAGTTTCTCTTTTATTATTTTGAGTATTATGTCGCGTGCACAAACCAAAGCCAATAAATTGGCCGTTTTATAAGTTATAAAGGGAAAAAAGTAAGTTTATTTTGATTATCATATGTAGAATGTATACATGAATATGCAATAAAAATATTTTTCTACATTTAAGGATTATTTATTTGGATTTTTCCAAAATAATGCAACTTGCAAAACGCAAAAGCAAGATGGTTGGACTGAAGTTCTAAGGAAGGCACAATCCCTCGGATTAGCTGCTGTTAATCGCGAATGGACTTATGTCAGAGAGAATTTTCGGTCGATTCTAGGAATAGCAATGAAAGAAAAGCAAGTGAGCTTGTAAGTGAGTGGAATTTGTTTAAATGTACAAACGGTATGTTTCTAGCAAAAGCAATAAAATTTCAGGAGTATTTTTGCAGTTTTGTTATTTACACCGTTATTTGCGGTGACGATTAAATTATTGTTATTCGTTAGATTTTTTGCTGCAGCTAATAGGTACTTTCAATAAGATTCAATTCTTACTTTGTGTACATGCACAGCAGTTTTTTGGTTGTTTTTTCATCATTAGTTAGTTATAATTTAAAGATTCGCTTCATTTGAGGCGAAAAGGGACAAGAGGACAGGCACTGCGGGTGGCAAAAACGTATTGCTGGATGATGCCGACAACTGCATACTTGACATTTTTGGTAATGACTCGACAGTTTTTCAGGGTCTCGGCCAGCCCGGATGCGATAGAGTGTCATCCAATTTGGACAATATATTGGAACAAATCTAACCAGGAAGGACGAGACCAACCAACAGGAAAAGAACATATAATTTACAAGATAGACATAAGGAGTCGAAGCTTGAACTCTTAGAAACTGAAATCTACAAAAATAAGCTAAAATATTGTCATTAGAAAAAATGTTAGTTTTGAAACGATCAAAATTCACAGCGGATTTGGAGAAGGAGCCAATAAATGAAAATGAGAAAACTTCTTCATTAAGTCCGCTGTTGACGTTTTAATAATAATTTTTAATATATACATATGTACATATATTAGTTGAATTATTTTATTTTATTTTTTTTTGTTCTGAAAACTTAATAATAAGAAGAATTTAAGTTTAAAATATATATATGTATATAAATCCAAATAAAATACAAAATGTGTACAAATTAAAGTTTCGTAAAGTTCATAACCGGTAAACTCGTGGGTAAGGCAGTAATTTGTAATAAAGTTTCTTAAAAAAGAACAAACTATTCATTAAACCAATTAAGCAGATTTCGGAGCCCTTCACAATTGTTTAGTGACTCCGTGTTCTGAAAGGATTGTTCTGAAGAGTCATTTTTATTCGCTTCATCCATAATTCCTTCGTCATAATCCACATCATTTTGTGCATACATTCGACAAATGTTGTGGAAAATGCAGCAGATTATTATTATCTTTGCTGCTCCTTCTGGCTGCAACCATAAATGGTTCATTCCTTTTCTTTAAGGATACCTGCAAAAATAACTTGGCTATAAAAATCTTAAAAAGCATACATATGTCTAAAAGTCATACCGAAACAATTTTCAATAATCCACCTTGTTTCTTTATGCGCTCTGTTAAAAAGTTGCTCTTATGGCGACGTCGGATTGTTGCGCAAAGGAGGAATTAGCAAATCCAGTAACGGATAAGCACTATCTCCTAAAATTACGGCAATAGGGAATGGACGGAATTCGTTTTCAAATCTGCCGAACAACTAAGAATTACGTAAAACTCTGGCATCGTGCACACTCCCTGGCCAATTACAATTTATGGCATAAATCTGAAAATTAGGTCCACAAACCATCATTGCATTAATTGCATTATTTCCATGCCGATTCACAAATTGTTCCTCGTTAACGTTAGGCGCGTCTATACCAATCATCGTTCCGTCAATTCAGCGACTTGCAGAAATCCACCTATATCAAAAAACTTTGTGGCGATATTTTGATTTTCTTCAAATTCCGGCCAACGAATAGTTACGTCCATGAATTCGTTTATCACGGTATTTGCCACTCGATAGATTACTCTGCACACCGTTGATTTGTGAACCCATGCATTTGCGCAATTCCATGATATTGGCCACCATTACCTAACCAGTGCAGATTGGTTAATAATTGCTGCAGGGGATTTAAGCACATACATATTACGCTTACTAGTGTATTGCAGATGCGCTCCTATTTTTAACAAAACCTTTTCAATTTGGCTACGAGTTCGCCTAAAATTTTCTACCACGCCAATATCCAAATTGTAATTGGTTCTTTCCTTTGTAACACGCGAATTGTGCGAATGTTCGTCTTCCAAAATATAAAAAAGTTCGAATCGAAGCATTTTGTTATTTTTTTTTTTACACATATTAATATTTTACGAAGCTCGAGCACGTGCTAAAGCACCGATTAATTCGTTCAGACTAAACTTATCATTGTTATGATAGGTGAAATTATTTTTAGCAAAACAATGCAAAACTTGGCAAATTAAGAGAAGAGAAGTGATAAGTAAAAGTTGTTGGTGCAACGAAATGCTTACAAAATTTGCTAATTTGCAAAACTTATTACTTTTCCACTAAGCTCTTTTCACTTTGCATTTCAACTTTTGGTGCAATGGTTATCAATAGCATTGAGTGACATTTTACTTAGCAATACTCAATTGAGTGACTCTAACTTATCAAGTTGGTGCAACAAAAAACTTTGCGAAGTTTTGATAATTTGCTAAAATGCTAAAGAAAAGTGGTTGGTGCAATAGGGTCCAGGGTCTTAGCTAAGATTTGTCTTGACTAGAACTTAAGTTAGACTTAAGATAAGACTGTAAAACCGGCCCTAAATCTTTGTCTTAATCTAAGTAATCTTAATGTTATCTTAAGAAGTAATCAAACCCATAAATCGTCAACTCCTCAAATTAAAAAAGACTAAATGAATAAAATCAAATAAAATAAAATAAAACATATTATCAACCATAACCTGGTAAGCTGTGGAAAAGCAATTATAGATATACAAACATATAAAACATTTATGCATACACAAGTTGGAACAATAAGTAAACAAAACAAATAAAACAACGTCTACGTCGTACTGTTGCTGTGCTGTGCCTTCACTGTCGGTTTTATTTACAACGACGTTAAAGCTGTGTGGTTGTGTGTTCGTGATTTTGTTTTGTGGTAATCGCTTTACCTAATAATACACTCTCAACTACGTCTAAGAGCGCCTTAAGGCTCAGTTAGTCAAAGTTAACTTAACTTTACTTAAGAATTGGCGACGATTACTCAACATGTCAACTTAATTTTTGATGATTAATTTTTGTTGCATATTGATCTTTGAATATCTCCGTTGACACAAAGTAGAAAATAAAAGCACTTGTGTGATTATTTTTGAATCGAATATTGCTTGTGAAAATGTCAAGGAAAATAAAGTTGTATCGAATGTTTTTAAGTTTAGCACAAATGTACAAAATGTGCAAGAAGCAGTCACTTGGTCAGAGGAAAAGGATGTGGCATATCCACCGGATAAATAGAGACTTTTGTTGTGCCATTTTACATCCAGGGCAGAATTTATCGTGCAGTTCCTTATTGGAGGAAACGATCAACTTTTCATCACTCATTTTTATGTTTCAATTTTCTTTTTGTCTATAATTTTATTTTCATCTATTTGACGGTTCGCCCCCTATGTTACCAGATCAAATAAACTCGTTTTAAATGTAGTTTTTGCATACATTTATTTTCAGAAATTGGAAATGCCAAGATCTGGTAAGCCTGATTCTCTCACCGCTCTCGATTTACGTAAGGCCGAAACTTAAGAATCTAAAATAAACAGATTCTTAAGTTTCTTACGGTAAGTTAAGTGTTGACAAATCGCATGCACGGCTATCCATATAACGGGTTGGCCAAATCTTCAATTAAGTTAAGTTAAGTTAAGTCTTGACTAACCGAGCCTTTACCTGACGTTGCGTGGATCATGTAGCTTGAAGCGAAGCTTATGAGCGCTATGACAGAAGTTGTAAGGGTGGTGGTAAAGGAATCATGACGCTATTATGCCGAAACTGGGGTAGGCGACAGCTGAGGTGGTGAACATAAAGCGAGACCTATGAACTTTTGAGCGCAGAATTAAACAAACTGAACGTGACCACAAAGAAATGGCAGAGCTGCTGAATCCTCTCCCTTATCGATCGGCTTTTCGTTGTTGATTAGTCTCCTCCCATGATCACCCGCTGTTATTTGCTGCCGCTGACAAGTTTTTAAATATAAAACAAAGAGGTGTTAAGCTAAGTGATATTGGGCGCCAATCACAAGGTAGAATTCAATAACTTGGTATTATCTCAAGTCTAAAAATGAGCTACAGATTATTGCTTTTCCTCGCTTTCAAGTTTTTCTCTTTTGTATTTTTCAGTGATGAGAAAAAGTTCACATTAGATGGACCCGATGGGCATGACAAAAGAACCAAAAAAGCAGTTAGTTTGTCACGAAACTTTCAAGGAGGGAATATAATGGTGTGAGCTGGATTTTGTTATTCAACAAAACTCCAATATGCTTTATTTCTAATAAAATAAAGTCGTCCGTTAATGAAGAATATGTAATTTTTCAACAAGATATTACGCCGGCGCTTAAAGCGATGATTGTAAATCACTGGTTTCAAGAAAAATACATACATGTTATGCCGTGGCCTGCTCTAAGTCCCGACTTGAATCCTATAGAGAACCTTTGGGGGATCATGTCTCGTAGGATTTATTCGAAAGGACTGCAATATTTAAGCCTTGCACAACTCAGGTCTGAAATCAACAAGATATGGAAAGAAATCACATCTTCGGAACTCCAACAGCTGGTCGAATCAATGCCACAATGTATGGAAGGCACACTAGTTAAACTAAATTTTTGGTGGGAAGGTGAAGAGAAAGTATACATATTTCTTTAGAAGAAATTCTTGGATTATCCAATTTTCATTTAAAATTGTTCAGCAATGTGACGTTTTCGAATGCATTTTTGTATACAATTAATATATTTAAAAACGAGTTTAAAAATAAAATGTTATAATGATTTTCAAAAACATTGTTTTGCGGAACAATTAAATTTTATGGCAAAATTACAACGGACCGGCAATCACATTCAAAAGCGTTATTTGTAAAAATTACTATAATATTTAGTAAAAAAAAAGCTAATGGCTGGTTATAATAGGAAGAAAAACCATTTTTTTACATAAATTGGTTGTTATTTTTTCTATAAGTTAGAATATTTTCCTACTGCCGAAGGGGATAACAAGTCAGCAGACGCCTCGAGCGTCCAAAAGGCTCCTGAGCCAGAACCGACACCTAAAATGGGCGCCGTGAGCGCAACTGAGGACATCCCATTGGGGTTATCAGACACCGCGACGGATGCTGAGAGCGACACGGGCTCTCAGAATTCCACCCATCGGTAGGGTCCTAGGGCAGGAGACTCTGAAAGCAGAATTACAGGCGTTTGTAACAAGGTCTACAGTTTCATCTATTTTTGACAGTGAGTCAAGCTCACTGAGAAACGACCTTCATGTTTGAGGGACTCGCTTCAATAGGTGTTTGTGAAAGGCTTAGCCTATCGTGATAAACGTGTCTGGTAAAATAAGTTGGGAGGACGTTCTTATATCTCTGCCAACCCGCCCGCCTCTTATTCTTATACGCTGTTAGCGTAGTAGGATTGAGAGTGAAGCTTTTGTGAAACACGGCATGATAAGGGTTTTGTAGAGCGAGATTTTTGTTCATCCAGAAAGGTCTCTGCTTTTCAATGGCCTACCGAGTCAAAAGTAGCACCAATTAGCAAGTGTTATTCTTCGCTTGATTTCGAGGCTGACGTTATTGGCGGTATTATTGCTAGATCCTAGGTATACAAAATCCTTGACTACTTCAAAGTTGTAACTGCCAACAGTGACGTGGGTCGCAATACACGAAGATTTTTTGTTTGTTGCCACAAGGTACTTTGTTTTGTGCTCGTTCACGGCAAAACCAACCTCTTTTGCTTCCTTCTCTACACTGGAAAATGCTGCACTAACGGCCCTGTGTTAAGGCCAATGATGTCAATATCATCCTCATACGCCAGCAGCGTATATATAGCGCCTCTGCGATTCAGATTGGCAGCTCTTATTACGGATTCCAGCATAAGATTGAAGAAGTTCCACGAAAGTGAGTCGCCTTGTCTAAAACCTCATTTGGTCTCGAGAGAGGTCCTTCTCAACTTGGACGGAGCTACAAGTTGAAGTCAACGTCACTCTACATAGCCGTATTTGTTTAGCAGGGATTCCAAATTAAGACATGGCATCGTACAGGCAGCTTCTATGCCAACAGCACGAAAGCGGCTTTTATATCGATAAAGGGGTGGTGTGTGTCAGCTTTTTATCTTGGGTCTTTTCCAGGATTTTTCGTGCTGTGAACATCTTGTCAATGGTGGATTTACCTGGCCTAAGGCCACACTGATAAGGTCCAATCAGCTGGTTCATATACGGCTTCAGTCTTTCACACAGTATCGTCGATAGGACCTTGAATGCGATATTTAGAAGGCTTATCCCACGGTAGTTGGCGCAAACAGCGGGATCGCCATTCTTATGGATTGGACATGTACTCGTCGCACCAAATTGTGCTTAACAGCTGGTAAATGGCGTGCTTCCTGCTCTTCGCTGCCGGCTTTGAACAGCTCAGCCGGTATACCGTTTGCTCCAGGCGCTTTGTTGTTCTGGAGCCGCCTTATTGCTGTTCTCACCTCGCCGTGATTGAGTGGAGTGATTTGTTGTTCATCCCTCAGAGTTCGTATTCAGTAGCGTAAAGAAGTGGTACATCCATGCCTCAAGTGCGCTCTGAACGTCCGTCACCATATTTCCATACTCGTTTTTGCAGGAACCAGAGCCGGTCTTGAAACAACTTGTTTGCTGCCTTATTTTTTTATAGAATTTTCGGGCTGCATTCCTGCTTGCTAGCATCTCAAGCTCATCGGTCTCTTTCCTCGTCCTCTCCCGGTGTCGCTCGATTGTTTCACGCGTAGTAATTGGCTGCAGGGTGGCTTTGTATGCTGCGTATTTCTCAGCAGTAGCGACGCGGCACTCGTTGCCATACCAACTATTTCTTCGCGGCTTGTTGTCCCATTGCTCGTTGATATCGGGGCGAAGAGGAGTTGCTTGCCTTAGCAGGATTGAGAGTCGAGATTGAAAATTCTCAGCTGTCCGTTGCGCTTGAAGCGTATCTCGCGTCTATCACAACCTGATCAATTTGGTTTCGCTTTCTTTGATCTGGGAACACCCAAGTAAGTTAGAGGATGTTGGAATCTGGTGCTACTTACTACCACAGTTCAAACTACTAAACTATGGGATTAAAACATTTTAAAATGAGTTAAGTACTTATTTATTGATGAAATGAAGGTCATAATGTAATTTATTTTCTTGAAATAAGCAAATCTATACTCGGAGTGATTTCCTGACCTACGACAAAGCGCGTTAGTATGTTATTTATGTTCTCAACTGGGAGTCGATTTCTTAATCTAGACTTGGTCATTTTAATGGAAGAAAAATATTGTTCACACGAATATGTTTATTTAGCCATTGCAGTGATTTTGTAGCAAATTTACATGGTTTCCTTAATGGGGTCCTATACTCTCGTAGTTTCAAAAAAATGTTTTTTTTTAATTTAATTTTAATCTATATGTATCCAAGAAATCACATTCCTTTGAATGCTGCTGGACTTCGTAATGTACCCGTCTTTATCAGGTGTAGTGCTTTTTTTAGCTGCCGGGTAAGACTTTTCATAAAAGTATTAGTTCGATTTCAAAAAAAAAATTTATTGAATTATTCAGTGAATATACCGCAATGTTCCTAGGTACCGAGCTCGATTTGCAAAATAAATACTATTTTGTTATTTTAAGAGTCTGTAATATGTCAACAAATGACGTGAAAATTGAAAATTTTCACAAATCGTTGCAAAAATTTTACAATTATATTATATAATTTTGGCACTTACACTTTATAGCTCAGTGCTTGGCCGAGCTTCTCCTACCATTTGTGGTCTGCGTCTTTATATTATATCACAAATGGAGGGACCTACAGTTTTGTGCCGACTCCGAACGGCAGATGTATTTAATGAGAAGCTTTTTTTCATGGCAGAAATACCCTCGGAGGTTTGCCATTGCCTGCCGAGGGGTGGCCGCTATTAGAAAAAACTTTTTGTATGATTAAGATATTGCTTGCCCTGACTGAGATTCGAACCTCGAACTCATCGGCATATCGAGTTATAGCACGTACCGCTACCAACTCGACCACAGCGGCCACATTTACAAAATTTTACAATTGCAAAATAAAAAAATTCTGTCACGGGAAAACATAGCCAACGTAACTGTGATTATAAAGAATATTTTATTTCTGATTACAGATTACCCAACTGACCCGAAATTTACTTAAGCAGGAACCATGCAGTTTCAACATCAATTTAGCCAATGACGTTTCAAGGTCGACAATACACAAAATTTTAAGTCAAAACATGTACCTTCAAATAAAAAAAAATGCTTTAATCCATTTAGTAGATCCTTAGCAATTTATTTCCAAAAAACCGTTCAATTTCAGGTATTGCGAGTAAAGGACCCCCTAAAGATAAATAAACGCCTTGACCCAGAAAAACATATTTCCTTAATGTTAGTATTATTTTCATTATTCTTAGGAGAAATTAACTTGTGAGAAGGAGTTTTTTTATACTAGCTTTGAGGAAATCGACATTTTGATTTCACTTGTCTTGAGGAAATGAAAGTTTCCTCAGTTTGCAGAAATCCTATAAAAGGGGTTTTCCCAAAAAATAAATGACACGTTTAAGTTTTGTTTCTTTCAAAATTCATTATTATTGTTTTAAAATTGTACATACTAACATACATGTATGTATGCATGTTTTATAAAAATTGCTTAGGTTTTACTAAGAATATATGTATAATTTACAATGTGCATATAATAAGAGGATATATTATCTTATATCTTTTAAGCTAAAAAGTTTCAATTCTAAATTTTGCTGTTGAATATAATAAGCGTTGTTTGGTGACAAATTATGATAATTTTTTAATAACGAAAGCAAAAATTTACATTCGGCATATACTTATTTTTTGACAAACAAAATATGAAAGCGCTATTACACAGTGTGACACTCAAAAATACCTGGGAAGTGATGTTATTTGCCTTGTAGGTCTTATCGAGTAGAACGAGAATCCAATTTTGGAATTTGTCACACACCCCCAAAATCCCGACTTAACCTTAGCCCATATCTTAGCTAATTAACAACCGATTTTCATTCTAAGAACGGTCTAAGAAAGAAGAAACTCAGACCTTTTGAATATAGAAGTGTTAATAAAGCTGAAGCAATTTACTTGTTTTTACACAACAAACTTAAATTTTGCTACCCTTTTTCTTCTTTTTTTGACTTTGGCGATATTTTCATTAGATTCAAATAGTACGTTTAATACCAAGTTCAACGAATGTTTCTTTTAAAAAATCGGCCAAAAAGTGACTGAGTTATTTTACTTTTTATAAGATCGAAATTTTTGCAAAAATTTGCTTCTGTTGTTCCCAAGGAAATGATCACTTAATTTTTGAGTTTTTACTCAGTTTTGAAGTCTTTATAAATTTCCGTTATCCTGAAGTGCACGTGTTGTTTATCTTTTGTTGTGTTTGCTGTTAAATTGCTTACATTTGAGGCTTATTTACGGATACAAGTCATCGGCGTGATTTTAAAAATAATATTGGTGTTGTAAAAATATATAACAAGATTTTCGAAAGGTTTTTAGTGCGCGTCGCTGGTACGAGCCAGAATTTATTTGTGAATATTGCTGCACAACATTAAAAAAATTTAGATTTCAACAATTAATTACCTTGCCCTTTTCTGTGCCTATGACTTGGCATCATCAGGCATATCATAAACAAGACGATTGCTATTTTTGCAAAACAAACGTTTCAGGTCACAATTTTAAATCGCGGAAAAACGTAAAGTATGCGAATGTTGTTACGGTTACAAAACCGAAATACTTAAATGCCGAAGTGCCTACAAAAAGTGAGTCAATTGATGCTGGTGAAACATATTTAGTAAAGGAAGAATTCCTTGCTTGTAAATCAAAATCAATGTACCCAAATTATTTTCGGCTTTAAATTATAATTATAATGCAGACGAATGGCGACTTTTCATTGATGGATCGTGTAAAAGTATGTACCCTAAAAAAAAAACACATTTGTGTTCCCTTAATGAAGTCTGTAATGTCACCCTTAGGTTTAAGCGCTGTGTTATTACACAATGAAAATCTCTTACCATCAGTTCAAATCACGTATGGGGTTAACAAGAAAGAAACGTATGAATTGATGGAAAAAATTTTACGGTTGATCGACTATGCCACGCATAAATAGAAAGTCGTCGCTGACTTAAAAGTGTTGACAATTTTATTTGGCATGCAAGGTGGCTACACAAAATATCCTTGCTACCTTTGTGAATGGGATAGTCGGGCATCCAATCGCTATGATCGCAAAGCATGGCCATCTCGAGAGTCACATCATATAGTAGGGAAAAACGTTTTAAGCCTCCCATTGGTAAAATCTGAGGATGTTATCTTAGCACCACTACACTTAAAGCTGGGATACATGAAACAATTTGTAAAGAAATTGGATGTTAATAGCGAAGCTTTTCTTCATCTCAAAACTGTCTTCCCAAAATTAAGTGAAGCTAAAATATTAATTTGTTTTCATACCTACTTGTTTTTTTTTATTATAATATGTGTGTATAGGTATTTTCATTGGACCTCAAACTCGCAAAATTATGAGCGACGTTACCTTTATGAACAGGTTAAGCTGTGTTGAGAAACGTGCGCTATGTGATAATTTCCTTGGGGACAACAGAAGCGACGACTACATCACGGTTGTAAACGAATTTTTAAGTGCATATGGTAAAATGGGTTGCAACATGTCGATAAAAATGCATTTCTTGCATTCGCATTTGGACTTCTTCGCACATAATCTGGGCCAGTTCAGTGATGAACAAGGCGAACCCTTCCACCAAGAAATGGCTACGATTGAAAAACGTTTCGAAGGAAAAACCAAAAAATTATGATGGCAGAATATTGCTGGTCAGTACGAATCGAAACTAGCGATGCTGACGTAAGGAAAAAACGGTCAATAAAGGACTTTTGATCTATATATTTTCATTTAATAATATTTATTAGTAAATTAAGTTAGTTGTAAATTTTTGCAAAAATTTCGTTCTTATAAAAAGTAAAATAACTCAGTCACTTTTTGGCCGATTTTTTAAAAGAAACATTCGTTGAACTCGGTATTAAACGTTCTCTTTGAATCTAATCAAAACTCATTTTGTGTTTTTATAAAATAGTGTATGAAAATATCGCCAAAATCAAAAAAAAAGAAGAAAAAGGGTAGAAATTAAGTTTGTTGTGCAAAAAGAAGTAAATTTCTTCAGCTTTAAGACGTCTATATATCTTTCAAAAGTTCTGAGTTTCTTCTTTCTTAAACCATTCTTAGAATGAAAATCGGTTGTTAATTAGCTAAGATATGAGCTAAGAAGTGCGCAAAAGCACGAAAAATCGGTGGGGTGCAAAAACACCATACGAAATAAGGCCATATGGTCTTATTTCCACTTGTGGTTGGAATTAAAGCCATATGGGGTTATTTCCAACGAAGAAGTGCATTTAAGACATATTTAAAATTTGCCAGATGAGAAATATAGCCATATCTTGAAATGACACCCTTCCGAACTAAAAATGCAGTATGCCTGGCAACACTGTCTGTCAATCACATGGTTTCTGATAATTGTTCGCGCATTTACATTGTCCTTCCTTTGAAATATGTTCACGAAAATGGAAAATAATTCAATTTTGGAATACGTGCTAATACCAGGATTTAGGAGATCATCCAAGTTACTATACATAGAAGCAGAAAACCAAATTTTTAAGTTTAAATTCAATCGTAATAATGTTAAATATTATTATTGCTATAAGAGTGATTGCAAAATGAGTGTTGTAGTGGAGTTCAATAGCGAAACATTATGCAGACAAATTGGCAATACCAAAGTTCACAATGATAATCCCCAAAATGAATTGTACACCAAGCTACAATTACTAAACTCCATAAAAAGCGAGTGCAAGACGTCATCGTTGAAAAGGGCAGGCGTGCGTGAGATATATGATGAGCAATGTAAGAAATTTAAAGAATCAGCACTACTAGTACATTTTGGTCCAATACGAAGGCAACTCCTGAATATCAGACACGAATGTTTTCCTAAAACACCAAATTTGCTTTGCCGACATTGTAAAAATATTTCAAAATGAAAATGTGGCCAAGGAATTTGCTATGTCGAAATATGAACCAGATAAACAATTTTATAATGACAATCATAACCGAAGAATTTTCGTATACTGTGTTCGCCCCACCTCCTATTTGCAACAAATTAAAAGCTATGATTGTGTCGGAACCACGAAAATATATTGTTGATAGCACCTTCAATGTTGTGCCCGTTTCAAAGTAATTCAAGCAACTGCTAATATTTCATATAGATCACTCGGATCACGTAAGTTTTTTTTTCTTTACTTTGCTTCTTTTTAAAACAAAGGGTTCTCTTTTTCCACAATTTCACAATTTTTATTGTGTTGGTCTTTTGCTGATTTTATAATTTACTTTGTGTTGAGACAAGGAGATTTTTCCTTGCCAGCACGAAAGTTAGGAAGCGGGGGTGTGGAAAATTTGGATAGCGACCAAAGTACAAGTTCTCTTGCGATACCTCCAGCGATGACTTATACGTACGTATGTATGTCCGTATGTGATGCGGACGGTTACCAAATCGAAAAAGCAAGATGTATGTGCATATGTAAATATGCGGTAAATAAAACCTTACTTGACAAGCAGCGAGTTTGCCAAAAGAAAATATGCCGACCTGTTCGATGTGAGCGATTGATATATTGTGTTTATTAGAAATTATATTCTGTATGTACAACCAAAAAATGTAGTGAGAGTGAGAGTGAGTGCGATGCTAAATTCTTAACGTTTGGTGTGTGCGTGTTTATGTGTATGCATGTTTACAATGAGTGCGTTTTAGTTTACAAGCGAATTGGGAGTAGTTACTGACTAATGAAATAAGTGGGTGAGTGTTTGCTCTAAATACTATTAGGGTGATCTAACATCCCGGCCCCGTTTAAAGAACCCTCTTTCAAGACACAAGTAGGATGGCTAATTTGTGGATAGGGCGGCAACAAGTCCCATTAACAGTTCGAAGGTGTACAACACGAACATGATTGTCACGCCCAAGCACGGTGGATTCGACGCGACCAAGTTTCCAGCGCTGTGGTGGCAGGTTGTCGTCGTGAATTAGTACTAGGGTTCCAACTGTGAGGTTTGGTGTAGGTGTCGTCCACTTGACCCGTGCGCGTAAAGTAGTCTGCAAAGCAGTGACGCCAAGGGCTCCGAAATCATTCGGGTCTGACGAGAGTGGTGAAAGTGGACGGGAGTTGAGTATTGCTTCTACTTCGGTGCCCTAGGTGGTATAAAATGAAAATTAATGAAATCTGATGAGCAAAATTTTAAAATTTTTAGCATTATCGCAAAATATATCGCATGGCATTTTCCGACGACTGCCCATGCGTTTAAGTGCATTACAAAATGCTTTCGTGGACAAATCTGAGACTACCTCAAGATGAACTGCTTTGGTCAGCAAGCAAACGAAAACGGCCCGATACGACTTGTTCGGTGGCCTTCAACGAATGCGCAAGTATGTGTTTATGGGTCCACAAAAGTCTACACCGCAGCGTTCAAATGGCTAGGCGGGTGTCAGACGAGCTGCTGGCAGCGGTCCCATTATCTGCTGCAACAACTGTGGTCTTTTTTTTTTGTTTTTTGGGTTGACGCCCGGGGAGAGGTAACTCTCATGAGTACTGCTATGCCGCCATAGCAGCATGGCACGACTTGCAGCCTCTAGGCTACACCTACGATACTAAACCCTCTCCACCACGACCATTCTCCCCGCGGAACTGCCAAAAAAGGTATTACCTCACGGGGCTGGTTAGCTTATTTGCTCCTTACGTGTTTTGTTGGCGACGTCTTGCCATCTCTGCGTTTCTCAGGTCTATGTGAATGCGAGTTACGTGAGCGCATATTTCATTCCACTTTTCATTTGACTGAAGTATGGAAGCAATGAAGGTTTCTCCGTTCAAAATTGCCCGGATTGGAGGAGCATAGCGTGGGCATTGGAACATAATATGTTCTGCGTCTTCGTCGCTGGCTCTGCATGTTGGGCAGCAAGGGGAGCTATCGTGTCCAAATTTGTTTAAATATTTTCGATACACCCCATGGCCCGAAAGAAACTGTGTTAAATGAAAGTTTGTTTCATCGTGTTTTCTCTCAACCCATTTGCTGATATTTGGTATCAGCTCGAAGGTCCACCTGCCGTTTGGGAAGCTATTCCAACGAGCCTGCCAAATGTTCATTGAGTTTTTCCTTTCTTCTGCCTTTACTTCTTTTGGCTTTAATCTTCCATTGTTTTCGGAAAGCTTATCATAAATGCGTTTCATTTCATGGGCCATAATATCTACTGGCATCAGTCCAGCTATGACAAAAGAGGTTTCGTCTGAAATCGTGCGGAAGCCGCAGACTGCTCGTAAGGCGCTTAGCCGATGGACAGTTGTTATCTTTTTCGCGTTGCTTTCTACGATCAGAGCATCTGCCCATATTGGGGCCGCATATAGGAGGATTGAGCTAATAACCCTACTGTAAAGAACTCGTTTGCTGTACCTTGGTCCTCCGCGACAAGCTTGACTGCACTGTCGAGGCTTTCTTTGAAACGAACTCTAAATGGGACTTGAAGCTAAGTCGTGAGTCAATCATTACACCTAGGTATTTGATAGCGGGCTTGGACGTAATGATCTCTGTCCCCACGCGAATATTCAGAAACTCCACTGCCTTTCTGCTGCTTATCAAAAGTGCCTCGGTCTTGTGGTCGGCCAACGTTAGGTGCATTAAGTTAAGCCAAGTTTTGATTTTTAAAACAGCTTCTCCGGCTGAAGCTTCAATTTGATGTAGATGCTTTGCCACAACTACTACCGCAACATCGTCTGCGAAAGCCACTACTTTTGTACGTCGAGGCATTTCCAGGCTCAAGACACCATCGTACATAAGGTGCCACAGGAGTGGTCCAAGGACAGATCCTTGTGGGACCCCTGCTGTCACGTTATACATCTCCGGCCCATTATCGCTTCTGTACAGAAGCTTGCGGTTCAAAAAATAGCTCGCTATTACATATTTTTATGATATAGCTTGGAGTGCCTATTCTTATTAGGCTTCTCAACTGCTGACCGTTCGGTTTCTCAACTGAGTGAAGCGTAAAAACCGACGCGATTCCTTCTAAAAATATCAAGGTCGGATTATCGAATCGTTCTTTGAGTCTTTGAGTCTTTGAGACGTTATAAAATTTGTATACTCGGCGTAGTCTCCGCTGAAAGTAGGCAGCGATAACCTAGGGAGATGCGAAGTCGTACGCACAGGTGCTGGCGCAGGCGCCTCAGTGTAATTCACCGTTGTGTTTCCATCCTCCCCAAGTTGTATGCTGAGCTTTATAGCTAAGCAGCTGTCCTCTAATTCGGCTCGACCATTATCGGATGGATCCAAATCCTCGATGTCTTTTTGTACTGAAAGAGCTTGTTTAAAGTAGGACTCTAAAATTCCTAAACGACATTGGAGCTCGGCGTGTGCCAGTTTGTCATCCGTATCTCGATTTGACTCTACGATAGACTTAATGCGTGATATATTTCGTTTAATATTGGAGCGCTTGCGTTTGCACCCTTCTAATGACATGTTGACTTTAGACATGGTATACGTCCTGAGTGCCTGCTAAATTGTCTGCTGGGCTATGCTAGTATTGACGACGAGCAGAACTGCTGCTAGTCAAGCAATGACGTAGGCAGCAACAGCGAAGATAGCGAGACGAGAGCAGAGCAACGTTAGCTTGGGCGTAGGTGTATGTGCTTGCAGCGCAGTGGTCGACAAAGGTGCAGCGCAATGAGTGCAGAGCAGCACCAGCGTACATGAACGCAAACGCAACGAATGAAAAAGGAGGCAATGACAATGACAATGTTTTAAGCATACATACATACGACTTCCAGGTGGCCGTTGTTCACAACAAATGGTTTTTATGTACAGATGACTTGCTAACAATAAAGCGCAGCACAATGTGTACATATGTCTGTACCTATGCGGTGTAGCAGCAAACTGGTGATTTGATCAACGGGATCCACGGGAACTGTACAGCACAATTGCTGTCGATCTATAAATATGCGAAATACGTACGTTTTGCGAAATATGATGAGATGTGAAAATGTCGTTGGACTTCTGGTCCAAGAACCAAATTTGGGCAATGAATTTACACACGGGCCCACGTTGGGCGCCAAAATGTTGAAACAAGAAGACTTTTCCTTGCCAGCACGAAAGTTAGGAAGCGGGGGTGTGGAAAATTTGGATAGCGACCAAAGTACAAGTCCTCTTGCGATACCTCCAGCCATGACTTATACGTACGCATGTATGTCCGTATGTGATGCGGACGGTTACCAAATCGAAAAAGCAAGATGTATGTGCATATGTAAATATGCGGTAAATAAAACCTTACTTGACAAGCAGCGAGTTTGCCAAAAGAAAATATGCCGACCTGTTCGATGTGAGCGATTGATATATTGTGTTTATTAGAAATTATATTCTGTATGTACAACCAAAAAATGTAGTGAGAGTGAGAGTGAGTGCAATGCTAAACTCTTAACGTTTGGTGTGTGTGTGTTTATGCGTATGCATGTTTACAATGAGTGCGTTTTAGTTTACAAGCGAATTGCGAGTAGTTACTGACTAATGAAATGAGTGGGTGAGTGGTTGCTCTAAATACTATTAGGGTGATCTAACATCCCGGCCCCGTTTAAATAACCCTCTTTCAAGACACAAGTAGGATGGCTAATTTGTGGATAGGGCGGCAACAAGTCCCATTAACAGTGCGAAGGTATACAACACGAACATGATTGTCACGCCCAAGCACGGTGGATTCGACGCGACCAAGTTTCCAGCGCTGTGGTGGCAGGTTGTCGTCGTGAATTAGTACTAGGGTTCCAACTGTGAGGTTTGGTGTAGGTGTCGTCCACTTGACCCGTGCGCGCAGCTCATTAAAGTAGTCTGCAGAGCAGCGACGCGAAAAGCGTTGTTTAATTGAGGAGATCATCTCAAAGTGATCCAAGCTGGAGACGCTTTTATGTTCCAGGGAACGCTCAGGTAGGCCACGTAGTGAATCACCAACCAAAAAGTGTCCGGCAGTAAGGGCTCCGAAATCATTCGGGTCTGACGAGAGTGGTGAAAGTGGACGGGAGTTGAGTATTGCTTCTACTTCGGTGCCCTAGGTGGTATAAAATGAAAATTAATGAAATCTGATGAGCAAAATTTTAAAATTTTATTTTGTGTCTCAGGATTAAACAGAAATTGCTTGAGTTCCTAAAGGTGATTGGCAGCTCCGACGAAATTTGTAGCATTATCGCAAAATATATCGCATATATCTGTCAATCACATGGTTTCTGATAATTGTTCGCGCATTAACATTGTCCTTCCTTTGAAATATGTTCACGAAAATGGAAAATAATTTAATTTTGGAATACGTGCTAATACCAGGATTTAGGAGATCATCCAAGTTACTATACATAGAAGCAGAAAACCAAATTTTTAAGTTTAAATTCAATCGTAATAATGTTAAATATTATTATTGCTATAAGAGTGATTGCAAAATGAGTGTTGTAGTGGAGTTCAATAGCGAAACATTATGCAGACAAATTGGCAATACCAAAGTTCACAATGATAATCCCCAAAATGAATTGTACACCAAGCTACAATTACTAAACTCCATAAAAACAAGTGAAAGACGTCATCGTTGAAAAGGGCAGGCGTGCGTGAGATATATGATGAGCAATGTAAGAAATTTAAAGAATCAGCACTACTAGTACATTTTGGTCCAATACGAAGGCAACTCCTGAATATCAGACACGAATGTTTTCCTAAAGCACCAAATTTGCTTTGCCGACATTGTAAAAATCTTTCAAAATGAAAATGTGGCCAAGGAATTTGCTATGTCGAAATATGAACCAGATAAACAATTTTATAATGACAATCATAACCGAAGAATTTTCGTATACTGTGTTCGCCCCACCTCCTATTTGCAACAAATTAAAAGCTATGATTGTGTCGGAACCACGAAAATATATTGTTGATAGCACCTTCAATGTTGTGCCCGTTTCAAAGCAATTCAAGCAACTGCTAATATTTCATATAGATCACTCGGATCACGTAAGTTTTTTTTTCTTTACTTTGCTTCTTTTTAAAACAAAAGGTTCTCTTTTTCCACAATTTCACAATTTTTATTGTGTTGGTCTTTTGCTGATTTTATAATTTACTTTGTGTTGAGACAAGGAGATTTTTCCTTGCCAGCACGAAAGTTAGGAAGCGGGGGTGTGGAAAATTTGGATAGCGACCAAAGTACAAGTTCTCTTGCGATACCTCCAGCGATGACTTATACGTACGTATGTATGTCCGTATGTGATGCGGACGGTTACCAAATCGAAAAAGCAAGATGTATGTGCATATGTAAATATGCGGTAAATAAAACCTTACTTGACAAGCAGCGAGTTTGCCAAAAGAAAATATGCCGACCTGTTCGATGTGAGCGATTGATATATTGTGTTTATTAGAAATTATATTCTGTATGTACAACCAATAAATGTAGTGAGAGTGAGAGTGAGTGCAATGCTAAATTCTTAACGTTTGGTGTGTGTGTGTTTATGTGTATGCATGTTTACAATGAGTGCGTTTTAGTTTACAAGCGAATTGCGAGTAGTTACTGACTAATGAAATGAGTGGGTGAGTGTTTGCTCTAAATACTATTAGGGTGATCTAACATCCCGGCCCCGTTTAAAGAACCCTCTTTCAAGACACAAGTAGGATGGCTAATTTGTGGATAGGGCGGCAACAAGTCCCATTAACAGTTCGAAGGTGTACAACACGAACATGATTGTCACGCCCAAGCACGGTGGATTCGACGCGACCAAGTTTCCAGCGCTGTGGTGGCAGGTTGTCGTCGTGAATTAGTACTAGGGTTCCAACTGTGAGGTTTGGTGTAGGTGTCGTCCACTTGACCCGTGCGCGTAAAGTAGTCTGCAAAGCAGTGACGCCAAGGGCTCCGAAATCATTCGGGTCTGACGAGAGTGGTGAAAGTGGATGGGAGTTGAGTATTGCTTCTACTTCGGTGCCCTAGGTGGTATAAAATGAAAATTAATGAAATCTGATGAGCAAAATTTTAAAATTTTTAGCATTATCGCAAAATATATCGGATGGCATTTTCCGACGACTGCCCATGCGTTTAAGTGCATTACAAAATGCTTTCGTGGACAAATCTGAGACTACCTCAAGATGAACTGCTTTGGTCAGCAAGCAAACGAAAACGGCCCGATACGACTTGTTCGGTGGCCTTCAACGAATGCGCAAGTATGTGTTTATGGGTCCACAAAAGTCTACACCGCAGCGTTGAAATGGCTAGGCGGGTGTCAGACGAGCTGCTGGCAGCGGTCCCATTATCTGCTGCAACAACTGTGGTCTTTTTTTTTTGTTTTTTGGGTTGACGCCCGGGGAGAGGTAACTCTCATGAGTACTGCTATGCCGCCATAGCAGCATGGCACGACTTGCAGCCTCTAGGCTACACCTACGATACTAAACCCTCTCCACCACGACCATTCTCCCCGCGGAACTGCCAAAAAAGGTATTACCTCACGGGGCTGGTTAGCTTATTTGCTCCTTACGTGTTTTGTTGGCGACGTCTTGCCATCTCTGCGTTTCTCAGGTCTATGTGAATGCGAGTTACGTGAGCGCATATTTCATTCCACTTTTCATTTGACTGAAGTATGGAAGCAATGAAGGTTTCTCCGTTCAAAATTGCCCGGATTGGAGGAGCATAGCGTGGGCATTGGAACATAATATGTTCTGCGTCTTCGTCGCTGGCTCTGCATGTTGGGCAGCAAGGGGAGCTATCGTGTCCAAATTTGTTTAAATATTTTCGATACACCCCATGGCCCGAAAGAAACTGTGTTAAATGAAAGTTTGTTTCATCGTGTTTTCTCTCAACCCATTTGCTGATATTTGGTATCAGCTCGAAGGTCCACCTGCCGTTTGGGAAGCTATTCCAACGAGCCTGCCAAATGTTCATTGAGTTTTTCCTTTCTTCTGCCTTTACTTCTTTTGGCTTTAATCTTCCATTGTTTTCGGAAAGCTTATCATAAATGCGTTTCATTTCATGGGCCATAATATCTACTGGCATCAGTCCAGCTATGACAAAAGAGGTTTCGTCTGAAATCGTGCGGAAGCCGCAGACTGCTCGTAAGGCGCTTAGCCGATGGACAGTTGTTATCTTTTTCGCGTTGCTTTCTACGATCAGAGCATCTGCCCATATTGGGGCCGCATATAGGAGGATTGAGCTAATAACCCTACTGTAAAGAACTCGTTTGCTGTACCTTGGTCCTCCGCGACAAGCTTGACTGCACTGTCGAGGCTTTCTTTGAAACGAACTCTAAATGGGACTTGAAGCTAAGTCGTGAGTCAATCATTACACCTAGGTATTTGATAGCGGGCTTGGACGTAATGATCTCTGTCCCCACGCGAATATTCAGAAACTCCACTGCCTTTCTGCTGCTTATCAAAAGTGCCTCGGTCTTGTGGTCGGCCAACGTTAGGTGCATTAAGTTAAGCCAAGTTTTGATTTTTAAAACAGCTTCTCCGGCTGAAGCTTCAATTTGATGTAGATGCTTTGCCACAACTACTACCGCAACATCGTCTGCGAAAGCCACTACTTTTGTACGTCGAGGCATTTCCAGGCTCAAGACACCATCGTACATAAGGTGCCACAGGAGTGGTCCAAGGACAGATCCTTGTGGGACCCCTGCTGTCACGTTATACATCTCCGGCCCATTATCGCTTCTGTACAGAAGCTTGCGGTTCAAAAAATAGCTCGCTATTACATATTTTTATGATATAGCTTGGAGTGCCTATTCTTATTAGGCTTCTCAACTGCTGACCGTTCGGTTTCTCAACTGAGTGAAGCGTAAAAACCGACGCGATTCCTTCTAAAAATATCAAGGTCGGATTATCGAATCGTTCTTTGAGTCTTTGAGTCTTTGAGACGTTATAAAATTTGTATACTCGGCGTAGTCTCCGCTGAAAGTAGGCAGCGATAACCTAGGGAGATGCGAAGTCGTACGCACAGGTGCTGGCGCAGGCGCCTCAGTGTAATTCACCGTTGTGTTTCCATCCTCCCCAAGTTGTATGCTGAGCTTTATAGCTAAGCAGCTGTCCTCTAATTCGGCTCGACCATTATCGGATGGATCCAAATCCTCGATGTCTTTTTGTACTGAAAGAGCTTGTTTAAAGTAGGACTCTAAAATTCCTAAACGACATTGGAGCTCGGCGTGTGCCAGTTTGTCATCCGTATCTCGATTTGACTCTACGATAGACTTAATGCGTGATATATTTCGTTTAATATTGGAGCGCTTGCGTTTGCACCCTTCTAATGACATGTTGACTTTAGACATGGTATACGTCCTGAGTGCCTGCTAAATTGTCTGCTGGGCTATGCTAGTATTGACGACGAGCAGAACTGCTGCTAGTCAAGCAATGACGTAGGCAGCAACAGCGAAGATAGCGAGACGAGAGCAGAGCAACGTTAGCTTGGGCGTAGGTGTATGTGCTTGCAGCGCAGTGGTCGACAAAGGTGCAGCGCAATGAGTGCAGAGCAGCACCAGCGTACATGAACGCAAACGCAACGAATGAAAAAGGAGGCAATGACAATGACAATGTTTTAAGCATACATACATACGACTTCCAGGTGGCCGTTGTTCACAACAAATGGTTTTTATGTACAGATGACTTGCTAACAATAAAGCGCAGCACAATGTGTACATATGTCTGTACCTATGCGGTGTAGCAGCAAACTGGTGATTTGATCAACGGGATCCACGGGAACTGTACAGCACAATTGCTGTCGATCTATAAATATGCGAAATACGTACGTTTTGCGAAATATGATGAGATGTGAAAATGTCGTTGGACTTCTGGTCCAAGAACCAAATTTGGGCAATGAATTTACACACGGGCCCACGTTGGGCGCCAAAATGTTGAAACAAGAAGACTTTTCCTTGCCAGCACGAAAGTTAGGAAGCGGGGGTGTGGAAAATTTGGATAGCGACCAAAGTACAAGTCCTCTTGCGATACCTCCAGCCATGACTTATACGTACGCATGTATGTCCGTATGTGATGCGGACGGTTCCCAAATCGAAAAAGCAAGATGTATGTGCATTAGCTATACGGGAGAAAAAAAAATATAGCGTACAGGGCATCACACCCCCCCAAAAGTTGCATTAGAGTATAATATTATGTTCTGCAAAAAATTTTGGCGATTGGATAATGGAAAGACGTGCCGCAACGATGGTAAAGTGACCATGTTTTACAAATTTTGAATAACTACGATGTTGACTGACAAATTAGTATTATGGCATTATTTATAATAAATTTATAACCGAGACATTGAAGAATAAACTTATGGTGACATAACCATAACCATAGAATGCATCTGATGTAACTAGCAGTGTAGAAAACACTTGCAGCGGAATTTAATGTTCCATGGTATTACTGTCACGAAAGTGTCAACTAACGTTAAAATCGTAATCGTCTTTAGTTTAGGCCATATTTATAACCATAACCATAAACGATAACGACAACCGTACAACCTAAGCAATCGCTTATTGATTTACGGAATTTAAATATTTTTCCCATTCGTTGCGCTTTTTTCCGGTCAGCTTGAATTTGTATTTTTACTTGATTTTTGCTCAACTATTAGCCTGCCCACATTGAAGACGGCGGCGGCATCGCGGCATCTGTCAAATTATTTTTACACATGATTCAATGGCGATGACTTTTTTGGGCGCGACACGACTACGAGGCAGTCAATCATGAATGCCGCTGTCGCCAGATTAAATCTATTTCTATTTTGACAAGGCGGCCAAGCGCGTTAAAATTTCGTGACACTTATTACTTACATTTAAAACTTATTTAAATTATTAGAAATAGTTAAATTAGTCCGAAAATGGATTTTTACTAAAAACTAATCGAGAAGCACGAATACCAACGAAGAATGTGGACAAAAGTGTTTTAAAACTTGAATGCTTGTATCAGGAATGGAAGGGGTTGCAGAAGAGCTCTAATCGCCGGACAACAACGCAGGAAAATCGGGAGCAAGATTTTGTTGCAACTTTTATTAACCTTTTTGACATTGCCCACGCTGATGCCCTACAACTAATTACGATTGAGGAAGATAAATTAGTTCTTCTAAGCCAAAGGCAGGAAGGGAGACCCGGTTCAATGATTGGTTCAGATCTGGTCTTGTTGGAAAAAGAAAATAGGAAACTCTATCGCAAAGCTTTAGGAAAACGTAAAAGCGGCGAATATCTTGCTAACATCCATGGTAAGATTATAATTTAATACGGTTCGAGTTTGACGTTGTTTAGCGTAAAAATTTTAGTTTCACCATATTTTTATTGTTTGTGTCAAGTGTGTTGCAAAAAGTAGAAATTTTTTCCTTTTTGTGTTGTTGTTTAATAGGCGAGTGTAAAAATCCCGAATGCACGTTAACTGAAGATGAAGGTAGTGAAAATGAGCAAGATCATGAAGATTTATCCAAAGATTTCGACGATTTGCCGCGTCCCAGTAATGTAAAGAAAAGTCGGGCGCGAATCAACTTTATTACACCCGAGCTTGTCACAGTTCTGGATAAATGCAAAGTAAGTGATCGTGATGCGGTACGAATACTAATAGCAACTGCTCAAGCTTTAAAACATGACGTTAACGACCTTATTATAAACGGAACCTCCCTTCGACGGTACCGTTCACGATTTCGAGTTGAATCCGCCCAAAAAATTTATCGCGCCTTCAAAAACCAGGAAATAACTGCAGTGGTGGTTCATTGGGATGGTAAAATTTTACCATCTTTGATCAACTCAGAGCACGTTGATCGGCTACCGGTAGTGATATCATTCAATGGTACTGAACAATTGCTTGGAATCCCAGCTATTTCTGCAGGCACGGGAAAGCAACAGGCGTCAGCCATATACAACTTGCTCAGCGAATGGGGCCTTCTTGAAAAAGTGCAAGCCCTCTGCTGCGATACTACAGCGTCCAATATGGGACGTTTTCAAGGGGCGTGTATAATTTTAGAGCAAAAATTAGAGAGAGACCTTTTATATTTACCCTGCCGAAATCACATTCTGGAAATAATTTTGCGGAGCATATTTGAACAAAAAATGCAAGTGTCTTCTGGTCCTGGTGTTCAAATATTTCACAGATTTAAACAGAGTTGGCAGAAAATAAATTAAATGAATTTCAAATGTGGTGTTGAGGTTACTATGTGAAATATACACTTGTGGACGCATCAGAAATTATAGAATTCGCCTTGCAGAATCTCAATGAAAATCAACCACGAGAGGATTATAAAGAATTACTCCAGCTAGTTGTAGTTTTTCTTGGTGGTACGGTATCCCAGTTCGTATTTCGGGCACCTGGAGCATTTCATCATGCCAGGTGGATGGCTAAGGCAATTTATTGCTTAAAAATATTTTTATTTCGGGAGGAGTTTAATTTAAGCAAATATGAGGAAGATGGAATTCGGGACATTTGTATATTCTCTGCAAAAGTTTATTTGAGAGCCTGGACAAGAGCACCCGTTTCTGCAGAAGCTCCTAGGCAAGATTTAGCTTTGATCAAGAACTTGTATGCTTACAGATACATAGATGAAACGGCTAGTCAGAAACTGCTACACAAATTTTGTAACCATTTATGGTATTTAACTGCAGAAGCTGCTGGATTTGCCTTTTTTGACCCACAAATCAACATTGACATAAAAAAACGTATGGTGACCGCTTTGAAAAATGTTAACGATACCGAGGAAAAAAAGTTGATTGTACCTTCACAGGATTATAGCCTATATTCCGACAAAAGTATTGAAGACTTCATTTCACAAAAAACCAAAACTCTCTTTAAAAGATTCGGTATACCAACAGATTTTTTAGCAAAAAATCCTGTAGAATGGAAAGATGAGTCGTCTTACAATATCGGATTAAACATAGTTAATAAAATAAATGTTGTTAATGATTCGGCAGAAAGAGCAGTAAAGCTTATGGAGGATTTTAATAACGTACTTTCAAAAAATGAGGAAGAAAAGCAATTTATTGTTCAAACTGTAGCTGCTTATAGGAAACTTTACCCTGACGCAAAAAAGTCGACACTTTTGCAATAAGAGTATTAATGTACTATGTGTAAATGCATATATGTATAAAAAAATGTATGAACAAAATGAATTTATTAAACTCGCTATTCTTTTTCAAAATGCAAATACCTTTTCTTATAAATTTTAGAAATAAAATCGCACATAAAATGATCACTGTAGTATTATTAGTATTATTGGTTTATATTGCAATTTTTATGAATCTTGCAAACTTTACCCTCATTGCGGCATGTCTTCCCCTTTTCCAAAAGCTCTAGTTTTTTGCATAACATCGTTTTACTCCGTAATACATATTTTTAGGGGGTGTGATGCCCCATAGTTCAAAGTCAAAAAATAAGGCGCACCCTAATGTGCATATGTAAATATGCGGTAAATAAAACCTTACTTGACAAGCAGCGAGTTTGCCAAAAGAAAATATGCCGACCTGTTCGATGTGAGCGATTGATATATTGTGTTCATTAGAAACTACATTCTGTATGTACAACCAAAAAATGTAGTGAGAGTGAGAATGAGTGCAATGCTAAATTCTTAACGTTTGGTGTGTGTGTGTTTATGTGTATGCATGTTTACAATGAGTGCGTTTTAGTTTACAAGCAAATTGCGAGTAGTTACTGACTAATGAAATGAGTGGGTGAGTGTTAGCTCTAAATACTATTAGGGTTATCCAACACTTTGCATAGGGATGATTCGCTTCTTTTTTAAAAAAGGTTCTCTTTTTCCACAATTTTACAATTTATATTGTTATGGCATACATCGGGATTCCCAATATAGTTTTTGCATAAACTTTTCGGATTATAAATTACATTTTGAAACGCGGCGGTAAACTTAGGTTGCCCGTTTTATTCGCTATCGTATCAGAATTTGGATAATTCGCTTCTTTTTTAAAAAAGGTTCTCTTTTTCCACAATTTTACAATTTATATTGTTATGGTATACATCGGGATTCCCAAAATAGTTTTTGCGTAAACTTTTCGGATTTTAAATCACAGTTTGAAACGTGGCAGTAAACTTGGGTTTCCCGTTTTATTCGGTAATCAATTCTTTGGAATTGAATCCTAATATAAGTTAATAAAACACAAGTTTTATTTTTTTGCGGGCTGTATAGAAGACAGCATAACCGCGTTTATTGCTATGAGAATTGAATCTAAATCTAAGTTACAATAATTTGACTATATATACCTAGATATGCCTGCGCTGCAACTGCATTCTGCTGCATGGCGTCGGTATTGTGCTGCGTGGTAAATTCATGCTGCTCCGCTGCGACTGCACGTTGACATTGTAAGTTGCTGCGCTTGTAATGTTTACAACATTAATTTCGATCACAGTTCTGCTGACTCCAATCGTAACCCACATGTTTGTTTGTTGAGCGGGTCATGTTTACACAATTTGCATTTGCTTCGAGTGCAGTTGTGCTGCGTCGATCGTTCGCTGGTTTCCGGTCTACATAGCTGTGCTCCACTTAGCATGATCGTCTTGCTATGCGTTTGTTGGTGCGGCCGTATTTACGATGGGTAATCATATTTCGGGCAACATGCGCTGTATTGGCTTTTCCTCGGGTTGACCATTAATTTGAAGTGGGTCAACTTGGTGTAGCCAGTTTATGGTTGGTGATCGAATAACGGAATGACATTTGCGTTATTCGATTCTCTGGAATGTGGGTCTGCAGTAAATTCCTAATTTACGGCATTTTGGTTGAGTGGATGGTTTCATATTTTGGTAGTTTAAATTATGATGGCTGTGTGGGTGGTTCTTAATGAATCAGCTTGAAGTGTTTGATATATGACGGCGAGTCATATGTCAAGCGGCTTGGGTGGTATTAACTTACTCTAAGTTAACTTATAGTTTTCGCGTAAACAGTTAGAAACGCGGCGGTAAGCTTAGGTTTCCCGTTTTATTCGCTAATTAATTCTTTGGAATTGATTCCCGTCGACTGCGCCGATTGTTGAGCTTCGGCTCACGAAAAAAATCAAAGTTTAATTTTGTTTAACTCGTTTATTGGTTCTTTAGAACTGCAGCGACTTACAAGCTTACAGTATTATTTATAAGAATATAATGCTTATTCTACGTTTATTTTGGCTATTATGTATTTCTTACTTATTCTGCTTATAGTAGGAGAGCCGGCTGCTCGATCGCACTCTACATGTCGTCCCGAAACGAAATGTTCAAAGGGCGTTTGTCGGGGTAGTTTCACACCGCCGACTTGCCAGATCTTAAGTGTGGCGAAATCATGGTAATTAATTAATGAAAAGTCATAAATCGACAAAAGTATGTTACATATTGTTCTGCAATAAAATTTACAGTTTTCAAAACTATGGATTCGCCACCCATAATCCGGGGCCAAACCCGTGGCAAGTCGGTTTGAATGGGGAGAATTTCGTGAAAGAATGTTTTTAAACTAATGGCGTGAACTTGACAATGCTAGTTTGTGGCAAATCAAAACTTGCAAACACTTAAAGTTGCCGCTTGGGCGCGCGTGTGGAGTAGAGACAGAGCGATATTATCGGTTTTCTGGCTGATCTTTACGCGTACGGCGGGTTTTAGTCAACAAGCAACACAAACTCAATATTGTAAATAGGTGTGACAACTGAAAAAATTTTTAATGCAGCTGTGCTTCGTAAAGAAAGTTGTCACAAATGAAAATTCAATGCAATATATACAAGTACTAATATCAAATATGGTTTAGCGATGTTGAGCCAATGTTATTAACTAACCATTTTAAAATTTATTTTTTTGCATGCCCGGCATTACTGCAGCTATATTTGATAAAGAAAATGATGAGGAATGAAACGTAAATAAAACAGATGTAAATAAATGTAAATATATGAATATACAAAAAAAACACATTGTAGGCTATTTTAATGTTCTTTTTAAATTTTGAAGTCACAATGAGATGCGCACTCGTACACACCGCGCACCAATACCCTTCTCTGTTTTTTTATTCTCATTTAGGATTGGAATTAGTGTAGAAAAAAATAAAAAACTCACGCCTAAATGAAGTTTTTAGTAAATTTTATTAATTAACTCCAAAAAAACATTTCTCATTACCATCTAACGTACAGTGTGTGCAATGTGTACCAAGTACCGTATACTTATAAACTGTGTATGATATATGATTGTCGTTATGGATACCTTTCCAATGATTACATATAATCATTCTATAAGTCATAGACTACATATAGAGAAAAATAAATTTTCCGCAAGAAATTACGAAGTAATAAACTGTCAACAAAAAACCATGGCTCGAATGACTTGTACAAATTTATAATATCCCAATGAGGACAACGTGTATCATGTAAGTAAATCAAACACGGTAAGTCTGTGGTTTAATTATTTATTTCCCTTGCTATGCAAGGGCAGCCGATAATGCCGAGCGAGTCAATACAACTGAATTGCGGTGTCTGCACCTGAATACCTAGTTCCCTAACTACCAACACCTCACGTAGACTGCCGCGTGACTCTTTTTAGCTGAGTCGGCGATTCCCACGATTTCGGACTGCTGGCATGCGCTTCCGTTGTTGTGTCTGCGTTACCTGAGCTGCGCATTTTATTTGTTTCAGTTGTTGTTGGTTCATTTGAAGTCGCCTACTATGGTATGTTAACTTGTACAATTGAATGGCGAAGTCAACTCATTAAAACACATGAACTGCTTCTGTTAGAAGATGTTGGAGTAGACGTAAAGGTGAGTTAATAAAAAAAACAACGAGAACTATTTTTTATTATAAAATTTAAAAAAATCAGAAGTTCAACTAAGTCAAAAATCATCATCGAGAAAGCCAGAGTGATTGGTCAACATGAGTGTAATTTATGGAGAAGTTTACTATTGCAATGTGAAACTTTGGGAGCCTCGACGAAGCCCAGCATTATTTTTAAACATATGCGCAATTAGTGGAGTAATATAACATTATATTGAAAAGGCTAATAAATGCTATTAATACTGTAAATTGCAATGATTTGGCACTGAGTAGGAAACTGTAGGAGTCTCGCTTTGATAGTGCTTAACATTTACAGCACTAAAGTGAGGTTAGTTTACATTTGGGCACGTCATATTGCTTCCTTGTTCCGAAAAGTAGAATTCCTCAAACTTCTTTCTATAATTGTGTTTAATAACAATGACTTTGTTCATGCATTGTGCATGATATCCATTTTTCTCTGCGCAGTCATTGGGTAATTGCAAATTTTGTACTTAAAGTTTTTAATTTGTCTAAACTTCACGCTCGCATAAAGCTTTCTAAAAATTTCATCTCGAAATTCTAGTACTGATGCGGCAGTGCACAAAAAACACTTCTTCATTGTTGCAATTAACGATTTAGAAAATACAGAGGTTGCGCCTTCCGCAAACCGCTACTCGTATTCGCTCTCAGCAAATTTGAGTGCTGGCAAGTTTTGATTTACCACAAATTAATGTTGGCAAGTTCACGCCATTTGTTTAAAAACATTGAGATTAACAATGTTGCAAAATTTCACGGCGGGACACGATGTGGCATACTTTCCACGAAATTCACCCCATTCAAACCGACTTGCCACGGGTTTAGGCCCGGATTAGGGGTGGCGAATCCATAGTTTCGAAAACTGTAAATTTTATTGCAGAACAATATGTAAAATACTTTTGTCGATTTATGACTTTTCATTAATTAATTATTATGATTTCGCCACACTTAAGATCTGGCAAGTAGGCGGTTTGAAAATACCCCAGATACCGACAAATGGTTTTTGAACATTTCGATTCGGGATGACATGTAGAGTGGGATCGAGCAGCCGGCTCTTGGACTATTGTTATGTATTCTACATTTATTCTGCTTATTATGTATTCTACTTATTATTGCTTATCCATTGATTTCGCAATTCGATAATTGCGAAATCATTGGTTCGGTCACCTCTTGCAATTTCATTAAATTTGGAAAAGTGTAAGGTAAGCAATATTATACTGTTGCTACCTTGCCCAGTTAATTGCCGGAATGAAAGTTGGCGGTGGAGTTGACGTAACTTGCGGATTGGCTGCCAGCTAAGTTATTTATACACGGTGGAGAAGAGTTGGTAAAGCGCATGCAGCAGAGTATGGTTGGATGAATGCATGCCTACTGACTGGAATCTAAGAGGGCTTTGCCCAATCAACCAATCTATCGCCAACTATCGCGGGATTAGGCTTCTTAGTATCGCATATAAGGTTCTGTCGAGCGTGTTGCGTGAGAGAATAAAGCCCACCGTTAATGTGCTGATTAGACCTTATCAGTGTAAAATACAAAACAAACTGCGGACGATGGATCGACATTAAAACGGGCATAACTTTTTTCCTTGTTCTACTTACCGCAATTTTTTTTTACAAAAATTTCTGCTAATTAAAAACTATTATAATACGACAAAAAGAGTATGAGAATGGATACAAAAGCAACAACTTATTCAATTTGTTTATAAGAATTTTTGTAAATTTTAAAAACTTTTTGTATTGTTTATGTAATTATTTTTATTCGAAAGAATAAATACTGAGTAAAAAACTCAGGGCGATCCTTCTCAGTTTTTCTCTGCAAATGGACTAGACATCGACACTAAACTTTTTCCTTGTTCCACTTACCGCGATTTTTTTTTTTTTAAATGTCTGCTAATGAACGTCAAGAAAAGTATGAGAATATAAACAAAAGTAACAACTTATTCAATTTGTTTATACGAATTTTTGTTAAATTTGACAATTTTTTGCATTGTTTATGTAACTATTTTATTCGAAAAATAAATACTGAGTAACTAACAGTAAAAAAATCAGCGCGATCCTTCTAACAGTTTATTGGAATAATTTTTTTTCACCCGGTTAACATCTCTCGGTAGGCGAGTTGTTCACGTATGAATTCTACAGGACATCTCTATGATAAAGTTTAGCTATGAATTCAGCGCAGGACCCTTACTTTTGCTTTAACACACTCATTTACTTGCTATTACATTTGGGTACTGGGCAAGGTATCTAATATGAAGGTTAGTTACCGTCTGGGCTAAGTAGCAGCGCTATGCTCTCTTATTTGCGAACTCATGTACGAGCAAGATCGTTACCTCGTTATTGTTCGCCAGTATATGTAAATGTACACATACTTTTTTTTTAAGTATAGTCAACGTATTCTTTATTTATTTATTAATACCCCATTGTCTCTTTTAAACGGTTTTACTTTTTCACGCGGATTTTTTGAACACGGATTATTCCGCAATCCCAGTCACGGCAAGTAAAGTGTTAATCATAGAACAATTTTTTTTTTTAATAGCGATCAGCCCTCGGCAGGCAATGACAAACCTCCGAGATTATTTCTTCCATGATAAAGCTCCTCATAAATACATCTGCCGTTCGGAGTCGGCACAAAACAATAGGTCCCTCCATTTGTTGTATAACGTAAGGACGCACACCAAAAATGGTAGGAGAAGCTCGACCAAACACGGTACACATGTAATAAATGTGTTTACTTCCCCAAATTCGGGTTCGCGTGGAAACTTGATTATTTTAAAGCGGAATTCTTTTTTTGTGCGAATTTTTCGCAAAATAGGGACGAATAAACAGATATTAACTGAAAAGTGGTTCATTTTTAAACAAAGAAATTTCTGTCCCAGTAAACTCCGTTAAAAAGAGATCGACTGTATTAAAAATCAAGTTAGAAATTTGTTCTTTATAATCAACGATTTTCTTCGGTTTTTTCATAAATTATTGTACGGTTTTTTTGATATCTTGATTTTTCGAATATCAAATAGATCGGTTTTTTAATGTTCAAAACCGGTTTTTACCTAGTTGTAAATTTAAAGCCTTTTATAAATAATAAAAATGCGGAAGCAAATCGACTAATTTTACATTCATTTTATTTTTATAGAAATTTAAACAACAAATTGCTTATCAATTGAATAAGACTATTTATTATATATTCGAAATCCAAATAATTTGCAGAAAAACGCAGCAAATTTATTAGAAGATTTTATATATTTAGAGAAATGTCATAAGAGGACGGCAAAACCTTGAACCATTTTTTATTGCATTACTGACAGTAGGTCCTTCTAGCTTGCTCAATGAGCTCAATGTGGAATTCAGTAATGTGGTATAATCTCAAGTTTTATGATTTGAGACTATGTATGAGTTGAAGATTGTTGCCTTTCCTCGCTTTTACGTTTTATTTTTTGTGTTTGTCTTAATTTCTGTGACCTGCTTATCATTTCATGAGAGACGTTGTTTTGAGAGTAGTGGACTTGAAACCAATATATGCCAACTCGTCTAAAGTTGTGACTTTTGTTAATTAGAGACGGATACTGCTTACTGAATTCAGGCATTAATGTCCAGTCGGCGGTTGGAACGGTCTAAGTTTCAATCCGCTCTGATGCTTAGGATACTATTTTTGTGTACCTACCGTGCGGAGCAACGATAGCAGCAGGGACACATTTTTTTATAATTAGGAGCAGTCAGAAAGGCCGAGATTCCGATCTACCGCTTCTTGCGTTTCATGACATGTTATGCTAGGTAGCGTTACGCTGGCGCTTCTGCGTCTTAATCTTTCTTCTCTTCTTAGAATTTTCATCGCTAGGTTCCATTCGTATTTACCCATCAACATTTAACTCATGATTGCTTCCGGAAAAAGGTTTTCGCTTGGGTACATAAAAAATACATACATATGTATTCCACACTTTCGGCTGCTCCGATACCACAGAGGCCGATCTCGTGCTTGAAACTGTAGAGATATAAAATAAAGCATTCATGAGCGCTTATTAATTCGTGTAAAAATCAATTTCGCCGTGGCTTCTTTAATTCCTGCGCTCTATAACCGGAATAGATCGGTATGTCCACCGTCCGTTTATCGTGCCGTTCCATTTATTTTGCCACTTCACTTGGCTAATTTCTGTTGCTTCCTTGCGAATGGCTTAATTAGTTACCTCCGTGGTTCCATACATGATTTCACTTCTAACTACGCCTGTCAACATCTTTTTGCTTCGTTGTTTTGGTTCCCTCGCAACTATCGCATTGTTATACTAAAATTTTATAGGCTATAAATTGATTCAAAATCTATATAAAAATTTGTTGAACTCTTTTTTAGTTTTCTACAAAGTTTTAAACTTAATTTTATATAGTTTATGTTCGAAAACGAACTGAATTTTAATTGTAAATTCCTAAAAATAAAATAAATAAATGAATAAAAATGGCAAACTATTTGATTTTGAATTAAGTTTAAAATCAATTGGCCATCACCGTACATATGCATGCAAATATTAAGAATGTCAATATGATTTTTTTACTCCAAACATCTCGGGATTACTCTATTCAAATCGCGGGGTTGCTGAAAACAATTCTTTTAATAGCCATTTAAATTTTCAAATGTTTTATCATCAATATCTGCCTTTCAAGGGCATAAAAAAGCATTGTTTGTAACACTAGTTGCGATTTACTCCTTTGCAACACTTACCTGATAAAACAGCACCACCGAGTCAAAGTTTCTTTTGAAACCTTATCTTCTGTCACAACATGGACAAAAAAGGAAGAAATCTACTTTGAGGCAAGGCTCAAGCAACGGAGGACAATTCCGTCAGATGTGTACACTTCTTATATAATCTTAAGATATTTTTACATACATATGTATATGATCTTAACCCGCCGTCAATGAACATGGTTGTGAACCACCCGAGCCATTTTTAAATGCGTACGGTTTAGCTATTTGGTGTCATTTGTCGCAAAATTCTCTGAATTCAAATGAACTGAATTTCCCGTTTTAATTATTAAAAATTTTAACATAAAATGCATGTAACTGCATCTTATATTCACATATTTTTCCTCGGGTTCACTGACGGTGCGGCAAAAAATATGTTCATTGACGGCGGGTTAAATATTACTTTTCTGAAGCATCCAATTTTACTGCCAAAGAAAGGGGCTGGAGAATATAATACTGGATGTAGAAAATGAGACTTACTATGAAAGCGAACTTAATAACACTAACGACGAGGTGGTTGAGGTGTATAAGATAAATTGCATCAGAAGGTTTGGTAAGAGAAATTAATAGTTTTTGTAATGGGAGTGATAAAGGCTTTGTTTAACTGTACCATAAAGCATTTAACTTTTCGTCGACAATCCAACCAACAAGTTTTGAAGCATTAAAAACTAGTTATTTTTTTGTTAAATCGAAAGACCAAATTATTCTTATTTAAATAAATGTTTTTTCAAAGTTACAATAATACGACGATTACTGTCGTGTTACATATTCACGCTTATCGTGAGTTTCGTTTTCGCCCGAAATAGTTCACATTTCACTGTTCGCTTATCATAAATTTCGGCGAAAATTTTCCGCTTTCGAACAATGCTTCCCCTTATCGGCAACACTTATTTCGGTTGGAAATAATCGACGGATCAATTAAATTTGTTCACTATTTTTTGAAAGGCGAAAAATATAAGCGGATTCAAAATGAAATTAATTAAATTGAAATTTTTGAACATGTTTTCCATTTCAGGAACAAAACAAAGTTCAAAGAGAGAAAAGCCGGACATTTCAAGATGATTTGTCAAAGATAAAAAGCATGAGTTATGAAAAAAGCTAAGGATAGAGCTGAATAGTTTGGGGCCTTCAATGAAAAGTGAGTCCAAATAGAAAGGAACCAATTTATAACTTAAATTTGCCAAGAAATACATTTTATCCTAAATTGACTTGGACTGGCCCAAACCGGTTTGTCTTCCAGCGTAGGCCGTTTTACCCACTGTGGGAATAATATAGACTCCTTAATTTTGACAACTTCTGACAGAATCCGACAAATAGACAATTGCGCCAGCCGAATTTCAAAACTGTTACCTACACGTTTATAATATCCACCTTCAGCGAAAAATCGCAGGCACGCTTCCCAATTGACGGAATAGAAATTGTAGTCTTGCTGGTGTTATTGAAGAGGTTTGCACAGATCTAATAAATACTTGAACGATTCTTTATTGACTGTTATATTTCAAAGATCTAAATTAATACATTTTGTTAAATTACTATTAAATTTGAATTATTTGATCATTCAGACTTCAAAAATACACTTTTCAGAATTGTAATTTCCATTTTGAATTTTCAAAGTGAAATTTATTTCGGGCGAAACTCGAATAGGCGTATTCAATCCGGGCGAATGGAAAAACTGCGGGTGCATTTTTTTGTCGGGCGGAACTCACGATAAGGCTGATTTTGACTAATAAAAATGTATGAATCAAATGACATTGACAACATCGGCCTTAACAACCGCGCAGTTAGTTCTGCCTTCTCCAAACTGGATAGAGAAGCAAAGCGAATGGGTCTGGAGGTGAACGAGGGCAAGACGAAGTATCTCCTGTCATCAAATAAATAGTCGGCACATTCACGACTGAAGATGTCTGCAGCCATCTTGGAAAAAGTAAGTAGAGTTAATTACTTTTAAGGCCTAGTGAAGTGCAGTGAAAATATTGAAAATATATAAAATTTGTGGAATGGAAACAAGGAATGCATTAATGCCCAAAACCATTCAAGTTCTAAATCATAGATGCAAATGTTCAATATGCGCAATCTAACTGAAATTTAACAATTTGTTTGGGTGTGCACGTTGGAAAAGATAATATATTAGGACTTCTTTTATTTAACCATCCATACGTGTATATCATAAAAATATATTGAAAGTTAGTCATAATTAAAAATACCAATCTTTTATTCCAGATCACATAATATATCGACATGTAAGCGGTTTCTTCTTTGTAAAATAATGGTAGGTTTATTTAAGATAAATTTCAAATGTTTACTCAAAACTAATTGCCCTTTCTTTCGATATAGACTACAATTAAGTTCTGCCTTCACCATCCTGACAACATCTTCACCAGCTGTTCGTGCATGTGGAAGGTAATAAGAACACAAATATTTAATTAGTTTTATTAATTCAAATGTTTTGTAAAAAATTCAGTAGCTCAATCTTGCTTGTTTTTCAAATAGAAAATTGTAGTTGTAAAAATAATTAGAGAGTATGTTAATATACTAATGCATGCGCACAGTACGTTCCGATATACATAGTATAACATACATATGTATACGGCATATCACATAGTTCTAAGTGATGTACTGATTTTTCTAAAATGTGTATAAATTTTAATTAGAAATATTCATATTTTGTATGAAAATTTTCAACTTGTGAAAAACTTACAAATTTACACAGGGAGTATGGAAGTGACGAAAATGAACGGGGCACATACATTCATATCTTGGTGAGGCTGCGTTTGCAAAATTATACCGGATGCATTGATATATTTTCAGTAGATGTTTCAAAAGAATGGTTAAATTTTGTAAATATATCTCGTATTAGGTCGATATTGCCTAACTTGCATATTTTAAATTATTTTTAAACCACAAGATGAAAATGGTGAAATTTATATATTTTTGCAAGATCGCGACAAATGTGGTGTTTTGCCGAAAGATTTCAAGTTATGCTAAAATGTATAAATGAATGGCTAGAATGGCAGAAATACACACGCGCAGTTTATGAATGAAATACTCGTAGTTTAGGATTTGTGGGCCAGCGTAGCTGTTAATTTAGTAGTTGCGTGGGAAGTGAGAATAGAAGTGTGAGCACGTCGATATGTATAAATATAAGTAAACAAAGAATATAAGGAAAAGAAAAACGAAGAGATGCTGGGTTTTAGTAATAAACGTGTTTAGATTTCAGTTCAAGCGCTACAATTAATCAAAAACGTAAAAAGTAGAAAGAAATGTATTGTGTTAGCCCAAGATTGATAAATAAGAGATTGCGCCTTGCGCAGGTTCGTTACTTTTTTGCTTTACGGTATTGGCAATCAGCTGCTCACTTCGGCAAAGTTTTTATATCACAACAACAAAAAAAAAGATATATACAAAATAACAACGAGAGTGAAGTGCAAGTGAATATTTGGTGTTTTATTTATTTTCACCGTTTTGTTTGCGATTCACAGCTTTAAACTTGTTAATTTTATCTTAATTCTGCAATCAAAATGAAGTGTGCGGTACTAAATTACCAGACTGGATACAAAGTTAAGGCATCAGAGTGCAGCTTATTTTCTTTTCCGATGGACCCCGTGTAAGGAAAGCATTTTGCCGGCAAAGCGAAAAATATGATTTCTTATTATTTCTTCTGTCTTTATTTTAATAAAATAATACATACAAGCAGAATTGCAAAAACTCTGCTTTGTTCACAAATTGTATATGAGTTTCAAATATCGTAGTGATTGTTTTATCGTTTTTAAATACGTTATTAAAGGTGTAACGTACATGAGCAGATCGTAAAGCAATCTCTTCTACATCAATCTTGGTGTTAGCCGATTTTTAGTTTGTTTACAAACTGCCACAAATGTCAAAAGCTGCAAAATCAAAGTGACGTTACCCCGGAACGCGCCATCTCTGGTTCACTGCCAAGGTTGATTTATTGATTGATGATGCACCAATGTCGTACAATGTTTAATGGTCTGGATTTGTTATTCTATTTTGTTCAGTATCATTCATTTTGTTTGGGCTTGCTTCGGTTAAACCGTAAGCTACCGCACAAATTCATTCATGTTAATTTTCAAAAGCTGCGGCAATGCTTTTCGTATTAAACCGATTCGAATTGCATCGTAAAAGATAGTAAATTTATATTTTTCTTAAAATCATATGCTTTTTACCTTTCCTAAAAATATTTGATACTAATTTTCATTCAGTTTCATACTTCTAAAATAAAGCTTTCTTACTAAAAACACTTTCTTTTGACACCAATATCAAAATATGTCGCCCAATTTCTTGGCGGTTGAAACAGCCAACAGGGCACCGAACGTGGACGAAAAAGTAAAATCACAAAGTCTTGAAGCTTAGACTTTTTAGTAACATTTTAAAACTTAATCTCCAATTGCGAAACTTGTAATGGGTAAAATATACCTTAAGCCTTATACATCACATCAAATCACAAGTAATTTGCACATACCCTTTACTTTGACGCTTGGCAGGTAAAAGTAGTTTCGGAAAACAATTTTTTTTAAATATTTTTTACCCTAACAGGATATCCTTATGTAAATTTATAAAAGTACTTACGTTGAATTCAAAAATATATGCTTCATAAAAAAACTAAAGAAATAGTGGCGATATTCCAAAACACGTATGACATACGAAGGAGAAACCGAAAAGAGATAGAGACTTCCAGAAAACGTAAATACAACAACCGCAATCGAGAACTTTTGATAACGCTCGATAATGCCACAGTGTATGCTTTAAATCGTGCTAGGCGATTTTAATGCCAAGGTGGGCAAGTAGGGCATCTTTGGTTCCACAGTCGGAAAATTCAGTCTCCACGAGGAAACGTCTGATAACGGATTGAGACTGATCGACTTCGCCGGGGCCCGAAACATGGTAGTCTGTAGTACCAGGTTCCAGCATAGGAGCATACATCAGGCTATGTGGCTGTCTCCAGATGGTAAGACGCGAAACCAAATCGACCATGTTGTGATAGACGGAAGGCACTCTTCCAGTGTCCTAGATGTGCGCACGATCTGAGGAGCCAACATCGACTCGGACCACTATCTTGTCGCAGCCAAGATACGCACGCGCCTCTGTGCGTCAAAAAGCGTGCGTAAATGCACACAAGGAAAGCTCGACGTCGGAAATTTGCAATCACAACAGACAGCCACGCACTTCGCTACTCGACTCGCACTCCTGCTCTCTAAGAGCTCTAATCAACACAGCGATATTTCAGAGCAATGAAACTACATCTCTTGCTTTTTACGTACCGCCGCTGAACAATCTATTGGTTTTCAGCGAGCCCGGAAAAACGACTGGTACGATGAGGTATGTCGCGTTGCCATGGAACGGAAAGATGCTGCCTATAGGGCCACGTTGCGATCGGGGGTTTAAGAAGGAAGCGAGACGCATTTCTCGAGAGAAGAAGAGAAAGGCCGAAATGCGTGAGTGCGAAGAGCTTGAAATGCTGGCCGACAGGAAAAGCGCCCGAAAAATATTTCAGAAAGTACGACGGGTAACAGAAGGTTTTAAGACCGGGGCGAATTCCTGTAAGAACGACAACAGCGACCTGGTGACCGACGTTCAGAATATACTTAGTTTATGGAGGGAGCACTTCTCCACACTACTTAGTGGTAGTGACAGAGGTCACCTTGGCGAAGATTATGATCCCGAAACCAAAATCAATGACGACGGAATTCATGTTCCGTTACCCGACTGCGATAAAATTCTTATAGCAATAGCACGGCTAAAGAACAACAAAGCGCCCGGAGTTGACGGGCTGCCAGCTGAGTTATTCAAATACGGTGGAGAAGAGCGCATGCACCAGCTTATCTGCAGAGTATGGTCTGACGAATGCATGCCTACTGATTGGAATCTAAGTGTACTTTGACCAATCCCCAAGAAGGGTGATACTGCAATTCGCGCCAACTATCGTGGTATCAGCCTTCTTAACATTGGATATAAGGTTCTGTCAAGTGCATTGTGTGAGAGACTAAAGCCCACCGTCAATGAACTGGTTGGACCTTATCAGTGTGGCTTTAGACATGGTAAATCTAATATCGACCAGATATTCACAGAGCGCCAGATCTTGGAAAAGACGCAAGAAAGAAAAATCGACACGCACCACCTTTTCGTCGACGTCAAAGCCGCTTTCGGCAGCACAAAAAGAAGTTGCCTTTATGCCGCAATGTCTGAATTTGGTATCCCCGTAAGACTTATACGGCTATGTAAAATGACGTTGAGCACCACCACCAGCTCCTCTGGATTGGGAAGGACCTCTTCGACCCGTTTGATACCAAACGAGGTTTCAGACAGGGTGACTCTTTGTCGTGTGACTTTTTTAACCTTATGCTGGAGAAGATAATTCGAGCCGCAGAACTAAATCGGTCAGGCACTATCTTTTATAAGAGTGTGCAGCTGCTGGCGTACGCCGATGACATTGACATCATCGGCCTTAACAACCGCGCAGTTAGTTCTGCCTTCTCCAAAATGGATAGAGAAGCAAAGCGAATGGGTCTGGAGGTGAACGAGGGCAAGACGAAGTATCTCCTGTCATCAAATAAACAGTCGGCACATTCACGACTGAAGATGTCTGCAGCCATCTTGGAAAAAGTAAGTAGAGTGAATTACTTTTAAGGCCTAGTGAAGTGCAGTGAAAATATTGAAAATATATAAAATTTGTGGAATGGAAACAAGGAATGCATTAATGCCCAAAACCATTCAAGTTCTAAATCATAGATGCAAATGTTCAATATGCGCAATCTAACTGAAATTTAACAATTTGTTTGGGTGTGCACGTTGAAAAAGATAATATATTAGGACTTCTTTTCTTTAACCATCCATATGTGTATATCATAAAAATATATTGAAAGTTAGTCATAATTAAAAATGCCAATCTTTTATTCCAGATCACATAATATATCGACATGTAAGCGGTTTCTTCTTTGTAAAATAATGGTAGGTTTATTTAAGATAAATTTCAAATGTTTACTCAAAACTAATTGCCCTTTCTTTCGATATAGACTACAATTAAGTTCTGCCTTCACCATCCTGACAACATCTTCACCAGCTGTTCGTGCATGTGGAAGGTAATAAGAACACAAATATTTAATTAGTTTGCTAGAGAGGGCAAACAATAGACTAAGTAGCACTGCCATGTTTACGAATCGCAAAATACGATCACTTTGTTGTGAAACTTCGGTGGATTTGCGGTAAGTTGCCTTTATTTTCAGTATTAATTATTAAAATATTAATATTTTTGTTTTTATTTCAGCAGAAGCAACGCGGAAAGGATATTTTAAAGGTATGTACAGAAATTTAGACACTTACATATATTTGAACTTATTTTATTCAAACTTGAAGATATTGCGCACCCAAGCCGGCGTAAAATTCTCCGGAGAAGATGTCTGCAGCCATCTTGGAAAAAGTAAGTAGAGTTAATTACTTTTAAGGCCTAGTGAAGTGCAGTGAAAATATTGAAAATATATAAAATTTGTGGAATGGAAACAAGGAATGCATTAATGCCCAAAACCATTCAAGTTCTAAATCATAGATGCAAATGTTCAATATGCGCAATCTAACTGAAATTTAACAATTTGTTTGGGTGTGCACGTTGGAAAAGATAATATATTAGGACTTCTTTTATTTAACCAGCCATACGTGTATATCATAAAAATATATTGAAAGTTAGTCATAATTAAAAATACCAATCTTTTATTCCAGATCACATAATATATCGACATGTAAGCGGTTTCTTCTTTGTAAAATAATGGTAGGTTTATTTAAGATAAATTTCAAATGTTTACTCAAAACTAATTGCCCTTTCTTTCGATATAGACTACAATTAAGTTCTGCCTTCACCATCCTGACAACATCTTCACCAGCTGTTCGTGCATGTGGAAGGTAATAAGAACACAAATATTTAATTAGTTTGCTAGAGAGGGCAAACAATAGACTAAGTAGCACTGCCATGTTTACGAATCGCAAAATACGATCACTTTGTTGTGAAACTTCGGTGGATTTGCGGTAAGTTGCCTTTATTTTCAGTATTAATTATTAAAATATTAATATTTTTGTTTTTATTTCAGCAGAAGCAACGCGGAAAGGATATTTTAAAGGTATGTACAGAAATTTAGACACTTACATATATTTGAACTTATTTTATTCAAACTTGAAGATATTGCGCACCCAAGCCGGCGTAAAATTCTCCGGAGAAGATGTCTGCAGCCATCTTGGAAAAAGTAAGTAGAGTTAATTACTTTTAAGGCCTAGTGAAGTGCAGTGAAAATATTGAAAATATATAAAATTTGTGGAATGGAAACAAGGAATGCATTAATGCCCAAAACCATTCAAGTTCTAAATCATAGATGCAAATGTTCAATATGCGCAATCTAACTGAAATTTAACAATTTGTTTGGGTGTGCACGTTGGAAAAGATAATATATTAGGACTTCTTTTATTTAACCATCCATACGTGTATATCATAAAAATATATTGAAAGTTAGTCATAATTAAAAATACCAATCTTTTATTCCAGATCACATAATATATCGACATGTAAGCGGTTTCTTCTTTGTAAAATAATGGTAGGTTTATTTAAGATAAATTTCAAATGTTTACTCAAAACTAATTGCCCTTTCTTTCGATATAGACTACAATTAAGTTCTGCCTTCACCATCCTGACAACATCTTCACCAGCTGTTCGTGCATGTGGAAGGTAATAAGAACACAAATATTTAATTAGTTTTATTAATTCAAATGTTTTGTAAAAAATTCAGTAGCTCAATCTTGCTTGTTTTTCAAATAGAAAATTGTAGTTGTAAAAATAATTAGAGAGTATGTTAATATACTAATGCATGCGCACAGTACGTTCCGATATACATAGTATAACATACATATGTATACGGCATATCACATAGTTCTAAGTGATGTACTGATTTTTCTAAAATGTGTATAAATTTTAATTAGAAATATTCATATTTTGTATGAAAATTTTCAACTTGTGAAAAACTTACAAATTTACACAGGGAGTATGGAAGTGACGAAAATGAACGGGGCACATACATTCATATCTTGGTGAGGCTGCGTTTGCAAAATTATACCGGATGCATTGATATATTTTCAGTAGATGTTTCAAAAGAATGGTTAAATTTTGTAAATATATCTCGTATTAGGTCGATATTGCCTAACTTGCATATTTTAAATTATTTTTAAACCACAAGATGAAAATGGTGAAATTTATATATTTTTGCAAGATCGCGACAAATGTGGTGTTTTGCCGAAAGATTTCAAGTTATGCTAAAATGTATAAATGAATGGCTAGAATGGCAGAAATACACACGCGCAGTTTATGAATGAAATACTCGTAGTTTAGGATTTGTGGGCCAGCGTAGCTGTTAATTTAGTAGTTGCGTGGGAAGTGAGAATAGAAGTGTGAGCACGTCGATATGTATAAATATAAGTAAACAAAGAATATAAGGAAAAGAAAAACGAAGAGATGCTGGGTTTTAGTAATAAACGTGTTTAGATTTCAGTTCAAGCGCTACAATTAATCAAAAACGTAAAAAGTAGAAAGAAATGTATTGTGTTAGCCCAAGATTGATAAATAAGAGATTGCGCCTTGCGCAGGTTCGTTACTTTTTTGCTTTACGGTATTGGCAATCAGCTGCTCACTTCGGCAAAGTTTTTATATCACAACAACAAAAAAAAAGATATATACAAAATAACAACGAGAGTGAAGTGCAAGTGAATATTTGGTGTTTTATTTATTTTCACCGTTTTGTTTGCGATTCACAGCTTTAAACTTGTTAATTTTATCTTAATTCTGCAATCAAAATGAAGTGTGCGGTACTAAATTACCAGACTGGATACAAAGTTAAGGCATCAGAGTGCAGCTTATTTTCTTTTCCGATGGACCCCGTGTAAGGAAAGCATTTTGCCGGCAAAGCGAAAAATATGATTTCTTATTATTTCTTCTGTCTTTATTTTAATAAAATAATACATACAAGCAGAATTGCAAAAACTCTGCTTTGTTTACAAATTGTATGTGAGTTTCAAATATCGTAGTGATTGTTTTATCGTTTTTAAATACGTTATTAAAGGTGTAACGTACATGAGCAGATCGTAAAGCAATCTCTTCTACATCAATCTTGGTGTTAGCCGATTTTTAGTTTGTTTACAAACTGCCACAAATGTCAAAAGCTGCAAAATCAAAGTGACGTTACCCCGGAACGCGCCATCTCTGGTTCACTGCCAAGGTTGATTTATTGATTGATGATGCACCAATGTCGTACAATGTTTAATGGTCTGGATTTGTTATTCTATTTTGTTCAGTATCATTCATTTTGTTTGGGCTTGCTTCGGTTACACCGTAAGCTACCGCACAAATTCATTCATGTTAATTTTCAAAAGCTGCGGCAATGCTTTTCGTATTAAACCGATTCGAATTGCATCGTAAAAGATAGTAAATTTATATTTTTCTTAAAATCATATGCTTTTTACCTTTCCTAAAAATATTTGATACTAATTTTCATTCAGTTTCATACTTCTAAAATAAAGCTTTCTTACTAAAAACACTTTCTTTTGACACCAATATCAAAATATGTCGCCCAATTTCTTGGCGGTTGAAACAGCCAACAGGGCACCGAACGTGGACGAAAAAGTAAAATCACAAAGTCTTGAAGCTTAGACTTTTTAGTAACATTTTAAAACTTAATCTCCAATTGCGAAACTTGTAATGGGTAAAATATACCTTAAGCCTTATACATCACATCAAATCACAAGTAATTTGCACATACCCTTTACTTTGACGCTTGGCAGGTAAAAGTAGTTTCGGAAAACAATTTTTTTTAAATATTTTTTACCCTAACAGGATATCCTTATGTAAATTTATAAAAGTACTTACGTTGAATTCAAAAATATATGCTTCATAAAAAAACTAAAGAAATAGTGGCGATATTCCAAAACACGTATGACATACGAAGGAGAAACCGAAAAGAGATAGAGACTTCCAGAAAACGTAAATACAACAACCGCAATCGAGAACTTTTGATAACGCTCGATAATGCCACAGTGTATGCTTTAAATCGTGCTAGGCGATTTTAATGCCAAGGTGGGCAAGTAGGGCATCTTTGGTTCCACAGTCGGAAAATTCAGTCTCCACGAGGAAACGTCTGATAACGGATTGAGACTGATCGACTTCGCCGGGGCCCGAAACATGGTAGTCTGTAGTACCAGGTTCCAGCATAGGAGCATACATCAGGCTATGTGGCTGTCTCCAGATGGTAAGACGCGAAACCAAATCGACCATGTTGTGATAGACGGAAGGCACTCTTCCAGTGTCCTAGATGTGCGCACGATCTGAGGAGCCAACATCGACTCGGACCACTATCTTGTCGCAGCCAAGATACGCACGCGCCTCTGTGCGTCAAAAAGCGTGCGTAAATGCACACAAGGAAAGCTCGACGTCGGAAATTTGCAATCACAACAGACAGCCACGCACTTCGCTACTCGACTCGCACTCCTGCTCTCTAAGAGCTCTAATCAACACAGCGATATTTCAGAGCAATGAAACTACATCTCTTGCTTTTTACGTACCGCCGCTGAACAATCTATTGGTTTTCAGCGAGCCCGGAAAAACGACTGGTACGATGAGGTATGTCGCGTTGCCATGGAACGGAAAGATGCTGCCTATAGGGCCACGTTGCGATCGGGGGTTTAAGAAGGAAGCGAGACGCATTTCTCGAGAGAAGAAGAGAAAGGCCGAAATGCGTGAGTGCGAAGAGCTTGAAATGCTGGCCGACAGGAAAAGCGCCCGAAAAATATTTCAGAAAGTACGACGGGTAACAGAAGGTTTTAAGACCGGGGCGAATTCCTGTAAGAACGACAACAGCGACCTGGTGACCGACGTTCAGAATATACTTAGTTTATGGAGGGAGCACTTCTCCACACTACTTAGTGGTAGTGACAGAGGTCACCTTGGCGAAGATTATGATCCCGAAACCCCAATCAATGACGACGGAATTCATGTTCCGTTACCCGACTGCGATAAAATTCTTATAGCAATAGCACGGCTAAAGAACAACAAAGCGCCCGGAGTTGACGGGCTGCCAGCTGAGTTATTCAAATACGGTGGAGAAGAGTTGGTAAAGCGTATGCACCAGCTTATCTGCAGAGTATGGTCAGACGAATGCATGCCTACTGATTGGAATCTAAGTGTACTTTGACCAATCCCCAAGAAGGGTGATACTGCAATTCGCGCCAACTATCGTGGTATCAGCCTTCTTAACATTGGATATAAGGTTCTGTCAAGTGCATTGTGTGAGAGACTAAAGCCCACCGTCAATGAACTGGTTGGACCTTATCAGTGTGGCTTTAGACATGGTAAATCTAATATCGACCAGATATTCACAGAGCGCCAGATCTTGGAAAAGACGCAAAAAAGAAAAATCGACACGCACCACCTTTTCGTCGACGTCAAAGCCGCTTTCGGCAGCACAAAAAGAAGTTGCCTTTATGCCGCAATGTCTGAATTTGGTATCCCCGTAAGACTTATACGGCTATGTAAAATGACGTTGAGCACCACCACCAGCTCCTCTGGATTGGGAAGGACCTCTTCGACCCGTTTGATACCAAACGAGGTTTCAGACAGGGTGACTCTTTGTCGTGTGACTTTTTTAACCTTATGCTGGAGAAGATAATTCGAGCCGCAGAACTAAATCGGTCAGGCACTATCTTTTATAAGAGTGTGAAGCTGCTGGCGTACGCCGATGACATTGACATCATCGGCCTTAACAACCACGCAGTTAGTTCTGCCTTCTCCAAAATGGATAGAGAAGCAAAGCGAATGGGTCTGGAGGTGAACGAGGGCAAGACGAAGTATCTCCTGTCATCAAATAAACAGTCGGCACATTCACGACTGAAGATGTCTGCAGCCATCTTGGAAAAAGTAAGTAGAGTGAATTACTTTTAAGGCCTAGTGAAGTGCAGTGAAAATATTGAAAATATATAAAATTTGTGGAATGGAAACAAGGAATGCATTAATGCCCAAAACCATTCAAGTTCTAAATCATAGATGCAAATGTTCAATATGCGCAATCTAACTGAAATTTAACAATTTGTTTGGGTGTGCACGTTGAAAAAGATAATATATTAGGACTTCTTTTCTTTAACCATCCATATGTGTATATCATAAAAATATATTGAAAGTTAGTCATAATTAAAAATGCCAATCTTTTATTCCAGATCACATAATATATCGACATGTAAGCGGTTTCTTCTTTGTAAAATAATGGTAGGTTTATTTAAGATAAATTTCAAATGTTTACTCAAAACTAATTGCCCTTTCTTTCGATATAGACTACAATTAAGTTCTGCCTTCACCATCCTGACAACATCTTCACCAGCTGTTCGTGCATGTGGAAGGTAATAAGAACACAAATATTTAATTAGTTTGCTAGAGAGGGCAAACAATAGACTAAGTAGCACTGCCATGTTTACGAATCGCAAAATACGATCACTTTGTTGTGAAACTTCGGTGGATTTGCGGTAAGTTGCCTTTATTTTCAGTATTAATTATTAAAATATTAATATTTTTGTTTTTATTTCAGCAGAAGCAACGCGGAAAGGATATTTTAAAGGTATGTACAGAAATTTAGACACTTACATATATTTGAACTTATTTTATTCAAACTTGAAGATATTGCGCACCCAAGCCGGCGTAAAATTCTCCGGAGAAGATGTCTGCAGCCATCTTGGAAAAAGTAAGTAGAGTTAATTACTTTTAAGGCCTAGTGAAGTGCAGTGAAAATATTGAAAATATATAAAATTTGTGGAATGGAAACAAGGAATGCATTAATGCCCAAAACCATTCAAGTTCTAAATCATAGATGCAAATGTTCAATATGCGCAATCTAACTGAAATTTAACAATTTGTTTGGGTGTGCACGTTGGAAAAGATAATATATTAGGACTTCTTTTATTTAACCATCCATACGTGTATATCATAAAAATATATTGAAAGTTAGTCATAATTAAAAATACCAATCTTTTATTCCAGATCACATAATATATCGACATGTAAGCGGTTTCTTCTTTGTAAAATAATGGTAGGTTTATTTAAGATAAATTTCAAATGTTTACTCAAAACTAATTGCCCTTTCTTTCGATATAGACTACAATTAAGTTCTGCCTTCACCATCCTGACAACATCTTCACCAGCTGTTCGTGCATGTGGAAGGTAATAAGAACACAAATATTTAATTAGTTTTATTAATTCAAATGTTTTGTAAAAAATTCAGTAGCTCAATCTTGCTTGTTTTTCAAATAGAAAATTGTAGTTGTAAAAATAATTAGAGAGTATGTTAATATACTAATGCATGCGCACAGTACGTTCCGATATACATAGTATAACATACATATGTATACGGCATATCACATAGTTCTAAGTGATGTACTGATTTTTCTAAAATGTGTATAAATTTTAATTAGAAATATTCATATTTTGTATGAAAATTTTCAACTTGTGAAAAACTTACAAATTTACACAGGGAGTATGGAAGTGACGAAAATGAACGGGGCACATACATTCATATCTTGGTGAGGCTGCGTTTGCAAAATTATACCGGATGCATTGATATATTTTCAGTAGATGTTTCAAAAGAATGGTTAAATTTTGTAAATATATCTCGTATTAGGTCGATATTGCCTAACTTGCATATTTTAAATTATTTTTAAACCACAAGATGAAAATGGTGAAATTTATATATTTTTGCAAGATCGCGACAAATGTGGTGTTTTGCCGAAAGATTTCAAGTTATGCTAAAATGTATAAATGAATGGCTAGAATGGCAGAAATACACACGCGCAGTTTATGAATGAAATACTCGTAGTTTAGGATTTGTGGGCCAGCGTAGCTGTTAATTTAGTAGTTGCGTGGGAAGTGAGAATAGAAGTGTGAGCACGTCGATATGTATAAATATAAGTAAACAAAGAATATAAGGAAAAGAAAAACGAAGAGATGCTGGGTTTTAGTAATAAACGTGTTAAGATTTCAGTTCAAGCGCTACAATTAATCAAAAACGTAAAAAGTAGAAAGAAATGTATTGTGTTAGCCCAAGATTGATAAATAAGAGATTGCGCCTTGCGCAGGTTCGTTACTTTTTTGCTTTACGGTATTGGCAATCAGCTGCTCACTTCGGCAAAGTTTTTATATCACAACAACAAAAAAAAAGATATATACAAAATAACAACGAGAGTGAAGTGCAAGTGAATATTTGGTGTTTTATTTATTTTCACCGTTTTGTTTGCGATTCACAGCTTTAAACTTGTTAATTTTATCTTAATTCTGCAATCAAAATGAAGTGTGCGGTACTAAATTACCAGACTGGATACAAAGTTAAGGCATCAGAGTGCAGCTTATTTTCTTTTCCGATGGACCCCGTGTAAGGAAAGCATTTTGCCGGCAAAGCGAAAAATATGATTTCTTATTATTTCTTCTGTCTTTATTTTAATAAAATAATACATACAAGCAGAATTGCAAAAACTCTGCTTTGTTTACAAATTGTATGTGAGTTTCAAATATCGTAGTGATTGTTTTATCGTTTTTAAATACGTTATTAAAGGTGTAACGTACATGAGCAGATCGTAAAGCAATCTCTTCTACATCAATCTTGGTGTTAGCCGATTTTTAGTTTGTTTACAAACTGCCACAAATGTCAAAAGCTGCAAAATCAAAGTGACGTTACCCCGGAACGCGCCATCTCTGGTTCACTGCCAAGGTTGATTTATTGATTGATGATGCACCAATGTCGTACAATGTTTAATGGTCTGGATTTGTTATTCTATTTTGTTCAGTATCATTAATTTTGTTTTGGCTTGCTTCGGTTAAACCGTAAGCTACCGCACAAATTCATTCATGTTAATTTTCAAAAGCTGCGGCAATGCTTTTCGTATTAAACCGATTCGAATTGCATCGTAAAAGATAGTAAATTTATATTTTTCTTAAAATCATATGCTTTTTACCTTTCCTAAAAATATTTGATACTAATTTTCATTCAGTTACATACTTCTAAAATAAAGCTTTCTTACTAAAAACACTTTCTTTTGACACCAATATCAAAATATGTCGCCCAATTTCTTGGCGGTTGAAACAGCCAACAGGGCACCGAACGTGGACGAAAAAGTAAAATCACAAAGTCTTGAAGCTTAGACTTTTTAGTAACATTTTAAAACTTAATCTCCAATTGCGAAACTTGTAATGGGTAAAATATACCTTAAGCCTTATACATCACATCAAATCACAAGTAATTTGCACATACCCTTTACTTTGACGCTTGGCAGGTAAAAGTAGTTTCGGAAAACAATTTTTTTTAAATATTTTTTACCCTAACAGGATATCCTTATGTAAATTTATAAAAGTACTTACGTTGAATTCAAAAATATATGCTTCATAAAAAAACTAAAGAAATAGTGGCGATATTCCAAAACACGTATGACATACGAAGGAGAAACCGAAAAGAGATAGAGACTTCCAGAAAACGTAAATACAACAACCGCAATCGAGAACTTTTGATAACGCTCGATAATGCCACAGTGTATGCTTTAAATCGTGCTAGGCGATTTTAATGCCAAGGTGGGCAAGTAGGGCATCTTTGGTTCCACAGTCGGAAAATTCAGTCTCCACGAGGAAACGTCTGATAACGGATTGAGACTGATCGACTTCGCCGGGGCCCGAAACATGGTAGTCTGTAGTACCAGGTTCCAGCATAGGAGCATACATCAGGCTATGTGGCTGTCTCCAGATGGTAAGACGCGAAACCAAATCGACCATGTTGTGATAGACGGAAGGCACTCTTCCAGTGTCCTAGATGTGCGCACGATCTGAGGAGCCAACATCGACTCGGACCACTATCTTGTCGCAGCCAAGATACGCACGCGCCTCTGTGCGTCAAAAAGCGTGCGTAAATGCACACAAGGAAAGCTCGACGTCGGAAATTTGCAATCACAACAGACAGCCACGCACTTCGCTACTCGACTCGCACTCCTGCTCTCTAAGAGCTCTAATCAACACAGCGATATTTCAGAGCAATGAAACTACATCTCTTGCTTTTTACGTACCGCCGCTGAACAATCTATTGGTTTTCAGCGAGCCCGGAAAAACAACTGGTACGATGAGGAATGTCGCGTTGCCATGGAACGGAAAGATGCTGCCTATAGGGCCACGTTGCGATCGGGGGTTTAAGAAGGAAGCGAGACGCATTTCTCGAGAGAAGAAGAGAAAGGCCGAAATGCGTGAGTGCGAAGAGCTTGAAATGCTGGCCGACAGGAAAAGCGCCCGAAAAATATTTCAGAAAGTACGACGGGTAACAGAAGGTTTTAAGACCGGGGCGAATTCCTGTAAGAACGACAACAGCGACCTGGTGACCGACGTTCAGAATATACTTAGTTTATGGAGGGAGCACTTCTCCACACTACTTAGTGGTAGTGACAGAGGTCACCTTGGCGAAGATTATGATCCCGAAACCAAAATCAATGACGACGGAATTCATGTTCCGTTACCCGACTGCGATAAAATTCTTATAGCAATAGCACGGCTAAAGAACAACAAAGCGCCCGGAGTTGACGGGCTGCCAGCTGAGTTATTCAAATACGGTGGAGAAGAGCGCATGCACCAGCTTATCTGCAGAGTATGGTCTGACGAATGCATGCCTACTGATTGGAATCTAAGTGTACTTTGACCAATCCCCAAGAAGGGTGATACTGCAATTCGCGCCAACTATCGTGGTATCAGCCTTCTTAACATTGGATATAAGGTTCTGTCAAGTGCATTGTGTGAGAGACTAAAGCCCACCGTCAATGAACTGGTTGGACCTTATCAGTGTGGCTTTAGACATGGTAAATCTAATATCGACCAGATATTCACAGAGCGCCAGATCTTGGAAAAGACGCAAGAAAGAAAAATCGACACGCACCACCTTTTCGTCGACGTCAAAGCCGCTTTCGGCAGCACAAAAAGAAGTTGCCTTTATGCCGCAATGTCTGAATTTGGTATCCCCGTAAGACTTATACGGCTATGTAAAATGACGTTGAGCACCACCACCAGCTCCTCTGGATTGGGAAGGACCTCTTCGACCCGTTTGATACCAAACGAGGTTTCAGACAGGGTGACTCTTTGTCGTGTGACTTTTTTAACCTTATGCTGGAGAAGATAATTCGAGCCGCAGAACTAAATCGGTCAGGCACTATCTTTTATAAGAGTGTGCAGCTGCTGGCGTACGCCGATGACATTGACATCATCGGCCTTAACAACCGCGCAGTTAGTTCTGCCTTCTCCAAAATGGATAGAGAAGCAAAGCGAATGGGTCTGGAGGTGAACGAGGGCAAGACGAAGTATCTCCTGTCATCAAATAAACAGTCGGCACATTCACGACTGAAGATGTCTGCAGCCATCTTGGAAAAAGTAAGTAGAGTGAATTACTTTTAAGGCCTAGTGAAGTGCAGTGAAAATATTGAAAATATATAAAATTTGAAAATATATAAAATTTGTGGAATGGAAACAAGGAATGCATTAATGCCCAAAACCATTCAAGTTCTAAATCATAGATGCAAATGTTCAATATGCGCAATCTAACTGAAATTTAACAATTTGTTTGGGTGTGCACGTTGAAAAAGATAATATATTAGGACTTCTTTTCTTTAACCATCCATATGTGTATATCATAAAAATATATTGAAAGTTAGTCATAATTAAAAATGCCAATCTTTTATTCCAGATCACATAATATATCGACATGTAAGCGGTTTCTTCTTTGTAAAATAATGGTAGGTTTATTTAAGATAAATTTCAAATGTTTACTCAAAACTAATTGCCCTTTCTTTCGATATAGACTACAATTAAGTTCTGCCTTCACCATCCTGACAACATCTTCACCAGCTGTTCGTGCATGTGGAAGGTAATAAGAACACAAATATTTAATTAGTTTGCTAGAGAGGGCAAACAATAGACTAAGTAGCACTGCCATGTTTACGAATCGCAAAATACGATCACTTTGTTGTGAAACTTCGGTGGATTTGCGGTAAGTTGCCTTTATTTTCAGTATTAATTATTAAAATATTAATATTTTTGTTTTTATTTCAGCAGAAGCAACGCGGAAAGGATATTTTAAAGGTATGTACAGAAATTTAGACACTTACATATATTTGAACTTATTTTATTCAAACTTGAAGATATTGCGCACCCAAGCCGGCGTAAAATTCTCCGGAGAAGATGTCTGCAGCCATCTTGGAAAAAGTAAGTAGAGTGAATTACTTTTAAGGCCTAGTGAAGTGCAGTGAAAATATTGAAAATATATAAAATTTGTTGAATGGAAACAAGGAATGCATTAATTCCCAAAACCATTCAAATTCCAAATCATAGATGCAAATGTTCAATATGCGCAATCTAACTGAAATTTAACAATTTGTTTGGGTGTGCACGTTGGAAAAGAAAATATATTAGGACTTCTTTATTTAACCATCCATATGTGTATATCATAAAAATATATTGAAAGTTAGTCATAATTAAAAATACCAATCTTTTATTCCAGATCACATAATATATCGACATGTAAGCGGTTTCTTCTTTGTAAAATAATGGTAGGTTTATTTAAGATAAATTTCAAATGTTTACTCAAAACTAATTGCCCTTTCTTTCGATATAGACTACAATTAAGTTCTGCCTTCACCATCCTGACAACATCTTCACCAGCTGTTCGTGCATGTGGAAGGTAATAAGAACACAAATATTTAATTAGTTTTATTAATTCAAATATTTTGTAAAAAATTCGGTAGCTCAATCTTGCTTGTTTTTCAAATAGAAAATTGTAGTTGTAAAAATAATTAGAGAGTATGTTAATATACTAATGCATGCGCACAGTACGTTCCGATATAGTATAACATACATATGTATACGGCATATCACATAGTTATATGTGATGTACTGATTTTTCTAAAATGTGTATTAATTTTAATTAGAAATATTAATATTTTTTATGAAAATTTTCAACTTGTGAAAAACTTACAAATTTACACAGGGAGTATGGAAGTGACGAAAATGAACGGGGCACATACATTCATATCTTCTTCTCTCGAGAAATGCGGGAATAAACAGCGCCCCTGTACATACATGGTGAAATTTATATATTTTTGTAAGATCGCGACAAATGTGGTGTTTTGCCGAAAGATTTCAAGTTATGCTAAAATGTATAAATGAATGGCTAGAATGGCAGAAATAATCACGCGCAGTTTATGAATGAAATACTCGTAGTTTAGGATTTGTGGGCCAGCGTAGCTCTTAATTTAGTAGTAAGTAAACAAAGAATATAAGGACAAGAAAAACGAAGAGATGCTGGGTTTTAGTAATAAACGTGTTTAGGTTTTAGTTCAAGCGCTTCAATTAATCAAAAACGTAAAAAGAAGAAAGAAATGTATTGTGTTAGCCCAAGATTGATAAATAAGAGATTGCGCCTTGCGCAGGTTCGTTACATTTTTGCATTACGATATTGGCAATCAGCTGCTCAAAATGACGTCACATCGGCAAAGTTTTTATATCACAACAACAACAAAAAAAGATATATACAAAATAACAACGAGAGTGAAGTGCAAGTGAATATTTGGTGTTTTATTTATTTTCAACGTTTTGTTTGCGATTCACAGCTTTAAACTTGTTAATTATCTTAATTCTGCAATCAAAAGGAAGTGTGCGGTACTAAATTACCAGACTGGATACAAAGTTAAGGCATCAGAGTGCAGCTGATTTTCTTTTCCGATGGACCCCGTGTTAAGAAAGCATTTTGCCGGCAAAGCGAAAAATATGATTTCTTATTATTTCTTCTGTCTTTATTTTAATAAAATAATACATACAAGCAGAATTGCAAAAACTCTGCTTTGTTTACAAATTGTATGTGAGTTTCAAATATCGTAGTGATTGTTTTATCGTTTTTAAATACGTTATTAAAGGTGTAACGTACATGAGCAGATCGTAAATCATTTTTGTTAGCTGTCGGCGCAATCTATTCTACATCAATCTTGGTGTTAGCCGATTTTTAGTTTGTTTACAAACTGCCACAAATGTCAAAAGCTGCAAAATCAAAGTGACGTTACCCCGGAACGCGCCATCTCTGGTTCACTGCCAAGGTTGATTTATTGATTGATGATGCACCAATGTCGTACAATGTTTAATGGTCTGGATTTGGTATTCTATTTTGTTCAGTATCATTTATTTTGTTTGGGCTTGCTTTGCATATGAAACACCTGATTGAAGTATTGGTGTCGGTTAAACCGTAAGCTACCGCACGAATTCATTCATGTTAATTATCAAAAGCTGCGGCAATGCTTTCCGTATTAAACCGATTCGAATTGCATCGTAAAAGATAGTAAATTTATATTTTTCTTAAAATCAAATGCTTTTTACCTTTCCTAAAAATATTTGATACTAATTTTCATTCAGTTTCAGTTTTGGTTCCACAGTCGGAAAATTCAGTCTCCACGAGGAAACGTCTGATAATGGATTGAGACTGATCGACTTCGCCGGGGCCCGAAACATGGTAGTCTGTAGTACCAGGTTCCAGCATAGGAGCATACATCAGGCTACGTGGCTGTCTCCAGATGGTAAGACACGAAACCAAATCGACCATGTTGTGATAGACGGAAGGCACTCTTCCAGTGTCCTACATGTGCACACGATCCGAGGAGCCAACATCGACTCGGACCACTATCTTGTCGCAGCCAAGATACGCACGCGCCTCTGTGCTTCAAAAAGCGTGCGTAAATGCACACGAGGAAAGCTCGACGTCGGAAAGTTGCAATCACAACAGACAGCCACTTTCTTCGCTACTCGACTCGCACTCCTGTTCTCTAAGAGCTCTAATCAACACAGCGATATTTCAGAGCACTGAAACCACATCTCTTGCTTTTTACGTACCGCCGCTGAACAATCCATTGGTTTTCAGCGAGCCCGGAAAAACGACTGGTACGATGAGGAATGTCGCGTTGCCACGGAACGGAAAGATGCTGCCTACAGGGCCACGTTGCGATCGGGCGCAACGCGGGCCTTGCGGGAGAGATATCGTGCGTTGAAGAAGGAAGAGAGACGCATTTCTCGAGAGAAGAAGAGAAAGGCCGAAATGCGTGAGTGCGAAGAGCTTGAAATGCTGGCCGAGAGGAAAAGCGCCCGAAAATTCTTTCAGAAAGTACGACGGCTAACAGAAGGTTGTAAGACCGGGGCGAATTCCTGTAAGAACGACAACGGCGACCTGGTGACTGACGTTCAGAATATACTTAGTTTATGGAGGGAGCACTTCTCCACACTACTTAGTGGTAGTGACAGAGACCACCTTGGCGAAGATGATGATCCCGAAACCCCAATCAATGAGGAAGGAATTCATATTCCGTTACCCGACTACGATGAAATCCTTATAGCAATAGTACGGCTAAAGAACAACAAAGCGCCCGGAGTTGACGGGCTGCCAGCTGAGTTATTCAAATACGGTGGAGAAGAGCGCATGCACCAGCTTATCTGCAGAGTATGGTCAGACGAATGCATGCCTACTGATTGGAATCTAAGTGTACTTTGACCAATCCCCAAGAAGGGTGATACTGCAATTCGCGCCAACTATCGTGGTATCAGCCTTCTTAACATTGGATATAAGGTTCTGTCAAATGTATTGTGTGAGAGACTAAAGCCCACCGTCAATGAACTGGTTGGACCTTATCAGTGTGGCTTTAGACCTGGTAAATCTAATATCGGCCAGATATTCAGTGTGCAGATCTTGGAAAAGACGCAAGAAAGAAAAATCGACACGCACCACCTTTTCGTCGACGTCAAAGCCGCTTTCGACAGCACAAAAATAAGTTGCCTTTATGCCGCAATGTCTGAATTTGGTATCCCCGTAAGACTTATACGGCTATGTAAAATGACGTTGAGCAACACCACCAGCTCCGTCAGGATTGGGAAGGACCTCTTCGACCCGTTTGATCCCAAACGAGGTTTCAGACAGGGTGACTCTTTGTCGTGTGACTTTTTTAACCTTATGCTGGAGAAAATAATTCGAGCCGCAGAACTAAATCGGTCAGGCACTATCTTTTATAAGAGTGTGCAGCTGCTGGCGTACGCCGATGACATTGACATCATCGGCCTTAACAACCGCGCAGTTAGTTCTGCCTTCTCCAAACTGGATAGAGAAGCAAAGCGAATGGGTCTGGACCTGAACGAGGGCAAGACGAAGTATCTCCTGTCATCAAATAAACAGTCGGCACATTCACGACTGGTATCAAACATCACTGTTGACAGTTATAACTTTGAAAAAGTAGAAGACTTCGTTTACTTAGGAACCAGCATTAACATCAATAATATTGTCAGCCTCGAAATCCAAAGGAGGATCACTCTTGCCAACAAGTGCTACTTCGGACTGAGTAGGCAAGTGAGCAGTAAAGTCCTCTCTCGATGGACAAAAATCACGCTCTATAAGTATCTCATTATGCCCGTCCTAATGTATGGCGCAGAAGCAAGGACGATGAAGATATCTGATGAGAAGGTTCTAGGAGTGTTCGAGAGAAAGATTCTCCGAAAGATTTATGGGCCTTTACGCCTTTGCGATGGCGAATACCGTAGAAGATGGAACGATGAGCTGTACGAACTTTATAACGACATAGATATAGTGCAGCGAATTAAGATCGAATGGCTTCGCTGGCTTGGTTATGTCGTTCGAATGGATGAAAGCGCTCCAGCTCTGAAAGTATTCGACGCGGTACCCGCCGGTCGTAGCAAAGGAAAAGGGAGGCCCCCTCTGCGTTGGAAAGACCAGGCGGTAAGGGACTTGGGTACGCTTGGTATTTCCAACTGTTATTGAGATAAAGGAAATGTGTCATAAGTGGCCTGTCACTTATAAAAAAACTAGTTCTTATTCGTTACGAATAGTAATGTACTTAATCGACCATGAATTTGTTAACCCTACAAGACGGAGGTAACCAAAGCGAATTCAATTCACTAATACCAACGCAACTTTTCCAGCTGTTACCAACACACTCGCATTTTGATATTTCGCTAGTTTCCTAATGTTAGAAGAAACGGCAATATTCCGAATATTATAGGCCATAAATCAAGTGTGCTAGAGAGGGCAAGCAATAGACTAAGTAGCACTGCCATGTTTACGAATCGCAAAATACGATCACTTTGTTGTGAAACTTCGGTGGATTTGCGGTAAGTTGCCTTTATTTTCAGTATTAATTATTAAAATATTAATATTTTTGTTTTTATTTCAGCAGAAGCAACGCGAAAAGGATATTTTAAAGGTATGTATAGAAATTTAGACACTTACATATATTTTAACTTATTTTATTCAAACTTGAAGATATTGCGCACCCAAGCCGGCGTAAAATTCTCCGGAGAAGATGTCTGCAGCCATCTTGGAAAAAGTAAGTAGAGTGAATTACTTTTAAGGCCTAGTGAAGTGCAGTGAAAATATTGAAAATATATAAAATTTGTTGAATGGAAACAAGGAATGCATTAATTCCCAAAACCATTCAAGTTCCAAATCATAGATGCAAATGTTCAATATGCGCAATCTAACTGAAATTTAACTATTTGTTTGGGTGTGCACGTTGGAAAAGATAATATATTAGGACCTCTTTTATTTAACCATCCATATGTGTATATAATAAAAATATATTGAAAGTTAGTCATAATTAAAAATACCAATCTTTTATTCCAGATCACATAATATATCGACATGTAAGCGGTTTCTTCTTTGTAAAATAATGGTAGGTTTATTTAAGATAAATTTCAAATGTTTACTCAAAACTAATTGCCCTTTCTTTCGATATAGACTACAATTAAGTTCTGCCTTCACCATCCTGACAACATCTTCACCAGCTGTTCGTGCATGTGGAAGGTAATAAGAACACAAATATTTAATTAGTTTTATTAATTCAAATATTTTGTAAAAAATTCGGTAGCTCAATCTTGCTTGTTTTTCAAATAGAAAATTGTAGTTGTAAAAATAATTAGAGAGTATGTTAATATACTAATGCATGCGCACAGTACGTTCCGATATAGTATAACATACATATGTATACGGCATATCACATAGTTCTAAGTGATGCACTGATTTTTCTAAAATGTGTATTAATTTTAATTAGAAATATTAATATTTTGTATGAAAATTTTCAACTTGTGAAAAACTTACAAATTTACACAGGGAGTATGGAAGTGACGAAAATGAACGGGGCACATACAAATTACCGCCGCGCCACCGGAACAAATAGAAAAGCCGAGGGTGAGTGGTAGAATGAACTTATAAATTTTATTGTCATTTCCCTTTTATACAAATTTTGCTTACTTGCTACAGTTACTACTACAACTACATAACTATGTACTTAATTATAAGTAAAGGCAAAAATTGGGGAACTCAATTGTTGTTGGAATTCGAATTTGGAATTACATATTGACTGCTAACGTTGCAGTTTTAGGCACTGCAACTTGGTGTGGCTTATTTACTTTGCTTTGAACTACCTATTGCTTAATTCCTCGCATTAAGGTGAATTATGCTGATAATGCAATTTTAGGCAATGCAGTTTTGGTTCACAGCGGATTCACATTGCGTCGGCACGGCTTCCGGTTGAAGTTGGTGCTTGCGAAATGTAAAGTCGTTGTTGTTGTTCTTATTTTACAAAAAGTGCAGACTTTATTGTTTATTGACTTTATGCAATGCTGCAATTTGTTTATTGTGCTAACTCCCCCCTTCTTAAGCATCAGCGTCCCGCTGATAAAATTTTATTGATTTACTGAAACTTGTAGGTAATCTATTATTTGAGGAATGAAAAAATGATTTTTTATTGTTGTTTTGTTGTTTGTGTACGGCATATAAAACAAAGGAAAGAGCTATTGCAATAAGAATGGCTGCGACGCTTGTGCCTGTCGAAAAATTGTTTATTGATGACATATGTATGTTGTAATTTATTTACATTGGTTAAATGAAGTTGGTGCAGATAATTCAGATCAAGTTTAACTTTATTTTCCGTTAAATTGTTTTGAAGTATTGGAGGTAAGATTTGGTATGAGCTAGTTTGCCAGTTTGTGTAACTCATATCGTTAAGAGCTATGGTTTCATTTAAGAAGTCTATTACAAATGTTCCATTCAATTTAATGGAATTCGTACCGTAACTGAGGTTTCCTACAAAATTCGAAACGAAAAGTGTTCCTTCTGTAATTAATTCGATGATAGGTTTATTTTCGTATTGATAATCGCAAGTTGCTTTTTCTCCGCTAAGAACTTCTGTAATGCAATGGTTTTTTCCTAATTTTTGGAGCTGACTTTTTTTACAAATTGTGGTTTCGTCTATTAGTATGCAATTTCTTATAACTCCGTATTTCCCTTCTTGCGATATAAAAAGATTGGAAAATTCTAAGTAAATTCGTTTGTTATTTTTAATGGTTGAACGAATAATTATATTGTTAAATGCGGTATCCTCTGTTTGGGGTAGTGAAATTACGTATAGAAGGAGCGAATTTTTTATTATCATTGAAGGTTCGGCGTATTGGAGCGCTTGTAGATCATTTTTGAAGGGTAATGTCTCGGTTTGTGTGAGAACACTGGCGATATCCGTTTTACTTAGGAGTTGTGAATGAATGATTCCCCGTTTGGCCAGCTGAGCTGCCATTACAATTTTCAAAATTTCGTCTTTAATTATTCCTAGCTTATTAAATAGTTGCTGCTCGAATAGCTGCTTATCATCCTTATCTAGTTCATCTATAATTCTATTGTATCCGCTTAAAATTTACTACCTGTCTTTAAAAGATATTCATTTATTTTATACTGTTTGCTGTTGTTGTCCGTTAGTTTATGTGTTTGTGAAACGATTTTGTCCCAGTCAGTTGCGTCGGGATTTCCAGCTAACCATTTCCACGCGGATCCTATCCAGTTAATAGATCGTTTGTGCATGGTAACATTTTTGGTTCGTAATTGGTCCAGTAAATTGTCTATTTCTGAAAGCTGATGCTCCAGTTGAGGTAAAAAGGTACTTGTTTTGCTGATGTCGATTAGGTGTACGATTAGTCTCATGTCGTCTACTACCTTCTCGTATTCGTCCAAGTCTATAGTATGTATAATTTTGTACGTTCCTTTCATTATTTTTCCAAGTCCTATTTTGATCGTAACCAGTGGGTTATTGTATTCGTAAGTGTCTACTGTCGCAGTTGTCCAGTATGGTAAAAGCCTAGGAGGTAAATGTTTGTTTGTTTTTCAAATGCGATTTATGAACCTTTCTATTATCTTTAGTAGTTATTGTGACGTTATTATTTTTAGCAACAGTTTCCTTTTTAAAAATGGGTTTAGTTTTACCTTTAATCTGTTTGTTTTTTTATAGATAGTATCACCTGGTTCGTAACTCTTTATTTTTGATCTCCTTTTGTTATGACTATTCAACATATTTTTTTGATTTCTGGCTATTTCATTTCGTAGGTCAGAATTAACTATTTCCCTAAAGTTTGTTAAGTCTTGGTAATTAATTCTTTGAGTTCTTCCAAAGAAAACGTCGGCTGGCTTTCTTTTTGTAACTGAATGTATTGTGTTATTGTATCTGTCAACTGCAATGTTGATAATTTCCTTGATAGAGTAATCAGGGTATTCTGCTTGCAGGCATCTGGTCATTTCGATAATAGTGAAATGCACTCGTTCTATTGCACCATTAACTTCACTCTTCTGAGGTGGCGCTAAATAGATCTCAATCCCTAATCCTTCCAGATAGTTTAATGTTATTGGGCTTATAAAGCTGCCTTCATTGTCCATGACCAAGGTCTTTGGTACAGTGAAATAATGAAGAAGCTTTATTAGTTTATCCCTAATATGCAGTACCGATTTATTTTTAATTTTGAAAAATTTTACAAATTTGGAGAATTTGTCAATACACGTAATAAATTTTTCACCGGACATTTCCATAATGTCGATATGCAAAATTTCTGTCGGGTACGAAGGTATGGGTGTTGCCTGTAACTTGGGCTTTTGTGGATGTCGGTCGTACTTATTACATCCACAAATTTCGCATGACTTAGTATACTTTTTAATAAGTTTAGTCATTTGCGGAAAGTAGTATTTCTCAAGTATCTGGTCTTTGTTTTCTCTATCGTTCCGATGAGCTCGTTTGTGTTCTTGTTCTATAATTTTAAATTTAACTTCTTCATCGGGGATATCGGTAACAACTTTCTGCGTGATCCTGATACGGAATTGTGAGAAATATTCTTGATAAACTTGCTGTAATAGCGAAATATATTTTTCTGGAATTTTTATTCCATTGATTATATTTGGGATTCTTACTAATTTTTCCTTATCGTAGCTTTCGCTTTTAATGCGGTGTCTGTGGTACCTTGGGTGCGGCTCCTCGTGTGAAATTTCTTCCTTCCCCTCTTGGAATATAATCTGATTTTTGAATACGTTTAGCGGTGCTTCACAGTGAGAAATGAGCTTTGAGCTATCCTCCTCAGCACTGTTGTGAATTGTCATCCGAAGATCTTAACGTATTAATTTCTATTGGTAACCGTGATAATGCGTCGGCGACTACATTCGTTTTTCCCGGTTTGTAAATAAGTTTATAATTGTATTCTTCTATCCTTGCTTTCCACCTTTTGAGTTTGGCATTATTATTACTGTTACTTAATGCAAACGTCAATGGCTGGTGGTCAGTGAGAATTCTTATTTCCTTAGCTCCATGTAAGTAGGTTCTTAATTTATCAAGGGACCATACTATGGCGAGCATTTCTTTCTCAATTTTTGAGTAGTTTTCCTCGGTTTTGTTGAGTGATCTAGATATGTAAGTTATGGGTCCATCTTTACCGATTTCGCCCTGGGAAAGGACTGCTCCAATTGCAGTGTTGGAAGCGTCCGTTGTCAAAATAAAGGATTTATTGAAATCTGGGAAGGCCAGAATTTCAGAGGACATAAGTAAGGTTTTTATGTCGTTAAAAGATTTTAAGCTTTCTTCTGTTAGCGAAATTTTTATTTTTTTGGATTGACTTGCTTTTATTTGCACATTTTCGCCTCTAGTTAAGTTTGTAAGTGGCTTGGCAAGTTTCGCAAAGTCTTTTATAAATCTCCTATAGTATGACGCCAAACCTAGAAAGCTTTTTAATTCCTTAAGGTTAGCGGGTGCAGGGATATTTTTAATAGCGGATATTTTTTCAGGGTCTGGCAAAATGCCTTTTCCTGTTACGATATGGCCTAAAAATTCCACTTTCGTCCTGAAAAATTTAGACTTTTCCAGATTAACCTTTAAATTTGCTTTATATAAGAGAGCGAATACATCTTCAATATTCTTAAGATGTTCTTCTTTTGTTTTCCCCATTATTATAATATCATCGATATATACGTAACAGGATTTCCCTATGATGGGTTTGAGAACGTCATTTATCATTCTCTGAAAAATGGAAGGGGCATTTTTAAGGCCAAACGGCAACCTAGTAAATTCGTATTTACCATTGGCCGTTGAAATGGCTGTTTTTTCTATGTCCCTTTCCTTCATCCTGATTTGGTGGAATCCGGATGTAAGGTCGAGCGTAGTAAAATACTTACATTCGCCTAAGCTTGCAAGAGTGTTGTTTATATCAGGTATTGGGTAAGAGTCAGGTATCGTTATTGCATTCAGACGTTTAAAATCGATAACAATTCTGTACTTCTTTTCTCCTGAAGGACCTGATTTTTTTGGTACAATCCACAATGGGGAGTTGTACGGGCTTTTTGATGGCCTTATTACACCATTGTTTAAAAGTTCTGTTATCTGTCTTTCTACCTCACCCCGGAGGTTGGTTGGGTAAGGATATGATTTTGTATAAATCGGTTCTTCATTGGTTGTCCTTATTTCCGCTAATACGGATGTGTCGATTGTCCCACTATCGGAGACTGGACCGAAGAGTTCCGAATATTTGTTTATCATTTCCTCAACCTCATGTTGGTAAAGGGTTTCTTGAATGTTATTTACCTGTTTAGACATCTTTTGTTTTAGTGGCAGAACCACATCTTCGAGTGTTAAGGTGTAATTTTCCTGTTTATTATTGCTCCTAATTCTTTGAGGGTATCATCACCAATGATACCATCGAAGGATTTTAAATTGGGTAATATAAAGAAATCAAAATTATTATGGGTTATTTCTACTTGACCCGCAGCTGATTGGACTTTAAAAGGACATTTAAGTTTACTGGGATTTTTTGAAATTTTTTCGCACACAAAGTTTTTATAAGCTCCTGTGTCTATGAGGAACTTTAAAATATCACCATTTTTTAAGGTGAGTTCTAGATAGGGTAAACTAGATAGGCGTCTGTCATAAAATTTATTTCCTCGCTCTCTCCACCTTCTGTGGATTCCTGGTCCTCTGTTTGAACGTTAAATAATTTTGGGTTTTTCCTAGGGATATTTGAAGAATTGCTGGCTGGCCTTACAGCAGGCGTATTCTCTGGTCGATTCATGTAATTGATTTTCCGAGAATGTATCGAGGGATCTACCTCCATCGGAACCGGAGGTTTGGGTTGGGTTGGTCTGGATGGAGGCTGCGCTGGCCTCTAAACGTTCCCATTGTAAATTTGGTTCTTTTCAACAGAGTTTAACTCCCTAGTTGCAATTGTTTGCTTAGGTTTTAGTTGGGTTTTTTGCGCTTGATTCGAGCTACCTGTATTTTTTGGGTAGATTGAATAGTTCCTGAAATTAAGGTTTTGAATTTCGAGGCAGGAAGCATATGCTTCCGGTAGGTTACGTGGTCGTTGGATCATAAGCATCCTAGACAACTCACCGTTTACACCTCTTATAAATATGTCTAGGGCCCTATTCCTATAGGTTTCCACAAGTGCAGCACTTGCTTCCATAGTTCTGGCCTTTAATTTTATTTATGATAAGGGACAATTGGTGGTTGACCCTGGCATAGAATTGCTCTATGCTATAGTTCTTCTGTGACAAGGAACCTAACTCGTGCTCGAGTGTTCTAAGATCTCGCTTATCTGCGTAATGCAGAGACAAGCACGTCTTTATTTGTCCCCAGTCATCATGAAAAATGTTATAGGAAATCAAGGCGGTGTCAGCAGGACCTCTGACCTTTTGCCTTATATGCCGTAGGATAGCTCTGTATATCGGTTTATTTCTGACTACCTCATAGTCCTGCAATATGGATTCAACGCTATGAATCCAGGACATATATTGGACAGGGTCGCCTTCGAATGTCTGAAGGTTTTTTACGCTGTCGGACAACCTACTGATTTCATGTAAATCAGTTTCCGTTAAGCGGATAGGGGTTTCCTGAATATTACTCTCATTGTGTGGACTAACCCTGGCCTCTAGTTGAGTAATCCTACTGTTCATTACTTTCATTTGTTCGATTTGTGCATTTACTGCACCGGTTAGTTGAGTTATTGCCTCCTGCTTTTCCATTTCGAAAAAAAATTTCCTATTTGAGTTCCACGCAATTTTAAAATATATTTTTTATTAGTAATTATTTGGATTTCAAAAATTTTGATAAAAAGGAAAAAAAATAAAAATATTACTTTTTTCTTTGTGGTATGCAATACAATAACTTAAATAAAGAATTATTTAATTAGATATTTTCTTACAATAAAATGAAGTTCAATTCCCTCATCCTTTAAGGGACGCAGCGGACCTTTTCGAAGTTTTTATGCCTCTACTGGGGGGCGGGTTACGTTACTGCCTTGCGGTTTCCTTGGTGGCGGTCGAGTTCGGTTGTTTTTATCGTGGTGATTTTAACGGATATGGTTATCCGTTTTAGTCAGGTTTTGCCGGGTACGTACTTTTAGTATCTTTCAGTGGGTAGGGAATATCTCCTATTTTTCTTACTGAGTTTGTTTTAGTTGAAAATGTTTTATTCAGGATTTCACTGATTTTAAATGATGATTATTAAGGATCTTCCTTCACTGATTTTATTTTTCCTCAGTTCAAAATGTTTATTAAGGATCTTCCTTCACTTATTTCTTTCAGTTCAAAATGTTTATCAAGGATCTTCCTTTTAACTTCAACTGATTTTAATTTTTTCTCAGTTTAAAATGTTTATTAAGGATCTTCCTTTACTTATTTTTTCAGTTCAAAATGTTTATCAAGGATCTTCCTTTTAACTTCAACTGATTTTAGTTTTTTCTCAGTTTAATAAGGATCTTCCCTTTTAACTTCACTGTTTCACTACGTGCGCTCTTTCACTTTCGGGCGCCAATTACCGCCGCGCCACCGGAACAAATAGAAAAGCCGAGGTTGAGTGGTAGAATGAACTTATAAATTTTATTGTCATTTCCCTTTTATACAAATTTTGCTTACTTGCTACAGTTACTACTACAACTACATAACTATGTACTTATGTAATTATAAGTAAAGGCAAAAATTGGGGAACTCAATTGTTGTTGGAATTCAAATTTGGAATTACATATTGACTGCTAACGTTGCAGTTTTAGGCACTGCAACTTGGTGTGGCTTATTTACTTTGCTTTGAACTACCTATTGCTTAATTCCTCGCATTAAGGTGAATTATGCTGATAATGCAATTTTAGGCAATGCAGTTTTGGTTCACAGCGGATTCACATTGCGTCGGCACGGCTTCCGGTTGAAGTTGGTGCTTGCGAAATGTGAAGTCGTTGTTGTTGTTCTTATTTTACAAAAAGTGCAGACTTTATTGTTTATTGACTTTATGCAATGCTGCAATTTGTTTATTTTGCTAACTTACATTCATATCTTGGTGAGGCTGCGTTTGCGAAATTATACCGGATGCATTTATATATTTTCAGTAGATGTTTCAAAAGAATGGTTAAATATAGTAAATATATCTCGTATTAGGTCGATATTGCCTAACTTGCATATTTTAAATTATTTTTAAACCACATAGTTGCCGGACTGGGAAATATAAACAGCGCCCCTGTACACACATGGTGAAATTTATATATTTTTGTAAGATCGCGACAAATGTGGTGTTTTGCCGAAAGATTTCAAGTTATGCTAAAATGTATAAATGAATGGCTAGAATGGCAGAAATACACACGCGCAGTTTATGAATGAAATACTCGTAGTTTAGGATTTGTGGGCCAGCGTAGCTGTTAATTTAGTAGTTGCGCAGGAAGTGAGAATAGAAGTGTGAGCACGTCGATATGTATAAATATAAGTAAACAAAGAATATAAAGAGAAGAAAAACGAAGACATGCTGGGTTTTAGTAATAAACGTGTTTAGATTTCAGTTCAAGCGCTTCAATTAATCAAAAACGTAAAAAGTAGAAAAAAATCTATTGTGTTAGCCTAAGATTGATAAATAAGAGATTGCGCCTTGCGCAGGTTCGTTACTTTTTTGCTTTACGATAGTGGCAATCAGCTGCTCAAAATGACGTCACATCGGCAAAGTTTTTATATCACAACAACAAAAAAAAAATATATATACAAAATAACAACGAGAGTGAAGTGCAAGTGAATATTTGGTGTTTTATTTATTTTCAACGTTTTGTTTGCGATTCACAGCTTTAAACTTGTTAATTATCCTAATTTTGCAATCAAAATGAAGTGTGCGGTACTAAATTACCAGACTGGATACAAAGTTAAGGCATCAGAGTGCAGCTTATTTTCTTTTCCGATGGACCCTGTGTTAAGAAAGCATTTTGCCGGCAAAGCGAAAAATATGATTTCTTATTATTTCTTCTGTCTTTATTTTAATAAAATTGCAATTTAATAGAATTGCAAAAACTCTGCTTTGTTTACAAATTGTATGTGAGTTTCAAATATCGTAGTGATTGTTTTATCGTTTTTAAATACGTTATTAAAGGTGTAACGTACATGAGCAGATCGTAAAGCAATCTCTTCTACATCAACCTTGGTGTTAGCCGATTTTTAGTTTGTTTGCCACAAATGTCAAAAGCTGCAAAATCAAAGTAGCGGTACCCCGGAACGCGCCATCTGTGGCTCACTGCCAAGGTTGATTTATTGATTGATGCACCAATGTCGTACAATGTTTAATGGTCTGGATTTGGTATTCTATTTTGTTCAGTATCATTCATTTTATTTGGGCTTGCTTCGCATATGAAACACCTGATTGAAGTATTGGTGTCGGTTAAACCGTAAGCTACCGCACGAATTCATTCATGTTAATTTTCAAAAGCTGCGGCAATGATTACCGTATTAAACCGATTCGAATTGCATCGTAAAAGATAGTAAATTTATATTTTTCTTAAAATCAAATGCTTTTTACCTTTCCTAAAAATATTTGATACTAATTTTCATTCAGTTTCATACTTCTAAACTAAAGCTGATTTACTTAAAACACTTTCTTTGGACACCAATATCAAAATATTTCGCCCAATCACAAAGTCTTGAAGCTTAGACTTTTTAGTAACATTTTAAAACTTAAACTCCAATTGCGAAACTTGTAATAGGTAAAATATACCTTAAGCCTTATACATCACCTCAAATCACAAGTAATTTGCACATACCCTTTACTTTGACGCTTGGTATGTAAAAGTAGTTTCGGAAAACAATTTTTTTTAAATATTTTTTACCCTAACAGGATATCCTTATGTAAATTTATAAAAGTAATTATGTTGAATTCAAAAATATATGCTTCATAAAAAACTAAAGAAATAGTGGCGATATTCCAAAACACGTATGACATACGAAGGAGAAACCGAAAAGAGATAGAGACTTCGAGAAAACGCAAATAGAACAACCGCAATCGAGAACTTTTGATAACGCTCGATAATGCGACAGTGTATGCTAAAAATCGTGCTAGGCGATTTTAATGCCAAGGTGGGCAAGGAGGGCATCTTTGGTTCCACAGTCGGAAAATTCAGTCTCCACGAGGAAACGTGTGATAACGGATTGAGACTGATCGACTTCGCCGGGGCCCGAAACATGGTAGTCTGTAGTACCAGGTTCCAGCATAGGAGCATACATCAGGCTACGTGGCTGTCTCCAGATGGTAAGACGCGAAACCAAATCGACCATGTTGTGATAGACGGAAGGCACTCTTCCAGTGTCCTAGATGTGCGCACGATCTGAGGAGCCAACATCGACTCGGACCACTATCTTGTCGCAGCCAAGATACGCACGCGCCTCTGTGCGTCAAAAAGCGTGCGTAAATGCACACAAGGAAAGCTCGACGTCGGAAAGTTGCAATCACAACAGACAGCCACGCACTTCGCTACTCGACTCGCACTCCTGCTCTCTGAGAGCTCTAATCAACACAGCAATATTTCAGAGCAATGAAATGGCTTTTTACGTACCGCCGCTGAACAATCTATTGGTTTTCAGCGAGCCCGGAAAAAGGACTGGTACGATGAGGAATGTCGCGTTGCCACGGAACGGAAAGATGCTGCCTACAGGGCCTCGTTGCGATCGGGCGCAACGCGGGCCTTGCGGGAGAGATATCGTGAGTTGAAGAAGGAAGCGAGACACATTTCTCAAGAGAAGAAGAGAAAGGCCGAAAGCGTGAGTACGAAGAGCTTGAAATGCTGGCCGACAGGAAAAGCGCCCGAAAATTCTTTCAGAAAGTTCGACGGCTAACATAAGGTTTTAAACCCGGGGCGAATTCCTGTAAGAACGACAACGGCGACCTGGTGACTGACGTTCAGAATATACTTAGTTTATGGAGGGAGCACTTCTCCACACTACTTAGTGGTAGTGACAGAGACCACCTTGGCGAAGATGATGATCCCGAAACCCCAATCAATGACGACGGAATTCATGTTCCGTTACCCGACTGCGATGAAATTCTTATAGCATTAGCCTTCTTAACATTGGATATAAGGTTCTGTCAAGTGTATTGTGTGAGAGACTAAAGCCCACCGTCAATGAACTGATTGGACCTTATCAGTGTGGCTTTAGACCTGGTAAATCTAATATCGACCAGATATTCAGTGTGCAGATCTTGGAAAAGACGCAAGAAAGAAAAATCGACACGCACCACCTTTTCGTCGACGGCAAAGCCGCTTTCGACAGCACAAAAAGAAGTTGCCTTTATGCCGCAATGTCTGAATTTGGTATCCCCGTAAGACTTATACGGCTATGTAAAATGACGTTGAGCACCACCACCAGCTCCTCTGGATTGGGAAGGACCTCTTCGACCCGTTTGATACCAAACGAGGTTTCAGACATTGTGACTCTTTGTCGTGTGACTTTTTTAACCTTATTCTGGAGAAGATAATTCGAGCCGCAGAACTAAATCTCGGTCAGGCACTATCTTTTATAAGAGTGTGCAGCTGCTGGCGTACGCCGATGACATTGACATCATCGGCCTTAACAACCGCGCAGTTAGTTCTGCCTTCTCCAAAATGGATAGAGAAGCAAAGCGAATGGGTCTGGAGGTGAACGAGGGCAAGACGAAGTATCTCCTGTCATCAAATAAACAGTCGGCACATTCACGACTGGTATCAAACATCACTGTTGACAGTTATAACTTTGAAAAAGTAGAAGACTTTGTTTATTTAGGAACCAGCATTAACATCAATAATAATGTCAGCCTCGAAATCCAAAGGAGGATCACTCTTGCCAACAAGTGCTACTTCGGACTGAGTAGGCAAGTGAGCAGTAAAGTCCTCTCTCGACGGACAAAAATCACGCTCTATAAGTATCTCATTATGCCCGTCCTAATGAATGGCGCAGAAGCATGGACGAAGAAGATATCTGATTAGAAGGTTCTAGGAGTGTTCGAGATAAATATTCTCCGAAAGATTTATGGGCCTTTACGCCTTTGCGATGGCGAATACCTTAGAAGATGGAACGATGAACTTTATAACGACATAGATATAGTGCAGCAAATTAAGATCCAGCGGCTTCGCTGGCTTGGTTATGTCGTTCGAATGGATGAAAGCGCTCCAACTCTGAAAGTATTCGACGCGGTACCCGCCGGTCGTAGCAAAGGAAAAGGGAGGCCTCCTCTGCGTTGGAAAGACCAGGCGGTAAGGGACTTGGGTACGCTTGGTATTTCCAACTGTTATTGAGATTCAGAAAATGTGTCATAAGTGTCCTGTCACTTATAAAAAAACTAGTTCTTATTAGTTACGAATAGTGATGTACTTAATCGACTATGAATTTGTTAACCCTACAAGACGGAGGTAACCAAAGCGAATTCAATTCACTAATACCAACGCAACTTTTCCAGCTGTTACCAACACACTCGCATTTTGATATTTCGCTAGTTTCCTAATGTCAGAAGAAACGGCAATATTCCGAATATTATAGGCCATAAATCAAGTGTGCTAGAGAGGGCAAGCAATAGACTAAGCAGCACTGCCATGTTTACGAATCGCAAAATACGATCACTTTGTTGTGAAACTTCGGTGGATTTGCGGTAAGTTGCCTTTATTTTCAGTATTAATAATTAAAATATTAATATTTTTGTTTTTATTTCAGCAGAAGCAACGCGGAAAGGATATTTTAAAGGTATGTACAGAAATTTAGACACTTACATATATTTTAACTTATTTTATTCAAACTTGAAGATGTTGCGCACCCAAGTCGGCATAAAATTCTCCGGAGAAGATTGCTGCAGAGGCACTATTGGAAAAAGTAAGTAAGAATTACTTTTAAGGCCTAGTGAAGTGCAGTGAAAATATTGAAAATATATAAAATTTGTTGAATGGATACAAGGAATGCATTAATGCCCAAAACCATTCAAGTTCCAAATCATAGATGCAAATGTTCAATATGCGCAATCTAACTGAAATTTAACAATTTGTTTGGGTGTGCACGTTGGAAAAGATAATATATTAGGACTTCTTTTATTTAACCATCCATATGTGTATATCATAAAAAAATATTGAGAGGTAGTCATAATTAAAAATACCAATCTTTTATTCCAGATCACATAATATATCGACATGTAAGCGGTTTCTTCTTTGTAAAATAAAGGTAGGTTCATTTCCCTTCATGCCCTTTCTTTTGATATAGACTACAATTAAGTTCTGCCTTCACCATCCTGACAACATCTTCTCCAGCTGTTCGTGCATGTGGAAGGTAATAAGAACACAAATATTTAATTAGTTTTATTAATTCAAATGTTTTGTAAAAAATTCGGTAGCTCAATCTTGCTTGTTTTTCAAATAGAAAATTGTAGTTGTAAATATTAATTAGAGAGTATGTTAATATACTAATGCATGCGCACAGTACGTTCCGATATAGTATAACATACATATGTATACGGCATATCACATAGTTCTCAGTGATGTACTGATTTTTCTAAAATGTGTATTAATTCTAATTAGAAATATTAATATTTTGTATGAAAATTTTCAACTTGTGAAAATTGCTTTATTGCATGTGCAGAGTACATGTACGGTATTTCACATACTTGTAAGTCAAGTATACATTTTTTGAAAATGTACGACTATTACAAATTTTAATGAATATTATTAGAAAGAATACTTAATTATCTTTCAGTCCATTAAATTTTTTTAAATTGATTAAATTGTTTTTATGAAATTTTCGAATTTTTGAAAATTGCCTTATTGTGCATGCACAGTACATGTACGGCATTTCACATAGTTCTAAGTCAAGTATCGATATTTTAAAAATGTACGATAATTTGAAATAAAAATGGATGTTATTAGAAAGAATAATCAATTATCTTTCAGTCCATTATGTTTTTTTTAATTTATTAAATAATTTTTATGAAATTTTCGAATTTTTGAAAATTGCCTTATTGCATGTGCAGAGTACATATACGTCAGTTCACATACTTGTAAGAAAGGTATAAATTTTACAAATATGCTAAATAAATACAAATTTAAAGCAATATTATTAGAAATAACAGTCAATTATCTTTCTGTTCAAGTTATTTTCTTTTAAAAATATAAATATTTTGTATGCAAATTTTCTACTTTTGATTTATAACTTTATTTTAATTTTTCTTATATTTTTAGCAATATTTACTGGATCAGATGGCCATTGCAGGTTGAAGGATGACGTTCCTCGGGGCAGAATAGATATAAGTTATATAAGTAGATATAGAAATAAATTATTTAAAACAAAAATGTTAGTTTGAAAATTATTAATAATTAATATAAGCTCAAACATTGTAATTTGATTAAAATTGTAAAATGAAATACTTAAATTTAAAAAAAAATTTTTGAATTAATAAAATTTTTTTTAGTGCATATGTAATGGTAAGCTAACCTTTAGCTTACGGTTAGCGGTAACCAGTAGGTAACAAATAGAAGGGGTTAGAGGTAACAAATAGGGTAACTTACAAAGCTGTTTCCGATAACAAGAAGCTAACTATAAGGGTAACAAGTATGAGTGGTTAGCAATAACAAGTAGATAACAGCCGGTAACTACTAAAACTGGTACTGCTAACAAACAACTACCAGACTCTGTAACCGACAATGTTAGAGCGAGAGTGGAAAAAGATATATGTAAATGCCATGAGTAAGAGCGAGTAGGTTGATTACACCGTCGTGAACCATGGAGGGGAAATGGTTATTTTCTTTCCACGGCTAGAACAAATGTGACTAATTTTATAACTATCGAGCAAGTGAACGCTAACGCTTAGTTACCCGTCTTGTAGGGTAACCGTCCTGAATTGTTATTAAATATTTCGATATCATTGACTGCCTGCAACGAACTTGAGCATGAAGTAGAAAAAAGTTAAGTGTCCGGTCACTGGCGAACTGTACATATGTACATACATACATACTTGCAAAGCTGAAGATGAAAATGGTGAAATTTATATATTTTTGCAAGATCGCGACAAATGTGGTGTTTTGTCGAAAGATTTCAAGTTATGCTAAAATGTATAAATGAATGGCTAGAATGGCAGAAATACACACGCGCAGTTTATGAATAAAATACTCGTAGTTTAGGATTTGTGGGCCAGCGTAGCTGTTAATTTAGTAGTTGCGCGGGAAGTGAGGATAGAAGCGTGAGCACGTCGATATGTATAAATATAAGTAAACAAAGAATATAAGGAGAAGAAAAACGAAGACATGCTGGGTTTTAGTAATAAACGTGTTTAGATTTCAGTTCAAGCGCTTCAATTAATCAAAAACGTAAAAAGTAGAAAGAAATGTATTGTGTTAGCCCAATAGTGTTCGTTACTTTTTTGCTTTACGATATAGGCAATCAGCTGCTCAAAATGACGTCACATCGGCAAAGTTTTTATATCACAACAACAAAAAAAAAAGATAAATACAAAATAACAACGAGAGTGAAGTGCAAGTGAATATTTGGTGTTTTATTTATTTTCAACGTTTTGTTTGCGATTCACGGCTTTAAACTTGTTAATTATCTTAATTCTGCAATCAAAATGAAGTGTGCGGTACTAAATTACCAGACTGGATACAAAGTTAAGGCATCAGAGTGCAGCTTATTTTCTTTTCCGATGGACCCCGTGTTAAGAAAGCATTTTGCCGGCAAAGCGAAAAATATGATTTCTTATTATTTCTTCTGTCTTTATTTTAATAAAATAATACATACAAGCAGAATTGCAAAAACTCTGCTTTGTTTACAAATTGTATGTGAGTTTCAAATATCGTAGTGATTGTTTTATCGTTTTTAAATACGTTATTAAAGGTGTAACGTACATGAGCAGATCGTAAATCATTTTTGTTAGCTGTCGGCGCAATCTATTCTACATCAATCTTGGTGTTAGCCGATTTTTAGTTTGTTTACAAACTGCCACAAATGTCAAAAGCTGCAAAATCAAAGTGGCGTTACCCCGGAACGCGCCATCTCTGGTTCACTGCCAAGGTTGATTTATTGATTGATGATGCACCAATGTCGTACAATGTTTAATGGTCTGGATTTGGTATTCTATTTTGTTCAGTATCATTTATTTTGTTTGGGCTTGCTTCGCATATGAAACACCTGATTGAAGTATTGGTGTCGGTTAAACCGTAAGCTACCGCACGAACTCATTCAGTTAATTTTCAAAAGCTGCAGCAATGCTTTTCGTATTAAACCGATTCGAATTGCATCGTAAAAGATAGTAAATTTATATTTTTCTTAAAATCAAATGCTTTTTACCTTTCCTAAAAATATTTGATACTAATTTTCATTCAGTTTCAGTTGTGGTTCCACAGTCGGAAAATTCAGTCTTCACGAGGAAACGTCTGATAATGGATTGAGACTGATTGACTTCGCCGGGGCCCGAAACATGGTAGTCTGTAATACCAGGTTCCAGCATAGGAGCATACATCAGGCTACGTGGCTGTCTCCAGAAGGTAAGACACGAAACCAAATCGACCATGTTGTGATAGACGGAAGGCACTCTTCCAGTGTCCTACATGTGCACACGATCCGAGGAGCCAACATCGACTCGGACCACTATCTTGTCACAGCCAAGATACGCACGCGCCTCTGTGCGTCAAAAAGCGTGGGTAAATGCACAAAAGTAAAGCTCGACGTCGGAAAGTTGCAATCACAACAGACAGCCACGTACTTCGCTACTCGATATTTCAGAGCAATGAACTCACATCTCTTGCTTTTTACGTACCGCCGCTGAACAATCTATTGGTTTTCAGCGAGCCCGGAAAAACGACTGGTACGATGAGGAATGTCGCGTTGCCACGGAACGGAAAGATGCTGCCTACAGGACCATGTTGCGATCGTGCGAAACGCGGGCCTTGCGGGAGAGATATCGTGCGTTGAAGAAGGAAGCGAGACGCATTTCTCGAGAGAAGAAGAGAAAGGCCAAAATGCGTGAGTGCGAAGAGCTTGAAATGCTGGCCGATAGGAAAAGCGCCCGAAAATTCTTTCAGAAAGTACGACGGCTAACAGAAGGTTGTAAGACCGGGGCGAATTCCTGTAAGAACGACAACGGCGACCTGGTGACTGACGTTCAGAATATACTTAGTTTATGGAGGGAGCACTTCTCCACCCTACTTAGTGGTAGTGACAGAGACCACCTTGGCGAAGATGATGATCCCGAAACCCCAATCAATGACGAAGGAATTCATGTTCCGTTACCCGACTGCAATGAAATCCTTATAGCAATAGTACGGCTAAAGAACAACAAAGCGCCCGGAGTTGACGGGCTGCCAGCTGAGTTATTCAAATACGGTGGAGAAAAGTTGGTAAAGCGCATGCACCTGCTTATCTGCAGAGTATGGTCAGACGAATGCATGCCTACTGATTCGAATTTAAGTGTGCTTTGACCAATCCAAAAGAAAGGCGATACTGCAATTCGCGCCAACTATCGTGGTATCGGCCTTCTTAACATTGGATATAAGGTTCTGTCAAGTGTATTGTGTGAGAGACTAAAGCCCACCGTCAATGAACTGATTGTACCTTATCAGTGTGACTTTAGACCTGGTAAATCTACTATCGACCAGATATTCACAGTGCGCCAGATCTTGGAGAAGACGCAAGAAAGAAAAATCGACACGCACCACCTTTTCGTCGACTTCAAAGCCGCTTTCGACAGCACAAAAAGAAGTTGCCTATATGCCGCAATGTCTGAATTTGGTATCCCCACAAAACTTATACGGCTATGTAAAATGACGTTGAGCAACACCACCAGCTTCGTCAGGATTGGGAAGGACCTCTTCGACCCGTTTGATACCAAACGAGGTTTCAGACATTGTGACTCTTTGTCGTGTGACTTTTTTAACCTTATTCTGGAGAAGATAATTCGAGCCGCAGAACTAAATCTCGGTCAGGCACTATCTTTTATAAGAGTGTGCAGCTGCTGGCGTACGCCGATGACATTGACATCATCGGTCTTAACAACCGCGCAGTTAGTTTTGCGATGGCGAATACCGTAGAAGATGGAACGATGAACTTTATAACGACATAGATATAGTGCAGCAAATTAAGATCCAGCGGCTTCGCTAGCTTGGTCATGTCGTTCGAATGGATGAAAGCGCTCCTGCTCTGAAAGTATTCGACGCGGTACCGGCCGGTCGTAGCAAAGGAAAAGGGAGGCCTCCTCTGCGTTGGAAAGACCAGGCGGTAAGGGACTTGGGTACGCTTGGTATTTCCAACTGGCGCCAGTTAGCGAAAGAGAGAAATAACTAGCGTGCTGTGCTAAGCTCGCATAGGCTGTTATCGAGCCAATGAAAGAAAAAAGCGGTATGCAGCTCGGAGTATAAAAGGGCGTTGCCACTGCTTTAGGTAATTCAGTTTGTAATTAAACTTTGAAGAGTGAAGTTGTAAAGCAGTAAGCTAAGAGTTTTAGAGTTGCGAGTGCACATGTATGTATAAGTATCCGTGAATTAAATAGCATTGTTAAGTGATGTAAATTATTTGTAAACAAATAAAGCTATATATAATAATATAATTTTGGCGCGTACACTATATAGATCAGTGTTTGGCCGAGCTTCTCCTTCCATTTGTGGTGTGCGTCTTTATATTATACCACAAATGGAGGGACCTACAGTTTTGTGCCGACTCCGAACGGCAGATGTATTTAATGAGAAGCTTTTTCATGGCAGAATTGCCCTCGGAGGTTTGCCATTTCCTGCCGAGGGGTGACCGCTATTAGAAAAACTTTATATTATTAAGATTTTGCTTGCCCTGACTGAGATTCGAACCCACCGGCATATCAAGTTGTAGCACGCACCGCTACCAACTCGACCACAGCGGCCACAAACAAATAAAGTTAGCATTAAGAAAATCCGAGCATGTTTTTTTTAACACCCAAATCAATTACAGTTGAACGAAATTTAAAAAATACGAAAATTTTCATATGATTATAAGAAAAGGTAGCTGCCACAACAAACTTGATTTGTCTCACGAAAAGCGTCTATAACAATTTTCATTCATTCGCCACCCCCTCAAAAAACGTTCTGGATCCGCCCCTGCCCACGTAAGACTCATATTGTGCTACAACTTGCTCTTAAGCACCCCGGAGACGATCAATATATTGAGTCAATATGTATTGATCAATACGTATTGAAGACCTATATTGATGTGTTCGAGAGCTTCAAACATATTTATGGCATATTGAAGCATATTGATGTGATTTTATATTGAAGCGTTTTGACTGAGGCTATATTGATGCGCATATTGATGCATATTGACGTATACGACGGATATTGATATATATATATAATCAGTTTGCGCGGGTTTTTGAGAAGTAAATATCTCTGTTGAAATAATAATTTTTGCAAAGTGCGTATACAATATGGAAGATTCTGAACGTGAATTCATATATATGCAAATTACTTTGTATCGTGATACACCTGTATTATGGAGAATTAAGTCGAAAGACTACGTTAACCAAAATAAGAAGCAATTAGCAATTAAAAAAACTTGCTAATGAAACAAAAATCAAAGTAGATCTGACTGTATTTTTCGTATTGAAGGTATATTGAAGCGTTTTGATGCGCCTTCAATATATTGATCAATACGTATTGACTTAATATATTGATCGTCTCCGGGGTGCTTTACAAATGTAACATACGACATTAATTTATATGGGCGACTGCAAGTCAACTGTGCTAGACAATTATCGCCTGTCAAAAAATCTCCTCATGTACATGCAACTTTAAGGCTTAAAAACTCTGACTACTTATCGTCATCTAGGTATAAAGAATAGGCACAATATTGTTTATTAACCTTAATCAATAAATCTTCGCTGTATTGGTGAAAATATACATCCAATAAATGAAGAATATGTACATACATACATATAAAAAACTCAATTTGTGTTTGAAATACAATAAAACTAAAATTAAAACCCCAATGTCTTTTTCAAAGTAGTGGCGATATTAGACGTCTGCCGTCAAACACTGTCAAAACATTAAAAACTTTATGTTTGCGCTTTTTGCTCTCAATCAAACCCCTTATGTTTTGTTTTTATACCTTTCATAGAAATGGTATTTTACGTTTGGTTTGATGTTTGTAAGTACCAGATGGATACGAGTTAGACCCATCAAAAAGTATACCGAAACTATTATGATGATGATCTGAGTTCTTTTAGATCCGTAGCTTTTATTAAGCAGTGAAAATCATAAAGATCAGAGAAATATAACATATATGTAGGTGCCATACAACGGATTGTTCAGATAATGCCTTTAGCACGAAAACCCCTCCATTTAATAAGCTAAAGACTTGAAATTTTGCACAAATATTAGTTATTATTAGAACTATTTTAGCAGTGAAAGCCATTAATATCGAATAAATTTAACATATGGCTCCCATACAACCGATTGTTCGGATATTGCATTTTACGTCTTAACTCCTTCATTTAATCTGCTAAAGGCTTGCAATTTTGAACTGATTTCAGTTATTATTAGGACTATTTTAGCAGTAAAACTCACAAAGATCAGAAAAAAATAACAAACAACTCCCATTCATGAAAGCTATAAAGCCTTCGCAGCTTAGACAGCCTTTTCTTACTTGTTGTTCCTGTTTTCGAATTTAAATTTATAACATTTTAAGAGCTTTATTAAATCACGTTTAAAAACTTAGGAGGACCAAACAGTTGTATTTCATTCGAATAAAAAAACGTGGGCAACGCCACGGGTAGGTGCTAGTACATGTGAGTACATAAAGTTTGCGAATTCTAGCGACGAGAATGTCGAGCAACTCGACAAAAAAGGCAAAGATAACAGCAGCAATGCATGAAAAAGCCTCAAATTGACAATTATATAATATTTTTTGTATACTTTTAAATCACGTATGTATTTCTTTCGTATACTTTAAAACCCTGATCGGAGTCATCTTATCATTGCATCGTGAAAATCCTACGAGTAGTCCCAACAAACAATTTACATAACAATAAATGTTCTTTGGTCCGCGAAAATTTAAATAACTATTAAACGAAATTTTAAATCGCAAAAAAGCTTAATTATATATAATCGCATAACAGAATTTCATAAAATACATATTTTAAGCCTGTATTTTTTTCCATTTCTCCTAAGCTCGTGTAACATACCGATACCTTTTTCACTTGGATATACATACATACATTAGAGTGGGTCAATTTGTATGGAGCAATAAAAATTCACCAAGCGGTTATCAAAATCGTAAACTACGATGGATTTTAAGAAAATTTAAATCAATGAAGTGGAAAATAGTAGCAACTACTAGAGCCGAAAACACAAAGCAGTGACCGTACAGCTGTTTCGAAGGCTGCTACACCTTCTCAAGCGTTCTTTTTGTAATGCATATCAAGTTGATCTTAATGATCTCTATATACAGTATAATCCGAATATAACGACCTCGCTTACAGCGTCCGACTGCTTTTAGCGACGTAAACGCAACTTAAAGTTTGGTTTTAGTACAAATTTTTGAAAAAAACATTGCTTAAAGCGTCACCGTTTTTAGCGACATACCGGCTTTAGCGACGTAATTTCACGAAATTTTAAGATAAGTTTACTGGTTATAACGACGACGCATGCTTTTTTATTAAGAATGAATGTCGCCGATCAGTTGCGGAATCAATAACGGTAAAGTACGGTACAATGTTTTTATGTCTTTCGCTAGTACATAGCTATTTACTTATGTATGTATTTCGTAAATTTTTGTAGATCATTCTCGTCTTCAATGTATAAATGTCAGTTAGTTAGTTATTTTTTCGCGGTCAGACAATAAGAAGATGCGCCGCAATGAGTGCTCTGAAGAGAAAATGTTTTTCTATTGAAGAAAAAGCTGCAATTATACATCGCTTAGAAGCTGGCGAATCAAATGCACTTCTTGCAAAAGAGTTCGGTGTTAGTCATTCCACAATATCTACAATCAAGAAAAATAAAAGCAAAATTGAACCTCTATTCAATGAAAATGTTCTTAAAATTAAACGTGTGAGAGTTTCGAGTCAAGATGATGTAGATAAAGCATTATTGCAGTGGTTTAAAGTGCAGCGTAATAAGGGTATACCTATAAATGGGCCTATACTACAAGAAAAAGCAAATGATTTTGCTAAGAAGCTTAACATTTCTGGATTCGAATGCTCAACAAGTTGGATCAGCCGATTCAAAGTAAGACACAATATTGTTGCAGGCAAAGTTGCTGGTGAATCTCTGTCAGTCCAAAAGAGTGATGTGAGCGACTGGTTAGCAAAAGTTTGGCCAAATTTGAAAGCCCAATTTAGCGATGATGAGATTTTTAACGCTGATGAAGCGGGATTATTTTATAAGTTGACACCAAATCAAACTTTAAAATTTAGAGGAGAAAAATGTTTAGGCGGAAAGCTGTCGAAAGAAAGACTAACTGTGCTAATTGCAGCAAACATGAGTGGTACAATAAAAAGAAAATTGCTTGTAATTGGAAAGTCAAAGCGTCCAAGATGTTTCAAAAACGTACGGTCGTTACCTGTCGATTATGTTAGTAACAGCAGAGCCTGGATGACATCTGATATTTTTACGAAATGGGTGCGTGATTGGGATCGTGAACTCAAGAAAACGAAAAAAAAATCCTACTTTTGGTTGATAATTGTCCAGCACACCCTAAAATCGATGACTTGAGAAGCATTACTCTAGTTTTTCTACCACCGAATACTACATCCATATTGCAACCTATGGATCAAGGAGTAATTCGTGCGTTTAAATCATATTTTCGAAAATTCCTTGTTCTAAAACTAATCAACGACCACGATAACAATAAAAATAACAAGGTTGGGCAAGTGAAGATTACAATACTTGATGCCATTCTTATGATGTATGATGCTTGGAACAAGGTTTCTGAAATAACGATTTCCAACTGTTTCAAGCATGCTATCGCGAATATATGTAGGCGTTACCAGCACCTCAATATCATCTGATTTTGATGATGAAGATGATGTTCCGCTCTCAGTTTGGGCAAGTGCTTTTGAAAGTAGCCTACCCATATCAACAGAAGAAATCGAGGAATTTTCTAGTATTGACAATAATCTTGCAATATGTGGAGAACTAACCGATGAAGCAATTGTGCAAAATGTAATTGTCGACAAGAGTGATAGTGATGACAGCGCTGATGACCAGATTTCTTCATCTCCAAGCGTATCTGAAGCTCTAAAATCTGCAGAACTTTTAAATCAATTTGTACATGCTAATTTCGTTGATGAATCTGCAAAAAATATGATGTCTATTCTTCATAATGCTGTACGCGATTCTTATTTTCACCATAACAAGAAAAAAGAAGGTAAAATTACAGACTTTTTGAAGTAAATTTGTATAATTGTACGTATGTATGTATATTACTATGTACGAGTACATATGTTGATAATATGTATGTATACATAATTTGAATTGGAATAAATTTTATTTTTACTGAAAACGGTTTTTTAATAGCAAAAAAAAATATTCCAGCGTACTACAGTTAGTATGAAAACACTAGGGGAAGCGTAAAAGCAAAAAAAAAAAAATCTCTAAATTCTTTTTAAACGTCGACCGATTACAACGACGTATTTTCATCGGTCCCTTGAATGTCGTTATAACCGGATTCTACTGTACTTGGAATTTTGAGAAAGTGCTGTACAAAAATTTAAAACATTCTAAAATGTTATTGAATCTTTTAAGAAAACTAGCAAAAGTGTTCGAAAATTTCATGAGCTTTCGAAAGCTGTATATATAACGGACTAATTTTGATGTTTAGGTTAATGTTAAAAAAGTTTTTTTATGAAATTGGCCATTAAATGTATTAAATGCCATTAAAGAAATGTAAAAGCGCATGGTTTTTGTAATTTAAAAAAAAATAAAACGTTATGACCCTCAAAAATAAATTATATGTTTATAAAATGTTAGTATTTAGATCGGGTTTTAAAAAGCTCTGGTTTAAAATTAAAAACAAAATATGATGCAAAAGAAAAACTAATAAGGAAATATATCCAAAACAATCAAAAAATGCCATTGAAGAGTTTAATCATTATAATCCAAAAAATTTCAATGCTTTTTATGGTAAATTATGCTACCTATCCATCCATAAAAATTAAAATAAACAATTTTGCGCTGGTTTCTAGATTTCAAACTTTAATAGCTTTCATCTTTCGCCAATCGTATTGTAGTAAACAATATAATTTTATATCTTAATACAAAACAAATACTTAACTGTTAAGGGCCAAACAAAAAATAATATACTTCTAATGTTTAGAATTAATTAGTTTTAAGTCTTGTTTGCTGTCCATCCTAGATGTTGCGTTTCGACTTGTAACCGTGACTGCCGCAAAACCATTGCGATTTTTTTCAATAGTTCGACGTGAAACGCTAGTCGGCAGTTGCACAAATCGCTCGGTTCCTTGAATATGTGGAGAAATTTGTGGATCCGGAAGCGGAGGAATGTCAAATTCTATGTATTCGAGCAAATGGTCATAGGATATGTTTGCATTAAAGGGCAGCTCCGACAAAATGCTATTGTTATCTAAGTTTATCATCTCAACATCGTAAAGCCCTCTGGCGCACGTCCTTTCTGTCATCGAAAAGCATTTTAGTAGCACATTTTCTGAATGTGCAAAAAATGAGTTCTTTTGAACAACATTTTTACAATTTCGAGCAGATTTTGTGGTAAATATTGCGTTGAACAATTAAATTTACATAAGAGTGAACTGCCATATATAACCGAGTTGTAATACTTAGCATTAAAGTACATATGTAGGTACGTAAACTTTCATGATAAACGTTGCTAAAATTCTTAAATTTCCGGATGGTGAATTTGTTGTTACGTACAATCGCAGAAGTCTACTAGCTTTGGTTAACCAACGAGAATGAACGATGGGTCCAGGTTTCATGTTGCCTAAATCTTCTGGACAGGAACCGTTATGAATCGCTTTGGCTATCCGATACAAGTACTTAACGTCCGTTGAAATAGTTTTTTCCTGTTCTGACGACAAGGAAGGAGGAATATTCCCCAGCAAAATACGCTGAAAGTCGAGTACGACCTACAAAAAGAACAAGTTACTTATTTAGAACCAAAAATAGAGATATTTATTAAAGTACTAATTCATTGCTTACCTGAATCTGTTCACAGGTTTCCATTAATGTTGTCAGAGCTCCACTGTCAGTTCGCGATCCACTTGTAGCCGATTTTTCCAGCGCGCAAAATAAGTGGCGAAAAGGTAACTCTTAAACTGTAACAAGCAAACAAACCAGTGCAATGGTCTGTCTAACAGTACTTCAAATCATTGTAATATGCTGTTTTCCGTGCCAGTATTGGTGACTTCACCGTCGCAGCAAATACCAACCAGATCGAAAAGAGCTAAGTTCTTTTTAACAAAGAAGTCATATAGCAGCTTTTGTTTTGGGCCAGAGTCCTCAGCATTGAGTGTTAAATAACCCAAGAGCTCGGTTTTAGGTTCTCGCACAACCACGATGTGAGATTCTTTAACCTTTCTCGGGTGAAGCTTATGATTAAACTTCTCCATTATCAATGATTCATCTTTTCTGCCATCAAATGAGAATGCCAGCACGCTGGAATCCCTGCATTGTTTTTGACGCACAGAATCCCTGAATTTTTTCTTTTCTCGCGCTACTTTACTTTTGTCCACAATAATAAGTTAACTATGTCGTCCTTGAAAGTGAAAGTGCCGTAAACAAACACGCAGCAACTCTGTCTCACACCAAATCTGTGGCACATCATAGCATAATTGGGGGTATCAAGAACAATTGGCCTTTCTGAATTTGGTGTTTTGAACACAAAATCTTCATCAACGTCCATATCTGATGAGTCAAGCCGTTAAGATGAATATTCAGTAGCTGTCGGAGCCAAATCCAAATCAACAATATCCGCTAGGACTGCTGGAGTTGTCAGTTTTCTTGCGGTATGCTGATCAGTCAAAAATACGTGTAAATGATCAGGCATCAAACTTTTATCCGCCACTTGTGGAGTAAAAGATGCGAACGAAAACATTTTATTTCCATTTTTAGAGCGATCACTTAGAAAAAAAAAATTTTAAACATGGCGGCAACTGGGCAAATTTAGTTCGTGTAAATCACTTGGCACACCGAAAGCACTAAAATTTGGATCTTGCATATGCACCAAATTTGATTCCGAATGATTTGATAATGTTATATCATTAGTAGAAGAACTAACTGATATAGCAAATGACTCCATAATTGAAAGAAGCTTAAATTTTGCTTTAAAATGCTAGAATCGCGAAAATCAGAGACACACACTTCTTTCTTGAGTAAAACCTTTTAACTGCAATATTGTATCAAAATAATTTAAAACCATGCTTTCGGAAACAATTGTTTTATTAGTAATTCATCAACGTTGCTTTGCTTTCTCTGAGAAGTTGATAAAATCATAGTAAACAAATAAAATAAAAAAAATAAAAAACAAGTGCAAACAAAACAAACAATCGACAGTGTAACAGAAATTGGATTGATTTTTACAAAATACAAAGTACGAAAAGTTTCTCGTTATAAACCGGAAGCTCGATTTTGATTTTAGACCCATGGTTTCTTGGGCAAACTTTCTTAGAATTCATCGTTGTTTACGACTTTATAACCTCTTTGTCGAGAAAAAAATTGACCCACTCTAATATACATACATACATATAAATATGTGAATGAATTTACCTGGATAACGTTGTGTTGATTGGTAAAGATGAGGGATAGGGACTTCTAAAACTAGATGCTGCTGAATATACAGACGGTGTATGCCTAAAAAAGATCAATACATACGAAATTACATTAATAATTATTAATTATAATTAAATATGTAATGTAATAGCTAATGTATGAATATGCAAAATACACAGTGGGAGCATGTTTTTATATGTTCATCAATCTTGGGATATCATCGTTTTCCATTTTCTTTGCTATTGTGCGGACTTTAGATTTTGTCTTTTTCAGCTCTCTTTTCATTTGAGCCGAAAACTTTCGATGGGTCGTAACTCAGGGCAGTTCGGAGGGTTGACCTCTTTCGGCACCACATTGACATCATGTTTAGAGTAAAACGCTATGGCTTTTTTTGAAAGTGGCTAAATTAGGCCAGAAGAACACAGAAATATCATGGTTTTGTATAAAAGGCAGAAGTCTTCGTTCCAAGCACTCTTTAATATAAATTTCTGTATTTTGATTTTCTTTTGATTTTCCGACAGGGGGAAATTTGATGTATATTAGAACGATTTTCCGTCGTTCCTTGTAAATTTGGTGTTGTGTCACATTAAATTTCTGTGTTAATCGTGCCCACGGTAACGAATTCTTCACTCTTCTTAACACATGTGCATATTGCTTGCCAGACTAGATTCTTTTTGTTAATATTTAGACACTTTTTTATATTTATATTTTGCATAAATTTAGTCTTTATTTGAGGCAACATAAAACTCTTGTCTGAGTATTTGCTGAAAGTCAGCTACAAAATTAATTTCATTGTCCATGATGCAGCATTGAAATTTTGTGAGGAAATTAGTGTACATTTTTCACGCTCTTGTTTTGCATAACAACACTTTTTCTAGATCTTTATTTGGCACTTTTTGCAAGTACGTAATTTATTATTTTTTAATTCTGTGTACTGTATGTAGATGACGAAGTTGTTACGGTTGCAGTTACGTTACGTACAGACCAATTCGGATTGGTCTTAAACACTTTCTCTTTAATTTATTTATCTACTGTTCCACTTTTTCCGATCCATACTTTCTGTCAACTGTCTTGTTTTTCTTAAAGTTTGTAATACAATTTTGAACAGTCGATCTTACAATTTTTTACTTTTTTCCTAACTGTGTTTGGGGTGTAATGGGGTGCAGTGGTGCTTCTGGGTATGCGGTTACAGTTGCACGGCTGTACTCAATCCCTACTCTAACGTCCACGTTCGTGCACCCTGGGCAACGTGAGCAACCCATGTGCGAGATACGGTAACCAACCCGTGTGGAGCCATGGGTCACGGCTAATAGAGAGGGAGCTTTAGCGGAGCCACTCCGACATATTCGGTTTAAGGGTCCACTAAAGTCCGCAGCGTCTGTCCACCAGGAGGTGCGGCTGCAAGCGGGCGTCTGTCTTGGAGCAAGCGGCTCGCTATATAAACGAATATAAAATTTCAACCCCCAGCAATGGGTTGTGCGCAGGGCTTGGAACCCGCCACGTAAAAACCAACATCCAATGATAAAGAAAACAAAGCCTCGGATGAGACCCCCCTTTTTTGATGACGACCACAGCAAACGTTTAAAGGACAATGATTTGAGGGCATGCACCTGGAATGTCCAAACCCTTAATTGGGAAGGTGGCTCTGCCCGGCTGGTTGATGTCCTCAGCAGAGCAAAGGCTGACATCACCGCCATCCAAGAGATGCGATGGACGGGGCAAGGAAAACAAGTGATAGGCGCTTGCGACATCTACTACAGCTGCCATGTAAAGGAGCGCAAATTTGGTGTCGGATTTGTGGTGGAAGAGAGACTGCGCCGTAAAGTACTGTCGTTCATTCCGGTGGACGAGCGTCTCGCCACAATCCGCATCAAGGCGAGATTCTTCAACATCTCCATAATTTGCGCCCACGCCCCGACGGAAGAGAAGGACGATATACAAATCGTGCTTGGCGACTTCAACGCCAAGGTGGGCAAGGAGGGCATCTTTGGTTCCACAGTCGGAAAATTTAGTCTCCACGACGAAACGTCCGATAACGGATTGAGACTGATCGACTTCGCCGGGGCCCGAAACATGGTAGTCTATAGTACCAGGTTCCAGCATAAGAAGATTCACCAGGCTACGTGGCTGTCTCCAGATGGTAAGACACGAAACCAAATCGACCACGTTGTGATAGACGGAAGGCATGCTTCCAGTGTCCTAAATGTGCGCACGAACCGAGGAGCCATTATCGACTCGGATCATTTTATTGTGGCAGCTAAGAACCGCACGCGCCTCTGTGCAGCAAAAAGCGCGCGCAAATGGACACAAGGAAAGCTCGACGTCGGAAAGCTGCAATCGCAACAGACAGCTACCCACTTCGCCACTCGACTTGCATTCCTGCTCTCTGAGAGCAATAATCAACAGAAGGATATTTCCGAGCAGTGGAACCATATTTCTCGCTGTCTACATACCGCCGCTGAAGAATCCATCGGATTTCAGCGAGCCCGAAAGAACAACTGGTATGACGAGGAATGTCGCGCCGCTACGGAACGTAAAGACGCTGCCTACAGGGCCACACTGCGATCGGGCGCAACGCGAGCTGTGCGGGAGCGTTATCGTAAGCTGAAAAAGGAAGCGTGAGTGCGAAGAGCTTGAGATGCTGGCCGACAGGAAAAGCGCCCGAAAATTTTTTCAAAAAGTTCGTCGGCTTACAGAAGGTTTTAAGACCGGGGCGAATTCCTGTAAGAATGAAAACGGCGACCTGGTGACTGATGTCCACAGCATACTTAAAATATGGAGGGAGCAATTCTCCACACTGCTTAATGGAAGCAACTGCAACCCTGGAGATGTTGAACCCGAATCCCCAATCAATGATGATGGACGCGATGTACCATCACCCGACTGTGACGAAATTCGGAAAGCGATAGCACGGCTGAAGAACAACAAAGCCCCCGGGGCCGATGGGTTACCAGTTGAGTTATTTAAGTACGGCGGAGAGGAGCTGGCTAAGTGCATGCACGAGCTCATCTCTAGAATATGGTCGGAAGAACGTATGCCTACTGATTGGAACTTGAGTGTGCTCTGCCCAATCCATAAAAAGGGTGATCCTGCAGTTTGCGCCAACTATCGCGAAATTAGTCTTCTTAACATCGCATATAAGGTTCTGTCGAGTGTATTGTGTGAAAGACTTAAGCCCACCGTCAATGAACTGATTGGACCTTATCAGTGCGGATTTAGACCTGGTAAATCTACCACCGACCAGATATTCACAATACGCCAGATCTTGGAAAAGACCCGAGAAAGAAGAATCGACACACACCATCTTTTTGTCGACTTCAAAGCCGCCATCGACAGCACGACAAGAAGTTTCCTATATGCCGCAATGTCTGAATTTGGTATCCCGGCAAATCTTATACGGCTATGTAAAATGACGTTGAGCAACACCACCAGCTCCGCCAGAATCGGGAAGGACCTCTACGAGCCGTTTGATACCAAACGAGGTTTCAGACAGGGTGACTCTTTGTCGTGCGATTTCTTTAACCTCATGCTGGAGAAGATCATTCGAGCCGCAGAACTTAATCGGTGAGGCACCATCTTTTATAAGAGTGTGCAATTGCTGGCGTACGCCGATGACATTGACATCATCGGTCTTAACAACCGCTCAGTTAGTTCTGCCTTCTCCAAACTGGATAGAGAAGCGAAGCGAATGGGTCTGGAGGTGAACGAGGGCAAGACGAAGTATCTCCTGTCATCAAATAGACAGTCGGCACATTCACGACTGGGATCAAACATCACTGTTGACAGTTATAACTTCGAAAAAGTAGAGGACTTCGTTTACTTAGGAACCAGCATTATTTCCAATAACAGCGTCAGCCTTGAAATCCAACGCAGAATCTCTCTTGCCAACAAGTGCTACTTCGGACTGAGTAGGCAATTGCACAGTAAAGTCCTCTCTCGGCGGACAAAAACCATACTCTATAAGTCTCTCATCATGCCCGTCCTCTTGTATGGCGCAGAAGCATGGACGATGACAACATCAGATGAGAGAGCTCTTGGAGTGTTCGAGAGAAAGATTCTTCGAAAGATTTATGGAACTTTGCGTCTTTGCGACGGCGAATACCGTGTACGATGGAACGATGAGCTGTATGAGCTGTACAATGACGTAGATATAGTGCAGCGGATTAAGAACCAGCGGCTTCGCTGGCTAGGCCACGTCGTACGAATGGATGCAATAGCTCCAGCCCTGAAGGTTATTGACGCGGTACCCGCTGGTGGTAGCAGAGGAAAAGGAAGACCTCCTCTGCGTTGGAAAGACCAAGTGGAAAAAGACTTGGCTATACTTGGGATTTCCAATTGACGCCAGTTAGCAAGAGATAGGGACAGCTGGTGTGCTTTGTTGACCTCGGCCAAAATCGCTTAGGTGGTTGTTGCGCCAATTAAGTAAGTAAGTAAGTAAGTTTGAGGAAAGTGTGGATTTTTAACTTTCTATTCGCCAATGCTTTTCCTTCCATTTCGAACAAATATTATCATAAGCACTTGAAATTTCTGCACGTTTAAGAAGGATAATAGAACTTTCAAGAAGCAAAACCGCTTTTTAATCTCACTAAAAATACGAGACTTATTGGAACAGCAATGCTGCTAGATTTCAGATGCCCAGCCATTTGATCGAGTAAGGCTAGACGTTCTAATGTATAAAATACAAATGTTACTCCCTCAGAGCACCCACAAACTGCTTAAGTCCTATCTATATGATCGAAAGTTCACAGTTCGATGTAACACTTCCATCACTGAATTTCATTCAATAAAAGCTGGAGTACCACAAGGCAGTGTCCTCGGCCCGATGCTTTACGTCTTATACACCTCGGATATTCCAACAATCTAAAATCCTTCGAACAATCACCGGAGCACCGTGGTATATCCGAAACGAGAATCCCGGAAGTACGAACTGAAAGAGAGCAGCGAAAGGCGAAACATGCATCGAAGTTTTTAACGCACCCAAATCAATTAGCAAGATCTCTATTGCATGTAAACAGGAACTCAAGATTACGTAGGAATGACTTTCCAGCCCAGTCGTAATACTTCTCAGGCCCAGTTAATAAAATACTCATCCCAATTATGGGATGGAAATTATGTTATTAGATTAAGATTTCCAAACATATTGTTAGGCTCTTAAGTAGAGCAGATTCAATAAATAAACGTATCAGCTAATAAAAAAAAAGATTTAAACTTAAGCAGTCTTTATTTAAGGTTTTTGTTTGATATTTCTTTTAAAGTTTACTTCAGTGACTTTACAAAATTTGAATGCAAGAATGAGCACGCTTAAATGTATTCTAAATTACTAATTAATAAAAATAATTAGATTTAAAAACTAAAAAAAAAACAGAAAAACAACCACATAAGACTGCTCCTAGCCAAAAGCTATTTGCTTCCAAAGATGCTCTACGATTGCGAACTCTATACTAATTGCGACAGAGCGTGAAATAGAAAACTCAATGCCCTATTTAACAATATTGCCTGTTATATTTATGGTATTAAACGCAAAGACCATATATCTGACCATGCTCTTAAAATATATATTATTTCCCTCAACAAATATTAAAATCTCAAGGTTCTTATACAAGTACATAAATTTTTGACCAACCAGCATCCAGATTATCTATTCGAACGCCTTCACGCAACACGATCTGCGCGTTCCACACAATTGCTTCACACAACTTTTAATTCCAAAATATCTGAGCGTTTAGTTTTTCGTGTATGCAGTCCGTCTTTGGAGCAATTTTCCCCTGGAGATCAGGAGCGTTAGAAACACTTTAGAATTCAGAAGGACGGTAATTCGGTTCTATCAAGAATAAGCACTCATGAAAGTAATAAGTCATTTGTTAGCCAATATCCTATTCTCTTTCTCAACCTAATGCTATCACTCTAAATTAATTATACGTACACATATGAATCCCTCAATAACGTTTACCTCTTTCTTAATTTCAATTATTAAACTTATTTTTACTATTTTTTAATGCTTATAAAGAAATAGTAAAAATGTCATGTAAATATAATAGGAATGTAAGAAATCTATTTTTAAGTTCAATCTTATTATATTATCTTGTTATATTAATTATGAATCAAACACTAGAAATATAACTATTAGGTTGTTGTGTTGGTTATGAATGAACAAATAAATAAATAAATAACGACGTATCAGCTGCTCTTGTTTATAGGAAGAAAGAACACAACAGTCCACCCGGCAAGCGTAGCACAGCATGTGGTGTAATGGCCCAGCTACCCGAGGTTCCTTGGTTTAAACCTTGGAAGCGGGAGTCGGGCGCGCACGCTGGCAGATAAAAATTCATTCCGACCAAACTATATCGAAATGCTTGCATTTTTTTCGTAGATAAATGCAGAAATGTTTATTACATAAGTTGTTAAAAATTTTCATCCGGGAGAAGAAGAAATTGTTTAAATGTTTAATTGTTTATAAAACAATTATTGAAAAGCAACAAAAAAAAATATTTTTATAGCACTATAACGTCTACCAGTAAAAATGTTGTTGATTTTTCCAACAAAATCTTTCATAAACCGGCTTCGAGCTCAGTAAAATTGTCAATGAGTAATTACACTGTACAACAGCATTTTTGGAACAGAATAGCGACCGTATAATTCTGAAAGGGTATGTTGAGTAGATCATTTTTGTAGAACAAACTTATGGTCCAGCACGTCTGAGTTTTTTTTTAACAGTGGGTCAAAGTTTTCATTTTTTGGTCGAAGGGAGCATTATACTATATGAAAAAAATGTTGTAAGTTAATGTCTGAGAGAATTCTTATGGTCAGAGTTGTATTGTGGAATTGTATGAGGATTATTTTTGTGGAAGATCTTAACGCTCTAACTGGTCTCTTTATCGGTCAACTTGACCCTTTTTTCGAGAAAATCAATAATAATCCTTTAAAAAAGGACATTTAAGGATTAAAATATTCTACGAAAATGTTTGGCGGAAAATGTCAGTGGGGGTCACCAAAGACACCATTATTGTAAATAAAGCTCTTTACGATAAATTGGCAAAATTACACGCCAACTTCTATTAAAAAATTATAATTTTGTTTTAATATTGGTTTATTATAGTATGTACATATTTATTTTTTTGCTTCAGCAGTAGTATGACAATGGATTAAAGATTAAACTTAATATGCTTTCCTGTATTTAGCTTGACGTGAATTGTACACATTTCGTGTTTTTATAAAATAGTGTGTGAAAATATCGCCAAAATCAAAAAAAAAGAAAAAAAGGGTAGCAATTAAGTTTGTTGTGCAAAAACAAGTGAATTTCTTCAGCTTTAAGACGTCTATATATCTTTCAAAAGATCTGAGTTCCTTCTTTCTTAAACCGTCCTTAGAATGAAAATCGGTTGTTAATTAGCTAAGATATGGGCTAAGAAGGGCGCAAAACCACGAAAAATCGGTTTTTTAAGGTTAAGTCGAGATTTTGGGGGTGTTTGACAAATTCCAAAATTGGATTCTCGTTCTACTCGATAAGACCTATAAGGAAAATAACATAATTTCCCAGGTATTTCGACTTCATTCTTTTTTGTAGCACTGTGTAATTATTGTAAACTTTGCTTGTGAAAACCTATAATTTTTCTTTCAGCTGCTGTCAAAAAATTAAAATATAAAAGCCCAGAAATTAATCGACAAAACAATAAATTTGGGATTTTATAAAGATATTGTAAAGTATTTATTTCATTTTAGAACAAATAAGATCTTTCTCAGTTTTTGATTACTTACACAAAAAATTATTTAAGAAAAATTAGTATTAATTTATGTGGACAAAAGTGTTCGTCGCTTATAATTAAATAACAAAAATAAGTTAAATTATCAGTTCTCAATATTTCTTTGCTTTCCTCTTGACTTTAAGACTTCTTGCAATCGATTTTGCAACGAGTATACCAATTTCCTTGTGATATCTGACCCGATTTTTCCCATTCTTTTAGTATCACATCCTTATCTATTTTTTGAAGTGATATGGAGTTCTCAATATTTTTATCCAGATGATCCCATAGGTGTTCTCTGGGATTAAGATCCGGCGACTGGGTGGTGTTTTTAAGGTTTAAGGTGTGTTATATAAAATCCATAAGCGGACTATTTGAGCAGAATGCTTGGGTCGTTGTGCTGTTGAAAGTGATAATAGGACGCGATACCAAGCTTTCGTGCACTTTTAGATAAATTTACCTTCAAAATGTTTAGGTGCACGTGTTTGTCCATCGTATTTTCGATAAACAAAAGTTCGCAAATTATTTGAACGGTAATTGTTGGAAATACAGTACGAATTTGAGGTTGCCACAGGATCTTAGTTTGTTAAACACGTAAAATGTCATGAATGATTACAGTGATGAACACTTTTGTCCTCAAGAAATACCACCTATTTTCTTTTAAAAAATCGGACTGAGTTATTTTACTTTTTATAAGAATGAAATTTTTGAAAAAATTTCCAATGAACTTTATTTACCAATAAATATTATTAAATGAAAATATATACATAGATCAAAAGTGCTTTTTTGACCGTTTTTTCCTTAGGTCAGCATCGTCAGTTTCGCGTTGCACTGACCAGCAATATTCTGCCATCATAATTTTTTGGTTTTTCCTTCGAAACGTTTTTCAATCGTAGCCATTTCTTGGTGGAAGGGTTCGCCTTGTTCATCACTGAACTGGCCCAGATTATGTGGGAAGAAGTCCAAATGCGAATGCAAGAAATGCATTTTTATCGACATGTTGCAACCCATTTTACCATATGCACTTAAAAATTCGTTTACAACCGTGATGTAGTCGTCGCTTCTGTTGCTCCCAAGGAAATTATCACATATCGCTACAAAACTCTTCCATGCACGTTTCTCAACACAGCTTAACTTGTTCATAAAGTTAACGTCGCTCATAATTTTGCGAATTTTAGGTCCAATGAAAATACCTATATACACATATAATAAAAAAAAAAAAAACAAGTAGGTATGAAAGCAAATTAATAAATACCTGCTTTTATTTAAGCTTCACTTAATTTTGGGAAGACAGTTTAAAGATGAAGAAAAGCTTCGCTATTAACATCCAATTTCTTTACAAATTGTTTAATGTATCCCAGCTTTAAGTGGTGTAGCCACCTTGCATGCCAAATAAAATTGTCAACACTTTTAAGTCCGCGATGACTTTCCATTTATGCGTGGCATAATCGATCAACCGTAAAATTTTTTCTATCATTTCATACGTTTCTTTCTTGTTAACTGCATACGCGATTGGAACTGATGGTAAGAGATTTTCATTGTGTAATAACACAGCTTTTAAACCTAAGGGTGACATTACAGACTTCATTAAGGGAACACGAATGTATTTTTTTTTTTTAGGGAACATACTTTTACACGATCCATCAATGAAAAGTCGCCATTCATCTGCATTATAATTATAATTTAAAGCCGAAAATAATTTGGGTACATTTTCACAATGTACTAGATCACAGTCATTGCCATCAGTTTTAAAACTTTCTCTAAGTATCAAAGTGCGGTCGCTTTTTCTACCCGATGTTATTTGAAAATATTTTTCCACTAAATTCCACTGCTTTAGTCGTGAACCGAGGACTTCAGATCCTCGTTTCGATAAATGCAAATCACGCACGAGATCGGCCTTTCCGTTGATTTACATTTACAAGGAAGGAATTCTTCCTCTACTAAATATGTTTCACCAGCATCAATTGACTCACTTTTTGTAGGCACTTCGGCATTTAAGTATTTTGGTTTTGTAACCGTAACAACATTCGCATACTTTACGTTTTTCCGCGATTTAAAATTGTGACCTGAAACGTTTGTTTTGCAAAAATAGCAATCGTCTTGTTTATGATATGCCTGATGATGCCAAGTCATAGGCACAGAAAAGGGCAAAGTAATTGATTGTTGAACTTTAAATTTTTTTAATGTTGTGCCGCAATATTCACAAATAAATTCTGGCTCGTACCAGCGACTCGCACTATAAAACCTTTCGAAAATCTTGTTATATATTTTTGCAACACCAATATTATTTTTAAAATCACGCCGATGACTTGTATCCGTAAATAAGCCACATATGAAGCAAAATTTATAACGCTTGTCGCACATTTTAGTTTTACTTTACCACGATTTTATCCAATTTAACAGCAAACACAACAAAAGATAAACAACACTTGCACTTCAGTATAACGGAAATTTATGGAGACTTCAAAATTGAGTAAAAACTCAAAAATTAAGTGATAATTTCCTTGGGAACTTGCAAAAATTACGTTCTTATAAAAAGTAAAATAACTCAGTCACTTTTTGGCCGATTTTTTAAAAGAAACATTCGTTGAACTCGGTATTAAACGTACTCTTTGAGTCTAATCAAAACTCATAAGTTTGTTGTGCAAAAACAAGTAAATTTCTTGAGCTTTATTAAGACGTCTATATATCTTTCGAAAGGTCTGAGTTCCTTCTTTCTAAAACCGTTCTTAGAATGAAAATCGGTTGTTAATTAGCTAAGATATGGGCTAAGAAGTGCGCAAAAGCACGAAAAATCGGTTTTTTAAGGTTAAGTCGAGATTTTGGGGGTGTTTGACAAATTCCAAAATTGGATTCTCGTTCTACTCGATAAGACCTATAAGGAAAATAACATCACTTCCCAGGTATTTCGACTTCATTCTTTTTTGTAGCACTGTGTAATTATTGTAAACTTTGCTTGTGAAAACCTATAATTTTTCTTTCAGCTGCTGTCAAAAAATTAAAATATAAAAGCCCAGAAATTAATCGACAAAACAATAAATTTGGGATTTTATAAAGATATTGTAAAGTATTTATTTCATTTTAGAACAAATAAGATCTTTCTCAGTTTTTGATTACTTACACAAAAAATTATTTAAGAAAAATTAGTATTAATTCATGTGGACAAAAGTGTTCGTCGCTTATAATTAAATAACAAAAATAAGTTAAATTATCAGTTCTCAATATTTCTTTGCTTTCCTCTTGACTTTAAGACTTCTTGCAATCGATTTTGCAACGAGTATACCAATTTCCTTGTGATATCTGACCCGATTTTTCCCATTCTTTTAGTATCACATCCTTATCTATTTTTTGAAGTGATATGGAGTTCTCAATATTTTTATCCAGATGATCCCATAGGTGTTCTCTGGGATTAAGATCCGGCGACTGGGTGGTGTTTTTAAGGTTTAAGGTGTGTTATATAAAATCCATAAGCGGACTATTTGAGCAGAATGCTTGGGTCGTTGTGCTGTTGAAAGTGATAATAGGACGCGATACCAAGCTTTCGTGCACTTTTAGATAAATTTACCTTCAAAATGTTTAGGTGCACGTGTTTGTCCATCGTATTTTCGATAAACAAAAGTTCGCAAATTATTTGAACGGTAATTGTTGGAAATACAGTACGAATTTGAGGTTGCCACAGGATCTTAGTTTGTTAAACACGTAAAATGTCATGAATGATTACAGTGATGAACACTTTTGTCCTCAAGAAATACCACCTATTTTCTTTTAAAAAATCGGACTGAGTTATTTTACTTCTTATAAGAATGAAATTTTTGAAAAAATTTCCAATGAACTTTATTTACCAATAAATATTATTAAATGAAAATATATACATAGATCAAAAGTGCTTTTTTGACCGTTTTTTCCTTAGGTCAGCATCGTCAGTTTCGCGTTGCACTGACCAGCAATATTCTGCCATCATAATTTTTTGGTTTTTCCTTCGAAACGTTTTTCAATCGTAGCCATTTCTTGGTGGAAGGGTTCGCCTTGTTCATCACTGAACTGGCCCAGATTATGTGCGAAGAAGTCCAAATGCGAATGCAAGAAATGCATTTTTATCGACATGTTGCAACCCATTTTACCATATGCACTTAAAAATTCGTTTACAACCGTGATGTAGTCGTCGCTTCTGTTGCTCCCAAGGAAATTATCACATATCGCTACAAAACTCTTCCATGCACGTTTCTCAACACAGCTTAACTTGTTCATAAAGTTAACGTCGCTCATAATTTTGCGAATTTTAGGTCCAATGAAAATACCTATATACACATATAATAAAAAAAAAAAAAACAAGTAGGTATGAAAGCAAATTAATAAATACCTGCTTTTATTTAAGCTTCACTTAATTTTGGGAAGACAGTTTAAAGATGAAGAAAAGCTTCGCTATTAACATCCAATTTCTTTACAAATTGTTTAATGTATCCCAGCTTTAAGTGTGGTAAGATAACATTCTCAGATTTTACCAATGGGAGGCTTAAAACGTTTTTCCTACCTATCTGATGTGACTCTCGAGATCATAGCGATTGGATGCCCGACTATCCCATTCACAAAGGTAGCAAGGATATTTTGTGTAGCCACCTTGCATACCAAATAAAATTGTCAACACTTTTAAGTCAGCGATGACTTTCCATTTATGCGTGGCATAATCGATCAACCGTAAAATTTTTTCTATCATTTCATACGTTTCTTTCTTGTTAACTGCATACGCGATTGGAACTGATGGTAAGAGATTTTCATTGTGTAATAACACAGCTTTTAAACCTAAGGGTGACATTACAGACTTCATTAAGGGAACACGAATGTATTTTTTTTTTTTAGGGAACATACTTTTACACGATCCATCAATGAAAAGTCGCCATTCATCTGCATTATAATTATAATTTAAAGCCGAAAATAATTTGGGTACATTTTCACAATGTACTAGATCACAGTCATTGCCATCAGTTTTAAAACTTTCTCTAAGTATCAAAGTGCGGTCGCTTTTTCTACCCGATGTTATTTGAAAATATTTTTCCACTAAATTCCACTGCTTTAGTCGTGAACCGAGGACTTCAGATCCTCGTTTCGATAAATGCAAATCACGCACGAGATCGGCCTTTCCGTTGATTTACATTTACAAGGAAGGAATTCTTCCTCTACTAAATATGTTTCACCAGCATCAATTGACTCACTTTTTGTAGGCACTTCGGCATTTAAGTATTTTGGTTTTGTAACCGTAACAACATTCGCATACTTTACGTTTTTCCGCGATTTAAAATTGTGACCTGAAACGTTTGTTTTGCAAAAATAGCAATCGTCTTGTTTATGATATGCCTGATGATGCCAAGTCATAGGCACAGAAAAGGGCAAAGTAATTGATTGTTGAACTTTAAATTTTTTTAATGTTGTGCCGCAATATTCACAAATAAATTCTGGCTCGTACCAGCGACTCGCACTATAAAACCTTTCGAAAATCTTGTTATATATTTTTGCAACACCAATATTATTTTTAAAATCACGCCGATGACTTGTATCCGTAAATAAGCCACATATGAAGCAAAATTTATAACGCTTGTCGCACATTTTAGTTTTACTTTACCACGATTTTATCCAATTTAACAGCAAACACAACAAAAGATAAACAACACTTGCACTTCAGTATAACGGAAATTTATGGAGACTTCAAAATTGAGTAAAAACTCAAAAATTAAGTGATAATTTCCTTGGGAACTTGCAAAAATTACGTTCTTATAAAAAGTAAAATAACTCAGTCACTTTTTGGCCGATTTTTTAAAAGAAACATTCGTTGAACTCGGTATTAAACGTACTCTTTGAGTCTAATCAAAACTCATAAGTTTGTTGTGCAAAAACAAGTAAATTTCTTGAGCTTTATTAAGACGTCTATATATCTTTCGAAAGGTCTGAGTTCCTTCTTTCTAAAACCGTTCTAAGAATGAAAATCGGTTGTTAATTAGCTAAGATATGGGCTAAGAAGTGCGCAAAAGCACGAAAAATCGGTTTTTTAAGGTTAAGTCGAGATTTTGGGGGTGTTTGACAAATTCCAAAATTGGATTCTCGTTCTACTCGATAAGACCTATAAGGAAAATAACATCACTTCCCAGGTATTTCGACTTCATTCTTTTTTGTAGCACTGTGTAATTATTGTAAACTTTGCTTGTGAAAACCTATAATTTTTCTTTCAGCTGCTGTCAAAAAATTAAAATATAAAAGCCCAGAAATTAATCGACAAAACAATAAATTTGGGATTTTATAAAGATATTGTAAAGTATTTATTTCATTTTAGAACAAATAAGATCTTTCTCAGTTTTTGATTACTTACACAAAAAATTATTTAAGAAAAATTAGTATTAATTTATGTGGACAAAAGTGTTCGTCGCTTATAAAGGGTGTTTTTTTTACAGCTTTGTTTTTCGAATAGAGATAAAACTGGCATTTTGTGGTCAAATCTGGCAACTCTAATGTCATTTATGTTTAGTTTGGTTTGCCATTTCATCATGAACAGGTTGACAAAAGAACAACGCTTGGAAATCGTGCAAATGTATTTCGAAAATAATGGTTCAGTTCGCGAAGTTTACCATGAGCTCCGGCCATTTTATGGTCGACATAATCGTCCATCAGAGCAATTAATTCGGTTAACCATGGATCGTTTTCGCACTACGTTTACTCTATGTGATAATACGCATCCGCAGAGACGTCGAACAGTGCGCACCGAAGAAACAATTGCCGCTGTAGAGCAAAGTGTTGAAGAGGACCCGAATGAATCGATTCGCCACCGTGCACAGCAATTGGAGCTTTGTCCATCAACTTTATGAAAGATTTTGCGCAAAGATCTTGGCTTGCGACCTTACAAGATCCAGCTTGTGCAAAAATTAAAGCCGCGAGACCATGCAATGCGTCGTGATTTTGGTGTATGGGCCGAAAATGAGATTGATCTCGATGCTGATTTTCATCGCAAAATTTTGTTCAGTGATGAGGCTCATTTTTGGTTGAATGGCTACGTCAACAAGCAAAATTGCCGCATTTGGAGTGAAGAGAATCCACATGAGACCCTTGAAACGCCATTACATCCACAAAAACTGACTGTTTGGTGTGCTCTATGGGCTGGTGGAGTCATTGGGCCATACTTCTTCCGCAATAATGCTGGAGAGGCAGTTACCGTTAATGGAGACCGGTATAGAGCCATGATAACCGACTATTTTGTTCCCGAATTGGATGGCATGAATGTGGATGAGTTGTGGTTCCAACAAGACGGCGCTACATGCCACACAGCGCACGTCACAATCGATTTATTGAAGGAAACATTCGCTGAGCGCATAATTTCGCAGAATGGACCTGTCAATTGGCCACCAAGATCGTGTGATTTGACACCATTGGATTATTTTCTTTGGGGATATGTGAAGTCGCTTGTCTACACCAACAAACCAGAAACGTTAGGGGAATTCGAAGCCTACATTCGTGGCGTTATTGCCGACATACGGCCCCATATGCTCGAAAAAGTGGTTGAAAATTGGACCTGTAGAATTGGCTTTATTCGAGCCAGCCGCGGCGGCCACATGCCCGAAATCATATTTAAGCCTTAATGGCATAAAATGATCCTTCCAATAAAGCCAAATTGATGGACCTTAAAACGATTTTCTTGTGTTTTATTTCAATTCGAAGTTCTATACCCCTAAAAAAACACCCGTTAATTAAATAACAAAAATAAGTTAAATTATCAGTTCTCAATATTTCTTTGCTTTCCTCTTGACTTTAAGACTTCTTGCAATCGATTTTGCAACGAGTATACCAATTTCCTTGTGATATCTGACCCGATTTTTCCCATTCTTTTAGTATCACATCCTTATCTATTTTTTGAAGTGATATGGAGTTCTCAATATTTTTATCCAGATGATCCCATAGGTGTTCTCTGGGATTAAGATCCGGCGACTGGGTGGTGTTTTTAAGGTTTAAGGTGTGTTATATAAAATCCATAAGCGGACTATTTGAGCAGAATGCTTGGGTCGTTGTGCTGTTGAAAGTGATAATAGGACGCGATACCAAGCTTTCGTGCACTTTTAGATAAATTTACCTTCAAAATGTTTAGGTGCACGTGTTTGTCCATCGTATTTTCGATAAACAAAAGTTCGCAAATTATTTGAACGGTAATTGTTGGAAATACAGTACGAATTTGAGGTTGCCACAGGATCTTAGTTTGTTAAACACGTAAAATGTCATGAATGATTACAGTGATGAACACTTTTGTCCTCAAGAAATACCACCTATTTTCTTTTAAAAAATCGGACTGAGTTATTTTACTTCTTATAAGAATGAAATTTTTGAAAAAATTTCCAATGAACTTTATTTACCAATAAATATTATTAAATGAAAATATATACATAGATCAAAAGTGCTTTTTTGACCGTTTTTTCCTTAGGTCAGCATCGTCAGTTTCGCGTTGCACTGACCAGCAATATTCTGCCATCATAATTTTTTGGTTTTTCCTTCGAAACGTTTTTCAATCGTAGCCATTTCTTGGTGGAAGGGTTCGCCTTGTTCATCACTGAACTGGCCCAGATTATGTGCGAAGAAGTCCAAATGCGAATGCAAGAAATGCATTTTTATCGACATGTTGCAACCCATTTTACCATATGCACTTAAAAATTCGTTTACAACCGTGATGTAGTCGTCGCTTCTGTTGCTCCCAAGGAAATTATCACATATCGCTACAAAACTCTTCCATGCACGTTTCTCAACACAGCTTAACTTGTTCATAAAGTTAACGTCGCTCATAATTTTGCGAATTTTAGGTCCAATGAAAATACCTATATACACATATAATAAAAAAAAAAAAAACAAGTAGGTATGAAAGCAAATTAATAAATACCTGCTTTTATTTAAGCTTCACTTAATTTTGGGAAGACAGTTTAAAGATGAAGAAAAGCTTCGCTATTAACATCCAATTTCTTTACAAATTGTTTAATGTATCCCAGCTTTAAGTGTGGTAAGATAACATTCTCAGATTTTACCAATGGGAGGCTTAAAACGTTTTTCCTACCTATCTGATGTGACTCTCGAGATCATAGCGACTGGATGCCCGACTATCCCATTCACAAAGGTAGCAAGGATATTTTGTGTAGCCACCTTGCATGCCAAATAAAATTGTCAACACTTTTAAGTCAGCGATGACTTTCCATTTATGCGTGGCATAATCGATCAACCGTAAAATTTTTTCTATCATTTCATACGTTTCTTTCTTGTTAACTGCATACGCGATTGGAACTGATGGTAAGAGATTTTCATTGTGTAATAACACAGCTTTTAAACCTAAGGGTGACATTACAGACTTCATTAAGGGAACACGAATGTCTTTTTTTTTTTTAGGGAACATACTTTTACACGATCCATCAATGAAAAGTCGCCATTCATCTGCATTATAATTATAATTTAAAGCCGAAAATAATTTGGGTGCATTTTCACAATGTACTAGATCACAGTCATTGCCATCAGTTTTAAAACTTTCTCTAAGTATCAAAGTGCGGTCGCTTTTTCTACCCGATGTTATTTGAAAATATTTTTCCACTAAATTCCACTGCTTTAGTCGTGAACCGAGGACTTCAGATCCTCGTTTCGATAAATGCAAATCACGCACGAGATCGGCCTTTCCGTTGATTTACATTTACAAGGAAGGAATTCTTCCTCTACTAAATATGTTTCACCAGCATCAATTGACTCACTTTTTGTAGGCACTTCGGCATTTAAGTATTTTGGTTTTGTAACCGTAACAACATTCGCATACTTTACGTTTTTCCGCGATTTAAAATTGTGACCTGAAACGTTTGTTTTGCAAAAATAGCAATCGTCTTGTTTATGATATGCCTGATGATGCCAAGTCATAGGCACAGAAAAGGGCAAAGTAATTGATTGTTGAACTTTAAATTTTTTTAATGTTGTGCCGCAATATTCACAAATAAATTCTGGCTCGTACCAGCGACTCGCACTATAAAACCTTTCGAAAATCTTGTTATATATTTTTGCAACACCAATATTATTTTTAAAATCACGCCGATGACTTGTATCCGTAAATAAGCCACATATGAAGCAAAATTTATAACGCTTGTCGCACATTTTAGTTTTACTTTACCACGATTTTTATCCAATTTAACAGCAAACACAACAAAAGATAAACAACACTTGCACTTCAGTATAACGGAAATTTATGGAGACTTCAAAATTGAGTAAAAACTCAAAAATTAAGTGATAATTTCCTTGGGAACTTGCAAAAATTACGTTCTTATAAAAAGTAAAATAACTCAGTCACTTTTTGGCCGATTTTTTAAAAGAAACATTCGTTGAACTCGGTATTAAACGTACTCTTTGAGTCTAATCAAAACTCATAAGTTTGTTGTGCAAAAACAAGTAAATTTCTTGAGCTTTATTAAGACGTCTATATATCTTTCGAAAGGTCTGAGTTCCTTCTTTCTAAAACCGTTCTAAGAATGAAAATCGGTTGTTAATTAGCTAAGATATGGGCTAAGAAGTGCGCAAAAGCACGAAAAATCGGTTTTTTAAGGTTAAGTCGAGATTTTGGGGGTGTTTGACAAATTCCAAAATTGGATTCTCGTTCTACTCGATAAGACCTATAAGGAAAATAACATCACTTCCCAGGTATTTCGACTTCATTCTTTTTTGTAGCACTGTGTAATTATTGTAAACTTTGCTTGTGAAAACCTATAATTTTTCTTTCAGCTGCTGTCAAAAAATTAAAATATAAAAGCCCAGAAATTAATCGACAAAACAATAAATTTGGGATTTTATAAAGATATTGTAAAGTATTTATTTCATTTTAGAACAAATAAGATCTTTCTCAGTTTTTGATTACTTACACAAAAAATTATTTAAGAAAAATTAGTATTAATTCATGTGGACAAAAGTGTTCGTCGCTTATAAAATTAAATAACAAAAATAAGTTAAATTATCAGTTCTCAATATTTCTTTGCTTTCCTCTTGACTTTAAGACTTCTTGCAATCGATTTTGCAACGAGTATACCAATTTCCTTGTGATATCTGACCCGATTTTTCCCATTCTTTTAGTATCACATCCTTATCTATTTTTTGAAGTGATATGGAGTTCTCAATATTTTTATCCAGATGATCCCATAGGTGTTCTCTGGGATTAAGATCCGGCGACTGGGTGGTGTTTTTAAGGTTTAAGGTGTGTTATATAAAATCCATAAGCGGACTATTTGAGCAGAATGCTTGGGTCGTTGTGCTGTTGAAAGTGATAATAGGACGCGATACCAAGCTTTCGTGCACTTTTAGATAAATTTACCTTCAAAATGTTTAGGTGCACGTGTTTGTCCATCGTATTTTCGATAAACAAAAGTTCGCAAATTATTTGAACGGTAATTGTTGGAAATACAGTACGAATTTGAGGTTGCCACAGGATCTTAGTTTGTTAAACACGTAAAATGTCATGAATGATTACAGTGATGAACACTTTTGTCCTCAAGAAATACCACCTATTTTCTTTTAAAAAATCGGACTGAGTTATTTTACTTCTTATAAGAATGAAATTTTTGAAAAAATTTCCAATGAACTTTATTTACCAATAAATATTATTAAATGAAAATATATACATAGATCAAAAGTGCTTTTTTGACCGTTTTTTCCTTAGGTCAGCATCGTCAGTTTCGCGTTGCACTGACCAGCAATATTCTGCCATCATAATTTTTTGGTTTTTCCTTCGAAACGTTTTTCAATCGTAGCCATTTCTTGGTGGAAGGGTTCGCCTTGTTCATCACTGAACTGGCCCAGATTATGTGCGAAGAAGTCCAAATGCGAATGCAAGAAATGCATTTTTATCGACATGTTGCAACCCATTTTACCATATGCACTTAAAAATTCGTTTACAACCGTGATGTAGTCGTCGCTTCTGTTGCTCCCAAGGAAATTATCACATATCGCTACAAAACTCTTCCATGCACGTTTCTCAACACAGCTTAACTTGTTCATAAAGTTAACGTCGCTCATAATTTTGCGAATTTTAGGTCCAATGAAAATACCTATATACACATATAATAAAAAAAAAAAAAACAAGTAGGTATGAAAGCAAATTAATAAATACCTGCTTTTATTTAAGCTTCACTTAATTTTGGGAAGACAGTTTAAAGATGAAGAAAAGCTTCGCTATTAACATCCAATTTCTTTACAAATTGTTTAATGTATCCCAGCTTTAAGTGTGGTAAGATAACATTCTCAGATTTTACCAATGGGAGGCTTAAAACGTTTTTCCTACCTATCTGATGTGACTCTCGAGATCATAGCGACTGGATGCCCGACTATCCCATTCACAAAGGTAGCAAGGATATTTTGTGTAGCCACCTTGCATGCCAAATAAAATTGTCAACACTTTTAAGTCAGCGATGACTTTCCATTTATGCGTGGCATAATCGATCAACCGTAAAATTTTTTCTATCATTTCATACGTTTCTTTCTTGTTAACTGCATACGCGATTGGAACTGATGGTAAGAGATTTTCATTGTGTAATAACACAGCTTTTAAACCTAAGGGTGACATTACAGACTTCATTAAGGGAACACGAATGTATTTTTTTTTTTTAGGGAACATACTTTTACACGATCCATCAATGAAAAGTCGCCATTCATCTGCATTATAATTATAATTTAAAGCCGAAAATAATTTGGGTGCATTTTCACAATGTACTAGATCACAGTCATTGCCATCAGTTTTAAAACTTTCTCTAAGTATCAAAGTGCGGTCGCTTTTTCTACCCGATGTTATTTGAAAATATTTTTCCACTAAATTCCACTGCTTTAGTCGTGAACCGAGGACTTCAGATCCTCGTTTCGATAAATGCAAATCACGCACGAGATCGGCCTTTCCGTTGATTTACATTTACAAGGAAGGAATTCTTCCTCTACTAAATATGTTTCACCAGCATCAATTGACTCACTTTTTGTAGGCACTTCGGCATTTAAGTATTTTGGTTTTGTAACCGTAACAACATTCGCATACTTTACGTTTTTCCGCGATTTAAAATTGTGACCTGAAACGTTTGTTTTGCAAAAATAGCAATCGTCTTGTTTATGATATGCCTGATGATGCCAAGTCATAGGCACAGAAAAGGGCAAAGTAATTGATTGTTGAACTTTAAATTTTTTTAATGTTGTGCCGCAATATTCACAAATAAATTCTGGCTCGTACCAGCGACTCGCACTATAAAACCTTTCGAAAATCTTGTTATATATTTTTGCAACACCAATATTATTTTTAAAATCACGCCGATGACTTGTATCCGTAAATAAGCCACATATGAAGCAAAATTTATAACGCTTGTCGCACATTTTAGTTTTACTTTACCACGATTTTTATCCAATTTAACAGCAAACACAACAAAAGATAAACAACACTTGCACTTCAGTATAACGGAAATTTATGGAGACTTCAAAATTGAGTAAAAACTCAAAAATTAAGTGATAATTTCCTTGGGAACTTGCAAAAATTACGTTCTTATAAAAAGTAAAATAACTCAGTCACTTTTTGGCCGATTTTTTAAAAGAAACATTCGTTGAACTCGGTATTAAACGTACTCTTTGAGTCTAATCAAAACTCATAAGTTTGTTGTGCAAAAACAAGTAAATTTCTTGAGCTTTATTAAGACGTCTATATATCTTTCGAAAGGTCTGAGTTCCTTCTTTCTAAAACCGTTCTAAGAATGAAAATCGGTTGTTAATTAGCTAAGATATGGGCTAAGAAGTGCGCAAAAGCACGAAAAATCGGTTTTTTAAGGTTAAGTCGAGATTTTGGGGGTGTTTGACAAATTCCAAAATTGGATTCTCGTTCTACTCGATAAGACCTATAAGGAAAATAACATCACTTCCCAGGTATTTCGACTTCATTCTTTTTTGTAGCACTGTGTAATTATTGTAAACTTTGCTTGTGAAAACCTATAATTTTTCTTCAGCTGCTGTCAAAAAATTAAAATATAAAAGCCCAGAAATTAATCGACAAAACAATAAATTTGGGATTTTATAAAGATATTGTAAAGTATTTATTTCATTTTAGAACAAATAAGATCTTTCTCAGTTTTTGATTACTTACACAAAAAATTATTTAAGAAAAATTAGTATTAATTCATGTGGACAAAAGTGTTCGTCGCTTATAATTAAATAACAAAAATAAGTTAAATTATCAGTTCTCAATATTTCTTTGCTTTCCTCTTGACTTTAAGCCTTCTTGCAATCGATTTTGCAACGAGTATACCAATTTCCTTGTGATATCTGACCCGATTTTTTCCATTCTTTTAGTATCACATCCTTATCTATTTTTTGAAGTGATATGGAGTTCTCAATATTTTTATCCAGATGATCCCATAGGTGTTCTCTGGGATTAAGATCCGGCGACTGGGTGGTGTTTTTAAGGTTTAAGGTGTGTTATATAAAATCCATAAGCGGACAATTTGAGCAGAATGCTTGGGTTGTTGTGCTGTTGAAAGTGATAATAGGACGCGATACCAAGCTTTCGTGCACTTTTAGATAAATTTACCTTCAAAATGTTTAGGTGCACGTGTTTGTCCATCGTATTTTCGATAAACAAAAGTTCGCAAATTATTTGAACGGTAATTGTTGGAAATACAGTACGAATTTGAGGTTGCCACAGGATCTTAGTTTGTTAAACACGTAAAATGTCATGAATGATTACAGTGATGAACACTTTTGTCCTCAAGAAATACCACCTATTTTCTTTTAAAAAATCGGACTGAGTTATTTTACTTTTTATAAGAATGAAATTTTTGAAAAAATTTCCAACGAACTTAATTTACCAATAAATATTATTAAATGAAAATATATACATAGATCAAAAGTGCTTTTTTGACCGTTTTTTCCTTAGGTCAGCATCGTCAGTTTCGCGTTGCACTGACCAGCAATATTCTGCCATCATAATTTTTTGGTTTTTCCTTCGAAACGTTTTTCAATCGTAGCCATTTCTTGGTGGAAGGGTTCGCCTTGTTCATCACTGAACTGGCCCAGATTATGTGGGAAGAAGTCCAAATGCGAATGCAAGAAATGCATTTTTATCTACATGTTGCAACCCATTTTACCATATGCACTTAAAAATTCGTTTACAACCGTGATGTAGTCGTCGCTTCTGTTGTTCCCAAGGAAATTATCACATATCGCTACAAAACTCTTCCATGCACGTTTCTCAACACAGCTTAACTTGTTCATAAAGTTAACGTCGCTCATAATTTTGCGAATTTGAGGTCCAATGAAAATACCTATATACACATATAATAAAAAAAAAAAAAAACAAGTAGGTATGAAAGCAAATTAATAAATACCTGCTTTTATTTAAGCTTCACTTAATTTTGGGAAGACAGTTTAAAGATGAAGAAAAGCTTCGCTATTAACATCCAATTTCTTTACAAATTGTTTAATGTATCCCAGCTTTAAGTGTGGTAAGATAACATTCTCAGATTTTATCAATGGGAGGCTTAAAACGTTTTTCCTACCTATCTGATGTGACTCTCGAGATCATAGCGATTGGATGCCCGACTATCCCATTCACAAAGGTAGCAAGGATATTTTGTGTAGCCACCTTGCATGCCAAATAAAATTGTCAACACTTTTAAGTCAGCGATGACTTTCCATTTATGCGTGGCATAATCGATCAACCGTAAAATTTTTTCTATCATTTCATACGTTTCTTTCTTGTTAACTGCATACGCGATTGGAACTGATGGTAAGAGATTTTCATTGTGTAATAACACAGCTTTTAAACCTTAGGGTGACATTACAGACTTCATTAAGGGAACACGAATGTATTTTTTTTTTTTAGGGAACATACTTTTACACGATCCATCAATGAAAAGTCGCCATTCATCTGCATTATAATTATAATTTAAAGCCGAAAATAATTTGGGTGCATTTTCACAATGTACTAGATCACAGTCATTGCCATCAGTTTTAAAACTTTCTCTAAGTATCAAAGTGCGGTCGCTTTTTCTACCCGATGTTATTTGAAAATATTTTTCCACTAAATTCCACTGCTTTAGTCGTGAACCGAGGACTTCAGATCCTCGTTTCGATAAATGCAAATCACGCACGAGATCGGCCTTTCCGTTGATTTACATTTACAAGGAAGGAATTCTTCCTCTACTAAATATGTTTCACCAGCATCAATTGACTCACTTTTTGTAGGCACTTCGGCATTTAAGTATTTTGGTTTTGTAACCGTAACAACATTCGCATACTTTACGTTTTTCCGCGATTTAAAATTGTGACCTGAAACGTTTGTTTTGCAAAAATAGCAATCGTCTTGTTTATGATATGCCTGATGATGCCAAGTCATAGGCACAGAAAAGGGCAAAGTAATTGATTGTTGAACTTTAAATTTTTTTAATGTTGTGCCGCAATATTCACAAATAAATTCTGGCTCGTACCAGCGACTCGCACTATAAAACCTTTCGAAAATCTTGTTATATATTTTTGCAACACCAATATTATTTTTAAAATCACGCCGATGACTTGTATCCGTAAATAAGCCACATATGAAGCAAAATTTATAACGCTTGTCGCACATTTTAGTTTTACTTTACCACGATTTTTATCCAATTTAACAGCAAACACAACAAAAGATAAACAACACTTGCACTTCAGTATAACGGAAATTTATGGAGACTTCAAAATTGAGTAAAAACTCAAAAATTAAGTGATAATTTCCTTGGGAACTTGCAAAAATTACGTTCTTATAAAAAGTAAAATAACTCAGTCACTTTTTGGCCGATTTTTTAAAAGAAACATTCGTTGAACTCGGTATTAAACGTACTCTTTGAGTCTAATCAAAACTCATAAGTTTGTTGTGCAAAAACAAGTAAATTTCTTGAGCTTTATTAAGACGTCTATATATCTTTCGAAAGGTCTGAGTTCCTTCTTTCTAAAACCGTTCTTAGAATGAAAATCGGTTGTTAATTAGCTAAGATATGGGCTAAGAAGTGCGCAAAAGCACGAAAAATCGGTTTTTTAAGGTTAAGTCGAGATTTTGGGGGTGTTTGACAAATTCCAAAATTGGATTCTCGTTCTACTCGATAAGACCTATAAGGAAAATAACATCACTTCCCAGGTATTTCGACTTCATTCTTTTTTGTAGCACTGTGTAATTATTGTAAACTTTGCTTGTGAAAACCTATAATTTTTCTTTCAGCTGCTGTCAAAAAATTAAAATATAAAAGCCCAGAAATTAATCGACAAAACAATAAATTTGGGATTTTATAAAGATATTGTAAAGTATTTATTTCATTTTAGAACAAATAAGATCTTTCTCAGTTTTTGATTACTTACACAAAAAATTATTTAAGAAAAATTAGTATTAATTCATGTGGACAAAAGTGTTCGTCGCTTATAATTAAATAACAAAAATAAGTTAAATTATCAGTTCTCAATATTTCTTTGCTTTCCTCTTGACTTTAAGCCTTCTTGCAATCGATTTTGCAACGAGTATACCAATTTCCTTGTGATATCTGACCCGATTTTTCCCATTCTTTTAGTATCACATCCTTATCTATTTTTTGAAGTGATATGGAGTTCTCAATATTTTTATCCAGATGATCCCATAGGTGTTCTATGGGATTAAGATCCGGCGACTGTACGAATTTGAGGTTGCCACAGGATCTTAGTTTGTTAAACACGTAAAATGTCATGAATGATTACAGTGATGAACACTTTTGTCCTCAAGAAATACCACCTATTTTCTTTTAAAAAATCGGACTGAGTTATTTTACTTTTTATAAGAATGAAATTTTTGAAAAAATTTCCAACGAACTTAATTTACCAATAAATATTATTAAATGAAAATATATACATAGATCAAAAGTGCTTTTTTGACCGTTTTTTCCTTAGGTCAGCATCGTCAGTTTCGCGTTGCACTGACCAGCAATATTCTGCCATCATAATTTTTTGGTTTTTCCTTCGAAACGTTTTTCAATCGTAGCCATTTCTTGGTGGAAGGGTTCGCCTTGTTCATCACTGAACTGGCCCAGATTATGTGGGAAGAAGTCCAAATGCGAATGCAAGAAATGCATTTTTATCGACATGTTGCAACCCATTTTACCATATGCACTTAAAAATTCGTTTACAACCGTGATGTAGTCGTCGCTTCTGTTGTTCCCAAGGAAATTATCACATATCGCTACAAAACTCTTCCATGCACGTTTCTCAACACAGCTTAACTTGTTCATAAAGTTAACGTCGCTCATAATTTTGCGAATTTGAGGTCCAATGAAAATACCTATATACACGTATAATAAAAAAAAAAAAAAACAAGTAGGTATGAAAGCAAATTAATAAATACCTGCTTTTATTTAAGCTTCACTTAATTTTGGGAAGACAGTTTAAAGATGAAGAAAAGCTTCGCTATTAACATCCAATTTCTTTACAAATTGTTTAATGTATCCCAGCTTTAAGTGTGGTAAGATAACATTCTCAGATTTTACCAATGGGAGGCTTAAAACGTTTTTCCTACCTATCTGATGTGACTCTCGAGATCATAGCGATTGGATGCCCGACTATCCCATTCACAAAGGTAGCAAGGATATTTTGTGTAGCCACCTTGCATGCCAAATAAAATTGTCAACACTTTTAAGTCAGCGATGACTTTCCATTTATGCGTGGCATAATCGATCAACCGTAAAATTTTTTCTATCATTTCATACGTTTCTTTCTTGTCAACTGCATACGCGATTGGAACTGATGGTAAGAGATTTTCATTGTGTAATAACACAGCTTTTAAACCTAAGGGTGACATTACAGACTTCATTAAGGGAACACGAATGTATTTTTTTTTTTTAGGGAACATACTTTTACACGATCCATCAATGAAAAGTCGCCATTCATCTGCATTATAATTATAATTTAAAGCCGAAAATAATTTGGGTGCATTTTCACAATGTACTAGATCACAGTCATTGCCATCAGTTTTAAAACTTTCTCTAAGTATCAAAGTGCGGTCGCTTTTTCTACCCGATGTTATTTGAAAATATTTTTCCACTAAATTCCACTGCTTTAGTCGTGAACCGAGGACTTCAGATCCTCGTTTCGATAAATGCAAATCACGCACGAGATCGGCCTTTCCGTTGATTTACATTTACAAGGAAGGAATTCTTCCTCTACTAAATATGTTTCACCAGCATCAATTGACTCACTTTTTGTAGGCACTTCGGCATTTAAGTATTTTGGTTTTGTAACCGTAACAACATTCGCATACTTTACGTTTTTCCGCGATTTAAAATTGTGACCTGAAACGTTTGTTTTGCAAAAATAGCAATCGTCTTGTTTATGATATGCCTGATGATGCCAAGTCATAGGCACAGAAAAGGGCAAAGTAATTGATTGTTGAACTTTAAATTTTTTTAATGTTGTGCCGCAATATTCACAAATAAATTCTGGCTCGTACCAGCGACTCGCACTATAAAACCTTTCGAAAATCTTGTTATATATTTTTGCAACACCAATATTATTTTTAAAATCACGCCGATGACTTGTATCCGTAAATAAGCCACATATGAAGCAAAATTTATAACGCTTGTCGCACATTTTAGTTTTACTTTACCACGATTTTTATCCAATTTAACAGCAAACACAACAAAAGATAAACAACACTTGCACTTCAGTATAACGGAAATTTATGGAGACTTCAAAATTGAGTAAAAACTCAAAAATTAAGTGATAATTTCCTTGGGAACTTGCAAAAATTACGTTCTTATAAAAAGTAAAATAACTCAGTCACTTTTTGGCCGATTTTTTAAAAGAAACATTCGTTGAACTCGGTATTAAACGTACTCTTTGAGTCTAATCAAAACTCATAAGTTTGTTGTGCAAAAACAAGTAAATTTCTTGAGCTTTATTAAGACGTCTATATATCTTTCGAAAGGTCTGAGTTCCTTCTTTCTAAAACCGTTCTAAGAATGAAAATCGGTTGTTAATTAGCTAAGATATGGGCTAATCGGTTTTTTAAGGTTAAGTCGAGATTTTGGGGGTGTTTGACAAATTCCAAAATTGGATTCTCGTTCTACTCGATAAGACCTATAAGGAAAATAACATCACTTCCCAGGTATTTCGACTTCATTCTTTTTTGTAGCACTGTGTAATTATTGTAAACTTTGCTTGTGAAAACCTATAATTTTTCTTTCAGCTGCTGTCAAAAAATTAAAATATAAAAGCCCAGAAATTAATCGACAAAACAATAAATTTGGGATTTTATAAAGATATTGTAAAGTATTTATTTCATTTTAGAACAAATAAGATCTTTCTCAGTTTTTGATTACTTACACAAAAAATTATTTAAGAAAAATTAGTATTAATTCATGTGGACAAAAGTGTTCGTCGCTTATAATTAAATAACAAAAATAAGTTAAATTATCAGTTCTCAATATTTCTTTGCTTTCCTCTTGACTTTAAGCCTTCTTGCAATCGATTTTGCAACGAGTATACCAATTTCCTTGTGATATCTGACCCGATTTTTTCCATTCTTTTAGTATCACATCCTTATCTATTTTTTGAAGTGATATGGAGTTCTCAATATTTTTATCCAGATGATCCCATAGGTGTTCTCTGGGATTAAGATCCGGCGACTGGGTGGTGTTTTTAAGGTTTAAGGTGTGTTATATAAAATCCATAAGCGGACAATTTGAGCAGAATGCTTGGGTTGTTGTGCTGTTGAAAGTGATAATAGGACGCGATACCAAGCTTTCGTGCACTTTTAGATAAATTTACCTTCAAAATGTTTAGGTGCACGTGTTTGTCCATCGTATTTTCGATAAACAAAAGTTCGCAAATTATTTGAACGGTAATTGTTGGAAATACAGTACGAATTTGAGGTTGCCACAGGATCTTAGTTTGTTAAACACGTAAAATGTCATGAATGATTACAGTGATGAACACTTTTGTCCTCAAGAAATACCACCTATTTTCTTTTAAAAAATCGGACTGAGTTATTTTACTTTTTATAAGAATGAAATTTTTGAAAAAATTTCCAACGAACTTAATTTACCAATAAATATTATTAAATGAAAATATATACATAGATCAAAAGTGCTTTTTTGACCGTTTTTTCCTTAGGTCAGCATCGTCAGTTTCGCGTTGCACTGACCAGCAATATTCTGCCATCATAATTTTTTGGTTTTTCCTTCGAAACGTTTTTCAATCGTAGCCATTTCTTGGTGGAAGGGTTCGCCTTGTTCATCACTGAACTGGCCCAGATTATGTGGGAAGAAGTCCAAATGCGAATGCAAGAAATGCATTTTTATCGACATGTTGCAACCCATTTTACCATATGCACTTAAAAATTCGTTTACAACCGTGATGTAGTCGTCGCTTCTGTTGTTCCCAAGGAAATTATCACATATCGCTACAAAACTCTTCCATGCACGTTTCTCAACACAGCTTAACTTGTTCATAAAGTTAACGTCGCTCATAATTTTGCGAATTTGAGGTCCAATGAAAATACCTATATACACGTATAATAAAAAAAAAAAAAAACAAGTAGGTATGAAAGCAAATTAATAAATACCTGCTTTTATTTAAGCTTCACTTAATTTTGGGAAGACAGTTTAAAGATGAAGAAAAGCTTCGCTATTAACATCCAATTTCTTTACAAATTGTTTAATGTATCCCAGCTTTAAGTGTGGTAAGATAACATTCTCAGATTTTACCAATGGGAGGCTTAAAACGTTTTTCCTACCTATCTGATGTGACTCTCGAGATCATAGCGATTGGATGCCCGACTATCCCATTCACAAAGGTAGCAAGGATATTTTGTGTAGCCACCTTGCATGCCAAATAAAATTGTCAACACTTTTAAGTCAGCGATGACTTTCCATTTATGCGTGGCATAATCGATCAACCGTAAAATTTTTTCTATCATTTCATACGTTTCTTTCTTGTTAACTGCATACGCGATTGGAACTGATGGTAAGAGATTTTCATTGTGTAATAACACAGCTTTTAAACCTAAGGGTGACATTACAGACTTCATTAAGGGAACACGAATGTATTTTTTTTTTTTAGGGAACATACTTTTACACGATCCATCAATGAAAAGTCGCCATTCATCTGCATTATAATTATAATTTAAAGCCGAAAATAATTTGGGTACATTTTCACAATGTACTAGATCACAGTCATTGCCATCAGTTTTAAAACTTTCTCTAAGTATCAAAGTGCGGTCGCTTTTTCTACCCGATGTTATTTGAAAATATTTTTCCACTAAATTCCACTGCTTTAGTCGTGAACCGAGGACTTCAGATCCTCGTTTCGATAAATGCAAATCACGCACGAGATCGGCCTTTCCGTTGATTTACATTTACAAGGAAGGAATTCTTCCTCTACTAAATATGTTTCACCAGCATCAATTGACTCACTTTTTGTAGGCACTTCGGCATTTAAGTATTTTGGTTTTGTAACCGTAACAACATTCGCATACTTTACGTTTTTCCGCGATTTAAAATTGTGACCTGAAACGTTTGTTTTGCAAAAATAGCAATCGTCTTGTTTATGATATGCCTGATGATGCCAAGTCATAGGCACAGAAAAGGGCAAAGTAATTGATTGTTGAACTTTAAATTTTTTTAATGTTGTGCCGCAATATTCACAAATAAATTCTGGCTCGTACCAGCGACTCGCACTATAAAACCTTTCGAAAATCTTGTTATATATTTTTGCAACACCAATATTATTTTTAAAATCACGCCGATGACTTGTATCCGTAAATAAGCCACATATGAAGCAAAATTTATAACGCTTGTCGCACATTTTAGTTTTACTTTACCACGATTTTTATCCAATTTAACAGCAAACACAACAAAAGATAAACAACACTTGCACTTCAGTATAACGGAAATTTATGGAGACTTCAAAATTGAGTAAAAACTCAAAAATTAAGTGATAATTTCCTTGGGAACTTGCAAAAATTACGTTCTTATAAAAAGTAAAATAACTCAGTCACTTTTTGGCCGATTTTTTAAAAGAAACATTCGTTGAACTCGGTATTAAACGTACTCTTTGAGTCTAATCAAAACTCATAAGTTTGTTGTGCAAAAACAAGTAAATTTCTTGAGCTTTATTAAGACGTCTATATATCTTTCGAAAGGTCTGAGTTCCTTCTTTCTAAAACCGTTCTTAGAATGAAAATCGGTTGTTAATTAGCTAAGATATGGGCTAAGAAGTGCGCAAAAGCACGAAAAATCGGTTTTTTAAGGTTAAGTCGAGATTTTGGGGGTGTTTGACAAATTCCAAAATTGGATTCTCGTTCTACTCGATAAGACCTATAAGGAAAATAACATCACTTCGCAGGTATTTCGACTTCATTCTTTTTTGTAGCACTGTGTAATTATTGTAAACTTTGCTTGTGAAAACCTATAATTTTTCTTTCAGCTGCTGTCAAAAAATTAAAATATAAAAGCCCAGAAATTAATCGACAAAACAATAAATTTGGGATTTTATAAAGATATTGTAAAGTATTTATTTCATTTTAGAACAAATAAGATCTTTCTCAGTTTTTGATTACTTACACAAAAAATTATTTAAGAAAAATTAGTATTAATTCATGTGGACAAAAGTGTTCGTCGCTTATAATTAAATAACAAAAATAAGTTAAATTATCAGTTCTCAATATTTCTTTGCTTTCCTCTTGACTTTAAGCCTTCTTGCAATCGATTTTGCAACGAGTATACCAATTTCCTTGTGATATCTGACCCGATTTTTCCCATTCTTTTAGTATCACATCCTTATCTATTTTTTGAAGTGATATGGAGTTCTCAATATTTTTATCCAGATGATCCCATAGGTGTTCTCTGGGATTAAGATCCGGCGACTGGGTGGTGTTTTTAAGGTTTAAGGTGTGTTATATAAAATCCATAAGCGGACTATTTGAGCAGAATGCTTGGGTCGTTGTGCTGTTGAAAGTGATAATAGGACGCGATACCAAGCTTTCGTGCACTTTTAGATAAATTTACCTTCAAAATGTTTAGGTGCAGGTGTTTGTCCATCGTATTTTCGATAAACAAAAGTTCGCAAATTATTTGAACGGTAATTGTTGGAAATACAGTACGAATTTGAGGTTGCCACAGGATCTTAGTTTGTTAAACACGTAAAATGTCATGAATGATTACAGTGATGAACACTTTTGTCCACAAGAAATACCACCTATTTTCTTTTCATACATTTTTTTGGTAAGCAGTATAAAAACAAATAAAAACTTGTTCGTACTAAAATGAAATAAATGCATTATGATATCTGTTATAAATTCTAAATTTATTGATGCGATTATTTTTTGAGCGTGGCGACAAAATAGGCGTAATGACGGGTGTATAAATTAAGGAGTTATAGCCCAAAATGCAATACATAAACTATCGGTTGTATAGAGCTATATTTTTAATTGATGCGATCCTTACAGTTTTCATTTCAATTATATGATTAATATTGACCGATATTTTTCCGAAAATTCAAGTATTTAGGTGACTAAATGAAGAAGTTATGACCCAAAATTCCATATTTGAACTGTCGGTTGTATATAAGCTATATCTTTTATTTCTTTGATCTATATGATTTTTTTTGCTCAAATAATAGCCTCTATCTGCTTAAATGAAGGAGTTATGGAGTTATGGATAGGGTGGCCAGATGCTCAAGTTAGTAAACCGGGGCACTTCTCACGATATCCCTCTTCCCACCCCTCAAGTAAAATATCACCATGGTTCTTCAGCGGCAAAACTTGTTTAATTTCGTAGTTATAAAAAACCAATTTTTAAATAATGAATTGTACAATGTCATTCACACATGTTTACTTATACTTGTGTTTTTTAACTTATACTCAACCTAAATTTTCACATTTTAATTTTCACATGATTACTTATACTTATCTAAGCTACTGACTTAGCGCAAAAGCGATACAATTTGAGGCTTGGACAAATATGTCTTCATAGTACTAAAATATAAATCAGAAAAATTGTAATGAATGGTCAATATATGACGCATATTTACTGGAGTACATCTGTTTCTCTCCTTCGTCCATTGAGTGCTCATCAGCGAAAAAGCTTTCACAATTGGCGTTGTGAGCAGGAATTGAATAAAAGAATTGGGCTATTTTTAGCACTTTACATGAAGATTTGGGATTCACATTGGCCGAAAAAAAGGAACAAATTTTAGAGCTGGCAGATGTTTAAAAAATTCTTCATCTATTTTCTCTTTTTTTTAAAAAAAATTCTGCAAATTTACGACTTTATCAAAAAGTTTTGAATCGTCAACAATAATGTTCTTAGCAAAAAGATATTCGACGCATTTCGTAACGTCATTCTGATCCAACTGAACATCAAGTTTGAAATCCATCCATTGAAAAACTTCTAATTCTATGTACTGTTTGGACCACCCTTCCAAATACCCATCTGTGCAAGAGTAAATTGTCTCGACTTTCTCCAGAAAATCATCGCAAACTCTATCTTTTCCTTCATTTATTTAGAATTTTTCTAACGCTATAAGGAACAAAATTTTCTTCACGGCGTGATCGTAAAATACAGAGAATGTTTTTGAAAATCTCATTCATTTCTGCAATGCTTAAATCTTATTTTCGAGCTGGAGCATGCGATTGGGAAAAATTGACATGAATGAATGAACAAACCAGAATTAACATTCCCCTACATCATGTTGGAAAAAATCCAAAATCATCTTGGGTGGCTTTTCTGATGACAAAGAGTAGGATTGTAAACTCTTAAACATTTTCAAAATTCGTTCCTCCGCGGGAAACAAGCTAAGCCATCGAGTTTTCGAACAATTTAAAAGCTCCTGATAATTTGTTTCAATAAAATCACAAAATTCGTTCATTGTTTCAGTTCTCACAGTGTAAGTTGAAAAATAATTGAAAATTTTTAAAACAAACAAATCTACGCATTGATCCATTCCGTGCCGCGAGTACCTCAATAAAAAGTGACAAATTGTGAAAAGTGTGAACTCACCTTTTAAATTATTGTTCGGAAAATGTATTAATGACAGCCACGATCAACGAACTTCAATATAACTCTAAAAACATAGTCATATGGCGATCTCACTACATTTCGATATTTGATTGCTAAGGCATTAATGACACAAACTATACGGTGCAGTAATAGGGTACACTTTCCGACGCACGGTCGAATTAGAGATAATGTCGGGCCAACAAACCGCACTGGCAAATATAATGTTAAAATAACATTATTAGCTAAATTGAGGCTGACATTTTTTTCCCGTGTGTGAGTAGAATCTTGTTCCTTTTTCCATTGTTCAAAAAACCGGGACATTTATTGCAATCACCAGGACACCGGAAGAGACAGTCCAAAACCTGGACATGTCCCGGTAAACCGGGACGAATGGTCCCTTGTTATGGTGCAAATATGTGACCAAACGGCTTGTAACGTATATAGTTATAGTCATCCGACCTGGCGATTCCAACAAATGTCTAAGAAATTTTAAAAAGTAACCTGACTGCCAGGTTTCATTCAAATAGCTCAAAAATTAAGGGACTAGTTTGCGTTCACACAGATGGGCAGACGGACATGGCTAAATCGACTCAGCTCATCATAATGATCATTTCGACATACTTTTTAATGGGTCTAACTCTTATCCTGCTGGTACTTACAAACATCGGACCAAACTTAATTTATCATTTCCATGAAATTTATACCGCTGTTTGGAAGCACTAACTACGAAAACGTCGGAATTGCTGATAGCATTTTTCCCGAATTCGTGACGGGAGGTTTCTTCATTGGAAGTGGCAACAAAAGCGAATGTTTCTTAAGGTATAAAGAATAAGATACCTGCAAGTCCATATACCAGGGTAAGTTATGAACTCTAGGCGGTAAGATATTTATGTAAAAAGTTTAGTTAGTGTGTATACAAAGGCGTCCAAACATTCAGAAACATTTTTTCACGTCTTCGGAGTAGTGGGGGAGTTTAAATAAAAGGGTTTAATAATAAAGTTTAAATTCACAATTTTTAATTTATATTTCACGATTTTAGAGTTTTTTTGTACAAAAGTAAAAGTTTGCGAGTTGGCGGTCACCGATATTGTTTTGGTTTGCCGTTAACATATGTATATAAAATATAATTTATTTATTTATTTATTAGATTTAGGCATAACAATACGATTATTATACTTACATAGAAGAGGAGTAGTTACTAGCTGCAAGGGCTTTGGCTCGCTTATTAAATAGTTAGGGATAATATATTATTTTAGATATTGTTATATAAACAAACATTTTTTTTTATCGAATATAGTACAAATTAATTCTCTTATATGGTTGAGTAGGTTGCAATACTTAAGAAAATCTATAAAATTTGAAATATTTTCAATGCTGTATATATTTAAAAGTCAGCTTGGTGCAATTGACCCAAAGAGTTTTCTTCTAAAGGCATCTAGCTGTATACAGTTATCGAGGATATGATCTATGGGTAGAGTGCTGCTGCAAAAAGGGCAACCGGGAGGTCTTGAACCGCGCAACAAACGATCGTGTTTGGCCCAAGCGTAGTCGAATAAGTATAGTAGTTTGCTGGCGTGTGAATAGGGCTGGAAATACTGATTTGACGCTGTGTGGATTAACCAAGGTGTATCTGTGTGAACGAGCACGCCATTTTATTTCTCTTCGAGCATTTAGTTGCCCCGCTATAGCCTTGAGGATGTCTTTGTTGTTTCCAGTGTGATGTGTTAAGCAAGGTGTTAAGGGTGTTTCAATGTCATTAAATGCTTGTTTGAAGACAAAGTTGCTTGTGGTACTTTTGGGAAATGATTGTAAAGCTACTATAAATGTGGATTCTTTAATACACACTGATGGTTCGTTATCAGCCTTAATTAGTTGAGGTCGGAAATCTATGTCTACGCATTAGACAAACGTACACAGCGGCGTATCTTTCTGAAGGATAGTGCTATTAAGTTAAAAAAGTTTCGGAATCAATTTGTACGTTGCTGATGTAACTAGCTCTGCAACTGATGGTAGTCCTGCTTCCGCGAGGATAAAATCCGTTGGAGATGTTGGGAATGCGTTTATGCTCTTTCTAACTGCCGTATGGTAGGAATTATGCAGAAGTTTTAAATTGCTGACAGCACACCACCCATATATAGGTAACGCATATTGTATTTTTGCTAGGATTAAGGCTCGTGTAACTTGCACAAGGGTATTACAATGAAGAAGGCTATGTCTTGAACATAAGTATTTTATGATGTTAAGTCTTAGGGCTAGGTTTTTACGTAATGATAAGCATTGTTGCTTAAAACTAAAAGGGTTATCAAAAGTTATGCCTAGAATTTTATGATCGCTTACAAGTTCTATTCTTTTATTATCTAAGTATAACGTAAATTTATTACAGCTTTTTTTCCTACAAACATGCAATAATTTAAATTTTTCTGTGGACAAGGAAGCTCCAGAGGATTTACCCCAGCTTCTTACATCGTTAAGCAAATTTAAATACAATGCCTTTAATTTGTTCTTATCTGTTAATTTAGAATAGATTATCGCGTCGTCGGCATAGATCGAATGCTCAATATTTTTATACGTGGAAAGTGTTTTACTTAGTTGTTCAAACGCGATGATGAAAAGCATCTCTGACAATAGGGAACCCTGTGGAATCCCATTATGTAAAGAAAATAAGTCTGAATGTTCTGAGTTTACAGTTTGAGTTCTGAGTTTGCAGTGCGCCAACTTTGCGGATATTCACCTTTGACAAAGATATTATTGAATAGAGCTACATAGTACTCTTTGTTTTACTGATGGAGGTAAATTACAAAGCATTGGGTAATTTATACGGTCGTTACCAGGAGTTTTACCCTTGAACCCAGCTAAGACGTTTTCAAGCTCGATATTAGTTATCTCCAAGTCTATATTTTTGGCCGAAAGAGATATATTGTTTGCACTGTAGCTAAGATTTTTTAATTGATTCTTTTTAAAGACAAATTCTGGCTGAAAATAACTGTCTTTTGATAATCTAGACCAGGCGGTTCCAAAAAAACTAGCAATTTCCGAGGCAATTGTTATTTTATCTGATCCATTCTTTCAAAGTGTGATGGAGTAATTGTTGCTATTACCTGTATGCGTTTTGATGTCGGCCCATATTTTTTTGATACAAGAATTTGGGTTGATTTTACGCGTGTTTTTGTTCCAAGAAAACACAAGCTCCCTGTAACCTGCCCGTGTTCGACGCCGTTGTATCACAACATACCGCTTCAACTTTGTCGTGTACTTTCCACCTAACAAGTAAGTCGTATACTACAGAAGCTTGTGCTTTTCCACTTCCGTTCGAAATTGCTGGAGCACCGAGTAGTTGTTCTCCATCTTCCCAGGAAATAATTGTTGGAAGCCTGTCTACTTTTTTTTTTTTGTTGTTTTTTTACTCCGACAAGGTTGAAAGTTGATGTATTTTGGAACGATTTTCCGTCGATCCTTGTCAAATTTGGTTTTGAAACAAACCGGTTTCGGCGTTGTGCCATCTTCAGTGTTATTTTTCGTTCTGTTTAGTTTACGTCTGGCGGTCCCTATTTATTGTGTTTTGTCCTTCGTAGGTATCGGTATCTGTCGTAAACTAAACAGAACGAAAAATAACACTGAAGATGGCACAACGCCGAAACCGGTTTGTTTCAAAACCAAATTTGACAAGGATCGACGGAAAATCGTTCCAAAATACATCAACTTTCAACCTTGTCGGAGTAAAAAAACAACAAAAAACTGTTAATGCCAGTCAGGCTTTAAACTTAGAAACCAGCGGACTATTGACAGTATACAAACGACGCGTACTAAAAATACATACGATTAAGGCGAATATTTGGTTTAACAAACAATGTCTAACACTGAATGTTACACCAAAATTTGCACAAATCAAAATCAAAACCAACACAGAGGCAAGCCGAAAAACGATTAGAAAGGCTGAGAAGGACTTCATCAAAAATGAAGTGAGAAGCTTATACGCCAAGAAAGAACAGACAAACATAGAAATTTTAAACATCCATTTAAGACTAACGGACTACATACCAACCAACACCCTAATGGACATATTCGACCGCATAAGGAATGACATCGAACACGAAATGACACTGAAATACAGAACGTTGAACAGGAAGTTAAACAAACTTGCGGGACAGCGCGAATCAAAAGACCGAAACCAACAACACAATTTTCATACTAGACTGACAAATTTAACGGAAGTACCACTAAACAAAGAAGAAATACAGCTATTACAAAAAGGCCTCAAACACAACATTAAGGATAATAACAGGAAGAGACGGGCGGAGCAAGCCATTATAGATGCAGAGGTCGCAATATCACTAATGCCGAGCGAAGAGCAGGAACACGCAAGACATATGTGCAGAGAAATAATAAGCAACCAAATACAAAACGACCAAGAAACAAAGAACAGCAAGGAAGAAGACGTTGCAAGGGAATTAAAACAGAAGCTCAGGAGGAACAATGTCGTAACAACCAAGGCGGATAAAGGCAATACAACAGTACTCATCGGCAAACAAGAATACATAGGCAAGACAGAAGAACTCATTGGAAAAAAATGGGTTGCAAGAGAGTGGGGGAGGACCCAACGGACAAATACCAAACGCAAATAAAAAGAGCCATAAAAGATGCAACCGGCATCATAAGCTCGGGGTTTGCACACCAACTAACCCAAATGAACCCAGCAGCCCCACCACTGATCGCATTACCGAAGATTCACAAACCGGACATTCCAATGAGGCCCATAATCAACTACAAGTTAGCACCTGGATATAGATTATCAAAGCATCTAAAGACGATACTGAAGGACACCCTAGAACTTGAAAACGAACACACAATAACTAACACAACGGAACTGATAGCGAAACTGACGACCGTTAACATCACAAAGGACAGTAAACTAGTATCGTTTGACATTAAGGACTTATACCCCTCAATACCACTACCTGAGACAATAGACATGGTATACACAAAAATACTGGAGAAAACCAAAAACAGAATCAAGGCTGCACAGATCGCAAGAATTCTAAGAACCACACTACAACAAAACTATTTCAAATTTAATAACAAAATCTACAGACAAACGAACGGACTTGGAATGGGGAACCCAACCTCAGCCGTACTCATGGAAGTATTCATGCAGAATTTGGAAGAAAAATACATGAAAGAACTTACAACCGAGTTGGGGGTTACATTTTACGCGAGATACGTTGATGACATTATCTGCATTCTAACCAGCAACAACGAAGAACAAGTATTGGAGTATCTCAACAAACAACACGGAAACATACAGTTTACAATGGAAACAGAAAGCGAAGGAAGGATTAACTACCTAGATCTGGCAATTAGGGCAGACAAGACCACAGGAAAACTTGGCTATGAAATTTACAGAAAACCAACAGCCACAGACACGGTAATTCATAACACTTCGAACCACCCTCAGCAGCACAAAAATGCGGCGTTAAAGCAACTAGTTGACAGACTAGAACGAACACCTTTAACACCAGAAGCACACAAGAGAGAGCTAAACATTATTTACAACATAGCGGTCAATAACGGATATAAAAAAGATCTGATAGACAAAATCAGAAGAAACAATGGGACCCCAAAAAGAAGCGATAAGGATAAAGACGGAAAGACATGGACAGTATTAACTTATACAGGAAAATCGACACATAAATTAGCAAATTTTTTCAAAAAACACAACATTCACACAGCATTTAAAACAGTAAACAACTTAGGACGAATACTACGGACAAGTACAAATACAGAGGACTCACTAAACAGCCAAGGCGTATACCAACTGACCTGCGAATGCCAATACAGCTACATAGGACAAACAGGACGTAAAGTAAGAACAAGGTTCCGCGAACACATAAGGGATTACAACAAGAAGTCACGGAAACCCACCACAACACCTGAATCTAACTTTGCAAATCACATGTTCCACAGCAAATGTACACCAGCAAACATTAAGAAAACCGTAAAGGTATTGCATGTGCAGCAAAAAGGTCGGCGCCTAAACGCACTGGAAAACATGGAGATATACAAACAGAAAACATTTGACGGAAGAATAATAAACGAACAGACGAACACCAACTCGGACGTAATATTTGAGCCATTGAAACTTGTTTACAAAAAACAAAGCACGAACTTAGGTACTACGAAAGAAACTAACGCACAGGGCCATTACAAAACATCCAGCAGGACAAAAATTACTGACTTCTACCTACCCATGCATACCACAAAAAAACTTGACGCTGACAAATAAACCCTAAACTCAGGTAGCATACACCTACAAACATTTGTTGGCTGCTAGTTAACGACAGATACCGATACCTACGAAGGACAAAACACAATAAATAGGGACCGCCAGACGTAAACTAAACAGAACGAAAAATAACACTGAAGATGGCACAACGCCGAAACCGGTTTGTTTCAAAACCAAACCTGTCTACTTTCCCTGTTCCTTCTGTTGCAGGCAACAACTTCCCATTCCAGTGAACGGTAACTGACGTAATTGCTTTGGATTGAAACGATCGTTTTAGCTGCTTCATTATGTATCGGCGCTTTTGTAGACGACATCGTCGGATACTACTCCGGTTTACGGTTAGAGTTTTTACATTTGCACCAAGGGCTTCGGATACTGCTATTAGTATTCTGACTGCATTTCGATCGCTGACTTTACAACTGTCAAGAACTGATACTAGTTTGGGTGTAATAAAATTTGTTTGCCCTCGTTTGTTTTTTGCGACTTTTCGACTTGATCGTTCTAGTGAGTAACTTACTTTACACTTATCACGAACTGATACTTGTTTGGGTGTAATTAAAATTTTCTGCCCTCTTTTGTTTTTTGGTTCATTTCGACTTGATATTTCTAGTGAGCAATCGCTACCCCGATCAAAATCTTCATTTTCGCTTTCTTCGACGGCTTCTTCTAACGCAGTATTGAAATGATATTTGGAATTACATATGTAATTGTAAAAAGTAACAAAGAATGTTTATTACCTCCAGGCGAGTCTACATCGCAGCTTTTTTTAAGCACTTCTTTATTATTTCCGGTACAATTTATTCTTGAAAATGCGCCTAAACGTCCTTTCTTCCTCTGATTGATAAGAAACGCCTTATCAGTTTGGTTGCTGATCATTTTCAATGCTTTTTCGTGAGCTATATCAAATAAATTTTCCAATTCTTCGCAAAATCTGGACTCTTTCGCTTTTTGGTGTGCAGAATGGCGTTTACTGCTTTTAAAAAGCAAACGCCATCTCATATATAACGCAACTTCGCAACACTATGATGTTTAGGCTTGAGAGGGATGCGTTCTTTTTGCCAATACACTTCCGTCTCTTTTATCACAAGATATGCACTCTCGCGAACACTTAATTTTAATTTTCTAATATTGTAGAAAAAAACCCGTAACACTTGCCCATTAGAAGGCAACTTGGCACCCGTAATATGGTTTTCGATGAGGCCCACTTAATAAATATTAATTTTTTGTCGCGATACCATATTGAAACGAAATATCAACTTCAGTTCTTGATCACTTGAAAACGTATTAGATAAAAAGCAAAATCACTTTTATGTTTCGTGTCTCGGATATAATTTTTTGTGTGATATCTTCGGCTATATTGCTATCGATTTAGGGGTTGAGACTTTAGAAAACTGATGATAAAATTTTCTCCATACAACTAAGGACCACTCTCATATACATAGCTAAGTGTTTGGCCAAGCTTCTCCTACCATTTGTTGTGTGCGTCTCTATATTATACCACAAATTGAGGCCCCTACAGTTTTATGCCGACTCCAAACGGCGGATGTATTTACGAGAAGGTTTTTCGATTCGTACTCTGAACTTAGTGGCGTATCTAAACATTGCACGCATCGCTACACACTCGACCACAGTGTCTTGAGATATACCCTTCCAAAATTGACAAATTTCTTCGACAAATAGTATTTTGTTATCCAAAGTTATTATTGCTTTTGTTACCCTCTGCCGATACGTGATATTATCTATATTGTGTTTTTTTTTAAACATCGAAAGTATCTTTGGACTTTCGTGTGTCTGTCGGACATGTTGTGCTTTAATTGAAAAAACACGTTTCATTAGGGAACTCACAAAGAAAACGTAATAAAATATCTTCACACTAGTCCACAACAAATTTTCCTGATTGCATATATCGTATTAAATTACTTTCTGAAAAAAAAATTTTAAGTAATACAAATTATGTATTTTTTAATTAATTTTTTGGGAATTTACGAATAGCCACAAATTTTCGTGAATAGGACTATATGTGTACCTCCAGAACCAGCCAAAATACAATGGGGTGGTCGGAGGGAGCCAACTTTTGACAAACCGATTTTTACGGCCGGATTTTCATGTTTAAACTTTCCGTAAACATATTTCAAGTTTCCTATTATCAATTATTTTTTGACGAACAGCGTGTTGACCATCGACTCATAAAGATTTCGTATCCTTAAAACCTGGTATCATTATACTAATATCTGCACGTTCATAAAATCATTTTATTTTATTTATAGTTGCCTCGTAAATCCGGAATTAATGTGTGCCTCAGCAAATAACAAGTAGATATTCATACTCATTATTGTAAAAATCCTAATAAAAATAATAAGCAAAATGCAGCAGTTTTTTTGTAATGCCGGAGAGATTCCAAATTTAATTACAAGCGTAATTTTAAACTGCCCATTTAAAAATGTTTACAGGTTTTACTTAAGTATTTGAAGAACAGAAAAAAATTTAAAAACAATCATTACTTAATTTGAAAAAAAATTATAATTTGCTACTATTTTTTTTACTATCCAATTTTTTTTAATTAAAAACTAATGTTATCGACTTCTTGTAATCCTCATATGAAAGCCAAGAAAAAATCATAAATGGTACGATGATTATTATTATTTTTTAATAAAATTCTCTCTTGCGCGGTAGCATATATTAATAAGTAATTTTTTGGCATGCTTAAAGTTCAAAAAAATAGTTCTCGGAAACTGTATGTGTCAAATCAATGTAAAAAAATGCGTGTCTCTTATTTTGAACCAAAGAATGTAAAGAAAAATGATTCAAGCGAAAAAAAATGTTTAGTGTAAATTTTGCATAGATTGGCCCATACATATGTATGTACTGAAATATGAATTTTATATATGTATGTTTACTCCGTTCGCCCATTTGGCAACTCTTACCACTTTCGTCAAAAAGCTCTGCTCACAACTTCGAATTTTCTGAAGTTCGTGAGAGAACCGATGATGGTTCTTCTCTTAGCGATCCTCATAGACGATAGACGGTGGTAAGTTGAGTTCCTGCAAAGATTTTAATAAAACATTTTCTAACACAATTTGTATGCTTTTTATTTTCACGCCCTTTGGAAACCAGCCCTAAAATCTCCCCGAGCTCATCATTTGGTCCTTCAACCCGGATTTCCACAGGCGGTAAATTTTTAAACATACAGACACGGAACATAATTTGGAAAATACATAAACGCACATACATACATACCTACATAAAACTTACAGCAATCAAACACACAAACAACAGGTAACATTGTAAATTAAAAATAAAGGTGCAATCAACATATTTGATTTGCATTTATAAGCGGTGAAAAATTAAATCTGAGCAAAGTAGAGCCTAAAACATATTTTTAGTGCTTTGCTTTTGCATATACAAAAATATTAAGGTAGCAAAGACTATTCTTTGTTAGTGTACTTCGATAAGTACAATACCTTAAATTATATTTCTCATATATTAAAAATAAGCCGCTCCTTTTTATTTACATACATACCTACATATGTACATACATAGCTGTGCATAATATATACATACACATACATATATCCCACATAAAAACTTAAATTTATTTTGTATATGTTCATAAAAATTTGTTTTCTCTCGTCTTTGTGTCAAATTAAATTTCATATATTTAACTAAACTGCATATTTGCACTCTCCTTTAGAGTGCTGCAGTACAAAAAAAACATATTTACATATATACATACATACATATTTACTAGGCTACAAGCGGTAGCTGGTAAATTAAAATAAGAGAAAAGACGAGAGAATTAGTTTTCCCCGCTACCGAAATTACTCTTAACTCGATTAAAAAAAAAAAAAAAAAATTTTTTCAAGAGTTTCTCTCGCGCCCTTTTTTGCATTAAATTTGCGCTCACCATATATAAAATATATATATATACATACATATTTATATGTCCGTGCATATAAATTATATTGTCGCTACAATTAGCGAATATTAAATATCAATACATATAACATACATATGTATGTATATGCGTGTACGCGAGTGAAAATAAGTGTGTAAAAGCAATAAAAAAAAAAAAAAAAAAAAGCAGCAGAATACTAGTGCATTAGAAAAGCAGCGCAGCAGAGTTACAGAGCAGCAGAGTACCAAAGCAGCGGAGTAGCAGAATAGCAGAGTGGGAGCAGCACAACAACCACAGGCATACTCCGACCAAAGGTAAAATAGCGGACATACGTACGACAGTGGGCAGGCACTGATAAAAAAGTGCATAAATTAAAATATTTTAAGAATACATTTTTTTGTGGTGTTTTTTTTTGTGCGTATACATATATATTTAATTGTAATCAATAATAAATACAGCAAATAAAATTATTGTGAAGTGCATTTTGAAGTGTTTGCTCTAGCCAACTCTGAAAGTTGCGCTTATATACAAGGAAGTGCATGTAGATACATATGCAAGTGCATATATGTATATGTATGTAACTGTTGCGCTTAACTAAGCATTGGCACAGTGTTTGAAAGGAAATAAAATAAGTGAATATTAAATAAAAGTTTAATTTTAAAAATAAATCGAATTTTTTAATTTTGATTTTTTTTGTGATTTTAATATTCAATTCGATGCGTGATAAATAAATTTAGAATATTTTTGTTTGCAAACAAATTTAATTCGCGGCATAAATTTAATAAATTTAAGCGATAACAATTTCAATATTCATTCAAAATTAAAATTTGCGAGTGTTCCAAATTTTCAAAAGAATTTTTCAAATTTTATATTTGACCAATACTGTGCTGCAACCTCGCAATTTCAGTCAGCATCAAGTAAATACTTTATTAAATATTTTTATAAAGATTTTTGGTTATCGATCATATATCGATACAACTACATACATGTATTTAATTTTATTTTCCAAGTTTAAAAATAATTTCATTGTGCCTTTGCTGTGGTGAAATAATAACATTTATATTTTACATTTTTGTTTTATTTCGCCAACCTTTGTTGAATATAATCTATATTGAGCAACATTTTTGTTATATTTTTACACTTGCGTTGCGTGTCAAGTCGATCATTTATCGAACATTTTGACAATTTATTAAATTTTTCTGGAACTTAATTTACATTTTAAATATTTCTGTGGGGATTCCGATCATTTGTTGATCTATTTATTCACGTTTGAATAAACAATCGCTAGTCGATTTTCGCAATACAATTTTAATTAATTGATTTAACATTTTAAATAATTTCTTCGATTTTGCTTTGCCATTTAACAACTTTTCAATTCTTCTGAAATTATAATGGCATTGACAAATAAATTTTATCAAGCAGCAGATGCGCTTTTGGAATTTGAAGCAAACATTTCGCCTACAGTCGCAAATCAAAGTACTTTCTCCCTTGAAATTCAGCAAGAGGAGTTAAAGTCACTTTGGGCTGAAGTAAAGGCTGACTATAAAAATTGTTTGTCTGAAATAAGTTCAGCGGGTAATGAGAATGCAGTTGAATCTATCAAGCTCAAATACTCAAACTGCTATCAAGCATATGTTTGTTGCGGAGCTATGATGGGTGAACAAATTCATAACCTGACGACGTTCAACCAAAATACAAATTCAACGATAATTCAACCTGAACGGTTGGTTGAACCGCCAGTGCTGCCTAGTCTCCACCTGCCCCCATGCGATACCGAAATATTTTATGGTGACTATTTAAAATGGCCCTCATTTAGGGACATGTTCACCGCTATTTATCGGAATAACGCGCGATTATCTCCGGTGGAAAAACTTTTCCACCTTAATCAAAAAACCCGAGATGAGGCGAGGGAAATAGTTCAAAAGGCCCCCCTCACTAATGATGGGTTTGCGTTAGCTTGGGCGAACTTAAGTGATAGGTATGAAAATAAAAGAATTTTAATAAACTCGCAATTAAAAATATTATTCAATCTGCCACATATCTCCTCAGAGTCTGGGACAGCGCTAAAGAAAATGCAGCGTGAAATTAATAGTTGCATTTCAGCACTACAACTTCAGGGCATAAGCGTTGAACATTGGGATGCAATTTTCACATATTTGTGTTCAACCAGGCTCCCAGAAAATACGCTTGCTCTATGGGAACAGACTCTAAAAACAAAAACGGAGATTCCAAAGTGGGTGGACTTAGATGTATTTCTGACCAACAGGTTCCAAACTCTTGAAACAGTTTCCGATCTCAAGGGGAATTCTAACGTCCACCTCAAACATAGTATGGCAGCAAACAATACTCGGCCAAATAACTTCAGGCCGTATAATAATATACAAAATAAGAGAATAAATACCCATCATGTAAAGACAAATAATATAAGATGCAAAGTTTGTTCTTCTCAGGCTCATATACTAAAGACTTGCCAAAAGTTTTTAGAAATGAGCCCGAATGCAAGGCTTTCTGCCGTCAGAAAGTATCACCTCTGCATTAACTGCCTATCAGATGTGCATGAAATAAACGACTGCAAGAGTAGTTTTACATGTGCAAAATGCAGAAAACGGCATCATACCATGCTCCATAGAGATCAAAGTGAGGAACCTTCTACCTCAAGTTCTCAACAGACTTCAACTAAGTCTCATACGGCGTCCATAAAAGCTAATAGTTCAAATTGTGCGGTTGACAAAAATAGAAGTATGCTACTTGGGACTGCTATGGTGACCATTTGTCATCAAAATAACACACATACTGTCAGAGCCTTGATAGACTCAGGATCTGAAGGCACATTTGTCTCTGAACGCTTACAAAAGCGCCTGAAGTTGCCAAGTAAAGGTATATCTGCACAAGTATCGGGTCTAAACGAAGCCATATCTGGAAAAGTTCAAAAGGTCTGTACCTTTAGTATCGGCTCCCCACGTAATAAAGATTTCCGCATAAAAGTACTTCCAAAGCTGACGGGTTCGCTGCCATCGCATTCGATCCGTGAAGGAATCTTAAAAACGCTTCCTAATTTACCATTGGCAGATAATAACTTCTTTAAAAGTCAACCAATTGACTTGTTAATCGGTGGGGATCTTTATCCAAAAATCATTCTGAATGGAGTAAAGACAAATATCCTTGGCTCACTGATTGCTCAACGTACGGTGTTTGGATGGATTTTAACCGGACCCGTACCAAGTGTAAGGAACCTTAAACCAACAAATTATCTCACTTATTTCAATGAGGTCTCATTAGATCAACAACTCACAAAATTTTGGGAGTTGGAAGAAGTACCAAAGACCAAGCTTTTAACGGTCGAAGAAGAACAGTGCGAACGACTCTACACAGATACCACCTTTCGCAATAATGAGGGAAGGTATGTAGTTTCGCTCCCGTTCAAACTCTTACCTCCAAATGCACATATAGGCGCCTCTCGCCATATCGCTTTGAGACAATTTCTCAGAAGTGAAACGTCTTTGTGCAAAAAACCCCTAATAAAGGAGGAATATAATAAGGTACTTCGAGAATATGCTGATTTGGGTCATATGCATGAAGTCAAATATATTAAAGGTGAAGAGTCTTCGAACTCTTACTACCTTCCACACCATGCTGTGCATAAACCAGACAGCACTACTTCAAAACTGAGAGTGGTTTTCAACGGTTCTTGTCCCACATCTAATGGAGTGAGCCTGAATGATGTTCTTCGCACTGGTCCCGCTCTCCAAACCGATTTGACTATTTTGGTTGTTAAGTGGCGATTATTTAAATATGTTTTTAATGCCGATATCGAGAAAATGTACCGGCAAATAATCGTGAACCCGCAGCACACTGCATATCAAAGAATCCTCTTTAGAGATTCTTTGGACGGGGAGATCAAGGACTTTCAGTTGGACAGAGTCACCTTCGGTCTTAATTGTGCCCCTTATCTGGCTATCCGCACCTTGTTGCAACTCGCCAAGGACTCCCAATTAAATTACCCCCTAGCATCGGAAATCCTCAGCTCTAGTACATATGTAGATGATGTCTTAGCTGGTGCACATGATGTACCCGAAGCAGTAAAATCACGAGATCAGCTTATTGAGGCCTTAAACTCGGCAGGTTTCCCACTCAGAAAGTGGACTTCGAACAACAAAGAAATTCTGTCAGGCCTGCCGAGCAACCACCTGCTAGCTTCTGATTTTCTGGAATTACACAACTCCAGCGAAGCTAAGACTTTAGGTATCCGATGGAATGCTAAAACGGATCAGTTCTATTTTATGGCAAAATGTTTGGACAAAAAAGATTCGTTTACGAAACGAAAAGTTCTGTCCACGATTGCCAAGCTGTTCGATCCCGCAGGTTGGTTAAGCCCAATAACTATAGTAGCAAAGATGCTAATGCAACAAATCTGGTTGGAACAAACAAATTGGGATGAGAAGTTAAATCCAAAGACTCTCAGTGAATGGCAGACGTTTTTGGATAACTTCCCCCATATTAATTTTATAAAAATCTCCAGATGGGTTAGTTATACTCCAAACTGTCAAATACAGTTTCATGGATTTTGTGACGCCTCAGAAAAGGCGTACGGGGCCGCTATATATATTCGGGTACAGGACACTAGTTTGAATGTTCAAACTCATTTGCTTCTCGCAAAAACAAAAGTTGCTCCTGTCAAAACCATTTCTATACCCAGATTAGAGCTAAGTGGAGCTGTTCTCCTCGCAAAAATGGCAGATTTTCTCCTGCCAAAAATGGGTATAGAAAGCCAAGGGTTGTACTTCTGGACCGATTCCACAATTGTTCTCGCGTGGCTTAGAAAACCACCTTGTTCGTGGTCTACATTTGTAGCCAACCGCGTTTCCAAAATTTCGGAAAGCACAATGATCGAGAATTGGAATCATGTAAGTTCTGAGGATAACCCGGCAGACCTCGCTAGTCGTGGTCTTTCTCCTCAAGAGTTAGGAGAGAGTCATCTTTGGTGGCATGGTCCCAAATGGCTTAACCTCAGCCAAGAAATCTGGCCAATCTCTCAGCCCAAGGATTTTGAAACCACACTCGAATCTAAAGCTATTCGAGTTCATACAGCGTCAGTTCTTCCATTTGAAGATATCTTGGCACGCTTTTCCAGCTTTCCAAGGGCCATTCGAGTCATTGCTCGAATCTTCAGGTTTTTTAAGCGGGTTCATCCTGCATACAAAGAACTCTCGAATTCTTCTTCCATCACTCCTGGTGAGGTTAAATTCGTTCAATCAAGGCTTATCCAAATCTCCCAAAGAGCGCATTATGCCTCTGAATATTCGGAGTTAGAAAATAACAAACCTGTGGGAAAAAAGTCGACGATACTATCGTTGACCCCATATATTGACGACAGTGGACTTCTAAGAGTCGGTGGAAGACTGAATAATGCCCCTTCAATGAGCTTTGATGAACGGCACCCAATAATATTGCCGTATAATTGCCATTTCTCTAAACTAATGGTAAACTTCATTCATTTGGTCTCGATCCACGGTGGCAACCAGCTAGTCCTGCGTCTTTTACGCATGCGATATTGGCTGGTAAAAGCAAAAAACCTCATTAGGTCTACTATACACAACTGCAAAACATGTGTTTTGTATAAAAAACGGGAACAAACGCAGATGATGGCTGCTCTCCCGGCGTCTAGAACGCAAATTTCGAGACCATTTGAAACAACGGGTGTCGATTTCACAGGCCCATTTGATGTAAAAAACTTTACAGGTCGAGCTTGTTTAATAACAAAGGGCTATGTGTGTGTCTTTGTCTGCTTTTCTACAAAGGCCATACACCTTGAAGCCACAAGTGACCTTTCAACTGCCTCGTTCATGGCAGCTCTGACACGATTTGTCTCTCGCCGTGGTTGTCCCAACCATATATATTCAGACAATGGCACAAACTTCGTTGGCGCCTCAAGAGAAATCAAACGAGACGTAAAGGCATTCCTTAAAATTTGGCCTGAAACCATCTCCAGTAACCATAGTTTTGCAGAAATCAATTGGCATTTCATTCCTGCAGGGGCTCCTCATATGGGAGGTTTATGGGAAGCAGGAGTAAAAAGCTTCAAAGCCCACTTTCGGAAAATCACGGGTTCGATGAAATACACTTTCGAAGAGCTTTCCACTCTATTAGCTAGAATCGAAGCGTGTTTAAATTCTCGCCCCATAAGCCCAATGTCTGAAAATATTAATGACTTTGCACCCCTTACACCAGGACACTTTCTGGTAGGTGCACCTATTCTTGCAAAAGCAGAGCCAGAAATCAATGATAACCCTATATCATTGGTCAACAGATGGCAAAAATTGAAAGCTATGAACCATATGTTCTGTAGAAGATGGAAATCTGAATATTTGTCAGAACTCCACAGGCGGTACAAGTGGAAGTATCCACAGAAAAACCTAGCTGTTAGCGACTTGGTAATTATTCGCGAGGAAAATATACCTCCAAATGAGTGGAGATTAGGTAGGGTAGTAAAAATTCATCCCGGACCTGATACTAAAGTACGAATAGTCGACGTTCAAACCCAACGAGGCATAATTAGTAGACCAGTAGTCAAACTAGTTGTTTTACCAAACGAAACTCACTTAATGTAAATATTCTAAACTAATGTTATTTTCTCATTTAGAAAAATGTCTCAAGTCGATTGTGGTCTCTGCAAAGCTAATCACCCTCTACGCTTGTGCACCGAGTTTCGCCGAATGACTCCCGAACTCCGGTTGAGAACGGCGCTAATGTATCGCTATTGCAGCAACTGTCTCGCTGCAACCCATACAATAAGCGAATGTGACAGTGTGATCCGGTGCAAACGATGCGGAAAGGCTCACCACACGATGCTGCATAATGACGTAGTCGATGACGTAATAGACGAAGACGTGGTTGAGCTTTCCTGGGCACAACAGATGGATCTAGAGGACGAGTTGTTAGCAGAAATCGAAGCTGACAAGCAGAAAGAAGCACCGCCTACTATGACGACTGATGACGCACTCGCACATCCATTACGACCACCGCTCAATAGGACGCTGCCAACTTCTCGACAACCTCAGCGCATACCACTTGCTCATGATCGAGCCAGACTCGACTCGTCTCGTCGACTTAAGCGAGCTGGTAACTTCAGATCGGACTGGCGGCATGGAAACGACCGACTGAGACTCGATTCGTCTCAGCGGCGTAGCCCGGACCGAACGGGACTCGACTCGTCCCGTCGGCCACCCCAGCCGAAAAGAAGGCGCGGTCAAGGTGCTCGTCGAAGAAGAAATGCGCGAACTATAATTGAGCAGCGAGCAGCAGCCCTTCCTTGGCAGCAAATGTTGGCGCTATCACCAACGGCTTTAGTAAAAATACGTGCTGCGGATCGTTTTTCCGTGGTTCGTGCGGTGCTTAATCCAGCGAGTCCGGCGACCAGCATCTCTGATGAAACCGTGGCAAGACTTCGGCTCCGCACTCAAAAACGTGGCGGCGGTCGAGTGTGCGATATCACGCTACGCAGCAATCTTGGCGCACAGGATGAAATATCAGTCTGCGCGAAGGTTGAACACATCATCCCGACGCCGACTCCACTGCGCTCATTAGCGCAACACACAGTGGGAGTTTTCAAAAATTTAAGGCTAGCCGACCCATCGTTTTATAAGGCATCACCGATCCAAATGGTACTTGGAGCTGACCTTTACGCGAGGTTGATGCAGCCTGGCACGATGCCTCCCCTGGTAGCAGGTCAATTGGTCGCCCAAAATACGCTGCTGGGCTTTGTAATCTCTGGCGTCACCCAGTAACAAACTGCAGCCGATTAGTCTTAAGGAAAATGAATTGTTATTTATGAATTTGAATTTTAATTGTTATATATACATACATAAGTTGCAAATGAAAATAATATATGAATTGTAAATGGTAATATGCGCTTTTCGCAGTAATACTGCAAGGCGGGCGGAATGTTTACTCCGTTCGCCCATTTGGCAACTCTTACCACTTTCGTCAAAAAGCTCTGCTCACAACTTCGAATTTTCTGAAGTTCGTGAGAGAACCGATGATGGTTCTTCTCTTAGCGATCCTCATAGACGATAGACGGTGGTAAGTTGAGTTCCTGCAAAGATTTTAATAAAACATTTTCTAACACAATTTGTATGCTTTTTATTTTCACGCCCTTTGGAAACCAGCCCTAAAATCTCCCCGAGCTCATCATGTATGTATGTACATATGTATATAAACTTTTAAAAGAAACATTGAAAGTAGGATATATTAAATATATATGTATGTATATAATCATATAAAAAATGTTTAGTGTAAATTTTCCAATGATTGGCCCATACATATGTACTGAAATATGAATTTTATATATGTATGTATGTATGTACATATATAAGTTTTTAAAAGAAACATTGAATGTAGGATATATTAAATATATATGTAGGTATATAATCAGGCCTTGGCGATGCCAACTTCGCAGTACCCTTTGGCTAACGTCGCGTGCTCGGATTTTGATATGTGAGGTTTCCCTAAATTGCTTTTACTCCATATTTTTGGATGTTGTGCGTTCTCATTAGACATCTGAAAGTCGGTACCGAGTACCGTTCAATACATAAAAATATCGATTCAGCATATCAACACAGGCGTTTGCTAGCACATTATTCTTGTAAATAGTAGAAATCGGAAAATAAAAAGCAAAGAAAGAAGGAAAGTTTGAAGAAATAGTAGACAAAAGAATAAAACAGAATACAAAAAAAAATTAATTAATATTCAAAATATTGATTGCAGTGTTTGAAATAAATGAAATTCAATCAAATTTGCCTACAGTGCCATCTAGCTCAGAGCTAATCAAAAACAAACCTCAAAAATATATTCCTCGTATGAGTATTTTCTAAGCATATTTTTCAAGAAATTACAGAATTAAACTATAAGTTGTATGCAAGGATTCAACTAAGGATCTATTTCTTATTTGAACTTAAATGAAAACCTAAAACTATCCCTATTCGAGCTGTCGCAGAGTTGCTCTAGTCAAAAATGTTTCCTCTATTGTACTTCATATGAGCTTGCCGAACTAGTTTCTATTGTCCACATAAATTATATAGACAAGGCTTATTATAAGATTTAAAAATTAGGTACTTACCACGATGGTGTTAAATCCGGACCAAGCATTGGATATGCATACTGGCTAGAAGGGAATGAATATATGCTCGGCCGCGTCAAACCTAAAATCAAAATAGTAAAATATATATTTTTTCTTCGTCCTTCGTATATGTATGTTTAAGTAAATAGTTTCAATATAACATAAATGCAAATAGTAGTAAAAGGCTACGGAGGAAACTGGAAAGTTTATAATCAGAAATTATCATCCTTTGTAGTAAATAAAAATAATTTGGCGCTTACTCTATTTATATGGCTCAGTGTTTCGAGCATCTCCTACCATTTGTGATCACCTTTATGTTGTACCACAAATGGAGGGACCTACAGTTTTTGCCGACTACGAACGGCAGATGTAGTTTATGCAAAGCTTTTTCATGGCAGAAATACGGAAGATTATTATACCCTCGCGATGTATTTTTGTATGGGCGGTGCCCATAATTTCATAAAACCCCGTTTCTTGGCTTCAAATCTGCTGCTAGGATTAAACTTTACTCAATTTGTTCCAATAAATACAGAAAAACGAAGTTTTGTTTTTAATTTTTCAAAATTTCTGAAAGTTGGGCGTGCTAATGGTCCGATTTTAAAAATTATTGACGGTGATGCTAGTGATATCAATCACAATATGTTCACCAAATTTTGTAACGCTACCTAACATCGTTATTGACATAGGGGCTTTTGTTCGCGAATTCGAGTTTAAACCCAACATAAATAATCAAAACTTAGCAAAAATCTCTAATCCTAATCCGGAGTCAAAAAACTGATAAAAACTAAACTTGATATATATTACCAAAATGTTAGAGGCTTGAATACAAAACTAACTGATTTGCTTTTGAAGAGTTATCACTGTAATTTTAACATTATAGCTTTCACTGAAACTTGGCTTAAACCTCACGTTTTTGATTCGGAGATTCTTTGCAGTGAATATCATATTTACAGAAATGATCGAGAGTGCAGGATCGGTGGAGGTGTTCTTTTTGCTGTCCATTCTTCATTACCATCTGAAGTGCTTAACGTCCCTATCATTGAGTCTACTGAATTTAAGTGCATACGAGTGCAATTAAGCAAGTCTTATATTTATTTAGCCCTCTGCTATATACCTCCTCAGTCTGACTTGTCGGTATATAGTGATCATATTTCTTTACTTGGGATTGTGGACTCAATGCTTAGGCCTCCCAACTCATTGATTGTGTTGGGTGATTTTAATCTCCCAAACATTTCTTGGAATATAATTGATGGTCATATCGTGCCTACCATTAACAACGCCTTTCTGGAGGGGATGACTGAACTTTGTCTGAACCAGGTTAATACCCTGCAAAACAAGTTGGGGAGGGTCTTGGATTTGGTTTTTGTTGACAACATAAACAGGGCCTCCTTAAATCGATGTGATCCATTGGTTTTACCTGAGGATGTATATCATCCTGCGATTGAATTGTCATACGAGATCATAGACGGAGAGCGGGTTTCTGGATCGAAAGCTTTTAATTCTAATGACAGCTTCGATTTTAGAAAAGCTAATTTTAAAAAATTAAACTGTGACTTATCTAAGATAACTTGGCCTTACTACAATGGCGATATTGAGCGTAATGTTTTGGACTTCAACAATACTTTATACAACTTATTTCTTAAACATGTACCTAAAGGTTCTTGTATTCGTGATGAATCAGCCCCTTTATGGTTCACTAAAGACTTGAGAACTTTAAAAAATAAAAAAATGCGTTCTTTTAAAATATATAAAAGTACTGGTCGTCATGTGGATTATCTTAATTATTCAGTCTTGCGACATAAATATCTAGAATTAAATAAAAACTGTTATGAAAAATACTTGAATAAAATGAAAATGAACATTATCCACGACCCGAAAGCTTTCTATGGTTTCGTTAATTCTAAGCGCAGAGTAAATGCATTCCCTTCCGCAATGAAATATCAAAATACTGTGTCATGTGATAACGAGATTATTGCCAATCTTCTTTAAATCTAACTACACCACTCAATTTAAATATAACTGTATTTCCTATCCATACAAGCTGAGCCCCAATAACTATATTAATATTTCAGTCATATCATCAGATGATGTTTTTCATTATTTAATATCTTTAAAAGAATCATTCAAGTACGGCCCTGATATGATCCCGACATGTTTCCTAAAAAAATGTGCAAAGCACCTGTACCTGCCATTATCGAACTTGTTTAATTTGTCCCTCCAGCAAGGAGTTTTTCCGTCAATATGGAAAGAGTCTTACATAATCCCCCTTCATAAATCTGGAAGCAGGTCTTCTATTGAAAACTATCGTGGTATAGCTAAACTCTCTTCTATTCCGAAGTTGTTTGAAGCTATTGTTACCAATCAAATGACTTATCCGATTTCCTCAATAATAGCAAATTGCCAACATGGCTTCTGTAAGGGCAAATCGACCATTACAAATTTACTTGAATTTACCACCCATGTTTCAAATGGGTTTAGGGAATGCATTGATACTGATGTTATATATACCGATTTTAGTAAAGCATTTGACAAAGTATATATGTCACTCTTTACTCATCCGTAAACTAGATCTGCTTGGTTTTCAACCTGGTATCCTCTGTTGGATGTCTTCTTATATCTCCGGTAGGACGCAAAAGGTAGTTTTTAAAAATTTTCATTCTGGGATCATCGATGTTTCCTCGGGAGTTCCTCAGGGCAGCCACCTCGGACCGATTCTGTTCCTGCTATTCATAAACGACATTTCTACAGTAGTAAAGTATTTTAAAATATTGATGTACGCGGATGATGTTAAACTTTTTAAGACTTATGCCTCGGCTGAAGAAAGATCCTTGCTACAGCAAGATTTGGACAGCATAGTCAATTGGTGCAGCATTAATTATATGCCGCTTAACCTTAACAAATGTAAATTCATGTGCTTTTCTCGACGAACCATTCAGCCGGCCTCCTACAAAATAAATAACTACGTCCTAGAACATGTAAACAGTTTTGTTGACCTGGGTGTTGGTATGGATTGTAAACTCAATTTTAATTTTCATATTAGTTCCACAGTTAATAAAGCAAGGGGTGTACTGGCTTTTGTAAAGCGTTGGTCAAAGGAATTCCGCGACCCGTATATAACTAAAACACTTTTTACTTCATTAGTAAGACCAATACTGGAGTATGGTTCCATAGTTTGGAATCCTCGTTATCAGGTCCACTCAGACCAACTAGAGTCAATACAAAAACAATTCTTACTTTTTGCTTTGAGAAATCTTCGATGGGATTCGCCATACAATCTTGCCCCTTACACTAGTCGTTTAAAACTTATTAATCTTCCTACTCTTTCGAGTCACAGAGAAATGTTAGGTATAATATTTCTGGTAAAATTAGTCAATGGATGGATCTCAAGTCCATTTCTTCTAGAGCAAATTAATTTTAATGTACCCTCCCGTGCAAGGAGAAACTTTAAACCACTTTTCTTGAAACTATGCAGAACTAACTTTGAGTTGAATGAACCGTTTCGGGGTTTATGCCAAGACTTTAACAATCATTCCAGCACCTTTGATGTATCGGACTCACTTTTTATAATTAAAAGAACTATTCTATCCTCTCTTAATAACAGCTAACGATCCAATTTTCTTACTTTGCATTTCTCTAACTTTGTAGTCGGCTGATGAATTCTTATTCTGTAGCTGAGCAGCTTGGGATCTCGACGCTTAACAAACTTTCTTCTGTCACGACTCGGCACCTAAGATTTGTATATTTAAAAAACATCCGTACGTTATGCGGATTGAGCCCCTCGTGCCGGTTGGGCGGGAAAGTGGGTTTCCGTTGGGTTATAATATAATATAATAATATACCCACAGACGTTTTTCTTATAAGTGGGCGTGGTAACGTGAAAGTAGCGTGCAAGTATTACAGCAAGAGATATGCCAATGGGACCCACGTCACTGTTGGCAGTTACAACTTTGAAGTAGTCAAATATGTTGTATACCTTGGATCAAGCATTAAGACCACCAATAATGTCAGCCTCGAAATCATGCGAAGAATAACACTTGCCAAAAGGTGCTACTTTGGACTCGGTAGGCAATTGAAAAGCAAAGTCTTTTATTGACGAACGAAAATCTCGCTCTAGAAATTCCTCATCATGTCCGTCCTTTTATGTGGCGCAGAAACATGGACGATGTTGAACGGCTATAAGAAGGCTTTGGGGGCTTCCGAGAAAAATGTTCTTCGCAAGTTTGATGGTTACGAAGAAGATGGAATGATGAACTGTATGAGCTGTATAATGATATAGACATAGCCAAGCGCATAAAAATTCAACAACTGCGATGTCATGTCGTCCGCATGGATGATGATGCTCCGTTGAAAAAATCCTTCGAAACGGCACCCATAGGTGGACAACGGAGGCAGGGGCGCCCTCGAATACACTTTAAGCACCAATTGCAGAAGGACCTGTCTTCACTTGGTGTGAATAATTGGCGAAACCTAGCGAAGGAGAGAGGGAACTGGCAAAGCTTTTAATTCTCGGCCCAAACCGACAAACGGTTGTAGCGCCATATAAGAAGAACAATAATGTTAGATCCAACTTCTTTCCATCAGTTAAACGTTTGAATGACTTTTCAATTGAAAACAAAATTTTTACAGACAACAACAACACAGTCGAGTTGTTAAGGAAGAGGACCAAATAACAACAGCTCTAGCAGCGTAAGCTTAGCGCAGCCTGTTGAGACACTGGCTTAAGTGTTACGTGGTAGCGTGAGTTCGACTGCCGCGGAAGCCGTGAAGAAAAAAGTCTCATGAAGAGATGTGGTGATCTTCGAAATAGTGCTTTAACTTCTACTGCCTTGGGTGTTGTTGGCCTTTAGCCCATTTAAAAATAAATAAAGAAATAAAACAGGTCAAAAACAACGAAAAAATTAAACTTGTAAGAGTTTTGGTTTCATGTGCTTAAATTAAAAAAATGATTATGCGAACTCATGTACCCAAACAACCGTACTTTTGTTGGAGCGTTGTTAAGTTTATCCCATACATAGTTGTGCCACTACTGAAAAGGTTTTCTCTCAACTGTAATCAATAATAATTTCTAAACGAAATAAATTAAACGTAAGCACCAATAACTCTCAAATGCTAATAAAAGATTATTTCAATAACAATAATTTCTTGAATTGGATTCCATCTAAAGGCGTATTATACAAGTACCTTCGTAGCAAACAGTTATTTGCTATATTTATTCTTTTTGAAATACAATTTCCAGTATTATTAGTTAGTATGAGTTTCAGGGTTTTGATATGGAGAATGAATTGTAACCCGTTCCTCAGGAACTTTACTTTATATATGTATATACAAAAGTTATACAAAAATGCATATGCCTCGGATTCTTATTAAATGCGAATGCAATTATTATTTTGTTTATAACTCTTTTATAAAAAAAATTTAATCATATTAATTTAAGTCATGCATAAAAAGAGCTCACTATAATAAAATATGACAACGCTTATAAACATGTTACAACTTTATATGCAAGAACTAGAACTCCTAACGCATATTCTTAATAATTACATAAATAAAAATGGAATTGCTAAACACAAGCAACTTCAAACACCAACAGATGAATTAACTATCGCAATGTTTTTTTAAACATGTGGTTTTTAGAAGAAATAAAATGCATATAATTTAATGCTATGGCCAAGAATTTAGCTTTATTATAAATATTGGCGTTTGTCATTATGTTTTAAAAATGATTTCGGTCAAGTGACCGCCGCGGCTGGCTCGAATAAATTCCAGGCGAGAGGCCCAAAATCTTCCATAAACTGGCCTTGATCTCAATAAATATCACTGATGTATTTAGATATTTAAACTATATATATGCATATAAATTCCATTAACAAATCTACATTTAACATGTATAAGTCGGGTTAAACAATATTTTTTTGAAAGAGCACTAATAGCAACTGATTTTAGTTCCCTATTGAAAAAGTTATATTGAAGATACTTGTATATCCGCTGATCATATTACCTGTCCCGAAATATTACTGCGAACATTGCACTGTGTTGAACGATTTCGATAATTACGATTTCGAGGCAATCTTCTTCTTCTTTTATGGCGCTACAACCGTGTGTCGGTTTGGGCCGAGATCAAAATGCTTCGCTAGGTTTTGCCTATTATTCACACCAAGTGAAGACAGTTCCTTCTGCACTTGGCCTTTCCACTGTATTCGTGTGCGACATGACCTCCGTTGTCCACCCATGGGTGCCGATTTGAAGGATTTTTTCAACGGAGCATCATCATCCATGCGAACGACATGGCCAAGCCATCGCAGTCCCTGAATTTGTATGCGCTCATACAGTTCATCATTCCATCTTCTTCGGTACCCGTCGCTTACGCGAACAGGACCATAAATATTGCGAAGAACATTTCTCTCGTATGCCTCCAAAGCCTTCTTATCGCTGTTCAGCATAGTCCATGTTTCTGCGCCATATTAGAGGGGATGAGGGATTTGTAAAGCGAGAGTTTCGTTGGTCGAGAAATGGCTGTGCTTTTCAATTGCCTACCGAGTCCAAAGTAGCACCTTTTGGCAAGTGTTATTCTTGGCTTGATTTCGAGGCTGACATTAGTTATTGGTGGTATTAGTGCTGGATTCAAAGTATACAAAATCCTTGACTGATTCAGAGTTGTAACTGCCAACCGTGTCGTGGGTCCCAATACGCGAAGATTTTTTGTTTGTTGCCAGAAGCTACTTTGTTTTGTTCTCGTTCACTGCAAGACCAACCTCATTTGCTTCCTTCTGTAGATTGGAGAACGCTACACTGAAGGCCCTGTTGTTAATGCCAACGATGTGAATATCATCCGCATACACCAGCAGCATCGGTTTTGTTATAAATACTGCAATTGAGATTGGCAGCTCTTATTACGGTATACAGCATCAGATTGAAGAAGTTGCATGAAAGTGAGTTGCCTTGTCTAAAACCGCGTTTGGTATCGAAGGGCTGGGAGAGGTCCTTCCCAACTTGGACGGAGCTAAAAGTTGTGCTCAACGTCACTCTACATAGCCGTGTTAGTTTAGCAGGGATTCCAAATTTAGCCATGGCGTCGTACAGGCTATTCGTGCTGTCAAAAGTGGCTTTAAAATCGACAAAGAGATGGTGTGTGTCGACTTGTTTATCTAGGGTTTTTTCCAGGATTTGACGCAGTTCGTGGCAATCATGTTTTAAACACTTTCATTTAAAGAATGATTCTGCGGCCAGGTTAAAGATTAACGAAGTGTGTTCTACATTATATTCATGGAGCAATAAGGAAGAATGCTGGGTATGCACGTATTCTTGAAATTGGTAATACTTAATAAAAAGGGCAAAAGAGGCAGTAATTTGTTAACAACCTTTCGCTTTCCTTTTCACATACAATAAAATATCGTCGGCTTAGAGAAGAAACTGATACATAAGTCGGCTATTTAAAAATATTATAGGAGATAGGAGATAAAAATATGAATGTTTTTACGCATTCTTTAATTTTTTTCGGTGCATAGTACAAAAATTGTATACCTATTTTCGAAAATTAAATGCCCACGTAATCACGTTTGTTACAGTAAAAAATATACATTAGAAGACGAAACGGCATTTGCGATGATTCTATTTATTTTGATATTATTTCTATTGAATTTGCCATTTTACTTTAATAATAAATACTACACTCTGTTCACAAATTATAGCACAAACACATATTGACAATTTATTTATCCTACAATTATTTATAAATATTTTTCAATAAAAACATCGTTAATTTTCTTACGAGCACCATTATAAACAATTTTTTTTAATTTTATAAAAACTGCAGAAAATATTTTTAAAACTTCATCAAACTTTCAATCTTCTTAAACAATTTTTGTTAATTTTTGGGGTATTCAAATATGTAGCTCATTAAATTTTGGGCAAACAAATTGCAAGTTTACAGTGGCTACGGATTAACACTAATTTTTGACAATTTTGATATGGTTATGCTATAATTTGGGAACTGAGTATTGTATGTTACCCCCGATAATCAGGTGTGCTTGACTCAACGATTTTACGATTTACTTAAGAACAACTATAATCTTTCTTTAAAAAAACAAAAAAAAGAAGCTATTTGAAAATTTGTATATCTTTCCACGCAAATATCTCAGAATTTAATAAACCGAATTTCAATTTTGTGCAAATATACACATCAAGACCTTTCAGTTGATATACATATATTCATCTCTGTAGCCATTGTAGCTTAATCAAAATAAGCACCTCTTTACAGAATATATATATGTATATATATATAGATATCGAAAAAATATAAAACTTTTTAATGAATTTTCTCATTTGATATTTTTAAAGTTTGTGCAATTTTTGCGCATTACTTAATATATTTATTTTCGTGCATAATTTCGTAAATTTTATGGTAAGTCCCTTGAACTTGCTGAAGGCTACAATTTGAAACTGATGAAGCTAGTTAAATCTGTACTTATTGTACTAAATTGTCTTGAATCTTGGTTTCCATCAGAGGAACTGTAAGTTTGTTGACTTAAAAGCGCTCTCAGTTAGTAGCGATTGTAGTCTTTTACTTTTTTTTGAAACTAAAATCATAAAACTATCGTTATAAAAGACCCGGCATACTCGAGGTCTATCCAATGTCCGACGCAAAATATCTACCTCTCTAACTTCATCTCTTTCTATCTTTGATCCAACCAAGTTAAACAAGCACGTTTTGTTAACTTACTGTTAGGTGAAATCGGTGGCGGCAACGTTGAAAATAGCCATTCATTTTCACTTTCAAACATGTGCGTGCGTCTTCTTTTCGAGGGATGCTGTTGACAACATTCTATAACTAACGAGGACGGCCGCTCATTGATATGTACATGGCAATCGAGCTAAACAAGGAACTTTTTGAAAAAGAATAAAAAATTAAATCGAATCGAACAATATATAGTATTTAAAATATTTGGAAATAAGGATCACCCATGCAAATACATTAGGATATACAAATGTATATGTAGATATATTCATACACGCATATATATATATAGACACACACACACATGCGAACGTACGTGTATTTAATTACGCATATACATTCGCGTTGCTGGCTTGTGTTATTTTTCGTTTGTTTCTTTCTCGGCTTTGTTGTTGTTTCGGCTTAGTTTGTGATATCCTTTTTTGGGCTTTTGACTTTGTGTTTAGTTCGTTGTGAGTTTTTAATTTTCCATTCCCACGATTTATACTGCAATTATTCCTGTTGGTTATACTCTGTGTTATTTAATATGCAACCCCCCAAAAGGGTTGGCTTGAGTAATACCCTCAGTTCTATTGTAATGTTCGGCGACTAGGTTGTTGCGCTGGATGAGTACTTATAAGTACATACATACATACGAATAATTACGTAGGTATGTATGATATATGTATGTTTATGAATTTAAAATACTCTTAGTTAAGTATATGTACACACATTCATACATATGTAAATGCAAATGTGTATGTGATATGGGCATGTACATTTGTACATATATATATATATATATATATGTATATATATAGATGCTTTTATAAATATGTATGTATATACACCTTTACATTATTTACAGTTAGATATTTATACTTATATATACATATGCAAATGTGTGTGTAATATGTACATGCACATACATATGTATATGTGTATGTATGCTTTCATATATTGAATATGGCGTAGAACTATGTACGTACTAACACAATTGATAATACAGTGTTGGAAAAATTAATACATTCCCTTATTACTCTTTACTATTGCATAACTTTGTATATTTTTGTGATATTTTTTTGAAATCATGAATGGAAAAAATAACATGACATGCTCTGTTTTGTCGTTTTCGTTGAAGAATTGCCGAAATTTCCGAAATAAATTTCTATTAACTGATAGTGATTTGTTGAGTGATAAGTTTTGAATTAATATTGATAAAAAAATTCGAAGTATCATAGAATAATAATCTTTAATTAGTCGCGCCAAGCATTGGGGAAATCCATACAAAAACTGAAAATAATGGAAAATCCATTCGCGAAATAGCAGGTATAATGAAAGGTTCCAAAAATATGGTATTTAACGCCATGATGGAAAAAGAAAAAGAACGGAAGAAAGCTTAAAACATCACTACAGTTTGGCAATTGACCACCAAATTGTCAGAAAAGGATCACTTTTGCCCTTCAACGATATCAAGGAAGGATTAAATGCTCTAGTAACAACAGACTACAAGAAGCATGGTTCAATGGCAGAAGTTCCACAAAGAACCGTATTTGAGCACGTGAATCAACTATTGGAGTTCGCGCAGAGGCACATGTTTCGGGAAAACTGGAAAATCGTTCATTGATTTGATGAGAACAAAGTAAACTTATTTGTTTCCGATTGTATAATATTCGTTCGACGTCCACAGAACGCTGTATTTTATCCCTCTTATACTTGAAAGACCATTGAACATGGCGGCGGTTCTAAAATGGGGCTGCTTTTCGGCGAGCGGAGTAGAGTCAATTTTTTGGTTACGGGAGTAGTTGTGCACCCCAGACTACCACAATGTCGTTTATAATGTAATGTTGCCCTATTCAGAGCATCACATTCTGCTGAGATGGGACTTTATGCACTACAACGACCCCAAACATGGGTCCAAGGTTGTTAAATCTTGGTTTCAACGAAATCAAGTTAGTTTTTTGAATTGTCCCTCACAATCACCCGACTTCAACAACATATAACATCGATGGGGAGAGTTAAAAAAGTCGATAGGTGAACGAAGATGGAGGAATATGCAAGAGCTGTGGGGAAAGATACAGGAAGCTTGGTACTCAATACCGGTCCGAATGGTCAACTCCGTACCGCGAAGATGTCAGGAAGTCATTCAAAACAAAGGAGCTTCAACTAAATATTATATAAGATCGACCAAAGTAATAATTTTATAGTTAAATTTGAAAAAAAAATAGAATTTTATCCACTTTAATGTTTGTCCTATTATTCTTTTCAGGCTGCATTACAAAACGCATTAATTTTTATTTTTTTAATCAAAGCTATCAGATAAAAATCAGTCAATCATTATTGAATTATCTGTTTTACCTTCTGTAAAATAGTTAATATTTCGTCTTACGTACACACAAAAATAAAAACTATGATTCCCTATTATTTTTTTCAACAGTGCATATGCTACTTTATTGGCTTTTAAAACAAAATCTTGAATTATTCAACATTGGGTGTTTTTAATTTCCATTTTTGCGGATCAGGAAAAAAAGCTTCCTGAACTATAATATACTGCCTCAAATTAAACTATCGGTAAAGATATACAAAAGATACCTTAAGCGCGAGTAGAAAAATAAAAGACCAATCGATTTCCCCCCCATACTTAATTTACCCTTTCATTTTTAGACGTTAAAACTCTTTCCATATTCAACAGGCTTTCCTCTTACTTCAACCTAATCAAGTGTAATTCAGTCAAAAGTATAAATACATAATTTAGTACAATCGTTACAGTAGAAAGGGTAATGTCATAAAAGAGGTAATGTCGTGAACTGGCTTTTTAGACAAAAGGAATGAAATGATTGACTAGCCGTCTGTAAGGTAGGTGCCCGGTGACTGACGAAGCTTATGCATGCAATATTAGCAATCGTCATGTATTCGTGACCAAAGGTGTGGCAACATTTGTAAAATTTACGTTTTCGGGACGACAAAAGTATTTTTTTATTGTGTGAAAAAAATAATTTGTCTCAGAAAAATACACGAGGTAAGTGTTTTCCGAAGTGAAATTTCCTGCCAAAGGAAAATAATGCTTTTTTTTAAAGAATTGTGTTTTTGACCGAGTTATTGAAGTTAACCTGAAAAATGACCATTGGGGAAACGTCGTACATTTGACGTTGGGAAATGTCGTGAACTATAAAAAGTGAAGTGAATGGAATATACTGATATTTATGTATATATATTCGGAATTCAAATAATTGTTTTTTGTTTAAATTGAGATTTTTTGGAATAAATAAGTAAAATAAATAAATAAATACATTTTTTGAATATTTTTTATCCAGAAAAATGCACAATAAGCAAAGAAAAACTGAAAAACCGAATAAAAAAGCTTTGGAAATGGCAATGGAAGCTGTCAAAGAAGGAAGCAGTGTGCGAGGGGCAGCACTTCAATTCGGAATAGCGCCGCCAACTTTGCGTGACAGATTGCAAGGAAGAGCACCTAAATCAATAGCTCATGTCGGGCAACTGGTAAACAAATAATTTTTCAACTGTTTGTGAAGGTTTTTCTATAGTCCTTGTGTCGCAAGCAACTTTGAAGCCGATGAGGATTCAAACAAAATTTTTTTCAACGTTTTTTTCCATGACAACCATTTGTTGTGCATTCATGAAGCCTCCTTTTTAAATATTTCTTCTAACAATTTTTACTTCTTTTAAATTTTTTTATTTTCAACTGTGTTTCTCAACTCCATATGAATTTATATTGATATAACTTCATCTAGCAAATAGCTTAATTTTACTTCTTTTCAATTTTTTTATTTTCAACTGTGTTTCTTTACTCCATATGAATTTATATTGATATATGTAACTTATATATGGGTCATTCCACGAAGAATTTACACTAAAAAATTTATTTCGGTCAGAATAATTTTTTTATCGTTCTAAATATAAAAATAAAAGACACGTATTTTTTCTTTTATATGATATGATATGTTTAATTTTCGAGTACTGAAATTTTAAACATTCGAAGTAGCATAAATCAGATTTTTTTCAATAATCTCTCGTAAGGAAACCATTTCACGTAGAAGGAGGATTTTTCCAGGATAAGTTATCAATCGTTGAAGGTTTGTATTGAGCAACGTTGAGCAAATTTACCAAAATTTATCAATTATTTATTTAAAAATTAGGTCACTTTTATAAACAAATTGCTATTTTTAAAAATGGACATAATGGAATCCTATTTGTTTTTTTTTCGAATTCTACAAATGTACCTCCCAAGGAACATTTTATGAAAGAGTGGTAGTTCAAATACTTTTGGAGTTACATGCAAAAATATAAAGCCATGTTGACTCCGTTGCGAGGCAATTTCGCGGCACCGAGCGCGCGGCTATGCTAGAGCGCTTATAAACATTTAGGGATAACTTTCGTAAAGTCGACAAAGAATGCGAAATCGAATACATCGAACGGTACGATCGATTGTTTATCTAACATGCCTTATTAAATTAGCTTGTGGAAAAATAAATTTATCAACATTTAAGTTAACTCACTGTTATTGCTATCAGCTCGCCAATAAAACACTTTGGTATCCTTGGATTCACAACACTTATTATTTATTACAATTTACGATTTATTGACGAGATTCAGATTAACCGCAAGGCTTTTGTTCGTTAGGATTGTCTTATACTCCAGATCCACCCGATGGTCATACTTTAGGACTCCTCGAGTAATTAGGTGGTTGAATCTTGTGTGTCCCACCTTTGGCATAGACAAAACCTAGAGTAGCAGAGTTCCGTTGGAGTAGATTGACGGCTTACTATATTCTAGGGCTTCGATGACGTTACTGTATGGAAGGACTTCTATTTCGCTTATTAGCTGGTTAATCTCTGCCTTGTTGAGTAAGTTACTGTTGACCACGCCTGCCTTTGCCATTTGGCAAGTGCGAACTAGCTCATAGACGTCGTCCTTAAGAATAATTAGTTTGTTTTGAATTTCTTTAGAGAACTTCGCTAGATGGCTGCGTCACAGGACATCATTCGTGGAGGTTACGATACCGTTGACAGTCTGCAAAAGTTCCTGACTTTTTTTTTTGAAAATTTCAGAGTTAACCTTATATTGGTCTCACGGTCATAACGTGAGAATCAAGCTCGAACAGGACATTTGCTTGCGTATAAATATAATAATGATAAGCTTAATCCTAAGAGTAGCCCCAAATAACTTAGGGTAACTATTATAAGTAAGCGGAATTTATATTAAAAAATAGGAGTAGTGATTCATAAAAAATTCATATCTTATGACAGGCTATTTATCATTTTAAATATACAGCTGTGTTACAATCTAGTGAATTTCATTTATAGATTTTGTGATTTAGAGTGCGTATGCCAAAATTTTAACAATTCGTAAGCATTTAGCATCCTTATTTTGTAAGGTTTTGTGCTTGACAGTTTTATTTAATGCAACATTTTTTGCATAATTTATTGCATCATTTGTTTCATTTTCATGCGTTATTTACGGCATACTTATGCTTTTATACTTTTTCGTTCGTATTCTTTGTTGCATTGCCTCAGGAAGGCTCGCGTTATTCCCTTTTAGTCATAAGCGTTAAAAGTTGCAAATGGCCTACTCATGGCACGAGTGACTTCACGTCAATTAAAGCCATAGTCCCCCTGGTGGAGTTGAACCACTTCGATTGTTGTCACTCGGACCACCGAGTTTACTGGAATTGAACCAATATGATTTAATCGAATACAAAGGATACTGTGTACCCAGACCGCTGAGGCGCAAGGATCTATGCATGAGTTTTTTTCCTCTTGACCGACATTGTTTGTAATATGATTTTAGACATTTTTTATGTCTGTTTTATGGAATATCTTTCCACTTTGGGTAATAACAGTTGTATTTCTGTTTTTAGCAACCGCTTCTTTTTTGTAAAGCGGTTTCTGTTTACTTTTGATTTTGTTTGTTGGCAATAAATAATTCATCGCCATTGTTGAAATTGCGTGGGGGCGAGCGAGTTTTATTGTTTCTTGTGTTTCTACTCTCTGGCTCATGCAATAGTAATGCTTTAATATCCTCAAGTGTATGTTCCCTAAAGTTTGCCAACTCCTGATAAATTATTGTAGCCGTTCTGTTGAGGAAAACGGCGACGGGTTTCCTTTTTATTACCGAATGTATTGTATTATTGTTCCTATCATATTTGTTTAGTTTACATGTTTCGCATTGACTAATGTATTCCCTTATATGTTTAGACATAGCTGGGAAATAAAGTTTCTCAAGGATTTGTTCCCAATTTTCGCGAGCATTTTTATGAGCACGTTTCTGCTCCTGTTCGATTATGTTAAATATCCTGTCAGCAATCGTAACATCCTCGACTATGCGTTGAGTAGTTCTAATTTTGTATCTATTGAAATTATGGACATAAGCGGTTTGCAAACCATGAAGATAATCTTCTGGAACTTTAAGGCCGTTTATTACATTTGGGTTAAGATTTTTTTTAGGACAGGCACTAGAGTTTCGCAGTTTATTATGGGCATCGTAATAAAGTACCTTTTGTAGCCCGTATGAGGATTATTTGGTTCCTAAACGCATTTATAGGGACCTCTACGTGTGGAATGAGGTCTGAACTATCTTGTTGAGCAGAATGCATTGAGCCTTCTGATGCTGCATCAGCAACAGTGCACGGCGGCTGAGCAACAATTGAGTCTGTGAGTGCATTTACTTCCGTCCTAAGACGGGAGAGTGCATCGGCGACCACGTTCGTTTTGCCTGGCGTGTAAATTAACTCGCAATTGTACTGTTCTATTCGCGCTTTCCATCGTTTGAGCTTGGCCTTGAAATTGCGATTACTCATTGAAAATATCAGTGGTTGGTGGTCGGTATAAATTATAATTTGCTTCGCACCATTCAGTTAGGATCGCAGATTGTCAAGTGCCCAAACAATGGCGAGAAGCTCCTTCTCATTCGTGGCGTAATTTTCTTCTGATTTGTTCAGAGATCGCGAAATGTAAGCTATCTGTCGTCAGTTTGAATGGTTTCTCAAAATCCGGAAAGGCTAGTACATCGGCAGACAAAAGGAGTTGCTTCAAGTCGGAGAGCATTCTTATCAAGTTCATTGCTTACCCTTTTAGACGCGTTGGCTTTTACCTGTGCGTTTTGCCCTCGCGTTAGATTAGTCAAGGGTTTAGCAACTTTGGCATAATCCCTAATAAATTTCCTTTAAATCTTTCAGATTTTCTGGAGGTAAAATCGTTTTTATAGCTTCCACATTTTTTTGGGTCCGCGCGTACTCCATCGGGAGTAATTACATAGCCAAGAAATTCTACTTCCCTTTCAAAAAAAACATGTCTTGTCTAAATTTACTTTCAGATTTACTTCATAGAGCCTTGAAAAACCTTTTTCTACGTTATCGAGGTGTTCGTCCGTTCATCGTCGAGAAGGCTATCTTGGGCACGTCCATGCCTTTCATCGGTATTTGGTGGAAACCAGATGTTAGACCTATTGTGGTATAATATTTAGCCTGCCCAAGGCTACAAAGCTTGGCATTAATGTCAGGGATAGGATATGTATTAGCAATTGTTACCGCGTTCAGCCTCTTATAGTTAATTACCGTGCGGTATTGTTTTTCGCCGTTTGCTTTTGGTTTTTTTGGCACTACCCAAATTGGTGAGTTGTAAGGACTTTTCGAGGGTCGTATCACACCCTCGGTCAGAAGTTCGTTCACTTGTTTTTCAACTCCTTCCCTCATACATGCAGGATATTAATGGTTCGAGATTTGGGAATATTTTTGTAGCAATTTATCGATTTTTTTGTTAATTACCGAAAGGCAAATTGTTGCCCAACGACAAACTTAAACTCAGTTGAGTCGCCTACGCTTTCAAATAACCGAAGCTGTGTTTTGTCCTTAATTGACACGGATCCCCCTACAGAGGCAACATTAAATGGGGATTTTACCGGTATTGTTTTCGTCGCGATGGTCTTTTGAATAACATTTTTATTTGCACCGGTATCAACTAGGAAATCTAGCACGCGACCATCAGGTAGCGTATGCTCTAACTATGGTACGCTAGATGACCGGAGGATAGAAAATCCTCAGGCTTTTCATCGCTTACACATTCAGGTTGTTGATCATTGTCTAGTCCTTCACTTTCCTCCGGAACAGTGTGAAAGAATCTTTGTTGTTTCCGTGGTAGATTCTCAGACTTGGCACCCCGTTTGAATGGGTTAAGTCTTTTCATATAGTTTATATTTCGGGTCTGTACTGAAGGATCAACCTCAATTTTTTCCACAGACTGTCGCACAGCGGTGCTGTGGTTGTTCTCTCGTACAGAAGGACGTTCGTTCTTTTGATATGAAGGACGATAGTCCTGAGAGCGCCAATTGGATCTCGGAGGAAGCTGTGGAGGGTTGTTTATATTATATGCGTACGAGCTGCTCGGCAAGTTATTTATGGGCACAAGTACTCGATTAGTAGTAGAAGGAGAATGTAAGGAGAAATTGCGGAAGTCCACATTTTGTATTTCAAGACAGGCCGAGTAGGCTTCAGGTAGAGTTTTAGGACGCTGTATCAGAAGCATCCTAGACATATCCCCATTAAGCGCACGAATAAATACATCGAGAGCTCGGTTACGATACATTTTTATCACGACTTCCGTTTTCGACTCGGTTTTAATTTTGTTTATAATAAGTTGCGTAGAACTCGTCAATCCTTGACCCTTTTTGTTGCAGCTGATGCAACTGGTGCTCAAGGGTGCGGATGTCGCGTTTGTCCGCATAATGCAGGGAGAGGCACTCCCTAATTTTTGCCCAATTGCTGTTGAACATATTGTAGGATATCAGAGCGGAATCAGCAGCACCCCGTATGTTGCAAGATCGCACGATAAATCGGCTTGCTTCTTACGACCTCAAAGCTGGAGAGGATCACTTCTACGGAGTTAACCCAGGACACGTACTGTACTGGGTTGCCATCGAAAATTTGAAGTTCTATACTATTTCGGAAATCACCACATTTCATAAGACTGAGCTCAAAAAAAATTAAATACATTGCAAACGCGTTGTTAAAATTTTTGAACACAAATTGAAAACAACAAAGAAGAAAAAAAATTGCTTTAATTAAAAACATTTTTATCAAATTTAATACTCACATTTTCACTATATTTCTGTACTATTATAAATTATTGATATAAGGTGGATATTCCTTCTGAATATTATTTTTGAAATTTTCTTGGACAACTAAAACAATGCGCGTGTTAACAACAATAGAGACAATATTGGCAGCGTTCCGCGGCAGAGGCAGTTATTTTTGGTCCCTGGTTTACAGTCTGCGGTGTATCAAATTTGGTTGTCATCGGTCAAAAGGTTATGACGCAAATCCGTGCGGGTTCATTTTATTTCAATACCTCCTGATTTCTAGGGGTACCAAACATAAGGGAATGCGCCCAGATCACGAATTTAGCAGCCACCGATCTATTCGTTTTTTTTTTAATTTTTTCCAATTAAAGGCAAGCTGTAAATTTAAAAAATAATAAAATAAAAATTGCAGCGCGAGTTAATTACTTGCCTTCAGAAACGTCTTTATTACTCGTCGGTGCTCTTTATCTTAACTCTTACAACTAAAAGAAGAGAGGAACGCGGAACGCTGCCAATATTGTTTCTGTTGTTGTTGACACGCGCATTTGACGAAAAACGAAGTTTTTTGAATTTTTTAAAACTTTCGTTATATGGACAAAAGACAATCTATGTACCAAGTGTCTTTAAGAAATCTTAATTTTTACTCAAGTTAACGTGCCCACTGAGGAGGAAGTTAGGTCTCTCCTGCTCGACATCCTAGGAGCACCACAACGTTCACAAAAAGACCTCCACAACGGAGATCCAGCACATGGAGCCTTAGCAGCGAAGCCGCAAGAAAGTGCCAACAACAACAAGGCACAAGAAGAACAACAAAATGTGCAAAGCAACAGTAACGGTGAAATCCAGTTAGGGTACGTTAGCAACGGTTCTAACACTGAGGCGACAAAACGCGGTACAGTAGACGGCGACGAATTCATTTTTTATTTTTTTTAATTATTTACTTAGTCTTTAGTTTAACAAAACATTACAGACTATAAAGATTATAAAGTTTGCTTAGAACTATTAAAAATAATTTATAAACTAAAAAATAGAGTTCAAAAGATTCAAAAAAACCGATCTTGGGACTGAAAAGTCGATCGTAACAGCATTACTTATACTATTAAATTGTCGAGTGGCACGCGAAATCGGGGCATTGATGGCATATAGTGTTCTAGCATTATCACCATAAAATGGTAAAAATGTTCGAAGAGTTCGCCGGGGAACATTAAACCTAATCTTTTCCAGCAAATAAGGGCAATCAATAACACCTTTAATAATATTGTAGGTGAAGGATAGGCTCAGTATAGATCTGCGACTTTCTAAAGATTTAAGATTTAATAGCATGAGGCGAGAATGATACGATGGTATCGGATCTACAAAGTTCAAAGATCGAAGCGCAAATTTAAGAAATATTTTTTGAACACGCTCAACCCTATTTAAGGCAAGCTGATTATATGGCCTCCAGATAAAGACTGCATACTCGAGGTGCGACCGAACAAAAGAAGTATACAATAATTTGAAGGTGTATGGATCTGAGAAATTTGAGGTACTGCGTCTCACGAAGCCTAACACAGAGTACGCCTTTGATATTATATGATTAATATGCTTATTGAAAATAAATCTTTCATCAAACACTACTCCAAGGTCCTTTATCTCTGTCACACGCTTAAGGACGTAAGACGAAAACGAGCAATTGGTAGGCAGGACATTAAAAATCTTAGAATAGGTTATCTGTGAACACTTATTAAGGTTCAAAGAGAGCCGCGATTTCAAACACCATAGGTAAAGATTATTAATATCACCTTGGAGGCTGAGTGCATCAGCTGAGTTTTTTATTGCGGAGAAAATTTTTAGATCATTTGCATACAGCAAAAATTTAGCAAAGGAAAAGCAACTAGTAATATCGTTAATAAAGAGAATAAACATAAGTGGACCTAAAATGCTACCTTGCGGCACCCCCGAAGAAGGGACAAAAGGAACAATAGAAACAACGCAGCATCTATTCCGCAGATATAAGTCCAGCCAACGTAAGAAAACTGAATGAAAGCCAAAACAAGCTAACTTGTGAATTAGGACTTTATGTGATACTCTATTAAAAGCTTTTGGAAGTCCGTAAATATGCAATCAACTTGAAAACCTGACAGGAAGGCGTCAGAACAGTATTCACTAAGAACAGCGAGATTAGATACAGTAGATCTACCAGTCACAAACCGATGCTGATATGGGGATATTATTGATGTAACTGCAAAACTTAATTTAACATAGTAGAAAGTTTAGAAATATGCCAGTAATTTCTAACATCATTTTTATTGCCATATTTAAAAAGAGGCGTTATTGATGTAAGCTTCCAATCATCAATAAAAGTTCCAAGCGATAGCGATTTATTTAAAATAAACTTCAACGGATGAACAAGAGCTGGACAATTTTTAATAAGAATTGCAGAAAGACCATCAATATCAACAAGTGTAGACGGTTTAAGTTTAGGTATACCATTAGTTATGTCTTCTGATGTAAGACTTAACGATCCAAAGTTAAGAGACGTTGGTATACTAGCAGAGAAGTCTGCAGATATGCCGTCATCTTGAGCAAAGTTTGAGTTAAAAAATTCAGCAAATAAGTTTACAGCATCACTAGAGGTTTGTGCAACCTTGTCATAAATACAAGAAAAGTCCAGATGGCAAGCTGGAGCAACCTTTTCTTGATTTAGCATAGTCCCATAATCTCTTAGGGTTTGATTTAATATTCGATTCAGTATTACGGATATAGTTTCTATAAAGTGTTTTGTTTAACGATTTGAACTCCTTTAGAAAATGTTGATACTTAATATAGTATTATTGATTTTTAAAAGATTTAAATTTTTTTAAAAATTTGTTTTTAAGATTTTTAAGTTTTTTCAAATCTGTTTGAATACCATGGTAATTTGTACGCCTTTTAATTCTTAATCGGTACATTTTTCAAACACAGTTCATACAATATAGACTTAAATTTAGAAAAACCGCTTTGTGTGTCAAGGTTGGAAAATAAACCATCCCTGTTATTAAGAGATAATAATTCATTCAAACTATGAAAATCACATAGTGCATAGTTAAAAGCTAAGCCAGTATCAGTAGCTATAGTAGAAAAAGAATAAAAGTCTAACCTTAAAATTAAGGGAATATGATGCCTGTCCGTAGGTGTAATTGGGTTTACACATTCACAAATAAGAGAGTTTAAGTTATCAGTAATAAATATGAGATCTAAAATTCGATTCTAACTATTACAAAATCGATTAATTTGTATTCAGTTAAGACTTAGTATATTATCTATAAAATATAACTCGTGGTTGGCAATCACATTATGAGCTACAAGAGCGCTACGATATGACTACCGAAACTTTAGTGCATACGTTATAGGAGTGTTTGCAAATGTTTCGTCTGAAAAAGTCTTTAAACGACTAGTCAACATTTAATTGCGCAAAAACACACACTTATAATTATTCGCGAAACGTCATTGAGGTGTTAGTGCCAAAATTTAGTGCCGACCACGATAAAGATGTGCGCAAGTGGGTTGAAGACTTTGAGTATGAAGCCGATACGTATGGGTGCAACGATACTAGCACGTCACCAGTTACAGATATACCGTTAAAAAGCTAAAAGCCCGCCACTGGAACAAACATAGAGAAAGCAGAGAAAGGTGAACAGCGTACGCAATAAACTAGATGGTACAATTGCTCGGCGTTCGGGCACTATTCAGCTGACTGCAAGAAGCCAAGACGACAAAGGGGAACCTGTTTTAACTGCGGAGATCCAAACCATTTGCATAGAAGTTGCCCGAAGAAGGTGGTTGATGCTGTTTTCGAGGACGGCCGATGAGAGAAGATTAGCATTATGGAAATGGCGAATGTTGCTTTGAATAAAACTTTCAGAACGTTACCATGTTCGATACTGGCAGTCCAACTAGTTTCATAAGGAGGTCATTGGTTGAGGCGAATGTCTTACAATATGCAGATACGCAGTTCACCCAGTATAAAGTCTTAGGAAATTCGAAATTAAATTGTTTTGGAAAAGTCAACCTATTTACGAAGTATCGTAACATTGTGAAGTTTTTATGTTTTTCAATTTTGGCGGACCACGCAATGCCGTTTCAATCATTTACCTTTGTTTACAATCGCAACTTGAAATTAATAAAAAATAAAAAAATGAAAATATTAATGACTATTGTAGTTAAAACGTAGAAAATTTCTCAGAAGTCAATACGTTTAAGGAAATCTGTAACATCGAATTAAATAATGACGCAATGAATATTAACCAAAGATTAACACTCGACTGGGGCAGAAATTTTGAAGGAATGAACAAACGGTCGTATAACAAAAGTCTTTTAAAACAAATAGATTGCGAAAGCGCAAATTCAGGTTACTTCAAATATTCCGACATCCTGCCCTCCAAGGCGTCTATCTTTCATAGAAAAAGCTAAGGTTGACAAAATCATAGAGGAACTAGTGGAAAATAAAATCATATGGCACAGTAACTCCGAATATACATCACCCATTGTGTTAACCAAGAAAAAATCAGGGGACATAGGAATGTGTATCGACTACAGAAGCTTAAATAACCAAATAGTTAAGGACAACTTCCCGCTTCCGTTGATCGAAGATTGCCTCGAGTATCTACAGGGAAAAATAATATTTACTTTATTATATTTAAAATCAGGGTTTTACCAGATAAAAATGGACGTAAAATCAATTAAGTATACGTCTTTCGTAGTGCCAAAGGGACAGTATGAATTTCTGCAAATGCCTTTCGAGTTAAAAAATGGGCCTGCGATTTTCCAAAGATTTATAAGCCAAGATAATCGTATATATGGACGATATTCTAATAGCTAGTTCAGCAGTAGAGGTACATTTGAAATTAGTAGAAATAATGCTGATACAGTTATCGGAGTATGGTCATGAATTAACACTAGAAAAATGCAAATTCGCTTTTAACGATATTGAGTATTTAGGATCTAAAGTAACACAAGAGGGCATAAAACCATCGACAGCCACATAAAAGCAATAGCAGAGTACCCGTGTTCGAAGAATCAAAGAGATGTTCAATCATTCCTAGGGTTATGCTCATATTTCCGAAAATTCCTTAAATTATTTTCAACTGTAGCCGGTCCGTTTTACAAACTAATAAAAAAAGATTCTAAATATGAATTCAACGAAGAATGTAGAACGACATTCGAAGAATTAAACACAAAAGTAATGACTTGCCCAATACTGTCGATATACAACCCCAGAAAGGAAACCGAACTACATTGGGACGCAAGTCCATCGGATCCGGTGCAATTTTACTTCAGAGGCAAGACGATAATGCATTGAACCCAATCGCATATTTTTCTAAGCGTACCACAGAAGCAGAAACGCGATATCACAGTTTTGAGTTGGAAACACTTGCAATCATAAACGCCCTACGCCGGTTAAGAGTATACTTAGAAGGTATCAAGTTTAAAATTATCACGGATTGCAACTCATGGGCAATAACCTTAAATAATAACAAGCAAAGAAGTGGCTAGTTTCGATCGAACTTTATATACCCGGCGCACGCTTTCAGCTAAATTTTTAAATTAATGAAGCAGAGACTAAGTTCGGTCAAACCCGAACTTGATGAAAGCCTCTTATTTCAAAATATTCATCTAATCCGATTTCTTGATTTAATACAAAAACACATACCAAATTTGAGCAAAATAGCTTCACTAGTTACAGAAGTATCCCATTTTTACGGGTTTCAAAAACTTACTGGGTCTGGTCCAATTTTAGTGATTTTAAAAATACTGCTTATTTAAACATAATAAAATATCTGTACTAAATTTGGGCAAAATCAATAAAGGATTTCTAGAGATATATGTACATATGAACTGTAAAGTGGGCGGTACCATATGCCTTTTCCAAAATGTTCGTTTAAATGGATTTGTTGACTTAATTCCAATAGTTACTGAAATATAAAATTTCCATAGTTTTGGAAAATTACCGCTATATGGGAGACGGGCGAAATGTTCGTCCTATTTTAAGCCTTTTCATAATCTCACCTAACTAGGTACAATCTAACATGTGTGTCAAGTGTAGACGAAATCGATAAAGTAGTTCCAGACATATACATATGATCTCAAAAGTGGGTGGTAACACGCCCCCCGTACACAATTTCTATACAGTCGGGTTTCCTGCTCGAATACAACACTACATACCAAATTTGAGCAAAAAAGCTGCCCTAATATGGGAGGTGGGCGTGGTTATTGTCTGATTTGGCCCATTTTAAATATCAACCTGCTCTGGGTCAAGGACAATCTACCTATCGAGTTTCATTGAGATATCTAAATTTTTACATAAGTTATCGTCGGACGGACGGACACACAGACATCGCTAAATCGACTTCTCTTTTCATTCTGAGCATTTTGGTATATATGTAGAGGATGTAGACTTCCGGCTTCAAGCAGCACTAGCGCGATCCGAAATTATCCGCATTGAAAAATCAGCTTGAGAAAGAGGAACACAGCACTTTTGAAATGTCATAGGGTTCAGTTTACCAAAAAGAGAAAGGAAACCTTTTATTTTACGTCCCTCAGGAGTTAGAACAGGAAATTATATGGACCACCCATGAAAATATTGGGCACCTTGTCATTGAAAAATGTTATCAAAATAGTAAAGCGAATTATTGGTTTCCGGACATGAGAAACAAAATAAATAGATTTACGAAAAATTGTATACGATGCATAATGTATTCGACACCAATGAAACCAAACGAGAGGTTACTGCATAATATCCCAAAATAACCGATGCCATTCCATACTATCCACATCGATCACTTAGGACCACTACCATCTTTGCAATCTAAGCGAAAACATATTTTAGTTATAATCGATAGCTTTACAAAATACGTTAAATTGTACCCAGTGCATACAACGAGCACGAAAGAAGTTAACACATTTCTCAGTAAATACTTTGAATACTACTACAGTCGTCCTGTCAGAATTTTTCGAATTCATGGATAGTAAAAATATACAACATATTAACGTCGCAGTCCATTCGCCACAAGCAAAAGGCCACTTTGAAAGGGTCAACCGTACACTCGTCGGTAGGCTCGCGAAATTTAGTGATCCAATTTAACACGCGGATTGGGTAAAACATATTGTCAAAATTGAATTTGCTCTTAACAACACAATTAACAGGTCTATCGGTAGGACGCCTAGTCACGTACTATTTTGAATGAGATAGCGAGGTCCTTCTGGGGGAGGGATAATATAGAAACATTACGCGAAATTGCAAAAGAAAACATTGAAAAAGTTCAAAAATAAAACCTAAAACGTAGTAAGTTACGAAATACGAACGTAAAAGAGTTTCTTGTTTCTAGAAGGAAATTTTGTAGTAATAAATATCGTAGATACGACAATAGGAACAAACAAAAAACGTCTGCCCAAGTTTATGGGGCCTTATGTAATATGTACATAAACGACTTCCGAATGATCGATATGTTATTAGGGATATAGAAAACTGCCAGATTACACAGTTCCCTTACGATGGGGTTGTAGAGGCTTGTAATATCAAAATGTGGAAAACTAGCTGTGAAAATCAAAGCAACGCTCAGCATTTAGTTTAGCGAATTTATCATATATAGTTTACTAATTAGCTAAAGCCTTGTGACCGAGGTCGGCCATATATTGTCAGGTTGGTCGAGTTGTAGTGTATAATTATTACATAGGTAAGATGTATGGTAGAACCTAAGTCTAAGCTTATAATTCCTGTATTCTGCTCAAAATAATCTTTGCCAAAGAGTCACACAATTTGGTTAGAGTCTAGATTGAGAATATGCAATCTCAGTTATTGCAAATTGTGCCCACGCGATTGACCAGCTTTCAAGTTGACCACAAATTGCACTTTACGATGATCGATTGCAAAGTTTTTAGCTTGCTTTCGAAAACATCATCGCTGCAGTGTACTGATTGTCAATACGAAATTTTCATTTAGGTTTGGCTTAACCACGGGAAAAAATATGAATTCAAACTATTTAAAAAGTGGAAATTTCGTTTTGCTTTGTATGTTTGTGCATCTGCTAATATAAAAATCAGATTTTGTAAAAATATTTTTTTTTAAGTATTTATTTATTTAATTAATCTAATCACACACCACCACCAGTAGTTATATTTACAGTGTTAATATCTTACAATCTAAAATAATAATAGCTAGTATACATTAAGATAGAGCATAAAAAGAGAATCGATATTAAAAAATGAGAAGAGACGAAATATGGATAGGAAGAAGACAGGAAGAGATGTCGAGACCTATAATATTCGAATCTTCACTGGAGTGAAGTACTCAATACTCCATAGTGATCGCAGCATTCCATAAACTTTGCCGATTGCACTAAAAATGTAGTTGTTCCATGTGTATTAAAAATTACATCAAAATTCTAAGCAGTGTCCACAAATTTGGTCACAGAGTTATTTAATTTTACTTTATTGCTTTATTTATTGATCAAGGTTAAACTTTCTCTTATAAATAGCAATGCATTGGGAATTATTGGGATTCAGAACCAGGTCCACGTATTTACCTCAGCCAGGTCAATGTTGAAGTTTCCAATACAGGCATTGATAGAGTCCAAAAGAGAACTAAAATGCAACTGGACATCATCTGCGTATAGATTAATATTACACACACACATTTTGAAGGTCATTGATATATAACACAAATAATAACGGACCAATAATTGATCCTTTTGGAACACCTTTAGTTAGATTCAGGGATCTTTATATAGAGTCTTTTACATACACTACTTGTGAACGGCCATGAAGATATGATTTGACTAAACCTAATGCCGCCTGTGAGAAATTAAATAAATTGTCAAGTTTTAAGCACTGAAGTAAGTGATCAAACAGGGTTAAAAAGGATACGTTGGTAGTGTCAATATTTACTCTAATGTCTGAGACTTTTAGCAGTGCTGTGACACAGCTCCTGTTCTTTCGAAAACCAGATTGATATTGGCTGAATAGTGAATTACCACTAACGAAATGATTAATCTGAGTGTGCATGATGCGCTCTAGAACCTTTGATAAATAAAGTAAAACAGCGATTCGTCTATAATCACCAGTAGATTTCTTGACAGGTATGATTTTGACCTTTTTCCAGCAGTCAGAAAAGGCCGACGTGGTCAAGACGGTATTCAAGGCGTAAGTGAGATACGGCAGAATTGCTGGCAGTAAACATTTCAGAAATTTTGGATTAATACCATCAAAACCAGTGGCATTCGATTTGATAACAAGTATCGTCTGGACATTATCACAATTATTAACACACTTAAAATAAAAACTAGGCGCGACAACACTTATTTATCACTGTAACGACTCAACAAATTTTTCGTTTAACTCATTTGCATATAAGGCCTCGTGGACAAAATTGTTTTTCTTTCCAATGCCAATTTCGCGGATACGTCTCCATGAAAGTTTGGCACTGATAAGTACTCATGTTCTTGAATCTACAAAAAATACATCGGAAAGTGTGCTATTACTCCGAGTGAAGTATGTAGGCGACATAAAATTGATAGGCAGAAGGCCGATATTTCGCATACAAAGTGAAAACTTATAGTCGGTAAGCAAGTCACTATTGGAATCGCCAGTTAAAACAATATCACTGTACCAAGTTATCGTATTTTCGATAAACTCTACAATGGTTGTTGTGCCACAACAGAAAAATATTGTACATACATGCATATGTACATATGTACATATATCCACTGAATAAAGTAGCAATATGAAGTAGAATCGGATGTTTATATTTTTTTCAGGCAAACTGGATCTTTTACGTATAAAATTACGTTCCAAACGCGTGAAAACTGAATTATGGTCTTATTTAGCATGTTAGGGCAAATCATTTTACTTATGTACTTTAAATTTTTGAAATATCCGCTAAGGTAACTGCACCTAATTCCGTGATAGTACATTATACCGTGGCATTCCGATTTTTTTTATTTATACAAGGAATTGGGAGTGTAATTCATAAAATTAAAAATTCTAGAATAAACTTAAAATTTTCAAGGATAATAATTTCAATTCTGATTGTACGCATGGGATATATATAGGCATGTTCTATGAAGATGTCTAAGCAAAATGTTAAGGACTCGTGTATACCATATATGTATTCTGTAAAATTTAAGTCGTAGGACTTTTTGGAACTATGATTTCATTTTGACCTTCGACAAACATATGTTTATTGATTTGTGTACTACCTAATACATCTAACTATATTTTATTAGTTAAAAATTTATATTTCTCATTATGTACATTTTTCGTTTACAATGTACTTAATTCCGTGCCTATCACGGAATAAGGGTTTTTAACATTTTAAATTTTTGATAATCTGATTGAATTTTTTAGAAAACTATCTCCCACTAAGCCATTTTATCATCAATTAACCCTTGTTGAGCTAATTCCGTGCTACAGTTTTTTTAAGCGAATGGTTAATATTTTAATAAGTTTATTCCGTAGTATACCACGCAATTGCGTTCAAGCAGTGAAAAGAAAAGCTCCAGATGTCCTTAAAATTGGGGCCGCCACTGTTGTTGAAAATCCGAGGAGTCCAACATTTAATGATTAAAAATTTTAAAATAGTTTGCACAAATTACATTGTATTAGCCTAACAATTTAAAATAACAATGAGAGGTTTTAATTTGATAATTATCTAAGCAATGAATTTTGTATGTGAGCAAACCTTAAGAACCTCATTTCTAAAATACGAGTATGAATTTAAAGTTTCGGTAAATACAAATTTGAATTTGTGCTTGAAAAATAATTAATTTTAAGTTTGTTAAGATTTTTATTGTGAACATAAGCTTTTCTAATTTGATAGCGTAAAATCTGTATATATATGCAAAGCCCGGAATTAGGGACGATTGAAGTGTTAATAATTTTATTAATATAAATTATAATACGATTTATAATAGCTTATAAGTTATTGGAAACTAATCTAAATTGATTGATTTAAAGGGGATATTTTAATGTAGTACCACGGAACAAGATACATTTACCTTATATTTTTTTTTCATTCTGGGGAACGATTTTTTCTAATAATAAGTTTGGCGAATACTAAACTTAGGAATAGCAAGATATTATAGATTTTTGCGTGTAGATACTTATAAAAACTAAATCATGTATGAAAGGTCATAATTTTTGCTGTTAGTCATTTCCTACATATTACTTATAATATGCTTTGAAAACGACACGGAAAAAGAGGACTATGTAGGAAGCCAAGAGCTGCAATGCATCGAGGAAATTTTGCGTACGAACGAATTTGACATCCTTCAAGATATTTCAAGACTCACAGCAAAAAAGATATTTGTTTCGCCACCTTGATTACACATTTGTGTTTTTAAATGGATAACTTCCTATGGACTAGTTCGTATCTCTTGTATTTATTTATTTGTGTTAGAGCTCAATGCAGTCCAGACAAACAGCAACCCTAATACACGTACTGCTGAGAGCACATTTGTCATCAGTGTCTATGCTTTGTGCTCGTCTTTCGCTGGCAAGAGCCTTTTTTGATGTGCTGGCAGTCGCTGATTGGTTCAACGCTTGAAACATCCGATTTGGTGTACAAAAAATACGTAAACCGGCAGAACGCGAGTAGCAGGGTCGGAGAACGTTTAGTTCTTTTTTGACACGAGGGAGATCATAGTTTTCCTAATCATTGATTTAATGCAAGATATTTTCAATTATTAAAATAAAGTACAAACTATTAAATACATTTAACATTTTGGCATCCCTTGCGGGGAACCGTCTCTCGCTGACCATTTAATTTTGTTAAACACTTAAATCATTTTAAGTGAATCACAAATTGTACCTCAACTACTTTTTCGCAACTATGTATGTCGGCTGACAAGGTAGAAGTTGTTTCCAGACTAATTTTTAATTTTGCGGCAAACACGAGAAAAGTCTCAAAACAAAAAAGATCGAAGGGCTATCTGGTGGCCAGGCGAACATTATTATCTGATTATTGGAAGCGCTATAATGACGTCCGCGATGAAATTTCTACAACAGGCATTGTTGAAGGGGAAGGGGACAAGATTAAGATGATTTTAAGTGAAACTCGTCTAGCAACTGTAGAGTCGGCATACTGCGAAGCGCTAGGTAAAATACACGACGAACTCGAGACCCATCGTAGTGAAAGTTCTTCAGCAACAATACTTAATAATACATGCGGCGGGTTGAGTAACACTACTGCCTCCAAATTGCCGAAAGTTGTGCTACCCAAGTTCGATGGCTCGTTTGACAAATGGTTAAGTTTTAAAGACATGTTCACAACCTGCGTTATAAGCGAACCTAACTTGTCTGATGTACAACGTATGCATTACTTGAAAGGCAGTCTACTAGGTGAAGCCGAAGCCGTTATTCGCAGTGTTAGTGTCCAGGAAAACAATTTTCCTATAGCCTGGGATATGCTTCAACAACGTTATGACAATAAGCGACGCCTTGTCAAGTCGTATCTACGAAATATCACAAAACTTCCGACAATAAACTATGAGTCAGATGTTGCTATGCGAAAACTTTTGGATACTACTATAGAATCAGTTCGTGCATTAAAGCAACTAGGGCGACCTACTGAACATTGGGACGATTGGCTTGTTCTACTCGTAACCGACAAATTAGATCCTGCAACAGTCAAAGAGTGGGAAATGTCCTTAGCGTCTCCGAATGTTATACCATAATATGAAACATTTGTGCAATTTTTGGGAAAACGTATTCAAGGCCTAGAAGCGGTTTCGTCGACTCAAAAGAACAAAGCAAATTATTCGGCATCATCCAATAACAAGTCAACAGCTTTGGGCTCTATTCGTAGTCATCAGACAAATCTAGGTCGTTGCTTATGCTGCTCAGGTAAGCACGCTTTAATGTATTGCGCGGTCTTTAAAAGGAAAGAACCAGCATCGAAGCTTGAGCTAATTTTAAAGTTCAAACTATGTAGAAATTGCCTCAAAGCAAATCACTCTGCAGACGAGTGTCAATCTTCATATACCTGCCTGAGGTGCTCGTTGAAGCACCACACACTTCTTCACGACAGCGTGTCGTCTCAACGTAGTAGCGTCGCTGCACTTCATACGTGTCCAGACCACTGCGATAAACAACGTTCTACAAAAGCTGAACCGGGTCTCCCAGCTGTTTTGTTAGCCACGGCTTATATCAAAGCTCAGTCGGTGACTGGACATTACATACAACTTCGTGCATTGTTGGACAATGGGTCGCAAGCATCACTCATAAGTGAGTATGCCTCTCAACAATTAAGACTTCGCCGGAATAGGGTGCAAATTCCCATCACTGGTATTGGTGGCCGTAGCGTTGGTGAATCAAAGGGAATAATCTCATTCGTTTTGAGCTCTCCTACTGAACCGACTTTTAGTGTCAACTGGTCGGCACTCATTCTGCCACGGTTAGGAAATCTTTTACCACTGAAGCGAGTCGATGCAAAGCCATACGCTGACTTTTTAGGTCTTTCGCTCGCAGATCTCAATTTCTTCGAGCCTTGCTCAATTGACGTCATCATTGGCGCAGACCTCTATGGTCTCTTAGTAAAACGTGAGATCCAGCACATTTCCTGCGGTGCGTCCATAGCACAAAATACGCATCTTGGTTGGGTTATCTATGGCCGAATACCCAGCTCTGCTTCACCTCAACTATGTACAACATGTTGTACTACGGAAGCTGCTGAGGATTTAAGCAGCTTAGTCCAGCAAATGTGGAAATTTTACGAATGTGACGATATACTACCTACATCCAACATGACGCAAGATGAACTATTCTGCGAAGAATTTTTTAAATCCACTAGTCAGCGAACCAGTTTAGGACGGTATCATATTCGTTATCCGTTCAAAGACGAGTGTGATCTTACAAAACTATCAAGTTCGAAAACTGACGCCATCAATCTCTTCCACTCGCAATAAGCTACGCTTAGAACGAATCCCGAAATGGATCATTTGTACACAGCTTTCATGACCGAGTACCTATCATTAGGGCACATGGAGAAGGTAATTGAAATCGAAGAACCAAAAGCTATATTCCGCATCATGGAGTGTACAAGGAATCAAGCTCTACAACCAAACTTCGTACAGTTTTTAACGCATCACGGAAGACTATAGAAAACATCTCGTTAAACGACTGCCTTCATATCGGACTAAAGCTGCAAAGCGATTTAAGTCAAATTATGACTCGATGGCGACTACACCGGGTTGGTTTCAAGGTCGACATAGAAAAGTGTTATCGCCAGATCTTGGTAAGCCGCGAAGACGCTGACATGCAGCGCATTATCTGGAGAGATGAAGAAGGGGAGCCAGCAGCATATCGTTTACTTACCGTAACTTATGGTTTAAATTGCTCACCATACTTGGCAACTAAAGTACTGAGCACATTATCTGAGGATGAAGAGCAAAATTATCCGGAAGCGTTGAAGGTCTTACGAGAATCATTTTATGTAGATGACTGCTTGCCGACACTGTCGAATCAGCGCTGGAAATACAATACCAACTGCGACAGTTACTCGAAAGAGGTGGTTTCGTCCTACGGAAATGGAACTCAAATTCTGCAGACTTCTGAATCTGGACCGCGAAACGAAGGCTCTTGGTATCTATTGGCTGTGTGATTCAGACTCGTTGGCGTATAAGGTGAGCTTGAGTCCATTGACGAACCAAATCACCAAACGTCAGCAACTATCAGACATTGGAAAAATTTATGATCCTCCTGGCTTGTTAGCACCGATAACAGTCACTGGAAAAGCTATGTGTCAAAAGCTGTGGGTGGCCGGTTTAAACTGGGATGACCCGATCCCCGAACCACTGCATCAGGAATGGCAAAGGTTTAGAGAAGAGTTGGGAGAAATTGAACGCGCACGGATCTTGGAATTAAACGGCGCTCTATTCGCGGCCAAGCTTGTAAGCAAGCTTCCTGAGACGCTTCAATAACCGTCTCTTCAAACATACTGTTGGTCTGACTCAAAAACCGTACTCAGCTGGATTCGATCCAATCCAGGAAAACATAAACGACATGTGAGTAACCGTATAAGCAAAATTCAAGCCACAACATCGGTTGACTCTTGGAAATACGTACCAACAACAAGCAATCCTGCAGACATAGCGTCTCGTGGGTGCATGCCATCCCAATTAATGGAACTGTTGACATGGTGGAACGGACCGAAGTGGCTTCCTTTGCGCCCTCATCAATGGCCCACTCAACCGACAATTGGGGCAGCTAAGAGTGAATAAGTTGTTACGTCACTGGTCACAACGCCATTAAATCAACCACCATCGCTTTTAATGACAATCCTGTTTAAGTTCTCGAAACTTAACAAATTGGAGGCAGTTACAGCCTTTGTTCGACGATTCATAGCAGCGGTAATGAGAAACCACACGAAACTAATCCGTGGTGTTCTGCAGAAGAGCGCACGCAGGCATTGAAACTTTGGCTCAGGTACGTTCAAAACATACATTTTAATGACGAATTGTCTTGTCTTCGCATAAACAGGCCGATCACTACAAAAAGGAAACTTCTTCAGCTTAATCCAATTATTGATGAAGATGGCATCGTTCGGTTAAATGGGCGATTACAGAATGCACGAATTCTTTCTGTATACGAACGTTCTCCATTCATTTTACCACAGGACCGAGCATTGAGTAAGTTGCTTATTGAGCATGCACATGCATCAACCTTACACGGAGGTGCTCAGGCGACGCTCAACTTTTTAAGACAACGTTATTGGATTATCAAAGCCCGATCAGCTGTCAAACAGCATAGATGTATAAAATGCTTCAGGCAAAACCCCACTACGCTAACGCAACTCATGGGAAACCTCCCTTCTCATCGGTGTAATCCAGCGAAAGCATTTGACTTTTGCGGTATTGACTACGGTGGACCGTACTTTATTCGCACTACAAAGGGTAGAGGTTTTCACAGCTATAAGGGGTATATTGCACTGTTTGTATGCTTTGTCACTCGCGCTGTTCATTTGAAACTCGTTAGCGACCTAAGCACCGATGCCTTCCTCGCTGCTTTAAGACGGTTTTTCTCACAAAGAGGATACGTGTCTCACATATATAGCGACTGCGCAACTACATTTGTAGGAGCGAACGCAGAACTAAAAGCTGACCTGGCAGCCTGCAAACAGCAGTTGGAAGCTGCAGCTCGATTTGTAGCAGTCAGGGGCATTTCATGGCACTTTATACCACCAGGATCTCCGAATTTTGGCGGCTTATGGGAAGCTGGCATCAAAGGAGCAATGCATCATCTAAAACGCGTCATAGGCCGCGCAACTCTAACCTTTGAAGAATTTTTTACTGTGCTCAAGCAAGTGGAGGCAGCTCTAAATTCACGGCCATTGAGTGCCTTGACGGATGACCCTAGAGACTTAACGGCGCTTACTCCCGGGCACTCTTTGGTGGGTGGTCCGCTTATCGCTATCCCTGAACCCAATCTACTCGCAATAAACACCAATCGAGTGATATACAAATGGAAGCAGACGTCGAAGAACGTCTGGGGGATTTAGTCTTGCTTCGCGATGAGCGTAATCCACCTCTGCAGTGGCCTCTTGGTCGAGTTGTGGACATACACCCAGGAAACGATGGTCTTGTGAGGGTGGCCACTATACGCACTGCAACGTCAATATTTAAGCGAGCTATTTCTAAGCTGGTTAGCTTGCCGATCGATGCTGATACTCATTCGCACGGTGGGCGGTTTTCACCGGAACATTTCGTCGCACAAAATGGACGAGGTGGGCGCAATGTTAGAGATCAATGCAGTCCAGACACATAGCAACCCTAATACACGTACTGCTGAGAGCACATTTGTCATCAGTGTCTATGCTTTGTGCTCGTCTTTCGCTGGCAAGAGCCTTTTTTTGATGTGCTGGCAGTCGCTGATTGGTCCAACGCTTGAAACATCCGATTTGGTGTACAAAAAATACGCAAACCGGCAGAACGCGAGTAGCAGGGTCGGAAAACGTTTGGTTTTTTTTTGACACGAGGGAGATCATAGTTTTCCTAATCATTGATTTAATGCAAGATATTTTCAATTATTAAAATAAAGTACAAACCATTAAATACATTTAACAATTTGTTTGCCTTAATTACAATTATGTACAAGTGTGTTCTCTAAATTTTGGATCGCTAACTCTTTCGTCGCAGGATATTTATGCCATCACGTTTTAGAGCACACTAACTTCATGCGGTCTGAAAATTTTCCAAAATAAACGCAAAGAATAATTAAAATAACTTAAACATTTTCATTAATATAAATTTTTGAAAATTTCTACCCGAACATCGAATTTGATAAAAAATTATTGGAAAATTTGATGAAATATTTGGTCGAAGGGTCGAGTTAGTTCTAGATCTATTTAGCTAAGAAATTTGTTAGTTTGTCTAAACAAGGCCGTATTTATAAGGCGGGTTAGGGGGTTCAATGAACAATAGTTCGGACTGAAAAAATTAAAACTTTATTTCCGGAAGCTAAACTTAGTAAATTAATTTCACTCTGCGCTCCTCGGTGGAAAGAAAATCATAAACTAATCGGCCTTAAAGCTCGTAAATAATTAAAATAAATAGTTATATGGCCAAACAATAACAAAAAAAAGGGAAAATCATTATGTTTAACTCAGGTTTTAATAAATAATTTCTGCGATTGTTGCAGCACTTGAAGGGTCACTGCATGACTCAGATTTTGACATCTTATCTAAGGCCGATTCATTTTTCAAATCTGTAACCAGCTCTAAATTCGTTATGAGCCTATATATGACATCTATAGCATTTCCCTTCCTTGAATTTACCAAAAGCAATTGAGCATATCGAAGCGAGTTATTACGATTTTTGCACTTACTTAAATGAAAAGTTCAGCGAAATATTCCAATAAGTATGCAAACTTTTAACGTCGATAAATGGTGAAATCAAACTACCACGTATCTCCCAAACGAAAAACGAAAGAACAGGCACAAGTGATCCTGAAACTTATTTTAGGTGACACCTTTTGTCGATAATATTTTTAACATACATATATGTACAATTGCAAGATAAAATTATTCACCACAAGTTAATTGATTTGCTCTTAAAAAGAAATTATGGGTATTCGTCTAAACGCGTAAAACTGGTTTATTTACGAGGTTTACGCAGATACGAGACATTTAAGCGTTTAGACGAATACTCATACTGATTTTACTGTATCAGAGGCAAAATAATTTGAACCTTACATATGTAGGTATTATTTTGGAAGAAAAAAGTGGAGCCGAGAAGAAACTTGTAAGCAATCAACATCTGCAATTGAAGCTTTCGATCAATGAAATAAGGCATTTTCCCACACCGGTCACTACATGCCCGGCGGAAAGATTTTTTCAACACTGCAAAGATTTTTGCGAAATTTGACCAGAGAGGAACGACTTAAAGGCTTAGCCATAATGAGTATTAATTGTGGATTTGATATTGAAACAGATGACTTCGCAGCTAATAAGTCCCGACGACTTGATATCAAAATAAAAAAAAATTCTAATAAAGTTGTCGACCATGACTGTTTATAAATTTGAAAAATTATATTGACGAATTATAAACTTTGATAATATGCCAAGAGCACAGAATCAGGCAGTAAATATATAAAAAAAGCTAAAAAAAATTTAATTATTTTAACAAACCAATATTGTTTAAAAAAGTTTTGATTACTTAATTAGTTGGTGCGCTCACTCCACGTCTCAGAAAGGAATGTAAATTAAAGAAGTTCATCCGGGATATACATAATTGAAATGGGAACCATAGTGATTGAATTTTAGAATTTTCTAAAATTATTGAACCAATGCACCGCCTCAGCTGAGTTGGCGAGCAAGTTTTAAATGTCATTTGGTTTTCTTTTGCTTTGCTAACGCGGAACCTTTAGGCCACTAATATAATTTTTATACCCCAGCGTTCTTGTACACATAACGGTTGTTTGTAACAGCAAAAAATAATCGAGACAGATATAGACATACATATACATACATACATATATACTAAAATGATCAGAATGAAAAGAGGAATCGATTTAGCCCTGACTGTCTGTCCGTGGTTACAATAACTTGAGTAAGAATTGAGATATCTCAATGAAATTTGGTACATACATAGATTGCTCTATGGACAGGGTAGGTTGGCAGTGAAAATGGTTAAGATCGGTTAATAACCACGCCCACCTCCCATATAACGGAAATTTTTGATAAATGCATCCATTAAAGCAAATTGAGTGAAATTTGGTATTTGGAGCGATTTTGAACTAAGAAATTAGGTATTTATGAAGTTTTGAAAAATGGGCGTTTTTCAGTATTTATTGGAAGAAATTGATTAAAGTTTAATACTAGCAGCGATTTGAAACAAAGAAACGGGGTTTTTACGAAATTATGAGCACCGCCCATACAAAACTACATCGCGAGGGTATATAAAAATCGGTTTCGCCCGAATTTAGGTTTTCTTACTTGTTTTTATTGAATTTTTGTTAAAGCGTGAGGTAGGGCCAGCATTCAGTATTTTCTGTAGTTGCATAAGTGTGTGCTGCATATACATACATACATACTTCATCTGCGCGACTTCCCCTAAGCCAAAGGCTATAAAAAAAATTTATTGAGCTATTACCACCAACCGCAATGCTGAGGGAAGCAGATTGAATTGAAGTGGGATAGAGTGGAATGCGGTGCTGTGAAGTGAAGTTATGTAGGGTGGTATTATGAAAAACAAAATTCACGAAAGGACTCACCCAGCATTCTTGCAAGGGTTGGCAAACAACACGCAACTGGCAATGAACTTTTTGTGTAACAGCCACGACTGCATAAATTATGTTTTAAAAAAGTTAACTTAATTTGGATGTGATTGCTGACAATTTTTTATAATTTCTCTATTATATTGAATCAAACTTTGATTAAATTCGAAGGAAAAAAAGCCGTATTTAGTAATCTTTATTCGCGTTACTAAATCTTTAATTAGGTCTCGTTTTTGTTTGTCCTGGTCCAATTTTAAACGCCACATACATAAATATTAAGAATATTTCTACATCTACAACATCGTCTTTGTTTCTGCGCCATTTAAAAGAATGGGCATGATAGGGATTATTCGTCAATAAATCTTCAGGCTGACATTATTGGTGATGTTCATGATGTTTCCTAGGTATACAAAGTTCTTAACTAATTCAAAGTTGTAACTGCTAAGTACCCTGCGATCTCATGAAAGCAAAAAGCGAAAATAAATTTTATTTTATTTTCTTTCCTTTTATATTCATATTCATATTCATTTTAGGCCAGGGTTGCATTTTATGTTACATACTTCATATTTCAAAGTTAAAATTTTACATACCTAGTAAAGCTTGAGTAGCCACTAGGTGTTAAAATGGTACGGATGTTTATATAGCGAACGGCTTGATCAAAGGCAGACGTCCGCTTGTAGCCGAACCTCATGGTGAACAGACAGTACAGACTTGACTGGACCCCGTATCTATAAGCAGAGACTCAAGACTCTTCTTGGGTTGTTTACCGCATCTCAAAATTTGGTTTGCTAACGTAGGACAAGGCGCAAGAACGTGAAATTTTGCACATCCTTGCGATTTACTCGTTTGAAATAAATGAGCAATAATGCACTAAAAATTTTCGGGGACAATAAAGAAGGTATTGCTACTGCAATCAGATTCACCGCTAACCGCTCGGGAAGCCTTGGGTAAGCGTTGTTGGATCGACTTTTCCCAAGCGCACCCAATCTCTACGCCTGCCTGGCGAGCAGTCGAGTCTTGAATCTTAATGTGTTGCGACACTGTTGCTAATTGTACCGTGCTTTTCACTTAAACCGAATCGCCTCAATTCTAAAACGGGTTTAATTTCCTGTAGTAAAAGTTTTTCCAATATTTTTAGGAAATATCGGAGTAAGTCTAATAGTAGATATTTCTTGGAAAGATTTTCCGTCATCCCTTGTCAAGTTTGGTTTGCAGACAAACTGGTTTCGGCGTTGTGCCATATTGAGTGTCAATTTTCATTCTGTTCAATCTACGTCTGTTGTTCTGTATTTATTTCGTTTTTTTGGGCCAAACCAAGTATTGGTTAAAAATCGTCAATGTAACCAATGTTAAGAGTTCTGAGTACCTGAAGTCTCGCGCTGTTAGAATCCAAAAGAGTTTATTTTATCTCGAAACAGTCCTTCGCGGTAAGAACAGTTAGATTGTCCGTAATTTTAGTCCGTTTGGGTTTTGTATGCTGGTAACTGTCATTTTACCTACGTCTTTGCTTTGTTTTTTGTAAACAAGCCTTAATGGTGCAAATATCGCATCAGAGTTACTGTTTATTTGTTCGTTTGTTAGCCATCCATCAAATGTTTTTTGTGTATATATTTCCATGTTTTCAAGAGCATTTAGGCGCCGTCCTTTATGTTGTACGTGCAGTACCTTAACGGGTTTCTTTATGTTTGCGGGTGAACATTTTGCGTTTACCAGATGGTTTGCAACATTACATTCAGGTATTGCCGAGGCTTTTCGTATCCTTTTGTTGTAGTTCCTTATGAGTTCACGAAACCTTGTACTTACTTTACGTCCTGCACCCGGATTCTAGCATTCGCTATCGCTAAAATATCATCGCCAAAAACCAAAATGAATTTTAGCAATTTTTAGCTATTTTCGCGATTCTGGCATAAAAAAGCATCCCTGAAAATCTCCAAAATTCTCCATTTTTAGCAGATTTTTGCGATGAACAAAAGGAACCGGATAAAATGGGTGAACCCTTTTTGACGAGAAAAATTTGATGTTGAAAATGTCAGAGACAATAAATAAGAGGTATTATTTTTATTATTGTTTGTTTAAAATGCTTAATATTAAGGAAACATTTGTAATTAATACGACAAAATGGAAAACTAAAGCTGTAGAATAGCATTTTATGTAAATGAGTTAGTATTTGAGCTGTAGAACAGCATTTTAAGTAAATAAATTAGTATTTAAGCTGTAGGACAGCATTTAATTTTTTAAGTACTATTCTTGTTAATGAATTGCTTACATATATATCTAATAACGTGCAATTCTACAAAGAATTTTTACTGAAATTTTTATTTATATAAAAAAAAAAAAATAATTAATACACATATTGGTTTTTCTTTTAATTTGAACTTTTAATTAATTGGATTATTGTAAAAAATAAATACTTAAATTTACGTAAATATATACAATGCTGAGTGAAATATTAAATTGGATTCTTTCACATTCCTCATGCGAAAACTTTGTTGATTTACTATAAGTTCTTATCTAGGCTTTAACCAAATTCAAAAATTTAATAATTCTTGGATGATATTTCTATTCTCAATTGTTAGAAATCTTAATCTTATTTGGCAATTATATAGATCTTATTAAATAAAGTATGTAGTTGTTTACAAATTGTTGTCTTGCAGCATTGCCTTGATGATTACTAGTTGTATCGTTACCATAATTGAGCAAAAATATCCAAAGATTTATAATTTTTACAAAATAACTATACACTTGTGTGCCTTAAATATAAACAAAATCTGACATTTTCCTTCAACTACTCTAGCGACGCCCGCAGCGGATAAAAGTATAATAAATTTCCTTGGAGAATTTGGCGAAGAAAAAGTCAAAATCGCATTTAAGGAAGATCGCCAAAAGTTCGGATAATTTTTAGAGTTTTAGCTAGCGAATGCTGGAATCCGGCTGCTTTTTGTCCATTTAGCTATATTAGCACTCACATGTCAGCTTATACACGCATTGTTTGTTCCGGGGGTCTTCTGCTTTTAAGAATTTTTGCCAGGTTGTTTCCTGTCTTGAACGCCGTGTGAATATTACATTATCTGAAAAAATTTGCAGGTTTGTATAGTTTTCCCTGTATAAGTCATTACTGTCCAAGTTTTTTCGTATATCCCTCTGTCGCTTCTTTTTTGAATTGCATTATTTTTCTAAACTTATCCACGAGCTCTTTTGTGGCAGTGTTGTATATTATGTTTAGTTACTTTCCGTATGCCTCTTGCGATAGAGGTATTCGTTCAAGGCTGTTTGTTAGTTGTCTTATGGCGGCGTATATGTGTTCTTGAAGATGATTTGATGTGTTATGTAATATGGTGTCTGTAGCTGTCGGCTTTTTGTAAATCTCGTAATTAAGTTTTTTGGCGATCTTTTGCATCTTAACCAGGTAATTTATTGTTCCTTTATTTTACATTTTCATCGTTTTACATCGATGCTGCTTGTTCAGGTACTCCAGTATCTGCTTTTCATTGTCCTTGGTGATCACGCAGATAATGTCATCCACGTACCTTGCGTAGAATACTACGCTTACTCGGTTTTTCGTTCATCCATATATTGTCCCTCCAGTTCTTCCATACCTCCATGACGATGGCCAAGGTTGGGTTACCCAAGAAGAGAAGAGACAGTTACCCCAGACAAGAGAAAGAAGAAAATAATAAGTCTTATAGTTTATACGAGCTAACCATAGTTATAGCTTTACCGGGTTTAGGGACCGTAATGATCTCGGACAGTTTCCAGGGGTTAGGAAAGTAGTTCAACCGTAATATACTGTTGGAAACATAAATCAAATATTTATTTTAAACGGACGTAAGCTCTTTTATTATTTCTTCTGTTATCCTGTCATAACCGGGTGCTTTGTTTAGCTGTGTCTCGTTTGCAATATTTCATTAAGGGATTTAATATAAAATTGAAGTACAATATAATCAAATACACAGATTTATGTTTGCATTTTATAATGGGCATACATTAGTATATTTATTTGCCTCTATCATGTATGTATGTACATGTACATATATATATACAAATAAATGTACATGCATACAAATCGTACGCGAATGTATATTTCCTCTCCCTTATTATAGTATTTGCTCATAATTGCGTGTAATAATCCGTAATACATACCAGCAAATAACACTCAAAAAACTACAAACAAGCGCGGCCTAGGCGATATATGTTCCTTTACAAGTATTTCCCTTTTCATATCCTTTGTACGTGCTTGATTATGGTTTCGTATGAATTAGAATTTAAGTTGAGGGGTTGTTGCCACGCTTACATACGAAAAAAATACATACATACATACATACTCGTAATTTTCAGAATCGTGTCAAATTATTATTTTATAATTTTCGCTTAGATGCACATAGTGTTATTGAAACGTTTAAGGGTGATAAAGTCAAGAGGGGACTCCTCGTTAAGCGAGTTGGTGGACTGTTTGATTGCATTGTTGGTTTTGATCATTCTGTTGATTTATTGCTCACTAAGTTGCTCGGATGAGGAAGATTTTTCTTAAGCGTTGGTTGGATGACCTTAATATGTATAATAATATGGTAATATATGCTTGCAAATATGTACATACATACATTGTCGTATAAATAAAATAATAAAGCAATTAAAATGGCATTATCACAAAGATATGCACAATACCAGAGAACGTATATAGTATTTTTGAATATCGACTGGTGTCTGGAATAAGCATTGGAATCTTTAATCAAGGAATATTTTTATGAAACTCGTTCAATAACTCATTAAAAAGGTTTTTTTAAGCTGTCAATAAAGCCTAATGAGTCCTCTATTAACAGGTGATTAGTAAAACAGCGAGATGCGGTCTCTTAATGTGCAGAGTGTTCATTTTTTCAAAATATCTGTGGAAGTCTCAAAAAAACAAGAAAAAAAGCTGAAAAAATTGTGAAAACCCTGTTATTTTATTAAAAGCAGATATTATTTTTTATTTTTGTAGCTCTTAATTCTAGATTCCAAAAAAGTGCTAGTATACATAGCTTATTTATATATTGTACAGGGAGTCCCAGAACTCAACGTCAAGCCGAAACGGGGTGACAGGATTTATTGTAACTATCATGAGAAAAATCAGAATAAACAATCTATCCCATGCAGTTTGAAAATTATGGGCATTTAAGAAAAACCTAGAAATTTGGTCAAACTGTAACCATTTTTCGGTTATTGTGGTTAATTTTTATTATTTTTGTTCATTTAAACTTTGGAACCTTAATCCTAAATAACATTTCTAGAGCCTAAGTGAAAAATAATGACACAATTGCCCCAAGTTTTCTAGAAGTCAGACTATTGGTTAAACTATGAATTTAAAATTTTTTATAATTTGTCGACTTTGAAAGGTCATCCTTAAAAAAAATGTACTAAAGTGCCTTAGCAAGTGCCATTAAAAGTTCGCGTATTTAATCAGAATTGTAAAATGGTACAATACTTGTTAGTTTCATACTAACAAAAACGAGTAAAAAAATAAAAACCTCAAGTAACCCGATTTTTGCTAACACATTTTACTCAGTTCAAATGTTTTTAATTCGCACAAGCTCTTGGTAGGTTCTTAATTTTACGGCAAAATCATGAGAGAGATGGATAGTAGACATGTTTGCCATGAGCGAGCGAGACAGATAGTGACGCCACTTTTACCAAGGGCAACAAAAGTTAGTAAAATTAATAAATTAATGAAACATTTTGACCTAGTTTAGTTTAGGTTTATTGGAATAAAAGTCAGATAGGGAAATAACATTTTTTGTTACAATAAATGTTCAAATTGTTTACCATCAGCCTCAATACACGCCCTACATCTTTTTAAAAAATATTTACTTATTAGCCGGGCATATCCTCGAGAGCTGATGTCCTCAGCAGCGTGAGAAATTCGTTCACGCAGCTCGGCTACGCTCTCAATAAGCTTTGAATAAACTTTTTCTTTGCGAACGCCCTAATAAAAAAAATCCAGGGGATTTAGATCTGGGGAACGGGCTGTCCACGAGATAGTGCCTCAACGTCGAATCCACCTTCCCGGATATTTCTGATCAAGGAAATCTCTTACTTGCACTGCGTAATGCGCTGGGCAGCCATCTTGTTGATACCACATGTGGCGGCGATCTGTTAGTGGTATGTCTTCTAACAAAGTAAAAAATGTAGGTAACTCGGATTTTTTTTATTGGAGCGAAAAAGTTTCTTTTAATGCCTATTAAGAGCGTTGCTGAGCTGCGTGAACGAATTTCTCAAGCTGCTGAGGACATCAGCTCTCGAGGATATGCCCGACTATTAAGTAGATTTTTTTTAATGGCACTTGCCAAGGCACTTTAGTACATTTTTTTTAAGGATGACCTTTCAAAGTCAACAAATTATAAAAAATTTTAATTCATAGCTTAACAAATAGTCTTAATTCTAGAAAACTTGGGGCAATTGTGTCATAATTTTTGACTTAGGTTCTAGAAATGTTTTTAGGGTTAAGGTTCCAAAGTTTAAATGAACAAAAATAATAAAAATTAACCACAATAACCGAAAAATGGTAACAGTTGGACCAAATTTCTAGGTTTTTCTTAAATGCCCATAATTTTTAAACTGCATGAGATAGATTTTTTTCTGATTTTCCGGCTTGACGTTGAGTTCTGGGACACCCTGTATATATATATATATATAAATATACCTTAACTAAACTAATTTTTAATGCCATATTTTATTTATTGCGATTTCTTATAAAGCCTTAATAGAGTTCAATATTCGAAATGGCCTATTTTACTCAATTTGGTGCAATGTGAAACCTGCATTGTCTTAATTTAACTTAATTAAAGTGAACTTAACCTTAATTAATGGCTTGCATAAAATATCCCGTCATGGTCGCTGATTTACTCCATTAGATGCATTGTGAAACCTGTATTACCTTAATTTAACTTAAGTGAATTTAACTTAATTAAATTGAACTTAACCTTAATTAATGGCTTGCATAAAATATCCCGTCATGGTCGCTGATTTACTCCATTAGATGCAATGTGAAACCTGTATTACCTTAATTTAACTTAAGTGAATTTAACTTAATTTAATTGAACTTAACGTTAATTAATGGCTTGCAATGGCTTGAAAATCCCGTCATCGTCGTTGAAGGAGGTTTCGTATGTTATAGCCTCTGTACTTTCTGTAGGAAAACTCGTCATAATGTCGTAGTTTGTTGCTTGGTTTTAGGAACATTTTCTAATAATAATTGAAGTCCTAGCTGCCCCAATCGGCTTTTAGGTAATTCATTTGACGTAATGCGACAAATATTGAAGTCACCCACAACTACTAACTGTGTACCATTTCGATCCGACAGCTTTCAGTTCTTCTTCCAATATTCCTCTAAATTCTAATAAGGAAAACGATGGCTTTCTATATAGCACTGCAGTTATGAAGTTTGATTTCGATGTCGCTTAAAAACTGATAAACTTTACCAGCTGCACATTGATGTCTCGAGGAATTTGTCGTAAAGCAGCGTGCAAGATCAGTTTTGCAGTATATAATTATTCATTATGCATCAATCCTCGCCAAAATGTTAAAACCATCAATTTGAAAATCTTCTCCTTGTTTGGCCCAAGCTTCTACGAAACAGAGAATATTCGATGAGGAAATAAGCTGGTCGCTTTTAATATCGACAATATGCTTTCTTAAGCTTCTCACAGTTCCATAATATAAAAGAATGATGTTATTTGGTCGGTCTTCCAAAAGCAGAGTTGTAGTGAGTGATCAACTTTTTCTACCCTCTACTGCATCAAACGTACAACGCTGAATTGCTCATTCCTTTTTTGATTTGGACAGCAACATTTCTGTAAGTTGCTTCTTGGCTTTTATGAATGGTAATAGCCTCTGCAGGAGCTAAAGGAAACTATCTTTGTTTAATCGAAACTTGCTCATTTTTTTATACTGGAAAGTCCGTATAACTTTTTTAATCGATGTCCAGCTCGATTCGGTGGCGTGCGGCTTTGTTGATCCTGCAGTTGCTCCGCTGGCTCTGAAAACTGGATTCAAAGAGTGACTGGTGTCCGTTGTGGACCTTGATAATCAATTTGCATCAAACGACCCGTAGCGTTATTTACTAGCCCATCCGAAGTATTAATATTAACTGTAATCATATACTTCGCAGACGTTTTTAGTTGTAAATTTTAGCACATCCCTTGGGTCTCTGATATTTTAAAGTTTTTAACGGCGTCCAATATATTTTTTTTATTTCGCTCTGAGATAGAGTTCGCTTTCAAGGTATTCTTTGCTGTAGATATAAATTCTTCCGTCCATATTTGAGTAAAATATATGAATACAATCGTTGGGCACGTGACATAAATTTGTTTTTCTAGTTTTTAAACGCTCAACATCGGCAGATGTCATATTTCCCTCGGACATGTTGTTTAGAGCAACTGTAAATGCTTGATCTTCCCTTTGACGCATGTCTTCGGTGAGTTCATAGAAACGGAACAGATCCCATCGCGGTGTTCCGGTAATTGCACTATATGCATCCATCTGATTTGGTGAAAAAATCATTCTATCTCCTACTGGGTAGAGTTGCTTCAAGTCGCCAAATACAATTATGAGCAAACCTCCAAAATACTCATTGTTGCGAAAAATTTGCTTCAAACGAGAATCCAAATATCCAAACATTTTTGCGCCGACCGTTGATATTTCGTCAATTATAATTAGTTGAAGGTATATCAGGTTTGAATGTATAGAGTTAACTAAATCGTTGCTGAGAGGACGTAATTCTGTTGAGGACTGGTTTATTGGCAAAGAAAAGACGGAATGTAAAGTTGAGCCGCCAATTTCAAATGCTGCTTTTCCAGTGGGAGCACATAGATAATAAAACCTTTATACATTGTTTTCGGGGTTACTGCCGGGCAAATTGTTGGCTCGCGTTGTTAGTGAATGGTATATAGCAGATATTAATCGGGTTTTTCCCACTTCAGTTTCATAGCGTGCTGTACATGATATAAATATTCACGTTGTTTGGCATTTAAAAAGATCTCACCATTGAAAGCAGCTCATTTTTCTGGAAAAGAACATCTTATAAGCCTGACTTCCTCTAAATTGTGGTTTTCGTTTTGTAAGACGTCGACATCATTTCCTATTTCTGGAATTGGCAATGCTCTAAACTCTTCATCTAGGAAAGGAGGGATATTTATTTGATTTCTGACATCCTCCACAGCAGTCCGTTCATTCAAGTTTTCCAAAATTCTTTCGAGCTCTTGGCCTGAGAATTTATCATATCTTCGTTGGTTCTCATCAATAATAAGTTTGTTGGCACTACAAACTCTTTCTACTTAAGTCAACAGCTTCATTTCACTATGGATAAAACAACATTGCCATTTCCCGGAAATAGTTCGATCGTGAAATTTCAACAACGTCTCCATCTTAAAATAAGTGTGTATTTTCTGGACCTTATGAAACCGCTTCCGTCAATTAATGGAAGTGGGGCCTTGTTTGCCGCAAAATCTTCTGGTTCTTGTTCTTCATTGTCCTCGTCTGCTGGTATTACTTCCCTTCTGGATTTCGAAAATCGATATAACGCTGCAAAATCAGGAAGACACAGGTGGTCTTTGAGTGTAGTGATCCAGTATGTTCGGCACATAAATATCTGCTGGTAGCCGCTCCAGATCAGTTTATTGCTTTACCATTCTTACCTTTTTATCTGGGTGAGATATATTTACAAATATTTCTCCTTCACTGGCTTCTGACAGTTGAAGTCCCGAAACATAATAAGATGCTTCTTGAGCAGACACTTCGGATCCTTTAATAAGTTTATTGTCAATGTGTTGAGACTTTTGTTTGATTGTAAAATTTCCATTACGTCTTTCTTCCATAGCTTGCCTTAGCAGCTGAGATACCCCTCTGTTAGATTTGTTGATATAATTTATAATGTAGCCGTAGCAAGCATCGGCGTCAAGCATGAATTGAATATCCATATTAGCTCTATGCAATCGTAAAATGTCGCTTTTATATGCATTTAAAAGCCGATCAGAAAACTTCCTTTCAGAAATAATTGAGGCTTTTTTAAACTGGAACGCAGCGCTGATTTGTAAATTTCATAAGTTGTGGAAATCTCTGGATGCATTAAAAACTCCTCGAAATTGTTTAAATGTTCCATATCCTCAGTCTGTTGGTTTAAAATATTTCTAATTTTTTGAAACAGAATTTTGTGCTCTTCATTTGACTCATTTTCATCCAGAGGAAAAAGTATTTCAGTTTTTGGCATTGGAGGGATAATTGGATCCACGTTATACGATCTTTCCGGCTCCAAAGTACTACTGAGCCAATACATTCCATGACAGTGAGGAGAACCTCTGTGTTGAGACTCAATTCTCCAGTAATAATGACTAAGCACATGTGGCTCAAATGTCGCATCCTTTAGTAACTTAATCATTTGTCGAAGACGGAAATCGAAGAACAGAGAACAGGTTACAGGATCCGTCCTTATAAGTCTGGCCTTCTCAAAATTAGACAACTACGCTGCATCCGTTTCATATATGTCCTTTTTATCCACTAGTTTGGTAAGAATCAAAAGTAATTCGGTCCTTTTTGTCTCTGCAGCTGATAAAGTAGTGAAAAGCGTTGGCTACCCACACTGACGTATCACTTTTTTTCTGATTCCCAGTGAGCAGGTGACGACCTGAGCCCTTTTAGTATGTGGTACCCGTCATCGTGTTGAACTAAATTGCTGACGAAGTTTGTGCCAACCATATTTGCTGCCGTTATAGAAGATGCTCCAGATTTTTTTCGTAAACATATAGAAATTGCATTCTTAATGCATTGTAGCTCGTAGTACTTATATTTCTACAGTAAATTGTCGACACGGGCACATCTCCGATCATATCTTCGAATTTCTGAACGGGCTATTTGACTGTAGGTAAGCGTGGTCCGTTTCTTTTTTCTACAAAACAGTGTTGGGAAAGATAACTCCTCTGCTTCGTCATTTCTTGTTACATTGATAGGAATACGCCCTTCACTAGGGGATATTGCGACTCGCTCCAGTGGAAGATTTTTAATATTTACGTCCTGGCGCATATAGAAATCTCTGATGATACCCTTGTCTACTGGATCAGCGATAAAGGAAACAGTTTCATTATGTCTTAAACCTGATAACCAACTTTCAGCTGCTTGAATATTGTGCAAGCGATAAAGCTCCGTTCCCAAAAGATACTGAAGAGCTGCAAATACTCTCGCTGGTCTTTTTGTTTCAGTTATAAAACTGTGGTTGTACTCCACCCGGCGCTTTAAGTGAACTTGTATGACGTGCGTATCTTCAAACCTCCGAGGAAGAATATTCACAGTCTCCACGACAGGTATATGCACATTAACTACCGCCCCTCTAATAGCATATTGTCTTTCGAATCCAAGAGATACTATTCTCATAAATGGAATCCTTGGAGATATAAGATATTCTTCCAGACACGTTAATTGTTTCAAAGCATCAGGTATATCTGGGAATTGTAGATTTTGGGAATTTTTTCTGATATTGTTTGTCGATAGCATGTCAAGCAAAATGTGAACTTTCCTGTTAAGTTCGGAAACTCGTTTTCCAAATAAAATATTTGTTGACTTCGAGGCGTGGATACTTTGTTGCCATTGTTGACTTCTCCAGAAGCCTATACATATCATAGTGGGTCCTTATTTTATTTTGACTTGTTGTTCCACATTTCGGGCTTCTTCTATTGCTTCCGGTGAAAGATTCTGTCTGTTCACTGCGGTTCTCAAACGCAGCCTCTCGTTTTGCCTTCTGCGATTTTGTGGATCAGATTTGTGAAGATCGACTTGTTCGTGTGAACTTTGCCTTAGAGCTTCCTCAACTCTCCGACTAAGCTGTCGAGTAAATCTTCTTTCCGACATATTCCTCAGTTGTTCTCGTCGTCTGTGATAAGGTGTGTGCGGCGCTCTGTCCTCGCCAATATATCTTTTACTCGTTCAATATTCCTCAATCGCAGATTAGTCCGTCGTGCTGTTAGTGATCTTGAGTCGCGAACTTGTTGTTCTTCTCTCAACTGAGGAATATTTCTTCTCATCCTATGCGCACGGGTATTCTGGACTTGTTCTTGTCCTCTTAGATTTTGATTTTGTCTGTGTTGCCCGTGCCTCTAAATCCCGAAGCCGCTCAGCTGAGAAATAGCTCTTCTTGTTCTATGAGCAACGGTATTCGGGGCTTGTTCTTCTCCTCTTATATCTTGATTTTCTCTTCGTGACGCGCGTGCCTCTGAATCTCGAACTCTTTCAACTGCTCTGAGGTGAAGAATAGTTCTTCTCACCCTATGCGAAAGTGTATTTTGGGCTTGCTCTTCTCCTCTTAGATCAGAATTTTGTCGCTGCATCGCTCGGTCGTCTGAGTCTTGAACGCGTTCAGCCTCTCTCAGCTGGGGAAAAGCTATTTTTCTCCTATGACCAATAGTGTTCTGCGCTCGTGCAATTACTCTACGTATTGGTAGCCGTCGTCTGAGTGGCGGGGTGTCGCTCGACCATGGGACTTTCGACCATATGGCAGAAAGTCCCCAAAAAAGTGGACATTCGACCATATGGTCGAAAGTCATTGTATGCTAGTGACTTTCGACCATATTTTCAATTTTCTAAAATGGACATTCGGCCATATGGCATACTGGCGCATAGTGACTTTCGACCATATTTTCAATTTTATTAAATGCATACTTAACAATTATTTTGCAACAGGGCAAACTTAAATTTTAGCAATTGTTATTTTGGTACAATACTTTGCTCTTTTACAAAATGCAAAGGAGTTGTGCGCGGAAGTACTGTTGATGGCGTAGCCGGAGTTTGTCCGGCCAGGGTTATTGTTTTGAAGCGCGGCCGAAGACCGCTCACGCAGAAAGGAGTTCTGGGCGGAAATACTGTTGATGGCGTAGCCGGAGTTTGTCCGGCCAGGGTTATTTTTTTGAAGAGCGGCCGAAAGCCCCTCACGCAGAAAGGAGTTCTGCACGGAAATACTGTTGATGGCGTAGCCGGAGTTTGTCCGGCCATGGTTATTTTTTTGAAGCGCGGCCAAAGGCCGCTCACGCAGAAAGGAGTTCTGCGCGGAAATACTGTGTGCCCTGTTCTTATTGTTGAATTTTATTAAATGCATGCTTAACAATTATTTTGTAACAGGGCAAACTTAAATTTAAGCAATTGTTATTTTGGTACAATAGTTTGCCCTTTTACAAAATGCATACTTAACATATGGCCGAAAGTCCGAAAAAAGTGTGTGCTAGTGACTTTCGACCCCATTCTCAATTTAATAAAGTGGACATTCGACCATATGGTCGAAAGTCACCAGCATACAATGACTTTCGACCATATGGTCGAATGTCCACTTTTTTGGAGACTTTCGGCCATATGGTCGAAAGTCCCATGGTCGAGCGACACCCCGTCCGTCTGAGTCTATAGTACTCTGCGTCATTTTCCCTCTCAGATTCTCTAAACTGCAGATTTGAAGATCGAAGGGACGCCATTAAGTTGACACTGATAGCCCTAATTTGCAGATACTCGTGACATTTCTGATTGGGTGGCTCTTATTAATAAACAAATAATGCTTACGAATTAAAAGTTTATATTACGTGGTTACAGTCGTTGAAAGTATACTTGTATATTTTAATTTGAAGTGGATTTTAAAATGCTTTATAATTTGTTTTGCAATCGTATACTTGTGGTTTTTATTGTTAAGTATTTTAAAGTATAATATCGTTTTCTAATTTATAAATTGTGCTTTTAGTAAGAAGTTTAACACTGAATTGCTTTCAAATCAAAGGAAATTATCTAAAAAGCGTATTAGTACCAGGTAAAAAGTTGTGAACGCTAATTGCTATAAGTACGGTTAAAAATTATAAAATAATTCGTTCCGCTACCTCGAACATATATATAATATAATTTTGGCGCGTACACTATATAGATCAGTATTTGGTCGAGCTTCTCCTGCCATTTGTGGTGTGCGTCTTTATATTATACCACTAAACGGAGGGACCTACAGTTTTGTGCCGACTCCGAAAGGCAGATGTATTTAATGAGAAGCTTTTTCATGGCAGGAATACCCTCGGAGGTTTGCCATTGCCTGCCGAGCGGTGACCGCTATTAGAAAAAACTTTTTCTATTATAAAGATTTTGCTTGTCCTGACTGAGATTCGAACCTCGAATTCACCGGCATATCAGTTATAGCACGCACCGCTACCAACTCGACCACAGCTGCCACCTCGAACATACAAAAACTAAATTACCTACATCTGTGGTACTTTGTTATTTTCGTTATTGCTTGAGTACCTACTTATTTAAGGGTTTTTGGCAAGCCATAATTAGGCCGCCTATATGTATATCTACTAAACAAAGGCCGAATGAAAGAGTCATCAACACATATATATACGTATGTATATTGTGGTTTAAGCATCACAAGCTCAGGTAGTTATGCGATATGGTACCTAAAATGAGCCCTTGCTTCTTCAGCTTCAAGGCAAATCTTATAATCAAACAATTTTGATTCTAGTAAAGGCTTTCGACTGTATCGAAGAAAATAATTATCTATATATGTACATATATAAAACAGGATGTGTGTATGTACATATGTAACGTATGGACTCAGAAACGGCTGGGCCGATTTTGATGAGATTTTCAGGGAATCTTCAGAATATTCAGGCGGGTGACACTGTGAAGTCTGATTTTCGATTTTCGGTGATGCGGGCGGAGGGGCGTGGCAAAATTCTATTTTCATATTGCATCACCAATGACATATATGTACATATTTTTATTTTTTTTGCTTTTTTTTATTTTTTATTTTTTAAAGCCGTTGTCATGTTTTTCAAATCGAGATACCCGGCGTGTGCTACTGTAAAATTTTTATTAAAATCGGTTAGGTACTTTTGACGCCTATAAAGGACATTTCTTCTATTTTATATTGTATATAGATAGATAGATTTCCTTTTTGACCGCATTCGTTTTTTTTAGCGTAGTAGCACACGCTTGGTATCCGCTAGTAACAGATAAAACTTTTATTTACGAAATCAGCTATGGTTAAAGTTCTCGCTGGAAACAATATTACAAATAAACAATAAAAAAATTGCAAATGTTTTTTTGATAATCAAGAAGTAAAGGTACAATATGCAATATTTGAACAATTATTTGAATGGGAGCAATTTGTTTTATTTTTCTGATGTTATGGATTTTCATTGTTAATATAGTGCTAATATGGTATTTGTTGTTATAGATATGTGCAAAATGTCAAGCCTTTAACTACTTCAATGAGGCGTTTTGTGATAAAGGGAATATCTGAACAATCGGCTGTATGGAAACTATATGTTATATTTTCTGATCTTTATGATTTTCATTTCATATACAAACTTATCAATGACTGATATTCGAACAAAATTTTAAGTCGTTAGCTGATTAAATAGTAAGGGGGCAAAATGCCATATCTGAACAATCTTTGATCTTTTTGATTTTCCCTTTTAAAATATGTCTAATAATGACTGATATTTGTGCAAAATTTCAAGTATCTAGATGATTAAATGAAGAATTTATGGTCAAAAATGTAATATCTGAACTATCGGTTGTATGGCAGATATATGTAATATATATCCCATCTTACTGATTTTCACTATTAGAATAGTTACCATAATATATATTCTCTGTGCACAATTTCAAGAGTTTAGCTGCTTTAATGGGGGGGTTTTCGTGCAAAATGAAATATCTGAACAATCAGTTGTATGATAGCTTTATGTTATATTTTTGCTATCCTTATGATTTTGATTTATGTAACATAACTCATAATAACTTATATTTGTGCGAAATTTCAAGTCTGCAGCTGGTTAAATGACAAAGTTTTGGCCAAAACTACAATATCTGAACCGTCGCTTGTATGACAGTTATATGTTCATATATCCGATTTTAATGATTTCAATGTTAAATAGTTGTCCTTATAGCTATTAGTTTTGCAAAATTTCAAGACTTTAGCTGATGAAATGAAGGAGTTTTGGTTGAAAATGCAATATCTGAACAATCGGTTGTATGTCAGCTATATGTTATATTTATCCGATTTTAATGATTTTTACAGCTAACGGACCAAAGTTAATATACCATTTCCATGAAAGGTATAAAAAGAGTTGGGTTTGTATAGAAGTGATAACAAAGTATAAGAAATAAAAGCTAAATTAAGGCGAAACCGATTTTTATATACCCTCGCGATGGATTTTTGCATGGGCGGTGCCCATAATTTCATAAAAACCCCGTTTTTTTTGTTTCAAATCGAGACTGAAAAACGAAGTTTTTTGCATATTTCAAAATTTCCGTTATATGGACGTTAGGCGTGGTTATGGTCCGCTTTCAAAAATTATTGACGGTGATGCTAGTGATATCAAGGACAATATGTTTACAAATTTTGTGACGATACCTTACATCGTTACATGGGCGTGGTAACTGCATTTCTCAAATGGATATATGTTATTATATGGAATTTGGGCGAGGTTATGGTCCGATTTCAAATATTTTTAAGGGTGATAACAGCGATATTGAGTAAAATTTGATCACCAAATCTTGTGACGATACCTTACACCGTTATTGAGATACAGCCATTTTTGCCTAAGTGGGCGTGGCAACGCCCATTTTTCAAAATTTCATAAATTCCAAATTTCGTAGTTCAAAATCGCTTCAAATACCGAATTTCACTCAATTTGTTTTAATTTAAGCTTTTGCATTTTCCAAAATTTCCGTTATATGGGAGGTGGGCGTCGTTATTGACCGATCTTGACCTTTTTCAATACCAACCTACCCTGTTAAAAGAGCAATCTATGTACCACATTTCATTGAGATATCTCAATTTTTACTCAAGTAATTGTCACCACGGTGTGGCCGCTGTGGTCGAGTTGGTAGTGGTGCGTGCTATAACTTGATATGCCGGTGAGTTCGACGTTCGAATCTCAGTCAGGGCAAGCAAAATCTTTATAATAGAAAAATTAGCGGTCACCCCTCGGTAGGCTATGGCAAACCTCCGAGGGTATTTCTGCTGTGAAAAAGCTTCTCATTAAATACATCTGCCGTTCGGATGTATCTGGGCACAAAAAACTGTAGGTCCCTCCATTTGTGGTATAATATAAAGACTAGGGTGCGCCTTATTTTTTGACTTTGAACTATGGGGCATCACACCCCCTAAAAATATGTATTACGGAGTAAAACGATGTTATGCAAAAAACTAGAGCTTTTGGAAAAGGGGAAGACATGCCGCAATGAGGGTAAAGTTTGCAAGATTCATAAAAATTGCAATATAAACCAATAATACTACAGTGATAATTTTATGTGCGATTTTATTTCTAAAATTTATAAGAAAAGGTATTTGCATTTTGAAAAAGAATAGCGAGTTTAATAAATTCATTTTGTTCATACATTTTTTTATACATATATGCATTTACACATAGTACATTAATACTCTTATTGCAAAAGTGTCGACTTTTTTGCGTCAGGGTAAAGTTTCCTATAAGCAGCTACAGTTTGAACAATAAATTGCTTTTCTTCCTCATTTTTTGAAAGTACGTTATTAAAATCTTTCATAAGCTTTACTGCTCTTTCTGCCGAATCATTAACAACATTTATTTTATTAACTATGTTTAATCCGATATTGTAAGACGACTCATCTTTCCATTCTACAGGATTTTTTGCTAAAAAATCTGTTGGTATACCGAATCTTTTAAAGAAAGTTTTGGTTTTTTGTGAAATGAAGTCTTCAATACCTTTGTCGGAATATAGGCTATAATCCTGTGAAGGTACAATCAACTTTTTTTCCTCGGTATCGTTAACATTTTTCAAAGCGGTCACCATACGTTTTTTTATGTCATTGTTGATTTGTGGGTCAAAAAAGGCAAATCCAGCAGCTTCTGCAGTTAAATACCATAAATGGTTACAAAATTTGTGTAGCAGTTTCTGACTAGCCGTTTCATCTATGTATCTGTAAGCATACAAGTTCTTGATCAAAGCTAAATCTTGCCTAGGAGCTTCTGCAGAAACGGGTGCTCTTGTCCAGGCTCTCAAATAAACTTTTGCATCGAATATACAAATGTCCCGAATTCCATCTTCCTCATATTTGCTTAAATTAAACTCCTCCCGAAATAAAAATAATTTTAAGCAATAAATTGCCTTAGTCATCCACCTGGCATGATGAAATGCTCCAGGTGCCCGAAATACGAACTGGGATACCGTACCACCAAGAAAAACTACAACTAGCTGGAGTAATTCTTTATAATCCTCTCGTGGTTGATTTTCATTGAGATTCTGCAAGGCGAATTCTATAATTTCTGATGCGTCTAAAAGTGTATCTTTCACATAGTTATCCTCAACACCACATTTGAAATTCATTTGATTTATTTTCTGCCAACTCTGTTTAAATCTGTGAAATATTTTAACACCAGGACCAGAAGACACTTGCATTTTTGGTTCAAATATGCTCCGCAAAATTATTTCCAGAATGTGATGTCGGCAGGGTAAATATAAAAGGTCTCTCTCTAATTTTTGCTCTAAAATTATACACGCCCCTTGAAAACGTCCCATATTGGACGCTGTAGTATCGCAGCAGAGGGCTTGCACTTTTTCAAGAAGGCCCCATTCGCTGAGCAAGTTGTATATGGCTGACGCCTGTTGCTTTCCCGTGCCTGCAGAAATAGCTGGGATTCCAAGCAATTGTTCAGGACCATTGAATGATATCACTACCGGTAGCCGATCAACGTGCTCTGAGTTGATCAAAGATGGTAAAATTTTACCATCCCAATGAACCACCACTGCAGTTATTTCCTGGTTTTTGAAGGCGCGATAAATTTTTTGGGCGGATTCAACTCGAAATCGTGAACGATACCGTCGAAGGGAGGTTCCGTTTATAATAAGGTCGTTAACGTCATGTTTTAAAGCTTGAGCAGTTGCTATTAGTATTCGTACCGCATCACGATCACTTACTTTGCATTTATCCAGAACTGTGACAAGCTCGGGTGTAATAAAGTTGATTCGCGCCCGACTTTTCTTTACATTACTGGGACGCTGCAAATCGTCGAAATCTTTGGATAAATCTTCATCATCTTGCTCATTTTCACTACCTTCATCTTCAGTTAACGTGCATACGGGATTTTTACACTCGCCTATTAAACAACAACACAAAAAGGAAAAAATTTCTACTTTTTGCAACACACTTGACACAAACAATAAAAATATGGTGAAACTAAAATTTTTACGCTAAACAACGTCAAACTCGAACCGTATTAAATTATAATCTTACCATGGATGTTAGCAAGATATTCGCCGCTTTTACATTTTCCTAAAGCTTTGCGATAGAGTTTCCTATTTTCTTTTTCCAACAAGACCCGATCTGAACCAATCATTGAACCGGGTCTCCCTTCCTGCCTTTGGCTTAGAAGAAATAATTTATCCTCCTCAATCGTAATTAGTTGTAGGGCATCAGCGTGGGCAATGTCAAAAAGGTTAATAAAAGTTGCAACAAAATCTTGCTCCCAATTTTCCTGCGTTGTTGTCTGGCGATTAGAGCTCTTCTGCAACCCCTTCCATTCCTGATACAAGCCTTCAAGTTTTAAAACACTTTTGCCCACATTCTTCGTTGGTATTCGTGCTTTAGCCCAAAAAACCTCCACTTCTTTAATAACGAGGTAAGCAGCACCACGGAGACTTAATTTTACTTTACAAAGGTTATAAAAAAGCAAACGCAAAACTTGTTCGTTGGATGGCAACTTAGCACCGACAATTTGGCTTTCATCATAGTCAAGGAGATATAACTTTTCTTGTGCCCTGGTTTCCATTTTTAACTTAATTTAATTTAATTGTCTTATTTAAATTACACGAGGTAGCACACTTTATACTTCTTGATAAACTAAATAATTATCACGTCTGTATATGCTCGACCGAATTCACAGAATAATAGTATTTTTAAAAATTCTTTTAAATGAATATGCGAACCATGAAGGAGGCCATGACTTCAATAACAATCAGTTTTTCAAAAACATATTTGAATAATTTTGCTACATTCCATAAACCCAAAGCTATAACCGTGCTATAATTAATTTCTTGGGCCTGCCCACATTGAAGACGGCGGCTGCAGACGACAACGACAAAAAACCAAAGCATTGGCGACATAAACATAATAACAACGACAGCGACAACCTAACAGCTGATGCAAATGTTGTAAATTTTTAGCATTTTCCTCACCTTCTCGATTAGTTTTTAGTAAAAATCCATTTTCGGACTAATTTAACTATTTCTAATAATTTAAATAAGTTTGAAATGTAAGTAATAAGTGTCACGAAAATTTAACGCGCTTGGCCGCCTTGTCAAAATAGAAATAGATTTAATCTGGCGACAGCGGCATTCATGATTGACTGCCCCGTAGTCGTGTCGCGCCCAAAAAAGTCATCGCCATTGAATCATGTGTAAAAATAATTTGACAGATGCCGCGATGCCGCCGCCGTCTTCAATGTGGGCAGGCTAATAGTTGAGCAAAAATCAAGTAAAAATACAAATTCAAGCTGACCGGAAAAAAGTGCAACGAATGGGAAAAATATTTAAATTCCGTAAATCAATAAGCGATTACTTAGGTTGTACGGTTATCGTTATCGTTTATGGTTATGGTTATAAATATGGCCTAAACTAAAGACGATTACGATTTTAACGTTAGTTGACACTTTCGTGACAGTAATTCCATGGAACATTATATTCCGCTGTAAGTGTTTTCTACACGGGTAGTTACACCAGATGCATTCTATGGTTATGGTTATGTCACCATAAGTTTATTCTTCAATGTCTCGGTTATAAATTTATTATAAATAATGCCATAATACTAATTTGTCAGTCAACATCGTAGTTATTCAAAATTTGTAAAACATGGTCACTTTACCCTCGTTGCGGCACGTCTTCCCATTATCCAATCGCCAAAATTTTTTGCAGAACATAATATTATACTCTAATGCAACTTTTGGGGGGGTGTGATGCCCTGTACGCTATATTTTTTTTCTCCCGTATAGCTAAGGTGCACCCTAATAAAGACGCACACCACAAATGGTAGGTGAAGCTCGGCCAAACACTGAGCTATATAGTGTAAGCGCCAAAATTATTATTATTTTAATTGTAACCAGGGACAGACAGTCAGGGCTAAATCGTTTCCTCTTTTCATTCTGATCATTTTTGTAAAAAAATTTAACAACGCGTTCGCAATACGCCCGGTTTCTGGAAAATTCAGAATTTGGAGAGGATTACACCAAATTCAAAAACTAGGAGGTCGGCAACTTTTGCACACAATTTTACACCCGAAAACCTGGATTTTGCATAGAAGTCCAAGGATAGAAATTTCATCAAGAACATCCAAAGCAGGGAGGAGTGGTCAGAAAATGTTTGCACTTCACCTAGGAGTCTCGCGGTTTTTACACATGGTTCGAAACTTAGTTTCGAGTGGGAGGAGGTGTCTTTTTATGAAACTTAGCTCTGACTTGAAGATTTCGGTTTACCAAAGTGTCTATAAACCGTCTTGCAAGGTAAGGCTGTTTTTATCATTATTGAAAACTTAACAGTCATTTAAGTTGTGCGCTCAGTTTTGAATGAATCAAAGATTGCACTGGACTAACGCCGATCTCTACAGTAGAGGGCTAAGCAGAACGGGTTTAACCTTGTTTGGGATCCCGGTCACATAGACATAGAGCGATGCTGTTTAGCGGATGAACTTGCAAGTGAGCGCACGACCAAGCAGATTCTTCCCGGTAACTCATTGGTATTCCATTCGGAAGCTGCTTTTAAAGAAAATTTTATATACTAGTGCTAATGACAGCTGGATACAATGTTCGACTTGTTGGATCTCAAGGTTACGCTTTCTACGGGTGCATCTTTTCGGTGACCTCAGAGAAATGGGGGATATAAACCTACGGTGCTTAACGAGATTCTATAAGAGTTCGAAATGGTTCATCAAGGGGGAGAACAAAATATCTCGTGGTTTCAAAACGGTGCTTACACTCATGGCGTTCTTGTGAGAGCCCTGACTAAATGTGTATTTCGTATAGCCTTTTCCAACAGTCATACTATGGAAGAAAGCAGATTTGATAATTGCGTTTGTTGAACACTTTTTCGTTTTTATACAATCATTGAGATTTACAAACGAAATAAATACAAATACACTTAAAAAAAGTAAATAAGAGAAATTAAACACTTTCATGCAAAAAAAATATAAATATATAAGATCTACGTAATATCGTCATATTATCCCATAAAAAAATAATAGCAACTTAGGTTTTCTTCTCTTTTTTTATAGTTTGTTCATTTCATCATCGAAAATAACCCTATCCACTTTTTTTCATAGTGATATTTGTTGGAACGATTTTCCATTTATTTATTTATTTATGTTATACTTAGTAGTACAAAGTAAGACTTAGGTCTTTTAATAGTACTTCAACTATCATGTAGTGTACGTGGAAGATATAATGCTAATAACTTAAATCTAACATATACATATATTACATTTTTTTTTTTTAAATAAACCTTAAAGATTAATGTGAATGAAAAACAGGAAACAGAAGAAAATGAAGAAATAGAATAGTTAAAAAGTTAAGTTTTAGATTAATGTCCCCCTTCAATGCAATCAGACAGATTTAAAATAGTCATACATTTGTGTCTTGTAGTTGAATCTGCTTAGTCCAGCCCTGACGGTTTGAGGTATCGAATTCCAGATTCTAACCGCGTTAATGAAAAATAGCCTTGATGATGTTAAGTATTTAAACTTTGGAACAATAAGTCCGTGGTGTCTCCGCGACCTTACTGGTATCAGCTTTTCAAACAGATAAGATGGCGTCTTCCATATAGAGAGTTTGTACATAAATATGCAATTTCTTGCGGACAGGTAGTTATCCAAGCTACAACCCAGGATCTTTATACGCCAATCAGAAATGTGATCAAATCTATCGATCCCATACACATAACGTGTAGCATTATTGAATGCTACATTGATTTTATGAGAAGATATTGAGTCTAACTTACTGTACACTATCTCAGAGTATGTGATTAGTGGCATAATTAACTGTAGTACCAATTTACGCCGGGTTTCAATAGGCGTAAATGCAGCTGAGACCGTAAGTTTGCGAAGTATAGCATATACATTACCCACAACCCTGTTGATATGATCCGTACTTGAAAGTTTTGAATTAAGTATAAAACCTAAATTTTTTACCTTATCTGTAAAACTGAGGGAGCTGGCGCCTATCCACAACTTTGGAATATTATCTACATATAAAACACTGTTACATATAGGCAAGACGTATGACTTTGACGCATTTAGACACAAACCAGAACGAAAATTGACACTCAAGAAGGCACAACGCCGAAACCGGGTTGTCTCCAAACCAAACTTGACAAGGGATGAAAGAAAATCGTTCCAACAAATATCAACATTCCACACTATCGGACAAGAAAAAACTAAAAAGACTCTTTCTTCGGACACCTAAGTCGCTGGTACGGCAAATACAACTAGCGCTATTTCAAATAAATGTGAAACTTTATATTTGAAGTTTTCAAAAAAATTTAAGATGTTGCTATTTACCTCGGCCATCGACCATTATAATAGTTATTAACAAGCTAAAAAATTTATAAAATTTTCACTACATTAAATCATTTGGGTGATCTAAAACTATACGTTTACTAAGAGCTAACACTAATAACAAGCACTAAAGCAAAAATATTATACCAGTAACATTATAGCAAATGCAAAAAAATTTTTCTATTACCAAATAACACTTATTTTTCACTGCGATAAGTGTCCCAAAACCAACTGTAACAGTAATTAAGTTAAAAATATTGTTTCTCACTGAGCAAAAGCTTTCACCTACAAAAAAAAAAACACTTATTCTGTTTTGTGCGTTATTTTTTCTCTCAAGCAGTAAGAGTTATTTTGTAACATTTTCAAAGTGGAGAGGGTTATTTTCGAACTCTGATTATTTTATTGTTTTGCAATTATTTAATTCGTATCTGCACATTTGATCTTTTTGTGCAACTTTGTGGAACTTGTGGAAAGGTTAATATGGTCGCGTTTCTATTTTCTGCGACGGTTTCCTTTTTGAAAAGCGGTTTTTTTAGGTTTTAGCAATGAACAGGGTTTCGCCGATATTGGATTCTCGTGGTGATAAGCGTTTTCCATTAATCTATGCCATTCGTGATACTGTTTGTGCAATAGCAAGGCCTTGATATTTTCGTGGTTTTGGTGGTCCCTAAAATTTATAAAATTTTCAAAAATATATCAGCAGGTTTCTTTTTTGTAATGAAATGTATTGTATTATTGTAACTATCTACAGCTTTATACACTCGTTGTTTAGGAGATAACCTAGCAATGCATCGAAAAATTTCAACTTCGTTGCTCCATTTGCCTCACTTCATTGAGTTGGGTAGGTTTGGTATGTCTCTATGCCCAGAGACCTGATATAATTAAGTACGAGTGGGGTTAGAAATCCTAATTGTTCATGACTAGTATTTCGGCACGAACAAGGACATCTATTAACTTTTTTTAATGGAAAATAAATTCGCAATTTCGAAAATTTGCTTATTTAGCTAAAAAATTTCTGTTTCTCTAATTCGAAAAGGTCAATTTGTAATAACTCGCAAATATAATTAGAAATTGGAATTGGCTGAATATTGGGCCACGCAGATTGTCCGTCATACTTATGTATTTAATTTGCAAACCTCGCACTGGGCAACAGAGTCTCTAATTTGTTTGGCAATACCTGGGAAATAGTATTTTTCGGGAATTCGCTCCTTATTCTCCCTAGGATTCCTGTGGGCTTGACGTTTCTCCTGTTATTATTGGGCCACGCAGATTGTCCGTCATACTTATGTATTTAATTTGCAAACCTCGCACTGGGCAACAGAGTCTCTAATTTGTTTGGCAATACCTGGGAAATAGTATTTTTCGGGAATTCGCTCCTTATTCTCCCTAGGATTCCTGTGGGCTTGACGTTTCTCCTGTTTATTTATGTTGGAAACTCTGTTAGCTATAGTCACGTTCTCTTCTACTCACTGTGTAATTCTCATCTTGTACCTGTAAAAGTGACTAAGGGAAACATCTTTGCAATTTCCCCACATTATTGATTTTCTTTTCTATGGTGAATAACGAAATTTCTTATGTCAACATATATTTATTTTCGAGGAGCCATTGTTAATACTGAAATGCTTAAACCACAACTTAATTTAATATAAGCAAAGCTGAATATATGTACTTATAATTAAATGGAAAGGAAACAAGTAAGAAAAGCTAAATTCGCGATGTATTTTTGTATGGGCGGTGGCCATAATTTCATAAAAACCCCGTTTGTTTGCTTCAAATCGCTGCTAGTATTAAACTTTACTCAATTTCTTCCAATAATTACTGAAAATCGAAGTTTTTTGCATTTTTCAAAATTTCCGGTATTGGGCGTGGTTATAATACAATTTCAAAAATTATTGACGGTAATGTTAATAGTATAATGGACAATATGTTCACCAAATTTTGTGACGATACCTTACATCGTTATTGAGATACCGACGTTTTTTTATAAGTTATCTCGATTATTTTTTGCTGTTACAAACAACCGTTATGGGAACAAGGTTATAATACCCTCGTGTACAAGTACGCTAGTTAATGACGTCATCACAAGGCACAACGTTTCCACAACCAAAACATGCATTATCAAGAAATGCATTATCAACACGTAAACAACAGATAAACATGCATTACCGAGAAATGCATGTAAACAACAAACAACTGACCTGCACATAAGCAACGGACAATCATTGGAACAATAGAAATGCACTATCACTACAAACAATAGATATCTACACTCGTAAACAACAAACAACTGACAATGGAATAATCCACTACGATAACTACCACCACATCTCAATAGTATAAATAGAACTAAGAATTCAAAATGTAAGACAGTTTTTAGAAGATCAATAAAGAGCACGCATTTCGGCGTAGCGATAAAAGATATTTTTTTAACTCATATCGTGCGAACGATATTAACTGGGGGCTCAACCGGTCTAAACTCTTGACTACAGCCAAATATCCTCGAAACTACAGGATAATAAAATAAAAAATTCCACGGCTTTGAAGAAAAGCAAAAAACCAGTCTCTGAAAAAAGTGAGATATAATAAGTTTATCCAGTCGCGTAAAAAGGCAAACCTTGAAATAGCAGGCAGCCTAAACCGGAAAAAAAAGTGAAAAGTGAAATAAAAGATTCCTGATTTTAAAGAGAATCCTTCACCCTGGACTCACGCGATAAACACCAACAAATTTTCAACTCTCTGCGCCCAATACCACAAGACGATACAATGGCTCAGGACATCGCAACTCTACGAGCACAGGTAGAACTCCTCACACAGGCTCTAAACAATACACAATTAAAAGTAAATACCCTGGAAGCACAACAAACCCAGACTTTCACTACGACAGATCAACATGTAGAATGTACACCAAACATCACGGATCAATCGCAAATAAACTTGGAAATATTCAAAACGTTACCCAACTTCACAGGCGATAGGAATCAATATAGATCATGGAGGAAACGTGCTTGGATACACATGGAGAATATAAGGGAATACACTACAACACCCACATACTACACGGCACTCTCGATTGTACACTCAAAAATTCAAGGAGAGGCAGCAGATATTCTAATCAACCACGATACAAAGTTCAATTTTTATTCAATAATTAACCGCCTCGATTACACTTATGCGGACCAGAGACCCCTATATGTCTTACTGGAAGAAATGAAGAAAATAACGCAAGGTAAAAGGACATTAGCAGAATTCCATTGTGAAGTCAACAAGGCATTAAACCTCGCACTCACGAAAATCGAGATGGAGAACTCAACATCCCCTTCTGATATGCAACAATATGCGAATCAGGAAGCCGTCAGGACATTTATTCTCGGATTAAACAGCAAGTATACCAGCGGCACCCTCTATAGCCACAACCCAAGAGATTTAGAGACCGCCTACGCTATCGCAAGCACAATATATCACGATAACGTGAACTCACAATTCGATGTTCCGCAATACCATCACCTTAGACCGAACAATACACCGCAGCATCAACCTCCTCAGAACAGAAGATATCACGAGGACCCACGAAGATACAGACCAGACGTGCGAGTGCAATATACACAAAATGCACCCAGGCAACAGCAACAACCAATGGAAGTAGATCAATCACACCAATACATGAGATCTACAAACTTCAACAGAAACCATCCTGCACCCCCACAAAACAGCTATAACCGCCAAAACCAAGGGCTACCTCCAAATAACCCATTCAGAGGAGAACCACAGAAGAGAGAACGAAATCCTTCATCTCGCAACTTCAACACACAACAGAAGGTACAGCGGGTAAACCAAACACGCGACGAAGAACTGCAATCGCTTGCACCAGAACATAACGATGATGATGAATACGAGACCGGCAGTGCTTTTTTAGGCGTATGAACGATTTGCCGTGTCTGCAACGCCACTGCAGGGATACAGGCAAAACTATAAACATCCTCATCGACACTGGAGCAACAAATAACTATATAAGTACAAAATGCAATATCGGTAAGCCTATTCAAATTAAACCTGTAAAAGTAAAAACTCTTCATGGTCACTCAATAACCAAATCAAAAAAAATAATAACATTATTAGAACATAATCTCACATTTTTTGAAACAGATGCATTAGAAGAATTTGATATGCTTCTGGGCGAACAGGGGCTCAGAGCAATCAAAGCAGAGGTCAACCTTTTCGAGTACAAGCTCAGTTATAAATATAGGGCCAAGAAAGAAAGTGACTCTGTACAGAGAATAAATTATACAATTAATAATGAAAAATTCAGGGCGGAAATCGCCGAAATAATGCAAAAAAAGTGAAAGTACTAACGCCATACTACCATTTACTACCACGATACAAGCCACCATTAGGACGAATTCCGAAGATCCTATTTGGACAAAGCAATATCCGTACCCTATGTCGGATAATGAGTTTATTAACAAAGAAATCAATAAACTTCTAGAAAACGAAATAATTCAACACAGCAAAAGTCCTTACAACTCACCCATTTGGACTGTCGCTAAAAAAGGTACCGACGAACAAGGGAAACCTAAGCGCAGAATGGTCGTAGACTTTCAGAAGCTAAACGCTCAAACTATCACAGATAGATACCCCATACCTGATGTGGCTATGACCATACAGAATTTAGGTAATGCAAAGGTATTTACTACTTTAGATTTAGAGTCTGGCTTCCATCAGATCCTTATTAATGAATCTGACAGAGAAAAAACGGCCTTTAGTGTAAATGGAGCTAAGTACGAATTCCTTCGTATGCCGTTCGGCCTGAAAAATGCCCCATCCATTTTTCAAAGATGCGTGGACGATATTCTTAGACCATATATCGGGAAGTGCGCTTACGTTTATATAGACGATGTTCTCATTTATTCTTCCTCTCCCGAAGAACATATCGAACATATCCGCATAATTATAAACGCACTTCACCAAGCCAACATGAAGATTTCGAATGAGAAATCACACTTCTTTCATGACTCTGTAGAATACTTAGGACACATAGTAAAATATAACCGGATAACTGTTGACCCTATAAAAATACAAACTATTAAAGATTTTCCTATTCCCAAATCGCTGAGGGAACTCAGATCCTTTCTAGGTCTCGCCAGTTATTATCGAAAATTTATACAAAATTTTGCAGCCATCGTCAAGCCACTCACTACGTTCCTCAGAGGAGACAACGGTGGCATATCAAAAAATCAAAGTGCAAAAATAAAAATCTCCTTAGACGAACCTGCACTAGAAGCACTAAACAAAATAAAAGAAGAACTGCAAACCCAGGTTGAACTCTTCCAACCAAATTTTGATAAACCTTTTGAATTAACCACGGACGCTAGCAATTACGCTATAGGAGCTGTATTATCCCAAAATAAAAAACCCATATCATTTATTTCACGAACACTCAGCCAAACAGAACAGAACTACTCTACAAATGAGAAAGAGTTACTCGCAATTGTGTGGGCATTACAGAAACTCCGCAACTACTTATATGGTATAGCGGATTTGACTATTTACACTGACCATCAATCTTTAATCTTCTCCATATCGGAAAAAAACCCCAATACAAAATTAAAAAGATGGAAGAATTTCATCGAAGAATACGGCGCAAAACTTGTTTACAAACCTGGACACCAGAACGTTGTCGCTGATGCACTTTCTCGCCAGCAAATAGACAACACATCAAATTCGGATGACTCCCAACATTCGGCACAAAGCTCACCAACACAAAATCTCAAACGAGTAAAGCAACCATTAAATTGCTTTAAAAATCAAATTGTTATAAAACAATCAGATGCGAACCTAATCGAAATATCATCACAAAATATTTTTTCTAACAGTCGACATACACTTTTCTTTAACACCAAAGCTGAATTACTGGACAGACTAAAAAATATAATTAGACCAAAGGTAACTAACGCTCTTCAAATAGACGAGCAAATATTAGTTTACGTCGAAAACGACATTATTGACACATTTCCGACCGTATCAATCGTATTAGCCCAAAAAATGGTAGACGACATCACCGAAACCGAACAACAGAAACAAATCATACAAGACACACACAGACGTGCTCACAGAAATTATAAAAATAACGCGCAGGAAATTTCACTCAGATATTACTGGCCGAACATCCGTGACGCTTGTAAAAAAGAAGTACAAGACTGCGAAATATGTCTTACCAACAAGTATGAACGCCGACCAAATAAACAACCAATAGGTTCAGCACCAATACCAAACAAGGTAGGCGAATGCATACACTTAGACTTATTTTATATGAGCAATAACATATACATTAGCTCAACCGACAAATATTCAAAATTTTGCCATTTGAGACAAATACCCTCAAAGAAAGATACATACAAATACGTTGACGAGATTCTCTCACAAATATACCCAAACGCAAAGTTTGTAATGACTGATAACGAGTCAACACTCACTAGCATATGTGCACAACAAATTTACAAACGACTACAAATAACACACACCAAAACTCCTGCCTTTCATTCTACAACAAACGGGCAAGTCGAACGTACGCATAGCACGATAATCGAACTCGCGAAAGTCTTGGCACACCAACACAGTTCAGCACCTGACGAACAGATATACGAAGCAGTCCGACAATACAATAAAACAATCCATTCAGTGACCAACGAGAAACCCGAGGACGTGTTCTTCAACCAAAAGGGGTATCCTGGCATCAAAGAGCGCCTTCAACAAAACCAAGACAGAGTCTTACGATACCACAACCACAATCGCAAACAGCTGAATTACAAACAAGGTGATGTTATATACTCCAGACGCATAGACGGAACAAAAACGTAAAAACATACGCGAAACATATAGTTAAAGAAGACAACGGAAAAACGATAACAACAAATAAAGGACTCATTATACATAAGGACAACATCAGAGTGAAGGCATGTACGGAGTAGTATTTATCTTACTTTTCCCTATCGCATTTAGCGATAATATAATAGACTTAACCAATAGAAAATATGTACTAGTGGAAACAGATCCTGTTTACATTTATCAGAATACAGCTTTCCTGTATCACATATCTAATCTTTCAAAAATACTCGCGCCTTACGAAAGTGTAATGAAATCTACATATAATTTAGAAAACTACCCTGAGACTCAAATTTTAGTGAACAGAATTGAAACTTTAAAAAATCAACTCATACCAAATATCTACAGACCAAAGAGATCACTTAACTTCCTTGGTTTCATCCTTAAATTCATCACTGGCACACCAGACCACAATGGCCTTATAGAAATTAAAACGTCACTTAATATGCTAATAGAAAATAACAATAAGCAAAAAACAATTAACTCACAGTTCGAAAGAATACTCGAAACTCTTGATCCCAAAACAATTAGCGAAAATATTGTTATATCAGAAGTCTATAATGAACTTCAATCAATAGCGAACACTATTAATTTTGCGAAAAATAATAATTTTTATTCTGGCACATTAAATTTGAAAGATGTGTATGAGTTAATAAACCATGAACAGTTGGATCTTCCAATAATCAATATATTAGAATATGCGGACATTCATATCTGTTACCTACAACATGCAATTATAACAATATACAAATACCCTATTCTTGAAACTAAATGTAACCTATTTAACGTATATCCTTTAGCACATAAGCATGGTAAAATTAATTTAGATCCTAAGATTGCAAAATGTAACGATTATCAAAGAGTATCAAAATGTAAAAATTATATTAGTACCTTTATTTGTAAATCAGAACCCTCTGATAATTGCACTTTAAAAATATTAAAAGACAATCCTGCGCAATGCGAAACAATCCATGAGTATAACGCCCCACTCCGAATCCTAGAGACTGGTCACACCTTGACGGATTATGAGCATACTTGGAACAACATGCATATATCAGGCCCAAAACTAATACATTTTAAAGAATCTACAAACATCGATGGCATCACTTATTATAACCATCAACAACAACTCAGAGAAGTTATACACAACCAACATAGCGAAAAACTTGAGGTACTCCGTATCCTTTCCTCAGACTCAAAATACAAATTCAACAACATTCAAGAACTCTCAACGTTTTTAATTCCTGTCGAGGAGAACCCTGTACAGTTTACACTTTTCATCATAATTGCATTCCTTACCTTAGCAGTCACCACTTATGGTCTAGTACACCTCTGCCGATACTGCGAAAATAAAAGAACACTTGGCAGACAAAGGCGAATGGACGAACTTTACGAAATCGAACTCAACCGTCTTCAACAACAACACCTAGCAGCAGTGTAGCGAGGACGCTTCATTTTAAGAAGGAGGGGAGTTAATGACGTCATCACAAGGCACAACGTTTCCACAACCAAAACATGCATTATCAAGAAATGCATTATCAACACGTAAACAACAGATAAACATGCATTACCGAGAAATGCATGTAAACAACAAACAACTGACCTGCACATAAGCAACGGACAATCATTGGAACAATAGAAATGCACTATCACTACAAACAATAGATATCTACACTCGTAAACAACAAACAACTGACAATGGAATAATCCACTACGATAACTACCACCACATCTCAATAGTATAAATAGAACTAAGAATTCAAAATGTAAGACAGTTTTTAGAAGATCAATAAAGAGCACGCATTTCGGCGTAGCGATAAAAGATATTTTTTTAACTCATATCGTGCGAACGATATTAACTCGCTCGTGTATAAAAAGGAAACGGTGTTTAACCGTTATCACATACCATTGTACATGAAAGGAGCATCATTCTGTATGCATACTTTTGTCAACACTGATTTTTAATGGAAATGGTATATTAAGTTTGGTTCGATGTTTGTAAGTACCAGAATGATAAGAGTTAGGCCCATCAACTCCATAACTCGTTCACTTAATCAGCTAGACACTTGAAATTTTGCAAGAAGCTCCACTATTAAAGCTCTATATAAGCAAATTATATTGATCAAAGAAATATAACATATAGCTCCCATACAACCGATTGTTCATATGTATATTCTATTAAGCACGAATTCTTGAAATTTTGCACAAATAACAGTTTTTATTAGAAATATTTTAACAGTGAAAATCATTAAGATCATGGATATATAAAATATAGCTGCCATACAACCGATAGTTCAGAAATTGCATTTTGGGCCATAACTTCTTCATTTCATAAGCTAAAGACTTGAAATTTCGCACACATATTATTTATTATTGGGGCTATTATAGCAATTAAAATCATTTATATCGAATAAATAAAACATATGGCTTTCATGGAAATGGTATATTAACTTTGGTCTGATGTTTGTAACTACCAGAAGGGGAAGAGCTAGACCCATCAAAAAGTATACCGATATCATCAGAGTGACGACCTGAATCGATTTAGCCATGTGCGTCTGTCTGTGTGTCTGTCCGTCTGTTTGAACGCAAGCTAGTCCCTCAGTTTTTGAGCTATTTGAATGAAACTTGGCAGTCAGATGTATTTTTATATTTTATTAGACATTTGTCGGAACCGGCCAGATCGGACGACTATAACGTATAAAGGAGCCGATTGTTCAGATATCATATATTGCTTCATAACTTCTTCATTTAAAAAGCTACAAGTCTGAAATTTTGCATAGAGGTCCGCTATACTAAGTTCATAAGACCATTTAAGCAGCTAAAGTCTTGAAATTTTGCACAAAGAATAGGTATAGTAAGAACTAATGTAGTAGTGAAAATCATTAAAATCTGATAAATATAACATATAGCTGCCATACAACCGATTGTTCAGATATTGCATTTTCGGCCAAAACTCCTTTATTTCATTAGCTAAGGTCTTGAAATTTTCCAAAACTCATAGCTATTAAGACAACTATTTTAGCTGTGAAAATCGTTAAAATCGGATAAATATAACGTATAGCTGCCATACAACCGATTGTTCAGGAATTGCAATTAGTACAAAAACCCCTCCATTAAAGCGGCTAAAGACTTGAAATTTTCCACAAATATTAATTAATATTGGGACTATTATAGCAGTCAAAATATTATTATCTAATAATTATAACATATGGCTCCCATACATTTCGGCCATTTATGAAGACAGCTTTTCTCACTTGTCTTCTTAAAATTTGTTATTTTATGTTAAATAATGGATTTTTTTGTTTGTTGTAATTAAAAACAGGTGTGAAATAGAACTGTATCAACACATTTTTCAATAAAGGTTTTAAAACAGTGGAGACAGAAGGTGTATGTAGACTTTTTTTATCCAACACTGTATATACGAACAACTTTTTGTACGAAAGACAACAACAAGATCAAGATACTATTTTTTGCTTTTAAATTTAATTGAAGAAAATGCCATTCTTTTGTGCACATTTGTAAACAGTTCAAAATGCTTGTATGTACATATATGTATGTACATATATGTAAGCACTTTTGTATGCTAGCAGTGAACATAAATATGTTCCCTTTTTCGCTCTTAAAGAGGATTACCAGCGACTATTGTGACAAAACTGAGGACGTCTAATTGCTAAACTATTAGTTCAGCAATCTGCTCATGCAACAACAGTGCTACGGCAAAATATCGGTTATTGCAGTTGCTGCCACCCAAATCGCCACTACCCTTATTGCACAATATTACATCGCTGATAGAATTTTGTAATGATTGCCCTTATACACGCACACATTCACAGTGATTTTAAGCACATACGTACACAGCACATTTTCCCCTCCACGCCAGCGGCGATTTATGCCGAGTGCGCGCGTGCGAAACGGCCATAAAAGTAAAGCATTTTTCAGGCATACCCAAAAGCGAGCAGATCTTAATTTTAGCGAGTTTGATAGCCTAGAGCATTACACGTACATACATACATATGTAGACAAAGAACCTGGTCGAACTGCAACAAACACAGAGCTCAAAAAAAGGCAAGGTAAAGGCTTTGTTTTGCCCTTGCCATTATAAAAAGCAAGAACTAACGACGAGGTGCTTGAGGTGGCAGAAAGTCTCAAAATAAATTGCATCAAATTTTAACGAGCATATCACAATTGTCCATTAGTCGAAAGGCACATAATTTTTTTAGAACGCTTGGTAAAAGAAATTGATAGTTTTTGTAATGAGGCGATAAAGGCTTTTTCCTACAGAAGCATTTTACTTTATGTCGATAATCCAACCAACAAGTGTTGAGGCGCAGCTGTGCTTCTCCACTGCATATTTTAAATGCAACAAATTTATGTCCAGAAGGAAGGATAACACACTTAAGGCTTTTATTTCTTTAACATTGCATTTTGATCAGAATAAAGAATAATTCTGCCTCGTTCAAAATGGAATGGGTGATGCATTTAATGCAACAAATTTATGTCCAGGAGGGAGGATAACACACTTAAGGCTTTTATTTCTTTAACATTGCATTTTGATCAGAATAAAGAATAATTCTGCCTCGTTCAAAATGGAATGGGTGATGCATTTCTTTTTTTACTGAATGGTAATATAATAATATATAATATAGGTCTCAAACAGTGATTAACAATAATTTTACTTAATCAGTGAGTAATTGACTGTTTAACAGGTCACACGTGCTTACTGCGTCCCACCGCTTAACATAGCTGCGACATAGACAACCCTAGACGAACCACACCAGCGACCATTTACCCATTTTCTTATCATTATTTGGGTACATGCAAAGGCGTAATATCAACTACCGCTCTAGGTACAACCTAACGCTAGCTGATTGGGAGTCCTATGGAAAATCCATAGAAAACCAACTAGATGGGCTTACTTTAAACTCTAACAACAGCAACCAATCAGCATTCATTGTTCCTACGAAAAATCAAACAAGCTGCGAACTTGACTATACCTTTAACTAAACCTCTTTTGCATGATCGTACAACCTACTGGTGGAACGAACGTCTAGCTTCGCTTCGACATGAAAAGATCTGCTCTTGGAAAAATGCTAAATACACAGTCCCACAAAAGAAAACATTTTGCAATATAAGAAGGCTAACGCAAAGTTTAAAAGAGAAGCAAAAATGTCAAAACGTGCTGCATTTACAGGCTTTACTAAAGACATAAACCATAAAACACCTCGTGATTCAAAATTCCGATAACATCGAGGTTTCAACACCAGCAGAAATTGGGAAGGTATTTTCCAAAGCCTGGTCTGAATACTAAAGTAATAGTAAATTTAGCACTGAATTTGTTGAGAGCAAAAGCCGCTGTACTTACCCACCTTTTACAAACTACAGATTAAATAAACAGGCAGAACAAATAGAAGTGCCTTTCTCTCCGCTAGAGCTCAATGCCTGTCTGTTCACACTCAGAGGTAAAACTCCAGGCTTGGACAATATCCCCTACCCCCTTCTTAAAAATCTTCTCCCAACAGGCAAATCTAAACTATGTCAGCTGTATAACATAATTTTTACCACCAGCATAATCCGACAACAGTGGAAAACAAGCTTAACTATTCCTATACCAAAGCCCAATAAACTGAAAAACACCACCGAAGGATATCGACCAATATCCCTTATATCCTGTATTTCGAAAGTTATGGAGAAGATTATATCTAGAAGACTTATGTGGTACCTTTTAAATAAAAATCTTCTTTCAAACCAACAAACTGCTTTCAAGCCTGGTCGCGGTACAGTAGATGCTCTCTCGACGAACAAAATCGAAAATTCCGCGTTAAAGTAAATGGTATTGCATCGGAGGAATGGCCCATAGAAAATGACATCCCTCAAGGTTCGCCCTTATCCGTAACTCTTTTCCTTATTGCGTACGATCACTTTAGCCGTATCATAAATGAACAAAAATATTTCAAGCACATATTGTATGCCGGTGACCTCTATGTCTTCGGTACGGTCCGCGATTCAATCATCTTTTCAATTCAAGTCAACACTCTACTAAACACTATCTTAAGTTGGTGCCAAACATCTACACATATGTAATAAACGGAATTGTAATAACTTATTTTCAAGTATTACTAATAATGCAATTACAAATGTAACTAAACTTAAAATACTAGGTATAGTCTTTACTCATAAGTACACATGGAATGATCACGTTACACATCTCTGTTCATCACTTCAAAATAGATTAAATGTCGTTAAGTGCCTCAGCAATAAAAAATAGGAAAGTAACTCTAACACTCTCATACAAATTGCAAAATCTACAATTCTGTCTAAAATTGATTACTTTATATTACCAAAAGTGTAATTTCCAAATTGGCATACACCGAGGGTTCTCCTCTACAAGCTGTACTAAAAAACCGGCTGAGCAGAAAACGAAATACAAAAAAATCTTAGGGACTACAATCGTTGTTAGATATGGCAAAAGAAATGGATATCTTCATCACCGCTGCTCCAGGTCATCGCCTTCGCGCACCTCCTTGGGCTCTTCAAAAAAAGCTGCATTATTTTAGATATGGCCAAGCAAAAAAGGAAAACAAACCACCAAACGTTTATATACAAAAATTCCTACATACATACATATATGTAACACACACATCAATTGGAAAACTCTCTACACGGATGGTTCCAAGCGCGAAAACATCGTTGCTTGCAGCGTTGTGAAAAACCAATCTACATTAATGGCTGCGTTACTACCAGGATTCGCCTCGTTGTTTACTGCAGAAGCAACAGCAATACAGCTTGTCAAGTAGCAAACGAAAGTAGACAGAAACACATAATCTGCAGTGATTCCCTGTCATCGCTAGAAGCCATTTTAAATACCAACTTTGTTGACCCAACCATATGCCAAATAAGAGATATACTCATCGACAACATTGGTAAAATAAAACTTCTTTGGCTACCCAGCCACATCGGTATACAAGGCAATACACTAGCGGACTCGGAAGCTAAACTTGCAACCAGATCTCCGTTGAACCTCATTAATACAATTAATAAAAACGACATTAAAAACCTAGCTTATAAATATCATCTCAAATCGGAAAACGAGTGTTGGACTGAATACGCACATTATTATAAAACAATAAATCCTAATCGCCAGCCATCGATCCTACCCACAACAATACCTAGGATGCAAAACATTATTTATACCCGCTTTCGGCTTGGGCATACTAGACTAACGCACAAGCACCTTCTGGAAAAGACCCCACCGCCCGTATGCCCGTACTGCAACGCTGAGGATCTCACAATCCAGTACTTAATACAAACCTGCCCAGCATTAGAAGCCGTGCGCCGGCAACTAAGTAATCCAAACATAAAAGAACTGCTTTCCGAAGTAACACATGCGAACATAAAAGAAATCATAAAATTTACCCATAAACTAAACATATTTTTTGAATTGTGATATTTTAGATCATTACTTTTTAGTTAATAGATTACTGAAAACTTCTGAAGCTGATGGCCTCAGTTGCTAAAGCTAATTTCTAGATTGTTAAGGCCTAAATGTATTATCCTTTTACAATAAATAAATAAATAATAATAATAATAATTTTACTTAATGTAGGTGTATTTGCTTCTGTACCAAATATGCTTATTTGTTCTTAAAGTATAAATTGTTTTGTAAGTGTGTCAGTTTATTTCTTTTTTGTTCTTAAAAAGATCAAAAAATTCAACCGTGATTACAACAGTTCGTTCTCTTCGTTATATGAATGTTATTTTGTATATATACTTCTATAACACAACGATTACAGACGATTTAAATATTTTGACAAATTAAAAATTACGAATAAAAACTTTGTGAAATTTGGGATCCCGGGATTGTCCCGGGATTTGTTTTCAGATCTCAAATCCTGGGATCAGTAAAATGCCCAAATATGACATCCCTAATACATATCACATACGTACGTACACATTATGTGGCTGGTAATAAACATATCTCATTTTTCTTGTATAGTTTATCTTACGTACGTACATAAATACAAATATAAATAGGTATATACCCACATACATTTATGCATATTTGCTTATTTTTGTGTTAATACACGTTTAATTTTTCTAAACTTTATTCCGCTCCGACACCAGTCACTGTTCGTACAAAATTTCCACAAATTGACAGCTCTTCTGGATTCCAGACGGATGACAGCTCTTCTGGATTCCAGAGGATGCACACCACAACACTGTATAGTGTAATGGCAAATGTGAAAACAAATTATTCGGCATTTAGTTATGAGACTTCAGGGTAAAGGCTTGTCAAAAGAGGACATACAACGGATTTCAAACTTTGATTGGGATGTTTCTACGGATAAAGAAAGTGGTGATGCAATGGAGGATGTGTCTGCAGTGCTGGAACAGAATACTGATGGGATAATGGAAAAAGGGAACTAAAAAAATCGGTTCTCGCAAATATAATTGAGGAAGAAAACGAGCAAGAATCTTTTTCTGTTTAAGGTGTTTGTATCGAACAAATTTATTCATTAAAATGGAGATCAAATTAATTTGAATCTCCAGAAAGTATATGTAAGGTAGATTGCGCCTTGGAAGTTCATGATGTTATGAAACCAGTGAAATATTTCTCACATTTATTTGATAGTCGAGCTACTGATTTGATTACACAGCAATTTGTATGGAATTCAAGAACTAGGCTTTGAACTTAAATTTACCAATGTTGAATTAAGAGCATATATTAGTTCTCTGCTATATTTGAGTGTTTTTAATTTTCCTAAATTTAAAATGGCATGGTCTCAAAGTATGAAGCTTACCGCTATAACAAACTCAATTCCTCGCAAAATTAAGCAGTGTTTACATTTGATTAATTTTAAGGCGGAGCATTTGTTGTATCCGAAACAGAAACACATTTTTCTACTAAAAGTTTGACTGGAAATTGCTGATGCCCTATTGCAAACTACATCCTCTGCAGTTTTTATCTAAGAACGCGTGGCAGATCATCAAACGCAGAAAAGGATTTTCATTCAACTTCCTGTTGCCCCCAAACGCGTGGGGGTAGCGACGTGAAAATTTGAATATAATCCATTAATCCCTCAAGTACTTATTGCGTGAATCTACGTCAAACATGCATATTGGTTCCATGTCCTCGATTTGTTTCGGTTTTTAAAGAAAGGCTCTGTCGTAGATACGTGGTTAAGGCAACCACAGTAGGATTTCCGGGTTCGTACTTTAAATGGCGGTATGTAGATTAACAGCTCTATGCTGTGCACTTGACAAATTCAACATCTTGCTTATTTATCAAGATTGACAATTTATCAAGATTTTTCTATTCTATGTCAAAAATAAAAAGCCCTTTTCTTGATAAACTGTCAAGATGTCAAATGCTCTTGACAAAAAAAACATCTGTTTTACTCTTTGTGCATAGTTGTGAAAATTAATTTATTCGAATGGAAGAAGATATTTTACCTTTATTGTTATTGTTAGACGAAGAGCAAAATTGCGAAAATAGAGATCGCGCGCGTTACTTAAGAAGTTTACGAGATGCTAGTGATCCATTTTCGTTGAGTTATAACACGTTTATGCAAAATTTTCGTTTGACACGTGACACGTTTGGTCGTTTTTGGCCTTCCTATAAGTTAAATTTAATAATAAGTAACTTACATATTATTTTACAAATTAATGAATAATATGTGAAATACTTACGATGTAGAAGAATCTATTTCGTGAATAATATAAAGTAAACAGAAATCAGTTGTTTCTCCTTCAATATATTGTTCACCACACATGTGGGGAAAAGCGCTGCAGTCTAAAGCTTTACGTTTTATCAAGGTTGTCACAGAATAACAAAGAGCTTGATAAATTATCAATACTTTGTTAATTTGTCAAGTGCACAGAATAGAGCTGTAATTATATATAAAAGGGAAAACAAGAAATATTATATGCGCCTGCACCTGGACAGCGTCATGGAAGTGAAACTTCTCTCAATCCACTTCTCAGTCGTTCCATAATCTTATAACATAATTCTAGGTTATCTTGAAGTTGAGTTATGATAATATATGATAACATAACATAATGCTAGGATGCGTAATTATAAATTAATAAAAACAAAATTTCAGGAATCATATTTATTTATGATTTTCTAAGCTATATCTGATGAGATGAGGTGCAGTGAGTTGAGAAGTTGTGAGATAAAATAAGGTAAGGACTTGTGCGTTGAAGTGAGTACAAAGAGTTGACGTGTGGAAAGTTCAGTGCCATCTCCAACCACGGAAGCCGTATTTACCTTAATGATTTTTGAATTTTCTGCGCCACTGAATATACAACTTGTGCTAAAGAACATAATACAGCATAACATACATAGTATAACCATATAATGCTAATTTATGAAGAAGGCGAAATATCATAATCCCGTATACATCAATAAGGACTTCACAATGCCGTTTGAGATAGTTATCACATCGCGAATGCTAATTAAACAGACCAAAATCCGGGTGAAAGTCCTCTCACTACTAGAGCATTGATGGGGGAGAACATATTCCGTTAGTATCGGACAATCTTAATGACAACGGTCGAATGTTAGATTTAGTTTTCGCATTTAATGAGCTTAACATATCTTGTTCTGAATGCCTATCGCCCATATCTGTCAATAGTATTCATCATAAGGCTCTAATTATAAGCTTCAAGTTCTATAACTTTGCTTCTAATAACGTTGTTCTTCATAAAGCTTATGACTATGCCAAGGCCGATATTTGCGCTATTAATGAAGTTTTTAATTCGGTTGATTGGTCCATATTGAACTCTTTCAATGACCCATGTGATTCGTACGAACTATTCCGCAATAAGCTGCGTTATTGCATTTCCAACTATGTTCCTTTAAAAAATTCAGTTGTACGAGATACGCTTTCATGGTTCAATTCAAGACTATGCCATTTGAAAAATCTAAAGAATAAAGCACATAAAAAATTTAAGAAAACCAAGTGCGTTGCGAATAATCTATGCCTAATTAAATGGAAAAAGGAGTATGACTGTCTCCATAGCTTCTTATTTAACCAGTACATCTCCAATGTGGAACAGGATCTCAAGAGCAATCCAAAGAAATTTTGGGCGTATATTAATAATAAACGTAAAACGAATGGTCTCCCAACTAGCCTTGAGTATGAGGGCGTGTTTTCTGAAAATTCCTTGGAAACTTGCAACCTGTTTGCAAAGTTCTTTCAAGTAGTTTATGGGGAATGGCAAGTGATATCTGATACGAGCTCTGCATTTTTTGACTCTATAGTAAATTCGGGTACAATAACCAACTTTGAATTTTCTTACGATGACGTAGCCCTGGCAATCTCGAACCTAAAACCAAGATCTTGTCCAGATCTGGAGGGGCTCGCCCCGGTATTCGTAAAGATCTTTTGCAATGCTATTTCTCACCCGTTGTCAATGTTGTTTAACATTTGTCTTAAACATGGAGTTTTCCTCGATTGCTGGAAACTCTGTTCAATTACGCCAATATTTAAGTCAGGTGATCGTAACAAAATTAAAAACTAAAGGCCAATTGTAAAGCAATCTACTTTCGCTAAGTTACTCGATAATATATTAAACGTTAAACTTTTTCAGCACTCTAAAGATCTCTTACGTCGATTTCAGCATGGATTTCTTCCTGGTAGATCCTCGTGTACTAATCTTTTAATTATCAAGAATCAAATTGTTGAGGCCTTCGAGCAAAAATATCAGCTTGATGTTGTATATACCGTCTTCTCCAAAGCTTTTGACAAAGTCAACCATTCAATTCTTTCACAAAAGCTTTCTTTGTATGGAATTAGAGGGAAGTTTTTTAGTAGGACGGAAATTTTTAGTTAAAATAGGCCCAACAAAATCCGACATCCTAATCAATGCATGGTCTAGAATACCACAGGGCACTCATTGTGGACCACTGCTGTTTTTATTGTTTATAAATGACTTACCCCAGCACTTTAATTTTGCTAAATGCTTAATGTTCGCTGACGATGTTAAAGCCTATATGCCGGTACGTAATTTAAATGACTGCCTTAATCTACAATCGGATCTTGTGGTGTTTCAGCAATGGTGCACTGTTAACAATCTGTTCCTTAACACAAACAAATGCAATGTGGTTTTATACACCAAAACTGCTAGTCTCACTATGTTTGACTATTCCATTAATAATATTATTTTACATCGCATCGATGAAGTGAAGGATCTTGGAGTAATTTTTGACACGAAACCTAACTCCAAATAAGCATATTGATTATATTCTTTCTAATGCACTTTCTATGCTGGGTTTCATTAGAAGAAACTCAAGTGAATTGAAGGACCCTTGCACATTAAAGTCTCTCTATAACTCTTTAGTTAGAAGCCACCTTGATTATTGTTGTCTTGTATGGAGTCCCTATTACTTATCTCACATTAGTAAAATTGAAAGGGTTCAAAAAAGTTTTACCAGAATGGCTCTATTTAAATTAAATTGGCCTAGTGAATTGCCATCCTATGTTGGAAGGCGGAAACTTCTTGGCTTACAATCTGTAGAAGATCGGAGAATTTACTTCGCGCTAATGTTTGTTTACAACTTAATAAAAAAGAGAATTAATTGTGATGAATTATATGGTTTTTTGAATTTCTATACTTCATCACATGAATTAAGGCATAATCGTTTGCTTGTTGAAACCTCTCATAGAACTAATTATGGCTATAATGAACCAATTGCGCGATTTATACGTCTGTGTAACAATTATACGGTGTTAAATTAGAAATAGTCTGTAAGGTTACCCTGTAGACTGAAATAAAAAATAAAAATGCAATAAACCTCCATCACTTTAAGGCGGCTTCAGCCGCACTACTCATACGTTTCGTCCAAAGAGAAAAGGACAACTTTAGGGACGCGCCAACATTTAAAACGTCCAATAGTAGGGAAGTCTTAGACATACCCGATGACATGTGCTTAAGGTTTTAATTGTCTTTTCCCAATAGGGAAACTAAATAATCAATGAACAGAAGACGTACAAACGGGATATTTTCAATCAGGGTCTACTTAAATACCTTCCTAAAAATCCAGATTACATTTACCATAACGATACTCTTAAATCGACACTGGAGGAGTTAACACGACGATTCCAATAGCCCGGAAAAGAAGCATTTCTACCAAGAATTAAGAATAAGTAATGCCTGCCATGGTGGTCTAATGAAACATCGAAAAGAATTTAATATTGAACCTAGCTAAAGTTGCACACAGATGGGAATCATTTTGTCAGTCGATAGCAAGCCACTCAGAGGTAAGCTGATTACGCAAAATCCAAAATGGGAGCCGTAGCATACCAAGCTACCCGTTAAGTTAAGATGGTACTTGGACGAGTGTTACCAAAGCAATGACAGATTTTCTTATGTGTATCCTCTTTGCAGGGTGTTCTGACTCAAATTTGAGAGAAAATGTAGACGTAGCCTCTGAAGAGATTGACTTATCCTTCAATTAAATATCTGAAAATTACATTGAGAATGCAATCAAAAGTCTCCGACCTTATAAATCACCAGGGCTTGACGAAATGCTCCTGGCAACAAGCATACAGTATAGGAAAGAGGGTGGAGACTACACTCCGCAGTCTTACACTTATTATAGAAAAATCTTTGCACTATAATTAAGATTATCTAGGGGTTTTGCTGGATATAGACAAGGATTTCTCAACAAATTGTGTTGGTGCCATAGACGGGGCTCTGAAGTAAATCCGGCTAAATAAGAAGTTGTAACTGCATTCCGCTAGTAAGGACAGACCATGTATCTAGTTCTAATCTTTTACAAGAAACTAAATTGAGAACCCAACATTGGAGAGGATCCGCAAAACCACAAAGGCTATGTATTCATGCAGCAGGTTACATGTGGTTACATCTTTCATCAAAGTGGATAAAGTTCGGCACCTGACTTCTCTTCTTTAATGACAGGGGCTTTGAAAAAAAAAACTCCTACGAAAGCACCCGATGCATTCTAAATATTCTTTCGGTAGTTTTATAATAAATAAAGCATGCGAAACGGCCTTCAGACTTAACAATTACTAAATGGACACATTATTGCAACGGCCACAGCAAAGTAATGACCGAACTCCCAGAAAATATAGGGGTGGAAGTCGGGCGTGGCTGAGTACAGAGGATTTGTCCACAGCTGGATCAAAGCTTGACGGGAGAGTTTGCGATGGGGTGTATACGGAACAATTGGGTATATTATTAAGCTTTCGCTTGTCTGTGTTATATAAAATCTACATTTTCATTCGCTGACTAAATCGTAGCAAATATCAAATATAGCTGAGGAATGCTGCCTATCTCTCAACGATATGGCTGATATACGTATACGTTTAACACATATCGTTCGGGTTTCCGGTCATTACAATATCAGCTTACTTGTCAATTAACGACTCTACCAGACACTGACATCAGTGACAATCTCTCCTCAAGGAATTGATCCATAACAATGACAACTTCGGTTCTAACCGAGCACTGTTTTTGTGGGCGCACACGCAGCCAGACTTGGGTCGCCTCGGAAGACTATTACATAACCTGTGGGGATGTGGAAGAGGAAGAGAAAGAGACGATACTCTACCTCCTCTACCTCAAAGAACTAGGTCACTGGGTGGTCACTTCTTTAATGAGCTAGAAGACCTCGTGTCGGTGGAGATGAGGGATTCCTGCCGACCACGAATTGGGAAGAGGGATAAAAAAACACCACCCAACGGAATCATCGTAAAAGTGCTCAATAATTGAGTTGAAAGAAGAAATTAATATATGAGCAGGATAACGATCCAAAACAGCCAGCGGCGGATAAGAGGAAATGGATCCTGTATAACAGCCACCCCAAAGACCGGAAAAAACCCGATTGAAAACTAGTTTTCGATTTTCCAAAAACAGCTGAGACACAATCAAATAAAAAGCCGTGATGCTTTAAAAAAAATTCTAAAACTAGAATGGAACAAAATTTCCCTAAATCTCACAAAGAAATTGGTGGAGTCTATGCCCCAAAGATTATCTGCTGTTTAAAAGCAACAAGGATATCTCACAAAATAAGAACAACTAAAAAATTTGCTTATTCTTCGGAAATAATCTGTTAACGTAGGGGTACTAAAACTAATTTGCCTCTAGTAAATGTTGTAATTTTTTTAAATACAATGCATTCTTTTCTAGGTTTTTGTTATTGAACCTTACTATTATTAAGTTTCCTGTGAAATAAATTGCTTTTAACTGACTGTTTAAACATATATTTGAAAAAATTATTGATGGTTGTTCTTATAAGAAAATGTACTAATACGACTTTTGCATACTGTACATGTGTATATATACCAAAATGATCAGAATGAAAAGACTGTCTGTCCGTCCCTCCGTCCGTCCGTGGACACGATAACTTGAAACTTGGTAAATAGATTGTTTTTTGGCCAGGGTAAGTTGGTATTGAAAATGGTCAAGATGTTCACACTTTTTCATCTGAATTAAAAATGTAAATAAAAGCATTTAAAAGAATTATTTCTCATAAGTAACCATTTTGCATGTGGCCGCTGTGGTCAAGTTGGTAGCGGTGCGTGCTATAACTTGATATGCCGGTGAGTTCGAGGTTCAAATCTCAGTCTGGGCAAGCAAAATCTTAATAAAAGAAAAAGTTTTTTTAATAGCGTTCACCCCTCGGCAGGCAATGGCAAACCTCCGAGGGTATTTCTGCCATGAAAAAGCTTCTCATTAAATACATCTGCCGTTCCGAGTCGGCACAAAACTGTAGGTCCCTCCGTTTGTGGTATAATATAAAGACGCACACCACAAATGGTAGGTGAAGCTCGGCCAAACACTGAGCTATATAGTGTACGCGCCAAAATTAAATATTATATAACCATTTTGCCTTTCCATTAAGATGTTAAACGATAATATTCTTTCGATTAATTGAGTCCATAAATGTACGCAAACATTGATGATTCTCCAGCTCGAGAAACATACCAGTGTTTGATTGTATCAAAAGTAACGAGTAACGATACGAAAGTAACGGGCGCTGAGTGTTTTAGTAACGGAAACATACGGTTACCAAACTTTTCGTTACTTTTACAGCTCTAGTGCAGATATGGTGATCAAAAGAAGAAGTACTTATCGCATCATTTACATATTTCACTTGCGCTTTGTTGCTTTTTTAATTCACTACCGCCGCTAAAAAAGTTTTGCGTAGGAGTACTTCTAAGAAATTTGGTGTGGTTTGCCTTTTGTTTATTTTCTATTGCAAGAAATGTTTTAATATAATTAGTGGTAAGCTTTCAAATTCTCTCTTATCAATCAGCATACAAATTTTATTTGATAGCACCGTTTTACGAGTTGAATAAAGTATAACAACATATAAGTATGTATGTACATAAATACGATTTGGGGTATTGCCTTACGTGGTAAATCCAGAATGATAGAATACAAGATTACGCTTATTTGTGGGTGGCTTCACGATGAGCAGCAAAACAACGAATAATAAGAAGAAAATATAGGCTTTAAGCAATCATTGCACGTGGTAGAAAAAAGTTAATAATGGTTTAATTCCATTGCTGGTATTCCAGTTGAATTGCATCAATTTGTAAATTAAAGGTGGTTTTATTTCCAGTGCAGACGTCAACAGCAGTCAAATTGAGCTAGTGCTAAGTTTTCGGAGCTACCTTTATTTCTCTGCATCGTACACAGAGCATAGTATAAAATGAATTTATCGCTGTAAATAGCACGATATACAAACACTTCTAATAATATACATACAGTGAAAGTTACTCAAAATCGTACAGGCGAATTTTACTTACACTTTTTTGACAAACTAAAGTCTACAACAGATTTTTATATAAAAAGCTATTATTTAACATTGAATAAAAAACATTATTTTCATTTTTTACAAAACATAAAATATTTTAGGTACATTAATAAAAATACCAGCAGATCAATAAAGTGATAATGAAAATTGTCAGTCAAAATCGTACAGCTTATTTGATTATATATATAATAATAATACTGGAATGCATTTAGGTTAAAATTTTTTTAATTCTAATATTTTGTTGAAAGTCCTTTATTGGTATCTGCTGCTTTCAATCGTTTAGGCATGGAAGCAACAATTTTGTTACAATAATCTGGAGAAATGCTATGTCATTTTTCTTTCAGTGCTTTTATTAGTCGGAAATGTTGGAAAATTGTCTCGATCTAAGTTTTATTTCTAGATGATTTCAAACATGTTCGATGACATTAAAATATGGCGACTGAGCAGGTGTTTGCAGTACTTTAGGGCAATTATAAAGGGTTCACATGCGGGCGTTATGCTTAGGATCATTGTCTGCATACAGCTTAAATGTGAGAGAAATTCCTATTTTTTCAGCGCTTCGCTCAAGTTTGTCCTTAAGTATGTACATATACATATATAAATACTTCTACTGATCCATGTAGCTATCCATTTATAAACGCCAAATTTCCAATTCCATGAGACGACATGCACCCTATACCATTAGTGATCCTCCTCCGTGTTTCACTGTCGGTCGTAAATTTTTGAGATACATTTCTGTATTGTATCAGAATGTGGTCGAGTTGGTAGCGGTGTGTGCTATAACTCGATATTCCGGTGAGTTCGAGGTTCGAATCTCAGTCAGGGCAGGGAAAATCTTAATTATAGAAAAAGTTTTTTCTAATAACGGTCACCCTTCGGCAGGCAATGGCAAACCTCCGAGGGTAGTTCTGCCATGAAAAAGCTTCTCATTAAATACATCTGCCGTTCGGAGTCGGCACAAAATTGTAGGTCCCTCCATTTGTGGTACAATATAAAAACGCACACTACAAATGGTAGGAGAAGCTCGGCCAAGCCCTGAGCTATATAGTGTTAGCGCCAAAATTATAATATTATTAGAAATAAATATATTAGATTTTGATTCATCACTGTAAATTACATCATTGTAGTACTCTGCGGGTGTTTAAGGTATTATCTTGCCAATTCTTGCCGTCATTTTCTATTGCGCTTGTTGATTAGTGGTTTATTACGCGGTACCCTTCCATGATCATTATTCTTTCGAAGAACTCTTCTAATCGTGTAATCACTCACTTCCATATTTAAGTAAATTTTTGTTTCTGAAACGATTTTAGGCGCAGAAATGGCTGGATTTTCTTTAACTTTTCTCAATATCCATCGCTCATCACTAGCAGATAACTTTAGTTTTATTTGCAACTCGCTTCGGCTCCGGCTTACAATTTTGGCGATTTCAACATAAGATTTGCCGTCTTTATACTGGTTGATTGCAATTTCACGCACTTCAATGGATGTTTGTTTCATTTTTGCGAAAAATTTACTTCGGCGTAACAGAAAAGTTGCTAATAATTTTCGTAAATGTTATAAAGAAAGAAAGAGTTTAAAAATATAGTCTTAATCTCTGCTGTATGATTTTTAGTGACATTTAGTGTATAGGTACTGTGTTCAAAAATTATAGCACAACCAAAAAATTTACAGATTTGGGCAATTTGATTTTCTTTCAATCAATTAAAATTATTTTTTAAGTAAAATATTTTGTTTTCTAAGAAACAAAAATAACCGTTTTTTTAACTATTTACAAAATTTACAATGAAAAAGGCTTTAGGATTATTTTTATGCAAGTTTTAAGTGTGTACAAGTTATTACTGATTGTAAAATTTTTTTTTACCGCAGTTTCCACCATACAACGCAGAACCGCGATTATTTTTCATATGGAAGGCATTGCGAATGAGCGGTCAGTAAAAAAATTCTCAAAAATCAGAGGTCACTCGTAGTTCCTAGAAACTTGCACTTTGTGGTACTAAAATTGAATAGGATACACATCTGGAAATCCGAAAAATTTCTAAAAAAAAAATTTCTAAAAAGTTCGAAATTTTGATACCTTTTTTTACATTTTTTTTACTTTTCTTATAAAATTTTTTGTTTTTTTTTTCAATTTTATTGAGCTCAAGGCCAGTTTGGAGATTTTTTTTTGTGAAGAAACAACAACAGTTTTTAATGACTGAAGTTATAGTACTATTTCGGAAATCACCACATTTCCTCATCAGACTTCTTTTTTGATTATTAAATTAAATCAATGTTTAATTTAATTTTTCATAACCACTTCTCTCAGGCTTTGAACCCGGGAGCTCGGAGTTGCAGAGCCAATACGCTACATATTGTGCTACGCTAGCCGAGTTGGCTGTTGTGTTTATTTCATCTCCCTTAAACAAACCAACTACAAACAAGAGCATCTGATCTGCCGCTATTTAACTTGTTTGTGTGGTTGTTGTTTGTGGTTTTATTTGCAAATTCTGTATTTGTAAATGTATATATTTTACAATTTAATTGAGCTCAAGACCAGTTTATGGAAGATTTTTTTGTGAAAAAACAACAACAGTTTTTAATGGTTGAAGTTATAGTAATATTTTGGAAATCACCACATTTCCTCATCAGACTTCTTTTTTGATTATTAAATTAAATTAATTTTTAATTTAATTTTTCATAACCACTTCTCTCAGGCTTTGAACCCGGGAGCTCGGAGTTGCAGAGCCAATACGCTACCTATTATGCTACGCTAGACCAGTTGGCTGTTGAACCCGGAAGCTCGGAGTTGCAGAGCCAATACGCTACCTATTGTGCTACGCTAGCCCTTTAATTGTGTTTGTTAGAGAATAAACGATATTTTAATTGAAAAATAATTTTAATTATTGGAGTATAAATAAATTGTCCAAATGTGTCCAATATACACATGTTTGTGGTATAATTGGGGAACAGAGTGTACAAATGAACGCATATACTCGTTTAAGTTTTTTAATCATCTGCATCGAAAAATTGCAATTGTAAAATCAAGGAATTGAACAAAAACAAGTAAAGAAGTGGCTACGTTCGATCGAACTTTATATACCCGGCGCACGCTTTCATCTAAATTTTTAAATTAATAAAGCAGAGACTAAGTTCGGGCAAAACCAAACTTGATGTAAGCTCCTTTTTTCAAAATTTTCATATAATCGGATTTCTTGATTTAATACAAAACCACATAGCTTTACTAGTTACTATTTTGGTGATTTTAAAAATACTGCTTATTTAGACATAATAATACAGAGATATATGTATGTAGATATGAACTCTAAAGTGACTTAATGTTGTTGAGTTAGTTTTGGAAATTACCGATTTTAAGCATTTTCATAATCTAACATGTGTGCCAAGTTCAGACGAAATCGATAGAGTGGTTCCAGAAATATACATATGATCTCAAAAATTTCATAAAGTCGGATTTCTGGCTGCAATACAACACCACATACTAAATATATGTATACAAAATCCTTGACTACTTTAAAGTTGTAACTGCCGACAGTGACGTGGGCCTCAATCCGCGAAGATTCTTTGTTTGTTGCTACAAGTTACTTTGTTTTGTGTTTGTTTGCGGCTTTAAAGTCGACAAAGATATTTCGTGAGTGTCGATTTGCTTATTTAGGGTCTTTACCAGGATTTAACGAGCTGTGAATAATTGATCAATGGTGGATTTACTAGGCCTGAGGCCACACTGATAAGGTCCAATCAGCTGGCTTCAGTATTTCACACAGTTTTGCCATATTTAGAAGGTTCATTGCACGATAGTTTGCGCAAACAGCAGAATCACCCTTCTTGTGGATTGGGAAAAGTAAACTGAGGTTCCGATCTTCTGGCATATACTAGTCGGACCAAATTGTGCTTAACAGTTCGTACAAGCGTTTTACCAGCTCTTCGTCACCGGCTTTGAACAGCTTAGCCGGTATTCCGTCTGATCCAGGTGCTTTGTTACTCTTGAGCCGCCTTAGTACTATTCGCAACTCGCCTAGGTCGAGTGGAGGGATTTGTTGTCCAACCCTACAAACGCGCCCTCAGAGTTCGTATTCAGTAGCGTTGAATAGTGGTCCCTCCATACCTCAAGTGTGCTCTGAACGTCCGTCACCGTATTTCAATCCTTGCGCAGGAACCATCCCCGGTCTTGAAACCACTTGTTAGCTGCCTTATATTTTTATAGAATTTGCGGGCCGCATTCCTGCTTGCTTGCATCTGAAGCCCTTCGCACTCACACCTTTCCGCCTCTCGTTTCTTCTTCTTGAAAATACGCCTCATTTCCCTTCATGCATCGCTCGATTGTTGCACGCGTAGTAATGGGTATTGTATGCTGCACATTTTTCTGCAGCAGCGACGCGGTAATCGTCGTCATACCACCTGTTGCGGCGTGATTGGTAGTACCCAACCACCTCCCCCGCAGCGGTACGAAGAGATCGGGAGATGTTATCCAATTGCACTTTAATGTCAGGGCGATGAGGAGTTGCTTGTCTTAGCAGGATTGAGAGTCGCGATAGAAAATTCTCAGTCAGCAGTCGGTTGCGATTGCAGCTTTTCGACGTCGAACTTTCGTAACGACACTTGATGAGCGTTCTTCAGTGCAGAGAGGCGCTCGTAGAACTCAACTTTGGCCGCATCATCCTTCTCCCAGTCGGGGCATGCGCACAAACTAAGCTTACGTTTTAAATCGAGCTTTGAATCTTACACGGTACATCACATTTCTTGAACTGCAGCGATTTTAAGTTTGTTGTTGTGGAGGCCATATAAAGTTTCGTTAGCTTAGTGTATTTGTCTTTGTATTTATTTATTTAGCCTATGAACAGAAAGTTTCTTACAGACTATTTACAAAGTAATTTAAAATTAAGATTTATAAACCTATATAGCTAAATTTAGAATATGAGAAAATACATTTTTTGGAATTGAAAAATCAAGTGAATTAAGTTCAATTAGCGCTCAAACAAGGGGAGCATTTCGCGAATATTCTGTTTTAAATTTAACACCATAGAAAAGTAAAGAAATACAAAGATTACGTTGATAGATGTTGAAATTAATTCTTTCCAAAAGAAAGAAGCAGTCAATGTCGCCATTGATGATATTACGAACATAAGAGAGTGAGAGCACCGATCTTCTTTATTCCAAAGTCTTAAGGTTAATCAAAAGCAAGCGAGATTTATAAGAGGGAATTGGCTCATCAAAACACAATTAACGTAAGGCATAGTTAAGAAAACAATTTTTGGACCCTAGTTATATAATTTTTTTGACTAGGCCTCCAGATAAAGGTAGCATATTCCAAGTTGGAACGAACAAAGCCGTATATAATAACTTCACGGGTCAGGAAAACAAACCCTATCATACATGAAAGAAATGAATCGAGGACTTATGTCAATTATACCGGTATGACATTAGTGACGACTAATTCATACCCGATTATCCTTTTTGCGACAAATCCTGGACTACTCTCTTTAAGTATCACACTCTTTACAGGGTTACGTGTTTATTCCGGCCTCACGAGAGCGAGCCATTGTTGCTTACATGTACATATGTAAAATTAACATTGTAAACGTTAGCATTGGTAGTCGCAACAACAACATTGTCATAATGCAAACAGCAAAATTTTCGTGTATTTTTACAAGTGCTAATGAGCGTTTGAAGTCGTATTTACGCTGTTAATGCAGATCTACGCTGCTGTTTGTCCTTTTATGAGAAAGTAAGAAAATTAAATGTGTATAACTGAAATGCTGCTGTACTGGTGTAAGTTAACCTCGTTATATTTATATAATTTTCTACAAATATGATTAAAAGTGGAATGTAAATATTGCATTTTTAATGTATACATTTATTACTTATTTTTTATGTGGTTTCATTTTTAGGTATTGGTTACGCTGCCGCCGTAATGTCATGTTGGATGAACGTATATTACATCGTAATTTTAGCGTGGGCCTCTACCTATAGGGTGTTTTTTTAGACATGTGGTTTTTAAGCAATTTTTGAATTTTTGATAATTGCCTTTATATGGGAGGTTGGCGTGGTTATTGTCCGATTTTGCCCATTTTAAATACCAACCTGCTCTGGTTTGGACAATCTACCTACCGAGTTTCATTGAGATATTTCAATTTTTACTGAAGTCATCGTCTGCACGGACGGACGGACAGACAGACATCGCTAAATCTACTTCTCTTTTCATTCTGAGCATTTTGGTATATACATATGTATATGTCTACTTATATCTATCTTAATTCCGTTATGCTGTTACAAGCAACCGTTATGCGAACAAAGTTATAATACCCTTGTGTACGGGTATAAAAATTCCTTCCCACTCGCAAGGTTGCACATTACTTCAAACAGAAATCGCTTGCAACCCCAAAACACTGGCTTCCGATTAATGCTAGAGATAACAGAAGAAACGACAATAGGCAAACAACGAATCTATTGATGTGAGCGTTTGTATGTTTGTACTCCTTTGTATGTTCATAGTTATACAGCATTACTGGCGCATCACCATGATTCCTCTGCTTTTTGACAACTATTTATTATGCTCTACATCTGTTCGATTAATCAACCACTTTGTTAATAGGAAGGTATTGAAGAGCGAGGTATTTTTGCCAAACTCTGCTGAGACAATATTTACGCGTCTAAGCGGACATCGATAAATGCAGTCTGATAACGTTGAGTGGAATGTAATACAAAATCTTTGCAGTGTATGCGTATATATAAGTACGTACATACATACATATATATGGTATGTATATCAGTGCCAGGCGAAATCTAACAAACGCACGGAAGCATGCTTAACATATGATTAAAAGAGTTATCTATAATTTAAAAAAAGTTTCCAATATGCATACATATATGTATGTATATACGAGTATGTATATAACTTCGAAATTTCACAACTATCAAAATCAGTTTTACACATTCTACTTAAACTGCCTTTTTTCTGTCATGATATAATGGTACCGTTATATTATCAATAAACTACTGTTGTTATAGATATACAGTATCGGAACCACGATTTTAGAACCTTTGCCGTATGCTTCGGGTCATTGTCCTGCTGGATGACACATTTCAGTGGCATTTCCTACTCGGCATGTAGGAGCATGATGGACCCCATAATCTTTCTGTAAACATACTGATCCATGGTACCATTAATACGATGAAGCGGCCCAAAATCTGAAGCGGGAAAGCATCCCCAGACCATAACATATCCACTATGTTTGACTGTTTTGACACAGTAAGATATTTAAAGAAGTTTGTTTCGTGCGCGTCTTACGTAGGACACGCCATCACTTCCAAACATATTAAATTTGGACTCGTCGCAGAAAAGCAATCGTTTTTGCAGGTTACGTTTACTGCTAAGCGGTTTTCATGCAGGATGGTAAGTACGCAAATCAGCGGCTGCCAGACGACGAGTCACAGTTCTTGAACAGATTGGTAACCCAAGCTCTTTTACCAATTGTGGAGCACTTTAAACGGAAATTTCTCGACCTCTCTCACAATAGCGGCATCAGTTTTATGATCAGTCTTCTTTGGTCGACCTTTACGTTGTATTACAATGACAGTTTTGGTTATGTTCAGCAAGTGTTTATATCGAAGCTTAATTATTTTTACCGTTATATAGCCGAAAAAACATAGTTGCACATGTAAAAAAAAATTCCTTAATATAAGCGAAAATGTAAAAAGATCTCAATACAAAACAAGAAAGAATATTCGAAGGTTGTGTTTCAGTTGCAAATTTTTTGACCGATACTGTATGTATCATCATATCGTGAGACATTAAAGAAAATAATTTCATATACCAATTTTTGATTAAAAAGCAATTTTTTATCATTTAGAGATTAGAAAGAACTCCGTTTCCGAGAGAGACTCGTAAAGAAAGAGAAATGTATGCCAGATACTCTTGAAGAAAATGTTAAAAGTACTACTTATCGAGTTAGGTTTTCATAAAATTTTCTTTTCTGATTCAAAACTGTTGACATTTTAAGAGTTGCACTTATCGAGAGTATATCGAAATTAAACTGTTTCAAACATATATCAGGGGTCGATCCAGAAACGATTCTTAGAATTTTATACCTCTAAAATTAATGACAGACGAGCGTACATATGCAGAAAAACCGGCACATATACATACATATCTGCATAATATTTTATGTCACACATATTAATCTAGATTTCGATATCAGCTGATTTGACTAACAAAGTTGAGCTAAAAATTAAAATAAGATTGGCAGCTATTTTATTTGCAAAAAATCATTACGCATTTAAAAAAGCTTAAAATTATTATCTTGAAGTTGCATTGGCAAGCCTAAGTCTTAGTTGGATGCATCAGGCTTGTATGGTTACACTTCCCGAAGTTAGAGAAAGCAGGTGTGGAAATTTGTCAGTATATTTTATTTGCTGTGAACGATATAGATAAGTAATTTATGTACATGTTTGCTATTCCATGAAGGATCGCTATCAATGCTTTTGGGAAAGAGACGTGCATTCAATGGAAGAAAATCATTTCAAAGAAAACTTTTGTGTCAGTAGAATTGCATTTCGAAGAATTTGTAAAAAAGTTGTGGGCATTCTGTTCACCTTAGCAATATGAGGTCATGTATTCCACTTCATAAAATAGTGGCTATCTCTTTATTCGCTTTGAGATCTGCTGCGGAATACACAACTGTTGCAAGCCTATTCGGAGTAGGACGCAGTACTGTTGGTGAAATTGTTAGGTATTTTTGCCAAGCAGTTTGCGAAACTTTTTCGGACTGCATTTTAATTCATAATTGGTTTAATTTGCTTATTTTCGCAGTTCTTTTTTTGAAAACAAACACTTTTTGACAACTGCTGTAAACAATTTGCTCGTTCACAATAGTAACGTTTTGTCAATAGTGGCACTATTTCCATATTGAAATCACAATATTCAGTACTTATGCACATAATTTTCGTGCATATCTACGAGTGACACTAAAAAATGCAACTAAAGTTTCAATTTGCATTTTAGTGGCATTTTTATATGGCTTATTTCAGAATGATTCCAAAGCAAATTTCTGATTTCGATTTATCTCAAGTACAATATTTTTTACGGTATACAAGTAATCTATAAGACGACACAAGAACAAAAATTACCAGGTTATCAAAGGTGGAAAAGCTATCAATTTTTTCATAACTTATTACCAAAGTGGTAACCGTGCCCGTGAAAAAGAAAGGCGAATGCTTAAAAATAATACAAATTTGCATCAAAATGAAATTTTAAATCTCAATAGTTGCCTTGTGTTATTTACTAATTAGAAATTTCAAACCTGAACAGTTATTTTACTCCATAGCCAAAGTATTGAGCGCTTTGTCCATTTTGTACTAAGTGTGTCTTCACTGGCAGTTTCAGACACAGTTGCCAACGTGGAAGAAAGGGTAATTTATATTTTGGATAGAACTTGGCTTTGTATATTAATAAAATAAAAAATTTATATATCAAAAAACAACATTGTAAGCTTGTTTAACCAACAAAAACATTTAATAAAAAATTTAAAAACGGAAATAGAAAGGAACTTAAATTGTTATGATTATACATATGTATGTATACAAATATAAACATATTAAATACATAAATTTTGTTTATTGCACAATATCAATCATTTTTATATAAAGATGTGTACGTACGTAAATACAATATGCTATGTAAAATAATTATACTTAATATATGAAAATTTAGAAAAAAAAATAACATTACATTATAGTAAATGATATATAGCTCTTAAAATACATGAGATAATACATTATTATAATTTATTAACTTCACAGTTCAATTCATTTTATTTATTTTTTTGGTAAACAATAACATAAAACGCAAAATATATAAAATTAAGAAAATGTTAAATTACTCAGAAACCTGAATAAAAAAAAATTGTAGGGTAATGGACTATACATCGTCAAAACATAGTCTACCAACATCTTTTCAAAACTTTCAGGAAAAACTGGTATGCGTCCTAACTTAGCATTAACGACATGTCGATTTCGATGTCTTTCTTTAAAGATAGCTTTATTAAACTCGATATAGGGACATTGTCCAACTTTGATGCTTTTAAATAACCACCGGTATTGAACCGCACCACGGGACTCCAATTTTTAAGCTTACGAGGAGCCATATTCTACCTTCAAAATTTTTTGGTGAAATATAAGGAAATTATGGCTACAGATCAAGAATTGCAACTAACACTAACGTGGTAGTCCACATTACCCTCAACCAAACCTGGGTAATATCAAGTACCAGTACGACTTGTGACAAGTACATTTTAAAGGAATTGTACTGGTACTGGTACTGGCATTCCCAAAATTTTCAAGTACAAGTACAAGTACAAGTCCAAGTACAAGTAATTGAAAAATACTTGAATTTTTAGCAAATACTTCAAAGTATTTGAAAAGAATTGAAAGTACTTGAAAATAATTGAAAAATGTACTTGAATCAATTTTTTAGTTCTTTTGAAGTACTTTCAATTACTTACACTCTTGAAACCAATATTTAAAAAAAATTACAAAAATAAATGATATTTTTGTATTTCTTACATGTTTCTTGTAGTCCATATTATGTTTATATGTACAGGTAAGTAAATGTCCGAGTGGTAAGTTTCTTTACTAAGTTTTGACAACAAAATTGTATGCAGTGAAGCATGATTCAACAATACCAGGTCAGATACGAGCATGGTTGTGTCAAAAAAGCACAGATTTGCTTTCCCTATCGTACGCATATACATAAACACTTTGAAAATATGTAAACAAACAAAAGCAAAACAGCGATAATTTGACACAAGCATGCTCAAAAGTAGCAGTAAGAAGAAACAGAACTTCTACCGAGGTCATCTGTATTAATACACCTTGGCAGTGCAATAACAATGCATGTGCATCTACGTACACATGTACATATGTATGCAAACATATGTATGTATGGTTTCAAAGTGAAACGTGCTTATGCGAAAACAAATGTAAAATCAAATACACGACGCTAAATTTTTACAAATGCGAACATTCTTTTGTTAATTTAAAATATGTAAAATATGGTTGTTTATTACCCAGTCTTTTGACGCTGAGTAATAAGTTGATGAAACTAAGTATATCTGAAGATATACCAAATATCAACTCTATTGCAATGATGTTGGATCAAAAGCTGAGATAAAGATTTGAAACACCTGCAGCTGTATTGACTCCAGATGTGAAGACCGACTGGATTGAGGCGTTGCAGGACACACTTCCAGAATTGACTGCAGAAAGCATAAACAGCAGAGTGATTAAAACCATTAGGGAGGCTCTTACAAAGGACAACCATGCTTTAGAAGCCATTTCTAAAAGATTGGGATGTCCTCCAAGGAAAAATTGAAGTACGACTTCAAACGTGCCGTCTATTTACTTTTTTTTCTTGTTTTTTACACATATCATAATTTTTTTAGGTGATGGGCAAGACACAAATGCCATTGCGTCAGCTCCACAAAGTGTCGATGAGAGAGCTACGATAGCAAACCAATACTACAGTTATTTAAATGACCAATCGATGACTGATAGTAGCTGGAACCGATATCCATTGCTAAAGGAGGCATTTGTTAAATTCAATACGCCACTGCCATCACCGGCACCGGTTGAACGTCTCTTTTCTTTTGCGGGGATAATAAATAGCCCAAGGAGAGGTTCATTGACAAACTTTTCTTCTTTTGAAAAGTTTGTTCTAATGAAAGCTTATTCCAAATGGTTTTGAGTGTTTTTTGTTGACTTATTGTTAATTTATAATTTTGTTTTTTTGTTGAATTCCTGCTACTTTATATATTTTTTATGTTGAATTATTGTTTATTTTTGGTTTGAATTATTTTTAATTATTTATTTGTCTTTAATTTCAAATACTCAAGCAATATTTATTTTGAAATGTGAACAATGAATTGCATTTTGTTAAATAAACATAATATGGACTACAAGCGACAATTTTTTTTAAATATTGGTTTAAAGATTTTAAGTAATTGAAAGTACTTGAAAAGAATTGAAAAATTGATTCAAGTACATTTTTCAATTCTTTTCAAGTACTTTCAATCCTTTTCAAATACTTTGAAGTATTTGCTAAAACTTCAAGTATTTTGCAATTACTTGTACTTGTACTTGAAAATTCTGAAAGTACTTAGTACGGAATAATTACTTCAATATCAAAATATAATGTATTTAAGTACGTTATATTACATTATATTACCACTCAGTATTACCCAGGTCTGACGTCAACACGTGTTGGCGAAATAACTAAGTTTAATTCGAATATTAATTATGTTTTTAATCATAAACATATTAAATTAGAAAAAAAATATTTATTTAACGCACTCTATTTGTCAACTTAACCATTGCAAACAAATTTTTTTATAGAAACACAAACTTTTCCTACCCACATATAATTATCAGCAATCACTATTTTGCAAAATAATTTATTGCTCCTCACGTACTGAATGCTAAAAACAAACTGAAAAAACTTGCCGAATTGACGAACAAATTAAGCGCAAATAACAGATGATTTAACGGCTGGAACTCCATATAATTGGGTGGTCCATATTACCCGCGTAGTCCATATGACCTACATTTAGTCTACTACTTAAATAAATACTTTTTTTCTAACTTCACACTTAAAAAAAGACCCTTTTCTCTGTTTTAAGGAAGTCTGAAAATTTAAAGCATGACACAAGTAAAATACAAAACTTTCAAATTTCAACATCTCAACATGCAGTCTATTTTGTTTCTCAGACCATACATTTTTTATTACGTGGAATATTCGCTATACGTAAGCATAAACATGTTTAATTATATTAAGTAAATGTGAAGCGCGTGTTTTCGAAAAATTCACTATTTGATAAAGATAATGGTGAGTAAATCTTATAAAAAGAATCGTCGCTAAAATCAAACCATTTTTCAATATAAAACATTGCTCGCTTATGTATGTATATGTATAAGCTATCGTCTTTCAAAAGCTTTTTAAGTTTTGGTAAATATTAATTCTATAAATCTTTTTTCTGTTTTGTAATTTAATTCACAAAAAAATGTAATAAACTTCTGTAATATTAAGTGTACTATTGTTTTCCATGTGTTTTATATTTTTTATTAAACATACTCATAATAATAATAATAATAATACGAGTACTAATAATTCGGCGCTTACACTATATAGCTTAGTGTTTGGCCGAGCTTCTCCTATGATTTGTAGTGTGCGTCTATATAAAGGGTGTTTTTTAGACATGTGGTTTTTAAGAAGAAATAAAAACGCAGCGGCTGGCTCGAATAAATTCTAGCTGAGAGTCCCAATTTTCGACCACTTTTTGCAGCAATTGGAGCCTTATGTCAGCAATAAGGCGCCGAATATTCTCTTTAAAGGCGTCTTGAAATGACAAACCAAACTGGGTGTAATTCAAGTATCAGCTATCAAAAATACCAACTCCGAAAAAGTATTGCCTTATTGAAAACTACACGTCTAAAAAAAAGCACCCTTATTTTACGACGACTGGGGGGACCTACAGTTTTGTGTCGAACGGCACATTTATTTAATGAGGAGCTTTTTCATGGTAGAAATACCCTCGGAGGCTTGCCATTGCCTGTCGAGGGGTGACCGCTATTAGAAAAAAAAGTTTTCTATGATTAAGATTTTACTTGCCCTGGCTGAGTTTCGAACCTCGAACTCACCGCTACCTACTCGATCACAGCGGCCACAGACTCATAATATTATGTACAAAATAAATATACGCTTCGGCTTACGTAAACGGCTGAAGTAAAGTTTCTTTACTTACAAATTTAGCACGAGAAGATTGACTTCAGATTTTACCTATTCCATAAAAAAATTTCCTAACCTAGGCCAGTTATGAAGTATTCTGTCAACTGCCGGAAAGAATGTACACAATCTTTATGGTAGATACCTTACCAAGTTCTGATATTCGGTTTAGATTAAATCGAAAATGTTTTTTAAATGAAATACTCTTTTTGCGCTTAATTCCTAAAGACTCGACAACGTAAGACAGCTGCTTTATATAATATATTTTGCAGTATAATGTAAAATTTGCATAAGACAATGCCTAGCAATTAATTTTTTAAATACAGAAAAACGAACTTAATTTTGTTTTCCTCATCACTGCAGAAACGATCAACACGCAACTGATTTTTTATTTTTTTAATGTATCTAAATTTTTTTATGCTTTCTGTGTGCCCTTATACCAGTGGACGGCATTCTCACACATTCAAACCAGTGTTGCCACTGCGTTAACCTTTATAGTATCCTTCAAAAAACTTAAATATGTATCCAAATGTATCCTTCTCAGAAAAAAAATATTTTGGCATTTAATAATATTTGCACAAGTTCCTATAGTATAACTATATAAGAAGTTTTCAATTAATTTTAGTCAAATCATAATTAAAAGATAATTTTCGTCCAATGTGTCAAAAATAGCCTTTTAAACTTTCCGCTAAAAAAAGGGTTTGTACTTGGAACTTTGAGCGTATGAAAAAAACTGTACATTTCAACAGGGAAAATGGAAATTACCCCATAAAGAGCATAAAGTGCCAGCAAGTAGCTACGAGGGTGATGTGAAAAGTGTTCGACCTCAACGTGAAGATAGCAGCACTAGTCGAGTCGATGTTAGTGTTTTTGTGGGGAGCATCGCTGGGAGAAGTGTGTACTCGTACACGTACACTATTTAAAAAAATAAAAATAAAATTATGAGAAAAAATTTATTGTATAATTGTTAGGTCGGAAACTTTTCAGACCACCCTCGTAAATGGGCGGCCGCTGCAGTCGAGTGGGTAGCGTCGGATGCTATAACTCGCTATGCCGCTGAGTTCCATGATCGTACAACAGCCAGGGAAAGTAAAATCTTAGCACGCTAGAAAATTGGTTTCAAACAGCGGTCTTCCCTCGGCAGGCAATGGCGAACCTCCAAGTATTTTTCTGCCATAAACAAACTTTTCATTAGTATAAAATAAGGACACACTCCACAAAATTTAGGAGAAGCTCGGAGAAAAACTGAGCTTAATAGCGTAAATTGCCAAGTTATTATTATTACTAACTAAAATGAACCGCCAATTAAAAAATCTTCTTAACAATATTTGATTTCATATAACGAATTAACACAATTTAGTTTTACATGGAAGAAAAATCGCAGCACCTTTGAAAAATTAAATCTTAATCGAAACGACGTAAAACAAGTAAGAAAAGCTTAATTCGGTCGAAACCGATTTATATATACCCTCGCGATGTATTTTTGCATTGGCGGTGCCCATAATTTTATAAAAACCCCGTTTCTTTGTTTCAAATGGCAGCTAGTATTAAACGTTACTCAATTTCTTCCAATAAATACTGAAACCCGAAGTTTTTTGCATTTTTCAAAATTTCCGTTATATGGAAGCTGGGTATGCTTCGATGGTCCGATTTCAAAAATTATTGACGGTGATGTTAGTGATATCAAGGACAATATGTTCACCAAATTTTGTGACGATACCTTACATCGTTATTGAGGTACCTACTGACGTTTTTTTATAAATGGGCGTGGTAACGCCCATTTTTTAAAATTTCATTAGAATCAAGTTTCTTAATTAAATATCTCTCTAAATATCAAATATTAATTAATATGTTCCAATAGATAAAGAAAAAACGAAATTTTTGGATTTTTCAAAATTTCGGTTATATGGGAAGTGGGCGAGGTTATGGTCCGATTTCAAAAGTTTTTAACGATGATAACAGCGATATTGAGGAAAACTTGTTCACCAAATTTTGTGACGATACCTTACACCTTTATTAAGATACAGAAAATTTGTCATAAGTAGGCGTGGCAACGCCCATTTTTCAAAATTTCCTAAATTCATAATTTGTTGTTCAAACTCGCTTTAAATACCGAATTTCACTCAATTTGTTTAAAAAGATATCGAAAAAATGAAGCTTTTGCATATTCCAAAATTTGCGCTATATGGGTGGGCGTGGTTATGATCCGATTTGAAAAATTTTGGACGATAATAATATCGATATCAAGGAAAATATGTCCACCAAATTGTGTGACGATAACTAGTACTGTTATTGAGATACAGAAAATATGTCATAAGTGGGCGTGGCAACGCCCATTTTTCAAAATTTCATAACTACCTAATTTCTTAGTTCAAAATCGCTCCAAATACCAAATATCACTCAATTTTCTGTAATAGATACCGAAAAAACGGAGTTTTTGCAGTTTGCAAAAATTTCCTTTATATGGGAGGTGGGCGTGGTTAGTGACCGATCGTGACCATTTTCACTACCAACTTACCCTGTCCAAAGAGCAATCTACGTACAAAATTTCATTGAGATATTTCAACTTATACTGAAGTTATTGTAACATCGGACAGACAGACGGACGGACGGACAGGCAGTCAGGGCTAAATCGATTCCTGTTTTCATTCTGATCATTTTAGTATATATATGTCTATATCTATCTTGATTATTTTTTGCTGTTACAAACAACCGTTATGCGAACAAAGAATATAATACCCTTGTGTACAAGTACGCTCGGGTATAAAAAGGCAGTCAATATTTTTACTATCCATTTTTTTATTAGTTTTTTATTAATATTACAAGTCGCTATGTCTGGAACTACGGAAAAGTTGGAAAAAGTTTTTTCACGAAATGGCGACTGCCAGAAAAAACAAATAATTTTTGTACCAATTTTTTCGAGTTTTTTTAAATAGTAAAGATTGACTAGCAAAACTTTCTCACTTTCCAACATCTTCAATGAGGTCGGCTATTTTTTAACCGCGTTTATGTCAACCCGCTTATTTCAACTCAGGTCGCTTATATTTGTTGTTGCTTTCCATGCTATACGATAAGCTACCTAGTTAGTGTTCTTTTGTAAATCGCTTACGAAAGATCAGGCCTTATAAACAAGACACCCTAAAAATTTCAGCTAAATCGGTCCAGTAGATCCTGAGAAATCGTGGGTATCGTTTTAAAAAAGACAGTTTCGAGAAAAACGCATTTAAAGTTTCACGTAAAGTTTTTCGCAGTCTAACAGCTATATTCTGTACACTTGACAAATTAACAAAATATTGATAATTTATCAAGATTTTTATCAAGCAAGAAGCTCTTTGTTATTCTGTGGCAACCTTGATAAAACGTAAAGCTTCAGACTACAGGGCTTTTCCCCACATGTGTGGTGAACAATATAATGAAGCAGTAAAAGCTGATTTCTGTTTACTTCATATTATTTACGAAATAGATTCTTCTACATCGTAAGTATTTCACACATTATTCATTAATTTGTAAAATAATATGTAAAACACGACCAAACGTGTTACGTGTCAAACGAAAATTTTGCATAAACTTGTTATCACTCAACGATAACGGATCACTAGCATCTCGTAAACTTCTTAAGTAACGCGTGCGATCTCTATTTTCGCAATTTTGCTCTTCGTCAAACAATAACAATAAAAGTAAAATATCTTCTTCCTTCCAATAAATTAATTTTCACAACTATTCACAAAGAGTAAAACAGATGTTGAATTTGTCAAGTGCACAGAATAGAGCTGTAAGTCATGAAATTTACACTTAGCAAAATACCTATATCCCTGAAAGTAAAGTTAAACTTTGAAAATATAAAAAAAATCGATTTTTTTTTATTTCTAGACCAGAATACCCCTTTAATTGACCACTCTATGCTCGCAAAATGTCTATGTATTCTTATAGAAAACTTTTAATTTGGATACAAATTTACTGATTTTTTTTAGTTTTCAATTTGATCTAATGATTATATGGCGCGCAAACAAAAGTGATGATGGTGATGAGGGTAGTGCACAGTTCCTTTTTAAAAAGTTTTATCAGAATTAAATTATTGGTTGAAATATTATTCTAACTGGGCAATTCTGGCAAAGATTGCTAAAGTCTTTCGAAAAATAATCAAAAGACGGGTGGCAAGTCGGTTTGAAAGTTTTTGGCTATTCTAGCGCCGTAAGTATTACGAAAAAAGCTCTCTCGTTCACCACATGTGGTGAAAAGCTATTTTGACAGCAGATTTCAAATAGCTTGGTGTATCCATCTATACCTGTGTATATCCAACTGCAATATATACGGATATATGCAATTACGTTTATATGTACATATAACTACAAAATAGTGCATTTTAATAAAATATGTACATATGTATATATGTATATGATGTACTTATATGGACTAGCGTTAACATTATACTACTTTTCCTGTTCGACTACAATGAAATGAATTCCACCTGGGCATATACATATGTAATAAACATAAAATTGCAGTTTTTATTGTATTTAAGTATTTTTTTTATTACATTTTGAATTTACCACTCTAAACTATTTTAAGCAGTTAAGTACAAAAAAAAGTATAAGGGTTAGTCCACTTCTGCTCTCGTGCAGTTTTTTTGGAATACTTCTTCAGCATTTGTTGGAGCAAGCGTCTTCTACAAAATATACGGAGTTTTCTGTCCCGACGCATTATAATGTTGTTTTAAAATAATTTCCCCATTATTATAGTATTTTTATTCTTTTAAACCACTTCTCTTTTATGTTATTTCACTTATTATTTCTTATTCAATATACTTGCGTGTAAGCAATGCACAGCTGACAGCCCCAAGACCTGCTCGTTACCAGATCTTTCAATTTGTCTTTCGAAAATAAGAAAAGAGCTTTCAAGATAGTTGCCAGAATAGACCTCGGTTACACGAAAGATTTTTGTACTTTGAAAGACTGTGGGGAATTCAAAGACTGTTGCTAGAATTGCCCTTTAAGTATATTTTAAACAAATTGACCTCAAAACTTCCTCAAATATCTTTTTCCTCCATTTTTAAAAACTGTCGTTATAACTGGAATAGACATGGTTTCAAAAATAACCAACACTCTCTTTATGAATTAACTAACCCCGCGCTCGTAGCTGCAATGGTAAAAATAGAAGTGATTAAAAATATGAACAACTACGAATGTTACAACGATAGCAGTAAATAAGAGACCATGTAAATCGAACAATATAATTTTTTTAGTTCAGCTCAACAATAACCCCGTATGACATTAAAAGTTTATGCAAAAGGACAATTATATGAATGAAAACAAAATGGCATGAGACCTTAGCATATAACAAGATTTAGATATTCTAATTGCGTCAGTTAAATGAGCATTTCGTTCTCGGTGTTATGGGCTAATAACTTACAAATATTGCCAAGGATTACAAGTACAATGGCAATGACACCAGCCGAGAAGCGTATACTTTGCCATATATGTATGTAAGTATATATATCGTATATATATATATGCATATATATATTATTACATACTTACTAGAAGAATTTATATTGGAACTTATAAAAGGCGAAAAAAATGGTATGGTTAGAGGGTTGTTAAGAATCTCTGCAGCACAGTTTATGAAGGACACTGGGTGGTTGAAATTTCATTGTTTTCCATTGCTACTAGTAAACCATTTCTAAAATTTGGCAAAAATGAATGTATAATTCGTAAAGTCATATATTTACAACCTTGAGCGTTTTCATTGGCTCCCTACTCCGATTTCGACACTTATATTCTTGCAAGGGTTGAGTAGTGGAAATCATAAGTAGGAGGGCAGATGGGCGAGTTTCTTCATGGATAGATCGAAGCTTGACGGAAGAAACATTTGGGTATCTTCATGCGGAAATTTCCTACAACCTCAAAATAGACTTCCAGAGTACTAAAACTCTTTACAAGTAAATATGCCTGCCTCAAAAAGCATCTTACTCATGGTGAGCTCCACACCGGTTAGGGAATGCTAAGCATCCCCTTCTGCTATGTGGCATACTACCTTGTAAGACCCCACACTATGCTATTCCAGGAAATATATGGCGAATGGCGCTAGGTATACCCTCGAGATTAGCTGGCCAATTAAGGCATCTTTTTGACTTCCCCGCAATATTGGTTGGGGTTTTTAGAATACGTGGTTTCGAAGTTGTTTGAAGGACGACAACGTGAAATCATTTAATCTCTCCACCTCTGGGTTTCGATACGAAGGAAACCGATTCCCGGTCTATAGGATTAGTATTCGCTCGTTTTCTTAACTTTGCCGAAACAGCTACTGTCTCAATTTTATTTTTGGTGATATTACAAATGAGAGCTAAAATAGTGCAATTGCGTCGAAAGCGTGTCGACTGCTACTGTGGCCCCGTGTGTATAATGGTGATCGGTATGCCGATGAGGTCCATGGATCGAATCGCTTTGTTACAACAGAATAAATACTTGTTAAAATAACAAAAAAGAATAAGAAAGAATTGCAGTAAATATTGAAAATTTAAGTATAAAGTAGTTTTAAAATTTAGTTTTTTCTATAACACCGGAAGGTTCTTTAGGTACATCTTTGCACACTTACAGTCTTTATTCGTTATAAACGATTTTTTTTGTAATAACAATAATAAAAGGATTTATAGAAAATCAAGTCTTCTTTTAATTTGGGCTACAAGTTCTAAAATGTCTTCTGCATTAACTTCTATATATCTGTGCACACTTAAGAGAGCTATGGCATTGAGTCTATCTTCTCCAGCTTTAGTTTAGTTCTTTTAGTTGGTCATTTAGTAAATTTCCAAGACCACGGCCAGTGGTCTCATCAACAGGAACAAAGCATAAAAAGTCCTCTCTCGGTTGTTGCTCTTTTTCAAAACGATCGACATACCGAACACAAATTCAAAATTTGTTCAATGCCTCTTTCGTCGTTTCATCAGCAATTTTTGAAAAATAACATTTGGATTTATTTATGAGGTTAATGATTTTTCGTTGTATTTGTCAGTCTTGTTATTTTTATAATTTCATTTTGGATACGCCTTGCTTTGCTTTGGCCACATTGCCATCTATGCTTCTTTTGCTTCGGTCACACACACAGCCTTAAATCACACAACACTAAGCGAGCTGAAAGGTCGGACTGCAATGCATGGGCTCTATGTATTGTATATATTTTCATTGTTTTTTCTTATCAAAAGAGAGGCAACAACTACTAGCAATAAAAATTGTTTCAATAACAACAATTCACACGGAGGTTTTGCTCTTTCCGATGCCTTGCTCTGCGTTTTGTTCATTCTTTGATGTGAAAACCAATAAATAAGACGTCTTAATGGAATTTTAAGTTTCTTCATAAAAGTCTTTAATATTGGAATTTAATTAAAAAATAAATAAGTGTTGTATGCGTATATAGTAATGTATACGTATGTACCTACATACAGTGACCCACAAAACCGTTCACAAAAAACCAATTTTTTAATTTTTAAGCTACAGAATTTTATATAAACGAAATATTACAAAATTATTTTGCCGATAAATAAAAAAGGGGTCTCTCTGATTGAAAGTTAACAATATTTAATAGTTATGGAATCGAATTCAGTTTAAGTAGTATTTCTAAGTATACATTTTAATGAACACTTTTGTGACTTAAGCAAATTTTTTGGTTTTAAAATAATTTTCAATATTTTATATGCCCTTCTCTTGCTTTGATGATTAATTGCATTCTTTTCGGCATACTTGCAATCAAATTTTCTAGTGTATTTGGGCTTATTTTAAGCCATTCTTCTTGGACGACTGCCCATAACTCCTCTGTATTTTGTGGTGCGGGTTTTCTCATTAGAAGTTTTTTTTTTCAGGATATTCCACAAATTTTCAATGGGGTTAATATCGGGCGACTGCGCAGGCCAATCCATGCAAATAATTCCATGACTACGGAACCAATTCATGGTAATTTTAGCTTTATGCTTAGGATCGTTGTCTTGCATGAAGAGAGTATCGCCAGGTTCACATCCGAATTTGTCCAGACTAGGGAGATACGAGTCTTCTAAGATCTCAATATAATCTGGAGCTCTCATAATTCCATCTATCTTGCGAATAATTCCTAATTTATTCCCTTGAAAACAGCCCCAGATCATCATCGAAGCTCCACCAAATTTTAGAGTTTCTTGTATATTGCGCGATGTTATGCCAATACGTTTGTCGTATCATGACCATACTCGACCATCAGATCCCAAACGATTAATTTTTGATTCATCTGACCACGTGACAAGTTTCCACTGCTCAGTATTCCAATTTGCGTGCCGTTTCGCGAAGTTTAGTCGTGCCTTTCTATGCTTGGGTGTCAGAAGTGGCTTTTTAATTTTGGTTTTAGCTTTCATACCACTTTGTTTGAGGCAACGTCGGATTGTTTCATCGGAAACTTTAATATTTAGTGTTTCAGAGATGGTTTTATTGGCTTCTACAGCATTTTCCGCGGTACCGGATAGAATAAGTCTCTTAACTGTTCTCTTTGTTGTTTCAGAAAGTTTCTGTGGGCGTCCGCCTTTGTTAGTTTTAGTAGTTAAATTATATTGTTTTTTAATTTTCACTACAAAGCCGAGCGATACTTTGCACTCATTACATATTTCTCGTACACTTTTGCCTTCTATTAGTCCTCTTTTTACGGCAACGACAATATTAGCGCTTACAACTTTTGGCATATTTAGTACAAAAAATTAATAAATTTTCACAATAATTTTTTTATTTTTTTTAATTTTTTTTAATCCTCAGCGAAAGATCGTGTTGCAATGCGCGCAAAAATCAAATGCATGCACCAGTCACAAAAGTGTTCATAAAAATTCGTAAGTACCGTTAGATTTTCCGCGAACAGATTAACATGTATCAACAAGCAGGAACAAGTCCAGTGTTGTTAATGGTGCAAAATACAAAATTGCATACGTAATTTTGTAATTTTGTACGCAGTTTAAATAAAAACTAATAAAGAACCCAAATATCAGTTTTAATAAACGGTTTTGTGTTCACTGTATATATATATCTATTAATGTGCATACCTTAATATCACTACATACATACAAGCTATGTATGATACTAATAGTTACAACAACATTAAACATAAGACTAGCATTAAGAGAACTTATCGTGAGAGCATAATATTTAGTAATAAGAGAAATTAGAATAAGCTTCGTGTAATTATGCTTAGTTATATTATAAGGAAATAAAGAAAGACAGTTCTTAACAAAGATAATATGATACGAAACTCTTTGTTTCGAGAGAGCGCTGTCAAAAGGCGCATTTTTTATAACATTTTCCAAAAGAGCCACTCTGTAGACATAGTTAGTGGGGCTTTTTATTTCATTTTTCGGAGATTTTGCAGTAGCTTCGCCACAGTTGAGGTTTGCTAACAGAATGAATGAAAATGCAATAAAAACAAGAGTAAATAAGAGATGTTATTTACCTTAATGCCAGGAGATAATACATATAAAATCAAAACAATGAAAACAATTAAAATATCGCAGAAATTCATATTTCGCAAAAACAGCTTTTATATATGCATTAAACATAAATTTAAGATTTAGCGTGTTTTCTTATAAACATACATGTTTATTCAAAATGCAATATTTACCCAGTTCGCTTTGAAAAAATAGTTTTGGTATATAGTTTTAAAATAAAATACAATAATAGTTTGCTAAAACTTATATATTAAATTTAACTCTTAATTTAGAGATTTCAAGACACATTCTATAAAAAAAATAACATTTACATAACATTAACATACTCGCTTTTTTTATCCAAATAAAAATTATAGCTATTTCTACGCATTTGCCTCTGGTAGCTCACCTTTTTGCGTGCCAGCTGTTCAGTAGTCCATGATTCGGCTTTGTTGCCAGCCCAAAATGTGAGATCATGGGCTCTCGCAGCAAGCGAAAGAGAGAAGTTTCGTATCATATTATCTTTGGTTCTTAATGTGACACTGAAGATTGCGTTTCATTAAAGAATGTCAATGGCGACGAGGATTAAAACTTAAACAAAATTTAAAAAGATTTAAATATTTGTTCGCTCTGTGCACCTAAAAATTGAAAAATTAGCGAATTATACTAATTAAAAATGAATTATAGTTATACGCAAATAAGGAACAATAAATGTGAAAAACGCCAGGTTAAGTATAATAAGTAGCAGCATCAAATTATAAATTTGGTGAAATTTGTGAAAAGTGCATTTATAATAACGGCCTTTAATCAGGTCAATGAACTTGAATAAGGCGTTTAAAACTTTATAACAAATCAGTTAAAAGTAACTGAGTTTGAACACGACCTCTATGAAGGTTAAAGACTGTGTGCTTAAAACAGCAACATATTAGAGATTTTTCTTAGTGCAAATCCAATTGCGACCTCTACGAAGGTCAGAGACTAAGTTCTTACAAAAACAAAAACTCATTGATTTTTTAGAAGTGCAAAAACAATTTCGACCTCTACGAAGGTTGGAGACTAGTTTCGTATAAAAACAAAAATTCAGTGATTCCTCTGAAGTACAATAACAATTGCGACCTCTACGAAGGTTAGAGAAAAACTTCTTGCAAAAACAAAAATTCAGTGATTACTCTGAAGTGCAAAAACAATCGCGAACTCTTCGAAGGTTAAAGCATACCGATTTATAAAACAAAAACTACTTACATATATTTGGCATACATAAATACACAAGAAATTAAATAATACCAACAACAAATTACGGATTCTCTCAAATAAAAAGGCAAATTGTGACCTCCACAACGGACATCGAATTTAGCAACATACATGTATCAGTAAAAGAATTGTTTATTTGTTGAACAATTATTTATTTCCTCTGCTATGCAGAGGCAGCCGTTTGGTTACAGTGAGTAGTTAGAACTAACTTTATTGGTGTCTGCACCTAAATGCCTAACCTGAGCAGCCCCACTTGGTTTGTCGGATTTTTTGCTGACTCGGCGATTCCCACACTCCAGTTGTGCGCTTCCGAGCTTCAGCTCCAGATGGCTACACCCGTAAGCTCGATTGCTGACTTGGCAATTCCCACGGTTCAGAGCGCTACTTTTGTATGTTTGTTAACAGCATACGAGCTGCATACAAAGTTATGATTGTTGTTACTATTGTTTTTGTGTGTCGCAGTAGCTAACACCTGGCTATTGTTGTGTCTATGTTTGCTGCTACTTGATGGTTGCTGCAGCAGCTTATTTGAGCTGTCGTTGTGGCTATGGTGTGTTAACTACTCCCCCTTTTAAAAGCGACCGTCCTCGGGTGCCTCTTACACATCGGGTGGAGTTGCAGTGTCGGTGTTTCTAATCTCTTCAATGATGGCTAGCTTTCGCTGCCTCCTGGACCAAAAGTAAGCTATTATCATAACTATGATGATGGTAGCCACTAGCCCCAGTGAACTAATCGAAATCAAATGTCTGGTTGCCATTTCTTGTTGTAGTGATGCAATGTGCTTTAAGTTCTTCACATGGACCTCGTCCAGATACGGCAATGATAGAGTTTTTATATGTTCCGTAAACTTTACTATTGTTGAAGGAGGGGCTTCGGGATGGGATTTAACAACTTTTTTCCAGTTGACATAATTAGTTCCGTTTATGGTGACATTACCTTCAAACATAACGAGAAAGGTGCCCTTTATAGTAACGCCTGATCGTGTTCCCTCTGTGATCTCAACGCACTGGTCATTTACCACTTTTAGTCCGTCGGCAATTTCCTCAATAGGGGTGATGTGTTCTGCTGAGGTTGTTTTGCATTGCGCTGAATTCTGATTCAATAGCTGTTCCACACATGAGGCTGAAGCAAGTGGCTGGCAAAATGTAAGGGTTGTAGCATTTTTGCAGTTTGTGAGAGGTTGGTAGTCGGGAGCGCAGTGTGCTGCTATATCTGTTTCTAAGTTAATTATCTTCTTACTATGAATTACAGGTAAAAGCCTAACTTTTTTACAAATTCTGCTGATTTTAGGATATTTAATTACAAAATAAATATTATCACTATCCTGCAATATTCTTAGCTTAGAGGCAGTTAAAATATCGCTTATAGTAATATTGGCAAAGTGTTCGGCAAATAGCAAAATTTTAGCATCTTCACTATCCAAAATGACGGGATCAATTATGTTATGCTTTCCTAGTGTTACTGAATGAACAATGTTTGTGAGGTCTGCAAGTACTGCCCTGTTTCTCGCCGTAGTCAACCCAAATAAATGCCCTGTATCCACAATTGTTTCTTTTGTAACTTTAAGTAGGTCATTCATTGCTCGTGTCAGATTATTTATCCTTGCCTGAAGCTGAGTGTTAATTGTAATCTGTCGTTCATTAGCCTCAATCAGTTCGCGTTCTTTGGTTGCGACCTCATTAAAATCGTCGAAGTCGGGTGTCCCTGCCATGTATTTCAGAGTCTCTAATAAAACGAGGATGTGACCAGCATCTGCTTGGAGCAATTTCCTTGCAGGAGAATGTGGAAACTGTTCAAGCAGCCCTTCTGTATATGCCGCTATGGCTTCATAATTCGACAAGTTAGTTTTATGTAGCAAAATACCGTATTGATCGTGAATAGCAACTGTCCCGGTTGAAATCATCATATAGTGTGAGTTGGTGTAGTTAAATAATTTCGCCTGCGTCCAGAAAATAACCGTCAAAAACGAGTATCTAAGAAAAAAAGGAAAAAAAACTTGCTTTACCTCAAGTTTGCCCTGTGAACCCGTCTACCATTTATCATGACCGTAGTTCCCAATAATATTCTCAACATACAATTTTGTTAATTTATTGCCAATTCTTTTATTGGTTTTAATAAATACTTTGTCTCCGGGTTGATATGTTTTCAACTTCCTATATTTATTCAATCGATCTAACTCAAGTGCTTGTGCCCTGACAATTTTGTTCACGATGTCTTCGCGTAATTGCTGAGGAATATAATGAACTACATCTATAGGCCTTTGCTCCGTAACGGAATGAACCGACCTATTATATTTGGATGTAGCAAGCAATATCAAATCCACCGTCTCGTTCAGTCCTTGAGAAAGTTTGGTGCACCTTGCAATCTCTGTTAATGTGCTATGAAACCTTTCGACCTGCCCATTAGTGGTACTATGGTGCGGAGGGGTTGTAAACATGGTCACCGAGAAATTATCTCTCAACAGTGACTTTATTGTTTGGGAATTGAAAGACTTTTCATTATCGCAAACTATGGTTTTTGTATTTTTAAAAAAATTTAGAATTTGTATAATTGGTTGTTTTATGTCAATTATTGACCTGGAAGCAATGGGTGAAACTATCGCGAATTTTGAGAACTTGTCAACACACGTCAGGAAATGTTTCTTATCTGTTGAATAAATGTCGAGGTGGAGAATTTCTCTAGGATACTGTGGTATAGGGGTTTGGCCTACCGTCGGATTTGGGGGGTGGCGTTGGTATTTGGCCTCCCGGCAGATTTTACAGTTAATTACCAATTCCTTCAATTTCGGTCGCATTCTGGGGAAATAATACTCCTTTAGAATCTGTTGCAGGTTTTCCTTTAAAGAACGATGGGCCCGATTATGTTCGGTTTCCAGTATCTCTTTCTGATCGTCTTCGTTGGTTATGTCTATCACTTGTCTCGTTGTATGCCGGAATTTTACGCCTGGGAATTTCGTTAATACTTCGTCTTGAATTCCTGCAAGTGTTGGTAGGTCACATAATAGTCCGTTTACAACATTAGGATTAACAGTCCACTATGATTTTCGTTAGTTCACTTCTGTCATTAAAGATGATGTGGTGCCTCATCTGCGTTCTAAAAATTATTTTTGAAGTCTTCGATGGGGAGCTACCTTCTTCAAGAATTATTTGACTCTTAAAGCAATTAAATGCTGTCGTGACAACGCATCCGCTACGACATTATCTTTCCCTGGCTTGTAGAAAAATTTAGGGGAAAATTCTTCCACAAATGCTCTCCATCGCTTAAGTTTCGCGTTTGGGTTTTTGTCCGATATGGCGAACGTAAGGGGTTGCTGGTCTGTGTAGATGTTAAGCTGTTTAACACCATAAAGATAATTTCTCAATTTCTGGAGAGGCCAGACTATTGCTAAGAGCTCGCGCTCGTTCGTAGCGAAATGTTCTTCAGTGGATGACAAGGTCCGGGAAATCATGGTGACAGGTCGACCGCCCTGTGACAGAACTGCACCCAATGCATGTGAGGATGCATCGGTCGTTAAGTCGAAAGGTTTTTCAAAATCAGGGTATAGTAAGAGGACGTCCTCTGAAGCCAAAATTTCCTTGATTTTACCAAATGCTCGTATTGCCTCTTGGTCTAGCTGAATATGAACGTTTTTAGAACGATTGGCGCTAACATGTCCATTTTCGCCGCGAAGGTATTTCGTTAATGGCTTAACAATTGAAGCATAGTCCTTCACGAACCGTCTATAGTACCCCGAGAGTCCGAGGAAGGACTGCAAGGCACGAAGTGTTCTTGGAGTTTCATATTTGACAATGTCTTGCACCTTGTCTGGGCAGGTTTTTATTCCATCCCTAGAGACAATGAATCCGAGGAATTCTACTTCACCTCTTATAAACTTGGTTTTTTCAAGTGACACTCTCATGTTTGCTTCGTAAAGTTTTTCGAGAATACGTTTAATATCCTTAACGTGTTGATCTTCATCACCAGAGAAGATAATGACGTCGTCAACGTAAACATGGCAACACTTGCCAATTTCGTCTCGAAGAACGTCATCGATGGCCCGCTGAAAGATGCTAGGCGCATTCTTAAGGCCGAACGGAAGTCGGCAAAATTCATATTTCCCGTTATTAACGGAGAATGCTGTCTTTTCCCTGTCCCGTTCTGCTAGTCTTATCTGGTGGAACCCAGATTTAAGATCAAGAGTGGTAAAAAACGATGATTTCCCCAGATTAGCCAAGATGACCGAAGTTTCAGGAATGGGATATCTATCGCTTATCGTTTTTTCATTAAGCTTCCTGAAATCAATAACCAGGCGCATGTTTTTTTCCCAGATTCAGTAAGTCCCTTTTTTCCTACAACCCATATTGGATTATTATACGGTGACCGTGAAGTCTAATTATGCCGTTGCGGAGCAGATCGGAAATTTCTCGATTTACGAAGTCGGCTGAAGCCACTGGATATGGGTAGCTTTTGGAATAGACCGGATTGTCATCAACGGTTCTTATTGTTCCTACAATATTTGTATTATAGGGCAATGACTCATTTGGTACGGCAAACACTCCTGAATGCTCCTTTATTAACTTTAATATTCGATTTTCGCGATTATTAGTAGACAGGATAGCGTTCACGTCTCGACAAGGGAAATGCCTAAGAGTTTCTTTTTCCCATTATAGTGAATAATCCCGTTCTTCATGTCTAGATCTGCGCCTATTTCTTTAAGAAAGTCAAACCCTACGATACCGTCAAATGTCTGGAGAGAAGTCAGAATATAGAATTGAGCATTTTTGTCGAAGAAATGTATAGTGCATTTATGTTCGATGTTATCAGTCCCGTGGATTGAGTTAACAAGGAAGGGCTTCTCAACTTTCTTAATGCCCTTAAGGAAATCATTCTGGTGACCGCTATAGTCTTCATCGCACCCTTGCTTCTCATCCCCATAACCCTGCGTCCCTAAGTGGTTTATGCGCTGCATCTTTGGTGCCGTCTGCCTGTCGCTTTCCACTCGCCTCTTTTGAGCTACTTCCTGCGTCCCTTGGGACCGGTAAGTATTGAACGGATTCCTCTGAGGAAGAGGATTCGCAGTGGATCCTGGTTGGTTTCCCTGGCCTTGGTTAATCGATTGACGCAATTGCTGTCTATTCTGTCGATGGTATGAAAGGGACGGATCGACTTCCATCGGTGTCACATCCTGTCGGGTGGCTTCCGCTCTTCGATATTGAGGGAGACTCTGGGGAATGAATGGGGTTGCCCTCTGAATGGCTCCAAGCGGTCGCTCATTCCTATTGAGGAACGACAGGGCGAATGCAGACCTGGCTTGGTTAGCTTCTAGCTCTTGTGCAAGGGCTAGTGCTGTGGGCATATCAGCGGGCCTCGAGGAGAACAAAACATCGCATAGAGGCCTGTTAAGTCCTGAAATAAACACCCTTAGCGCATCTTGTCGATATTTTTGATTAAGAGTGCTGATTAGTTCAGCGTTTCCACTATACGACATCGCTGTTTTGTTTACGAGCAAAGTAAGTTTTCGTTCTACTTCATCGTAGAACTGCAGGATATTCTTGTTGCCTTGACGCAACGTCGACATTTCCTGCTCAATCATATGAAGGACTCTCTTATCGGAGTAAGTGAAGTCTAATCTGGCGATAATCGCCTTGAAATTTAGAACCGTGTTGAAAGAAGCGAGCACAGTGTCAGCTGTCCCTGTAATCTTGTTCCTAATGATCGCTACCGCTTGGTAGTGACGTGAACTACCGTCATATTGTTCATACACCTTATACGCTGCCTGAGCGGCATTTCTCCACGAAACATATCGTGATTGTGTCCCGTTGAATTCGGGCAGAGATTTTATCACGTCTAGAGATTCGTCACATTGAACATTTCCTGTGATCGTAACAGGCGCATATTCTATTACCCTTGTAGGGGTCTCTAAAGTCGCCAGTCTGTTCGTCAATGAGTCAATGGTTCCCTGAAAATCCCTTTTTGCCATTTCAGTGGCAGTCCTTATGGCTGCTGTTATCAAACCTTGCATCGTTTGTGCGTCCATAGCTTATGCAAAAACGATAACTCAAACGAGAATAAAAAAACGAAAAGAAAAAAAAATTTTAATAACACTAACTATGTCGTGCTCCTGGCGAGATTTTAACAAAGCAGTAATAGCGTCGCTTATTCAGACAACTATGTATGTCCGCTATTCCCGAACCAATTTACTAACACTTTCACAATAATTGATCCACGCACAAAAGTTAAGGAAAAAAATTTATTTATTCAAATGCCAAACACTTTACTTACATGTTTAAAACTATCATATTTTATATTTAATGAGGATGTCCGCAGCTTCGTCTGATTATCTCTTCAGTCCCTCGCTGGCTACGTCTAGGCTTGACATGCAAATCCTTAAGTTTGTTGCTTTAAGCGTTATTTTAAGTTTAAGATTTAATGACAATTTTGGTTTTCGCGAATCGCGGAGTTGTTTTTTAAATGTTACTTTTATTTTAAGTTTTAAAATTTAATTAAAATTTTGGTTGTCACAGATAGCTGAGATCGCGGGGATCATATTTGCGTATTGTTAGAATATTATCCTTTTATAAGGACTTTACCGTATCCCTTTCCGCGCGTGGCCCCACGTTGGGCGCCAGTAAAAGAATTGTTTATTTGTTGAACAATTATTTATTTCCTCTGCTATGCAGAGGCAGCCGTTTGGTTACAGTGAGTAGTTAGAACAAACTTTATCGGTGTCTGCACCTAAATGCCTAACCTGAGCAGCCCCACTTGGTTTGTCGGATTTTTTGCTGACTCGGCGATTCCCACACTCCAGTTGTGCGCTTCCGAGCTTCAGCTCCAGATGGCTACACCCGTAAGCTCGATTGCTGACTTGGCAATTCCCACGGTTCAGAGCGCTACTTTTGTATGTTTGTTAACAGCATACGAGCTGCATACAAAGTTATGATTGTTGTTACTATTGTTTTTGTGTGTCGCAGTAGCTAACACCTGGCTATTGTTGTATCTATGTTTGCTGCTACTTGATGGTTGCTGCAGCAGCTTATTTGAGCTGTCGTTGTGGCTATGGTGTGTTAACTTATCTTTGTCTTCTCCGAAGAGAACCGTAATGTATTAAAACCCATCAACAATTGGAGTAATAAAAGAGAAATGTTAACCTGGAACTGTAATTAAATAGCAACAATAACAAAGCACTTGTAACAAATCAACGAACGAGAGAGAGAAGTAAATTCAAAGAACATCAGAGAAAACAACAAGTTCAACAATAACAATAAGTACACCGGCACAAATAGTAGAGCCGACAATCAAGTAGCAACGAGAGCAACACGCTTAGCAGTTGCAACACACAACAACAAGAAAAAACGTTTAGTAGTAATGATTTAATGGACAACCTTAAAACATGTAGACTACAAGGAACTATAGAAAATTATAATATTAAATTATTAAAACAAGCTTGCAAATAGAATCCATAACAGAAATTTAACTCAAGGCGATAACACTTACACAACAAGTGAGATAAACAGAATCTCACTTAAAACATTTAGGGACCATTTACCAGAACCCACTCGCACGATGATATTTGCTAGGAACCCTACGACCTTAGAAGATGCATTTCAAATAATATTAGATGCTAGACACCAAAGTTACACTCAATTTGGACCAGCAAAGCAAGGCTATTTGAGTACAAATACTACAAGAACTGAGTTTAGTAATAAATATAGAACTCCTAATAAACCTTTTCAAGTACTAGCACCTAGCAATAACAGACAATACGATAACAGTGGAAAGCAATAACAGACAATATGATAAAAGATATAATACAGGTTATGACAACAATTACAATAATCACAACTTTGGAAACAATAATAAACCTTCACGCCAAACACCATTTTTCCACTGAAAATTTGAATCATTATTTGGATAATAACCCAGCTAGCTCAAGATTAACAGGTCAAACAAGGCGATCGAATTACTCACAAACCACAAATGCAAACATACCACCATATAATCACGGTAATAATCTGTATCAAACTAGACAGCCTAATTTAATTAATCCTAATAATAGTTTTAATACTTCTAATCAACAAGTGGTACCAATGGAAATTGGAAACTCCAATGCAAATTTTTCCATCGTGGACGAGGAAACCTTCCTTACATAGTAATTAACAACCCCATAAAAAAGTTAAAATTTATAATCGATACTGGCGCTGAGTTTAGTATAATTAACCCTGATATTTGCCACCCAAGATTTAAACGAAATGTAAATGTAATAGCAAAAGCTTTAGGCACACAAATTTTGACAACAAAACTTTGTTCATTTCCGATATTTAAAGAATTTAATTTGAACAATTCTTACTGTGAGTTTTTAGAATATGCTTTTAACAAAAATTTTGATGGATTAATAGGAAATAATATTTTGAAAGACTTAAATTGCGTCATTGATTTGAATAACAGACAATTAATAACGAAAAATGCGGTCATGACTTTATATTTATCTAAAGAAGAAGAATCTTATAACGAAATGTCTTATAAGGAAAACTACTTCGAATTCTTTAATTCCGAAATCGAAAATTATAATATTACAAAAGTTGTCAAATTAAAGAGAAAGTTAGTGAAAATAATAAGAAAATATAAACATGTTTTTTATGACAAAAATAATAAATTAACATTTAAAAATGAAATAAAACATAGAATTATAACAAAACATGATATGCCAATATACTCGAAATTGTATAGATACCCTGAGATACATAAGGAAGAGATAAATAATCAAATTGAAAATATGTTAGATCAAAATATTATTAGACATTCTCATAGTCCATATAATAGTCCTAATGGATCGTACCCAAAAAAACTAGACTCGTCGAATAAACAAAAATGGCGCATTGTAATTGATTATAGGAAGTTAAATGATGTCACTATCGAAGATAGATTTCCCATACCAAATATTGACGATATATTCGATAAGCAAGGTAAATGCCAATATTTCACGACTCTTGACTTGGCCAAGGGTTTTCACCAGATATAATTGCATCCAAATGACATTCCAAAGACTGCATTTTCAACAACTACTGGGCATTACGAATTTTTACGCATGACGTTTGGGCTTCGTAATGCACCAGCTACGTTTCAGCGAATGATTAACAATGTATTGAAAGAATACACTGGTTCAATCTGTTTAGTGTACTTAGACGACATTCTAATTTTTTCGACAAGTATTGAAGAGCATTTGGAAGCGATTGATAAAATATTAAAGCGTTTGAGTGAAGCCAATCTAAAACTTCAAGTTGATAAATGCGCATTCCTGGTAAAAGAAACTGAGTTTTTAGGCCACGTTATCACTCCCAATGGCATCAAACCCAACCCGGAAAAGATAAAAGCGATTGAAAAGATTTTATTACCTAAAACTCAAAAAGAAATTAAGTCGTTTTTGGGCATAACAGGCTACTATAGGCGCTTTATTAATGATTATTCTAGAATAGCGTACCATTTGATTAAATATTTAAAAAAAGGAGCAAAAATTAACATAAATGATAAAGATTATAAAGCAGCTTTTGAAAAATTTAAGTTACTGATCAAAAGTGATCCTATACTGGTGAACCCAGATTTTAATAAAACTTTTACGCTTGTTACCGATGCAAGCAATTTTGCATTAGGAGCAGTACTGACGCAAGGAAATAAAGTTGTTTCTTTTGCCAGTCGAACCCTAAATGGACACGAAAAAAACTACAGCACAATAGAAAAGGAGTTGCTGGCCATCGTGTGGGCCACGAAATATTTCCGACCATATATTTTCGGACGTAGATTTATCATTAAGACAGATCATCGTCCCCTTGTTTGGCTCAACAATATAAAAGAACCGAATGCGAAAATCCAAAGATGGAAAATCAAGCTAAACGAGTTCGATTTTGAAGTTAACTATATAAAAGGAAAAGAAAACGTAGTAGCTGATGGACTTAGTAGATTAAGTTATGAGCCAGCTGATAGTGAAATAGAGCTGAACCTAAACGAAATTTTTGATGAAGATGCCAATACAGTACATAGCGCAGAAAGCGATGATACTGATTACATTAAAATAACTGAAAAACCAATAAATATGTTTAAGATTCAAATAGTCATCCAAAGGTCTAATGCCTATTCTGTAAAAACACAACTTTTATTCAAAAACAAAATTCGATACAACGTAAATGTAACAGATAAAAATAGTATTTTAAATTTCATGAGAGAGAAACTACCTGAAAAAGGCCTTGCAGTCATTTTTTGCCCAAATACCGAGTTATATTGCGAGTTTCAATCTAACTTTATTAAATATTTTGTAAAAAATAAAAATCTTAAAATATTAAAATCAAATCTTTTTATAAAAGATATAACTGACAGAGAACAGCTGTTACAATTAATAGAGAAAACTCATTATAAAAATAATCACAGAGGCATAAATGAGGTTTTTGAGGAATTAAAAAATTACTATTTTTACCCAAAATTGCAAAAGGAAATACAAAATTACATTAACAATTGCCATATTTGCAAACTTGCAAAATTTGATAGATCTCCAATAAAACACAATATATTAATAACACCTACCCCAAATAAACATAATGAAATCGTTCATGTAGATATATGGTTTCCGCAGCGTGGCATGATGTATCTGACAAGCATAGACAAGTTAACAAAATCAAAATATCTATCTGGAAGATAGGACCTGGATATCAATACTCAAAGCTCTTAAGCAAAGGATTCAATATTTAGGAAAACCCAATCTACTTATATTTGATAACGAAATCGACACATAAGAGAATTTTTAAAGAATCAAGACATACAATTTCATAACAACAGCTTATTTGAAAACAGGAAATGCAGATGTGGAAAGACTGCATGGCACTCTCAACGAGCATATTAGACTCGCTATAATATCATACAATAATACTATTCATTCAACTACTAAAAATCGACCGATCGATCTTATAAATAACTTAGTTTCACATGAAGAATTAGCTAAACTTTCCCAAATAATTCACACAAGAAAGTCTGAAAGAATAAATATGTTAAATCAGAAAACCAATAGAGTTGCAACCGATGGTTTTGCCAACGACGTTGTAAAAAATAATAGAGTCAGTAAATCAATGCCTAAGTATAAGGAAATCACTAATTATACACAGGAGGGAAACTATTTACTGTCTAAGGATAATAAATTTAAAAAAATATATAAAACTCAAGTAAAAAGAAAGAATAATTGTTAGCATTAAATTTTACTTACATTTTGAATTACCAGGGACTGCTAATTCTAGTGGTGGAGGAGTAATGTATACGTATGTACCTACATATATGTATATATACCTATTAATGTGCATACCTTAATATCACTACATACATACAAGCTATGTATGATACTAATAGTTACAACAACATTAAACATAAGACTATCATTAAGAGAACTTATCGTGAGAGCATAATATTTAGTAATAAGAGAAATTAGAAAAGCTTCGTGTAATTATGCCTAGTTATATTATAAGGAAATAAAGAAAGACAGTTCTTAATGTGACACTGAAGATTGCGTTTCATTAAAGAATGTTAATATATACATAAATATATCTATAGATCACTTCAAATAATTATAGACCTTTGTTTTTGGCTAGCGTATATTGGTAATGTTTGTATGTATTTGTTTTTGAAATTATCTGCAAGAAGTTAGCATTGCATATAGTTACTAGCCGAAGCTTAAGGGGGTATTCTGGTCTAGAAATAAAAAAAAAATAGATTTTTTTTATATATTCAAAGTTTAACTATTTAAGAATATGTCTACAAGAGTATTTTTCAAAATTCAAATTACTTTCAGAGATATAGGTATTTTGCTAAGTGTAAATTTCATGACTTAGACTGCGAAAAACTTTACGTAAAACTTTAAACGCGTTTTTCTCAAATCTGTTTTTCAAAACGAAATTTTAAGAGAGTCTTCTTTATAGACTTCTCTCCCCATCCCCAAATTAAAATTTTTACTATTTTTAAAAAATTCGAAAAGTCAAAAATTGTTTTTTTCCAGGCAGTCGCCATTTTGGGAAAAATTGTTTTTTTAACTTTTACGTAGTTCCAGACCCAGACATTGCGACATTATTCTAGATTAATAATCTTTTGTTTTCAAATTGCTTTGAGGGCTGAAATCGTGATTATGGTGACGTGCCACATTCTTGAGACCCCCCATTTCATCAACCGCTAATTTATTGGATTTATCAAGTTTTTTTATTTTTTTCTCTATTCTTGTAATATTAATTAATAACTAATAAAAAAAATAGATAGTAAAAATATTGATTGCTTTTTTTACGATACTTCAAAAATTACCTGAATTTCATACCGCTACACCAGATTAAGGGGGTATTCTTGCTTTAGTTTTCTGAGTATGTAAGAGAAAAAAACGAGAACTGTAAAATCTAAGCGTAGAAATTTAGGTCAGTACACTCGGGTTGGCGAAATGATGTTTTGTTAAAAATATTACTGATAAATTAGTGCGAATGAATACAGAAAACAGGCATGCATATCGCTCATTTACTTCAAAAGTGCTTTAATCCAAAAAACATGAAAATCGAGTTAGGCATGCAGAAATGACCGCTCTTCTAGTTGTATAAAAATTTTATAATTTTACCGATAACCAGTAGCTCACTAGAACAAAATATGTATTAATTTTTACTATGTCAACTCAAAACTTTGAAGCCGTTTTTCTCGGTTTTTCGTTTTTTATGTTATGGCACTGCAGTTAGAAATAATTAAAGATACCAGATTTTTTTAAATTCTCGTTTATGCTCATAGTAAGTGTATGTATGTAGGCTAGTATGTGACCAAAAATTGAAGTCATCGCTCATCATCATTCAAAGACAAGTGTGGAATGTTTGGAAGTAAAATTGTTGATGATTTTAAATAAGGCCTAACCACAATTACATGATTTTCAGGCACCTAACTACTTTTTCTAATTTATGTCGTTTGTTAAATGATGGTTTCATGAATTTCAAAGTTACTTCTTTAATGCCTTTAAATAAAAACAAGTAAAGAAAGGGCTAAGTTTGATCGAACTTTATATACCCGGCGCACGCTTTCAGCTAAATTTTTAAATTAACTTGGTACAATCTAACAGGTGTGCCAAGTTTAAACGAAATCGATAAAGTAGTTCCAGACATATACATATGACCTCATATAGTCGGATTTCTGGCTGCAATACAACACCACACACTAAACTCAAGATATTTCCCTTTAACATTTATTGAAATGTCCGATTTTTAGTATTTTCGAAAATTACCGTTATATGACAGTTGGGCGTGGTTATGGTCAGATTTTGATAAATATCGCTTAAATAGGCATAGTGTAATAGATACGTATACCAAATTTGAACAAAATCGGGTGGGTGGTTCCAGAGATAGACCTACATATGAACTCATAGTGGGAGGTGCCACGCCCCTGTAAAAAAATTTGATTCAGTCGGATTTCCCGCTCGAATACAACAGCATATACAAAATTTGAGAAAATTAGCTTCAATAGCTACTGAAATACAACAATTTTTCATTTTCGACAATTGCCGTTATATGGGAAGTTGCCGTGGTTATAGTCAGATTTTGATAATTTTCCAAATATCGCTTAAATAGACATAGTGTAATGCGTGTACCAATTTTGAACAATCGGGTGGGTGGTTCCAGAGATATACATATGAACTCATAAGCTACAAGCAACCGTTATGTGAACAAAGTTATAATACCCTTGTACACAAGTGCGCGGGTATAAAAAGCTGTCTTCGGCTATGCCGAAGGCTTCATACCTTTCAAGAATGGAAGAATTGTATGGGAGCCATATGTAATATTTATTGGATATTAATCATTTTGACTGCTATAATAGTCCCAAAAATAATTAATATTTGTCGAAATTTTAAGCCTTTAGCTGCTTAAATGAAGGAGTTTTGTCTAAAAATGCAATATCTGACCTATCGGTTGTATGGCAGCTATATGTTTTATTTATCCGGTCTTAATGATTTTCAACGAGAGGATCTTCTCAAAGAGAAAACCTAGTTTACTTCAAGAACCCTAAGTTAACGCTCAAAAATTCGACAATCAATAATAGTAACAGCCGAGAAATTAAAAAATTAAAGATATACTTCCAAAATATGGGAGGTATACGCACCAAGTCTGAAGCTATCCGGATTTTTAGTGCTAACTTGGACTACGATGTCCTAGTTCTAGTCGAAACATGGCTAAATTCGAATTTCTTCAATCAGGAATTTTTCGACTCTAATCTGTTTAATATCTTTCGGAAAGACCGGGACGATATCAAAACTGGTTGTGCGCTTGGTGGAGGGGTACTAATAGCTGTTCAGCGCAAGCTCCGATCTCTTCAAATAGCTCTTCATGATCCTGACTCTATATTGGATCAACTATGTATCTGCATTAAAGGCGCCTCAACGTTTGGATCCCTGTATCTCATGTCATCCTATATTCCACCGGGCAGTTCTTTCGAGATTTATAAATCACACACTGACAACATTATGCACTTAGTTCACAATAGCTTGGCTAATAATAATCATCTGTGCATACTCGGCGATTTCAATCTCCTTAACATCACGTGGTCAAAACGTTTCTCTAAATCTGGGCTACTGCCAAATAATATAAGTACTTTGACCAGTTCTCGGCAAGCACTCGCTCTGAGCACACGTGTTTCGCGCACTCTTTGCTTTTTGTTGACTATTCTCGGTATTTGACACACGTGCGCGTGTTATTTCTGTCAAGTTTTCCTTTCTAAATACCTTTTCGTTGTAGTTATTTACATCAAAAGTGCTTTTAGTGTTGTGAAAGGCTGAGTATGGCCCCCGGGCCACCAAATCTCGGGGACAATCGGTTTACACTGCTTGCCGCAAGTCCCCATCCGAAAAGGAAAAAGCCATCCTATTCCCCAATAAATTTTCCTGAACTACCACAATTGAAAAAAGACAATCCAAAGTTCCTAACGATTCGTGTTACGGACACCAATAAGCCCATATCCAAATACTCTTGCTTTGCGGTGCACAAGGCCTTGGAGTCAATCAGCAAGGAAGGCATATCAATATCAGAACTAAGAGACGGCAACCTATTGTTATTAGTTAAAACGCAAAAATTGCTCAAAAATTTATTACAACTAAGAAACTTACTGGTGTATGTGAAATAGATGCGGTATACAATGATAACCTCAACTGTTCAAAAGGAACAATCTACGCCCCTTGTTTAAATAATGTCGAGGAAAAAGAAATTATTGAAAATATGAATAGCCAGGGCGTTGTATCGGTCTATAAATTCAAAAAGTTTGTGAACAACTAGCTGCAGCACACTGGTGTTGTTTTGCTTACATTCGACCTTTACAGCCTCCCTGAAAAGGTAGAAGTTTCCTGGCGCAACGCCAAGGTTCGGCCATATTTTCCTAACCCTATGAGGTGTAAAAGCTGCCAGATTTTAGGACACACAGCTAAACGCTGCAAGAATGCTTCTACCTGCGAACTATGCAATCTACCTCCCCACCCTCCACCATGCTCACGTACGTTCTGCGCCAATTGCTACTGCGATCACCCCTCCTCTTCCAACACATGCCTAAAATACAAACAGTCAAAAGAAATCCTAAAAATAAAATGTGAAAATAAATGTTCGATGCGCGAAGCTCTACAACTCTACAAAGCACAAACACCCACACCGCTGAATTCCTCCTTTGCTACTGTAGCCAGAGAAGCCCAAAATAAAATCAGTGAAAAACAAAACAACACTAAATCAATAAGCACTTTGCCAAAATCTCCAATGAATACCACCTCCTCCACCATTTTACCCACTACACCAACTAATCTCCCTAATAAAACAACGGATATTACAAAGAATAATGCACCAGAAATAAACAACTTTCAACATGCAACTGATATTCAAAATGCCACAGTCGTATCACAAAATACCGATTTCGAAAATTCTCACCAAATAATTGCACACAACGCATCAACTTCAGAAAACAACAATAACAACCAACAAGCAAGCAATCTCCACACTGCACTATCGTTTTTATCAAACAATGTCAATTCTGACCCGCAAAGTTTTCTTAATTCTTCTTTCCAATTTGATTCTACTCTCTCACATATTCTCACAAAAGCAAACAGCATCCAAAACAATTATCTCCCACAATCGCCCACAACAGAGATCACTGGCTCCCCGACGAGCGACCTCAATACTCATGCTCATGATCAAAATATGTCAGAAGATGACACTCAATAAAAACTCCATAGCTTCTCTTTTAGGTCTCTTATGTTTAAGTTATTGCAATGGAACATAAAAGGCTTTTACAACAATTACACTGGGCTCGAACTACTGATCAAAGAGCAATCTCCTGATATGATTGCTCTTCAAGAGACACATTTAGCGGCTGGTAAGTCAGCTGCTGTCCCCAAAGAATATAATGGCTTTTTCTACAATCTGCCTCATAATAAAGAAAATAAACAAGGAAAAGCAATTTTAATCAAAAAACACATATCACATAGAATGCTACCCATACAATCCAACATCGCCCTACTTGCAATAGAAATTTCCTTAGGTTTTAAGTTTACAATAGTTGCACTATACTTACCTCCTTAACAGAAATTTTCACATAGGGATTTGTACAACATTATACAAGCAATAGCTACGCCTTTTATTGTTGTTGGAGACTTCAATGCGTGGAGTCCACTCTGGGGTTCACACACATGTAATAAAAGAGGAGAAATAGTGGAGGATTGGGTTTTTTAAGAAAATCTGGTTATTTTAAACGACAGTAAACCCACACATTTTTCTACTCATCACTCATTTACCAACATTGACTTAACCATAGCTTCGACAAATTTAGCTCCCAAACTTAGCACAAACACGTTAGATGAGTTGCATGGAAGTGACCACTTTCCTATTGCAACAGTCTTACATAATAGGACTGTAAAGACTTTTCCGAAAAGTCCAAAGTTCCTTACTGATAAGGCAGACTGGGCAAGCTTCGAAAAAATATCTTCTAAGCTCACACACGAATCAGTCATTAGTAGTAATATTAATCGCGAGGCAGCTATTATCACGAAAATAATAAGAACAGCAGCACATTACACAATTCCTCAATCCACAAAGAAAGTACAAAAGAAAATTGTGCCGTATTGGTCTGATGAACTCGAAAATTTGAGAAAGGAAAAAAATATGTTTTGGAAGGTGTTTAAACGATTTAGATCTCAGGCTAATCTAGCTAGCTATAAAAAAGCAAACGCGATGTTTAGAAAAAAATCGAAGCAGGCTAAAAGGGAGTGTCTTAACAGATTCTCTGAAACAATTGACCATAAAACGAATCCAAAAAAGGCCTGGGTTGGTATTAAAGCTCTCACAGGCTCATATACACATACACATTCATGTTCTAAATAGTGCAAACGGTCCGATCTTCAACCAGAAAGACATTGCTAATCAATTTTCTACCGTTTGGTCCAATTACTCTCGGGACTCTAATTTTCATCCAACTTTCGTGTCCGCAAAAAACGAAATCCTAAACAAAAGACACAACCAGGTTGCTAGTACCGAATCTAAAATTAACTTGACTGAGTTCGAATCAGCTCTCGTATTCTTGGTGGGAAAACACCGGGGGGAGATAGGATTTCGTACCCCATGCTGAAACACTTACCTCTTAGTTTAAAACTTAGAATAATTAATTTATATAATAACATTCTTTTTCAAGGAATCTACCCACAAATTTGGAAAAATGCTATTGTGGTACCGATACCAAAACCAAATTACGCATCGCAAGAAGTTATGGGATTCAGACCTATATCTTATCTCTGCTGCGTAGGAAAGCTCCTTGAGAAAATTGTAGCACGACGCATTTCTTTGTATATTTCTAAAAATAAGCTGATTAGCCCACACCAAGTAGCGTTCAAAGAAGGACAAGGCACTATGGATGCCTTGCTTTTTTTTGAGAACTACGTATCTTCCGCTCTTTCGAGCAGAAACCATGTGTCTACCCTGAGCATTTATTTTGAAAAAGCTTTCGACAGAGTGGGTATCCACGTAGTCCTCAGTCAGTTGGTAAAATGGAATATAAATACCACGATAACTAACTTTGTCAAAAGCTTTCTTTTAAACCGTAAGTTTAAAATGAAAGTAAACTCTACCTTTTCTGACACCTTCCAACTTCACAATGGCATCCCACAAGGCTCGCCCTTGTCTGTAATTTTGTTCATCATTGCTTTCAATGGTATAAACGATGTAATCATCAAACATAAAAACGTGTCTCATATACATATGCTACGCCGACGATGTTTTTCTCTTTAGCAAAGCTAATGACCTTAACATTGTAAAACTAGCATTTCAAGATATACTTGCAGAAATATCCAATTGGTCGGAATATTCCGGAGCCAACATTAATATAATGAAGTGTAAAACACTTCATATTTGCCGTAAACAAAACTGTAGTAATGTAAACCTAGTATATAAAAATATTTATATTGTCAACACAAATAGTCTTAAGTTTTTGGGTATAATCTTTGATAGAAGACTGAACTTCAAAGAACACTGTTTGTATATTAGAAAGCAACTGGCTGCCAGACTTAGTGTAATAAAGTACTTAACTTCAAAACATTGCTTAATTAATATTTCCACACTCACACATATTATAAAATCATTTATGCTGTCTAAAATTGACTATGGACTACCAATCTACGGCAACTGTGCCAAAAGCAATGTGAAACTACTCTACGCCCCCTACCATACAGCCGTTCGCCGCAGCATTAGGGCATTTCCAAAATCGCCCACGAAGTTTATTCTTGAGGAAGCAGGATTGCCATCTATTGAAGATAGATTGGAGTTAAATACAAAAAAATTAGTTCCAAAGCTGTTTGTAAGTAAAAACAGCCTACTTCATAAAATGGTTCTCACGGAATTTAACCGCAAATGCCCCCTTCGGCGGAAATCTACGATTTCGCACTGTATAGAATTTGCAAAAGACATTGGGATCAATAAGCCTCGTTTACATCCACAAAGTAGTTTACCGCCGTGGGCAGTGCAAAAATCAAGTTTTATTCTGGACCTAGGAAAATATAAAAAAGAAAATACTTCCCAAAGTGTCTACCAACAACTCTTCACCGAACACACAACACCATTTTTGCCTAAATGGAACCTAGTTTTTACTGATGGATCGAAGTCAAAAAATCATACTTCCTTTGCTGCAGTCAACACTTCCGGCGATACTGTTTCTTTAGGCCTACTACCACCATTTTCATCCATATACACAGCTGAAGCTGTCGCAATCTGGGAAGCAATCAAACTCGCCCAAAAAAAAAAACACCAAAACCATCATCTGCACCGATAGTATGTCGACGATATCATCAGTATTAAATTCCAATAACAAGAGTTATATTATAAGGCAACGTATTAGCAGATCAACTGGCGAAGGCCGCCGGAAAAGAGCCATTATCAACTTTTCAGTACCTGGTTAAGAGAGATTGGTCAAACTTCGTCTCCTCACTCCAAAATGAAAAAAATGACATTCTATGGAAGTCCATTAAACATCATTATACTGAAGTCAACACAAACAGAATAAAGTCCGCCTATCCATCTACGGGTAACTGCAACGACATCAAAGCATTCACATGACTCCGATTAGGACATTCCATCGCTACACACTCTTTCCGGCTAACGGGCCTCAACACACCATCCTGCCAACATTGCGGTGTGTCACCTTTAACAACTACACACATACTAAGGGATTGCCCTCATTTCGCTTCAATTAGACATAATATATTTAAAGACGAAAACATATATGATGTATTAAAAATTACTTCTTTGGAAAATATTCAAAAAGTTGCAACATACCTAAAACTAGCAAATTTAAGACAATTAATTTAGATCATTGTATTTGTCAAACACCCGTGTAAGTCAAAGTAACGTAATGACTATCCATATATATAATTTAATTTAACTTTACTCCTTTATATTTTACCAACTTAATGAAAATATTAAATCTTTTTTAACCAGCGAGCCGAAGGTCCTGGCAGCCAGTGCTCCTTTGTTTTTAGTGCAATAACAATTGTATTGTTGTTTCACATTTAATAAATAAATAAATAAAAAATAAGTACTTTGAAAGAGTCTTATTGTATTGATCACATTTTAAGTCTAGATCTAGTCCAATGTAATAGTTATATGAACCAGCTCAATAGAATTCTCGATCTTGTTTTCGTAAGTACTAATATAATTTCGAATATCAATCAATGTTTCTCCCCGATTTCTCCAGCGGATAAACATCATATTCCATTATGTCTATCAGTTAAATTTTACGAGTTTGCCATCGGTAAATCAGAAGATAAAATCTCTTTTAAATATGGGTCTTGTAACTACTCAAACCTAAATATTTGCTTAGGCAAAACTAGTTGGACTCATTTGCCTTCTAATCCAGATGTCAATCAGTGCTACTCTGTCTTCAAGTCTCACTTGCTTGAAATTATTTCTGCGAATGTTCCAATATTTAAAAAGAAGCCCTACAAACTTCCGTGGTACACTCACGAACTAAAGAAAATTAAGAACCAACGAAATAAGTTATATAAAAAATTTTGTATATCTAACAGCAACATATTTTTTGACAAGTATCAACGACTCTCGAAGAAATTCTGTTGTTTGAACAAATTTCTTTATATGTAGAAATTATACCTTAAGGGTAGAATCGAACATAAAATCAAATCCTAAAGTATTATGGCACTTCATTAAATCGAATAAGTCATGTTCCGGGATTCATTCTGCAGTTTGTCTGGGAGAAAAACAGCAAGCTCACCCCTCGAAATTGCCAGTTTATTTGCCGAGTTTTTTAAATCAAATTTTGCTGACGATGATGCACGATGCTCTCGTTCCTTTCAACATGCCAACTGCGACTCCACCACCATTAATTTCGGCCATCTACAACTCACGTCTGATGACATTATTAGGGGTATAAGTACTTTAAAAAACTCTGCACAAACTGATGTCGATGGGTTCTGTACTGACTTATTGAAAAAGTGCACGCCTTTAGTTGAACCTCTTAAACATCTTTTTAACAAATCACTAAATACTGGGACTTTCGTTGGTGATTGGAAGATAACGACAGTCACTCCAATTTACAAGAGTGGGAAAAAGAATGATGTAGCTAATTATAGGTCAATCTCTAAACTTTCGTCTATCTCAAAACTTTTCGAGGTAATCTTTAAAGATAAGATGTACTTCGCCGTAAAAAAAAAACTTAATTTCCCCATATTAGCATGGCTTTGTTGCCAATCGGTCTACAGTTACTAACTTAGCCGTCTTTAGTGAGTTTTGCTTGGAAACGTTTTCATCCAACCAGCAAATAGACTGCATTTATACTGATTTTTCCAAAGCTTTCGATAAGGTATCACACAATATATTATTACATAAACTAGCCTCCGTTGATTTTCACTCCATTTTTCTTAAATGGTTGCGTTTATACTTAAGCAATAGACACTGTGTGGTCTCGATCGAAGGGGTAACATCTGATCACTTCATAGCCACCTCAGGTGTACCGCAAGGAAGTATCTTAGGTCCTCTTCTATTCGTTCTCTTTATCAACGATATTGGAAACTGTTTTAAGTCCTCACATTTTTTGCTATATGCAGACGACCTAAAGGTATATTCCGCCATAAAAAGTTCTGAAGATGCACGTTGCCTTCAGGAAGACTTAGACAGATTATATCTGTGGTGTAGTAGATCACTCCTTTGTCTTAATATAAATAAGTGTTTTCATGTTACCTATTCCAAAATGCGTAACGTGTTGAAGTCGAAATATTACATTGAAAACAAGGCTCTTCAGTCTCCTGATGAGATCAAAGATCTTGGAGTAATCTTTGACCCTACCTTCTCATTTAACAGCCATATTAATTTTATAATATCCAAATCGTGTGCTGCCCTAGGTTTTTTACGACGAAATAGCACCAACTTTACCGACCCTTATACGTTAGAGTCACTTTTCTCAACGATAGTTCGCCCTAAGCTTGAATATGCTGCTTTCATCTGGAGACCTTATCACAAATTTGCAATAGAGCGGATCGAGCGTTTTCAAAAAATTTTCCTCAAGTTTGCCCTCAGATCTTTAAATTTTTCTGATCCAATTCCTTCTTACCATTTCCGTCTCCTACTCATTAATCTGAAATCTCTTAAAATCAGAAGAACTACTCTATCCCTCTCCTTTATCTCCGGTGTGATCAGGGGTGATATTGATTGTCCCTCCTTACTTCATGCTATTCAATTTCTCATACCAGTTAGAACTCTCCGTTCTTACTATCCTTTTTATATTAAGAACCTCACTACCAACTGTGCAAGGAATGCTCCTTTAGTGCGTTCTCTTCGTGAATTAAACGAAATCTCGGATTCTGTTGCGCTGGACTTTTCTTTGTCGAAAACTGTGTTTTCCAAATTTTTAAACTCAATTCTATAACATATGAGTAAGTCATCGATTTTAGTCAGAAAGAACCTTTGTAGTTTTTTGACTTTTTTTTTTTTAAATAAATAAATAAATAAAAAAGTATTTCTAAGAATAGCTATAATTAATGAAAATATCAAGACTTTAGCTGCTTAAATGGATGATCAATCAGTCAGTGTGTCCTAATACTTATCACATGGTCTATAAGCAATTTATTTGTTGATTAAATAAATTCTAATATATAAAATTCTCGTGTCGCGGTGTTTGTTGCCAAACTCCTCCGAAACGGCTGGACCGATTTTGATGAAATTTTGTGTGCTTATCGGGTAGGTCCGAGAATCGGCCAACGTCTATTTTTCATACCCCTATATGTTAAGGGTAGTGGCCGCTGTGGTCGAGTTGATAGCGGTGCGTGCTACAACTTGATATGCCGGTGAGTTCGAGGTTCGAATCTCAGTCAGGGCAAGCAAAATCTTAATAAAAGAAACAGTTTTTTCTAATAGCGGTCACCCCTCGGCAGGCAATGGCAAACCTCCGAGGGTATTTCTGCCATGAAAAAGCTTCTCAATAAATACATCTGCCGTTCGGAGTCGGCACAAAACTGTAGGTCCCTCCATTTGTGATATAATAAAAAGACGCACACCACATATGGTAGGAGAAGCTCTGCCAAACACTGAGCTACATAGTGTAAGCGCCAAAAATATATTATATTATATTATATGTTAAGGGTGATCCACCGGACATTTTTTTTTTAAGTTTTAGAACAATTTTTATTTTTATTTTTTCATGATTCAGCATTGAAAAATACATACAATTCTTAATTTTCACCCTTATACGATCAACTCCTGGTTTTTAACCACGATTCTTATATTATTCTGTTCCATCCACATATTTACAAGATGGCAATAGAATATAATAATTGTAGTATAATTTTCATCACACAACCGCCAGGTGTCTTCCATTGTTACTTTTCAACCAGCAAACATAACAGAGTAGGGATGAGAACGAAGCCGGCTTCATTTCTCCCACATTCTATACAGTTTTCGTCCATTTTTTTGTTTCGTTTTATTTGTGTCTCGAGCATAGCAGTGACTGTGACAGTGACGTATCATTTTAATTTTTCAGTGCAACTATCAAGTTAATTTTATTCTCATAGTGAATTTATCATTATTTCTTAGTGCTATTATTATTTATTTACATTTTGTTAATAATTAACAAAGACGGTATATATCATACTTCAAATTTTGTGGAAATAGTTTTAAATTAAAACAGAAACTTTTACGTGTTTAATAAATATGCGTGTTTTATTATTGTGAAAGGTAAGTCAAATAATAATAAAGAAGATGTTCGTGTGAGCATGGCGCAGTTACGTGAATCACAATCACAAGAGGCACGAGATGAACGAAATAAACAAAGACATATAGAACGAAGAGAAGCGCGCAGACTCCGAACGCGTACTCGCCAATCACATGAATGTTGCGATTACAATAACATCAATTCGTCTTTTGCCAGGCTTAGATTTGGGTATACCATGCTTTTCCCACGGACATACATATATGTGGCATGTGGCATGTTCTCGCGTGGGCAAACCATCCAGTTTGTTTGTATTCGCTAAAGACAGACTGACCAAAAATATTTTAGATTCCATAGACTTGAGAGATTAATCATTGTTTATTTTTTAATTGCCATAATAAGTAGTAGAAATATAAACTATTTTCGATGTGTAAATAGCTATCAATAACACTGTGGAACAAATTCAGGTTAGCAAAAGTTAGGTCGATTCTGAGAGTGAAGGGTGAAAATAGAGGCTAATGTTTGTGGACGTTTCATAGCAATGCGAGTGATTGTTTTTTGGAAGCCTATAAACAATATTTCTCGCAAGAGTTTATCACTGACGTAAACTATGCCCCTAAAAAAGTTTGCTTTAATTGCTATTCAAGTGTGATGCAATGGAAAAGTGAAAAGAAGAAGGCTATGCCTTTTGGTATACCAATGATGTGGTTAGAAAACAGCCCGCATCAACAAGCCAATTTCTAAGGATGTATCAACTACCATAAAACTATGAATAGAAGGAAAGCAAAGAATAAAACTTATGTAGCAGTGCCAAGTGTTCAATTATCATTACCGCACTCAGAATTCGTTCCAGTACCAACATACCGAAGTATTGATCTTCAAACAGATATCAGTACTACAACCGCCGTTGCTATATCCATGCATTTCCTCTCAGAATACGACCCTGGTGAAGGTACATCCTATGAAACATCAAAGGACCCAATCCTAGTCACACAAAATCAATTGGATGCAATTGTTGCAATTTTGTGTTTGACTCAGAAAAAATCAAAACAACTGCCTTCATTTTTGAAAGGATATAATTTGCTGGCCAAAGGTACCAAAGTAACAGCTTATCGAAAACGCCAAAAAGAGTTAGAAAAGTTCTTCAATGTGAATGATGCAAAAATATAACGAACATCAGTGGCGCATTTGCAGCGACCTCAAAATAGTTTCATTGATTACAGGCTTAACAGCATCTGGCCGTCCAAAATATCCGTGTTTTTGTGCGATTGGGATTCACGATCCGGAGAATATCTTAAAGGAAGAAACCAGTACAAACAGGATAAGTCGCATTGGACGGAAATTGCCTAAAGACAATGGGCTACACGAAAGTCTTGTGCCTGAAATGAAAATTTTGTTGCCGTTGCTCCACATTAAACTTGGCATTGCTAAACATTTTTTGAAATGTATCGCAAAAAGACCAGCAGTATTCAACCGCTTAAAAGACATTTTCCCAAGAATAAGTAACGCCAAAATTCACGAAGGGGTTGTTAATGGTCCCGACATACGGAAACTAATGAGTCGTCAAGATTTTGACCAAGTTCTGACAGACCGAGAATTAAATGCATGGCTCGCATTGAAAGCAGTCATTAAATGACTTTTGAGTAAAGAACGCAAATACCAATACAGGCAATCTGTTGCAAACATGTTGGCAGATTTCGATGAAATTGGGGTTAATGTGTCGTTCAAAATTCATATCTTGCATCAGCATCTTGATCAACTCGCTCAACAGTTGCCAACTGAATCTGATGAGCAAGGCGAACGTTATCACCAAACTGCGCTTCCATTTGAAATAAGGTAACTATAGAGTGTGCATATTTTGAATTCCTAGATTTTTCAAATATCTTTGTCAAAGTGCACAATTTAAACATGTTAACGGTTGAAAGCTATTTTCGTTTCAGGTACAGAGGAAAGAAATCTCAAGATGCAATACTCGCTGAAATTTGTTGGTGGTATAAAAACACCTTTGTAGAAGAGAAAGACGAGGAAGAAGGTGAAGACAAAGATGAAATTCTAGAATATCTGTTGGACGAAATTATCGACCATTCTGATGATGATGACGATGACCAAGATATTAGAGAGAGCAGTGATGTTGATCCACAGCCGCCTGCTAAACGGCAACTGGCCAAATCATTAATTTAATTTATTTAATTTTTTACTTAAAACTTTTCATAACTAACATTTCCAAATTATATTTTTTTCCATATTTTTATAATTCCTTTTTCAATGTTTCTTCAAAACCAACACTGAAGAAATTGGTACATAAGAAATGAGAAGTAAATTAATATTAAACTGGAAAACGCAAGTTTTGTATTATGATTGTTTTCTTTTCAATTGAAATATATTGAAGAAACGGAGAAGCATATTATGGATCAAACAGAAAGCAAAAAAGACTTAGTTTTGTGGAAAATATGTTCAAAAAGCATGAAAAAAAAAATTTCCAACATTTTGCTTCATAAGCACTACAAAAATTTTCTAAATCAACTTTTTTTAAATTGTAATTGCTGCACAGGTCTCTAGCAATAATTTTGCTTTAACAGATTGAAAAAATATCAATTAGTAGACGAGTTTTAGCCAAAAAACCATATAAACAATATGCTGAAAATCGGCATTTGACTGCAAAGTTCGAAGGTCGATTCAAAAAAAATCCGAACTAACATAAACAAACGCCGCGATACGGGTCTTCTAATTTAGCCTCTATTTTCACCCCTCAAAGAATAATTTATTAACTAAAATAACGTATACCTTAATTATCTACAACGCTTCATTCCTCTTTCAATAATAACTACATACATCCACACTTATAGTGTTAGTTATTTTTAAAAATATTTCCTAAAAATAAATATTTCCTAGAAATAACGTATATGGCAAAACAACGTTTGCCGGGTCTGCTAGTAAATAAATAAATATCTTTGATTTCAAGCTCCTTGCTGCTTAAACGAAGGAGTTATGAAGCAAAATATAATATCTGAACAATCGGCTCCTATATACGTTCTGGCCTGTTCCGACAAATGTATAATAAATTATAAAATGTAGTCTGATTACCAAGTTTCTTTCAAATAGCTTAAAAACTGAGGAACTAGGTTGCGTTTAAACAGACGGACAGACAGACGGAGATGGTTAAATAAACTCGGCTCCTCATCCTGATCTTTGCTGTATACTTTTTGATGGGTCTAACTCTTATCGTTCTGGTACTTACAATCATCGGGCCGAAGTTAATATACCATTTCCATGAAAGGTATTAAAAATGTATATGTTGAACACATTTAGGCAAATTCAAATCAATTGCCTTTCATATCACTGCGTACGGAATGTGTTGCCTTGCATGTCTATCCCTTCTTACTACAGTGTAGATAGCAAGATTCTCTCTTTTGTTAACATGCTGTTCTGTTCAACGCTGTGGTTTGAAACTCAATATTTGTGATTCGTTGCAGGAGTCTAATATTAAGATGATATTTTTGCAGCGAAGGATATGTTCAAAGCAGTCCATGCAATAATACAATGCTGGCAGGATGCTGAGCTTGCGTAATTTGTATGGGGAGCTATTAACATACTTCCCAAAAACGAATTCCCAGGTTGATAATGGCCATACATGAAAAATAAACATCACCAATCACTGATTCCGAACGAACTCCCATTGTGACGAAATCTCCTGTCATGAATGCAAATGTGCTTTAAAATAAAACGGAAAAGTTTACGGGATGCTTGCAATCCTTTCAGTTTAGACGATAAAGCGTAAGTTGTTATTTTATTTTACAGTTTTATTAAAAATTTTCGCCTAAACAAGGATGCGTTTAAATACGTACTCGATGTGGTGCAAGAAACCTTAGGGCCAAACCATAAAACAGGCACTAGGCCAAGTATTGGGTAATCTGAGATTTTTAGCAGAGGTAGAATACCAGCATGGTGTCGGAAAGGACCAAGATGGTGGAATGGCGCAATCAACAGTGTCGACATTTTTAAAATATGGTTAGCGGTAAAGTAGGAGAAACTGTGCCCGGAGTGGATGAAATTGGAAAAGAGCAACGAAGAAAAAATGGAAGTTAAGATGGATTTTTATTCGAGAACGCGATTTTCTGATGTTGCAATGTGCACCGGTGGCACACACATTAAAATAGTTCCACACGCTGAACATAAGTTCATGTATTATAACCGTAAAGGCTATTACAGTATCAACGCTGCTAAATTAAACTTGAGAATTTGAAATTATATATAAGATGTGTTGACGCTTAATAACATGGAAGGAACCACGACTCTTAAAGAAGCTACAGGGAAGAAGAACGAAATACATGGATCCTAGGTATTAAAAAACATCCTTAAAAGAAACCACAATAACTGATATTCTTTATTAAATAGGTGATGCAGGCTACCCACTTAAACCGTGGCTTATGATCCCATTCCGTTCACCGGAGGAGGGTAGTCCTGAAAGCAATTTCAACAAAAATCACGTAAAAGCCCGAAATATTGTTGAAAGAACAATAGGACTATTGAAAAATCGGTTTTGCTGTACAGTTGGTTCCAGACAGTTACATAATTCACCATAAAATGCTGCATAGATCGTATGTATGTTGTGCATTGCATATTATTGCTATTATTTTCGAGTCGAAAAACATTATGCTGAAAGCGAAATAGAGGAAGTAAACGCGTTCGATTACTTCGACCAAAATGAATCTGAACATAAGACAGCGTATTCTTATACTGAAAACAGTCACCGACTTAATCGTACACGTCGGTGAGTATTTGCACTATTAAAGTTTTGTAAAAAATTAATTTTAATTCATGTAAATTTGTTTAAATTCATGTTAGTAAAAAATTAATGTTTAATTCATATGAATTCGTTTAAATGCAAGTAAATAAATGTCAATTAATGTTTCTTTTTTATTTTTATTTAATAAAAATATCACAACCTAAAGCTAAATCTTTTAATTTTTTTTTTAACATGTGTAAAACAACATCCGTATGTAAGTAAATTATTAATATGATACTTTTCATTGAATTTTTTACTAGAATGATCCAACATAAATACTCGATCTATCTCCTGTCGGTTCAGCACTTCCACTGCTTTGTTATGACGTCGCATTTCTTCTAAAATTTCAATTTGAGTTTGAGAAAATGGTTCGCTTAATTTGCTTAACCATTCCATTTTATTAGAGAGCTCCTGCTGAAGGTGCAACTGTTGCAGAATAGCTCGTGTAGATGTATCATCTCTAGAGCTAATTCGGCGAGAAGTGCTGGGCACATCTTCCACCACGGATTGCATGGAGTAGTCATGTATGTCGAGTGATAGTGTGGTTGCGGGTGGAGAAGTAGCACTTCTCTCGATTATATTTCTTTTACGTTCTCGCCAAGAGTTTTTGTCCCTTGAATGTCCGAAGTAGACGTTTCCAACCCGCAAATCCTTAAGACCGTTTCCTCATACCATTTAATACGTGAATACGGTTGCCTCCTCCTCGTATTGCTCTGAACTCAGTTATTTTTAAAGACACTTTCGTTTCACATAGCGTTTGTAGTCCAGCCAATCCTATAAAATAAAAAGAATAACAAAAACAAATTAACAAAATATGTTGCCTTACTTTTTTCAGGTGGTCATATCCTTGACTAGAGGCCCAAGACTGTTCAACTGCTCGGCAGCTTCCTCCCAAAAACTATGCACATTTTCCTTAGAGGTTTTTGGAAAACCTTGTGCAATGTCTGCCCGCTCCGCCATCATATTCACCAGTGTCTCATACTGGCAACGGTTTGTTGATGGTCTTGCCCTATTAAAAATTATGTTTTAATTTGTTCACATCTAACATTTTTATTTGATTTACTTTAAAGTATCAATTTAGTTTCTATTTCGCTTGTATGTTTTTGTTGGCTCTAATTTTATTTTTCACGTCTCTTGATAAGAGAAAGAGTTCGCAGATTGTTTTCACAAAAAACTGTCAAAATTGGCATTTACTCGGAATCAGAGATGCCAGTCTGCCGAATTTCAAAATTTCGACATTGCCAGGTTGTGAGCTACAATTCGCTTATCTTAATCTAATCTTGGAGATTAAGCTAACAGCGCATTAAAAATGAGACTCGCGAAGTACTGACGCCTTCTGAAAGAAGAAAAAACTAGAATATACTGTCTTAGCAAGTGGCGCAGTCTCCATTTCAGGCAGTTCATTTAAAAAAAATACCAAAAATTCTCTGATTACAATGGTATTTTCTCAAATTAATAAAGCTACCAAAATGCATACTTAACTTTTTTTCTAAAAACTCATACTAAAAATTATATTTTGCAACAACATACTTTTCAAAAGTTGACACATTTCCACAGAGGTTTCTACGGAAATATAGAAATAGTTATTACTCGCACACAAGAAGTTTTTTTTCCATAAAGGAAAGCAATTCGCGGCGTGTGCCGCTCTTAGACTACGGCAGTTGCCCGGAAGTCTAGTCAAGTAGGACACGCAACAATCGTAAACAAACTAAGCTCGCATAATAGGAATTACTGCACCCCTATTCAAAGCTTTACAAGGAAGTTCAACATACTAATTCCTCATAGAGACTGGTGGACTTGGATCGGCGAAATCACTTCACTTCTACACTGACGGCTCAAACCTTAAGGACAGAGTCGGAGGAGGTGTTTTCTCAACCCAATTAGGACTAGTAAAGTCTTTCCACCTTCGTGGAGTGCAGTGTTTTGCACGCTGAGGTCGCTGCTATACAGGATGTGGTAAACTACCTAAGAACAGAAAAATGGGATACAAAGAAATCTTAATTTTTTCCGACAGTCATGCAGGACTAAGGGCACTTCATTCGGTAAACTGCAACTCAAAAACGGTGGCAACGTGCCGCAAATCTCTAACCGAGATGGCGGACCAGTTTGCTTCTACTTGCTATGGGTGCCAGGATACAGTAACATACCGGGCAATGAATCAGCGGATGAGCTTGCAAGAGGGAGAACATCCATTCCGCTTTTATTATGCTGAATGGGTTTAGGTATGCCGCTCGCTACCTGCAAGCTCTTTCTAAGGGACTCATCCCTTAAAAAAGCTGTGTACCGTTGGAAAAACGGTACCACCTGTAACTAGACCAAGCTCATGTGGCCGGAGTGGGACGTCAAACGATCACAAGGTCTTCTCTTGCTGAGCAGGGAAGACCTGTCCTTTACTTTAGGAATAATAACAGGTAATACTCGTATAATGATCGGTAGACACGCAGAGATACTAGGTGTCCCCTGCAATGACTTCTTGAGAAGCTGCAAAAATTAGGAAGAGCCTAAAACCGTGAGGCACCTTTTATGTGAATGTCCTGCACTATATTAAAGAAGAAGACAATTCTTAGGATTAGAGATCTTCAGCGACCTAAGCGATCAGGCCAAAGTATAAGTACGTACGCAAAGTAATTAAATCCATAGATTCTCACGTTCGTTCGAGTCGGGGGATTTTTCAAATCAGCTTGGTACTACTATGGGTCTAATTAAGGTCTAGGTGCGCTAGCGGGATCGCTAGTATCCACTTTAATCTAACCTTGCCTAACCTAAGTTACTGGTTGAAATTTTTCTTAGCTGTGTTAGATCGCTTATAAAAAATTGAGACACCAGGGTGGAAACTTTGTCGAGCATTTTCATAAAAGATGATACGCTATGCATAGTGTCTGCGAGTTCTTTGACCTCGCATAGTGTAGGTTTGCGTTAAAACATATACATATAAAATACTTATTTACAAAAGTATGAACATAATAATCTTATTTGCATATTTGCGTTTGCAATATTCGTACTGCACTTACCGATTTATTCAGTCCTTGTAAATATGAATATAGCACATAGTTATATACAAGTACACATTCTTTTTACGGGAAGAAAGCATCGAAAGCCTGTGAGAACTTAGCCCGAACTGAACCTCCCACTTTTATGTTTTATTTTATGACGTTTCTTATTTTTTGCAGCAAACAAATTTATATCTGCAGATTGCTCAACAAAACCATTAGGGTATGCGGTTTTTAGTGCACGAGCAGCAGCGGCATCTTCGAGGTCAGATTTGGTTAGTTCATCGCCACTGTTTTCGAGGTTGCTCCAAGTACACAGCGGTTGAAATATTGGCGTGAACAGCTTCGACAATTCCGATATTCTTGTGTGCAAAGTGCGCACTTCTCTTAGTAAAAGATCTACTGGTGGGAAGAAAACTTGAAGCGCTCTTCCGGGCTGTCGAACAAGTGCTCCACGTTAGATGTGTCATCATCAAATCGTTTTATTTTTCTAATGCGTGCATGGCTATCTCTCAACTCATATGCCCCCCCCCCCCCTCAAATTCGAAGCAACATTTTTAGCTTCAGACAGAAGGTCCTGCCATGAATCTCTCAAGCCATGTATTTCAATCAGAAGTTTATCTACACTGCGAGCGGTTTCTTCCATTGTTAATTTGAAATTATGTAGAATTTTATTAGTACTGTAAAGGCATTGCAGAAGTTTGTACCAAAAAGTATTCAAGAGAATGAAGGTGAAAGATTGAAGCCATTTTAGCGAATTGCTAACGTCCACCTGAATTTCGGAAGGCAAATTCATTTCTAGAACTTTCTGTATTGTTGCCACACAGTTATAGAAATTCGTTTTGAATGCGCCACGATAAGTTTTGCTATCTTGACGTCAAGTTAGTATAATTTGGATTTTTTCAGAAACGGCTAAAGCAAAAAATTAAAAATACGGCAACAACTTAGCAACAAATTTGCTGCAAATTCCCCACTTAATAAATTTTCTTGTTTTTTGGGGTTACCACGCTAACTTGACGGACGTGACTTTTATTGTTTTCACTGCAGTGTGAACGCTTGAACAATATTTTAGTAATATAAAGACATTTGTCTTGCCTTGAAAGAACCTCTGCAAGACCCCTTCATCATCTTACGCTTTTTTTTTATATCAACTGGTCTACGCGGGGCGCCCTCGAGGGCGGGGCCCGGGGCAAAAAAGTCGTGTAGCATGTCCTGATTGCAGCATTACTTCCAAAATAACATAAATTTCAGTGGTTTATTCTTCTGGTTTTCTCTACAATCTGTTTAATCCAATCCTAATTAAAAAACAGTTTGAAATAATATACAGGAGTTTTACAATAATTAGTTTCTACTGTTGGTATTTGTTGAATGCGTTTTGTGCAAGTAAAACTGGGAATTTGTTTTTCCCATTAGTCTCTTCCTCTTTTCTTAGCTCTCGTCAAGCTCGCCAGAAGGCTCAAAATTTTATATACTGTCAATCTGCGTTCGACATACCGGACGCCACAACTAAAAACTACAATAAACGCTTACTAATGAAGTACACTTCACATTTAATTTGTTTATCCACATAGTAGTCGGATAATGCGCATAATTTAGTTGTATGTATATTAAAGTAAGTAAAATATATCTGTTGGATAGTTAACTACGTTTATTTTATTCCCTTTATAAGGATTTTTAAATATAAAACATTAATTCAACAGCTGTTTTAGTGAAAAATTTAAATAAAATATACAGAACAAACATTCATTATTAACAAAAATTTAATTTTTATACGGAGGCGTACTTGTACACAAGGGTATTATAACTTTGTTCGCATAACGGTTGTTTGTGACAGCAAAAAATAATCGAGACAGATATATACATATATATATACTTAAATGATCAGAATGAATAGAGGAATCGATTTAGCCCTGACTGTCTGTCCGTGGTTACAATAACTTGAGTAAAAATTGAGATATCTCAATGAAATTGGGTACATAGATCTGCAGGGTAGGTTGGTATTGAAAATGGTTAAGATCGGTTAGAGCGATTTTGAACTAACAAATTAGGTATTTATGAAAAATTTTCTGTATCTCAATAACAGTATTAGTTATCATCACAAAATTTGGTGGACATATTTTCCTTGACAACGGTATTATTAACGTAGAAAATTTTTGCAATCGGATCATAACCACGCCCACCTCTCATATAACGGAAATTTTGAAAAATGCAAAAATTTCGTTTATTCTTTATCTATTGGACCATATTAATTAAAATTTGTTATTTAGAGAGATATTTAATTAAGAAACTTGATTTTTATGAAATTTTGAAAAATGGGCGTTACCACGCTCACTTATAAAAAAAACGTCTGTAGGTATCTCAATAACGATGTAAGGTATCGTCACAAAATTTGGTGGACATATTGTCCTTGACATCACTAGCATCACGGTCAGTAATTTTTGAAATCGGACCTTAACCACACCCAACTTCCATATAACGGACATTTTGAAAAATGCAAAATCTTTGTTTTTCAGTATTTATTGGAAGAAATTGAGTAAGGTTTAATACTAGCTGCGATTTGCAACAAAGAAACGGGGTTTTTATGAAATTATGGGCACCGCCCATACAAAAATACATCTCGAGGGTATATAAAAATCGGTTTTGCCCGAATTTAGCTTTTCTTACTTCTTTATAAATTTCCTCGTACCACACATCTTCAATAATTTTCTCCTTGTCTTTTAAACTTGATAGACGCTTTTCTCTAATCTGCTTTCCCATATAATGCCAGCTGTTCTGAATAGAATTGATATCTGGACTGTTTTCTGGCCACTTCAGATCCTTTTAGAATAACAGGTCCAACACTATATCTGGTTATAGCCCCCACACCACTAAGTATGGCGAATGCTTTACAGTGGGTGAAACACAGTTTTCTAAAAAACGCTTGGCCTTCAACGACGAACTAAGACATTTCCTTCGGGTCCAAACAAATTATATTTAGACTCGTCGATGTGGTCCAAGTTTTGTGCATTTTTACCCAATAAAGTCGCTGTTTCTTCATTCTGGTAATGAAGCGTCGTGCTCGTAATCCAAGCATTTACACTTCCAGCGTGTTGAAAGCGATCCTTGAGACACATCCGCTTAAATTGGCGCTCGTGGCGTGGTTTAATTTTTCGGACGCTCACTGCCTTTTTTTCGAGCTAAAGAATTAAAATGCCTGTAATTTTAATCACGTTACGCACACTACAATCAGTTATACCCATTTCACGAGCTATTTGTCGTTTGGATGCATTATTTTTATGTAAAGCCACGATTTCAGCATTCTTTTCTGGAGGAAACACCATGGCGACCTTTACAGATTTTTACAACAAATGAAATAAACGCAAATGTCGAATTAAACATGTGTAGTACTTAGCTCTTTGAGAAGTAAGGGTTAAGTACTGTAGTGACTTAATAACGAAAATATAGTTGACATAGACTGAATATCAAGTAAATGGTGACAATATAAATACGGAATATTAGGACATATTTAACTGCGTGGGTTTTTTTCTCTGAGTGTATACACTATGAAAAATTTGTTGGTGAAAATTTACCAAAACAAAAATAGAAAATAGATTACCCTTTTCGCAAAACGGAAAACAAAATGTAAAATAACGGAAACATTTTGCTTGAGATTGCCGGATATAGGGTTGCCCATGCTGAAGAAATAATATACTTTCGATAATAGTATCTAAATCTCCAAACCCAATATATTTTATAAATGGAAATTATAATTAAATATCGTCCGATAAATCGAACGTTATGCTCTAATGTGTTAAAAAGGCTGTCGAAACGGACCGTAGCCAACGTATGAACTTCAGGTAAAATATCATGCTGGCAAAAAAACCGAATGAGTCCGCCTATTATCAGCTGACTAGTAAAAGAGATAGATGCCTGAACAAAATGGATAAATTATCAACAAAATCAATGCGTTTTCTGATTGTGCAGATTGTGTAGTGTACAAACTGTTTCGACAGTCCTTAATAAATAAAACGGAGGACGAAACTTTTTCGCAGATGGTTTCACGTAGTTTTGCTTACACTTATGTAAGTTAACACATGACTCCCACGCCAATAATACTTTCACTCTAAATATCACTTTGGCTTCCATTCCAACTTGCAGCGCTTGTAGTTTTGGACCCAAGTGCTGGTAGTCGGTAGACTAAACAAAGTCAGCTGCACCATCAACTATAACATATGTATACTGCTGCATCGCATAAGCGACTGCGCATTCACAGCTGTGGTTCCATCAAACACACCATCAACCAAACACACCATCAACCGAACACATCATCAACTATAACATAAACTGCTGCACCGCATAAGCTAATGCGTATTCACAGCTGTGGTTCCAATTTCCAGTCTATTTACTTACTTACTTACTTAATTGGCGCATTAACCGCCTAAGCGATTTTGGCCGAGGTCAACAAAGCACGCCAGCTGTCCCTATATCGTGCTAACTGGCGCCAATTGGAAATCCCAAGTATAGCCAAGTCTTTTTCCACTTGGTCTTTCAAACGCAGAGGAGGTCTTCCTTTTGCTCTGCTACCACCCGCGGGTACCGCGTCAAAAACCTTCAGGGCTGGAGCTATTTCATCCATTCGAACGACGTGACCTAGCCAGCGGAGCCGCTGATTCTTAATCCGCTGCACTATATCTACGTCATTGTACAGCTCGTACAGCTCATCGCAAAGTCGCAAAGGTCCATAAATCTTTCGAAGAATCTTTCTCTCGAACACTCCAAGAGCCCTCTCATCTGATGTTGTCATCGTCCATGCTTCTGCACCATACAATAGGACGGGCATGATAAGAGACTTATAGAGTATGGTTTTTGTCCGTCGAGAGAGGACTTTACTGTGCAATTGCCTACTCAGTCCGAAGTAGCACTTGTTGGCAAGAGAGATTATCTGTTGGATTTCAGGGCTGACGCTGTTATTGGTGTTAATGCTGGTTCCTAAGTAAACGAAGTTCTCTACTTTTTCAAAGTTATAACTGTCAACAGTTATTTGTGATCCCAGTCGTGAATGTGCCGACTGTCTATTTGATGACAGGAGATACTTTGTCTTGCCCTCGTTCACCTCCAGACTTATTCTCTTTGCTTCTCTATCCAGTTTGGAGAAGGCAGAACTAACTGCGCGGTTGTTAAGGCCGATGATGTCAATGTCATCGGCGTACGCCAGCAATTGCACACTCTCATAAAAGATGGTACCTGACCGATTTAGTTCTGCGGCTCGAATTATTTTCTCCAGCATCAGGTTAAAGAAATCGCACGACAGAGAGTCAGCTTGTCTGAAACCTCGTTTGGTATCAAACGGCTCGGAGGGTTTGTTCCCAATTCTGACGGAACTGGTGGTGTTGCTCAACGTCATTTTACATAGCCGTATAAGTTTTGCCCGGATACAAATTCAAACATTGCGGCATATAGGGAACTTCTTTTCGTGCTGTCGAAGGCGGCTTTTAAGTCGACAAAAATATGGTGTGTGTCGATTCTTCTTTCTCGGGTCTATTCCAAGATCTGGCGTATTGTGAATATCTGGTCGGTGGTGGGTTTAGCAGGGCTAAAGCCACACTGATAAGGTCCAATCAGTTCGTTGACGGTGGGCTTCAGTCTTTCACACAATACACTTGACAGAACCTTATACGCGATGTTAAGAAGGCTGATACCACGATAATTGGCACAGACTGCAGGATCACCCTTTTTGTGGATTGGACAGAGCGCACTTAAGTTCCAATCAGTAGGCATGCGTTCTTCCGACCATATTCTAGAGATGAGCTCGTGCATGCACTTAAACAGCTGAAATCCGATGGATTCTTCAGCGGCGGTATGTAGACAGCGAGAAATATGGTTCCACTGCTCGGAAATATCGTTCTGTTGATTATTGCCCTCAGAGAGCAGGAGTGCAAGTCTGGTGGCGAAGTGAGTGGCTGTCTGTTGCGATTGCAGCTTTCCGACGTCGAGCTTTCCTTGTGTCCATTTGCGCGCGCTTTTGCTGCACAGAGGTGCGTGCGGATCTTAGCTGCTACAAGAAAATGATCCCAGTCGATGTTGGCTGCTCGGTTCGTGCGCACATTTAGAACACTGAAAGCATGCCTTCCGTCTATCACAACGTGGTCGATTTGGTTTTGTGTCCTACTATCTGGAGACGCCACGTAGCTTGGTGAATCTTTTTATGCTGGAACCTGGTACTACAGACTACCATGTTTTGGGCCCCGGCGAAGTCGATCAGTCTCATTCCGTTATCGGACGTTTCGTTGTGGAGACTGAATTTTCCGACTGTAGAACCAAAGATGCCCTCCTTGCCCACCTTGGCATTGAAATCGCCAAGCACGATGTTTTATGTCGTGGTGGGGGCACCGCTCATACGTGCGACCAAGGCGATCGTAGAAGCGATCTTTGGTCCCATCGTCCTTCTCTTCCGTCGGGGCGTGGGCGCAAATCAGGGAGATGTTGAAGAATCTCCCCTTGATGCGGATTGTGGCGAGACGTTCGTCCACCGGAGTGAACGACAGTACTTTACGGCGCAGTCTCTCTCCCACCACAAATCCGACACCAAATTTGCGCTCCTTTACATGGCAGCTGTAGTAGATATCGCAAGGGCCTATCACTTGTTTCCCTTGCCCCGTCCATCGCATCTCTTGGATGGCGGTGATGTTAGCCTTTGCTCTGCTGAGGACATTAACCAGCTGGGCAGAGGCACATTCCCAATTAAGGGTCCGGACGTTCCAGGTGTATGCCCTCAAATCGTTGTCCTTAATACGTTTGCCGTGGTCGTCATCAAAAAGGGGGTTCTCATCCGAGGCTTTATTTTCATTTTCATTGAAAGTTGTTTTTTACGTGGCGGGTTCCAAGCCCTGCCCACAACCCATTGCTGGGGGTGAACAATTTTAAGTTTGTTTATATAGCGAGCCGCTTGCTCCAAGACAGACACCCGCTTGCAGCCGCACCTCCTGGTGAACAGATGCTGCGGACTTCAGTGGACCCTTAAACCGAATATGTCGGAGTGGCTCAACTAAAGCTCCCTCTCTATTAGCCGTGACCCATGGCTCCACACGGGTTGGTTATCGTATCTCGCACATGGGTTGCTCACGTTGCTCAGGGTGCGCAAACGTAGACGTTAGAGTAGGGATTGAGTACAGCCGTGCAACTGTAACCGCATTTCCAGAAGCACCACTGTACCCCATTGCACCCAAATCTATTTACTACATATAATTAATTACATAGATTTATTTATTTATTAACTTAGTATTTAGTTCAACAAAATATTACAGACTATAACGATTATAAAGTTTGCTTAGAACTATTAAAAATAATTTATGAACTAAAAAATGGAGTTGAAAAGATTAAAAAAAAACCGATCTTGGGACTGAAAAGTCGATCGTTACAGCATTACTTATACTATTAAATTGTCGAGTGGCACGCGAAATCGGGGCATTGATGGCATATAGTGTTCTAGCATTATCACCATAAAATGGTAAAAATGTTCGAAGGGTTCGCTGGGGAACATTAAACCTAATCTTTTACAGCAAATAAGGGCAATCAATAACACCTTTAATAATATTGTAGGTGAAGGATAGGCTCAGTATAGATCTGCGACTTTCTAAAGATTTAAGATTTAATAGCATGAGGCGAGAATGATACGATGGTATCGGATCTACAAAGTTCAAAGATCGAAGCGCAAATTTAAGAAATATTTTTTGAACACGCTCAACCCTATTTAAGGCAAGCTGGTTATATGGCCTCCAGATAAAGACTGCATACTCGAGGTGCGACCGAACAAAAGAAGTATACAATTATTTGAAGGTGTATGGGTTTGAGAAATTTGAGGTATTGCGTCTCACGAAGCCTAACACAGAGTACGCCTTTGATATTATATGATTAATATGCTTATTGAAAATAAATCTTTCATCAAACACTACTCCAAGGTCCTTTATCTCTGTCACACGCTTAAGGACGTAAGACGAAAACGAGCAATTGGTAGGCAGGACATTAAAAATCTTAGAATAGGTTATGTGTGAACACTTATTAAGGTTCAAAGAGAGCCGCGATTTCAAACACCATAGGTAAAGATTGTTAATATCACCTTGGAGGCTGAGTGCATCAGCTGAGTTTTTTATTGCGGAGAAAATTGTAGAAACAAAACAACCATTAATTTTTGTCAAATAATGCATGAAGGAGGTTGCTTACTAGATCTGTTTAACCAAAATGCTGCATGCTGCAACACAAGTAATCCAAAGAGTTACAAAGCAATAGCAAAAGTCAAAGAAGGAGTAAAAGTATTAAATAATAACCAATTCATCATTAATGAAGAAAAAAACACTACAACTGTAGTTAATGGAACATTTCTGTTAATATTCGAAGAAAACGTCATCATAAATGGAACGTAATTTCAAAATAAAGAGCACCAAGCTTATTCTGAGATAGATCACCCGGATTACAAAAGATTAAATTTGAGCGACATCTAGAGGGCCCTACATTAGAAAATATTCAAGGAGTTGATATTAAAAATATAAAAAAAATTGCAAAGTTAAAACAACGAATTAAAAAGCAAAATAGAAGCACTCATATCATCGTGTGGACCAAAATTGTAGTATTGATTATAAAATACCTGCTAAAACTATACAATAATAAACCATTAAAATTTGGACGAGGAGACAACCTCAAGAAAGAAATGACCTTGTCATTGAGGAAATGTTAAGGCAGGTCAATGCTAGTGACATAAATAACAGTAAATTTGGTTATGTTTTCGGTACATTAGTAAATCGCCTGGCAATGTCTTGAGCCAGTTTTTGTAACCATTAAGGCATCAACCGAACACATCATCAACTATAACATAAACTGCTGCACCGCATAAGCTAATGCGTATTCACAGCTGTGGTTCCAATTTCCAGTCTATTTACTTACTTACTTACTTAATTGGCGCATTAACCGCCTAAGCGATTTTGGCCGAGGTCAACAAAGCACGCCAGCTGTCCCTATATCGTGCTAACTGGCGCCAATTGGAAATCCCAAGTATAGCCAAGTCTTTTTCCACTTGGTCTTTCCAACGCAGAGGAGGTCTTCCTTTTGCTCTGCTACCACCCGCGGGTACCGCGTCAAAAACCTTCAGGGCTGGAGCTATTTCATCCATTCGAACGACGTGACCTAGCCAGCGGAGCCGCTGATTCTTAATCCGCTGCACTATATCTACGTCATTGTACAGCTCGTACAGCTCATCGCAAAGTCGCAAAGGTCCATAAATCTTTCGAAGAATCTTTCTCTCGAACACTCCAAGAGCCCTCTCATCTGATGTTGTCATCGTCCATGCTTCTGCACCATACAATAGGACGGGCATGATAAGAGACTTATAGAGTATGGTTTTTGTCCGTCGAGAGAGGACTTTACTGTGCAATTGCCTACTCAGTCCGAAGTAGCACTTGTTGGCAAGAGAGATTATCTGTTGGATTTCAGGGCTGACGCTGTTATTGGTGTTAATGCTGGTTCCTAAGTAAACGAAGTTCTCTACTTTTTCAAAGTTATAACTGTCAACAGTTATTTGTGATCCCAGTCGTGAATGTGCCGACTGTCTATTTGATGACAGGAGATACTTTGTCTTGCCCTCGTTCACCTCCAGACTTATTCTCTTTGCTTCTCTATCCAGTTTGGAGAAGGCAGAACTAACTGCGCGGTTGTTAAGGCCGATGATGTCAATGTCATCGGCGTACGCCAGCAATTGCACACTCTCATAAAAGATGGTACCTGACCGATTTAGTTCTGCGGCTCGAATTATTTTCTCCAGCATCAGGTTAAAGAAATCGCACGACAGAGAGTCAGCTTGTCTGAAACCTCGTTTGGTATCAAACGGCTCGGAGGGTTTGTTCCCAATTCTGACGGAACTGGTGGTGTTGCTCAACGTCATTTTACATAGCCGTATAAGTTTTGCCCGGATACAAATTCAAACATTGCGGCATATAGGGAACTTCTTTTCGTGCTGTCGAAGGCGGCTTTTAAGTCGACAAAAATATGGTGTGTGTCGATTCTTCTTTCTCGGGTCTATTCCAAGATCTGGCGTATTGTGAATATCTGGTCGGTGGTGGGTTTAGCAGGGCTAAAGCCACACTGATAAGGTCCAATCAGTTCGTTGACGGTGGGCTTCAGTCTTTCACACAATACACTTGACAGAACCTTATACGCGATGTTAAGAAGGCTGATACCACGATAATTGGCACAGACTGCAGGATCACCCTTTTTGTGGATTGGACAGAGCGCACTTAAGTTCCAATCAGTAGGCATGCGTTCTTCCGACCATATTCTAGAGATGAGCTCGTGCATGCACTTAAACAGCTGAAATCCGATGGATTCTTCAGCGGCGGTATGTAGACAGCGAGAAATATGGTTCCACTGCTCGGAAATATCGTTCTGTTGATTATTGCCCTCAGAGAGCAGGAGTGCAAGTCTGGTGGCGAAGTGAGTGGCTGTCTGTTGCGATTGCAGCTTTCCGACGTCGAGCTTTCCTTGTGTCCATTTGCGCGCGCTTTTGCTGCACAGAGGTGCGTGCGGATCTTAGCTGCTACAAGAAAATGATCCCAGTCGATGTTGGCTGCTCGGTTCGTGCGCACATTTAGAACACTGAAAGCATGCCTTCCGTCTATCACAACGTGGTCGATTTGGTTTTGTGTCCTACTATCTGGAGACGCCACGTAGCTTGGTGAATCTTTTTATGCTGGAACCTGGTACTACAGACTACCATGTTTCGGGCCCCGGCGAAGTCGATCAGTCTCATTCCGTTATCGGACGTTTCGTTGTGGAGACTGAATTTTCCGACTGTAGAACCAAAGATGCCCTCCTTGCCCACCTTGGCATTGAAATCGCCAAGCACGATGTTTTATGTCGTGGTGGGGGCACCGCTCATACGTGCGACCAAGGCGATCGTAGAAGCGATCTTTGGTCCCATCGTCCTTCTCTTCCGTCGGGGCGTGGGCGCAAATCAGGGAGATGTTGAAGAATCTCCCCTTGATGCGGATTGTGGCGAGACGTTCGTCCACCGGAGTGAACGACAGTACTTTACGGCGCAGTCTCTCTCCCACCACAAATCCGACACCAAATTTGCGCTCCTTTACATGGCAGCTGTAGTAGATATCGCAAGGGCCTATCACTTGTTTCCCTTGCCCCGTCCATCGCATCTCTTGGATGGCGGTGATGTTAGCCTTTGCTCTGCTGAGGACATTAACCAGCTGGGCAGAGGCACATTCCCAATTAAGGGTCCGGACGTTCCAGGTGTATGCCCTCAAATCGTTGTCCTTAATACGTTTGCCGTGGTCGTCATCAAAAAGGGGGTTCTCATCCGAGGCTTTATTTTCATTTTCATTGAAAGTTGTTTTTTACGTGGCGGGTTCCAAGCCCTGCCCACAACCCATTGCTGGGGGTGAACAATTTTAAGTTTGTTTATATAGCGAGCCGCTTGCTCCAAGACAGACACCCGCTTGCAGCCGCACCTCCTGGTGAACAGATGCTGCGGACTTCAGTGGACCCTTAAACCGAATATGTCGGAGTGGCTCAACTAAAGCTCCCTCTCTATTAGCCGTGACCCATGGCTCCACACGGGTTGGTTACCGTATCTCGCACATGGGTTGCTCACGTTGCTCAGGGTGCGCAAACGTAGACGTTAGAGTAGGGATTGAGTACAGCCGTGCAACTGTAACCGCATACCCAGAAGCACCACTGTACCCCATTGCACCCAAATCTATTTACTACATATAATTAATTACATAGATTTATTTATTTATTAACTTAGTATTTAGTTCAACAAAATATTACAGACTATAACGATTATAAAGTTTGCTTAGAACTATTAAAAATAATTTATGAACTAAAAAATGGAGTTGAAAAGATTAAAAAAAAACCGATCTTGGGACTGAAAAGTCGATCGTTACAGCATTACTTATACTATTAAATTGTCGAGTGGCACGCGAAATCGGGGCATTGATGGCATATAGTGTTCTAGCATTATCACCATAAAATGGTAAAAATGTTCGAAGGGTTCGCTGGGGAACATTAAACCTAATCTTTTACAGCAAATAAGGGCAATCAATAACACCTTTAATAATATTGTAGGTGAAGGATAGGCTCAGTATAGATCTGCGACTTTCTAAAGATTTAAGATTTAATAGCATGAGGCGAGAATGATACGATGGTATCGGATCTACAAAGTTCAAAGATCGAAGCGCAAATTTAAGAAATATTTTTTGAACACGCTCAACCCTATTTAAGGCAAGCTGGTTATATGGCCTCCAGATAAAGACTGTATACTCGAGGTGCGACCGAACAAAAGAAGTATACAATTATTTGAAGGTGTATGGGTTTGAGAAATTTGAGGTATTGCGTCTCACGAAGCCTAACACAGAGTACGCCTTTGATATTATATGATTAATATGCTTATTGAAAATAAATCTTTCATCAAACACTACTCCAAGGTCCTTTATCTCTGTCACACGCTTAAGGACGTAAGACGAAAACGAGCAATTGGTAGGCAGGACATTAAAAATCTTAGAATAGGTTATGTGTGAACACTTATTAAGGTTCAAAGAGAGCCGCGATTTCAAACACCATAGGTAAAGATTGTTAATATCACCTTGGAGGCTGAGTGCATCAGCTGAGTTTTTTATTGCGGAGAAAATTGTAGAAACAAAACAACCATTAATTTTTGTCAAATAATGCATGAAGGAGGTTGCTTACTAGATCTGTTTAACCAAAATGCTGCATGCTGCAACACAAGTAATCCAAAGAGTTACAAAGCAATAGCAAAAGTCAAAGAAGGAGTAAAAGTATTAAATAATAACCAATTCATCATTAATGAAGAAAAAAACACTACAACTGTAGTTAATGGAACATTTCTGTTAATATTCGAAGAAAACGTCATCATAAATGGAACGTAATTTCAAAATAAAGAGCACCAAGCTTATTCTGAGATAGATCACCCGGATTACAAAAGATTAAATTTGAGCGACATCTAGAGGGCCCTACATTAGAAAATATTCAAGGAGTTGATATTAAAAATATAAAAAAAATTGCAAAGTTAAAACAACGAATTAAAAAGCAAAATAGAAGCACTCATATCATCGTGTGGACCAAAATTGTAGTATTGATTATAAAATACCTGCTAAAACTATACAATAATAAACCATTAAAATTTGGACGAGGAGACAACCTCAAGAAAGAAATGACCTTGTCATTGAGGAAATGTTAAGGCAGGTCAATGCTAGTGACATAAATAACAGTAAATTTGGTTATGTTTTCGGTACATTAGTAAATCGCCTGGCAATGTCTTGAGCCAGTTTTTGTAACCATTAAGGCATCCCATGCTGCTAGCATATCCGCGACTAAATGCTTAGCCATGAAACGGATCCTCGGTAGTCTGTGGATGGCAACATTAAGACACCAATCACGACCGGAAGGTTTTCCAGCCATGAGATGTTGCAAGAATTTGTCTCGGTATCGAATATTGTTTACCTCGATCTGAATGCTCACTTTGTGTGTAGCAAGTACTAATAAGTCATTTACTGGTCTGTTCGGTTCTTTTGTGCGATAATTAGATTATAATTAGATTATAAATCAGGTTTTCTAAAGCAAGTATCGACTGTCCCGAATCTCAATAAGGCCATTTAAATAGTTTTGGTTGAATTGTTTTGACCTTTCCATGTCACTATAATATCTATATAATCTTCGTCTACAAGTCAATTCTCTCCACCTATGATAAACCACGGATTTAATCCAGATCATATCGGTTTCGAACCATAAACTATTTATTTAAACTATTTCTAAACATAAAAACTCACCGTACTTTTTGCATTCTATTTACGAAGCCAAGGCTTACCGTCCTCATTTCCTGTTGTTAGTTTCCAAATACATTTTTTTCAAGTTGATTTATGATTGATGTCACTTTAAACGGTATTCTTAAATGAATACCCAGGGCATGTAAACTAAATTCAAAGCTCAGCAACTCCTCTGCAGGCAATAGCGAATCTTCGAGAGTAATTCTGGTAAGTTAATAATCGTAATACTATTAAATAGATTTAATGAATGTCACCACTGGAGTTGGTTTAAAAAATATAAGGGCTATTCGGAATCTTTTGGTAAATGGTTTTGCATCATTGCATTTTCAAATCATCAACGCAACGCAACAACAAGTTCATAGCTTGCGTATATAAATGAATACTATCCTTTAAAATTTTGTAGCTATCTTTCTAAAAAGAAATATATATACTCGTAAGTTATCCTAACCCTACGCTACGGCACATCCGGTGCTCACGTTGCTGTACATGTGACTTCACTGCTCTACATAAAGTTCACCATATACTCGTAACTTTCGCTGACTCAGTACACGCGCAAGCGAACGATAATACAAAGACTCAACAAAGGCGTGAGAATTGCGGTGTTGGAAATATTGACCTACACGCGCAACCCATCGATTGTGGAATGCCGGTTGGTGGTGGGAACTGCAACGTTAGCATAATTATGTTAAACTAAGAAGTTACTTGGTAAGATGTTAGAATTGTTTAAGGCAGTCATAATTGGTAGTGCAAGCAGGCACAATAAAAACCTTTATTAATATTCAAATTCTGTGTTTTAATTAGAAAGTGGCACCCGAGCAGGGAAGGAATAGAAGAAATTAGCGAAGAGGAGCTCATTAATGTACTCAAGGAGAAAATTTGGCCAAATGTGGTCAACGGCATTAAAATGCCAGATAAATTAGGGTTGCTGCAAAAAGTATACCTAGGAAAGTTTATTCAATATAAGATCCGATTAACTCAATATATTGTAGAGGATTTGAGAGATCCTGACAGAATCTGTGAGGTAGTATGGGCGGAGCACAAAAGAGCTCATCGTAACGCCACCGAGAATAGGTTGGCAAAAATCCTTGGACTGAACCCTCCGCCAGGGTGCCGACTGGAAATGAGCACTACACAGCAATCTAGTACGATGTCGGGAAGGGGCTCAGCTAAGATCAGGGATCAGATTCATATGCTTATGTCTCTCAATGGCTCTGTTATATGGAAATGGTCCTCGATCGTGGTGATGATCAGCCTGGCTGGGAACCCCCAAATAGCCCAGTCTCGTATGGCGCACCCATTGTAATCAGGCCTTTCCCGGGTAATGCGAATCTCTGCCTGGGGTGGACGAACCCCTTTCTCCGCTACTCGTGGGATCAAATTATGGACACAACAACAAAAAACAACGAGAACTGGCACTCGTAATATGTCAGAGGGGTAGTCGCCCAAGAAGCAGGAAAACCGTGCGATGCAGGGCTCATCCACCAGCCACGAAGTGGCCAAGTTAGTGAAGGGCAGCAAACCTCTGGCGATGCCGAGGCCTGCATCTTCAAAGAAACGCTTAGGGGGCGGGAAGCCCACGAGAATAGTTCTAAGCACTAGGAGAGGCGAACCTGGTAGGCAGTTTGCTACCATGGGGCTGGTAAAGCTGGTGCGCGGATCCCTCGGGCGCCACCGCTAACACCCACGGAGTTCACTAGGCCGGACGGCAGGCTACCCACGGAGGCAGCAACTTCGCGACACAGAAAGGCTGCCATTAGGATCTTGAATAGGCCCAAACTAGCGGAGGATCTATGTAATCGGGTGCTGCCCGGTGATCGTGCGGAGATTCTGGCAGAAATCGGGTGGGCAAATGCTATCATGCCAAACTTCCAGCTGACTGCTCCAGAGGGGCAGAGAACAGCAAACAAGCGCGAAAGATCGATGGAGGTTGCGCAGAATAAACCGAAAAGGGTTAAAACCCACGGTGCATCATTTGCGGAAGTCGCAAAGGAGAAGATCATCCTAGCTGTGTTGGATGAAAATCAGGGCGATGAACCGGTTTTGCAAGCCTATTGGAAATGGGTGGAATCGGAGGTATCGGGCAAATTGGTAAGCGTGCTTCGCGCGAACCGTGGACCGCCACCATCATGATAGGGTGCGGGTTGGTTCCAAGTCAGTGTAAAAGTACTTGCATGCGATGACACCAGATCTGCTTAGATGTACAAGACCGCGGTTGCCAGTTTGGGAGAGGTATACCCGGGTGCGAAGCTCCGGGCCATGGACTTCAAGGAGTGTGCCTGCCGGCGAAGCCCGCTGAGCCAGAGGGTATTCTGGAAAATATTCGCCAAATATGGGTTCGGCACCGCTCGCGTTAGGGTGTACTCCAACGACAATTATGCAGCGCGCAGCGTAGAAGCAGAGGTGGACCAAATCAGCGAGGATGAAGGGGATGCAGAGCCTGGCTAGGTTGATCCGATGGACGATCTGTCCGCGGGCTATGCGACCTCGATGTCGTCGCTGGGCATTGGATTCACCTTCCGCAAGTATACGGAGGAGGAGCTTATGTCGGACGATGACGACGAAGCCAACCATACTATGGTAGAGGGGGAAAGAGGATGCGTCCAAGATGGTGCGCGTCGTCCAGATCAACCTTCACCATTGTAAAGCAGCGTCTGCTGCGCTGCTGCTCCAGCTGGCGGAAAGGGGGACAGCAGACATCGCCCTCATCCAGGAGCCCTCGACTGTTGGGCATAGAACTGGAAAGTGCTTGAAGAGCATTCCTTTTCGGACCATCGACACCTCTCCTTCTACTTAGAGGGGGTCTCGCCTAGGACTGAACCCATTAGAAACCTTAAAAATACTGACTGGCCAAGATACAGGAATGAAGTAGATAAGCGACTTTCAGGCAAACGAGTACCGTGTAGCCCAGGGAAGCTAGAATACATGGTAAACTAATTTAACATGGCATGTGGGAGGCTCTTGATAAGGCCTGCCCAATTAAGAAGCCAAAAATTAAAAAAGAAACCACCGTGCTGGAATGTAGACATTGACAAGGTTGGCAAAATCTGTCGAACTCTATTTAACCTAGCCAAAAGAACCCAAAGTGACTCACAATGGGAAATTTACAGGTCTCACTTAGGGGACTATAACAAGCTCTTAAGGCAGTCTAAGCGATCTTCTTGGAGGGACTACTGCGGCTCTATGGAATCTGTGTTAGAGGGATCAAGGCTGAGAAGGGTTCTCTCCGGTTTACCTTGAATAGCTCCGAGAACCTTGCTAAGGTCGGACGGGACGTGGACGGGGTCGGCAGAGGACACTCTCAAACTACTCCCGGAGATGCACTTTCCGTACGCGGCGGGTGGGCTCCCGAACAGATCGACTGCAGTGAGGAAACAATCGGCGGCTGCTGACTTCCTCACATTAGAGAAACTAACCTGGGCAATTGAGACATTTAAACCCTACAAGACGCCGGGTCCAGATGAAGTCTCACCGGTGCAGCTTCAGTAATCTTTGGAGCTAAGTTCAACTCGGCTGCATGCTATGTGTATAGCGGTGTTAAACCTCAACTATATTCCTAAAATGTGGAAGGAATCAAGGGTTGTTTTTATCCCCAAAGCAGGTAAAATATCTCACGTCAATCTCAAAGACTTTAGGCCTATAAGTCTCTGCTCCTTTCAACTGAAGGTACTAAAGAGATTAATTGATTGTCACATCAGAGATTCAATAACACACAAATTAATATCTTCCCAGCAAGCTTACATAAAAGGGAAGTCCACTGAAACGGGGCTTCATCAAGTTGTGTCGTATATAGAGAACTACCTACAGGTCAAGGAGTATACACTGATATCATTTCTAGACATTGAGGGTGCCTTCAAGAACATATAACCCCTAGCGGTCACAAGTGCTCTGGCGAAGCTGGGCGTCGATCAACATCTGGTATCCCTCTTACAAAACCGACTAGTTGACAGGGTTGTGAGGGCACAGTTAGCGGGGGCTACTTTAAAACGCTGTACAAGCAGAGGTACGCCGCAAGGTGGGGTCCTTTCTCATCTTCTGTGGGTGGTGGCTATTAACGAACTGCTGAAGGCCCTGGAGGAGGGGGAGGATCGAAGGTAGTAGCTTAGGCCGACGACCTTGCGACCTGGACAAAACCGAACTTGTTCTTTTTAAAAGAAGAGATATGATCCTACCTCTAAGGCTTCCCGTAGTGGCAAATAGAGTACTGAGGCTAGGGGACGTCGCAAAATATATAGGCGTGATACTAGACAAAAAGCTTTCGTGGACACAGAACGTTCAGGAGCGCAGTAAGAAGGCAACAGTGGCCCTCTACAATTGCAAGGGAGCCATCGGAAGAAAATGGGGCTTATCTCCAAAAATTATGCACTGGATATAAACAGCGGTAGTCAGCCCAATCCTGGTGTGGTGGCCATGTCTCGATAAGAAAACCACACAATCAGCACTGCAAAGGGTGAAAAGGGTGCAAAGATCGGCGGTGATATGAATAGGTGGCGCTCTGCGTACAACCCCCTCGGAAGCTAAGACACCATACTAAATATCCCTTCGATTGATATCGCAGGAAAACACTTCGCGGCGTGTGCCGCTCTTAGATTACGAAAGTTGCCCGTCTGGTAGTCTAGTCAAGTAGGACACGCAACAATCGCAAATAAATTAGGCTCGCAAGTTACAGATTACTGCGCACCCATTCAAGGCTTCACAAAGAAGTTCAACATACTAATTCCTGAACGCAAGTGGTGGTCCGATGGACCCCCTGGATCGGAGAATTCATTCCACTTCTACACTGATGGCTCAAAGCTTCCGTTCTCAAGGGAGGGGGTGTTTTCTCGGCTCAAGTGGGATTAGAAAAATCTATGCGTCTTCCTGACCATTGCATTGTCTTTCAGGGTGAGGTCGCTGATATACAGGAGACGGTAGACTACCTTAGAACAAAATAGGTAGTATTCAAAGATATCTTCATATTTTCCGACAGTCAAGCAGCACTAAAGGCACTTCATTCGGTCAACTGTAATTCTAAAACGCTAGCAACCTGTCGCAAATCTCTAAACGAGATGGCGGAGCAGTTTGCTTTTTACTTGGTATGGGTGCCAGGGCACAGCAACATACCAGGCATCGAAACAGCGGATGAGCTTGCAAGAAGGGGGACATCCACTCCGCTTTCATCACGCTGGAAGGGTTTGGGTATGCCGCTCGCACCTGCAAGCTCTTTCTAAGGGACTCAACCCTTAAGAAAGCAGGAAACCGTTGGAAAAACGGTAGCACCTGTATCAAGTCCAAGGTCATGTGGCCAGAGTGGGACGTCAAGCGATCACAAGGTCATCTCATGCTGAGCAGGGGAGACCTGTCCTTAGTTTTAGGAGTTATAGCAGGACATATACTGATCGGTAGACACGCAGAGAGACTAGGTGTTCCCTGCAATGGCTTCTGTAGAAGCTGCAGAAATGAAGAAGAGCCTGAAACCGTGAGGCACCTTCTATGTGAATGTCCTGCGCTATGAGCTAGAAGAAGAAAATAGAGAAGAAGGAAGTAGAGATTCGCAAGCTATTAAAATTCGCAGATTCCACATGTTGGTTGGACTAGGGTGATTTTTCAAATCCGCTTGGTACTACAATGGGCCTAAAAAAGGCCTAGGTGTGCTGGCGCGATCGCTAGCAGCCACTTTAACCTAACCTAATTATGGCCGGAGCATAACAGAGCTCATCGTAACGCCACCGAGAATAGGAAACAAATTCTGGAGAAATATTACTTTCCAAGAATGAACAGCATTATTAGGGGCTACCTCTCGTCCTGTGAAACGTGTAAAATCAGCAAATATGATAGGCATCCCAATAAACCAGTATTACAAAATACACCTATCCCATCACCTCTTTGCGAAATCATTCACGTAGACATATTAAGAAACAAGTCCACTTTACACCTTTAGGACAAAACAGCAAAACTCTTGCACAATTTTACAACCCTAGATATCCTAGTGACCAACAACGAGCGCGGTTTAGTTGGCCCATTAATACAAAATCTGTAAGAGTCATTGGGAATTAGGCTATATCGCACACCATCTCAGAGAAGCGGGGTGAACGGCCAAGTGGAAAGGCTCCATTCCACCTTAATTAAGATTATTATGAAAGAGCTAGTAAGTAAAGCAGTAGATCGCTATATTAACTCCATTCACTCCGTTATAAACCGAAAACCGAGTGAGGTATTCTTTAACCGTGCAAAAGCAGCTAATTACCAGAAGCTCCTAGAAAAAAGCAAAAAAAACCAATGAATACTTGAAAACCTTACTGACTCAAAAAAAACTGGCCCAGATTGATCGCCATAATAGAAGAAGATCTCTACCGCAGCGTTATGACGAAAATGATGTCATATACGTGAAGGACAAACAGATCAAGGGGAAGCAAAAGCCCATATACAAGAAAGAAACTGTAGCAAATTACAATAGAGTTTCCGTAATCACTGTCAGTGGGAAAAAATACACAAAACCCACATTAGAAACGTCAAGCGTAGGAACACACATCCAAGCACTTAAGACCGAAAATTATTTTATTTTTTTGTTTACAAAACGAATAGGAAAGGAAAATTATAAAGAACAAAAATAAGTAAATACACAGAAAATAGTTAACAAGAGCTCTAGAAAATAATTATTTTTCGATTGAAATCAAAACGATCGAAAATAAAAGCAAAGGACATGTTCATCACTACAAGAGCGGGCTTGTTAGTGGGACTAATCGTGCCTTAGTAGCCTGTAGCGCCCTCGAATTTGACAAATGGCTACGTTACTCCCAAATAGCTGGTTCGAGAACAGTATGAACATCCATCCTGCAAAAGAATTGAAACTGAATTTTTACAAACTTGCGCTTAATCCGCAAAACATATATTGATACTTAATCCTTGCGCCTAATCCGCAGGAGGAAAAGAATAAAAATAAAGAAAAAGAAAACAAAAAGAAGATCGAATTTTTATATACTTGTGCCTAATCCGCAGGAGAAAAATAATAAAAATAAAGAAAAACAAAACAAAAAGAAGACCGAATTTAATATACTTTCGCCTAATCCACAAAACATATATTGATACTTAATACATGCGCCTAATCCGCGAAGAAAACAAAAAAAAAAAAAAAGAAGACCGAATTTTAAAATACTTGCGCCTAATCCGCAAAACATACATTGATAAATAATCCTTGCGTCTAATCCGCAGGAAGAGAAGAATAAAAATAGAAAAAAAAACAAAAAAGAATTCCGAATTTTAATATACATACTTGCGCCTAATCCGCAAAAGAAAAAATTAATAGCTAACACCAACATACTAACCGAAACAAGAACAACCAACAATTGTAAATTGTAAAGTAAAATCAAGCACGAAATTTTTCCTTTCTTCTCTTTCACTATCATAATACTAAAAATCCGTAACAAAAATGTTACTTTACTTATTCAGGTCCTTTTTACAGACATAATATGTTATAAAAAAGTATAACTGAATTTGGCAATCTTAAGCAAAACTTAAAAAGAAAAACTACAAACGCTCTTGTGAAACAAATTTTTTTAGTTAAGTTAACAACTACTAACACTCTTACAACAGTAACATCGTTGCAGATTCCCACTGCTGGCATCAGCCATCAGCGCCCTCCATATATTTCACTATAAAGCCCCAATCGTAACTATCCAAAGTAGAGAAGGTTGGATCATTGGCGGATCATTTAAGCTAGTTCATGTCATCAATCTCCAACAATATGCGACATCTATGATACAGATGGAAAATTTGACAAACCTTTTAATGAAGCAAGCCGACGACCAGATTTTAACAAACCTCTATGTTAACCAAACATTAGAGCGACTTGAAGAACTAACGGGAAGCGCAGGCAAAGCGAGGATCACCCGCTCTATCGACTGGATAGGCTCAGCATGGAAATGGCTAGCAGGGTTACCCAATGCAACCGATTGGTACAATATTCTCCACAGCGAAAACGAAGTTATTGAAAGCAACAACCACCAATATAAAGTCATAGAAAAACTCTTCACCGCCACCCAGGATGTCTTAAAGAAAATCGAGGAGGTGGTGGATCGCACAAACTACGTAGTGAAAAAAAATGAGGCAGCGGAATTCGATCAAGATGCACTGCACAACATCCTGCTCGTTCGTGAAGTGGTCAACGAAATCGTGCGGGCATGCCAGCTGGCAAAAAGCGAAATTGAGAACACTAATTTACTTGATACGGACGAGGTCAACCAGGTCCTTTTAGAAATGGGGACTCTTCCATATCAGAACGTAATCGAAGCTATTAAGTATTGTCAACCATCAATATACAAAAATGGGACACAAGTTCCAAGAAGAAACTTACGGAATAACGGGAAATTGTATAGTAATCAGTTCATCTACAGTATGTAGGCCAGCATCCTTGTCAAAATTGGAAGAAGGCAGCTGCATACCACGACTACTAAAAAGGGGAGATGCTAGCCAGTTCACCAGGCGAAACGGATCGATTACATAATTCGTAAACGACAACACGATATTCCTCTCAAATTATCAAGGCGTAATCAGGGGCAGCAATGCCTCAAGTACTATTAATGGCACCTACGTCATCCAAATTAATAACGAAACAGTCAGGATCGGTGACCAAGTTTTTTCCAGCAACGAGACCATAACAGCGCAAGCTCTGCCAGCCATCCTATCGAGTGTCAAGAATCACACTATGAGAATCAACCTGGAATATGTTCACGACATCACAATGGAGAACGTATTTAGGGTACGTTAATGAGAAAATCAATGTTTCTATCGTTACAGAAGCCCTGGCAATATGCGCAATAATCGTGGTCGCCGCTATCCTATGGAGATGGTACACTAGAAAGCCAAACCTTCCAGAAATTTCCGAACATTAGAGCAATGGCATTAACAACAGAATCACGAAGAGCACATTTACATTTGAACTTGATTACACAGAAACTAGCCTAAAAACAAAGAGCCATGACCACTCCGGACATACCATAACCCCCTCATTTGATCTGCGAGACGCAGATCTTTAAAGTGGGAGGAGTTATCCTAACCCTACGCTACGGCAACCCGGTGCTCACGTTGCATGTGACTTCACTGCTCTACATAAAGTTCACCATATAACTGTCGCTGACTCAGTACAAGCGCAAGCGAACGATAATACAAAGGCTCAACAAAGGCGTGAGAATTGCGGTGTAGGCAATATTGACCTACACGCGCAACCCATCGATTGTGGAATGCCGGTTGGTGGTGGAAACTGCAACGTTAGCATAATTATGTTAAACTAAGAAGTTACTTGGTAAGAAGTTAGAATTGTTTAAGGCAGTCGTAATTGGTATTTCAAGCAGGCACAATAAAAGCCTTTATTAATATTCAAATTCTGTATTTTAAGTAGAGAGCGGTGAACGGTTGGTTCTCCGCAACTTTAAATTTTTTTTCAGTTCTCAATAAGAGAATGATAAGTTATATTTAATTTTGCAAGTTAGTTTTTCCAAAAATAATTTCGTACACTTACCCATGGCCTTTGGGTCCAACTGATATGGAGGTATACCACAGTGAGCGGGTGGTGGCGTCGTAAGCGGATCACCATTATGACAGAAAAATGACGGAAGACCAATTTTATTTGCCTGTAAAAAAGGAATGTATAGTTGTAGTAAACATTTCAGAATTGATTTGTATGCATACATACAAAGATGAATATCCTACCAAAACAACAGTAAAAAATGTATAGTACAGGCATGCTCTCTAAGTTCGATACAATTTAATTTAATCCTTATCCTAAGAGCTTAAAAAACATGAAAATAAGTTACACGGTTAAGTTGACGACTGTTTCTTATGCGGGGCAGTTCCTTCGCTAACCTCGTGAAACTTGTACTTACCCTAAAAAAAATTGGTGCGACTAATCTATAAAGAGGTATTCCGGGATCAGTCTCAATTGGTAAAATTGGGTATTAATTAGTCGCAATAAGTCTCAAACGGGTATAATTATAGACAAGAACTGTATTCATCTCTTTAAGGTATAATCAACGATATATTGATCATGCGCGTCGTTGGCATGTAAGCAGAGCATTCGCTTAGCAAACCCCGAGGAGCCGGTTCAATCTCACTCGATGCTATTTTTATTTAAGTTTTCAAAAAAATACTTGTCATAACTATATTTTCTGATCTTTTAAGTTTATGTAAATTAAAAACATTAATTTCACTTGCGGCCCAACGTTTCGCTTAGATTTCTTAGCATCCTCGAGGGCGGTGTGTATTTATTTTTCCTATATCACAATAAAACACGTCAAAATATTAGTAACATGGAAAACATATAAGTAAATATGTATGTACATATCTTGATAACTATAAAAAGATATTTGACACTCTGATTTTTAAACTCACTTTACATTCATAAGAACTATTTTGATAACCCTAAAGTTAATGAGAATTGAGAATATGCATACCTACAACTTCATCTGTACTGTTAGTAAAACATAGGGTATAGAGAAAAGCAATTTTGCACATGTAATTATTTGACTATGGTATTAGCAGCCATAATAAATAAATAATATGGCAGTTCGTAGGCAATAATATTTGCCTGTGGAGATGCGGCGTTAGTAAACTTGCCATTTTTTTAATCCATCGCACAGATGGCATTATTTACAAAAATCGATTTAAAATGCCTCTTCTTCTTTTCTGGCGCTTCGCCAATTATTCACGCAGTGAAGACAGGTCCTTCTGCACTTGGTCCTTCCAATGTGTTGGGGGCGCCCTTGCCTCCGTTGTTCACCCATGGGTGCCGATTCGAAGGATTTTTTCAAAGGAGCGTCATCATCCATGCGAACGATGTGCCCAAGCCATCGCAGTCATTGAACTTTTATGCGCTTGACTATGTCCATATTATTATACTGCTCATACAGTTCATCATTTCATCTTCTTCGGTACCCGCCGCTAACGCTAAGAGGCCCATAAATCTTGCGCAGAACATTTCATTCGAAAACCCCAAAACATTCTCATCGCTGTTCAGCATCGTCCATGTTTCTGCGCCATATAAGAGGGATTTGTAGAGCGAGATTTTCGTTCGTCGGGAAAGGGCCCTTCTTTTCAATTGTCTACTGAGTCCATAGTAGCACCTGATGGCAAGTGTTATTATTTGCTTAATTTCGAGTCTGACGTTATTGGTGGTATTAATGCTGGATCCAAGGTATACGAAATCCTTGAATCCTTCAAAGTTGTAACCGCCAACAGTGACGTGGATCCCAATACGCGAAGATTTTTTTGTTTGTTGTAGCTCTTATAACGGTTTCCAGCATTAGTTCGAAGAAACTGCACGAAAGTGAGTCGCCTTGTCTTTAACCTCGTTTGGTCTCGAACGGATCGGAGAGGTCCTTCCCAACTTGGACGGAGCTAAAAGTTGTGATCAAAGTTACTCTACATAGCCGTATTTATTTAGCAGGAGGTTGAAATTTAGACATCTAGGGTCTTATTCAGGATTTAACGTGCTGTGAATATCTGGTCAATGGTGGGTTAAAAGGCCTGAAGCCACAATGAAAAAACCCAATCAGCTAGTTCATATACGGATTCACACAATATCGTCGGTAGGACCTTGTACGCGTTATTTAGAAGGCTTATCAAACGACAGTGGGAGCGCAAATAGCGGGATCACCCTTCTTATGGATTGGGCAAAGTACACTGACATTCCAATCTTCTGGCATGTATTCATCAGACCAAATTGTGCTTAACAGCTGGTACATGCTTCCTACCAGCTCTTCGCCGCCTGCTTTGAACAGCTCAGCCGGTATACCGTTTGCTCCAGGCGCTTTATTGTTCTTGAGCCGCCTTAGTGCTGTTTTCAGCTCGTCTTGGTCGAGTGGAGGGATTTGTTATTCATCCCTAAAGATAGTTCTGCGATATCTTTCAAACGCTTCCTCGCAATACGCTATCAGTATGTTTCCTTACAATGAAATAGAGTAATCAAAATATAATAAATTTTTTTTGATTAGTTTTGATTAATTCTAATCTTTAATGACAAATAGTCATAATTGTTTTTTAATAGTTTCTACTTATAATTGAATACTAATTCCTTGGTTGTAAGAGAGAATTGAATTAATCATTATGATAACCGAACCCATGTTATCATTTTGATTACAAATAGTAATCTAAACTTAACAGCTCTGGTATGTTTAATAATGGAGTATAGATGCGGTGGCAAAAATAGATAGCATAATGGAAAATACGTAGGCATGTGTATACCTATAGGATGTACATTACAAATAGATACAAATCTTATATATAAGAATGGTGTGAAAAATTTATAGTAACTCATCAATTGAGAACGGCTGGGCCGATTTGGCTAAAATATTTTTAAAGGGATTCGTAATTGCAAGGAAAAGGTTTTTACGAAAAAAAATTTTGGGAAAACCCTCCGGAAAAGTCGGGAAATTGTAAAAATCGAAAAATGATTTTTTGTATGGAGTTTTGTGTGCAATTGTTTCGAAAGGAAAAATAGAAAAGAAATTGGAAAACCCGGAAATTTCCGGAAGAACGCGAAAAAATTGAATTTTTTTCTATGAAATTTTGAATTTTTTCGCATGATTTGATGATTGGACGATGTGATATTGGAAAATTTGTTGTGAAGCTTGGAAAATTTCGGATAATTATGAAATGCATTGTGATAAAAGACGTTTTACGTGCATTTTGGGGGGAGATGTTAACGAGATAAATAATATATGTGCTGCGAACAATACCATAATCCGATAGATGGCGTCAAGGCACATTGAACAGTTGGTAGCAGCAGAGCAAAAACAAAAAGCTCTGTGTATATTGGTTTAGCTTTTGAAAGCGAAAGTTTCAAAAATATTTTATCAATCGACTTGAATTGTACAGAAAGCATTCTTATCAAAACCAAATTACAAAAACAATTTTACTGCTGCTACCTGTTTGATGTGCCTTGGCTGGCGTTGTACGTTATTAGGCTGTTCGCAAATTGACAGGTGCCCCTTTCTTTGTCATTATCTGTTGAGCTTATGTGTATTTTTCTTGCGGCGTTTGATTCGGGTTTTCCGTAGTATTACACTGATTCCGGATAATCGTTTAAATAAGTTTTCGTGTAAAAAGTGAGGTTATACAATTGGACTGCGGGCATTCATTCCGAAACATTCATTCGGTAAGTTTTATTTTTATTTTTCTTTTGAATAGGATTAGTCAAACTCGACTTTGTTGTTTGTTAGGGAGAGTTATTTGCTTAATTAATGCCACCCATTAGACGATCAAACGTTGGACGATTTACACGTCGTGTAATAATAAGTCAGAATGTCAATGATAATCAAACGCAAGAGGAATCCCCCGGACTGTGCTGCGCTGGTGGCAAGGTGAAATTCCCCGTCTTGACTCATCCGCCAGAGGCATTGTATTCGTTTCTCTAAGAAAATACAACCCAATCAAAACATTTCCTGGCGAATACACAATAATATAACGGATTCTTTTAAATGATGTCATTTGGAGGCGAAGTTATTGGTCAACCCGGCTACAGTCCGAGTTATAAAGTAATGGTGGTTCATTATTATCAAAATTAACAATTATTCTAATTTTTTTCGAAATTGCTACAAAACAATCAGATTCAAGAGCAAATTCACCACAGAGCGGGCGCTTTGTTACCACCACCAAACAAAGATCTTAACTTCCTACAGATATATTTCGTTGGTGATTCGGCAATTGAACTAGATCAGCGATGTGTACTTTTTCCAGCGACTAAACGTGAAATAATCGAACAATTGCAAAATCTTCTGCATGAGCATAATCAATTGGTCAGGTTGTTCAAAACCGCATTGGATAAAATACATTCTGATGATCACAAAATCATTATCAGAGCAGACAAAAGACTCTCTGGAGACCATGCAAGACAATGCAATGCTCCCACTATCAATGAAGTCGCAGTGGTGATTGTTGGCAAGAACGTGCAATCACGCGATATTGTTCTCAAGCGTCGGGATGGTGGACAGCGCGTGTACGGTGCAATTGTGTACAGTGGTGCTTCTGGGTATGCGGTTACAGTTGCACAGCTGTAGTCACTCCCTACTCTTACGTCCACGTTCGTGCACTCTGGGCAACGTGAGCAACCCATGTGCGAGATACGGTAACCAACCCGTGTGGCTAATAGAGAGGGAGCTTTAGTGGATCCACTCCGACATATTCGGTTTAAGGGTCCACTGAAGTCCGCAGCCTCTGTTCACCAGGAGGTGCGGCTGCAAGCGGGTATCTGTCTTGGAGAAAGCGGCTCGCTATATAAACAAACTTAAAATTGTTCACCCCCAGCAATGGGTTGTGCGCAGGGCTTGGAACCCGCCACGTAAAAAACAACTTCCAATGAAAAGGAAAATAAAGCCTCGGATGAGACCCCCCTTTTTGATGACGACCACGGCAAACGTATTAAGGACAACGATTTGAGGGCATGCACCTGGAACGTCCGGACCCTTAATTCGGAAGGTGCCTCTGCCCAGCTGGTTGTTGTCCTCAGCAGAGCAAAGGCTGACACCACCGCCATCCAAGAGATGCGATGGACGGGGCAAGGGAAACTAGTGATAGGCCCTTGCGATATCTATTACAGCTGCCATGTAAAGGACAACAAATTTGGTGTCGGATTTGTGGTGGGAGAGAGACTGTGCCGTAAAGTACTGTCGTTCACTCCGGTGGACGAACGTCTCGCCACAATCCGCATCAAGGGGAGATTCTTCAACATCTCCCTGATTTGCGCCCACGCCCCGACGTAAGAGAAGGACGATGGGACCAAAGATGGCTTCTACGATCTCCTTGGCCGCACGTATGAGCAATGCCCCCACCACGATATACAACATCGTGCTTGGCGATTTCAATGCCAAGGTGGGCAAGGAGGGCATCTTTGGTTATACAGTCGGAAGACTCAGTCTCCACAACGAAACGTCCGATAACGGAATGAGACTGATCGACTTCGCCGGGTCCCGAAACATGGTAGTCTGCAGTACCAGGTTCCAGCATAAAAAGATTCACCAAGCTACGTGGCGGTCTCCAGATGGTAAGACACGAAACCAAATCGACCACGTTGTGATAGACGGAAGGCATGCTTTCAGTGTTCTAAATGTGCGCACGAACCGAGGAGCCAACATCGACTGGGATAATTTTCTTGTGGCAGCTAAGATCCGCACGCGCCTCTGTGCAGCAAAAAGCGCGCGCAAATGGACACAAGGAAAGCTCGACGTCGGAAAGCTGCAATCGCAACAGACAGCCACCCACTTCGCCACCAGACTTGCACTCTTGCTCTCTGAGGGCAATAATCATCAGAACGATATTTCCGAGCAGTGGAACCATATTTCTCGCTGTCTACATACCGTCGCTGAAGAATCCATCGGATTTCAGCGAGCCCGAAAGAACAACTGGTATGACGAGGAATGCCGCGCCGCTACGGAACCTAAAGACGCTGCCTACGGGGCCACACTGCGATCGGGTGCAACGCGAGCTGTGCGGGAGCGTTATCGTGAGTTAAAGAAAGAAGCAAGACGCATTTTTCGTGAGAAAAAGAAAGAGGCCGAAATGCGTGAGTGCGAAGAGCTTGAGATGCTGGCCGACGTACGGCGGCTAACAGAAGGTTTCAAGACGGGGGCGAATTCCTGTAAGAATGACAACGGCGACCTGGTGTCTGATGTCCACAGCATACTTAAATTATTGAGGGAGCACTTCTTCACACTGCTTAATGGAAGCAGCTGCAACAACGTTGGAGAAGATGTTGAACCTGAATCCCCAATCAATTATGATGGACGTGGTGTACCATCACCGGACTTTGACGAAATTGGGAAAGCGATAGCACGGCTGAAGAACAACAAAGCCCCCGGGGCCGACGGGTTACCAGCTGAGTTATTTAAGTACGGCGGAGAAGAGCTAGTTAAGTGCATGCACGAGCTCACCTCTAGAATATGGTCGGAAGTACGCATGCCTGCTGGTTGGAACTTAAGTGTGCTCTGCCCAATCCACAAAAAGGGTGATCCTGCAGTCTGTGCCAATTATCGCGGGATTAACCTTCTTAACATCGCGTATAAGGTTCTGTCAAGTGTATTGTGTGAAAGACTGAAGCCTACCGTCAATTAACTGATTGGACCTTATCAGTGTGGCTTTAGCCCTGCTAAACCCACCACCGACCAGATATTCACAATACGCCAGATCTTGGAATAGACCCGAGAAAGAAGAATCGACACACACCATATTTTTGTCGACTTAAAAGCCGCCTTCGACAGCACGAAAAGAAGTTCCCTATATGCCGCAATGTTTGAATTTGTATCCGGGCAAAACTTATACGGCTATGTAAAATGACGTTGAGCAACACCACCAGTTCCGTCAGAATTGGGAACAAACCCTCCGAGCCGTTTGATACCAAACGAGGTTTCAGACAGGGTGACTCTCTGTCGTGCGATTTCTTTAACCTGATGTTGGAGAAGATAATTCGAGCCGCAGAACTAAATCGGTCAGGTACCATATTTTATAAGAGTGTGCAATTGCTGGCGTACGCCGATGACATTGACATCATCGGCCTTAACAACCGCGCAATTAGTTTTGCCTTCTCCAAACTGGATAGAGAAGCAAAGCGAATGGGTCTGGAGGTGAACGAGGGCAAGACGAAGTATCTCCTGTCATCAAATAGACAGTCGGCACATTCACGACTGGGATCTAACATCACTGTTGACAGTTATAACTTTGAAAATGTAGAGGACTTCGTTTACTAAGGAACCAGCATTAACACCAATAACAGCGTCAGCCTTGAAATCCAACGCAGAATCTCTATTGCCAACAAGTGCTACTTTGGACTGAGTAGGCAATTGCACAGTAAAGTCCTCTCTTGACGGACAAAAACCATACTCTATAAGTCTCACATCATTCCCGTCCCATTGTATGGCGCAGAAGCATGGACGATGACCACAGCAGATGAGAGGGCTCTTGGAGTGTTCGAGAGAAAGATTTTTCGAAAGATTTATGGACCTTTGCGTTTTTGCGATGGCGAATGCCGTATATAATGGAACGATGAGCTGTACGAGCTGTACAATGACTTAGCCATAGTGCAGCGTATTAAGAATCAGCGGCTCCGCTGGCTAGGTCACGTCGTTCGAATGGATGAAATAGCTCCAGCCCTGAAGGTTTTTGATGCAGTACCCGCTGGTGGGAGCAGACGAAGACTTCCTCGTTGGAAAGACCAAGTGGAAAAAGACATGGCTATACTTGGGATTTTCAATTGGCGCCAGTTAGCAAAAGATAGGAACAGCTGGCGTGCTTTGTTGAACTCGGCCAAATCGCTTAGGCGGTTAATGCGCCAATTAAGTTAGTAAGTAAGTACGAGACTAATCAGTCATATGATGCTCTTCAATACCCGTTAATGTTCTGTCGTGGAGAGGATGGCTATCACTTCAATATAAAGATGATCAATCCAACGACAGGTTTGTTTATAAGTTATCACATTTTTTTCAATCTACAAATAAGTGCGAATTCATATTTTAGGAGAAGAAATTAATAAGAAGGTCAGCTCAATGAATTTTTATGCGTATCGATTGATGATTCAGCAAGATGTTGACAATCATCTGTTGAGATATCGCCGTTAGTTTCAACAGTACTGCGACGACATGTACGTCAAGGTCGAAACGGAGCGTCTCAATTTCATTCGTTTTTTTTTAGTTTTTTTTATTTATTTGTTACAGTCAATTGAACAATAAATTCTTACGGACTATAAGACGAAATGACTTCAGACTAATTGAAATAAGTATACAATAAGCTATGTACTCTACTTTGCATAGTTAGATTTTGAAAAACCGAGGTAAAAGACTGGAACACTGCGTAGACTTCTTGAATAATAGAAATCAGATCAGGAAAATTTAAAACATGAAGCACATGGAAATAAAAGTCCACGCGGGCAACGCACCCTGATGCAAAGTTGATCAAATATAGAATCCGAATTTTTTAGTTGAACAAACGAAGAATAATGTGTACGTTATATTGCGATGAGCACTCCACCAGCTCTCGAACATCCAGTTTTTTCCCCATCTCTATCCTTTCGATAAACGTTATAGAGCGCGGGATCAAAGAACTCAGCGTCAAAAAATTTTGGAGTTAGCCAGCTTTCAAGTATAACGTAGATGTCATAGTCTAAATGAGAACTTAATCGGCAAACTTCATATGCTTTAGTTCGCATGCCAGACACGTTTTGAAAATATAGTTTTAATTCATTCGAAGACTTATGATTTACTAGAGCGGTATTGGCGGGCTTTCTTTTCTTTGTAAAAAATAAAAAAGGGCAAACAGTAACATTGGCCGGTCAGATATCAGGCAAAAGCAAATCAGTCGAAGTTTCGATCAGATGAGTCCATCCAATTGCGTGAAGCCATCGCTACTGAAGGAGATGCGACCAACATCGGTTGTTTGACTATTCTCCCAGCCACTTATGTTGGAAGCCCGTGCCACATGCATGAGTACGCACAAGATGCGATGACGTACGTGGGGAATTACGGGGCCCCGAAATTAAGAATCCATTGCTGACAGGACAAACATCCAGCGATCGACAGCACTGCATGCGCGTTCAAACAAAAGATCAGAGGACTCATGGATTACATCGCGAAGCAGAAGGTTTTTGGCGTAATCCGTTGTTATATGTACTCGGTTGAATTGCAAAAGCGTGGTTTACCACATGCACTCATCCTGCTTTGGATGTTCAACAAGATCCGACCTGATCATATTGATTCGATCATTTTTGCCGAAATACCACATCCAGAAACTGATCCTGAGCTGCATTCCGTTGTGACAATGAACATGATCCATGGCCCTTGCGGAGTCCACAACTCAGACTCGCCATGCATGGAAAACGGAATTTGCACAAAGCGTTTTCCCCGTCCGTTGGCGTCTGAAACCATACGTGGAATCGACGGATATCCATTGTTTCGGCGTCGTTCTCCAGATGACAACGGCAGATTAATCGTGATGAAAAAGAAAGGAAATAATGCCGTCTTCGATAACCGCTGGATCGTTCATATTCTGCTCTTTTGTCGAAAACATTCTCAACCCACTGCAATGTTGAGTACTGCAACTCCATCAAATACATTTGCAAATATGTGAACAAAGGGAGCGACGTGGCGGTATTTGCCATTGCCGATCCGAATGCAAACGACGAGGTAAAGAAATTGCAATTTGCACGTTACGTGAGTTGTAACGAAGAAATTTGGCGGCTGTTTTCAATTCCGATTCATGAACGTCACCCCACTGTCGTACATTTGGCAGTTCATTTGGAAAACGGCCAGCGTGTCTACTTTACGGACGCAAATGCAGCGCAAAGAGCAGAACGACCACCAGCGACAACATTGACAAATTTCTTTTCGACATGCGAAAGCGATCCGTTCACAAGGACTTTACTCTATTCGGAAATGCCTCGCTTTTATATATGAAACGCTGCATCTAAGAAGTTTGAAGTTGCTCGAAAACGATATACATTGTGACTCAACGCTCGCCGTTGCAACAGTTTCTGCGCCAGCGAATCAAATTCGTACATTGTTTGCGATCATTATAGCGTCAAACCCGACCGCATTGTGGAACAAATACAAGGGCGAGATGGCTGACGACATTTTACACAGAGTTCGCACGACAACTTCGAATTTGGATCTCGAAATAAACGACGAGATGCGCAACAAAGCGTTAGTTCTTATGAAAGACATATGCGTACTCATGTGCGGCAGTCTGCTGTCGACATTGAGAATACCAGTGCCAAATCGTTCGATGCACGATGCATTCAATCGCGAATTGCAACGGGAGCAAGAGATGAGCTGGCCGAAAGAGTCCGAACAAATGGGCCGCTGTTGAGTGCCGAGCAGAAGAACGTGTATGATTCGGTGATGAAAGTTGTAGACGATGGAACGGGAGGCATGTACTTTCCGATGTTCCGATGGTGGGACAGGCAAGACATTCGTAATTTCGTTGATTCGGGCAACAATTCGGCCAAGATCTCAAAGTACGCTGGCTGTTGCATCCTCTGGCATCGCTGCCACATTGTTGGAAGGCGGTTGAACTACACATTCCGCTTTGGAGCTGCCGATTAATCTTCTCACGGTTGACAATCCAACGTGCATAATGACCAAGAATTCAGTCACAGCGAAATTGTTGGGAGATTGTAAAATCATCATTTGACCGGCAGTTGACCGAACGATGAAGGATTTACGAGATGATTCGAGAGGATTTGGTGGGGCTATAATATCGCTCTTCGGAGATTTTCGTCACACGCTTCCCGTCATCTCGAAATCTACAGCTGCCGATGAACTTAATGCATGCCTGAAAACGTCGAATTTATGGCGGCATGTCAAGAAGTTGAAATTGACCACGAACATGAGAGTCGCATTGCAGAATGACCCATCTGCTGCTGTATTCTCGAGACAACTGCTGGCGCTTGGCAATGGCCAAATTCCTGTTGATATTTCGACTGGATTGATATCGTAACCGGAAAATTTTTGCGAGTTCACTACGTCGAAGGACGAACTCATCACCAGAGTGTTCCCCGACATTACACAAAAATATAAAAATCTCGATTGGATTAGTGAACGGGCAATACTAGCAGCGAAGAATATATACGTCGATAGCTTACATTTCATTATTCAAAGTCAAATTGCTGGAGAACTGCATTCGTACAAATCCGTTGACAGCGTGACCGACGAGGAGGAAGCGACCAGCGGAATTTTTGAACTCGCTTGATGTGGCAGGAACTCCGCCGCATAATTTACAGCTAATGGTAAGATCGATCATAATTATGTTGCGGAATCTGAGTCCTCTGAAATTGTGCAACGGTACGCGGTTGTCTGTCAAGAAACTGATGAACAATGTGATTCAAGCTACGGTCATCAAGGGTAAATTCAAAGGAGAGTAAGTCCTTATCCCCCGACTTCCGAATATTCCAACTGATCTTCTATTCCAATTCAAGCGGATTCAGTTTCCCGTTCGATTGCCTTTTGCGATGACAATCAATGAATCACAAGGCCAATCGTTGGAAGTCTGTGGGATTAATCTGGAATTTCCATGTTTTTCGCACGGTCAGCTGTACGTTGCCTGTTCGCGTGTTGGCAACCGTCTTCGTTGTTTGTTTTAGCGCCGAAAAAAAAACGAAAAACTTTGTGTTTTATATCGCTCGCAACTGATTTCGATTGCATTCAAATAAATGTTATTGAAATTTTAACTACATAACTGTTTTATTGTCACTCTGGAGATTATCTGAAGGCGTCAAATTGGGGCGAGACAAAGTTCGCTGGGTCCACTAGTTGATTTATTAAAACAATAGCATTCGGTTGACTGCTTGAAAAGTCCTTATGGTCTGATGTTATTAAACACCGAGTATTTTGTAATACTGAGCAGGTATCCCTGAAGTGTAATATGGTGCACTCACTAAGGTCACAGAAAAATCACGGTTTAGGTTCAACGGTTATTTCTCTTGTTACCGCAAATGATGTGCAAGTATCAGCCTTAAATACGCCAGTAAATATTACTTCCTAATCTGGTTCCATTTGTACATATAATTGCTTGTGTTTCTCAGGGTTAATGCATTTTTGACGTTGTTGTAAATTTTATATAACCTGCGAACAGGTGGAATGACAGGCCAATTCCGACACCGATGGTCAAGATGGTCGCTGAGCAGACGGAAGGAGCTTGGGTTCTTGTCGGTGACGCCACTACGCACCACTCCGCTTGGAGCAGCAGCGATACCAACGAAATATGTGAGTCACTCTTCGATTTTATATTAAAAGCTAACCTCGCTGTTAGTAATAAAGGTAGTGAACCGACCTTTGTAACTAATAGCAGAAGGGAAGTGCTGGACGTGACCCTAGTCTAGGAGAAGGCAGAGGCTGTGGTCAGAAACTGAAAAATGCCTGACGAGCACAACTTTTCGGACCATCGCTATATCTCTTTCTACTTGAAGAGGGTTTCGCCTAGAACTTAACCCTGGAGAAACTTAAAAAATGCTGACTAGTGAAAGGGGGACATTCGGGTGGTCGTTATTCCGTTTTAATGAAAACACTTTAGTCAGGATGACTAGTCCCTTTCATTGTTTATTTTGGTGTATTGGTTTGATAATATTTAAGAAATAACAAATTAAGTAAAAAATAATAATTCAGTTAATATATTTTAAGCTTAAACGTTTATTTAATTCCGACGGACTGGACGATCTAACTTACTCAACCGACGTTGCTCAACAATTGTCGGGAACGATGACAATGGCTGCCTCTTCGTGTTGGTTGCTTTATTGTGCCGGTATAAGGTGATGCTTATACTTAAATGTTATAACGTTATATTTATTCGTCGTTTACAGTCGGCCTTTCCTGATCAGCTTGAGCGACCTCGCTCAAATCGTTGTTGTTGACAATGTCTGCTTCGTCGTCGTCTTCAGGTAACTGACACCAGCGTTTTAACTTGTCAATTGAGTAAACAGAAGAACAATGCTTTCTTGTTCGTCGTGCTTGTGGCAAATCTTCAACCACATATCGGTCGTGTTCAAGGACTTTGGTGATAACAAACGGTCCTTTAAATCGTGGTTCAAGTTTTCTCGACGTACCTGTGCTCGGTGGTTCATTTTCAGCTAAGACTAAATCGCCTTCTTGAAAAATTTTCGGACTTGCGTGTTTAGCGTCAAAACGATATTTTGCTGCTGCTCGTTTTTCATTTATTCGCTTGGCTGCTGTTTCACGAAGATTTGTTAATTGGTCGTCATCTAATGCTTCGTCATTTGCTTGTAGACTTAGAATAATTCTATTACGTAGAATATCGCGTGGTTTGTAACCGTACAAAAGTTCGTGTGCTGTGCAACAAGTGGTACTGTTCTTCATCGTATTTATGCACCATTGTACACAGCGTATGTTTTCGTCCCATTTCTTATCAACAGAATTCATCGACAGTAACATAGACAAAATTGTGCGATTTGTTATTTCAGCGTGACCATTGGCTCTCGGTGTTCGAAATGCTGTAAGAATGTGTTTTATGTCATTTTCAAAACAATACTTTTCAAATTCGCGAGACGTAAATGCTGTACCTCTGTCCGTTACGATACGTAATGGAATACCAACGTAACTACTTGCTTCTTTTAACGCATCGATGACATACTTCGTTGATGTATTTTTAACAGGATATAACATTGTGAATTTAGTGAACGAATCCACGATAACCAAAAGATGTTCTTTTCCTTTTGAGCTTTTCGGAAACGGGCCCAAATGATCCATGTGAACAGTTCTAAATGGAATCGGTTCGATGTCGTCGTAGTGATACTGTATTTCAGTTTTACCACCTTTACGTTTATAATACGCACAATCCATACAAGGTGAAATGAACTGTTTCACGAAGTTGCGCATTCGTGGAAACCACATGTAAGATTTTAATCGTTCTAACGTTTTTTCGACACCCATGTGTCCTGCTTGCGTATGACAATCTTGTACAACTCTATGTCGTAATGCTCGCGGTACAACCCATAAAAGTTTATCGTCAATTTTTCGTAACAGTCTACCGTGTTGTAGTACATACTCTTTATCTTCGACTTTGTTGTTCGCTCTTATATTATTTATAATTGTTCGTAAGCGTTCGTCTTGTAGCTGCATGCTAAAGAGAAAATCATCTTTGTCTATAACTGTTTTATCAGTACGTAAATCTGCTACTTCGATTGGTCGCGCTTCTTCGTATTTCGGATTTCGGCTAAGAGCATCGACGTGCTCCATGCGATTGCCTGGTCGATGTTGTATTTCGATGTCGTAGTCCTGTACTCGTAACCACCATCTGGCAATACGTGGTATTAATTCTTTCTTTTGCATAGTCGTTTTAAGTGCGCTACAGTATGTCTTAACTGTAATCGTTTTACCATAGATATAGTATTTGAAACGTTCTAAAGACTCCACAACAGCCAGAGTCTCAAGCTCGTAGCTGTGGAACTTTTGTGCATCCATGTTAGTTGCTCTACTGTAGTACGCTATTGGTTTAAACTCATCTTTTTCTCGCTGTAACAATACGCCTGCTAAGCCAACTGCACTTGCATCTGTGTGCAGCTCATGCTCTGCGTCGATACGATAAGCTACTAGTAACGGTCGGGATACTAATTTCAGTTTGAGTTGCTCAAATGCGGCTTCTTGTGCTTTCGTCCAGTGAAATGTTTGATCTTTTCGAAGAAGTTTGCGTAGTGGTTCAGAAATTATAGCATATCCAGGGACAAATTTCCGAAAATAACCAGTTAGGCCTAAAAATCTACGTATATCAGCAACGTTAGTCGGTTTTGAAAACTTAGATACTGCTTGCGTTTTGATTTTACCAGGTAAAATACCTTCAGGTGACAATTCATGACCAAGAATTGTTATCGTGCTTTTCATAAATTCGCATTTTCGTTTATTTAGCGTTAAGCCTGCATTACGCAAAGCTGTCAAAACTCTTTTAATTTTTTCTAACATTTTATCGAACGTCTGGCTACCTATCAAAATATCATCCATATAAATCATCAGATCGTCTTCGTGCACTTGCTCTTTAATTTTCTGCATTAAGCGTTGAAAAACAATAGGGGCGTTTTTTAACCCAAACGGCATGCGTTTGAATTCGTACAAGCCATCAGGCGTAATAAATGCGGTAAATTTGCGACTATCGGGTGCGATTGGAATTTGATAATATCCACTATTCAAATCTAATATCGTAAAAAATTTATATTGTTTCGCTTGATGTAACTGCTCCTCGATATTTGGAACAGGAAAATTCTCTTTTTCAACTATTAAATTCAAACGACGGTAATCAACGCAAAGTCTATCGCTTCCATCTTTCTTTTTGACTAAGACAATGGGACTTGCAAATTCAGATGATGATTTTACTATAATATCGTTACTTTCGTGATTCTTAATCATTTGCGTCATTATCATTCGTTTTGGAGCTGGCACTCTATAAGGCGCTTGCGCAATAATTTTCTTCGATTTCAAAACAATTTGCATTTCAATTAGGTGTGACTTACCAATGCCGTTTAATCCATCTGCGAACACGTCATTGTAAGTTTTCAGTAACGCTTCAAGTTTTAGCCGCTGATCTACATTACTTACATTTTTCGTCAATTCCGAGAAACACTGCTCACTGGGCAACACAATACCATAACGACAATCAGCTTCAATTGTTGATTCACAATTTTGCACCGTAAATAACAAACCTTTACGCGCAATCACCTCTTGACCCAGTAGAAAATCAGTTTGTAACATGTTATCCGCAACAATGTATACTAACGTATTTATCTTTACGCTGTATTTTGGAACGAATTTCCGTCATCCCTTGTCAAGTTTGGTTTGGAGACAAACCGGTTTCGGCGTTGTGCCATCTTCAGTGTAATTTTTCGTTCTGATTATTTTCTGTACGTACGTTAGTCTTTATAGTATTGTCCTTGTCTGTTGCTTTTGGTTAGGTACTCCTTAGCGGACCCTTTTTGTGTTTGTATTGTAGCCTTAAGTTGCTGTTATACCTGCAGGTATATATAACTTAGTTGTTTACATTTTATTGATTATTATTGTCTGGATTCGAAGGTAGGTAAAAATCCGTTATTTTCTTTCGCTTGGGTTCAGTGGTTTGCATTTGCGTACCCTTTTGTGTGTTAATTACGGGACTTCTGGCCTGTTTTGGGTATAGTAGCCTAAGAGGCTCGAATGATACATCCGAGGCTGTGTTTATCTGTTCGTTTATTATTTTTCCCACGAAGGTTTTTTGTTTGTATATTTCCATGTTTTCTAAAACGTTTAGACGATGTCCTTTATGTTGTACGTGGAGAACTTTGGCTGCTTTCCCTATTTTGCATGGTGTACATTTGTTTTCTGCCATATGGTTTGCGAAGTTTGACTCCGGTGTAGTGGATGGTTTTAGCCTTTTCTTGTTGTAGTCTCTAATATGTTCACGATATCTTGTTTTTATCTTGCGCCCTGTCTGTCCTATATAGCTGTATTGACATTCGCAGGTCAACTTGTATACACCTTGCTTATCTAATGGGTCTTCTTCGTTGGTGCTATTTTGTAGTATATTGCCCATATTATTCCTTGTTTTAAAGGCTGTTTTTATATTGTATTTTCGGAACACTTTAGCCAATTTGTAGGAAGTTGTTCCTGTATAGTTTAAGACTGCCCAATTTTTATCGTTATCTTCCTTCTTATTCGACTTCTTTGTTTTAGTGCCTTTCATGATTTTGTTTACCAGCTCTTTTTTGTATCCGTTGTTTTCGGCGATAGCATATATTGTTTTAAGTTCTTTGTTGTACGCATCTTTTTCTAGTGGAGTTCGTTGAAGTCTCGTTATTAGATGCCTAAATGCGGCATTTTTGTGTTGCTGCGGGTGGTTCGAGGTGTTATGTATTATTGTGTCTGTGGCTGTGGGCTTCCTATATATTTCGAATTCAAACTTGTTTGTGTCTTTATTTATTTTAATTGTTGTGTCCAAATAGTTAATTTTTCCTTCCTGTTCTGTATCCATCGTGAACTTTATGTTTGTGTGTTGGTCGTTAAGATAATTAAGTATTTGTTCCTCCTTGTCTTCCGTTACAAGGCAAATGATATCATCGACATATCTCGCGTAGAACCTTACTCCTAGGTTGCTTGCCAATTTCTCCATGTATTTCTCCTCCAAATGTTGCATGAATACTTCCATTAGGATTGCGGATATGGGATTACCCATTCCCAGTCCTTTAGTTTGCCGATATATCTTATTATTGAACTTGAAATAGTTTTGGTCGAGCGTTACTTTCAAAGTATTGACTATTTCTGTTGCTATGTTCTTGTCCAATTTATCTCTCAATGTTTTAGTTAGGACGGTAAGTGTTTCTGTCAATGGTATTGATGGATAGAGATCTTTGACATCAAATGATACTAATTTCGCGTGGTTTGGTACGTCCAGCGATATCATCTTTTCAATTAACTCCGTTGTGTTTTTGATTATATGCTTG